>OU426979.1:74971532-76466532 GCA_911387785.2 Aelia acuminata
TTAAAACTTTTTGAGCTAGAACTTTTATTTAACAGTTTTGAAAAAACTTTTATCGCTCAGAGGTTATTAATAAAAGTTTTTTTATAACAGTTATTTTTATACTTTTTCTCAATAAGTTATAACTGTTTCAATCCCTGAGCAAAACCTAAAAAAATGTGGGGATGAAAGTGTTTCACCCTCCCTAAGAGCCCTATAAATTGGCTTTTGCTTCTCTGCTTAACCATACATGATGCCCCTGATTTTATAAAAATCGGAATATTTGCAAGGTCCAAATTACATATTGACAGGGCTATTAATGTTTTTGCGTTAAAATAATGCCTTTAATATTATGAAAATATGTTTTTTATCTTATGTTTTGGAAGAATGAGCTGAAAGGGGAGAATTAGTATGATAACATACGGTTTGATATACAACGAATAAGTTAGTACCAGTGATTAAGTATGAACACTACATTTAAAATCACATGTATAGTTGTGTACTAAGTACGTGTAAACGTAGACGCACATGGCAGGATTGTGTAAGGAAAGTAGATATATCAAATAGCGTTTAGTTGATTTGGTATCGAACGTTTATTTTTAAAAGAATATATGAATGAAAAAAAGAAAAAAGAAAAAAGTCATTCAATCAACTCTACCTTGTCACTTAATAAGACTTTATAATTTTATATAAAAAAAAGAAGTAGTGCTACAACAGGACATTTATGAGGCTATGGAGAGCGGAGGTGGTTATTGGAGAGCCTTTGCCAATCTGCCTTATTGTTCAGCCTTGAATAATACTCCATCCCCTCCACCCGCCCCCAACTCCCCTCCCCCCAGCGCCCCTTTGAATTGGGGTGTTCTTTTTGTAGTCATTGTTACTTGGTAGGCTAAGGCTTCTGGAAAAGGTGCTTTCTGTCTTTATTGTGGATTTTCTTAAAAGACGTCTGGTAGAGTAAGGAAATGTGTAAAGTTTTTCTTTTTTGGGAAGGTGGGTGAGTAAACGGGACCCTTAAATTCAAGAACTTAAAATGATGATTGTGAGTTTGCTTCTTCTATGGTAAAATTTATTGAATTATTTACAACACTACTATAGCACATCTAATAAACGTGTTGTTTATAATAAATTTCTACAAACCAGTTAGTAATTTATTTAATTTTTATTTTTTTTTATTGATTTATAATTTCCGGCTTTTCGACCACTTGGGTCATTTTCGCCCTGTAATACAATATAGGTTACAATTAGGTTGCGAATTACAATTTACAAATACAACAAACAAAAAAAAAAAAAAAAAAAAACACAATGCAAGCACAACACAATAAAAATACAACACGAACAAAGGAAATATACAATATGGATACAAGAAATGTACAATTACAATTTAAAAAGCAAGTTAGATTTTATCAAGTATATTGTTCTTTCTAAGGAACAGCATTAGGTTGCTTAGAGCTTTTTGGTCCATTTGGAGAGTTTCGTCGAGGTTTTCTTTTAAGAGATGCTCTCGGGAAGTCTGGTATGCATAGCATTCAGTTAGGATATGGCTCACTGTGAGTGGAACCCCGCAGGAAATACATTGAGGAGGAGGTTTCTTGCACATCAGGTGCTCGTGGGTAAGTCGTGTGTGCCCAATCCTCAGCCTGGTGAGTACGACTTCTTCTTTCCTGGTCATGAGGATACTTTGATTTTTACGGCAAACATACGGCTCTACGATTCGTAACTTGTTATCTCTCGTTTCTGACCATATTCTTTGCCATGCCAGCCATGCCTTTGCCAAAGTATCTGCCCTCTCATTACCTCTGATTCCTGTAGAGATTAAGAGATGGGACGGTAGTATATAGGAGAAAGGTGTCTAATAGGGGCAAGGAGTTGGTGAGGTACGAAGGGCCATTCAGGGTGGTCTCCATCCGCGAGCATAACGTCGTGACTATTGAGAGTATGAAAGAACCCAAGAAACGGAGAACAGTGCACATTGAACAATTAAAGGTTCCAATAGAGAAGCCATAGTTGCCCAGAGTGATCTCTTCGATGGATTAGGGAACTTTTTATAGATAGAGGACGAAGCATTTTATTTTTCCTTATTACTTAGTTTTGTTTATTTAGCTTAGAATTTTTATTTTGGGGTTCGACATAAACCACTTTCTGTTATTTTCTTTTTCTAATTCCTAATTATTGTATTTTTTTAAATTGTAAGTAAGTAATCCGCTTAAAGCGGATTTGGTGTGCCGGGTTAAGAGAAATGTACTCAACATTATACAAGCTGATGAAGATACCCCATGGTCGGTTGTAAAGGAAAGGTTGAAGAAAGCGTATGGAGGAGGTAGATGGACACCGGAGGAGGACATTTTTCAAATGTTTCGGGAAGTAAAGCACCCGCGAATGACCAGCGGGCAATTCGCAGAAGTACTTTTAATTAAATTTAATAAGATTACTGAGAAGTTAAGAGAAACTGAGAGCGCAGCACACGTAGAATCTAAGATGGCATTCCTATCAACCATATTAAAAGTCCAATTGGCACTAGAAACTGGAAGAAAAGAGAGCTTTCCTAAAGAGCGCTCATTTGTCGAATGCGCTCAAGATATGATGGACTCTAGTGCGCGCGATGAGGAGGCCCGGATTATTAATTTTTAAATTAATAATTGTGAAGCAGTTTTTATTTTATTTTATTTTTTTTTGCTACGCTTCTTTTAACCTGTGTCAAGGGAATAGATTTGTTTGATTAAATCAATTAATTGTAATTAATCAATTAATTTTTGGCCTAGTTGACAATTTTTGAAAGTATTTCATATTAGGTATGTTGTTAAAATATTGTTATGCTAACTTGATTTTTCGGAGCCAAAATGTTCTTAGGCCTCTGTATTTATGCTATAGATTTGTCACTTATTAAGTCAGAGTCTATAGTAGTGATAGTTTCTTTACCAGCCATGTTTTTTAATATTATGTTGTATGTTTTCGTGTTTTTTCAAATATAATTTCAGGTATTAAGTACAAAAAAAAAAAAAAAAAATAGACCGAAATTCACCATCTATAGAAAAACGAAACCTTCATGAAAATTTATTCACAACTTCTCTTTAAGAGTAAGATTCGAAATCTGCTGAGATCGCTCAAATGAAAAGCGGTAACTACCTCTTGGGGGAGAGGAGTTGGAATTTGAGAATTAGTTTAAGAGCAATTAGATCGAGTTTTGCATTTTTATCGGTAGAATATATGCTTAAACTCCAAAGAGACTATTCCTATTACGTTACAGGCAACAGTTCAATAGCTCAAGCTTTGTGTATGTACCGCTACGGGAACTGTCTTGTTAGAAAATTTTTATAATATATTAAGAAAAATGCATCACTCGACCTACTTGCACTAAAATTAAAATGTAAACCTCAACCACCATTTCAACCCCCCACCACCCCCCCCCCCCCCCAAAGAAAGGAGTGAATCTTGAAACTCTCTGCTAAGACGAAACTATGACCAAAGGTTGATGATGGTACTAATTTCTTCTCGTACACTCTATATTTTTCTTTATTGTGTAGCTTTTAAAAAACTGTTAGTTTAAGGCAAGACAAAAAAGATTTTTTTTACTTACCAACATTTTATACATTATTATTATTATAAAAAAATATTTGGTATTACTTCGGATGAGGAGCTCCAAGATGGCGGCCGGCGTGAGTAAACAACAAAGTATTCCGATCACGCCCTACACGATATCCACGATTCAGTTCGGGTTAACCGACAGTTCCCGAGCAGATGTAGTCCAGGTAACCAACTTCCCCGCTTCAATAATGGGAATAACCAACGTAATGTTCAAATGAATGTTTCTTTATTATAATTAAACTACAACACATATCAGTAGAAGTACTATTTCAATATATGAAAATTTCCTGTGATGGTTGCATAAAATTTTAAATTTTAAACTAAACAGACCATTTAACAAATACATTTAATAGTTTGTTTTTTAAAAATATGTTATTGTACTGTTTAAATGATTAAATGGTTTCAAGTTAAATTCACGTATAAATGGAAAAAGTACAAATAAATTAATATAAGAATCCGAGTATTCCTAACCACCAGATTATTATTTTTTTGTTATTTAAAGAAAAAATGTATTAAAATAACCAAAAAGGAATAATTTAATCTTTTGTTTTGTAAATTTATTTGTTTGTTTTTTTTTAAATATGTTATTGTCCTGTTTAAATTATTAAATGGAATCGAGTTAAATGCACAAGGTACAAATACTTAACAATATAAGAATCCGAGCATTCTTAACCACCAGATTATTATTTTTTTTTATTTCAAGAAAAATGTATTTAAATTACCAAAAAGGATATTTTTAAAAATGATTTGATGATGATTTTAATAATATATGTCTCCAAAGGAAAAAGAACATACTGTACATGATTTATTAGATTGAAGAAAGGGAGTAAAAGGTTTAAGAAATTATATCTATTAAAATAAAATTAACTATAATTATCGGCTAACTGTATTATAATCCACTAAATAGAATTAATTTAATTAAATACGTTTCATCTAGCAATAATTCCACTTCAGTAGACTTCATTAGTTACGATATTGCCTCTACGCAATGTTAACTTAATTAAAGTTTATATTTGTTAATGTTATTTTGCCCTAACCCAATTAAAAGTTACCCATATATTTCAATCATTTTTCGATCAATACTTCCAAGTTTCGACGAGCTTTTGGAAATTCGTTATATAAATATGCCATTTGGATATACGAGATGGATATACTCGTAGGTACAAACTGTGTAGCTGCATCAGACCTAACCTAATAAAAGTAAGCAACGAATGAATTCCCCTCCAAAAATGTGGATAAAGCCGACATCGGATCTCGGGAACTCTCGGTTAACCCGAACTGAATCGTGGATATCGTGTAGGGCGTGATCGGAATACCTTGTTGTTTACTCACGCCGGCCGCCATCTTGGAGCTCCTTATCCGAAGTAATACAAAATATTTCCTTTTGTACTATTTTTACTAATGTTGCTTCCGTTCATTTGAGGTCAATTACGTAAATAAAGGATTTACGAATTAATATAACTATATTAAACTACCTGAATTTTCTGGTAGGAGTTATTAGTAAGAGAAACCCTCATAAAAGAACTTGGACACATGCATTAAATTGTAATCAGCTGTTTTGCTGAACGATATATTCCAAAATAATATAACATTTTCGAGAATTCTGTTATCAAGTGAAAACGTTCCAAGCTGATATTCGATTCAGCTGGCTTACATTAAATTTTCAAGGAACGTAATTGGATTTGGAGGCAAACTCTGAGAAGTTAGAGAGCTGGGGATTTATAACTTTTCGCTTCAGTGACAGAGGTTAGAAGGAAAAGACCCTGGTCACGTACTCTGTTAAGTGCCAGGCCTAACACCGTTTATATTTCATTCTTTACACTTCTTCTCTCCCGCAACACTTCTTACTCATACTCACAACTCAGAGTAGTGTTTCTACAGAAATCTTTACAGCTACATTCTTGTGAAATGAACCAAGGATTTGTTCGAATCCAGCGGTGTCAGGTAATTTTCTATTACGTTACACTGAACATGGACGGTGCACAGTACATCGAATGCAGGATAGTAGTGGACATAACTGATAAATTAAAAAAAAAAAAATGTAACTTAAGCAGAATTTCACAAAAAATGGTTTTCCCATAAAGTATAATAAAGAAGAAAAATAATAATTTGTGTGATTAATTTGAACATCTAGTGAAAAAACTTTTAAATAACACTTAAGCGACGGTTGATTGAAAAATGTAAATATGCAATTCCATGACATTAATAATAATAACAGTAAAAATAAAGTAAACTTAAAGTTGCTTTTAAATTTCACACGATATTAAAGTAAAATACAATTTATTAATTTTCTTTTTCTTTACTATTTTCTGCTTCACTAAAACTCAACGATCAGAAAGAATCCAATTCCAAGAGAGAACAATTTTCTGCTTCATCTTCATGTAAATAACTTACTATTGTTAATTCATTATAAGCTGGAGTTTTTTAAACGGGAATTTCCGTTTACTTGACAGGAATGGGTCCGAACATAGATAATTCTTAATATTGACAGTAGTTTAGAAGCAAGTAGAATCGGGTTTTTTCGAAAATAATTTCCTGCCTTGACATAGTTTATAATAACGAAAAAATCTCGGAGACCAATTTGGACCTTTTCGAAAAATGACTATCCAGAAAAAATTAAAGTTAAAATTTTTGTCCATTTTTTCCCCACCCCAGCAATTGACCTTTTTATAAAGTAAAAGACTAATTACCCTTCTCAGAATAGGGGTTTTTCGCTGAATTTTAACATTTCAGGAAATGAATTTACATTCGACTGATACGTAATCAAAGGTTTCTGTGGGACCGACCGACATCTCAACCTTTAATCTATCCCCCTTCTCATTTGCTTCAAAATCCTTTTAAAAGAACCTTGGCAGGCTAGTTTATTCCTCTTCAACAAATATTTGGGTGTTACATTAAGTTACCGCCTTTCTCTCATGTACCATTTGAAAGATCGCATATCGGCTGCTAACAGAAATTGGTCGTTTTATTTCTCATGACCTAATCAATCTCTCTCTGTTAAAAAAAAAAAAAAAATATTTTATGCTGTAATGCAATCTATAGTATTCCATGTAGCTCAAGTTTGAGGTTATCAGAGGTATGATAAGTTGAAGAAGTTTCAGCTTTTGTTATTAAAAAATTGTTCTCTTTGTCGTCTGCTACGCCATACGACATGGTTTATTTAGGAACAGCTACGGACTTGCTTGAGGTGTTTACCTTGAAGTTAAAATTTTAGTATTGTCTTAAGGTGGTGAGCTCAGCTGATGCTCGTCTTTCTAAAATTATAGCTTTAGAAGTCATTAAGCGCAATGCCTTTTGGTTTAAACATTGAGGTGATTTGGCGGAAAGATATTCATGTAGGTCTGACAGCACTCTGGACAATGTTTTCTTAGGGAAAGACCAGTTAACTGTGTTATTGACCGCTATCACGTGCCATCAGAGGGAACAGTGTGAACTGGCAGCGATGAATTCTAATAGATTTCTTTTGTATAAAGAATTAAATCATGATATCGAACTTTTTAGATTCAAAGATGGCTGCTGTTGGGATATTGCTAGGAACGATTTATGTTGGATGTTCAAACTTAGATGCGAACTCCTTTGTTAAAATTACACCCCATGGCTTGTTAGGGAAAACTTGTAACCTAGCCGTTAAAGAGGACCGTTTTCATTTCATGGCAGAGTGTTTAGCTCTCAGTGACATTCAAATACAGTTTCTAGGTTCTAGTACTGTCCATATTACTTTTTTTAATTTCTCTCCTTAATGCCCCCACTGTAAACGAATGTTGTTATATTTTAAATTATACTCGTCATGCATGCATCTTTCATTTCTCTTTACTCTTTACTTTTACATACTTTTGTATTTTATTATATATAGTATTATTCATTTTATTTTCATTTCTTAATTATGTTTATCTATCTTTTGTTTTTATAGCCCTTACTTAACTTGTATTTTCTTTTTAACGCATAATCAGAATTTGTAGTAATTTATAAATAGTATTCTCCTTATTTTATATTAGTACTTTAATCAGAAGAGTCTAGTTTTTTATTTTTTTTTTATTCATTTTATATTTTTATTACTTTATATCTTAATATGTTTTTTAAATTTATTATTAACTGTAAATGATGTTTGTTTAAACTTTTGTAGAAATTTTCCAGCAGAAGGATTTCCATGCCGTACAATGTTTGTCTCTTTTGTTTATAATTTGTAATTATTATTATTCAAGAAAGCATTATTATAAAAAAAATATTCCTCTTCCAATTAACATAAGTTTTCGTTTTTTTTTTTTATAAACTTTGAATTTTCAATTGTCCAATGCTCGATGCACCTTGCGCCGGTGCGAATCCATGACGTACTATCGTGAGTAGCCAATTTTCGGAAACTTAATATTTACCTAGTCAGTTAAATAGTCCAAGTCCAAATTACGTGCTGTGGTCCTTGCAGGACTTTGGGGATATTAATTAAGGGGCAAATATTTTTTTATTTATTTGATTTTAAGAATTCCCTAGTTACATTGCGCTTTTTATACATATATACTTAGATATCTTATTATCCACTTATTGAAGCTGTTAGGAAGAGGTTAAAAAATTATTGTATTCAATGCTATGTAAAGGTAAAAAAAATGACATTTTTTACTTTTCACTTTTCGTTTTGTTGTTAGTCCAACAGGTACAAGTTACATGGAACAAATATACAACGTGATATAACTGTCATCACAGTCAATAAGTGGTTAAGTCCGATTCCCTACTTTCGAATGCACGACTTTTAAAGTTCAAGCAGTCTGGTATAAAACCAGGATTTCATTATCAAGCGTTGAAAGTTCTCAATCACATATATATAAATATAGAATAGTGGCGGCTACCTACAACTAAACCGACTGAATAGAATTGATCAGTAACAACATATTAGTAATGAGGTATTATTAATGAGATACATTAGTGTTGTAACTGATTAGATGCACTCAATACGAATGTGAATTACCCACAATTTTTTTGAGACTGTGGATGGGATTTGTTCCCTTCTAATTCAGTAATTGGTTATTGGCAAAATTGTGACTGGTTTATTGATATTTGCGTGACTGGACTCTTTATATTAAATTTTGACCAGGAATCATATCATAATCACGATGAAAGAAATACATAACTTTTACCCTAAATATATTTTAAAGTAGGTAATATTGTAGAGATCCATGGAGAACTTTCATTCAGACATTGCCTGTTTTTATCACTATTTGCTAGGTCTTAATTGTATCAACCCAAATGGAAAATAAATTAGAAGAGAATAATAAATGGCTCAGTAAAAAATATCAAAAAAAAAAAAAAGGAATAAAATAGATTTTAAAGAATTCATCTAACTGGTTTACTGTTGTCAATAAAGTGAAAATAAATTAAAAAAAAAAATACTGCGCTAGTTGGGTCTAATATCGTAAAGCAATTTATAAGTTTCATTTAGACCTTGAAACGAAATGTGTATTTCTGCACCTTCTGGCTCGAATGCGATGATAAACCTGGAGCAGCGATATTGGGAAAAGGCCATAAAAATAGCAACAAATGCATGCTGTAATTGGATGCAGTAAAGTTAAACATATGCAGCCCATTGATGTACATTTTTTAATGAAACTTTTAAGAAAAGAGGGATAACTTTTATTTTAAGACTAAGTATATTATATGCTGAAATTTAACTGGCTTTATCCCGATAAGATATATGATTTCACACCAAACAAATAATTATAACTATTCAAAAAAATTTCTTTAATGTGTGATAGGTTTTCTTTTTTTTTTTTGTGGAAGGTAATTTTTATTTATTACTAAAATCGATGAGAATTCTTGAAGTTCAATTGAACTTGAAAAAGGTTATTGAAATAAAAAACGCAATTAAAAAAAGAGATAAAAAAACAAATAAAATTTACTGAAACAACTTTTCTTCAGCACTTTTCTATATGTTTTACTAAAAATATTTTATTTTTATTTTTTGCATTGCAACACAATATTACGTTAAGAAAGTTGGCCTTTTGTTGATCCTAAAAAATGATAGCTGTATATGATATCTAGGATCCATTAATCATTCCCGACTTTTAGGCTGGCAGCTTTTGTGTTGCTTTAATGTTTCGAGGATAAAGGCAACTTTAAAAAATAATGTTTATCGAATGTACTTAAGTGGCTCAAACTCTCCTCGAGAAGACAAGAACCATTGATCGGTTGTGGTACGATTGATGACAGTATTGAACCTTGACCAGTTATTTTACAATGTCTGGTTTAATTGTCGTGCGAAATAAATTTCGTTCAATTATATTTAAAATAATGTTGAAGAATTCCAGAGTTAAACTTTATAAGATTTTTAATGAGAAATCTTAGAAATTGTAGCCTTCGGAAAGATTGTAATTTAAAACTTTCCTCCGTAGGTTTGAAAATAGGAATTCAGAGTGCGGACTGGAAAAGTTGGAATTGATAGTATATTCTGGAGAAGAAAGAGCTGTGAAAGAACTGTTTCAAGGCTCATGGAATCCTATTCGAACTCAATTTGTCACCGCCTGGTAAAGCTGTGGTACCCGTCACATTTAGAACTCATTGCCTATACATTCTGTCGATGCTCAAGGAGGCAGAAGGTTACCTAGCCTGTTCGTAAGCATCAGTCAACACACTCAAGTTTATTAATAGTGTTGACCCGTTGAAAAAAGAAGTATTTAATATTTTAACACCTTGGTGGGCTTAAATAATTTTGTTTTCTACAATTATAATACAAAAATGGCAAATAAAAATCAGAACTCAAATTAGTAACAACTATAGTAAATAATATTATAGTAAATGAGTGACGATGAAATAAACCACAACCATGAAAAAATTAGAAGTTGATCATGTGCTATGTATTGTGGATGCTGCCATGATAAGAAAAGTAAATTTAATTAATAATTTAATATGGAAATATGTAAAGTACTGTATATGGTCAACCCGGTGGTCAGTTTTACCTGAAGGCGGCTAGGTCTTGGAAATACCACCTTTTAAGTTATTGGGGCCATAAACCTTTTGTTAGAGATTCAAAATAAGCAAAGCTTAGGACCGGCAATGCTGCCGACAAACATCCAGGGAAATACCTAAGAAGATTGTTAGAGAAATTTGTGGCCATAAACCCTGGTTTTGCCCCGGCAAAGAGGCCGCTGGGAAACACGTTGAATATGGAAAGGAAGGGAAATTTTAGGCAGCCAGCCAATCAGAAGAAGTCTGGAACCAACCAATTAGGAGAAGTCTGCAGCCAGCCAATCAGGAGGAAGTCTGAAGAGAGTGGGGAAAAGAAGACTTATACGGAGGAGGAGGAAGTTTGAGGGGAGTCGAGTTCGGGTGGAGAGTGAGTTCGGAGGGGACAGAGGTCGGGGGAGTGTGCCAAGAGGGCGAGAGTGGTACGAGAAGGGCAGAGGATCAGATAGACAGGAGTGGAGAGTCCAGATTTCCGAGAGAGACCGAGATGGGATGCTGTGCTGAGTCAGAGAGCGTCAGAGATGGCAGGGACTGATCCAGCAGACAGGCCAGAGACAACACCAGAGAGTGCCCACCAGACAAGGTTAATACATATACAGTACTAGTTGTAATATTGTGTGGTTAGTATTTATTAAAATAATGTTAAATTGCCAGTCAGCATCCATTAACTAATTTGTGCTAGTAAAATATGTTTATATGATATATTAAAGGGGGTATAAATAATTTACATTATGGGTCAATAAAATTAAAGATATAGTTCAATTTAGATTTGTTTATTTATTATCATTTACCCTATGCCACAGGTTTATTAGAATAATATGGAATTGGTAAACACGTCACCTTTGGAAAAGTATCCAATTTACATTAAGGCGAATTAAGTACATTAATTACAATATCAATTATATATATGCCGTTTCTGGTAACTCCCTCCCGCCTTAGAAAAGCGGGAGTCCAGAAACGTAGCAATTAAAATGGCATCCCTTGTGGGGACGTACTTACCAATTTGTTCATATCATTAGTTGACATTGCTTGTTAAATTATACAAAGTGGCATAAGGGCGAATATTTGTAAGGTTTGATAATTTCTTTAATCTAACAAATTCTCCAGGATTTCGCTTTAAACATTTGCTCCGTTTTCTCGTGCTCTCTTTCCTTAGTGTTATATTAGTGATGTGTGTGAGGAAGGCTGTCCTTATACTTCTTGTTATACGGTCTTATAATAAGTGGCTTGTTTTTTGTGTTATGTTTAATCAGTGCTTGCGTTTAACCCTACCGCGGAGGTTTCAATAGATATTAGAGGGATAATATACGCGCACGACATTTTGATATGGCTTTGAGGGTAGAAAACGAGAAACTACCACAGCCGAATACGGGGTTGGCTGAAGGAATAGCGATCTCACATCCAGAAGCAACTCAGCCACAGACCAGGGAGAAAACAGAAGAAAATGGCCTCAGCCCAGAAGAAATGTTAATGCAGCTAATAAAAGAGATGCACAAAAATCAAGAAGATAGACATAAAGAGCTAAAGGGGATAATAGAAGAGCATAATAAACAGCTACAGGAATTAAATGACGCTCTACACACAACGAATCTGAAGTTCGAAGCGTCTGCAAAACGTTTTACTAGACCTGATGAGGAAATACAGGAACCACCCCTAGCTGAAAGTGACGAATCTCCAAGGGAAGGAACGGTTTCTAATACTCAATCACAAAGTGGTGATATTGAGACTAATTCCGACGGGCAAGATGAGGTTCCTTTTAAAGTTGAAGATGAAACGAAGAATCTTCAAGAAGAAACCATTCAAGAGAATTTACCAATCCCTCAAGCTCAGGTAGAAACTCTTGAATCTTGCCCAGTACGTGAGAAAGTTGATATGAGCCATGAAAAGGTTGAAGGTGAAGAGAAGGACCAACCTAAGACGATTGCTAATGAAGGATACTATTTAGACCTCACAGAATTTGTAAAATTAGTTAATTCTCATAAGTCACTTCCAGGAACAGATCACGTAATCCCGCTTAATATAATTATAAAGCAACTCCCAGTAAATAAAGAAAATACCAATACTCGAACCAGAACAAATAATTATTTAAGGGATTCGCCAACGGAGCCAATCGCCTTCCTGTTTTGGCTATTTGACGTTTATATGAATTATTTGGTCTTGGACCATGTAAAAAAGAAGCGCTTACTATTTTATAATAAGTCACGGTAGTCTTTATCCCAGTCCAGGGGATAAAAAGGGTTTCCATCTAGCGTCCCTTCCGTTGACGAGCTAAAGGGTTCTGGCGAAACCGTCGTCAGGTCAACCCGTTCTGGATCAATGTAAATAATTTTTGTAAATATTATTGTAAATATTTTTATGTAAATACGTTTTTTACTTTTATTAAATTTAGGAATTGTTAGTATTAGGATCTTAACTACATACAGTTTAATTAAGTGGATCTCAGAGTAACTTCATTATATTCAAATTAAGATAATAAAAATTGAAATTTATTTTACCAATCCCGATTTGAGTAATTAATGCAAAATGCAATATACGGTAAATTACCTATCAATGAGAAAATTAAAATGTTTTAGTTTGAATTGGTTTAAGCCACCTTTTCCACCGGAAAACCGGTAATAATCATTAATCTAAAACTTGCCTCAATTGTTTAGTCGCTATGAGCCACCCCCAATAATAACATTTAAATAACTTGGATCAAGTTTGCATTTTATTTATCCTAATTGGATTATTGTGAGCAATTATTATACTTTTTTACTTTGGAGTAGACAGAGGTCCTCCATCACCCCTGAAGTCGGGTTATAGTATTAATTGTGTCTAGTAGGGAAAACCCCTCTATGTGGAGCAGCCGTAGCGCCTCCAGGTATCCCTGAGATTATTTTTGAGAAGATACTGAAATCTTCAAGTACGCCCAGAGTACTGAGGCAACAATTTTATTGATCCCTTTGTAAAAACATTTATTATTAGATAATTGATGGGGCTCATGGTGTAATTGATCCGAACATCCGGATAGGAAAATTAAAAATCTTATGTGGCCATAAATAGGAACTAGATTCGGTATCAGAGATAGAAATATTTTAAATAAGGGAAAACACTTATAGAATCCATTAAAATTTTAAAACTTGTAATTAATATGGCCAAGCAAAACTTATTAATTAATAACTGATAAATAAAAATTGTGATTTGAATACACTGTTCGTTTGCCAGAGTCAGGATAAAAATTGTAATGTTGTAATATAGTAATTATCTGAGAACTGAGATTTATTTAATAGAATGTGTAAATACTTAATCCTGGATTGTGACATAAAAAAAAAAAACCTAAGAAGGTACTAGGGCAACCGATTTTTGTGAAAGTAGGAGGTTCGCCGTTGTTTTTGTCAGCGTACTATTAAGAAAGGAAATAAAAATACCGAATTAGACGTTATAAGAATTAACCCTGAAAATAATTGAAATTAAACATTTATTTAAAATATAAAGATTCCTAACAAAAATGATTTTTAAAACTAGAGTGGGAAAGAATCCCAAATAGTAGAATCTTTTTTATTTTTGAAAATGCTTGCCACACAATAACATGTTACTGTATAAACATTATGCTACTTGTTTTTGTTATTTGTGAATTAAGAAGTGTTTCAGGATGTGAAATAAAGACAGAAGAACTCTGATCACTATGTAAGTTATCTAGCAATTGTTTGGAAAAATAAGATTTTATCATGTGAATACTTAATATGTGGAATTTTAATACTGATATAGATAAGTTCAAAGACTAAAAGTTAAAAAGTTACTAATTTTGTAAATATCGTAAATAAGAAGTTAATTAATTATAAGATCATAAATTTTGATATATTCTACAACCATTCTGTACTTTTATTATAATTTAGTTTTGAACGTTGAAGTTAAAATGTTTTTAAATAGTACACAGAAAACTTATATTGAGAACTGTTTTATTTTAGTTTTTGCTATGTAAATTGTAGCAATTGTAAATTTATTATCGTATCTTGTTCTACTAAAGGGTTTTGTTCTATTCATTTTTGTAACTATTTTATATGTTGTATTTTAAGTAATGTTTTGTATGTTGTATGTTCATTTTATATCATTTTGTTTTATTCGATACTGAAGAGTTAATTTTGTAGATAGGATTTTACTTTACGGCTGATTATATTAACAATATTTTAGGGAGTATGTTAAAAGAAAAATCAATAAACATACGTTTATTAATTTTTCTTTCCCTTGACACTAGGAGAATGCTATGTATTGTGGATGCTGCCATGATAAGAAAAGTAAATTTAATTAATAATTTAATATGGAAATATGTAAAGTACTGTATATGGTCAACCCGGTGGTCAGTTTTACCTGAAGGCGGCTAGGTCTTGGAAATACCACCTTTTAAGTTATTGGGGCCATAAACCTTTTGTTAGAGATTCAAAATAAGCAAAGCTTAGGACCGGCAATGCTGCCGACAAACATCCAGGGAAATACCTAAGAAGATTGTTAGAGAAATTTGTGGCCATAAACCCTGGTTTTGCCCCGGCAAAGAGGCCGCTGGGAAACACGTTGAATATGGAAAGGAAGGGAAATTTTAGGCAGCCAGCCAATCAGAAGAAGTCTGGAACCAACCAATTAGGAGAAGTCTGCAGCCAGCCAATCAGGAGGAAGTCTGAAGAGAGTGGGGAAAAGAAGACTTATACGGAGGAGGAGGAAGTTTGAGGGGAGTCGAGTTCGGGTGGAGAGTGAGTTCGGAGGGGACAGAGGTCGGGGGAGTGTGCCAAGAGGGCGAGAGTGGTACGAGAAGGGCAGAGGATCAGATAGGCAGGAGTGGAGAGTCCAGATTTCCGAGAGAGACCGAGATGGGATGCTGTGCTGAGTCAGAGAGCGTCAGAGATGGCAGGGACTGATCCAGCAGACAGGCCAGAGACAACACCAGAGAGTGCCCACCAGACAAGGTTAATACATATACAGTACTAGTTGTAATATTGTGTGGTTAGTATTTATTAAAATAATGTTAAATTGCCAGTCAGCATCCATTAACTAATTTGTGCTAGTAAAATATGTTTATATGATATATTAAAGGGGGTATAAATAATTTACATTATGGGTCAATAAAATTAAAGATATAGTTCAATTTAGATTTGTTTATTTATTATCATTTACCCTATGCCACAGGTTTATTAGAATAATATGGAATTGGTAAACACGTCACCTTTGGAAAAGTATCCAATTTACATTAAGGCGAATTAAGTACATTAATTACAATATCAATTATATATATGCCGTTTCTGGTAACTCCCTCCCGCCTTAGAAAAGCGGGAGTCCAGAAACGTAGCACATGTGTAATAAAGAAAGCTCTCTTTTATCAACTTGAACGTCGCAAAAGTGTTTTGCATTTGGCTTAATACTACTTTTTCTGTCTTTATTACTTCCCATAATATTACTATGAACAGCCTCCAATGGAATGTTTAAAATTCATTTAGCAACTATTGTAATCATTGTTTTTGCATAGCTCGCTGTACAACTGCTAGTCTGTTATATATACGCTGTGTAAAACCAACAAGGTATAGTAGATGAAAATAAAAATTAATCACTATTGGTTATTACATTAATTAATCATTTGGTCTCATAAATTAACTCTAACACCAATATGGCATTTATCCTCCACCTCAGAAATAAATCAAATAACTACAAAAAAAAAAAGCTACCAAGGCAAAACAAATTAGGTCAGGAAAAGTGTACACTATGAAGACATGTTGAGAAGAGGAGAAACAGAAAACGTGTAGTACCGGAGCTTCGAATATCACCAGTCATTTATTATTGAACTTAATTTAGGAGAGGGGTAAAAGGAGAATGCCAATTACAAATTTATAAGACCCTTTCCAGCCTTCCTGGCTTCTGTCTCGTTTAAATCCTCGATCCAGTCTGGAAAAAATCTAGAATCCGAATCTTGGTCAGGTGTTGAATCGATTTTTTATTTGAAATAGGATTAAAAAAAGTTATTTATGCTCAGCTTCAAACTTGACAAAAACACGCAGATGTCTTAGTTAATATGGGATATTTAAATCTTTTTATTTTATTATAAAGCTGTTGAGCTGTTAATCAGATTCGCTCGCCTTAAGCGCTTGTTAAGCAGACTCGCATGTTAATGGGAAACACTAAAACATTTTTTTTTTTAAAGTAACAGTCACTAAAAAAAAAGTAACGGAATTTTAATGTTTTTTTTTTCAATTGAAAATAGAAATTTGAGCCTTTTTCACTGAAAGGGACCCGATAGAGGTGAGTTTTTACCTTTTGAGGTAGCATGGCATGCAGAATTGGAAGCAGCTGTAAAGCAAATCAAGGCCTTTTTTAACTGAAAAGCATTCGATGGGAGTTCGTTAAGTTGTTGTATGTGTCTCTCTCCAAACACTTCTCTCGCTCGAATTATATCATTTTTGGTAAAATTTCACATCGTCCTAATACGCGGACCGTTTTACATTCAGTTTAATCAAACTGTATACTGTTAAAAAACGACTTTCGATACTGGTTATCTAAAATTTTTTGTGCAACAAAATTTATTTTTTTATTTTCCTATTAACTAATGATACAAAAGCGGGAGTTTCGCAGGATAGCGTTATTTTTTATTATTTCATAGCGTTATTTTACTATGGGGCATTATTTTGAACATTTAAATGATAGAATTAACCGAGAACTAATTGATTTTACTCGCAACTCCTGCTGATTACAGTTTATTTCTTATTACAGAAAAAAATTTTAATAGCTTCTTTCATTCGCTAGAACTATCTACATTATATTATTTGTTGGGGAATTAATTATAATTTAAAAATGAATGGGACTTTACTTTACAATTAATAATGTTTCATTCCCAGAAAGTGAACTTAATGATCATTTCAACACCTTAATTCTGCTTCTGAGCTTCTGAAGCCCTGATGAAGATCCACAAGTTGGATCGAAACGTTGGCTTTCCAAAATAAAAAAGTTTTAAACTGAAAATCCTGATAATCATTTAACCTACCTTATTTTAATATTGCTTCATAATGCATTTAGAATATAATGTGTTGTTTCTTACACTATTTCATATTTCTTAAATCTAATTTATTTTGAATTTTCTCTTCTATTTCGAACGAACGTCAACCTCTCGGCAATATACTTTTTAACTTAAACAACATACTTAATTTTTAGCTTATTTGATTATTTAAAATACAAATTAAAATACTTTTTTTTATTTTAGTATTTTAGAATTAAAATGAAAATACTTTTTTATTTTTTTTTTTGGTAGTTTAGAATAAAAATGAAAATAAACATTTGATTTATTTTATTTTAATTCTAAAATACTAAAATAAAAAAGAAGTATTTTCCTTTTTATTTTAAATAATGCCCAGGTCTGCTCCTTTGTCAAAATCTATTTTGACACTGAAGAATATAAGAACAGTGTCATGTAATTATAATTGAATGTAAATATTTATTTCAACGATTCTTTTATCATAATTATATCGAATTAATTGGCCTATGACACTGAGTTGCCTAAGAAATAATATACATCGTCATACAGCGGAAAGGTTTGAGCTTCCAGATCTAATTTGCATGCCTTTATGCATTGGTATGATTCTTCAAAGATCATAATCCTTTGAACCTCCTTCGTCCCAGGAGCGCTTCTACTAACAAATTTATGTATGATTTTAGTGCCTCATGGGGCATTTGCATAATGAAATGACCCCTGAGCCGGTAATAGCCAACCTTTCCGAGACATTAATACGATTTCTAACGGGAAACGTACTTGAAAATATTGATTTAAAAAAAAAAAGGCTGTTTAAGTTTTTTTAATGAAGTATCTCATATCATTCATAATTCTGTAGCTTCATTTTTTCTGAAAATAAACATGCAGACTGTTTTTAATACGATCCAAAATAATGATACTGATACAAGCCTTTACGAATATTAGATAGAGTATATAAACTAAATTATTTCATATTTGTTCTTTAAATTGGTTTTTTAATACCCTTATTTCGCTTATTTCCTAATTAAAATGTCTTCTAATGAAGGGGGTTTCGATTTGATAAAGATGTGCATAGTGTGAGCAGAACGATCGAAAAGCCTAATTTTTAATTAATAATAAAGTGAACGTCAATATTTAAAAAATTGATTGTTTATTTACTCTACCTAATATCCTAATTGTTTGCTGTATCCTTATAATTTTGGATGCCAGCTTATTTCGCTGGCACTCTTCAAAAATCATCATGACGAAGAGTTCTTTATATGAAAAAGCTAACCCCACGTTCACATTCCAAAGGCACTAAAGCCTTTTTTTTTTTTCTTTTTATATATGTGTTCATTTCTAGTAAAATTATCCTAAAAAGGAGAATGGTCAGAGCAAGTTGTGTGATTGTGCCCCCACTGCACCAGATCAGTGTAACCAATTTACCTAGTATGTAAAGAGCTCACTTTAAAAGTTAATATCGGTAAAAAAATTGCCGGAATCAGAAAATTCGAGGGATGTGTGTTTCAAATACTGTCAGTTATCTGACCATAAAACATATATTGCTTTTTTCGCATCCTCTGACTTTTTATTATCATTGCAATAAGAGTATCTAAACCATTGGTATTGTTACCAAACGCACTGGTATTGTTTAAAAAAATACATTGCCCTCATAATTCTAAACAAGTCTTTATACAGAATAATATTGTTGTAGGTATGTAGGCGGGAAAATATGATACTAATTAATAATATTAACGCATATAGAGCTGAAAAAAATATTTATATAAATTGGTCAATTCCATATTAAAAAAAAAACTACATTGATGGCCTTACAAAAAGAGCATTTTGATAAATATGTTTTACATATTTTAGCATGACTGGCAGCATTTAGTAAACATATTAAATAAATAAAACCAACTTATAAGGTCCCAAATTTTCAACAAATCAATAACTGGAAAATGATACAAAAAGTGTTTGAATTTTGTAGGAAGTAAACGAAGAATGTCTGAAAACAATGAATGGTAAAGTAACTCATTCCTTTATGTTTTTCATTGTCTACCAAAAAATTTGTTTTCCTTTATATTTATACAAGAATAACATAAAGAAATCATAGCCACAAACAACAGCCGAAGCTTTTGTAAATCATTATGCAAATATTTCCAACAACCAAACAATTCCTCACCAGGATGACAACTATGTTCAGGAATGTGATGGAAACGCTGGACACGAAGAACATCTCCAGCAGCAATACAATTGCAGATTCACCTCTTGTGAGCTACAATCAGCCATTGATGAATTAAAACCTTGAGCCCCAGGCAAAGATGAAATCCATAATTTAATGATTAAAAATCTGCCATCAACAGCAAAAAGCGCATTACTATCCATATATAATAGAATTTGGGAAGCCTCATATTATCCTCCATCTTGGAGAGAGTCAATCATCGTCCCAGTTCTAAAACCGGGTAATGATAACAATTTAATAAACAGTTACAGACCCAGATCATTTACTAGTTGTCTGTCAAGACTACTAGAAAATCTTATAAATAAAAGACTTGTGTGGATATTGGAAAAATACAACATCTTAACGGATATTCAATGCGGTTTCCGCAAAGGCAGATCCACACTAGACGAGTTAGTAATAATGGAGGCCGAAGTGCTAAACACATTTGTAGAACAAACAGAAGCAGTGGGTATTTTCTTTGATTTAGAAAAAGCTTATGACACCATCAAAAGGACTGTCATTCTCCAAAACATGCTTACATGGGGTTTTCTTGGACGCCTTATAAATTTTCTAAAAAGCTTCCTACAATTGAGGTACATTTACAGGACATACATACTACAGGACGGTCTGTCTCAGCTTCCAAGACAACAGCATACGGCATACCCCAATGAAGTGTACTAAGCTGCACGCTATTTGCAATAGCTATTAATACAATTGTCAACGTAATTCCCCGTCCGATCAAAGAATTTCTGTATGTTGATGACCTTTCCATTCTACTGCGATTCAGGGATAGTAATTGGATGAAGAGAACCCTCCAGGATCTCATCCGCAACCTTCAAATCTGGGCCGATAATAACAATCTCCGCTTCTCGACTGGTAAGACCAAATGCCTAATGTTCTCTAGGAAAAGAAATCCTACCGAATATCCAGAGCTTTACATGAATGGTGAGCAATTGAGATTTACGGAAAACGTTAAATTTCTTGGTCTTGTTTTAGACAAGAAACTCACTTGGCTGAACCACATCAGATACACACGCGAGCAATGTTCCAGCCGCCTCAGATTAATGAAGGTGCTCGCTAAGACATCCTGGGGTGCCGATGGCAAAAGTATGCTTATGATATATGCAAGCCTTGTCCGATCTAAGATTGATTATGGTTGCGCAGTTTATTCATCAGCGAAGGCAAAACATCTGCTACTCCTGGATACAGTTCATCATACGGGCATAAGACTCGCCACTGGAGCATTTCGGACCAGTCCCATAACTAGCCTCTGCGTAGAAGCTTCCATGCCATCTCTTGTTTTTCGCCGTCAGGAGCTTATCTCTTCGTATCTTGTTAAATTAAAACTCCAGCCTAACCATCCTGCATACAACCTGCATACATTTTTTATCCCCAACATATTCATTTATATAACTTTAAACCAAGAAGCCCTTCACCGCTAGCAGTTAGATTCCGAGAAATTATAAGTGAAATCCATAGTGTATCTATAGATCTCACGGACTACGATTTACATAAGCCGATCTGGACAAACCCTCCTCCAAAAATAGACCTCTCTTTAAGAAGTATCCCTCCACGTACACGTAGCCTTGATTCCATTATCATGGAAAAATACAACCAATATGAAATTATTTATACAGATGGCTCTAAAAGAAATGAGAATGTTGGCTGCGCAGTAGTTCAAGCATCTACAATAAAAAAAACACAAATTGCCTCATTTCACATCAATATTTATGGCTGAAATGCAAGCAATTGCAACTGCTCTCCTTATTTCGATTGACATTAACACAAAAAAGATTTTAATATGTTCCGACTCATTATCAGCCATATACGCCATTCAAAAACATACTGGAGATGGTCAAACAATTAAAAAAATCAATAATTATCTGGACATTTTATATGACAATAACAAGTCGGTAAGCTTTTTATGGGTGCCATCACATACCGGAATTCTAGGTAATGAAACAGCAGACAGGGCAGCAAAGGAAGCAGCAATTATGATGGGCCCTGCACTGCAAATACTACAAGAAGAGAGTAAGGAGCAACTGGGAGTCCATGTGGTCTGAAATCCCTCTCACTAATAAGCTCCGATCCATTAAGCCTACAACGAGAGAATGGATTAGCTCCCTGCGAGGGAACCGAAGAGAAGAGGTAGCACTGACAAGGCTTCGGATAGGTCATACAAACCTAACCCATGTTCACCTAATTACTAAAGAACGCCAACCAGAATGTGAAATCTGCAAAACCCCTCTTACAGTTAAACATATCATAGAAGATTGCAGTAGATATGAAGGCGAATACACAAAACTAAATATACAACGCAACATTTTGGAGGCATTGAAAGATTCACCAAAGGCTGCGGATAGCATTATAAAGCTGTTTAGGGAGATTTCCTTATTTACAAAAATATAATAAATAGAGCATATTAATTAATGATAAATATTAAAAAAATATAATACTCGTCATAATACATATTAGAATAATATCTTGGGCAATATCATAGAGTAAAAAAGGGGCGTAATGACCGCGCAGTTGATCGCCTATAACAAACAACCTATAACCTATAAGAAATCACAGCATTGATAAATAATTAAATTTTGAAATCGTCCTCTATCACTGCCAGATTCTTTGGGATATCCATGGCGGAATAAGTTCGGGGATGTAGTAAGGAAAAGAATTACAAGACAGAAAGGCTTAAAAGAAAATAGAAAGGGAATAGCCGCTAGATTAGAGAAGAAAAGAAAAAGAGAAAGAGAGTGAGAATGGGCTTGGGGAAGAAAGGAGGTAAAGAGACAGTGAACAGTGGGCACTTAAGGGAAGAGAATCAAAGGCCCAATACAGGGGAGGGAGCACAATGGGCTGGGGGCTACTCTTGTCGGATTTTAACTAGTCCTGTCAATGTTTTTCTTACTTATTTCACCTTTATCTTTCTAGCCTAGGTGGAGCAGATATTTGCGGATTTCTATTCAAAGTATCGAAGGCTTATCGTATCTCTCATAAAGAATGGTCAAATAAAAAGAAACAACAAAAAAAATCATAATATCTGGTTTCAAGGCTTATAAAAATAATAACATTGCAACAATGTAATTAAAAAGCCATACGATTCAATTGACATTTTGGGCTCTACCAAAAACCGAATTGCGAAACTTAGTAGCGAACGAATTCCTGAAAGATTGATAAACCATCAGAGTTCTCTAGCATTTAATAATTAAAATCCAATATGCCACCTTACTACTACTTTGGGCCTTACAAACCACTTCCTAAGTAAACGCCTGCTGTAACAGAGACAGCCGTTATTTTTATTTATTTGTTGTTTTTCTCCATCTAATGGTGAGTTAATTTAAAAATTTCATAGGTATTGATACTGCGTTAAGATTAGATAAAACTCAACGACACATTCAATACGGGATCGCGTTGGATATCTATATCCATTTCTAACGATCCGGCACATCACTGGGGGTAAACCCAGATATTCTTGTAAACAATAAACCAATTGCAATAGCTTAATACGTGATATTTTTTCCTACCGATAAAAAATTTGAACAAGATGCCTCTTCACAATTATGTATACAGAAAATATGAAGAAAAAATAAAGTGTATTATTTCAAATCACAATACTCTTAAATGAGGAAGATTTAATATTTTCGGATTAAAACAGAAAAGGAAGTAAGAAAGCAGGGTTTAAGAATTAGCGTGTATAACAATAACATCAACGTACATTTTAATGGAAACATGTATCAATGGAAGTCGAAGTGGATAAAGTCAGTTATACCTTCTGCGTTATTTTTCATAAAAGCATTTTCTTGTCACAAGAGTCAAAAGTAAAAAAAAAAATAATAAAGAAAAAATAAAATAAATAAATATTTGCTTCGTTATAATTTTATAACGGGGCTGTAATTTAAATATAATACAGATCAGAAAATTATCATACAAGTGCGAATAGTAGAGTTTTCAATTTAAAAACCTATCTTTTTCTTCATATTGGTTTCAATAAATGCACGTTTTTCTTGTATTGAAATCTACTAAGAATAATGTTCATTCAACAGAACACATCATTCACTACAGTCACAACACTTGCATGATAATAAAATAATTTATTTATAATAAAAGAGAGAATGTATTTCATTTGTTATCAATAAATGAATAAAGATAAGTGTCTGATTATTTGTTTCAGTGTTTTGCCTCAGGGCTGGATGAATGAATTATTAAATGCGGGGATTCTTAAATAAGGTACTTCATAACAGAAGTTGTATTTTCTCAACTATTCTATAAAGAGTGTCGATAGCGTTGAGTGTGTAAAGAACCTCGATTAAGGCATTTTTTTTTCAAAACCAATCTGTTGCTATTCGAACAACCGAAAAGAAAATTAATGAAAATATCATTCCGTTTAAATTTGACCTACTTAGTCTTCCTCCTGAAGATAGACTTATCAGTGACGACTGAAAGCGTACAATGCTCACCTATAGACGGGAGTCGAAAGCGGATTTTCCGACTGCTGAAACAGACCGCACAACGTGACACGATAGCCATCGGGTGGAAAATTGTCTGAGTGACGCGGCGCTACAAAAGGGGAGAGGACAATGGAACTGTCCCATTGTGGAATGGCACTCAGCTCACGGTACTCCAGAAAAATAACAAGCACGCACTCTTTCCCCTGTCCTCATTAATCGTCACAAGTATTGTTCCTGTTCGTTAACTATTAGCATTGATACAAATCAAGGGATACCTTAACATGCATACTAGTACCTCTGTTTTGCACTATCTTTGTTTCAGGTCTTTAAAAGATTCGGCTACAAAGCTTCTTTTTTTATTTGTTTTTGTTCGTTACCCCTAATGGCATAAGGGAGGGGGCTACTTTAGAAGGTTACTATTGGCGATGAGAATTGGAAAGACCAAAAATTGGGAGGTAGGCGCAAAAATTACAAAGTTATTTATATAGATAACGAGGAATATAATAGGAATTATGGAAATTTTTCGCAACTAGCTTCAGTTTATAATAATAGTTTTCAGTTTATAAAAATAATTTTAATGTATTCGTATTACAGAAACAATTGATTTCCGTTATTTTCAATTATAAAAATGGACCTTAGGAGCAATGGGTATTAAGTGACCTTTTTGAAAAAATTGAGAACATGGAACATGGAAGTAAAAATGCCACCCTTTGGTTTAGTAAAGAGATTGAAGTAGATTCCATTACATTGATAAGTTAAAAAAATTATTATGTTAAAAAACAGTGTCAAAATGTGTGGAAGAATAACAAGCATGGACTCTTTCCCCTATCCTCATTTATCACCAAAAGTAATGTTCCTGTTCGTTAGGTATTAGCGCATAGATTCTAAGCAAGGAATATCTTAACCTTATCCATTATCTGTATTATCCAATTTTGTTCCCTTTTTTCCTTAGAAAATGTGGTTACAAAACTTTATGTTAAAAATCGAAGAACTTTTACCTTTTTATATGTCTATGCTTCTTTCCGCAATTTTTGCTTTAACGCAATTCGGAAAAAAAAAAAAAAAAAAAAAAAAAAACAGCTGAAAACACGGCTCAGAAGGTTATCATTTAAGGAAAACGGTATGTTGTACTTATTGGAATAGTCTGGAATTATGTTTGATGTTGAGGCACCTTTAAAATAAAAAAGCTCAATAAATGTGAAATTAATATGTAATGTAAAGCAGTGCGGCTTCTAAGCAAGGCCAATACAAATATTGAGCTGTCTAGTGAGGTCCCGATCTTAACCGAAAAGGCCCATTTTTTTTTTTTTTTTTTTTTTATCTCTGAAAAGTGAGCGTACGTGCAACAGACTAAAGCTGGATCTAATAAAGCTGATCAAACTCCTTTTTTTATTGAAAAGGATGAGATAGGAATATCCTAATTCACAGCCACATAACCTCACGAAATAGGCTATTCCAAGAAGAACGTTTACCTTTACTTTACCTGCAATTGTTCCTCGAACTCCAGGAAAAAGCAGCACAGATCCCACCAATTACCTAGGTAAAAAAATATTGCAATAAAAAATAAAATGAAATATATTAGTAATAACGAATATAATGATGTATAAGAGACAGACATTGTACAAAATCAAAATTAATAATCTTGAAGATATTAACGCCAGAACTAAGAACCAATCGGTACTACTCTTAGAGAATTTTTTTCCTTTTTTTTTTTTTTTTTACAAGAAATCATAGTAAAGTAAGGTTCTTACACTTTCCATTTTTTAAAATTTCTTCCCTTATTAACAACCATTATTAGTCAAGCGCTGTGTTCACCTTACATATGATATTTTTTTTTTATTTATTTTTTTTTTTTTTTTTATGTTTTCCCCATTCCAGTTACCCTGGGCATGGGGGAGTTTATTAACCATCGGGTGATACTGCGTGCAGGAAAATAATTTAAATACTATTTTTCAGAATATTTTTTACAACAAAATGAAACAACAAGGAAACGACAAAATGCAAAGTACAAAATACAAAAAACAAAATACAAAACCTAATACAAAATACAAAATTACAAAATACTTTAAGAATTTCTAAATGTATAAATTACAATAAAATAATAAATAAAATAAAAATTCAAACAATGTCAAAATAGAAAATGATATGAAATAAAAAATAAAAATAATAAATAAGAAAAATAAAAATATGGTTATAACATGATGTCCTATGTCGTGTCACCTGTCCAATCTATTTCTCATAATTTATTGTGGTCTATTCTACCTAAAAACCCCTGAAATTCCCGGCCAAAACTAAAAAGTAGTTCTTTACTGATTGGCCAATTGTGCCCACGGACCATAATTGTTCTTAATAATTTATATCTCTGTGCGTCAAGTAAATGGCAGTCAAATATTAGATGGTCATAAGCTTGTTCTGTCTGTCCGTCGCACAAGCTTTTGTTGTCTTCTATTATATTAAATTGATGTAAGTAACTTCTTGTTGGTCCGTGACCAGTCAGTACCTGTGTAAGTCTACTGTTGATTGTACGTAGCTTTTGTCTGTTTTCTAATTTATTAATGTATTTGTATAAATGTCTTCCTTTCATTGTTGTCTGCCATCTGTTATTCCATAGCCTGTACGTCATTTGCCTTAATATACTTTTAACTTTAGTCTGAAGGGCTTTACAGTATGAAATAGGGAGTGTCTCGTCCAGTGCTGCAGTTTTGGCCTTCGCGTCTGCCTCTTCGTTACCTATCCGTCCTGCATGTCCTTTTATCCATTGTAACTTAATGTCTATTTGTTTTTCTTTACATTTAAGAAGGCATTTTCTAATGTCGTCAGTAAGTTAGTCATGCATCGTTCTGTTATTGACTTGCTGTCAGTATGTATAACTATGATATTGTATTTATTCATCCTAATTTATAAATATGACTATAAGCAAATGCCTTATGGTCATATTTTTAAAGGTAGATAGGAAATCAGGGATCCTACTGCCTAGGGCGATAGAGATCACCTGTGCTAGGTACGAGGGGTGATCAAAAAGTTCCAGGACTGTTGAGATTGCGCGGCAATGGAGTGTCATAGAGCAGTGCGGTTGGCAGCATTGTTTAGCGTGACTCTTCCTGAGCTCAGCTGTTTATTTAGTTTGTTGATAACCTTCTTCATTGCAAAGTTACTGCTGTTTTCGTAAAAAAAAGTTTTTTGTATTCGGCGATTTTGTGAAATGAATGTAAAGGAAGAGCAACGCGTTTGCGTAAAGTTTTGTGTGAAGTTGGGTAAAATGTTTACTGAAACTTTTCAAATGTTGCAAGTGGCTTTCGGTGATGAATGTCTGAGTCGGTCAAGGTGTCATGAGTGGTACAAAAGGTTCAAGGAAGGCCGGACATCGTGTGAAGATGATTCTCGTTCAGGGCGCCCCTCAACTTCGACTGACGACGATCATGTTGCAAGATTGAACAGTCTCTTGCGTTCTAATCGTCGACTAACCATTCGTGAGATGGCTGAAGAATTGAACATTTCATTTGGTTCGTGTCAACAGATTTTAACAGAAAATTTGCAGATGAGAAGGGTGGCTGCAAAGTTTGTTCCGAGACTGTAGACTGAGCAGCAGAAAGAACACAGAGTTCAAGTTTGTCAGAAACTTCTTGAAATGGCAAATGACAATGAAAACTTCTTAAAACAAGTCATTACTGGAGATGAAACGTGGGTTTATGGCTACGACGTGGAAACGAAGGTCTAGTCATCACAATGGAAGACAAAATCCTCCCCAACCCCCAAAAAAGCACGTCAGGTCAAATCAAACGTTAAGGTCATGCTTACTGTTTTTTTCGACTGGAAGGGTGTTGTTTACCATGAATTTCTTCCACGAGGTGAGACAAGGTCATTCGCGACTACTGCACCAAAAATGGAATGACGGTCATTCCCCAGCCTCCATATTCACCTGACCTTGCCCCTGCAGACTTTTTCTTGTTTCCAAAACTTAAGAGACCCATGAAGGGAAAGAGATTTGAGTCCGTAGATGACATTAAAAAAAAATCGCTGGAGCAGCTACACACCATTTCACAAGATGATTTCTCAAAGTCCTTCACACAGTGGAAACATCGTTGGGAAAAATGTATAGCTTCCCAAGGAGAGTACTTTGAAGGGGACGACGTCCAATACCCTGTAGATTTTTTAAATAAATTAATAAAAAATCAGTCCTGGAACTTTTTGATCACCCCTCGTAGGTTTGACATAGTAGGATACCTAACTTCATATTTAACTCATAAAAAATGACCGTAAGACATTAGTTTATGGATCTCAGAAAATTAGGATGAAGAAATAAATAAGATGAATGCTACTGAGTGCAGTTAAGAAGGAAAGAAATTTTGAAATATGGACTGTGTTAAAGTGTTTGCTTGTTTTTTTGTTGTTTGTTTGGAGTTTAATCGCGTAAAACCAACCGGGTCATCAATGCCCAGTGAACTATTTTTTTTATTATTATTTTTATCCCGTGTTAAAATGTAAAAACCATACTCTAAAGTAAAATACATTAAAATTTACCTACTGCTTATCCAGGTTTTGTTTTTAGATTCGTTCTAACATTCAACCTAAGCAACATATCTCTGTAATAGTAAGTTCAAATCGATATCGGGGTAATAAATATCATTGTGTTATAGACGGTATGACATAGTTAGATCCCATGACCTCCTTTGGCGCAATAAAACTGGCCGTTTCTAGATATTGGTTAGACCTTAGACTTTAGTACTATTACTTTCCAAAGTACCTCATAACAGCTTTTGTGGTAAAGTATTCCATAATAGAATGACTAAGGAACTGTATAACGTATACCTATAGATAAAGTAATTAAATATTTCAAAAGTACTTAAAATTAGATGCTAATTGTGTTTGGTTGGTAAGTTTGATGAGAAGTTTGAATAGTCAACTTATTGACATTATTTTGTGCCTTAAACGAATTTCAACTCTATTTCCAGTTCAATTATTTAATTTCTACTTAATTGCTATGATAAATAATTGTCTTCCTCACTTCAATTGTAATATTAATTGAGGAAATTGGAACCGCAATTAAGCCCTCACAGATGACGATAATTGTTTCTTAAAGCCCTTTTCTAAGCCCTTAAAGCTAAATAATAAAGGAGGCAAAGAGCTAAATTAGTTATTTTAATGCCAAGTAATTTACTAGATGCGTCCGCCATATCCGAATCAAATTAACAATTTATTACAAATATTTCTATTTAGGTAATAATAATTAATTTTTAAATAATTTAAACTCCATTCCTAATGCAATATTACGATAAATATCGAAATAATAGAATTTTAGTAGTGAAACAAACACATCTCGGAAATCTAATTAAATCAATCTTTTCAAAAACCTTATTTGTACAAAGAACATTATTCTATTGTACCTTAGTCTCCCTAAAATTCCTACTGAGAAACTCCGTTTTTTTTTTTCAAACAAAAGTTGATCCCAGAAGTAATTAAATTTACTTTCTGTAATTATTAAAACAAATATGAGCACTATAAAATTCTCTTCGGATGTATCAAAGCAAAGGAACCACAGGAAAGCTCAGTTATTACTGAAACCTTTGAGATGCTATTCAAGCTTCTAAGAACCTGTCATATACAAGAAGCTCTTCTAAGACCAGTACGGAACGCTCAATCAAATAAGCATGTCATTGTAAAAGACTCTTTGAGTGCCTCCTCTCAGCATCCTATAATAAGGAAAATTCAGTTTTTATAGTGTAAATTGAAGTAAAAGAAAAAAGACGTAATTCTAATATGGTTACCTTCTCCCTGTGGTACCAGTGGCAATGAGAGAGCAAATGCTGTTCAGCTTGGCTCGCCAAGGAACATCACTTAACTTAGTAATTGAAGTCATTCCAAGGAAGGACTGGACGCATGAATCAGCCACAAAACAGGCAAAAATAGGAAGAATGTATGGGAAAGAAGTTGGGCAAAACACCCAAAAAAAATTTTTACCTACTTTATGGAAAACTTCAAACCAAAGACGAAAGAAATTACCCTCTGCCGTCTCCGCATCGGTCATGGTGAGTTCTATCACCTTTAGCCATAATTGGAAGCACCTAATGCATGAATACTCATGTACCCAGAACAGTGAATCACATTCTCACAGTACGAAATTGCTTCCTCTAAGGTAGCCTCAAAATGGAAAATACCTTAGAGGAAATCCTGCAAGATAATGAAATGAACGCAGATAGACTGCTCCAGCATCTTAAAAGCACAATGCTCTATGGTGGAATTTGATCTTTTGTAGTCACCTGCCAATAAATAAATCTATCTTTTCAGTTAATACATGTTAAAATATTTTATTTACTTGATGTGTATTTATCGTGCATTAAAAACTTGTGGGTTGATGACTTGAAATCTGGAAGAAGTTGGCTCAATTCTGGTTATTTCCCCGGGGAAGGCCCCCTAGTGGTCAGAGCTGTAATTGGGCCCACTCAGCATGAGAATAAATGGCCCTCAACTGGAAAGAATAAGTAACCGTCTTGTTTAGAAAACCGAAATTAAGGATATATTTAGATACGCTGATTTTCATGGATTTCCAAGACCGAGGGTGGTTTAGAAGTGAAATGAAGTTTATAAATAAATTAAAAAGTTTTATATTACGAATGCCTAGAAAAATGAATAATAAGAGAAATTAGTTGAATATTTGCATAAATGCATTTTGATTAGATTGTAAAGCTGCGCTGTCTAGTTTTCCAACTAATGGTTTTCATCAAAAGATCTTCATTTTCCAGTTAGAACACCAAATGTTGGTCTGGTGGTAATCAAGGAATCACTGATATCAGAAGAGGATCTGCTCCCCTCATCCATTCACATCCAGTAGGAGATATAAAAAAACTGCACGGTTTACCGTGCATTGATCATATTTCAAAAATACAACAAAAAAATTACCGGCTGACCAAAAAAAAGATCGAACGTTAGGATATTTATTTTAATATTAATATTTAATTTATTTTTTAAAAATAATAATCTGCTATTAAATCTATTAAATGGTTCGTTATTTCTTCGGAAGATGAAATCTGTATCCATAGCAGCTGTGTTCAACTAGTGTATATGATCCCACATTACAAAAGCTTTCGGCACATCATGAAAAAGCCTAAATTTTTAGGTGGCATATAACTGTTAGAACTAAACACCTCTCCTGATTCAAGCACTTGAAAATATCACATGGTTATATAACGTTGGTGTTTCCAATGACAGTATTTATCTATCTGATGGTATATGCGCAAGACCAATTTCAGCAGATGCTGTTTTGTAAATATATTGCTTTCGAGTCTCTTGGATTCATTCACCATCACATTCATTCTAAGCATATAAATTTTTACTTTAATGTTAATAACGTTTCTGTTTTTTTTATTTTTTATTTTGCTCATCCCTCATGTCAGTGGCCAAGTTTAACATCCGTAAGTGACTATAGGAAGAATAATAGTCTTGTAAATCCTACTTTATTTCAGGACAGAAGGCGAGAACTGAGCAATTTCGATACTAAAATTTAGCAAGAATTTCTGGATTTTAACCTAGCTTTGATTTCCTGATTGATCTATTTGTTCTAGTTATCATCACCCCTAAATACCTATATTTCTTTACGTGTTCAAACATTTTTCCCTCTACACCAATATTATCGTAATCGTCCCCTTTCCTGCTACCAACCATATATTTTGTTTGTCTTTTCGGTATTTATTTCAAGCTCGAGTTCTTTATCGGTTTTCATCATTGTTTTATTTTTATTTTTACCGTTGCCATGTCATCGCCGAGCAGCACCGAATCATTGGCATAAGAGAACGCGGATACATTAGTACCCAGATACACACCTTTTTCGGAAAGTCTAGTTGTGTAATATTTTCGTCCAAGGCATAGGTCGGTTTTATTTAAATTGAAAAAGTAACATAGAAAAACCCTTTTTATATTTAGCAATGCATAATTTAAAAAAAAAAAATGTTTTAAGGTGGGTAGGACAATAAAAAAACCTAGTTTTTGCAACTACTAAACATTGCGTTGAAGGAGGCTTTAAGCGGATACTGTTTTTGCTGGTCCCGCTAAGTTTGTTAAGTTATTATTTACATGCCTTTCCGCGTCGCCACCTCAATTGTCCTCCTTAAAATAGGTTAGCTTAATACAACTGCATGTTGAGGCACTAGGTTGTGTGGTATCTGATTATAACCTATTATATAAGGTTTTTTTGTTTTATTTATTTCCTGTTTATTTTAATTTTTTTTCTTTCAAGTTTCCAATTATCGTTACCGTTGTAAAAGGTATTGACCACCTATTTTAATATTTCATTACTTCTTTATAATCAGGTTCCAAGCCTTTGAAAATGAGTTTATTTATCATAATTAGAATTTAGGATCTCCTTAAAATTTGTAAGTATTAAAATCTTGTTGACGTTGTGGATTAAGTATAAGCCGACAGAAGAGGGGTGAAGCCATTAATACCATTAATCGATTAGATGAAATATACTTCATGTATTCACTTTGTATATCTACTTTTAACCCTTTAAGCTCTGAGCAGTGCAAGAGTATTGCGGGCCCTGCGGCCTGAGACCTTAAATCGGCTGCCGTGCCCGGTGGCCTGAATATTTTTTGCCACATTCACTCTTCTTTACCTCCTTATTCATATTTTTCTTCTGAAGTTTTCCATCATCCTTGTTCATCCGGACTATGGACCGGCATTGGGGGATTTAAAAACTTATAAAATTTATAAAAGGATAGGAAAGAGAAGCCGTAAAACAAAAAAGTTTTAAGTTGTATTATACTTAAGTATAATAAGTATAATACCCATGCTTTATATATACATGCCTTATATGTATACGACACATGTATAGGCGTGATGTATGGGCTTTAAACACGGCAAAGCGCCAGAGTGAATGCAGGCAAATTCCCAACTGGATCTTAGCCAAACTATTGTTCGCACAGATGGGACTCAGTACCCAGCTTGTCCGATTTGTATCTACCATAATGTTCTTGTTTAACCGCTTTAGCTTTGAACATATATATAATATACATAATCTTGTGCAAAAACCATTTTTAAACGAGAAATTTCGCTACTCAATTCGTTGTTGATAACCGATTTTGTTTAAATATGGAGAAAAAATAATATTTTCGTGTTTGAAGTTGCCCGGTCCAAATTAAAATGGAACCTTCCTTGAAAAGGTTTTCTATTCATACGCAATACTAACGTCCTGTCATATAAAGGTCTGTGAGAAACCAAAGATTGACTAAATATTCTTCTTCAGCTTTTAGCTTCTAGGGTCATATAGAAAGAAGTACATCACATCAAGTGGTATACTGACATATTGATCAATTGATGAAAACGAAGATGTAATGTGTAGATGTGCAACAACAATGTTGCATGGTTACAAAATTTGGTATGGTTTTCAGAAATTTAGTGGATCGCCTGTGTTTATAACGGAGTTACTCCTTATGCTTAAATTACAATTTTTTTATTTTTTACAATATGCTTTTATGCCGATTTACACAATATGCTTTATTGGACTGTTTATAGATACTGAATATTTTTTAAATTTATTTATACTCAGGGTTTTCTGGTTCGTTTTATGGAGGTAATGTCACGATTTCCTGAACCATTCTTCCTATTGAAGTCAATGTTTTAATTATTTTCGCCATCATAGTAATTAATTAACAAACTTGTGGACAGGACTGCTGTGTATTTATATCCCTTTTCAAAGCATAATTTAAGACTTCTTTCGTTTAAATTTAAAATCGTAGCCATTGCCTATTTAAATTAGGTTCCGATTTCTGACTTCCAACCGCTATGCACATAATATAGTAAGGAATATTGTACTTCATGGAAAAGCTCATTTTCAGCTGATTTAGGGGCCTTAACAAAAAATTCACGCACGTCCCTCTTCTTCCGGATGTATTCAGTCACTATTGGATATTAATATACAATAAAATCTTGTGCCGATTCTTAAATTTGAAGTGACATTTTTGTTATGTTATGCGAATTGCTATTATCGGTTTTTTATTTTAAAAAGAAATTAGACAATTTAATTATTATTCCACTACTACTAGTAGAACGTTTCCTAGGAAAATTTCCATTTATTGGGAAATATAATATACAATGTATACGTTAGTTATTGCGGTACCTGAAAGCATGTCTGCCTAGAATCGAAAAACCTATAAGCCCATTCAAGCCTGACCATATTACCATGTTCTTAATGTTTTTAATATCATATATTGGCTCTTAGGCGACATACCTAATCTATTGTATTATATAAAAACTATTGTTTTTGGGCCGGAGTTATTATAAATTTTATGTATTTATTTAATAAATATTTTAATCTATATAAAATGCGAATCTTTCTCCAGTAAGCTTAAGTGCAATTCGATGATGCTAACAAAATGTATAGAGGACAGTAAGTTTAAAACATGTCATATATTTAATCATTGTTATAGCACTGTGAAACAAGTATTGTTTGAGATAAGAAATCAACTTTGCCACAAGAAAGAAAATTTGTTCCTTATTTTCTATAGTTGCAAGAACATCGTGAATAACTATATATTAAATAGATACTGAGATGCTTAATACATTAAAAACATAAATCCAAACAACAATGTATCATTCTCTCTGAAGTACGTAAGTACGCATTGACAAACTCAAGTCACCAAAAGTAAATCTCGTTATATAATTTATATAACGAAATTCAGGTTATATTAACTTTATGGTAGAAAAGCTTCAAAAAATCGTTCTTTTGACAAAAAGTAAAAGTTTAAAGGGTATCCAGAGGTCTAAGGCCTTTGAAAACATTAATCTGCGCCAGTGTCTCTGGAAATTAAGGCCATTAAAAAGATCTTTTTTCTGAAACCTATTAAAAAGACGTCAGGTGCCTCTCTTATTGCGGTCTCTCCTTTTCAAATAACCCTTCTCGTCAATTCCAGCTATCTGATTTTTCCACATTCCATTTTCCTAATCAAGATGGTCTAGTGTTTAGTGTAAATCCATTTTATCGTTTGGTGACCAGAGATATAAATATCTGGCCAAAACAGCTTTAAAATCTCTGAATTTGTAATGGTCGATGATTAAAACAACACTCGTTTGATTGAGTGCTTGCAATTTTCTTCTTGATAATTGCTAAAGGAAGTGGATATTAGATTGACCATAGGCTCACCCAAGTCAACATAAGTTAAAGTACACAAGCGAGATATATGACTGCCTCCTTACACCTATCGTTCATGGCTATTAACAAAGACGTGTCCCAAAAAACGTGATTTTCAGGAATAATAAAGGCTTAATAAACCCGAAGGTTCGCCACACAACCCACTCTCTGCACACCTATATCCACCAACCGCCGTCCAGACTCAACTTCGCAGGTCTGCTTTCACGCAATCCTCTCACCTCCGTCTATGGCCTACCCCTCGGACATTTCACAGTCGGTCCCGTGCTTATTAATCTTCTAGGGATTCGCTCACAACCGAGTTTCCCAAGTTTACATTTCATTCGCCGTGCTGGAATCACCTCTATTATATTTACCGGATACAGTTCACTCAGTTCGGCATTGTGTAAACGTCTAAATTCTCGGGTTGATTCTTTTATCTTCGGGCCAAAAAAGTAAATTGCGGAGGTGTAAAATAAAATTTTTCAAGTATCTTTATTATAAATTATAAATTTTGTATCATTTTCTAGTGTTTTTTTTTATGATCTTTAAGTATTTATTTTCACAAGATTTTGTTAAATAAGAGAGTCCTATTTTCCTTATTAGCCATTGTTTATAGGAGAATTAAAAGTTTTAAATTAACCTTGTGATAAATTTCCGCCATAGGCAACGACGTGCAAACTTTAGTAATTTATAGGACAAATGCTCTAGTTTGAGTAAAATCAGCGTTCGACTTCGCTTAAACTAACGGCAAGCCAAATATCTAAATTAGCTGAATGTTTTATTGTGATTGAATAATGAATCATGAAAAATCACATGATGTATGATTCTTTAGAAGAGAGAGACAGAAATTTATGAGAATCAGCTAACTCTCGGTGTTTTATTTTTTTTTTTATATATATCTATTAAATATTAAAATATAATATAATTTCCTTATTAAAGGAATTATATAGCAATCATGCTAAGAGCGTTGATAATGGTTTATTAAGGTATCGCTTGCACTATATAAACAGGATACAGTAGAACTAAAAATAACAAAGCCTTAATGAAAATATAAAGTACAACACTATTATTTAAAAAAAAAAAATATATGCACAGAATAATTCTTAAGTTAACTCAGCATAGCTATAAGTTCAGTGATTCTAAAAAAATCTCGAAATTACCAAGTGATAGTTATACTTGGTATTTACCTTTGTATTTTTCAATTCCTTACTTTCTTTCTTTCTTTATTTTTTTGGAATTCCTAAAAATATTCGAGTAAAATGACAAATTCAGTTGTTTGTGTTCATTCTATGATTAACTCTTTAACCGGGCGGGACGTACAGAGACGTGAATTATTTGTTGTTTTTATTATTATTTATACATGTATATATAATTATTTATTTATATATCTATATAAACATAGATATATGTATCTATGACTAATACCTCTGTTGTACGAAAATATAAGTCCTACCAGTACCAGGGTACAACATATATTTCAAGGACGCATTTATATGTCCCGCCCAGTTAAAGGGTTAATACACCCAATTATTAAATATATTGGATATTCTAGCGGCCCATTGAATATCGAGGTTAAGATAATAGAAACCCTGGCATGCCCTGGACCGCTCTATTACTGAGAGGAACTTCAAGTTCAACTTAAATTTAATGGAGTTGCCCTGGGGTCAAAACTTTACAGTTGATATAACCGTTGATAGCAACCAAACCCATCTGAAAGTCACAACCTAAAACATTTGTTTTATAAACAATAAGAACTTTATTCTTTCATTAATACGTACTGTTGTTCATATTTCGTCCATTTCAATTTATATCATATGCTTATTTCGAATAGAACCTAATAAGCTTTGTTTATAAAATTAGAAGAATGGCTAACTCTTAAGGGTTATAATTTGAAAAATCCTGAAATCAGTATATTAATATTAAAATATTACACATAATAATCAAACATTATTATTAAATATGTTTCAGTTTTATATGTAGTTTTAATTTTTTTATTTATTTTTCTCGAAAATAAGGTTTAAAACATAATATAAACCTTGGCTCTCTAACTACAACTCTATAGGCACTTTCATTGAAGGTAGGAAGGGTCTAACTCTTTTATGTAATCGAGAACCACGTTGAGGTTTTCCAGGCTGTCAGTAACCGCCCCCTATTTTTGGTCCATGAACATTCTGCTTATTTTAAAGAAAAAAAAATATAGATCTAACTGCGCCTGCTGAATCTGAGCAGCAATAGACCTATCATCTTCATGTACTAAGCTTTGTGACTGTCTTCGAACCCAAGAGAGATGACAGCACCATGAGATGGACTAATTGCCCTGCTTGCCGCTGCACGATGGAGACCTTAGTTTGCAGCTACACTAGGTTTGCTTTAAGACCGACCATTCAGGCCGTCGTGCTCCTATATGCAATATATACCTCTAATGGGCTGTTATCTAAACATTTTTTAGGATTACAATCCCTTGTTAAATACAAAAAAACTAAAATATGCAAACAAAATAAATCTTGGAGATTTCTGGCTCTACTTCGGCGCTTGTAATTTATCTTTATGTTAAGCGTTATGTATTTATTAGTTTATAATGTAAATATTACGTTGATCTATATTTATTCATTATAAAAGACGAAAATAAATTATTTTTAAAATGCTGTTTCTGATTTTCGGGTAAGAGGGATCGTTTCATGTCATTGATTTGGCAGGATAAGTACTGTTTATTTTTTATAGAAACCGATTATTATACTCCATATATAGTGTAAATAAGGAATTTCGTCTTACGTAGAAACACGGCCTGGTTAATTTTCATCAACAAATAATTTAAACATAATATGCATATTCACTGAATAAAAATCTTTTAAATGCATAATAAAATTTCAGACTCTGTATAAAAATGCAAATGATAACTTCCTAGGTCCCGGAAAACAGAGGAAGAATAGGATACCGTAAGCTTAGGCAGGTTGCACCTTAAGAATGAGCTATAAAATTTATATATAGTAGAATTTTATGTATTAAAATAAAACTTTCTTAGTAACATTTAAAAAAAAAAAATATATATATAAAATATATACAGATTTTATTTACAGAACTATGTTAAACAACAGTTTGTATGAAATTATCAAAAATAATTGAAACATAGAAAAACAAAACATGATAGAATAAAATGTAAGAAAAGGAATTGTAGGATAAAAACTTTAATAAGAAAAACTTCTTTAAAGCCGCTGACTGAGTGATGTATGATAGCAGAGAAGAGCTTTTTTATCTCTTAAATTTTCGCTGAATTGAAGAGCAGCTCCCCCAAACTGGGGAAGAACAAATCACCCTTCGGAATTTATTTGACTGTCATTGAATCTTTTTCTTGAATAGAACTTTTACAAACATTTGAATAATTTGGGGTCTTTTAGAGATTCCTCGAACTCTTTATTTTACCTTAAAGGCTATTTTAAAATCCATCCATATAATATACAGGAAATGCAACGAAAACTTGCCACAATGAATAATTTTATTTTTTACTCGATTAGAAATTTTATTTTATATGAACCTCGGATGTGCCTTTACGCTTAAATTATTAATACTTTACATTCTACGGTAAAGAATAGTTAATAATGTAAAGATTGGTAAAAAGGAGGAGGAGCTCATGCCAATACATGTAATTAAATAGAATCAAATTCTTGACTTTGTTCTATTATGTGATAAATATAATTCACGGTATTTCTTAATGTATAAGTTTAAAAATTTCAATCGATAGACATGTCAGCTTTCTCGAATGACTGGCTCTAATTTAAGTATTTTGAAGTTTTATTCTACTTTTGTATTTCTCTTTTCTAATTTAGAAATTAAAGCATTGTAAACGAATAAATAAATAAATGTAAAAAAAAAAAAAAAAAAAAAAATCCTTGTGCCCTTATCGTAAAAAATAAAATTCTTTACACTAAACATATATTCTAAATTCGGCATATATAGAATTGAGTGAAGAACTAATATTATGTACTTGGCACATCCCTGGAATAAACCTCTTAGTAGTACTCAATACTTAGTAGTGCTGAATATAATAGTACCATATTCTGCAAATTTTCAAAGACTATATTTAGTAGAAAATAGATTCGAACTAACGGATAAGATAGAATAGGATGGATCCATAACATGCAATATTATATATAAATAGCTTTACTATAGGAGAGAGCGGGGTTGGTTGGCAACAGTTTTCACTTTTTTAAATTGTTGAGTCGTCCCTGTTAATATAATCCCAATAGGGCTGATACCTCTGTAAACCTCAAGTATTAGAGTACTTCAAGTATTTTTTTTCACCATATAATATTTAATACTAAGAGCATAGAAAATAGAAGAATTCGTCAATCCAGAGTATGCCAATTAACCCCCTATGTGGGGCAGGTTGGCCTAAGAGGTGGGGTTGTTTAGCCGTCTCATTCAAGTACTGCCTGACACATATTGTTGTTATTAAAAGCTGCACTATAATGGCATAATAATTTTGAATCGGTTTTTAACAGCTTTTAAGGGAAAATAGAATGACAATAGAAGAAAATAGAAGTTTAGACTGTCGTCACTTTCTGCATAAGAAAAATTGCTCTCATCCTCCTTGCTGGAACTAAAGACAATTGGTAGTTTCACCTTTGTTTATGTTTACCTTGCTTTTGTGAATTGCTACTGCGCCAACAAACCCCAGTTGAAGAGAGCCAACTAACCCCACAGGAGAGATCATATAAAAGATGGCTGCCAGGACAGGGGAGAACAATCAAACAAGAACCTGGTTAGTCGAAAGGTTAGGTTTTCCAAAGGAGTTTGGGGCTATGTGAACAGAATCGGAGTCAAATATTTTGCCATGCCTTGAAACCAAATTTACTGAAAATATAAAAATTTACTTGCATGTTGTAAAATCAATCTATGAAGCACACTCTTCTCTACCCTGTTAGCATCGGATTGAAAACTCAGGATAAGGCTCCCGAGGTTGAGCGGGTCACATGGTACACTGGTGGGGCCTTCACAACAGGTATGACGGAAACTATATGCCAATGGCCAACCTACCCCCTATGCCAACCAACCCCGCTCTCCCCTACAAAGAAAATTCTATAGCATCAGTGTTTATTATATTATAAGTTTTTCATATAGTGTCTTTTCAAATTTATGGTAGATTTCAAATTTAGATCTTATTATTTCTCGAATGTCTCATTCCATGGTTTCCGTTTGGTTTACATTAAACAATATTTTGAAGGTTAATTGTTATATGGTTGATTTAATTGAATTGTTGGGTGCCTTGTCCAATGTCCACAAATTTATGAATAGGAGGAAGTTCATATTTTTGCATTAGAAGTTTTCCTTAATTTATTTTTGTCTCTGATACATATATATCATTACAAAATTGAATTATAACTATATTAATTACATTTCTTGGCATACAAGGAGCCTTAAAATAGATTCAAACCGGAATCTGCTTCATTTAATCCAATCATAATAATTATATCTAATTTATTTATAAGAAAATCAAAAATATGACAGGAAATGATAAATGGGGTATACTAGTCAAATTAAATGGGAATCGTTTCCTTACCATTTTATTCTATAATATTTTATTTTTTTTTCATGTCAACTCATCTAATATTCATCTTTCTGTTCTGGAATTCTGGAAATTTCTATTTTTTATCTATGTATCCATTTACGTTTTGTTTCTATTTCATTATCATTTACATTTTGGCGAAGTAACCCTTGGAGAAGATACTGTCCCATTCAAACCCAGATATTGGGACTTGGGGACTTTTTAGAGTAATGGAATTCTTTGAGGACAACCTCTCAGATAAGCCCGCTCTTCCATTTCCTCCTGCTTTTATTGCGTTTAAACTTCTATTTACCTTCGGGGGAAACAATAGCAGAGTTTCAAAGTCCTCAGCCTAAGCGTTTTTAATGAACTCTGACTGTGCATGTATTGTGTGCAAGGGGGGGGGGGAGGATGGCTAAAGTTTCAACGAGTTGGAGTGAGGCTTTACAAGACTCAGCAGCTTCACATCCAGCTCAAGACAAATGCTACACAAAATGAATTTAAATTACCTACATATTAATGGTGCATAAAAGTTTATTCAATTCTAGAACGGAACATTAAATATTAAGAAACATTAATAAATTGATAGGTTTGTTACTTTTTTGGACAGGGAAACAATATCACTCGCCTTTAACTGCATTCTCGCTTTCGTTCTATAACCTTTTGTTTAGCCTATTATCCAAACATTTCATGAGCTTTCGCTTACAGCTACGTCTTCGGGTGTATCAATTTGATTAGGATTATGTTGTGGGGCGATCAACTGCTAAGGTTATTACGCCTCACTTTGATTATTTTAGGAAAGTGTTAATTAACGAATTCAATTCTGAGACTTGGTCTGAGGAATTTAAAAAGAAAACTAAAATAACCTATCCGTTTGATGTTATAATAATACTCGGATCTCGGAGAAATCTGAATTTGAAATGGAAAATTTTTAATTTATTTTGGAAAATTATAAATATGATTGAGAAAGATCCCAACTTGGTCCGTTAAGTTCAAAATTTGATTACTTGAAATCCCAATTTGTTTTAGACTTTGAAACGCTATAGTTGGCAGCTTCCCATAATACAAAAACATAATTTAAACTAAAATAATGACACAAAACTTATGATAAAAACACACATTAAATAAAAAATTTTGATTGGCAAAGCGTAGAAACTTAAAATACTAAAGGTCGTGGGTTAGCGCCCCGAGGTGGCCCCTCGGAGTAAAAAATCCTTGTCTATGCCGTCCCTCGGAAAGGACGTAAAATGGAGGTCCCGACCCTATATGATGTCAAGTACTCATTAAAGATCCCTATCCTAATTACACCTTGATAGGCAAAATTTAGGACTCCATCTGTAGCATCGTCCGATAAGCCTTAGTGGAGTTAAAACAAACAAACGAAAATTTCGATTTAAACAGTAGATTAAATCGTTAATTTTCACTGCATATAGAGAACACGAAAAAAAAAAAAAAAAAAATAAGTGTGTCATTGAATTTTGATTAACAATGATAATCATTATAAATATTCCTGTTATTAATTTACACTCATGATCTTATCTTGGTAGTCAAACAAATAAACATTAGTTTTAAGTGTAATATAAAATATGATCTCCTACTTTCCCCCGTTCACACTTGAGAGAATCAGAAATTTGTACCGCTACGTAAAAGGCTGTCAAAAAAAGATCATTAATCCAATCCCAGAAATGAATATAATGTTAACTAATTAAAGTGTTAACAAAGGAAAGAGCATTTTCCAAAAACAACAAACTCATAAACCTGAAGACTTTGTTGTAAGCGAAAGTTCATTTTAAGCATTTAAATATTAGACATTGTAAATTTCAGTTTTATAAAATCAAACCTGATACCTTGAAAACATTAATAAATGGGTCTTTTTTTTATTTTTGGAAAGCGAATTAATTTGTTCTTTATTCACCAAAGGCTTCAATTTTTAAATTGGCTTGGAAAATTTTTAATTTGATAAAGAACAACTTAATTTTGGTTTGGAAAAATCCTTAATTTCTTAGTTTAATTTGGAACAATTCCAATTTAATTCGGTCTAAAACTTGGACTAAATATGTATATATGTGTATACATATATATATATATATATATATATATATATATATATATATATATATATATATATATATATATATATATATATATATATTTAAATACATAAACATTTTCCTTACAGCTCAAAGAAGGTCCATTAAACAATGATAGAAATAACCAAGCGCTGTGCAATTTACGCTAAAAAAATCAGCTAATTAGAACTTGCATTCTCTGGATAAGCAACCACACACTGTTCTCAATGTTTTTCTTTGGGTGGAGAAATCTGATATTAAAAATTTGTCGCAGCAACCGACTCAAGCAGTGTATAAGCAGCTATTGACAACTAATATAATTGAAACTCACCCATTAGAGAAATAAATAACTTTTAATGGAAGCTGGAAAGCAGAACAAAAGCTATAGTGATGATCTGGGCTTCCTCCAAAAATTATCTGGGACTCCAAAAGAATAGGAAGCCTATTAAACACTAAATTTCTTTTTTTAGAAAAAAACAGAGAAAAATTGTAAACTAATTAAAATAAAATATAGCATAGGATAATAAAATACTTTCAGGATTTTTATAGGCCAGAAAAATAATTTGAAACATCAAAATCACTCTCGTTCTTACTCTCTTGTAAATTCATGAATTAATAGGAGAAGAAGAATAATAGTAATATACTAAGGACGGAAACCCGAAAATCTTTTCACCGGTGAGGGGTGAAGGGTTACACATATAAGATATTACTAGGGACCCAGGTGTGAAAGGGGATCTTGAATATATCATATCTAAGATTTACGTTATGACAGGTCAAGTTATCTTCAGTTAAAGGTTATACTTAATCCAGTCAATCAAAAATCATTTTTTGTCTTAACCGATTTTCCCCCAGAGATGGGTTTAAGCATCATATATATATATATATATTTTTTTAGTATATTATAATGAGATTTTTGTTTTGTTTCTGTTTTCAATTATTGTGTAAGGTTTTAAATTATTTTTTAGCAGAAAGCACTTCATGTATGCTTATTTTAAACATGAAAACTTCAAATATACGGTACACACTTCAGAAATGCAAACTTGAAAATTGTGAAAAAAAGTTTATGAAATAAAATATTGTTCCCGAAGGGCAAGAATTTTTAAATTTACCGATCATACATTTTTATAAATGAAAACTATTACTATACTTAAATAGCCAGAAAAATAATTTTACTGCCTTAAATCATTAGCAAATATAATTTGTTTTTTTAATATTCAATAAAATTAATAGAGAGAAAATAGCATCTATTACCTGGTGCTAATCTTCCTATTATCTCAGCAGAAGTGTCTTTAACAGCACCAAGTGTTCAACATTTATTTAGATTAGGCCAGGATGTTTTTAATATATATTAATAGTTAAAAATACATCCATATATTACCTAATTTTTGTCTCGTGAATAATTAAATAAAATAGTAAAATTTATGGATGTTTGTGAGCAATCAGGAATCTGAATATCGAAATAAAATTTTTATTCAAATTTTTAAACCGATGTTTGGCCGACTCTTTGAAGTTTTAGATCAGTGATAGCTGTGAAAAGGTCGCTAAGTTTCTATTATTAGAGCTAAAAAAAAAAAAAAAAAAAAAAAAAAAAAAAAATTTTGCCGCAAAGAATGAGATCTAGGGATTTATTTTATCTTTGTCGCCCTTTGAAGTATGCAAAACTACTTCTAATCCAAGAATGTATAATACGATATTTTATTTTGGAGAATATTAACTTCAACCCAGATATTCCCTGACATCAACATGAGATATTTAAGAATCTACCTAAAATTCACATGCAGGAAATAGTAGTTTAACTTTAATCTGTAATCTGGTACAGGAATTGAAACTCAATAGTATTATCCTTTAACGTGATTTTATTTTATTTGTCTTCAATATTCATTCCTGTTAGTAAAATACTTTTAATCAAATTAATCAATTATTTACATATTTATAAATATGTATAAAGTTGCCGGTATTTAATGTAGTTTCCATGTATTTGTAATTTAAATAGAATTTGGTGCCTCTAGCCCTGTTGTACACGGCACCTAAAGTGTAACTAAATAAATAAATATATTTAATTATAAACGTAGTATTAAAAGAAAAATTAAAATATATAATTTTTTTTTGTTGGCTTCATAGTTTAATTTACACCTGTCAACAAGCTTCGAAAATCAGCAAACGTGCACTGTGCTAATAAATTAAGGGCATTTTAGGCAGGGGGAAGGATAGCATCCAACAGAACCTCTTCCCTGGCTTGTTTAAGGCAATCTGGATTTTTAACGAAGGAGATTTCTAATCCACCGCCTTTTTAATCTCCTATATATGGGCCTATCAGCTGTTGCCATGCCTCTAATCAGTTGGTTGAAATGACCGTCTAAGTGAGTATGGAAACGTTTGTAAAATGTCTTTATTTGTTGGTCTACTGTTTGCATTTGTAAGTCAGTTATGTAGGGTATTGTTGGTCACGTACCATTGGGCTTTTACTATGAGTCTTAATATTTTTGATTGAAAGATCTGAATTCTTTGTAAGTGGGACTTTTTGGCTGTACCGTATATCTGTGAAGAGTATGTCCATATTGGTTTCAGTAAGTACAAATATGTATTTAATTTTTGTCTCAGTCCTAGTTTGGAAGTTTTAGAAAAAAGTGAGTAAAGTAGGTTGAGTCGTTTGTTAAGGGTTTTTCTTTTCATCTTTATAACTAATTACAAAATTAACAATTAATTAATAAATTTAAATCAATTAATACACATATATAACATTATAAATTTAAAAAAATAAATAAGAAAATTATAAATATAAAATTATTGATTAAATTTCGATATTAAATTAATTGTGAGTTAACTAAGCAAACAGTAAATGAAGTTAGGTAAAAAAAAATATATATATATAAATATTATCTTCCCGAATAGGATTATATACAAAGCTGGGTTTTCGGTTTTTTGTTGAATAATGCTGGTGATCCGCTTGGATTACCCTCTATCCGATTAAGAAAATGGCTTTTTTTTTCTTGGTCTCTTTGTTTTTAATTATAAAAATTCGGCACTGTTATTAAAAATAAATAGAAAGTTGAAATCAATAACAGAAAAAAATGGTTAATTATCCTTCACTTCTGTATTTTTTAGTAATTTTTAATTTTTTAGTAATCTTCAAGGTATGAAGAGAAGATATTGGCTAAAGTACGAATTTCATAACTTCCGTATTAAGAAAGAGGATTTGTTTATTGCTTTACAATCGCTACCAATGACTTAATCTTAATGATACATAAAATTAAAATTTGTAATAATTAATAATGAACATACAAGGGGTTCAATATAAATCGGCTCACTAAAAATCAACATTAGAAGGTTTTAAATGAACATTAATATCACATGTAAATAACGACAGACAGGCTAGCATGGAATCAAATTTGTCCATTGATACAAAAAAGCGAAACTCTAGTGGGATTTTCGGATTCTAATAAATAAATTAAAAAATAAAACAGATTACTTACGAACGATTTAATACCAATCCGACACTCACCCTGGGTAAGTTTATTTCAGAACTTTAAATCTTAAAATTTATAGAATGACAAAAATCACCTAAATTTGAGTGATGTCAATTTCGTTTTTAATTTATATGTACAACCGCAAAAAATATAAAACTAATATGCATATATATATATATATATATATATATATATATATCCAAAATCATTATAACATTCCTATTTCATTGTACCGGAATGTTTAAAATTATAATTTGATTGTCCGTCCCCCACATGATCGTATCAATTAAGAAAACCTAAGAATATTTCACAATTTTAGATCCCAACTCGGTAAACGGTAAGGAAAATTAGAATATGCGGGATTTAGGATGAAAGAAGTGTAATATGAATATGTATAATGTAATATTATATGTGTACACCTAGCTGATTTCCATTTATCATTATGCTACATTTACAATTATCCATTTTCTCGATAGATATGAAAATTGACTTTTTTACCTTTCATTCTAAATTTAATTTCTTTTAGAGTTGTGAAATAATCAACTGTTTTTCTTTACGATAGGATGGTTAATAATCAGGATTTTCAGTTAAGCACTTTTTATTTTGAAAAGCGAACGTTTCGATCCCAACATGTCGATCTTCATTAGGGCTTATAAAGTCCAAAGGAATATAGAGGTATTCTGCTGTACGTGCCTGTATTAATCTGGATTCAAATAGCCCTGATGAAGATCCTCATATTGGGATCGAAACGTTGGCTTTTCATAATAAAAAATTTAAAACTAAAAATTCTGACTATAATAATAATAATAATAATAAAGTGTTTTTTTTTTATTGAAAAGAAATATATGCCAAAAAATTGAAAACACCACAAAAATCCTGACTATTAATCATCCTATCCGAAATACTTTTAATTATAATGATTTTAATGTAAGAATTATAATTAAGTTTATAATATTAAAAATCCTTCGTCAAAAGTTGTACCGCTACAGATCAATTTAGAAATCTCTAAGATGAACAGGGAGGGGTATTCGCCTTTAGTAAAGTAAAATAATGACACCACATAAAGGTCAGGCCACACATGTCTGCACCGCATCCGCACCGGAGTACGGATCTGACTTATTTACGAAGGATACAAAGTAACCGTTCACACACGCGGATGCGGACATGTGTGGCCTGATCTGTAGTGACCTATCTTATACTGATCCATAAAAACACCACATATCTATCTCTAAATAACAAATATCTATCGCTATTATAAAATATTCAAAAATATCATCAAACTAATTATTGCTATAATTATTAATATTTTATATAAATCTATATTTAATAAAGTGCGGGCAACGTTCTGGATTTCAATGTAATTTCTGACTTCAAAAAGCTCTTGAAATTAGTATGAGAAGTAACGTGTCAAAGTTAACTTAATCACCTAATCTTTGAATCATTTAGAAAGTTCTTTGCAGAGAAGAATCGCTGAAGCGTCCTTTAATTTAGTTTCACTCAACATGAAGTAGCAACACTTACTCAGCAACGGAGTGTGTCAAATAAGAGCTTTTATCAAAGGACTTTTTTAAGTACGGTAAAACTGATATTGTGAAGTTCAAAAACGATAATACACTATGTTTTTTTTTTTTTCATGTTTAGACTTTTTTATTGCATATCATTCTAATTTATTATACTAGATTAAAATTAGATGGTTATTATTATTAACTTATTAAAATAAATTTAATAATTTATTAAATAATGAATATTATAACGGAACTCAGCCGATCCACTATAAAAATAGAAATCTTGAATCGCATATATTATAGTATTTTATTGTTAAATGATTTTAGATTTTTAATATAAGAATGGGTTCGCGTACTGGGTAATAACGCATAATTATTATTATCCATTCATTTATACATTAATATTTTATTTAATATACACAGGCTTACAACTCGTATAGTTCTAATGGTGTTAAATGGGAAATCCGAATTGAGGAGATCAATAAGTGGAGACATCTCTCTGACCTTAACCACAGTTATCATTCAAAAACTTTTAAATCCGGTCATTCGGAAGTTTACATGTAGATGATAATTTAGAAAGATCCTGTCATACAATTTATATTTATATTATATTTATATTAATATAATGATACTTTTATGCTATATAATGAAATTCATTATTATGAACATGCCCTTTTTAATACGATACAATCATCCATTAACATTAACTGTACAATTATTCATTCTATTCAAAATAATTGAAGATGTCATTGGGTTCTTATCAATTCATAGCCATAAATCTATCAATTAATTTTTAGACATGTTCATGATTTAAATGGTTTAAATGGAAGTGAGAAATCTGGGTAAACGTTTCCAGCGAACATAGATAGATATAAAATTTCTTTGAAAACATTTTATGAGATCGCGTATTATATGTATGTATATTATATGAAAAGTTATTTGACCGAATCTAACCCATCCCCTGAGTGAAGTGTGGACACATCAGTAAGTTATGATTAGAATTATGATATGATAAGAAGAATTTAATTGAAAAAAAAAAATTAACCGAATTTTAACGGAAGTAATAGATATAATTATAGATATTCCAACTTCTTCAATGTCTATATTTACCTGCACACCTGCATATGCCTACAAAATTGTATGGCATAAAATCTCATATAATAATGCTCGGTCTAGCATAGGGAAGGATAGAAACTAGAGGCAGTACCAATTTCTTGATTGATTTATTTAATTCAGCCCTGGTTTGTTAACTGAAGATATTTATCATTCAGCGCCATTTTAATCTTCGCCTCATATTCAAGGACATGTCATCTCGTATCAGTGGGTAAGTGGTCAGTTTAAAAATGATTTCAAAGAATCTATGTGTGCTAGTTAATTGTTTTGTGCATGTTAATGTCAGTAAACAGGGTCATGTATGGGTATGAGTTAATCTCATACCTAGGTGTGTGTGGTAATATTTAATATCGGAAGGTTGGGAGTGTGTATATATTAAGTTTCATTTTGGAATTAACATTTGAGAGTTATAAATAAATAAAAAAAAAGTGAGGATAGTAGTTTGAGTCGCTTACTAAGGGTATTCGAGCGGGCCATTTTTTGTAAGAGATAATTGGACTTAAAATTATAAAATTTCAGTAAGTTGATTCTATTTGCTATGTCCAGAATAATTTTCAGTGGTTATAATAAAATTGATTCACTACAAAATAGGATGAAAATAAAAACAAATAAAAGAACAAATAAATGATTTTTCTTCGTGCTAAATTATACAGATTGTGAATTTTCAGCTGTTAGGGAAATATTAAAGCCTTTTTAAGGGAATGAAAGGCTTTCTAACAGAGAACTGCTGGCTAGCATTCAACCCAAAGGGGACCTTATTCTGATAAAGATGCCTTTACGAAATTGTGAGCAGCGAGGGGAAATGACGCCGAGGTTTGGAAGGTAAAGAGGAAAGAGGGTATTATTTGTATTTGAGAAAGTGGTCCCTAACCCCCGCTTCGTCTCAGCAAACAGATTCATATCTTTCCGATCTTAAAGCTATTTTTATACCTCAAAGAATTTTGACAGCAATCATTTTTTTTTTTTTTTAATTTTCTACTAAAGTTAAGTAATAAACTTCGTTGAGCTCATTTTTTCACCTCCCAGTCAATTTAGTCTCAAAAACTCTAAACATACGGGAATATGAAGTATAGATTCCCAGAGAGGCTACGGCTAATTTTTCCAACTAATTTTCCTCAAGAGTTCTTGGGTTGGAGAAACCCCACTTTTTTGAGTTTTTTTTATTAACCCAAAACCATGCATCACACAGGAAATCTTATTCAGCGTAGAATAGATGAATATTAAATTGAGCCTCCAATAACATACTTTTTTTTTTTTTATTCGGTACCTATTCCTGGCCATGTGAGGCATACGGAGAGTCATTCTACAGGTGTAACCAACCAATTCTTTCCATGGTGGGGGAAGGTCGAGATTCATTCCGTGTGTCCGCCACGAAATAAAAGTCAACCCATCCAGGGCGGATCCGATCCGCCGCCTTCGGCTCGAGAATGTTAAAGCGGTTCGTTCTCTAACACTCTCAGCTATCCCAACCAATAACATACTTGAAATATAGAAAATAGATATAGTCGTTTCAATCGTTTAAAATTTCGTTTAAGAGTTAGTTTAAAATCTACTATCAATTTTTACTATGTTGGTGGGAATACCCCTCATGTTCCAATGCCTCCAACTATAGAGAAACTACGAAATAACTGCCGATCAGGGTGGTAAAAAGAAGACCACGTTTAGCCCTATAACCCACGAAGAAAGAGAGGATTCTGCCCTAAGTTGCATAAGAACTCGGAGGGACCCTACTTCATAAAGAAGCGGATCAACTATGTGATTTACAGTGTATTCAAGTCTCCCAGAGGATAGGGATAGCCTATTGTCATCTATTATAATCGTCGAGAACCTACGCAGGAAACCGCGGTGAAGAAGAGCAGGCGCGATTAATTCAAGCAGGGCCTTGACCCTTTATTTTATGATTTCATATCAATAAAATGTTCTACGAGACTGATAATAATCCCCAAAACTTTTTTTCATATATATTTTATTTCAGTCTTTTAAATTTGATCCTTTATTGGCCTCACACTATTTTTACAATAGTTGGTTCAACGTTTCGGCACTAAGCCATTTTCAAGAAGACCTGTGACCAAAATTTTTAAATAAATTAGGCTGACTACCCTTGTCTAAAATTAAAATTTTTATTACTAGTTAACAACTATTGTCAAGAATCACAGTCAAATTTGACTGTGATTCTTGACAATAGTTGTTAACTAGTAATAAAAATTTTAATTTTAGACAAGGGTAGTCAGCCTAATTTATTTAAAAATTTTGGTCACAGGTCTTCTTGAAAATGGCTTAGTGCCGAAACGTTGAACCAACTATTGTAAAAATAGTGTGAGGCCAAAAAAGGATCAAATTTAAAAGACTGAACTACTAATTTCTTAGCCTCAAGACCAATATAGAATTAATATATATATTTTATGTTATTGTAGTACTGTATATTACAAACATAAGCTGTTGTACAGTCGAATATTTAAATTAATTGTAAAGGTTTATTATTGAAAAATACAAAGCTTACAAAAAACTTAAGTCTGTTAAGTTTCTTTTGTAGACTGTTGAAGAATGTGATTGTCAGAAAATGAAAACAGTTGTTGTTCTTTCTGTAAATACCAGGAAGATACCAAAAAGTGTTTTTTGTATTTTTATATTTGTTAACTATTAACTTTTTTATCAGATTCCCTTAATCTAGGAAAGATTCAAAAGGAGTTATTTCATAACATATCATGAGTTTAAGTCTTGAATAGATTTATGAAGATATAAAAAATAAACAGCAGTCGGGGGTCTCACAGACCCCACCTAACCAATACTGTCTTTTGATTTAACAAGTTAAAGGCCAAATGTTAAACTTTAAGCTATAGGGCAAAGTTTAATGTAAAATAATTCCTTTAATAAATTTTGAAGGACTTTGCTATTGTCATAATTCTTTGTTGCATTTCAATTACAAAGTTCAGGACAAGAGGAAATGGAATTTCTCTTCCATCAGGTGTGTTAATGAAGAATTTTCGCTAGTTCCCAGTGAACCTAATACAGCTTCTAGTTGAAATTCTCTCTATTATTTCTGGAACTAATAAAACCCATTTGTTAATAATTACTTATAAAGAGATAGGAGAATTTTATTAAGCTAGATCGTGTATGAAACTTTATCCAAAAGGATATGTCACACATCTAGCTTGCTTTGGGTAATGGACAGCATTAGGCTTTAAATCGATTAAATTTGTCGCGATAAATATTTCTAACCCGGAGGATTAGTTTCCTACCCATTTTGTGTTTAAATGCCATGATAAATACTTCAATAAATTTGATTTTCCTTAATTATAGAGACAGCTTATTGGAAATTTTTCACACTGTTATAAACGTTGGTAATTAATTGGAAAAATCGTGGTAGTGAAATCCAAAGTATTTAATTTAATTCATTAAAAAAAGAACTTAGAATTGTTTACCTCCGGGGGTATTCGACTATACTGTCATATTCAAATCAAAATTAATAGAATATGACAGTTTCAAAAACTCATTAATGTTCATAAATATTTTTTCCCATTTTTTTTTTTCAATTGAATCGTGCACTGACCTTTAATATGATAAATCTGGAGATTTGGGCGATTGACGAGAAATTAATTTTACCGAAAGGAACGAAAGTTGTTCCTTCCTAAAAATATTTATTTAACTGCGTATGTTCATGTTTGAAGAATAAAGTTCCACAATAATTAAAAATATCACCATATTTTTTGTTTTAATTACTATTATTTCTTCACCATTATGCTCTTCTACTTCTTCTTCTTAGGCATTTAATATAAAGAATATAAAAATTATTATTTATCAACTATATTTTTATGTTTTTAAATTTTAATCGAACATACAGTTATATACATTAAATTTCATGGTTACATATTTATTTATTTATTGTAACACCAAAGTGAGTTTAAATAATTTTATTGGCGTAAATTTATTACAAACAAATTTCAAACACAACCTGTTTTCGTTACGTCACAATATTTAAAATTAAGCATATTTAAAAATGATATACTTAGTGCTTAAGAAAAGTTTTCTTTTTATCACTTTATTAAATTCGCGTAATTAAGCGAATTACGTTATTAAACAGAAATCATTTCTTAAGGTGTTATCTTATTTATAAAAATGGAACGACCTGCAAAATGTTGATTCATCAAACTCCAAAAGTTGTGGATGGATTGAATTGAATGTGTATACGTTGCTTTTTAAACAAAACATATCGATATCTACCGGTTATGTTAATATGATCAGTAGAAAAAAATGTTATAAACAACAGAAACATATTTTTTTTTCGTTTTTCCGATTATTTTTGGGCAAAATGGTAGTGTTCAACATTCGAGAAATAATGAAAAATAGAAAAAGGAAGTAGGAGACTTATCAACAGTGTTAATCCTTTTTTTTTTTTTTTTTTTTTTTTTTATGACATTCGTTTTGATAATATTCTTTTGTTACAGCTAAACTAGAAAAGTGGTGAACTGATAAACTTGAAATTTAAAAGACCTATTGCAATTTAGTAGAGTATAATTATATTCAAATATAAAAATTTAAAGAATCAGTGAATCTTTTATAAAACACTCCAATTCCATAGCGATTTAAAGCAGAATATTATGTGAAATGTTGTTTCATCGATAAATCTTTTATACATTTATAAGGTCACAGACTAGACTAGGTCACAGCAAAGTGTGGCCGGGTTCTGTTAGTTAATAAATATTTTTGTGAATTACTACAACAGCTTTAAAAAATAAAAATGTTTCCATTAGCTAATGAAAGAAGCAAGATGTTTTCCCTTGAATTTATGGAAGTAATAAGATCTTACCTTATTTCTTGTGCATTTTTTCCCCCCGCCTTGAGAAGAAAGTTAAGTCCTGTAATGAAAGAGAGGAGCTCCCATCCCCCCCCCCCCTCCACCCCCACTTGGTAATTAAAATATTTCCCAAATGTCGCGACAACCTTATTTTTAGCGTCCTGATGAAGTACTTAGCCCAATACCGTAATTGCGCATTATAAATAATATTTTATTAATCTTCTTAAACTAGGTAAGCCATCATTAGCCCATTCCAATAAGATTGTGGGGTCAAGTATTATCTTTTGGGACTTTCAAGATGACAATACAATATCTAGTCCTTATTGGCACCTGCACGCTGGTAGAGATGTATTTTGTATATTAATATATGTATTTTATATGTATGTATGTTATTATATTAACAAAAGATATTCCAAAGCCGATAATGGAACAATGCTTGATTTTCATCAATAATAATGAAGTTATTATTATAATTAAAACTTTCACTTTTTTTTTTGCCCGCGATGTGACAGCAAACATTTCATCGAAATTGGTCAAAGGGTGGGGGTACTTTACTTTATAAATTTTTATGTTTTTTTCGATTTTCTCAAAAACGGCTCTAACGATTTTGATTAAACTAAGTATTTGATGTATTAATATGCCCAAGATATGACTGTAAAAATTTCATCAAAATTGATCAACCGGAGGGGGGACTTTACTTAATAAATTTTGTATCATTTTCATGTGTTTTTTTTATTTACTCAAAAACGGCTTCAAAGATTTTGATCAAACTGGGTATTTGACGTATGTATATGCTAAAGATGTGACAGGCAACATTTCATCAAAATTGGTCAACCGGAGGGGGCACTTTATTTCATAACTTTTTTCCAATTTTTACCTTTTTTTTCGATTATCTCAAAAACGGCTTTAATAATTTTGATCAAATTCGTCATGTTTATTGACAATTAGGTGTTCCATAATATCAGGTAAGTTTTATCAGTATTAAAATTTTCTAAGGGGGCTTAAATGGGGAAAGGGCCTTTTTTGTTTAACTATAAAGTACCTTTGTTTTAGTTTATATTGAGAAATTAACTGTCTCTCATCACGGCTAAAAGTAAGAAATGGCTAAATTTGATATATGAAGAAAATCAAGTAAACATATATAGGAGAAAAAAAGAAAAATATTCCGTCAACTCATAAAACACCTTGAGCTCACGCATGCGCCGTAAGCCTTTAATGACAAACCAATGCGTTATAATTAAAGATGTCTGTTCATTTTATGAAAATTATTTGTTTCATCGGAACTAAATGAAATATTCAACAAGTACATAGAGAATTTTAAAATCAGACGACTTGGAGTATTATTCTTGCATTGCCGAATTATCACAAGTAAAATTTTTTATTTAATAATAAAAGAAATTAGTGTTGTTTTTTTTTTTGAGCAAATGAAAACAAAAATAAGAATGTGGAAAAATGTAAAACTTTGAGAAGTGGCAATTAACAAAACACATTAATTTCTAATCTAAGTAAGTTGGTAAGTGAAAGTTGAGTGTTGCGCGCACGCACCAGATTTTTTATAAAGGAATTATTTTTAATAACATACTTCAAAAGATTCCTCACTGCTGCGTTCAACTGCGTCTATTTTTTTTTTTTTTTTTCTGTGTATTTAAGTATTCATATTCTTTATTTTTCTAGAATTCGTTTAAATTTTTATAATCAATGATAGTGCGCTCACAGCTTTCAACAACGTCATATGTCAAAGGCGTGATTTTCAGGTCATTGAATTTAAAGATTTAAAGTAAAATAAAACGTTTTAAGAATAGATATTAAGCTTCCAATTTAACTGTTACTATGTAGCAGATCGCTAATCAATAAGATCGATAATAACTGACTTTTTCTCTGAGAGAAAAAGATCAAAATTTAAGATGTTTAAATTTAAACAGTTCAGATTTTATTTGAGGGACCTTATTGAAAAATGCATGCGCAGGTTGCAGGTTTTAAATAAAACAAGAAACTTGCAGTCTGTTGAATAGGCTGTACTGTTGAAAGATGTAACCTTCCAAGGTTTTACTTTTTGTCATTCGGGCAAAAAAAAAAAAAACTTACCAAGAATTGAAAAATACAGCATAACTTGAACATCTCTCCTTGATGGCTAAACCAATACGGTATATGATAATAGTCAAATACATAAACTTTACTCGCATGCAAAGCAAACATGATCGACGATATGATATAACGAATTCTCAATTTTTTTTTAAATGTGACAAGATACCAAAAAAAGTTCGTATATATTATGATACGAATTTTAAATGCAGATCAACGAAGCTGTAAATTTATCCGATCTCAGTTTCCTACTAGTTGCAACATACTGCTGATTGTCAAATAAGTTATCATCTCCCAGTCATCGAGTTGAAGTGTACTTTATCGCCAGTGCCTGCTTCAAACCTTGATAAAGCAGAGAATCAAAGCTTACACCGATCACAACTTATGAAACCTTCATTATGCACAGCTACCAACATGTGCTCTACAGACAATATTTTCGCTACAATCTAAGTTTCAAATAACACCTAGAGTCTTTTTAATTATTATTAATAAAATGTTTACATTGTAATTGTGGGAGATATGCAATTGTGCTTCACAATATAACAATACCTCCCCCCCTCCCGCCCAACTTCATATACCTACCTTATCACCTTCACAGTAAATATTATTCTGATATTTATCATATTTCTTCTCCGTCTCATTTATCATATTCAAATCCAACTAATTCAAGAATAACGATATGTAATAAATAAATAAAATAATAAAGGCTTAACGAATCCGAACGTTCGATGCCGACAAAATAGTAATAAATCAAAACCTTTATCCGTGGCTCATCTCTCAATGAAATGACCACGTTCGGTATCAGTAAAGGACCTTAGGAAGAATAATAGTTTGTTATATTTATCGTATTTTTAAGTTTACGCATATGGCATAACCGGAATAAACTATTTTCAACTGATGTTAGATCACTACTAAATGCATTTTGTCACATATTGGCACCCAACGGACTGAAATATAGACACAAAGAGGAAGCTACTGAATATGTAGAAGGGATATTGGGGAGGGCCCAAAATGCTCTACTCTGTCATCAATAACGCTCCACCCAGCAATACTTACCCCCGACATTAATGTCTCCATCTATCTCTTCTATATCGAGATTTATTTATATTAGAGAATTTCTGAGGTTTAAAAGATAAGTAATTTTTTTTCAATTTTAATTTCAGTAATTTTTAATCAATCTCTTATAAAAATTTATAATAACTTTTCTTATGGAAAAAGATGAATGATGTGGTGGGATTTCCATTCTCTCTTAGTAAGAAGATATGAATAGAGTCATCCGAATTATCCATACAATGAATTTATTTATATAACTAAGCACTGCATGGACGTATAAACAGTAATAAGTATATTTCATTGCCGGAATGAAATATCTTTACCTGTCGTTAGATCTTTCCGATGATGTGAAATGGACACACTACTTAAGCCATATTTTTTTTCGAATCTTCAATCTTAAATCGAAAGATAATAAATACCCATAAATATTTAAACCTGTAAGGGCAAAGACATAAATTTAAGCGAAATAGGCCCAATTAAATAAAAAAGATTAAATATTCTATTCTTAAATTTTACGACTACATTCTACATAATGACCTACAACAATTGGAATACAATGGGTAAAGTGACATTTTTTTTTTCAATTTTAAGTAAATCAAAGTTAAAATTAAAAAATAAAATCTGGATTTGAAAGATTATTTCCTTTTTGTTAATTTCCCAATCCGGTCTTTGAATCAATACCAATTATAACATTTTTAGTTTTAGGAATTTTATAATCTATTGTAGAATATACAACAAGGTCGGATCAGTTACACAATTTATAAATTAAAAACGGCTTGACCTTTTTTATTTTATCTGTTAATAGTAGTATTTGTTACTTGGTTTATTATTATAAACTGTATAACAAATATGAAAGATAAATAGATAAACTGGAAAAAGAAAATGTAATTTACGAAATAGTATGTACAAACTGTAAGAAAAAATACATAGGATACATAGGAGAAACCTCTTAAAACCAGAATAATACAATAAAAAAATAACTGCAAATGACAAAAGCAAGAGCATTATCTGAACACAGCTTAAAAACAACTACACCTTTGATTTCGATGGCACTAAAATTCTCAGCATAGTACAAAATACAAAAAATAGGAAAATTGAAGAAGCCATATACATTACAAAAAACATAGAAATTACAATTAACTATACAACAGACAAAAAAAAATCTAAACAACCATTATTACCATTAAAATAATTGAAAAACAATAAAAAAATAATAGGAACAAAACCACAACAGATAAACAAACATAGAGAAATAGGGATGAAGGGGACAAGATAATATGTAACCAAAAGTTCACAAAATAGCTACAGTCTTAACATGTGAAAATTAAATTAGTGAAGAGCCAAAAAATTGTAAAATATATGTAAATTAATAATGTAAAATAAGGATATGACAGTTATATTTTCATATAGAACAGCTCTAAATAAGGACAATTGGCGATAGAACTAAACATTTGTAAAATAGGTAATTATAATTGTAATACGTAAAAGATTAAAAACTACATATATAATAACTCATCTATTGTGATAAATAATAATTAAAACCTGTTAAAATGTAGATAACCCCAGAAAATGGGCCAACAGCCCGAAACATAAGGACAATTAAATATAATATAACACATGGAAAAGACTCCTTCATTAAAGAAAATCCTAAATATGAAGCACGTTTCATGAGCTCGGGTGACAGTAGTATAAGAAGGTTAATTTCACAAATGTACTATCATGGATATGGCTTTAGTAAGGGGGGGTAGTTTTTTTTTTACCATTTGATCCGATTTTAACGAATTTTTACAAACTGGTTTTCGACATATTTATTTAAACTTACCCCTCTAATTACATCCACTTCGAACTCTTAACAAATCAAAATAGTGGTATGTTTTCTACTATATTCCTTATCTAATTCATGTATTTAATATTTCTAATAATGTAAATGGAAAAGATTTTGTTACATATAAATACGAATATCAGAACGGGCCAACTAATTGCTGATTTAAAAACGATAATATTTATTATATATTGGGAAATATTTTAATCTAACATTTAAGATAAAATGTTTACACCGAAATGGAAAAATATTCCGATGGTATCTGTGGAAATAAGATACAGAGACAGTTGGTTGATTCATGATTGCTCGGGCCCGAAATTTGTTTCGGTAAGGGGCAATCTATTTATAGCGAGTATAATTTAATCCTAAACAGAGGAGACTGTTATGAATATGATTAGAGAAGTTGGGTGTTTGCCATATCTCTCAACTGTTTCATGTGAAGGGGTGTGGGGAGGGGGCGTCTAACCCCCCCCCCTAGTACAGCCACTCATCCATTGGTAGTTCTCCTTCATCTGTTTAACATTTTACGTTAGTAATTTAACTTTGAAATGAAATTCAGTCCAACTGCTGATCATTAATTTCACCACCCATAACATTTCTAACGGGACTACTAGAGTAATTTCCTAACAAACATAAAATTATTCAGCCAATAGGAACCTGTTTATTGGCTCTCCTTCATCATTGAAGCTATTAAGTTTATTTCCGATTTCCCCCCCCCTCCCCCCACTGTTTTTTCTTTAGCAAAAAGTTCACGTATTTGTTTAATATGATGGAATAAAATTCCATCAAGGGAGAATTACTGTTTTTTATTTTATTTTTTTCATTGCTATACACCCTTTTTTACTTTCACTTACCTATATATGAAATATATAGTAAGTGGAAGTATTGCGATCGTGAAAATTTTCGACTTCCGGTTTTCAACGGAAATACACGTTTTGGGACCCCCTGAGTCGAAATAACCAAGTCCCGCGAAATGGTCTGTGTGTGTGTCTGTGTGTGTGTGTGTGTGTGTGTGTGTGTGTGTGTGTGTGTGTGTGTGTGTGTGTGTGTGTGTGTGTGTGTGTGTGTGTGTGTGTGTGTGTGTGTGTGTGTGTGTGTGTGTGTGTGTGTGTGTGTGTGTGTGTGTGTGTGTGTGTGTGTGTGTGTATGTGAACAGACTAGCTCAAAAACTATAAACCGTGGGAACCTGAAATTGGGTATTTAGTGTAGGTATATGCCCGCGATGTGACAGCAAAAATTTCATCAAAATTGCTCAAAGGGAGGGGGTACTTTATTTAATAACTCTTTACGTTTTTTTCGATTTTCTCAAAAACGGCTCTAACGATTTTGATTAAACTGAGTATTTGATCGATTTATATGCCCGAAATATGACTGTAAAAATTTCATCAAAATTGATCAACCGGAGGGGGGACTTTACTTAATAAATTTTGTATCATTTTCACGTGTTTTTTTTATTTACTCAAAAACGGTTTTAACGATTTTGATCAAACTTGGTATTTGATGTATTTATATGCCCGAGATATGACTGTAAAAATTTCATCAAAATTGATCTACGGGAGGGGGGACTTTACTTAATAAATTTTGTATCATTTTCACGTGTTTTTTTTATTTACTCAAAAACGGTTTTAACGATTTTGATCAAACTTGGTATTTGATGTATTTATATGCCCGAGATGTGACTGTAAAAATTTCATCAAAATTGATCTACGGGAGGGGGGACTTTACTTAATAAATTTTGTACCATTTTCACATGTTTTTTTTATTTACTCAAAAGCGGTTTTAACGATTTTGATCAAACTTGGTATTTGATGTATTTATATGCCCGAGATATGACTGTAAAAATTTCATCAAAATTTATCAACCGGAGGGGGGACTTTACTTAATTAATTTTGTATCATTTTCACGTGTTTTTTTTTTATTTACTCAAAAACGGCTTTAACGATTTTAATCAAACTGGGTATTTGATGTATGTATATGCCAAAGATGTGATTACCAACATTTCATCAAAATTGATCAAACGGAGGGGGCACTTTATTTCATAATTTTTTTTTCAGTCTTTACCTTTTTTTCGATGATCTCCAAAACGGATTTAACGATTTTTATCAAATTCTTCATGTTTAATGAAAATTAGGTGTTCTTCATTATCAGGTAAGCTTTATCATTATTATAATGTTCTGAGGGGGCTTAAATGGGGTAGGGGCCTTTTTTGTTTGTTTGTTTTTTGTTTCCTAAAAAGTACCTTTGTTTTTGTTTATATGGAGAAATCAACTGTCTCTCGTTACGCCTAAAAATAAGAAAAGGCAAAATATGAGATATGATGAAAATAAAGAAAACATATAGAGGAGAAAAAAAGAATGCGGAGTACGCCTTCAATGGCAGACCATTGTTCATAATTAAAGCCGTTCTGTTCATTTGAGAAGTAACAAGTAAAAAACGCATTAATTTCTAATCTAAGTAAGTTGGTAAGTGAAAGTTGTGTGTTGCGAGCACGCACCAGATTTTTAATACTTAGAATAGAGAACAGTCTATTTAAGAATATTTGTAGGGAGTGAGAAAAAACCGTGTTACAGATATAAAACCTATTAGATGTATGCTTACAGGATTTTATTTTCATTTCCCATCCAGGTATTATCGAAAATAGGAGAACCTTTAAGGCAAAAATAATTTTTGCGATAATAAATCCATTCAGTAAGTATAAAATAAAAATTCGAGTTGTTCGTAAGTAGCCCGTATGACAAGTGTATGAAGTGAGAATCGAAGTGGTAAAAACTTTTTAATTGTAAATATTATCATTTTTTTAACGTCAGATTAGTGAGTTCATACAGCCGCCAGATTGCTTTACCTCTCCAAAATTTTTGAACTTTTTATTTCGGCGAGTGTGGGCATAGAGGCTATGTAACACAAAATAACCAATATTTTTGTAATGACCCTTACACACTCTACTTCGGTTATATTAATAGTTATTATGGAAGGATTAAATTAATAAAAAAATAATAGTGTGGTTTAAATTAATTAAAAATAATTAAAAAATCTCATTACCTGTGCAACTCATAAATGTCACATAATGGTCACACATTTATTTTCAAATTAACCAAGAAGAACTTTAAAATGACAAAGGAAACATACACCGTCATACAAAAGGTAGGAACCACTTTAAGAACACAAAAACCAATATTTTTTTTTTTTAAATTTCATTTTTCATTTCTCTAACCCTTTAGCAACGGTAGAAACATTGCGAATTCACTAAGCCCTAGGACTAATCTAGGAAATTATGTAAATTTTAAGAAACACATTGTATAGGAATACTTGTGAAAAATGTAAGGTGCCATAATTTGCTAAAAACTTGAACACTGTAAAACTTCATTGGCTAACCTATGTATACTTCTCCCAATATCAGTTTTACTTTCACTTACCTATATATGAAATATATAGTAAGTGGAAGTATTGCGATCGTGAAAAATTTCGACTTCTGGTTTTCAACGGAAATACACGTTTTGGGGTCCCCTGAGTCAAAATAACCAAGTCCCGCGAAATGGTCTGTGTGTGTGTGTCTGTGTGTGTGTGTGTGTGTGTGTGTGTGTGTATGTGAACAGACTAGCTCAAAAACTATAAACCGTGCGAACCTGAAATTGGGTATTTAGAGTAGGTATATGCCCGCGATGTGACAGCAAAAATTTCATCAAAATTGTTCAAAGGGAGGGGGTACTTTATTGAATAACTTTTTACGTTTTTTTCGATTTTCTCAAAAACGGCTCTAACGATTTTGATTAAACTGAGTATTTGATCTATTTATATGCCCGAGATATGACTGTAAAAATTTCATCAAAATTGATTAACCGGAGGAGGGACTTTACTTAATAAATTTTGTATCATTTTCAAGTGTTTTTTTTATTTACTCAAAATCGGCTTTAACGATTTTGATCAAACTGCGTATTTGATGTATGTGTATGCCCGAGATATGACTGTAAAAATTTCATCAAAAATGATGAACCGGAGGGGGGACTTTACTTAATAAATTTCGTATCATTTTCACGTGTTTTTTTTATTTACTCAAAAACGGCTTTGATGATTTTGATGAAACTGGGTATTTGATGTATGTATATGCCCGCGATGCGACAGCTGAAATTTCATCAATATTGGTGAAACGGAGGGGGTACTTCATTTAATAAACTTTTTCTTATGTTCACGTGTTTTTTTTATTTACTCAACAGCGGCTGTAATGATTTTTATCAGACTGGATATTTGGTGTATGTATATGCTCACAATGTGACAGACAACATTTCATCAAAATTTGTTAAATGCAGGGGGCTCTTTATTTCATAACTTTTTTTTTCCAATTTTTACATTTTTTGGAATATCTCAAAAACGGCTTTAATGATTTTGATTAAATTAATCATTTTTAATCAAAATCAAGTCATGTTTTTTATATTATTTATAATAATGGCAATTAAAAAAACATGTCGATTTCTAATGTAAGTAAGTTGGTAAGTGAAAGTTGTGTGTTGCGCGCATCGCACCAGATTTTTTGATATTGCAACACAGATCCCTAACTTCAGGTATTACCATTGGAGGAATTTTTAACTAAGGGGGTTCATTTTTAACGACCTTTCTGTCCGTTTTAACGGCCTGTTTATATATTTCTAGATCCTAAACATCTAGATCCTTTACATATAAGTAAATTTAACCAGCGCAGAGGTATTAAATATGTGCTAAAAATATTCATATCGCTAGAAATTCAGGGTTGGAAGGAATCCAATACTATACTACCTTAATTTAATTATATTAGCTTTTGCATGCCATTCAAATTTTATTTTTAATGTAAATGCTTTATTTTTTACTGTAAAAGTGTATATGTCTATTGGCACATATACATGTATGACTAATTCGCATCATAATCCTTAAAGTGATTCTCCCAACTTCATTCAGCTTAAAACCAGAATTTTTATTTGTATTTGCTTGTTTAACGTCACTTTAAGCCACTAAGCTAAAGGAACGATGCTACAGTGGGAAATTTTTATTTATTTCAACCCTAATAACCCGGCAAAATATATAAGAGAAAGATAAAGCGAAAGTAGTGTTAAAGAAAAGTTTATTTGCATTTTAAATTATGAAATATTCCAAGAAGTCATTAGCATTATCGTAAGGCCTAAAATCAAAAGACTTCCATTCCATCAGTCAATCCTTTTAGATATTAGGTCATAATAGTCTTAGGGACTTTGACGAGAAAGGCCCATTAGTGTCGTTGTAGTGTAATCAAATTATAACAGACCCATAATTTATTAATTTAATCATCAATAAAAAAGAGGAAGACAATGACAAAGGTTTGTATTTTTCAGAATACATTATTTATATATGATGGGTAACGAGTCCAGTAATTTTTAAGTAAGTAGCGGTTCTGCGTTTACGGTAGTCAAAACAGATGGTTTGAGAGCGATCAAGCCCAACCATCAGCTTTTCCCCTTAAATTACTTATTAGATGACCCTATTTATGGAAGGTGGGCCTTTTAAAGACCTCCATGAAGATATTGAGAAAGATGCTCTCTAGGAAATACAGAGATACAGAAGGATGAAATTACTATACCCTGCAATTTTAAATTCAAGAATTTTAAAATGAAGAGCATTCCGACAGTGTTGATGAACTAGCCCCGGTAACAGTATCCATGCGGAAAAAGAAGCAAACATAAATGAATTTATGGTTTACTTCAAGAGTCAAACCGAAACTTTTCCACCCGAGCTTCTAAAGTTCGAGTGTACGCCAGATCGCGCTGCTCGTCAGCCGGCGAGTTAGTACCTATGTTGGGCATAGTATGTATGCATAAGTATGTATAGCAGAAAGTGTGCAGATGTTTAAGGTTTGTAAAATCCAATAAATTTTTAAGGTAATGTTATTTTTTATTGTTTTCCTTCAAATTTCTGGATAACACGGCTTTTCCTCAGCTCAGATCGCCGCCATTGGTCCAGTTGGTTAACTAGGTTCAAACGTAAAAAGGAAAATGGTAGCTTTACAATATCTTTTTAACGAAATATCAGTCAGTTGCAAATATTTGTGATACAATTTCAACGCTTGGCAATTCGAGATGATAACGAATGATAACTCAACCCACTTGGATCTCTATTTATCCTTCTCCTTCCATTGGTGAAGCGGGGGTTTGGGAGTACATTGGGCCCAGGAGGGTCCTCCTATTTCTGAGTCAATACAGGACCAGCAAGAGAGCGATAAATTTCACCTTTACAGATGTGATGATTGGAACTCTGGGGACCATGGAATGTTTTTTATGTCTAATTTTTGACTAAAAAAATATTTAAAAAATTGGAATATTTCTGTTCAGGAGTGTATTATTTTTTATCATTCCATTTATTTTCGACAATTTTTTTTTATTTATTTGAATTTCCATGAATACGATAAATAAGAAACCCTGACGTGGCGATATATTCGAACAAAAAGTATAAATTACAGAAATATTTATGTACAGTTCGATTCATATGGAATACCATTAATTTCAGTGGTATGCTGGATATTTTTATTTGTATGCAAGAATTTCTATTTGAAATATATTGTAATATTGTGAAAATCATAAGTGTTCATTTTATTTTGCCCGTGACAATGAGTGTGGTTTATTTATTTTTTCCTTTTTTATTTAAGTGGGTTTCATTTCTATTTTTTCCATTACTATTAGTGTGTTTTTTGTCTAATTTTCGACTGCAGAAATGATAAAAAATTGGAAATTACCCCCTTGAGGGCTGTATTGTTTTGTTATTATTCAATTTCTTTATGTCTTAGTTATAAGGATGAAGTTTGATTAAATCTAGTCAAGTTCAGTTTAAGTATGAGGCATTTAATTTCCATAAATACGATAGTGAAACAGGGCCAGCGACAGTTATATATACGAGGAATTAATTTTTAAAAGTAAGCAATTTTTTTTTCTTTGTCGTGAAACTACTTTCCTTTAAAATATGTCGTAAAAAATGAGTTAACTGGAAATGTTAAATGAACCTAAGCGGCAATTAAATCAGTTGTAGGGTAGCTTAGTGACTAACACTCAATAACATTTTATTTTTTTATTTTATTTTTTATTTATCTTATTTTTATGTTTTATTATTTAAAATTTGCGGATCGGAACAGAGGCCTAGACACTCACCACACTTTATGATACAGGTGGTCTTAATCAAATAAGGAGAAAACTTGAATTTTTATCGTTTTATATACACCACAGCCGTTGGTGATACGAAAACCCCAAATGTTTAATTTTGTTTTCTTTTAAATATTCTTTTCAGAAATGTCATATAAATAGTAAATATAAAATGAGTCTTTTAAAACCTAGGTTTCTAAGTAATTCAAATTGCAATACTAACTCATAACTAATGGTTTAATAGTTATATTGAATAAACGATTAAATGATTAGTATGAAACAATTAAATAAGATGCCCAGGACTAATTGCCCAACTACAACAAGTTCGGTAATTAGATAACGGCACGAAGTAATTAATCACACGGAACTGATGCAAATTAATTCATGATGAATCTAAAGCATTGATTCAAAATTTAAAAAGCATGTCAAATCACCAAATAAAGATGTATGTACAACTTACAATCTCTCATTTGTAATTTGGAACAAATAAATAAAAATAGTTTTAATTGAAAATGAAGTTATTAGGAATACAAATTGTGGAAATAATAAAAATAAAAAATAAATAAATAAAAGGAAGACCAACCGGAAACCTGGACTACGGCTTAGTTAAGCCCCCCCCCCCTCATAACAATCCCAGAGGCTAAGAAGATTGTGAGGCCTTTTTTCCTTGTTTTTTATCCTCTAAGGGCTAATCTGAGGCGGTGAGTTTTATCTGCTTACATCCATCTTCGGCTGCAATTTATAGCGCATTGTTGTTAAATATTTGTTTAATTAATGTTAATTTTTAATTATGAAGAAAATGCTAATTTTTTATTTTTTAATATTGATTTAATTGCAAATTTGAACCTGCGATGAAACCGCAACAAACAAATGAGATCTCTTTTATGTTCTGTTGCTTCCCAAAAACATTGTAATTTTTTTAAGTTTTATATGTCTATTACTTAAACCGCTTTCACCTTCATAATACAAACACTTGTGACTGGGACGGACAAACTCCACAAATTTTCAGACATATCCCATACGACTGATACAAGAACATAAGAGAAGACATTAAATCGAAACTATTCTGATGAAGTGGGACGCATGGCCTACTTAATAAAAAAAATATAAATTGGAATTACTAATTTTTTTAAAATTAATTAACCTCCAAAATTGACCACACAGAAGAAAGAAGACAGAACTGCAACACCTAGACCTCAATTCCAACCACATCCAGTAATGTTTTAGATTTTCTTTTTGTTTTTTTTATTTTTAGTTTTGAGTTAATAATTGAATTAGAAGTTGGTTCATCATTCTTTTTTTCTTCTCTTCTTTCCTATATTTTGCGAAGTTCTAAATGAAGTTCTCGTTCATATTGTAAAAGACTACCTCTCCCCCTCTACCCCTAGAGGTAGTCTTGTATGTATCCTATGAATGTAAAAAAAAAAAAAATTAAAATCTATACAGGTAACATGCCATAGGACATCGCAAAGGGTTACTAAGGAAAGGGAAAAAAAATGTCTATTTCTGAAGCCACTGTCGCTACAGTTTACATGGAAACCGACCGTATAACGGGGAGGAGGAAAGTAAAGGACGAGTGGATTAGGGTGAAGGTGATGTAATGTAGAAGAGCGATGCGTTTAGTATTTGTCTTGTATGTTAAGGTATTACAATTGGAACGTCCATGTCGCTGCTAAGAATAGATTCGCGATTGATGGATTAAAATCTGATGCGATGCGCGCAACACACAAATTTACTTACCAATTTACTTAGATTAGAAATCACCGGGTTTTGAAAAATAACTAAACGACATTCCTCAAATTCTCACATTTATTTGTTTTTGTTTGTCTCCATATAGTATTGTAACTCAGTACTTTTCGATTCATTATTCTTCATTTTATTTTTTAAGGGGCCCAAAAATAATCCTACTTTCATTGAGGTTTTTATTTAATACTTGCTTGTTTTTTACTACGAGCTGCTTTGTATTGTTTTGAGAGTAGAGGTGTATTTACAGCTCTTAGTAAATTAAAACTTAAAACCTTTCCGGAAACCGAGAACGATTACTATTCCTCTAAAACCACTTTATATTGCATTCAGAAATCTATTATGGAACTAATGTTTGTAAACTAAAATATAATTTATTAAAGATTATCTTATATTTTTTCAAACCCTATTCATCACGTATTTACTCTCCGAAGTACGCTAAATTATTGTTTAATAAAAAAATTTATTTGTGGTAATGACGGTATTGACAAGCATAATCCATCGCCTCTGATTTTATAATTCTCAATTTGATTGTTGAAAACTTCATTTAGTTGCTTACAAACAAGCTCTATTCCTCTCATGCTTACAAACAAGTTCTATTCAATTCAAAGGCTTTAAAATGTAAAAATTAAAAAAAAAAAAAAAAAAAAAAAAAAAAATCATACAGTAATTTTGAAAGTATTAAACAGTTATGAAATTTATTACATGTTAACTGAAGATAAAAGATTGGGCTTGGCCGGGATACGAACCCATGTCTTCCACAATAACATTGCAGTGTGCTAACCGAATACGCCTCCATAACCTTTTTTCTTTACTGATCCTGAATCCCACTGTTTTCACCAAATTTATTAAAAGTGATAATATACCATGAAATTTGATGAATAAATCATTTCAACTTTAGTTAAAATCTAGAAATATTGATTTCCTAGGAACTGGACTGATTAAACTCATGAATTTTTACGCCTTCAGGGCCGATTTGGCATAAGATTTGGGAGGTTCATGACCACTCTGTCTCATAGTCACATGGCTGGCAGCACTGGTTTTTAATGAGATTATTGCCTTGCATTAAGAATGACTGCTATCTAAAAAACCAAAATTATTATGTCTAAGGCATAGTAACTACCTAATTGCAATAATCATTAAAAAATACAAAATATTTATGGAGTCATGATCCCTATGACTATAATGTTTTTAACATTACATTTTAAATAGGTACTTATTTATATAAAACAGTGTAATGTAAAATGAATGTATGTGTTTTTCAGTAAAACATACACATTCATTTTTTTTTTTTTATACATTCATTTACCTTTATGTTCGCAGAGCAATCGCTCTGAACACAATTGGAATTGGTTATTAATTAGGGAAGGGTCTATTTCGAAATGTACACTTCCACAATTCGATTTACAGAGAGCCAACGAATGTAAGGATATTTGATTAAAGAAAGGAAGTTTTCAGATTTGTCTTCTCACTATTCAATATATTTCTTGAGTATATCGAGTTAGAAGAAATTTCCTTTATCAATTCCTGTGAAATTTTATTATTATGAATTTTTAAAATTTTTTTTAAAGGATTCATTTATCGGTGTATTTTATGTTAGGTTATGAAATGTTTATTATAGAAGGTCTTAAAGATAGAAAACATTTTCGAGTAATACATTGTACATACATACATACATCGATTTCCTATTATAATCAACATTCTTTTGAATCTTATATTGCTACGTTTGTTTTAGTTTATTTATTATTGGTTGAAAAATAAATATCAATGCATATTAGGTATTAAGAATGTATTTTTGTTTTATTATTTATTAACACCGCTTTATTTTATTTTCATCCGTGTCTAAATAAACGGACATATTTCAAATATAAAATCTTTGACAAATATAATTTGTGTAACTTTTATATCCAAAAGTATAACGTCTGATGGGTATGGCATGGGTAGACTTAGGTGGGAGGATTCTATGTGAACTAATTTTGTAGAGTTGGATTTGGAAGGTATGTAAAGTGTCATTCATTGGTGGTATTGGCATCGGGTTCGCTAAAACATTATTATTATTATTTAATGATGTTATTTATTTATGGTCTTAGGTTTAATAATTTTTAAATTATTATTATTATTCAGGTGATTTTTCTAAAAACAATTTCTTTTAGTTTCTATATTATAAAGCCAACAACTTTACATTTCTTTATGAAGTACAGTGATTGTTATTTTCTCATTGTTAACAACGCTAAATTGTTACTAATTAACCATTCAAGCACTTCAATATCATTAGTGAAGACAAGTTTATCTTGTTAAATTGCGTTTATCATTTTGCTTTACTTTCCAAATTAGGATAAGGTATATTTTTAAATAAGCAAGGCTCAATTATAAAGAAAAGTTAGAATTTTCGTTTATATTTGTTACAAGATTACTAAACACATGGCCAAAGCCAATTTGTTTTTAGAAAAACAAATAATAACATGTCAAATTCCTATCTTAACAAATCTAATGGCTGAACCACAAGACGCTCAGGAGAGGCGAGAATGCGGGCTGTTAAAGGAAATGGTACTCAGATCCAAAAGAGCTCCTATATTTGGCCAACTTATTAAGGCACGCCTTCCCGTCAAGAGATGGGGCTATTATCGATTCTCCTCCCTAGGCCAAGAAACTGTTCCGACGTTAGTTTAACACTTTTTGTCCAACCCCCTCCCCCTCATTTTTTCGACCAATTTTCCCTTCTTCTTTTCTTTACTGTCTCTCCACGCTTTTAGCCACCCCCTCCCCCATCCCCTGTCAAAGATAAAGTGACTGCTAGAACGTAGAGGAAAGAAAAGAAAATCTTCTTTAGACACTTCATTTATTGAATGAAAACTGTCAGCCAGCTCGTAAAATCATGGTGCTGCCTATAGAATACTCAGAATGAATAACCTTTAGTTCTTCTAACTTAAAGATCATTTATTATACCGTGTTATTAATACCGTACAGTTTGCTTGAAATGATGAGTGCATTACCAGCAATATCCATAACATAAATAAAAAAAAATAAAAATTTAACAATGATCACTACAAAAAACACAGACTTGACATAAGTGGTATTTCTATAAGAAAGCCAACATCAGAATTCAGACGGAACATCACTTTTAGTCAATTTCCAATTTTTTTAACTACATACAGGTTTTGTCTATAATCATCTGGTCGATTTCAGCAAATATGATTAAAAAACACAGCTTTATACTTAATAATTCGATTAAAATAATTAAAAACAACGATAGAATTAAGTTCATTAAAGCATGGCAGTCTCATCCTTGATCATTATTTTTTGTTTAAGTTTCATATTTTAAGCCATCGTAAATTTGCAGACAATGTGCCACATAATACCAATCGTTGGTACGGAATTCCTAACTTAATGTAACGAATAGCATTCGAGCTTCTGTGAAAAACAGAGTAAATTAATTTAATTTCAATGCATATAAATTAAAAGCATATATTTATTACGTAATAGGAATTTACTAGCTGACCCATGCGAAGCATTCGCACTCTTAGTTAAATCCCACTTAATTGAAGTACATATTATTAATATCTAGTATCGTATTGTGCGTATTATTGCTTTATGGGCATAGGTGAGGGTTGAAGTAAAGAATAAATGTGTTTAAATTATAGATTATTAACTTTTTGCAACTCCAAAGTTCGTTTCCTTTGTTATCAGGTTAGAAGAGGGAATACTTAAATACACATATCGGTTTCAAGGAAAACGAGTGCGCTTATTCTATTGAATGTAAGGCATGTTTTTGCTTGTAACTCCCAAACGACGCACATAGGGACAGATAATCAATTTACAACGACAAAATTATAAATTGGGATTTTATTTGATATTCTGATTAGTAATGTTATAAATGGACTATTTAATTACTAAAAACTTTAAATAAGTAATAATAATAATATTATTTATTGCTTCAAAGTTTTTACACTTTGTAGCAAGGAGGTGGCCTCCATGCCCTTTCTTACAAAATATTTAAGTAAACTATAGGACAATAGACTTAAAATGAAACAAATATGTACCTACTAAAAACAAAAACAGAATGAAAAAAAATTTTCTTTTTAAGATACAGTTTGTAATATCTTTTGATTACATTTTTTTTTTTTTTATACAGTTTTATAATATGAAAAACACGGTATAGAATCCTGAAATATTCTAGTATAGTATAAATACTAGTATAAAGAGCAACGAAAGATTTCTTTCAGCTGAAGTAAAAGAAAATGTTTTACTTTAGAAAATACAAATAAATAAGTACTTATAGAAATGGATAGTGAGATGTGTACTCAGCCACTATTTTGAAAAAGATTATCTATATCCTCAGCACCCTCATCCTCATCATCCATATGATCATAAGCAATGTCATCATCTTTAACGTCTTCACCCACAACCCCATCATCATCACTATCAGACCACTGATCACCACTACGCATAATTTTGACAAATATTTTGACTAAAAGTTTTATTAGTTCTATAACCTGCTCGGAAACATTATCACCATATTTATCTAAAATATACTTTATTAACTCTTCATTAGATTTTGATGATGATGATTTATAAAACTGCTCATTTTTGAACGCTAAAAATAATTCTGTTCTCTTAATCTTTATTTCCTTCAAGGCGCGGTCACCACGACTTCCTGAAAAGAAAACACTCATTTAACTAAAGGGGAAACAGGCGGACGAGTAACATACATTTTCATATTCGCCATAAGGTATGTTTTCAAATTAATAAAGAGAAGGAGTACTTTACGGAACTTTTTTTATAGGACTAGCTGAAGTTAGCATTTCAATATTTTTTAATCGAAAAATATTATTTCATAAAATATTTATTACACCTACCCTATGTAAAATAATTATGTTAAGGATGATTGTACATTAAAGTACGTACCTGACGCTTGAATATCCATATTGAAATAAGTGAGATTTTAAATTTAGGAAAATAATACTATGGTAGTTAATCCGTCAACAATCCAAGAGCAACTGGCCTGTATTAACGTGTGAAAGATAAGACAACTTTAGTTTTATGCCCTGGGTTAATCCTTTCATCAACTTAAAAAATATTTATGTTATCTTGTAAACTATTTAATAGAGATTGTATTGAAGGTATTTTTAACTGGTTTCAGGAAAATATTTTTTTCGATTTTTGTCGTCGTAATTTTGACATTCGTCCCTGTGTGCAACGGCGACAATCGGAAAAGTCAAGGTATATAACCAAAAATGTTTGTCTCGACAAACTGAAAAAAATTACACCTTAGAAAAACCCCTGCGACCATTTTCGCTTAGAATTGCAATTTTTCGCTTAGGACTCGCCAACAAATTGAAAAAATGTAAATGACCGAAAATGTTCTCCTTAAAAACACCATTTAGAAACATCTACGAAGATTTTCTCACAAAAACCGCGGTTTCGCGTATATTACTTGCAATCAGAAGCGAAATAATTTGTATATTTTTCCGGTATAGCGGTTAGGAAAGTATTAAGGAAGTTATGGCGTACCGACAAAAAAAAGTCCTTGAGAAATGATAAACATGATTTAATTATTGATTCTCGCCTACCTTACCCTTAATACTTTTTATCTTGCTACTTGTTATTTTTCTTATTTGTTATATGAAATGGAATTAGACGAGCCAAAGTACATAAATATAATTTTGGATAAATTATACAAAACTAAACTGAATTCTATCTTCTAAATGACGTCGATTCTTAGAAGGCGTTCGCCTTTGCTCTATTCAGATTTCCTTAGGTAGTAATTAGCGGCTCAATTGAACGGATTTGAATGGCGACTTCAACTGAATGGTAGTCATAAGTCTTTAAGTTATTACTTCGAAAGAAACAGAAGTCCCTTTCTTTGGAGCAAATATTGATCGAGAAAGATTTGCTATGGACTAAACAAAGCCGCTATTAATATACTTAAAACACGACTTGAAAGAGAAATGATCCCCAAGTTTCTATATTTAATAAAATAATAATGAACTTACTCTTTCCTTTTTAGGTAAATAATATTTTCTTATAAAATATTTCCTAGCTACATTCACAATTTCCGATTCAGTATGTAAATTCGTTCTTCCTATAATGCTATCGAAGCCCTTTTCATTGTGAAGTAGGAATTTTATTTTTACAATCTTTATTTAAACGTGATAAAAATTATATGAAAAATTAGTGAATGTGATGCTATAATTTACACATTTCTCAACGAATCCGCCATTGAACAAAGTGATCTGTTTATTTGCCATTAATTAAAGAAAAATGGTATCATATTATTTTAGACTTTGTATTATATCTGGTTTGATCAAAAACTATTCTTAGTAAACTGTTTACCGGCTCCAATTATTAAATTGATTGTTCAGTTGACCCGAGAAGGGATAGTTACCATGTTTGAATTTTATGTGTAACAACACAATCGTAATAAATTTAAAAATAGTTTGCTTTATGGTGAATAATTTCTAATAGGTAATCGATCATAACTATACGAACAGCGATTGCAATATGTTGTAACTATACATATTAAAAGTGTAGAATTTTTTTCCACATAATTTTTAACATCCTTTTTTCTATTTTTGTATGTTACTACACTGAGTGTTGTACTGAAATCACTCTATTGACTTCAGTGTCATAATTCTTGATTTTTTCATTAAATTAAAATAAATAAATACATAATAATGCATACCTTTAAACTATTATTTAAATAACCAAAATAAAATGAATCGATCTAGGATCTTGATTTTCCTTGATTTATATGCGGTTTTGTCTCTTTCATTAAAATTAGCCCTAGATATGAGTAAGTATTATAAGTTCTTGTCAAGCACCATGCCATCCGAAATCTAAATTCGTCATCAGGTTAATTATTTTAATTAGTAGTCATATTCTTGATAGTAATTTAACATTTTGGTCACGTTTAGTGTAGTGGATAGCATGGCAACGTACTTAACCCAAGTTCGCGGGCTCGTATCCTAACAGATGGAATTTTCTAAAGGGAAGAAAAAAATCCTTGGTCATGCCATCCTTCGGGGTATAAGCATAATGGAAGTCGCAATCTTCTATGATGTCACGTCTTGAATGATCCCTATCCTAATTATCCCTGGATAGGCAAAATTTATGACTCCCACAGCAGCCTAGTCCAATTAGCCATAACAGCATAAACTAATAATTTAATATAAAACAAAGTCTGGTGCGAAGGGCGCAACACACTACTTTCACTTACGAACTTACTTAGATCGACGTGTTTCGATAATATGTAAACGCCATTTCTCAACTTCGCACATTTTTCCACATTTAAATTATTATATTTGTCTATCTAGTTAAATTATAGAGTATCTGTATTGCAAAACTTATAATTTCTCAGCATTTTTCGATTTATTATTGCTTATTTCTCTCTTAAGAGACCTAATTTCGACAATAGTCGGGTTTTTTTTTATGGTTGTTTTTTACTGCGAATTGCTTTTTGTAAATATATCGTGAAGATCAATCGAAAGGGTGTATTTAAGACTCGTAGTAAAGTTTGTCTCTTATGCCTTTCTGGAAATCTAGAAAGATTACTGTTCCTCTAAAATCACTTCATACTGCCTTTTGAAATTTATTATGGAACTAAAGTTTCTAAACTAAAATATAATTAATTAAAGATTATCTTACACCATATTTTTTCACAGCTTCAATGCTTTAAAAAAATTGACGATCACGTATTTACTCTCTAAAGTAAAATAAAATTTTCTATTGTCAAATAACGTTTTTATTTTCATAATACGGCATTAAAGAACACCTAATTATCATTAAACATGACGAATTTGATCAAAATCATAAGCCGTTTTGAGATAATAAAAAAAAAGGCAAAAATTGGAAAAAAAGTTATGAAATAAAGTGCCCCCTACGTTTGACCAATTTTGATGAAACTTTGGCTGCCACGTCACGAGCATATACACTCATTAAATACCCAGTTTGATCAAAATAGTTACAGCCGTTTTTGAGAAAACAAACGTAAAAAATGAGATAAAATTGATAAAATAAAGTGTCCCCTCCGTTTGAAAATGTTGGTGAAATTTTAGCTATCACATCGCGTGAATATAAATATATCAAATACCCAGTTTGATCAAAATCGTTTTAGCCGTTTTGGAGGAAATAAAGAAAAAAACTGAAAATGAGAAAAAAATTATTTAATAAAGTGCTCCCTCCGTTTGACCGATTTTAATGAAATTTCGGCTGTCGTATCGCATACACATTCATCAAATACCCAATTTCAGGTTCGTACGGTTTATAATTTTTGAGCTAGTCTGTTCACACACACTCAAATACACACACAGACCATTTCGCGGGACTTTGTTATTTGGACTCAGGGGACCCCAAAACGTGTATTTCTATTGAAAACCGGAAGTAGACATTTTTCACGATCGCATTACTTTCCCTTACTATATATTTCATATATAGGTAAGTGAAAGTAAAAAACAAGCATAAGAATTATAAAAAAGGGTTTGGCACCAAGAGGGTTTTGTTTCAACTCACAAAATGTTATTCTCATTATTACTTGCCATAGGTACCACTTTAAACCAAGGAGACATATAAAAATGCCAAATAATATATACATACTATGTTACTAAATTGAAGCGTGGAAATGCATATGGGAAATTTTTACAGAAATTATGTGACTTATACCCTCTAGGGTGAACTACGTTCTGTGCTTACACACATGCCATCTTTCATACGTTCAATGAACTCTTTTCTAACAACTAAACATTACTTATACCCGTTTCTAAATAATGGCTGGCACTTTGCTAACATTACTTATACCCATTTCTAAAGAATGGCATGGATTTTTTTGGCACTTATACCCTTATGCATTTCCACGCTTCAATTATAAAATAACGAAACTTTTTTTCGTCCGCATGTAATAATTTATAATAAATTAACAATTTAAAAAAATTACGACGGTATCTCGTATCGTGCAGAAGTATCACACGTAACAATCATACCGATTTAAAAATTCAAAGAAAAAACAATTGACTTTATTGACGATGCAAAAGGTTATTCAGATATCCTGGACTAAAGATCTTCACTTGACTACCGAAATGAACGACTGATATGAAACTGCAGACTGTAAAACTTGTTTGGACTTAAGGAACGGAGCTGTAGGGGTTTCGCAAAATAGTTCAAAAAAACGAATCCGAAATTTTTAGAAAAATCTTTAATGCTACCTGGTTTATTTCAAGTCACACAATACAAAACGAATTGAATATACCAACTGTATAATCTTACATACACGAAAAGTACACCACATTTCACTCTTCAACGCCACATCCTTCTAATTCACTAGACCTTTCTTATTCTTCACGTCTATTAAAAGGTACGGTTAACGTGCACTTAAGCAAATGACTTATTTAGTTTTAAACGCGTTAAGTATGATTTCGATAAACAAGTAATTATTATTCGATAAACAAGTAAAGTAGGTGATTAATTGTAACAATTAAAAACGGGAACTCATTTGCTGTTTGCATCACAGCTCATGTGCAAATTAGCGGTACAAACTAGTCATAAAAATGAAATAAAATAAAAAATATGCTATTCCACAAAGGTACTTTTTTTTTTCTTTTTTTGTGGTTTCGCCATACTTTCCTCAATACTTCATCTATATTAAAGATTGTCCTATAAATGTTGGTCATCTAAATATTAATTGGGAAAAAATGCTGAATTCCCTTTCGAAATAAAATAAATCATTGAAATCGGCAAAGTTACACCCACATTAATGCTGGTTTACTCTAATTAATATTAAACCCTTTGTAATAGATCATAAAATATATTAATTTTCCATGCTCTTAAAATATTTATGTTTGCACATTATTAATGTTTGATTACTGACTATTAGCCAATGCGAACTATTCGAATAGGTCATCAATTAATTAATAATTTAACCAGATAATTATTAAAGTCAGATCAAGGGCAAGTTGCTTAATTCAACCAACATTTTTATTAAAACCGTGAATCACCTTTATCGAAATATCTTAAGAAACATTTGAGGTGACAAAGCTGATTAAATTATACCCAATATGGCAATATCAATAAATTTTTGAACTTGATGAAAACAAGGGTGTTTGGCGATGAGGTTGGATATCCATTTAACGGAAATCCTGTGAGCGCTTTTGTTATCAAAGGAGGAAATATATCGAGTGGTCAGCACTCAAGACTCAATATTCCAAAAATAATAAAAGCACAGGATCGAGAAGGATATGAATGAATAAGGAAGTTCTTGAGAGAAATATATACCCTGGAAAAATCGGATTTTATCAAAATCATAAAAGAAAAAATAAATAGAAACAAAAATATTGTTTTATATTACTGTTGCTTATTTCAAGGTTGTTGCCAAGGAATAAATGTTCACTCGAAATAAGATCCCTCTTCTTATCAATTTCACTTCCTGGCCTTCGAGAATGGAATTCTTCGTTCCAGGGATCCCTGTCCCTCGTGGGCACACCTGAATGGTTTTTCATTCGGAGGTGGAGAGGCAATATGGTATAAGCTTGGATTTCCTTAGTTTTCCCTCAGGCCTTGTTCGTCTGGGGCCTCTTTTAGTTTTCAGTGTTCACGGGTCACATCTTTTCGATAGCCATGTGTAAACCGCTTTTCTGTCGCTATTTCCGGATATTCTTCCTGCCTGTCATTCTCCAACTTCCTAAAGTCATGTTGTTCTAATATCAGTGCTTCATATGCTGAAATCCCATTGCTTATTTCAGGGAACCCACTTAATGTTATTTAGTTTTAAATGATGCCGAAATCTAATATCGCAATGTCTCAATTTTTTTTCAGTTTGAAGGGGCCTGTATTAGCTTTATTAAATTCCAGCTTGTGACTTCCGCTCGCTCAAAACGTATAAACAAACCCCCATCCTGTTTTTTTCAGTAAAGAGTAGTGCCACACTAAACGACTCCAAATAGGACATGTCCAGACATAACCCACAGAACTAGTTTTACAGGGATATCATATGTGTATCATTTTCATTACAGTAAATACAAATGACCCTCAGTACACTCCTACGTTATCGTAGGTATTGCCTGGTCAAAACTCAAATCATGGAATTCTCACCTCTTGCATATCATGTTTCCCTTTTAAGTATAGTTTTACCAGTTTTTCGCATTCGTTCATCTACTAAGTTTACTAGTGTATAGGCAAAGTAGAAGCAATTAGGGAATCTACAGCCTGCTACAATATAAACTGTAAAATACATTTTTTAAAAATCTTTTTTCGACCTACCTATTAATTAGTATAGTGAAGATTACTATTTATTTCGGATGTCACTAATCTTCCTTAACTTTATCTTTAACTTTATGTATTTTTATCAATTTACATTTATCAGGTAATGCTTAATTATAGGTCAATTTATATCATTATCGTTTGGACCGCCTTTTTTTTTCTCTCGTGCTTTGGGCATTTTATAAAATAAATCAATAAGTAATTAAATCTGCGCTTGGCACGTGTTATAAAGTTATCACAGAGTTTAGTTTTACTCGCAGGTTTTCATCTATTTCGAACATTTTTTTCCAAAGTTTAACTCCAGGGAGAGTTAGTACATTTGTAGAGATATTCCATCATTTTATCTTCCATTTCTTACTGACTCTAATCTTATACCAGTTACAAATAATGGAATCAATAATGAAATTTATTTGACCTAATACGACAATTTTATTAACAATCATACAAACTTAATCTTTAAAAAATATTTTACTTAATTTATAATATTCTTGTTTCCTCCATTTACCAGATTTCAGTTGGCTACTAAACGAGACAAAGTAGCTTTCGCGTATTAACGATTAGACATTAGTCTTACCTAATGAAGACTAGTCTATTCACGTAATGGACTGTAGCAAAGACTCGCCCCAATTTATGATAGAATACTCCTTCAAGAGGATTTATAAATCTTCATCATGTGAGTAGGTTAGCTAATATTTTTTATTCCAAATATAAAATTTAATTTTTTAATATCAGATTCATTAAAACTTATGTCTTATTATTTACAGCTTAATTCTTGAATTAATAGTTCAATTTATATATTTCATTATTTATATTGAGTGCCTCGAGAGTGGTTACATCTCCGTGATTAACAATCCATAGAAAGGCATGAACAACGGTCCGATCATTTTAATTTCTGTTTGCTCCAAAATATTTGAAAATTGTTGTACAAAAGACTAATGAACATACAAACGGATAAACAAATAATTTCCGACCACCAATTTGGATTTAGGGAATTTCATTCGACTTCGCACTAACTACACCGTGTTACAGACTTCATTTCTACTGCTCTAGAGCGAAAACTATGTATATGCAACAGGGGTATTTCTGGATCTCGCACAAGCATTTTACAATTTCTGGAACCAGGGAATTCTCTTTGAACTTAAAAGTGTAATACCACACACCTAATCATTAAATCTTTCCATTCCGACAGATTTTTCTCCGTCCGTCAGGCCTTAGAAATTTCGACCATATGTCCAGCACTAGCAGGTTCCGTATATGCACACGATACAACCGACCATCCTAACATACTAAAAGCCACTTACGCTGACGAAACTGCAAGACACCGAGATCATACAAAGGTCTCATTAACGCTACGTCAGTTATTAAAGCTACACGAGTGGTGCAAGTTGTGGAAACTACGATTATACTATGACAAATGCCAACACACCACCTTTACTTAAAGAAGTTAAACTTGCTCCTTCCCCGTATATATCGAAAATATTTCAAATTCACAAACAGACAATGTAAACTATCTAGGGCTAAGATTTGGCAGGAGATTGACTTGGGGCCACAAATTAAGAAAAAGCGAAAGTCATGAAATCAAAAAAGCTAACTATTACATAAATGCTTCTCAAACCAAGACCAATATTAAAATTGAGCCAGAAACTCGCTCCCTACACTTATTTACTTAAAACAATTTGGACTTACCCCTCCTAAATTTTCGATATACGAAAAAGACACACGTTCGGAGAATCCAAAGCTTTCAATTAGCAATTCCAAGATTTATTACTCATGCACCTCTATACTTTTCCATCACTACTTTACATATTGAATAGCCTCCACCAGCATGTCTGACATACAGAGAGGGTTGAAAAGCTGTAATCCAATTATATTAGCTCTTTGCTCTCGGCACCGTTTCGGACGTTACCTACCGGCAACTCGACGCTACTTGTTTGTGAAAACGTACACCCTACGTTTTCACAAACGTAAAATTTTAGAACCAAGTAAGGAATTGAAATGAAATTTAGGTTGTATGTATTTGGGAAGCTTTAAGAACACATAGTTACAAAAAAAATATTTTTTTTAAATTTTACATATTTTTAACTGACTTCGAACGAAAGAGGAGGTTACTAAATTCGATACGTATGTGACTTTTTTTTTTGTGAAATCAAAAACATTTTATAAAAAAATATTAAACCGACTTCGAAACCTAGGAACCAGTAAAAATAAATTCACTGAAAAGTATAAAATAATTACCTTCTGATTTTTATGAATACACAGCAAAGTTGAAAATGGTATAAAAAGTGGAAAAGTGCAATAAGACGAATAATTTTATTTTGATTTGTACAAATACACACTAATTGTTAATAAAAATTATTAAATTTAAATATTAAATACTATGTTGAATACAACAGAATCTTTTTGGAGGCGGCGCAAAATTTAAAATTTTTTACACTAGACATTATGAAAATCTTCTAAATGGATCTTCCCTTCCCAGCTATTGATTTCAATGCCTACTAATGGAATTGTATCAGTAATATGTTATTTCTATTTTTCGTCGCCTCCGAAAAGATTGTGTTGTATTGAACATAGTATTTAATATTTAAATTTCATAATTTTTATTAACAATTAGTGTGTATTTGTACAAATCAAAATAAAAGTATTCGTCTTATTGCACTTTTCCACTTTTTATACCATTTTCAACTTTGCTGTGTATTCATAAAAATCAGAAGGTAATTATTTCATACTTTTCAGTGAATTTATTTTTACTGGTTCCTAGGTTTCGAAGTCGGTTTAATATTTTTTCATAAAATATTTTTTATTTTTTTTTTATTTTATTATCATTATTATATTTAAAAGCATAAAAAATATAATTGGAGAAGTAAAAATAGTTAAAAATTACGAGATTTTAGTTAGAAGTTTTCTCAGGTATTCAATCAGAAAAGCTCCTAAAATGTGAAAATCTACTTAATAACTTTCTAGTTAAAGTAGAAGCACATGGGAAACTAAATCAAAGTAAAGGGATTATTTGGTGCCCCGAACTAAATTATTGTACAATTGAGAAAATAAAAGATGAATTAAAACCACAAAATATAGCCGATCTTAAAAGATTAACGTAACATAAACATAATGAAAACCATCGCGAGCCGTGACCGTCATTTATCACCAAAAGCGAAATATCCTTGAAATAGTTTTTACGATTTTTTTACGTCCTTATAAGTTAAAAACTGAAAATTATTTGCATTGTCTCCGTAGCGGAACCCTCGAGTTTGAAGACAAATTTTAATTGGCTCTGCTCTGGAGACCTCGAGTGCAAAGGGTTAATAATCCAAATCTCGCCATCTATATAATCAGTTCATGTCATCTTTATACTCTTATCTCCTAATTAAATAACCTTATATTAGGCTTGAGCCAAAAATTTATATATTGTTCAAGTGAACCAATTATGACTTATGAATCAACGTGTAAAATCACAATGCGTCCGCAGGATTTCAGGGTGGGGGCTAATAAAAGGCCTATGACTTGGGCGGGGGGAGGTCGAGATATTCTGATTAAGAAAGGATCTATTATTTTTTTTCAAATAAAACTAGCTGCTATTTGAAAATTGAAATAGTTTTTATCTTTATTTAAATTGTAATTTTTTCTCTCATCAATTTCTAGGGGGCACTTCCCCTTCCAGCCCCCTTCTCCTGTGGACGCTCATGGTAAAAGTTTTAAATCCACGTAAAGTTTTTCTTCCATAAAAATAATAATTTTCTTTGGAGAAAAATTCTTTAGAATTTTTTAAGAACAGAATATTCAAAACCACTCCAACCTTCATAACTTGACTTTAATTTCAAAGGCGTAAATAAAATTTTATAAGGGCTTTTTTATATAAACTATAAAACAGAAATAAACCCTAATATCACGTTATGCGAAATATATTTAAAAAAATCTGGTGCGTGCGCGCAACACACAACTTTCACTTACCAACTTACTTAGATAAGAAATTAATGCGTTTTGTTAATGCCACTTCTCAAAGTTACACATTTTCCACATTCATTTCTTATTTTTGTTTTCATTTGCTCTATAAACCCCTCAGAACATTTTAATAAACGCTTACCTGATATTAAATAACACTCAATTTTCATTAAACATGACGAATATGAAGAAAATCGTTTAAGCCGTTTTTGAGATAATCTAAAAATTAGAAAAAAAGTTATGAAATAAAGTGCCCGCTTCGGTTGATCAATCTTGATGAAATGTTGGCTATCACATCTTTGGCATATACATACATAAATACCCAGTTTGATCAAATTCGTGAAAGCCGTTTTTGAGTAAATAAAAAAAACACGTGAAATTGATACAAAATTTATTAAGTAAAGTCCCCCCTCCGGTTGATCAATTTTGATGAAATGCTGGCTATCACATCTTTGGCATATACATACATCAAATACCCAGTTTGATCAAAATCGTGAAAACTGTTTTTGAGTAAATAAAAAAAACAAGTGAAAATGATACAAAATTTATTAAGTAAAGTCCCCCCTCCGGTTGATCAATTTTGATGAAATATTGGCTATCACATCTTTGGCATATACATACATCAAATATCCAGTTTGATCAAAATCGTGAAAGCCGTTTTTGAGTAAATAAAAAAACACACGTGAAAATGATACAAAATTTATTAAGTAAATTCCCCCTCTGGTTGATCAATTTTGATGAAATTTTTACAGTTATATCTCGGGCATATAAATAGATCAAATACTCAGTTTAATCAAAATCGTTAGAGCCGTTTTTGAGAAAATCGAAAAAACGTAAAAAGTTATTAAATAAAGTACCCCCTCCCTTTGAGCAATTTTGATGAAATTTGTGCTGTCACATCGCGGGCATATACCTTCACTAAATACCTAATTTCAGGTTCGCACGGTTTATAGTTTTTGAGCTAGTCTGTTCACACACACACACACACACAGACACACAGACACACACACACACACAGACCATTTCGCGGGACTTGGTTAATTGGACTCAGTGGACCCCAAAACGTGTATTTCCGTTGAAAACCGGAAGTCGAAATTTTTCACGATCGCAATGCTTCCACTTACTATATATTTCATATATAGGTAAGTGAAAGTAAAAAGAGAGTTTTTTATACATTAATAATAATAGTTGGACAAAGGCGGACTCTGCTGGACATCCATTAAAGTAGAGTATCTACTAATCACCCTCTCCCATCATAGTTTATTAGCTTTCCATTAAGTTGAAAACCCTACGACCTTTTATGACCTAGTTGGATCTCTTAAAAGGGATATAAAATGGAACAAAAAAAAAAAAAACAGTAATAATTAACAACTTTTAAAATGACAAACCACTATACATATACATCTACATAAATAATTTTAAAATGTTATCATATATAAATATATATGCATATCATCACGAATCGTTAAGTTTTGAAAATGGCACGTTTCTACAGTTGTTAAAGAACACATAAAACAGATTCACATCCCAACAGCTCATTTTTTTTTTCAAATTTCTTAAGATGTTTGATTAAGATGTTAAGTTAAATATTAACCCTTTTTAAGTTTAATCTGTTTCTTTTTAAGAAATCATTTCCTGTTATTTGTTGTGCAAATTATCTAGAAGTTGTAAATCCTTTTTTCTTTTTTACGAACTTGCTTTATGACATTCATTTTAAAGAGGTCGATTCTATTCATCTTGGCACTTTAATTAAATATGTGACGTTTTCACAATAGAAAGGTCTACTTTAGTAAAACAAAATTGTGTAAAAATCACAATATCTGAAAAAAAATTGACAACCCTTCAAAACCCTCTTCAAAGGGATATATATCCTTTCAAAAATAAACGATTCAATTATTACTATAGTGTTGAAAAAATATTTTTCTGGGGTATAACTGCGATGGCCTTTTTTAAATGAAAATGTATTTTTTCTTTAAAAATAGTTTATTTTTACTTTAACTTACCTATATATAAAATATATAGTAAGGGTAAGTATTGCGATCGTGGAAAATTTCGACTTCCGGTTTTCAACGGAAATACACGTTTTAGGTTCCCCTGAGTCCAAATAACCATGTCCCGCGAAATGGTCTGGGTGTGTGTCTGTGAGTGTCTGTCTGTGTGTGCGTGTGTATGTGAACAGACTAGCCCACAAACTATAAACCGTACGAACTTGAAATTGGGTGCTTAGTTTATGTGTATCAAATCAAAAGCGATGGAGTATTTTTGCATTGCCAAATTATCATAAGTAAAAACTTTTATTTACTAATAAAAAGTTTTAGTGTACCTTAGAGAGCAAATACAAACAAATATAAATGTGAAAAGTGTGTCAATTTGAGGAATGACATTTACATAGGTATTTATTAAAACAAGTTAATTTCCAATTTAAGTAAGTTGGAAAGTGAAAGTTGTGTGTTGTGCGCATCGCACCAGATTTTTTATAAACATGTTTATTTATTAAATATTTTCCTTACTCCACTGTTCCAATTTTCTATTTAGCATTTCAATGCATATTTCTGTTATCAAGTAATTTGTTTTAAAAAAAAGGATATTTTCTGTGCCTACGTCCTCTTTTAGGGTTTTAGTCAGATCGGAATTCAGGCCGCAAACTGCAGAGTTGCGAGATGAGAAAGGGGCAATGTTAAAAAAATGACATTCTAAGTTACAATGGAGGCATGTGAGTGATTAAGTACGAGTTGATAAATCTGATGTGTACTATTCTCAATCCTGTTATGACGGCCTCCTCTCTGCGGACTCCAAAGTTTTACTTCTTTCTTTGTCGTTTTGATAACGTTATACGATAATCATCCCACGGGAATTATTTAAAAAGCTACAGCTTTCTTTTTCCCCTTTCAAAAAATTCCATTTTTTAAATAAATAAATCTCATTGACACGGCTGAGAGGCTCTACAAACGAATAAAGATGTATACAGTACAAGTGAAGGAATGAGTAGAAATTATTTTTTATTTTCCATTCGGAACCGAGAAAGATGCGCATTTTCAAGTTTTGGAATTGTTATGTACGAGTATCTTTCTTAATTTTTTTAAAAAAATTTCTAGATAAATGAAAAAAAAAACGAGTGTTGTTGATACCTCCTTCAAGGAGCATTTGTTTATCCTTGAAGAACAAACGGCTTTTAAAGAGCTGATGAAAACTATCCAATTGTACCTGAAGCTTGAATGAATATTTGAAGTGAAATTAAATTTAGTAAAATTACTTCTATTTTAGAACTTTGCCCAGCTAGTTTGGCAACGGCCTTGTTTGACAACTCTGTGTTTTGCGTCAGCGCTCGTTTCGGTTTTGAGTAAGTTTTCCTTAAGTCAAATCGTCAAATCTTCATAATTTATATTAATAACTAGCAGACCCGGCCACACGTTTCTATGGCTTAGCAGCTAAAATGCGTTGAATTAATTATTTTTAATGTTTAACGTCCAAATCAAGATTCACTGATATGATGAAAACTTAAGTTTCATTTCTGTTCTAAAACTTAACTTATAATCCTAAAGAAGAATTTAGGAGAGAAATTTTTAATATTTTATATGTCATATTTGACTATAGTCCGTAATAATGATTTATTCATTAAGGAATACTTGTCAAACCGTATAAAATAACATAAAAAAATTTAATTTTATGAATGAGGTAGACAATATTAATTATAAATATTTATTATAATAATTTAATTTTTTTAAATTATTTATTACAATTCATAATTTCTATGTATGTATGTATTTCTTTTCCTAACACAAATAGTTTCGATAGTTTCACCAAACGTGAGCAGGATATAATTTCCCATGAGAAAAACAGGTATTTTCCAAGCCTAAGCCGTAATTGGATTTGGCTGCAAGATGCTTAACCACCCTAAATATCGAAAGGAAAATGAAGGGTTGTTTCGATAATTCAACTAACACCGCCATCTGTTGGAAACTTACAGACCTTACAAATAATTACAACTTATTTTCAATAAAAGAAATATTGAGGAAAGTAATCGATATAAAACTATTAAGTTGGACAAACCATTTTATTAAGATCGGTTGAGTAGTTTCGGATTTTATCCCGGAGGAACATCTTGACGCGAGATTTATATATATATATAAATGAAGTAATAGATTTATTAAATTAAACTATGTGCGAATTTCTTTACTCTCACTTGTTTACATGGATAACTCCACAATTCAGTGTAAAAATTACGAAATTCTGTGTTTGATGTTGCCTTAACCCCAAAATAACGACCTATATTTGCTGACGGAACATACTTTACTCAGGTTTTACTTAATCTTCAACATTGGTTCCACTATCCGATCTAAAAGAAAATATTTTCACAATTCAAATCAAATGATTTAAATTTACCGTATATTTATTTTTCACGGAATGAAACAAATGACTTTTCAGTAATTTATCCTCTGAAGCGAGAAACACTTTAAACAGACCCGCATAGGTTATGAGGTCGTTAGTTATTCAAAGTCCATTGTTCCAAAAAGAGGAGCTAGGGATGGTTTCTTATAGCGCTGAGTTTCCCCCTAGAATTTACAATTTAATAACTTACGGCGAGCCCCTTAGGATACCAATTAAAATAAAGCCAACAAGATAACTAAGTTCTGAAGTTTACCATCTTAAAATTTCACAGCGGTCCCCACTTCATCCAGAGTTTATTTCATTCACATTAGTTTTATTCCAGTGGTAGAATTGAACGATCGACATGACCTTTGTTCTTTTTTATTTTTTACCCGAGCTCAAAAGGAGATACATTTTTATAAATTGACTTATCCCACACCTTTTTAATCTCCTCCACCATTCATTACTTTAATATGTATTCATGATATTAAAACTATTTATATAATAATATACAATTATACATTTTATTTTTAAGTTGTTAGGTAAGTATTGTTGTAAGGTTTGGCCCTGCCTCGGGGGGAGTATGGGGGATTTATTATGCCTTATGGTTTAAATAAGTCGTAACATAAGAAATATTATTTTACAGCTTTAAGAAACATAGCTGATAATACAACTATAATTTACTTTTCTTTTTTTTTTTTTTTTGTATAGGTAAGGAGAACCTTCAAAAATGATTCTCTGCTGTTTAAGAGGTATAGAACTACCAATAATACATGTTTATATGTACAATTTTGTTTTGTTTAAAGCATGAAACTTTGAGATTTACACTTATATTTATTTAGTAAGCGTTTGTATGTACAATTTTGTTTTGTTTAAAGCATGAAACTTTGAGATTTACACTTATATTTATTTAGTAAGCGATAAAGATATAATTTATTCATGTTCTGGCTGTAATAAAAAAAAAAAAAATTAAGTAATACCTTTGGATAGTTTTGGCAGCTGTTCAGAGCTTACATGTTAAATAAAAAACTTACTATACTTAAAAAAGCTTAAGGCTTTTGAACAAAGTATCAAACTAATGTACTATTGAAATGTAATAAGGAAATTCTTTTTGACCTTTTTTGAATACATTTATATAAAAAAAAATATCATTTTTTTGTATAATATTAATACGTTTTGTTTTGTGAAGCGATGAGCAAGATATAAAAATGCCTTTTTTTTTTATTACTGCTACATTTCATGCGACTGTATTCGTGATCTCATACATTTTTCTTTCACCGTAAAACATTCTAAGATAGTCTTTAGAATAATCTACGAGTATATCCTTCGTCCCAAGGATCCTCGGCTTTTTTTAACTATTGCACCTGTTTTTTTTTTTTTTTTTTTTTTTTTATTAAAAACGAAAAATGGAATATTACGCGGTTAGTTTACAGTCTTAAGGCTCGCACAGTGTTTCACTTAACGTCTAACTATAAAAAATAATTGATTCAAATATCAGGTGGAAATATGGATTAAATCGTCAAAATTAAAAATAGAACATAAACTGAACACTTACGAAAATTACAAAGTTTTTAATGAATAATTTTAAGACTAATAACGAACGCTCCGAGGTACGTAAATAATAAAACACTACATACAGACTTACAACAACCTACTATCGAACAACACATATGAACTCTTTATTCACGATTTTTTGTTAAATTACACTGACGTAACAATACACTAATTATCAACACGGCTGATATGCCTGTAGCTAGGCGGCTAAAAGAAGCTGGATGAAGGACCAGCTCACGTAAGGTATCAAGCCCGGAAAGAGGTGCTGCTGGGTACCTTCCTTTCATCATGTCCAAAATGCCCGAAGTTCATTCATTGTAAGAAACACATTCGTTGATTGTCATGCTGGGTGACAGGTGTGAATTAAAGTTTGAAGCAAAAAAATAAATAAAAAATAACATGAAATACACCAAGATTATGTAAAACTGCTCAGTGACTTTGCACTTGTATGATAAATAATACTAATCATGTAGCAATTAATATTGCTTGGCATTACTTTTAAATCTCGACTTATCGGATGCTTATACCAAATACCGTAGCCCCAGAATTCCTTCGGGATTCCCTTCCGGACGTGAATAGAATGGAAAATACAGGGCCGGCCCAGAAGGCCATCCAAAACCTTTTACCGGGTAATTTGGCAGTTCCCTGTTTCTGTATTCATCACATACTGTTCTTTTTGCTTGATCTTTGTTCTTGTTCAATATTATTCCGGTGCTGTTCAAATATTCCTGTTTACTCTATAGGGATGCGTAGTATTGTGCGTAGTATTTTATAAGAGTATTTACAAAGGATGTACGTATACTTATAGTATTTTTTTTCTATTTTTTACTTTCACTTACCTATATATTTTTTTTTTTTTTGGTTCCTCCCCTTCCTCGCCTTGTAGGCTATACGGGGTTTCCCGGGCCAGGGGAGAGGGTGGGGGGTTGATGCCGAGATTAATTAATTTTTCCCCTGGCTCCGGGTTTTGAACTTGCTATCTTCATGTTTCCAAACAGATGTTGCCATGGGCAACGCGTATTTTCTAACGCGTTCGGCCACCCTCACTTACCTATATGGGACGTTCTTTTACAAACCGAACACCTTTCTGACCGACACATTGTAGATTTAACTGAAACTTTTTTTACGGGTTCTATATTGAAAAAAAAGAGATACGAGTGTAAGAGGATTTTTTTTTATTTTCGATATTTTGAAAAATAAACAAAATCGAAAATTCGTGAATTTGATGATTTATCGGTAACAGCCTATTTTTCAAAAATTCATAACTCCGGTTCTGTTTAAGCTAAAAAATCTATTTTTTTTTTATCTTGAAGGTAAAAAGACAAGCTTTAAGAAAAAATACTTTCAAAACAAATTGTCGAAAAATTCAAATTGTTTTTAACAATTTTAATGTTGAAATCGGTTTTTAACAGTGGCGCCACCCATGAATCAACTTTGTACTATTTTTATCGTATTCTGCGTCAAATTTTCTATCGAAAACGCTTTTAAAAACGATGGAGAAGTTATTTTTACTGTTAGAAAAAAATTAATTAATTTAGCGCGGTACGTCACATCGACACGTGGGTCACATTTTACGGCTCATATTCTTGTTTTACACCGTTTATCTCTTAAATACAAATAATTGTTTCATTTTTTTAATTAAAAACATATTTTATTAGCCAAGAAGATGGGAAAAAATACATTAATAAAAAACATTGTTGAAAATGAAATTTTTTTATAAAGATTTCGATAATGCATTAGTTAATAAGAACAATATTTGGAATATAATAATAAATACAATATTTAAAAATAAGACAATGTTTACATTTTCTGTTTAAAAATTTTTACTGTTTAAAATTTTTTTTTTTCGCAAGATGAAAACCGTTTTGCTTCCAATTGCTGTAAAGAAATCGGATTAATACAATGATATTTTATAGTTCCTTTTATTGTTAAAGCTTTTTGGAAACGTTCGGAAAATTGTTTTTCTTCTAATTCGTATTCATATGCTAAATTAATTAATTTTTTCTAACAGTAAAAATAACTTCTCCATCGTTTTTAAATCGTGTTCGATAGAAAATTTGACGCAGAATACGATAAAAATAGTACAAAGTTGATTCATGGGTGGCGCCACTGCCAATTTGAATTTTTCGACAATTTGTTTTGAAAGTATTTTTTTCTTAAAGCTTGTCTTTTTACCTTCAAAATAAAAAAAAAAATAGATTTTTTAGCTAAAACAGAACCGGAGTTATGAATTTTTGAAAAATAGGCTATTACCGATAAATCATCAAATTCACGAATTTTCGATCTTCAAAATATCGAAAATAAAAAAAAATCCTCTTACACGTATCTCTTTTTTTTCGATATAGAACCCGTAAAAAAAGTTTCAGTTAAATCTAAAATGTGTCGGTCAATTTTTGTCCAAATCTGTTCGGTTTGTAAAAGAATGTCCCATATATGAAATATATATAAGGAAAATATTGCGATCGTGAAAAATTTCGACTTCCGGTTTTCAACGGAAATACACGTTTTGGGGTCCCCTGAGTCCAAATAACCAAGTTCCGCGAAATGGTGTGTGTGTGTGTGTGTGTGTGTGTGTGTGTGTGTGTGTGTGTGTGTGTGTGTGTGTGTGTGTGTGTGTGTGTGTTTGTGTGTTTGTGTGTGTGTGGGTGAGTGTGTGTGTGTGTGTGTGTGTGAACAGACTAGCTCATATATGAAATATATAGTAAGTGGAAGTATTGCGATCGTGAAAAATTTCGACTTCTGGTTTTCAACGGAAATACACGTTTTGGGACCCCCTGAGTCGAAATAACCAAGTCCCGCGAAATGGTCTCTGTGTGTGTGTGTGTGTGTGTGTGTGTGTGTGTGTGTGTGTGTGTGTGTGTGTGTGTGTGTGTGTGTGTGTGTGTGGTGAGTGTGTGTGTGAACAGACTAGCTCAAAAACTATAGGCCGTACAAAACTGAAATTGGGTATTTATTGTAACGGAGGGTATTTTTTAGAATTTTTTCTATTTTTTACGTTTTTCTCGATTTTCTCAAAAACGGCTCTAACGATTTTGATTAAACTCGATATTTGATGTATGTATATGCCCGTGATGTGGCAGTCAAAATTTCATCAAAATTGATCAATTGGAAGGAGCACTTTACTTAATAAATGTTGTCTCATTTTCACGCTTTTTATTATTTAATCAAAAACGGCTTTAACGATTTTGATCAAACTCGGTATTGGTTTTATGTATATGCCCGCGATGTAGCCGTCAAAATTTCATCAAAATTGATCAATTGGAGGGGGCACTTTACTTAATAAATGTTGTCCCATCGTCACTTGTTTTATTTTTTTATTTACTCAAAAACGGCTTTAACGATTTTGATCAAACTTGGTATTTGATGTATGTATATGTGACAGCCAAAATGTTATTGACCGTATTATGAAAATAAAAACTGTTATATATTAATAAAAAGATTAATTTTCTTAAGACAGTAAATACGTGATGCTCAAATTTTTGAAGCCTCGCAGGTGTGTAAAAATATGGTATCAGATAATATACTATAATTAACATAGGTATATTTTAGTCTAGAAACTTTTGTTCAAAAATAAATTTTTTAAAACAATATAGAGCGATTTAAGAGGAACAGTAATCGTTCTTGATTTGCAGAAAGGCATAAGAGACGTAAATACACCTATCGTTTCACATTCACGATGTATTTGCAAAAAGCAACTCTTAGTAAAAAACAAGCAAGCAGTAAAAAAACTCGACTGTTGATGAAATTAGTCCCTTCAAAAATAAATTAGCAATAATGAATCAAACAGTGCTGAGAACTACCAAATTTTGCTATACAGATACTCAATAACTTATGGAGATATACAAATATATGTATACACTTAAATGTGGAAAAATGTGTGAAGTTGAGGAATGGCGTTTACATAATATCGAAACACGTCGATTTCTAATCTAAGTAAGTTCGTAAGTGAAAGTTGTGTGTTGCACGCATCTTACCAGATTTTTTTATATTTATTCTAGATTGAAAATCAATCAATTCAAAACTGTATGTACACATCTACTTAAATAAACCCATATGTACACACTCCTCAGTTATTTTCAGCTCAGCTAAAAATACACAAAAATTTTCAATCCAAGATTTTAAGAATAATAACAGACACTACTTGATTATCAAGCAATAATATTCTACATACTGATTCGCGACAACCAACTCTCGGCGAACACATGCAAACAACTTATTCACGCTTTCATGTTAAATTTCATGGACAAAGCAACTTGATTATTGACATGTCAACGGTTGACATGCACGTTAGGCTAAAACTAAGCTTGATGCTGGACTGGGCCTTTTCCTTTTTCATGGCTAAAATGCCTATCAATTCTTTAATAATTTTTTTATGCCATCACATTCCCTGATTAATTCGCTATTCGCTGACAGGTGTGCATAAAGCTATAAAGAGAGAAAAATAAACGCTATACAGTTTCCTGTGTTGAATGAATTCTATGTCAACGTTTAATATTTAAACTAATTCATTTTACACAAACATATATCAACATGTAAATTTTACATGTTTTAATTAAAGTTAATGTCGTCACTGGTGTTAATCGCAATTTCTGGCGGTTTAAATACCTAAATTGATTTTCTTAGTACATTATAAAATATATAAAAGACTCAATGCATGAATGTACATAGAATTAATTATAACCAGGAATTTCAGGTTGTTGAAAAACGTTAGCACAAGTCGATATAATTCCACTGAATCCAGTCTTCACTATTTTTGTTTTAATTTTGATGATTTTGTTATCTGATAATAAGATGAGGTAAATGAAATACGTTAAATCTAATCAATTATTTATACACTTAAAAAAAAATTAAAAAATTAAATTATTTGTATTTTTCCATTAAATAAAAATTATTATAATTTTATACGTGAAGTTATTTAGCTGTTTTTTTTTTCACGCGACATTAACGTGCGTTGGGGATGGGAGACGCCACACATTGGGGCAAACTAGGAAAAAAACCAAAATCCAATGTTTATATCTGGAGTTAATTTTTATAGTATTCCATTCTTGAATAGTCAACACATAAAAAACAATTAGTTCCTGTCTTATCGAAAATTTCTTTTAAGCAGGAATTTAAGGTTTTTCATGGTTGTAAAAATGTCATTTTTTTTTATAAAAATATTTTGAGCTAGTTTCAGCACATTTGAGTGTTAGTTGTTTTACAGCCTTTATCAGCATTTACTTTAGATCACACAACATATACAGCAAATCACTTTATAACAGTAGTCATCCTATATAAACAATTAAATAAGCGAAAATCTTTCACACAAAATAATTAATTTAAAGCATAATTATAGTTTGGGGCTTATCCTGGCTTAAGATAGCAAAGATTGATCTAGGACCGGGATGTATCAGAAAATATATTCCTCCAATATCTTTTGCTTTTATTTGGTAATTATTGTGAAATTTTTCGTGGCGCGCCGCACGGTGTGGCAAACGAGGGGAAAAAAAACAAAATCCAATGTTCATATCTGATGGTAATTTTTATTGTTTTTCATTCTTGAATAGTCAAAAAATAAAAACAATTGGTTCCCTTCATATCAAAAATTTCTTTTGAGCAGAAATTATAAGATTTGTTGTGGTTGTAATATTGTCATTATTTTTTTTATAAAATATTTTGAGCTAGTTACAGCACATTTAAGTGATAGTTGTCTTACAACCTTCATGGGCGTATATAGACGTTCCACATTATAACAGTATCCATTCAATATAAACGATTAAATAAGCGAAAATCTCTCGCACAAAATAACTAATTTGAAGCATGATTATAGATAAAACCTTATCTTGGCTTAAGATGGCAGAGATTGATCTAGGACCGGGATGTATGAGAGCATACATTCCTCTGATTTCATTTGCCTTTTTTTACGTTTTGGGTAGTTATTTTCAATTATGTGAGAAATTTCGCGGCGCCCGAAAAAATTCCCGAGAAGTAAAATACCCTTCACTTGAGTGTGTCCAATTTATTCAAAAATCATTGAATCACATCCCCTCATACCTTCACAATCATGGTTTAATTTTTTTAAAATTTGAAATATATTATGGTTAGTGTAATACTCAATGAAACTTGATAGCTGCTTCAGCCTCCTCCCAGAGAAAAATTGTTGAAGTACAATTTTCGACACTGGTTCTGGTCGAGCTGTTTTCATCCAGTCAAAACTGTCTAAATATCAGTATGAGGTGATTAGAAAGAGAATTAAAGACAGTTGTCTCAATATTTCCCTATAAAAAGTTGCAAGACATTAGCTGACAAAAAAAAAATACTATCTTAAAGGAAATTTAAGTTAAAATTGAGTTAAATCAAAGTAAAATTAGCTAAATTAAGTTTATTTGTTTATTGAAGTTTAAAAGCCATAAAACCCTGAGGTCATCAATGTCTTTGTTTATCTGTAGCTAAATTAAGTGAAAAGTAAGTTTTTTTTAATTATTTAATATACCGGTTCTTAACTTTCCTTTATAATTATATATACATAAATAATACAATTTTTAAATTTAGTTGCTATCCTATTGTAATTTTCCATCCTTTATCGAATGAAACAACTTCCATCTCGATAGGACAAACCGTTCCCAATATATAGAGGTTTTTCCACTTTTTTGTCGTTTTGCCCCACTGTGCGCCAGTCTCTGCCAGACTTTTTTCCATCCTCTAAGAATAAAAATCAAATGATTACGCCAAATTACAGCCGTATATTATAATAATCAATTTATAAAGCAGGCGTAAGAATTTTATCGCTTCGGGACGGGCGGTTTTGAAATACACCCCGGTGTTCATTGCCTATGATGAAATTTTTTAATGTATGTTTTATGAGTAAGATTTTTTGAACTTGTCTCTTGAACGACATGGGTGACCCGTGAAAGAAAGTTGACCCCTGCAGGAACGACTAGGTTTGAACAAGAGACATTGAGGATATTAGTACAGTGGCTCACTCCCTGATCTCAATCCTAACAAATAAATCTATGAATATAATTTAATTTATTTTCAGCTGACAATATCGCACATCCAATGCAAGATTGGTCTAACTAAACGAAAATAGCAATTTTTTTGGAGGGCTAATTGAAGTTTCTTCCTTTCTCTTCCTTCGATATTCGATATTTTCTCGTCCCCTGCTTCATCCGATTGTTAAATTGTTTCACGGATCAACAACGTGAAACCATTCGTGAAAATAGTAAGTTAGTTAGACCAGTCTTGCATTGGAAAAGCGATTTTGAATGTTACGGATGATGCTTAATTACCCAGTTTTTCAAAAACCACATTAGTTCTCAATCCAATATATCGGTTTCACAGTGGAAATGAATATATGAAGACTGAATAGAGATATATACATATAAAAATATGTCTTTGCATCTTTTCAAAAGTAATTGTGTATTCATGTATTTTCAAAGTATATAACATTGTTGAATTCCAATAACCTTCACAATAGCTAATGTTCAAACTTGGATGTTACATTTAAAATTCATAGCCTTTGGGAATTAATCCTATTCTTATATCCCCCAAGAAGTAATTCTAATAATATCACGGAGCCCTGTGAACGGGAAAAGAGTGGCGCTTAGAATTTAAATGAAGGGCTCTCGAGGTCGAAAACATTCTATCTGGGTTAGCACCACAACGATTGATTGGTATATTCACCCTACTCTGATTCAATTCATTCACTGAGTCTCTAATACATATATAATGAAGATGAAATATAATATATATATAAATACATAATAGCGAATGCTCCAGAAAAGGAATTAAATATATGCATTTATATCATATTTTTCTATTGGCTCCTGATGGAAAACCATAAATTAAAACATACAATTAAGAAGAAATCCTGCCTTTGATAATATACTGGATTAATATGGTATAATTTTCGAGGTTGAAATGTTAGGCATGAGTTACAGAAAACTAAGGAAATAGCTTATTTACATATGAACCGCAGCAAATACAATCTATATAAAAACAATTGTTGATCATTTATGAAATAAGTAATTATTTTCGAGTTTGATTGACACAGTTAACTTATTCAAGCAAATCATTTCTGAACTTCGTGATAGTAATTAACTTATCATTTGTTAAACTATAATAACAATAATAAAGGCTTGACGAACCCCGAGGTTCAATGAAGATACCACAACTCGCTCCCTGCACACCTCCATCCACCGATCCCCCATCCAGACCCAACTTCTACAGATCTGCCCTTACACAATCCTCCCACCTCCGCCTCGGCCTACCCCTCGGACGTTCCCTATTCGGCACCGCGCTTATTAATCTTTTCGGAATTCGTTCACTAATTCCGTCTGGCTCTAGCCGTCTTATAGTGAGGACCTGTTATCAACTCTTCTGTTTGTTTTTTTCTCTCTGCTATCAGTCTTTTTTTTCCATAGTTCTTATTATCATAATTATATCTTATTTTTTCGAAGCTTTTATGGACCATTAGTACAAAATCCGAAGCCACCTACAGCCTTAAAAGTTATAAAGGTAAGATATAAAATTAAGTTCCCGTTGTGGACAGTGCCGTGATAAGGACAGTGAGCTTATCCCCACCATAGCTACCGTTCCCCACCAGCTCTACAGTACCTATTGTTAATCCAGTAACGTAGCATCCTCAATAATGACGCAGTGCCCAATTTGCAGCGCCACAATCGCGAGAGACGAGAAGCTGGCATTAGTTTGCACATCGTGCAAATTATAATATCACAAAAAATGCTGCAACGTTTCCGAATCGGACGCTAAAAAGAATTGGAACTGCCCTTCATGCAGAAAAGCGCCCGGTAAATCCACGGCAACGTGCGATGGAGTGAGTGAGGACGTAATAGGAGCAATAAAGAAACTTTCAGAGGACCTAAAAGAAATTAAAATCACACTCGAAAAGCAGAGTGAAATGAGCTACGAAAGTAACGAGAGATTAAAAAAATTGAGGAGCGTGCTATAAAGCACGAACAAATTATAGAAGAATTATTAAATGAAAACAAAAACTTAAAATAAAAAATCAGCGTGCTCAAGGTGCGAGTTAATCAGGCTGAACAGGCCCAGCTTTCGAATTCTATTGAAATCAGAGGAGTGAATATGAAAACCGGCGAATCAACAGAAGGTTTAGTGTGCTCCATAGGAGCGGCTCTGGGTCTCAAGTTAACTGCCGAGGACATCGACGCAGTGGAAAGAAAAAAACCTAGATCTGAGGACCCTCGGCCACCCCCGATCGTAGTCCGCTTCGTCAGGCAAACGACTCGGGACGAGATCGTCCGCCTTAGAAGAGTAAAGAGGGACTTCTCGACAAGACACCTGGGATGGGAGACTGACGAGAGGGTGTACTTAAGCGAGGCGATGAGTCCAGGAAATAGGCACCTCTACTGGCTGGCGAGGCAAAAGAGGGCGGCCGGAAAGCTAAAGTACGTCTGGTTCGCCGGCGGAAGGGTTCGGTGCAGGCGGGACGACGGCTGTCCGGTCAACATAATAAATAAGAAGGAGGATGTAGAAGCCTTGGGCTGATATAGGGGCAGTCATTACCTCAAATTTACTTTTCTTTCGTTTATGTTATATTTTTTTTCTTTTTTTCTTCAAAATTCTTATACTATTTTTAAACTCAGAGGGATTTATTTTATTTTTAACTCAAATATGTTTCTTTTGATTATTTTTAATATTCAGAATTTTTCATTCCATAACATTAATGACTATAAGCCTCAATCTTCATGTATCTTTTCTTCACTATTTTACAACTATCAATTAGTTTTGTTTCATGTCACCACTAATATCCAATACTGTACCCATCAACCTCTACATTCCTACACCCTTCTCAGATCAATCCCACTAATTCATTCATATGAGTAACATCCTTCTATCCTGTCACGTTAATTCCCAATCCCTTCCAGCACATTATGATGAGTTCCTAGACCACTTTCTCCATAATTTTTATCACATCATTGCCGTCTCGGAAACCTGGCTTAAACCAAATATCCCATCCTCTTCTATATCCATCCCTAACTACTCGCTCATTCGTCGTGATCGTGAGGACCGAACTGGAGGAGGAATTGGTCTTTACGTTCACGATAGTCTGAGGGTAAAAATCCTTCTAGAATCTCCTTCCTCCGAACTTCCTCATCCGGAATATCTCCTCGTCGAAATTTCCTCCGATGCCTTTTCCCTCCTCTACATAATAGTTTACCGCCCACCGCATGCCCAATTTGATCCTTTCTTTGAATCCTCCCTCTTTACCTACGTCCCGTTATACAATAACGTAATCATCACTGGTGATTTTAACATAAACATTCTCTCCGATTCTCCTAACAGATCTTACCTCACAGACCTCATCCATTCACTCAACCTTTTCATAGTACCCTACCAACCAACCCACCATACTCAGTTAACCAGCACCTGGTTAGACCTTTTTATAATAGATACCCCCCATAACCTATTTTCTTCCTCACAACATCCAGTACCTTTCCTATCAAACCATGACCTCATCAAAATCTCCTATAATATTCCAACACCTAAACTATGTCCTAACAAAATCTCCTGGCGGAACCTTGATTCACTAACCTCCGAAAAGCTAAATCCTTATTTTGATTCACTTTCCCAATCCCTAGATCCCATTTATTCCTCATCCTCCATTGATGAAATGGTGAAATGCCTCTCGTCTAATCTCACCACTTTCCTAAACCAACATGCTCCCCTCAAAACTTTTACTTTTAGACGTCCTGCCGCTCCTTGGATAAATCTTGAAATAAGAGAGCTAATGAGGAGAAGAGATGCCGCCTGAAGACGTTTCAGACGCACCCATACCACCGAAGATTACTCCCTCTTTAAATCCCTACGCAATCTCACCCAATCATCCTTACGGCGTGCCAAGGCACAGTTTTTCCATAAATCCATATCACAAGCCCAAGATCCTAAATCCAAATGGAAAATCCTTAAAAAGTTATCAGTTGTCAAATCCAAATCCTGTACTCATTACCCCATCGACCCAGATGAACTAAATTCCTATTTTGTAAACCCTTCAACTACTCCTCACCCCTCCTCATACTCATTTACGCAAACCTTCAACCCTGATAACTTTTACTTCCTTAATATTTCTCCTGAAAACTTGCTCTCCTCCGTCCTTAAATCCAGAACCAATGATTACGACCCCGACCAAATTCCTGTAAAGATAATCAAACTCTGTCTCCCTGTTATCTTCCCTGCTCTTTTACACATATACAACTTTTCCCTACAAAATTCCATATTTCCTGAAGCCTGGGAAAAAGTGATAGTTCGTCCGCTGAACAAAGTACCAATTCCCACCTTAGCCTCCGACTATAGACCCATCTCCATCCTTTCTAACCTATCTAAACCGCTCGAAAGAATTGTCCACACCCAACTCAATGACTTCCTAGAGCGGAATGCTCTCCTCAACCCTCTTCAGTCCGGCTTTCGTTCCCATTATTCCACACAATCTGCTCTGTTAAAGATCACTCAGGACCTCCATTCCCCCATAGACGAACATAAAATTACCATCCTAATTCTCTTTAATTTCTCAAAAGCGTTCGATACCGTCAATCATGAGATCCTCCTTTCTAAACTCCAAAACCTATCCATATCAAACAGCGTCTTAAAGTGGTTCCTCTCCTTCCTATCCCAACGTTCACAAACAGTTCACATTCCTGATAAACCTCCTTCCTCACCTCTCTTATTAACTAGAGGAGTACCACAAGGATCCTCACTTTCACCAACTCTCTTTTCCGTCTATATCAACGATCTCCCTGAGTCCATCAACCATTCACAATACCACTTGTACGCTGATGACCTCCAAATTTACCTCAGCCTTCCATCCTTCCAAAATGCTGGAGACAATCCGGAAATTACAAGAAGATATAGACAGCATCAACGCCTGGGCAGAGAAAAATGAGTTAAAACTGAACGGAAAAAAAAACCAAGGCAATCCTCATTGGCTCCAAGCACCTTCTTAATTCCCTTCCTTACTACCCCTTACTCCGCCTTAATGACCAAACCATTCATTTCCAATCCCATGTCAGAAATCTTGGAGTGATCTTTGACCAGCACTTGTCGTGGAATAACCATATTTCCGAAATCACCAGAAAATCAATTGCTATCCTAAAACATTTCCTAAGATCACGTGACTGCATGCCCTCAAAAACTCGTCAGCTCCTAGTTTCCTCTCTCATATTCCCCCATTTCGATTATGGCTGCCTTGTATACGGTGGACTGTCTGGTATGCATGAGGCGAGGTTGAAGAGACTAATGAACTGCTTCATAAGATTCATTTTCGGTGCCCCCAGGCTCTCCCACGTCTCCAGCTGGTACGCTGAATTGAAATGGCTCTATCCAGTTTTTCGACGGCAATATTTCCTAGGTGTTTATCTTTCCCGAACCTTTAGAACCAAGAAACCTCCGTATATCCTAAGTTTGTTCACACCATGCTCCTCCATACATTCTCTAAACACCAGATCCCAAACTTCTAACCTGTATATCCCTTTCTACCGATCTGCCTCCTTCACAAAATCCTTTATCATCCGTGCTGCCACCTTCTGGAATTCATTACCTGTCTCCATCCGAAACACTTCATCCCTCACCTCCTTTAAAACCCAACTATTCCATCACCTCCTGAATCTCCAATCTCCCGTAAATATGTAAATAGTGAAGCAATAGTGAGGACATATCTATACATATATATCTATACGATTTTTTTTTTGTTTATACCTTTTAAGCTCAAAAGCTGATCAAAGTTTTGTAATTAACATCCAAATGTTTATTTTTTATTTCTTCTTACAATATTCTGTTTCACTTATTTTTATTTTATTATTTTTATTTTTTGTGTCTACTTTGTATTTTAATTTTTATTGTATTCTTTATTTTTTATTGTATTTCCTTTAAGTAGCCAGACAAATGGCCATTAATTTTGTTCATGTCTGTTATTCTTAGGGGACTTAATGTCCCAGAATAAAAATTACTTTTTTCTTTTCTTTTCTTTCTTTCTTTCTTTCTAATAAGTTTCGCAATTTTACATGCCCATTTAATTCGGCACGCAGCTATCACATCAATTATATTTACCGGGTACAGTTCACACAGTTCGGCTTGTGTTTTTCCAGTTAGTTCATCCATCTCCGGTCCAAATCTTCTGCGCAGTACTTTTTACTTATTTTCAAAAACTCTAATCCGTTGCTCTTCCCTCTATGTCAGTGGCCACGTTACGCATCCGTGAAGGACCGTTGGAAGAATAACAGATTTGTACGTCCTAATTTTTAAGTTTTGGGACAGAAGGCCTGAGCTAATTTCGTTCCTGAAAAGTAGCAAGCATTAACTGCTTTTAATCTAGCCTTAATTTCCTTGTCGTTTTTTCTAGTTACCATCGCTCCTAAATATTTAAACTTCCCTACCTGTTCAAATGTATTCCCTTCTATATTAATATCAGCAAAATCGTCACCACTTCTGCGGCTAACCATATATTTTGTCTTATCCGTATTTATTTCCTCTGTACTAACTAAGGTTCTTGACCTGTTTTCATTATCATTTGTAGACCTATTACATATAAACCTTACCTTGGCATATGTAAGTTCAAATTGCGACGCCAAACATTTTTCCTCCCGTTTTCTCAAAAATGCTATATTTTAGGGGCTTAAAAATGCAACAATAGGGATTTTTACCGTGGGACTATACCGCACATTCCTCAAATCTACCTTTAACACAAAATGTTTCAAAATTATGAATTTTCCCAGTTTTTCAGTTTAGTGCTTCTTCTGTTTAATTTAATTTATCGTATAAAACAACTTTATCTGCATTTATTTATTAATTTATTATTTATCCTTTCTTTTTATTAAATTAAATGTGGGTCATAAGATTCATCTTTCATTCTAAACATAGCTCTCTCTATATAAATTCGTTCCCTCTGGTGTTGTATCCATCAAGAATATTTAATGCCAATTCCACAAATTCTACCTTTTATGTAGCTTCAAAGAGCATCACCTTTCAAAACGTCTTTCATCAAAATCCATCGCTCTATGGGGCGAAAATAGGGATCTAAAATACCATATTATATATTAGTGCTACAATTGCAGAAAAAGTAACAGAGTACGTATTTTTTCGACAGTTAGTTTGTCATTGTCTTATTCTTGTAATTGTTTTATTCCACCACCCCTCAAAAAAAAAAAAAAAAATAATTTATATACGAAATGTTATTGATGTATCCGTTGTCACCTAAATGGGGAAAAAAGTTTGTTACATTCCTAAACCACTGCTTGTTAAATGTAATGACCCTAATATGGCTGTTAAATGTAATGACCCTAATATGCCCCCCCCTAATATGCAAATTTACTTTCCATAATGATTTTACCATTTTTTTTTTATTATTTAAAAAAGAATTTTATGAAACTAAATTAAATTTAAAAACTAATGGAGTTAAATTCATGCCTAATTGACGTAGGGTTTTATTTATGCAGTGATGAGGATTCAGTTAAGTTATCCTGTTGGTGTAATAGGTAGGTGATCTCATACATTTTACTTTAATTAAACTTTAATTCTTTAATTCTTCTATACTTGATTTCCAGTTGTTAAATAATTATATAATATTAGATATATATTGGTTTTTGCAAGATGAGTAAAGTTCTGTTAAGTCCATGATCCATGTTACCCAAGCACTTCATTAAGTAATCTCTCAATTATTTTAATGAACGTTGTCAATAAAATTAATTAAATTATTTAAATCCAATTAAATCAATCAATTAAATCAATAAAATCAATAAATATCAATAAAATCAATTAAAATGTCAATTAAATCATTTAAGTCCATGATCCATGTTACCCAAGCACTCCATTAAGTAATCTCTCAATTATTTTAATGAACGTTGTCAATAATAATGTTATTTTTGAGAATATTCAAATTATTTAGCAAAAAAAAATTAACGCAAATAAAAAAATTATGAATTTGATTGTATCATGCTTGTAACTTCCTATTCATAAATAAAAAAATATCTTCATTTTTTTATTTATAAAAAGAGAAAAATAATTAGGTATAAATTTGTAGCAGCAAGAGAAAAGGACATTCACAGTAGGCAGCGCTGGTTTTCATTCCAAGAGATAGTTTTCAATATCGGAATATAATGTATAAACGTATTTGAAATCCACTCGCCAAATAAGAGATATCTAATATATTTTTATGAATGAAGCCTGGTTCAGGTCAGAAATATATTTCTATTTATTTTCCAGGAAAAAAAAAATCCTCTCGTCTATCCTCCAATTTTCTCTTTGATCTACTTGTGTTGGATTCCAGTGTGTATATTCTTGCATTTAATGCTTTGAAATATAACTAGATTAAAAATAAAATAAATATATTACGAATATGCAAGAAATAGGGAAAGGGTAGGTATCTGTAAAGTAAAACAGATTGCTGTTCAATTAGTACGAAACGATTTTTTATAAAAAAATATATTTATTTAAAACATTCCTTCCTTTCTTATTCAAATATAACCGACAAATATTTGCTCAATTTAAAAACCAACTTTAACAAACGATCTCTGATTATTTCATTAAATTTGGATTTTATCACAGAAGAGATCGAGAGAGAAGCACTTGGATCGCTTGTAGTCCTACTACGAGTATTTTACCACAAGTGAGGCGTGTGGGGGGGGGGGGATAAGGCTGGCTTGCGTGTTCTTCTGAAAGGCTGTATTAAATGTATTTAACTTATACCTCGGTTCTAAATTTATATCTTACTTTCTTCAATATATATTATACTGGAAAATGTACAATGTGCGTGCCGATAAAACTCAAAAACAACTCCAGGTACGATCAAGAAAGTTATGTGGTTTTGTAGCTCCATATCCTCTATCCATATCCTCTATCCGTTTTTATCGAAAGCGCGTGATATGGTATAATTAAGGGCTGGAATTTTATCCCCTTCGCAACATGTAATTAGACCATCTGTGCATGACGAATGGGTTTATGAATGAAAGAATATAGTTCGAAAATGTGAAGCATGGGTCATTCAGAACTTTGTCGCTCATATATAAGGTTTGTTATGGTTAAGTGTTGAGCTGGTTGCATGGGATCGACGAAGGCGACTAATTCGCAAAGGAAGGAACAGCATCATACTTAAACTCTCCATCTTCATAAACAGAATATTATTACGACTGAAATGGATTGATACCCACCAATGCTAAATATACAGAAGTATTCTTTTATAAGATGAACGGATAGAAGCATGTTTTACTTTGTACATCTTTGTTTTTAAATAAACTCGCTCAAATAAATAATAGCGGCTCGGATCTAGTCGCAACCTATCGACTTGGCAACACAGTGCTAATCTTGAACCTGAGCATTAAAGGTAAGAACGAGAATCATTAACTTTATCATGCTTTAAATTATGTGAAAGTTCTGATCTTTTATAGTCCACTTTGATAAAAATTGTGAAATAGGTGCGGAAACATGTAATAAAATATTAGAAAGAATGGAAATATTAAAAACTTATGAGATCAGAATTAGAATCGCAAAAATATCAACTCATCTAGTAATTATCTTTTGAAAAAAGTTTAATGTTAGTCAGTAAATGTATTCAAATATATGGATTGCAAATATAAGGATGATTCTAAAATTATGGTGGTATTTGTGTTGCAACATGCTAAATCGACAAACACCTGGAGGATTTTTAAATTTTTTTTTTGCAATTTATGACCTCATTACCTCATTGGTAATGAACACTGTTATCTAATTTTCAAGACAGGATAACATTCACTAAAATCAATAACAATGCCTTTTTGTCATTCCTTGGCTGTTACGAAGTAGAAAAATAATTAAACCCTTTTCCATCACAATAATTCTTAAAAATCTGGCACCAATCTTATCAGCAAACTTTCAGAATTCAAAATAAAATTGAGACAGGACTCCAAAGGGTACAGGCAAAGTACCACAACAGCTTTTCCCTCTGTCACAAAGTTGTGAGGTTACTCCCTAGTTAGTTTTTTATATAACAATCAATCCCTCAGAAAAGGAAATTTCGTGCCGAGAACATACGGAGTAACCTTTTTATGAGCCTGACTAGACGCCGAATCATATAATTATTCCTAAATTTACTTCAGTTGCTTTCAGGAGGTGGTGGAAGGGGTAAAGTATTTTACACTAAGCATTATTTTTATAGTGAGTCACTCCCTACACCTTATCAACATGATGATATTAAATAATTATTTTTTTTTTTTATCACAGTTTCTCTTCTGTCTTCATAGCCATAAGCTCCTTTAAGTAATTTTGTATTAGTTTTGCCAAAATTGATGATAAATGACGGATTTGTCCCTCCCTGACCTTTCACTCCCTAGCCTGTAGTGATTCCGTTTTTAGCTAGGGAGTGACAACGTTGGTCAGGGAGAGACTTGTGATTAAATTGGTAACTTGGTTATGTTGAGTACTAATTATTTTCTAATTAGTTTTAGATAGTTATAGTTTTAGATAAAAATAAGTTAGTTTTAGATTAAGTATACATATCTCACTCATTTATTATTAATCACATCATAAAGAATGTTGAGAAATAACAGTTATCACTGCTTTGTTTAAAATGTACGTAAATGTAGTAGATAATGTGGCCTTTCATTAAACAAAACGAAAAGATTAGTGACAATTCACACCCTGGAAAGAAACATTTTTTTTAACCTCTTGACTATAAAGCAAAAATAGAAAAATATTGTTTCTAGATTATATTTTTTTTTTTCAGTTTTGTCTCACAAAAATACCTTTCATTAGTTGGTTAGGAAGAAAAAATGTTTCAGACAGTTTTTTGGCAGCATGGGGTAGACCGAGATGAAAAAAAAAAAAAACATTTTGTAGACAGAAAATGCGGAATAGGTCGTACAATGTCGGAGGCAATGAATAAAAAAGAAATGGACGGATTAAGAGGCTTGGGCCTGCCATCCTACTCCTCCTGAAATATTCACTGATCCTTGGAAGTTATTTCTTCCCTTTCTTTATCTCCATTTCGGTGCCTCAGCCTTTTCTTTTGTAGACCCTAAATCTGAAATCATTTTCGTCAAGTACCATCGAAGCTTAATACCAACATTTCTGAACTTCAAGTCAGCAAAAACTTTGCAAAGCACAAATGGTAATTTGAAAATTACCTGTTACATTAGTTGTGAAATTCAAGAGTGGGAGAACCCTTCAGGTTCGGCTGGTTATAATCCTAAGTAATGTATTCCCTTTTTAATATAATACAATCTAATAAAAAAAAAATTATATCAGTTAAATATTGCTCTCTAAAATAATATTTGGTCCAATTTCAAAAACGATTTTTCTTTTAATAATACAAAAAAGTATCCCAAATTAAAATATCCATCATATATATATATATAAAATATATCAATCGACTCATTAAACTACTTACAATTAATCTCATATTATAATTTTTTTTAATCAGTTCAAATCAATTACCAAATTTCAAATCATTCAATTAGATTCAAAACACCCACGAGACGAGAAATCGAATGAAAGTATTACGTTATTTTGTTGTTTTTTTATTGGTAGCCACGTTTTATTGTGTGATTTGATGTTCTAGTTGTATATTTGATTTTTTTTTTAATATCTACTTATATGTTTGATAGTTTCGTTTTGATAGCACTCTCCTATAATATTAAATCTAATAAATACTGTATAAATCAAATCATCTATAGTTAAATACATGCTATTTTATTGTAGTGCCGGACTTTCTAATCGTTCAACATCGAAAAACTTATGGCATAATAGATTAATAATCATTGGGATTTTCATCTTCTGCGTGCCAAATGTTTGAACACACAAGAGCACTTGACATTGCAGAGGAGCTCAGCGCTTAAGCCCTCTTGACCTCGAAGTCGAACCCTACGCGAATTTGATGGCTCGATTTAAAATTAATACATATGAATATTTGGAATAATACAGAATAGTGCATACTGTTCTTCGATGTTTAAAATGTATCATTGCGTAGTTTATATGATGTATGTTGCCTATAAATCCACTTTCAAATCCCTCCTCTTCAAGTTCCTATTCTATTCCCAATCCGATTGATCAGCATAGGTACTTATGAGAACTTTTTAAGTACTTTCTCGTTTTTTTTTTTGTTATCTCAGAGGATGATTTATTTTTTCTTACTTATTTTTTATTCTATTTTTCTTACCTTTTTATTGCATATGAAGATTATTCATGACCTTATATTATACTATTTTTGTTATTATTTTATTCTCTTATATTACTTGTACTATTTCCAAGTATTTTTTATTTTTTGCAAAATACGTAAATTATTGTATGGCCAAATGGATAATGAAATGATTTTTCACTTCATTTTTCATATCATTTCGTGTATGCATAAAAATTAGGCATATAACAGTAGTCATCAGTATTCATATTTGTTTTTTTTTAATTCTCTAATTATTTGTCGTCACACAGAAATACATCTATAATAATGTAAATTAAATTATGTTCGTTGGTAACCGCATTACGAGAGAAGGATGTAATACGATTTGGCTACTTATTGTTTTAAAGTGTTCTTCATAGTCCGGATTTGGTTTAAATATACTAAAAGAAAAATTAAAATGTTTCCTAAAAGTTGTTGAAACTGCCGTAGAATAGCTCATGTACCGTCGGGAAACATCAAAACCTATCCATTTTTTGCTTTCAGTTATGCAAATGCGATATTGCTTTTTTGAAAAGCATAAAAATAGAACCATAGTAGTCTTGCTTATGGACTATTATTAAACATTTTCGGCATTAATCTTGACAATCCATTTTCCTTACACGGTTAACAATAGAGATGTTAGCTTAGATTCCAATGTCGGAAATTAGCTTTGTTTGTCTTAATTTCATTTTTTTTATTAAGCCATCAAACATGAGGGTCATTATTGCCTTAAAATACAATTTGAGAAGATGAAGAAATTACATAATTTCAGTTCTGCAGCGTAGCAAGTAGATAGTTTTAAAATAAATTCTATAGTATTGACAGTCCACTATGTCCACCAGTCTTCAACAGGCATTGATTGCGAAGAAAAACAATTGTGTCATTTTTAGAATTTTCAACCGATTATCCTTGACTGAACATAGAAACGTGTATTGAAATATGGAAAACATGATACGTCTATTGGGTCAGCTTATAAATAGACAATGATGATGAACTCTTAGAAATTAAAATAAAAAAATATTAACATTTGTGTAGAATATTCTCAGAGTAAAGTAATAGAAGCAAAATATATAGGAACGTTTTGTCATACAACCGACATTCTTAATAGCAGAAATCAATGAAAGGAATGAAAATTGATAAATCAAATGTAGAATAGCCGAATAAGCATTATTAACAATTTAGTTTCGGACAGAATTAAACAATAAAAAAGTAAAGAAAGCGCCATCATTAAAGAATTGAAATTTCTACATTAACCGTAGTTATACTGAAAAAGGAAAGCATGGATCCTTCTAATTTTTGGACAATGGAGAGTAGGTTAAGATGATGGGGACGATAAGCTTTTAACTTCATGGAGCCCATCAACATCACTGACAACTCCCAACTCCCTGGTTTTTCTCACGGTAAACTCTCTCCCCTCACACACACACCAGTAACGGAGTACATTATGAAGCATACATTTTTCAGGAGTTTATTTCCTTTTGTTTATCTTATTTACATTAACTTTTGTATTTTCTAGTTAAAATTTTCCACATCGCTCCATTTATAATCCCCCCCACTTTTATAAAATATTAAATAATGTTTTCGTAGTCCTTTTATAAGTAACTAGACTTTGAATATAACATCATAATCTACTCTACTTCCTACACTAAAATCTGAAGTTAACTGACGTTATTTCAGAGAAAAAGTGTTCCGAATATTAAAATTATTTTTGGCCACACATTAATGCTGTTGGGCCATTATACGTCAAATCAACAAAAAAATATATCATTTTGAGCCTAACCATATCAGATTTTCTTAAAATTCGGTACATGTGTACTTGTATCGACTACCACAATTGTGAAATATTACTGAGATGTGTCTACCCGTTTTTGAATTATTGCTCTCTAAAGCCCTCAAAAATAGGTCCAGGAACAGAAAAAATCATGTTTTTTTAAATAATTTATTTTTGAAGAGAAAAGATTTGGCTCCGCCAGGAGTCAAACCCGGGTCTTCCACGTGACATGTGCGGTATGCTAACCACTGTACCACGGAGCTCGCTTCCAAACGGTGCCAAATCCTTCCTCTTCACCGACACCTCTCCCACGATCTTGCAAGTTTTGCGAGTATTTACGGGAGGTGGACAATTTTTGTCCAATTTTGGGCATCTCTTGACGTTCGTCAATTTTTAAATTATTTTATATTAATCGAATCATTATTGTGGGTAACCATCATTAAATGGGTAATTTCAAAATTTCGGTCACATTCAGGTATCAAATTAAACAAAAAAAAAAAATGAATAATATGGTGTTTTATTGCTTCCTATCAATCTTTAAGGTTGTCTAAGCAAGTCACTGATGTGATCATACATAATTACCAGTCAAACAATACATACGCCATTATGAAAAAAAAATACCTCACTCATTCCAGGGAGTGAGGTAGGTGTCTAGGAAGTGAGAAAAGTTTTTTATTTTAACATTTTTATTTCAACAAAATAAGGAGCAGTTAGAATATATCAAAATATAAAATATTACACAAACTTTCAAGCGCTAATAAATATTCATTTTTCAAAAACATCAATGTCATCTTCAAAACAATGAACTATTTTTCTTCGCACAAGGGTGATGCGGGGTATTGGAAGAACAGTAATAATATAGATATGATGCCTTCATGGAACAAAAATTTCGGGAATTCTTTTTCAAAACAATCTACCGCTTCCATACAGATTACACTGACTAACGCAATTTGTTTCATTTCCTTTTCGATACCATACTTACCCCTGTATCTTTCTGTTTTTTTGCATCCATTTCCGGCAAGTTACTTCAGTTTCTTTACTTAATAGCAGAAAATGTACCATCAAGTGTGCACACGAAGCACAAGTTCCTTGTAAACATGAAGGATTTTGGCTATCGCAGCACACTTTGCTAACGAGATCGCTCAGCTTAGGGTTTAGTATGATATTAGCTCTGAATAAACCAGCTATCAAAAATTCCATGTTTGAATGGATAGTGCACATGCATGTATTTTTGACACTTTGTTTCTGAGAGACGACCCAGAAAGGTTTTAATTTTGTGAATGTGGTATAGCTTATTTTGTAATCTACCTGCTTACTGAAGAGAGCATGAAGTTTTTTTAGTGACCCTGATACAATCCTTTTTTGTTTCTTAATTTTGTTTCTTGTGATACATTCCTTTCTTCCTGGACACAATTTTGAATGTTCGTCATCGTCAAGAAAATTTATAACATCTTGACGGACCTGAGCATTTACCTTTTTCATTCTGTGCAATAGCTTAGAATTGTTTGAAAGCAGTTTCTATTTCTTCTGAACACTTTTTCTGATATGGTTCTAAAGCCTGATAGTAACCGATATATTTTTAAGATTTTTCCATTCCCCTGCACTATTTGTCCGAATTTGTTTTTGTCACCTTTTAGAAGTAGCCCATTAAAATTTTCATGTAATTGACGTTTGCAGACCTCACCAAAAAGTAGGAGTTTTCTTATTTCTTTTTTGTCACCCAATTATATTACTTGCTCAACAATTTTACGAGGGCTATCTTTATTTCTGCGTCTTTCCTATTGAGCCTTCAACCTGTAATATCTTTGACGCCATTTATTGGACGCTTTTTGTAACGTTTTGTTACTTTGTGTGAGTTTTTTGTTTTCTCTAACTACTTTTGATCTATTTTTCCGCATCTTTTTTCTCCCAGAATTTCTACGTGATTCAAGTAAATTGCGATGATTGATACCTTCTGCATCAGATGCACTTTCCGGTGGAGAGTTAATTATCATGAAATTCCCGCGATTTATCTGATTCTTTCTTTTCTGATATGCTCTTTTCGATCTTTCTCTCCATGCTTTGCGTTGTGCCTTCAGGTCCCTGTTGCTCTTCATATTACTAACTAATTTTACCCGACCTTTCATTTTTTTCCTTTCATACTTCTTCCTTTCCTTTTCTCTCTCAATCTCCAGCAGTACAGGGTCACTCTTTATTTTCTCTCGCCTTCTTTTAGCTGCTGCTTTCTTGAACGCCTTCAGCTCCTCCTCGCTGCGCTTCTTTTGTGAGCTCATGCTTCTGAAAGTAATAAGAACACTCAATCAATAGATATTAACCTCGCTCCCCAAGTTTAAACCTCACTCATTAGATTTCAATATTTTCTAGGGAGTGAGAGACTAGGGAGTGAGGTTTCTGCCATTAAATGACATAGGTGGTTAGTAGAGTAAGAAAGTAAATTATTCAAAAATATTTTCCACAAATTACTACCAAACTACAATCAATGCCGAAAGTATGATTAAAATCCACTTACCTTTATAGGAAAACTTATTGACTAGGAAGTGAGGATGAATAAAAAACCCTTTGAGTTTCAAAACTTAAACACAAATTAACCTTCCTAGGCTCGGCTAGGCTCTGAAAGGGAAAAATCATGTGAACTCCATGTTGAAGCAGTGTTATCGCATAGGTTAGAAAAACAAGATTTCCCTGTTCCTCCAGTTTGGCGGAACTTTTAACAATTTTCTGGGGAGTGAGGATCAACACCAGTGACACTCATGAAATGAACCAATTAGGTGAATTGAATTAATTAATTTTTATTCATCAGTTGAATATTGGACTTAGACATAATAACCTTTCTAAAAAACCCTAGATTTTTGGGCTTACACCCAAAAGTTTCACAATGTTCAGCTGACTTGTTGAGTACCTCTGGGTTGTGATATCACTAGGGACCGAGAAATCAATATTTTGCATTTTTTTTTTTCCTGGGCCGTAAATTACAAATTACACTTAATGTTTAATGATAAGTAAGCTTTCAAACAGATAGATTTCTGGCAAAAATTATCAAAATCAACTGTAATTTGGTCCAATTATTGTTCTGTGACTAAAATTTTGAAATGACCCAAATATATTATTTAAAATAATTTAAAAACAAGGTGGTTACCCACAATAATGATTTGATTAATAGATTGGTGTCGTTTAACAGCGCATTCCATGCATGCTCTTTCATGTGATGTACAACAATGTATAGGTTGGCACTAAGGGAATTTTCTTAAAACCAAATTTAAAATTTTAATTTCAATTTTCTCAAAAAGGGCAGTTTTTAATTTTTTTTTTATATAAGTAGGCTATCATATAAAAAAATATGAAAGTGGGATGATAATTGCTTCATTAATAAAAAAAAATTAAAACTAGTGATAAAATTCCATAAAACCAGCATTTTATTCAAAATAATTATTAAAAGTATGGCAATATTTAAATTTTCATTAGGAAAAACTTGAAACAAATGATAATAAGGGTTCAACTAATAAGCCGAGAGATAACTAAATACATTTGGTAGTTATAACGCCCAAGTGAAGTAAGCTCCAAACTTCAAATTTTGAGAAAACTAAGATTTAATTAAATTAAAAATTAAATAAAATTTGATTAGGTAATAAAGAAAAAAGTTAGTTCAATATGGATTTATAGCGACCATTTTTGATAGAATCAATTACCCTAATGGATAGCAATGATAAAACTTTATATGTCCGTTGGTTGAGATAAATTTTGACAATTCCTTTTCACCGGCTTCAGAATCCATAAAAACGTTTTTACTAATATTTGTGGAAATGAACGCGTGATATTGTTTGTTTCTTTAATAGAGAGAGGTTCTATAGAAAACTTTAAAATGACTAATGTCAGATCATAAAGCAGAAATTCGACTAGCAGAAATGTACCAATATTTATCCGGTATTATAGAAATATACTTATTGCACAAAAAATGTCCATACCAACGCAATAATTAATTAATGAGACAATTGGAATCATAACCGAGGGCAATTGAAGCGTGGAAATGCATAAGGGTGTAAGTGTCAAAAATATAAAAAAAAGTTTTTTTTTGGCAAATTGTTATATGTGCCAAAGCCATTCTTCCGATATGGGTAAAAGTAATTTTGTGTTGGTAGAAAGTAGTTCATTGAACGTATAAAAGATGATATGGATGTAAGCGCCGAACGTCGTTCATCCCTGTGGTTATAATTCATATGATTTCTGGAAAAAATTGCCCAGGCACTTATACCCTTTTGCATTTCCACACTTCAATTATATGGCATACTTTTCATAGAATTACGCTTTTTCAATTTTTTCCCCCTATTCCTGGATAGTCTCTAGGAAAAGAAAATTATTATATTTCTATTTTTATTAATAGATTTTGTTAGAAGGATTGTTAATGTTACGATGAAAAAAAAATAATACTTTCTTTTTTCATTCATTATGATTTCCTCAATAACTACTTTTAACGATATATACATCTACATAGTCTATCTATACATCTATATAGTGAAGTCAATCAATATTACAAAAACTATTCTGAACAACAATGTGTCAATTTCTGTAGAAATAAACATTCTTTCTACTTTCAAATGGGATAAATCTTTTTTCTAAAAGTTTGCGAAAAAAAAGAGGAATAAAAAAGAACCAAAACTTTGCAAAAAGTATTTTGTTTTATATAAGAAATTTCAGAAATGTCATTCAGCCTTCTTTATAGTTTTTTTGTTTAGCAGGTAGAGTTAAATTTTTACTAAATTTATCTACTCATATTGTATTTAGCCATATTATAAGTTTTTTAAAAATAGAACTTAAAAAAAAAATAAAATGGATTCTGAAAGCTGACATTTAGTCCAGTTAAAATTTAAAGATATTAGTGGAAATATTTGTCTACAAATTTTAATATAATAATATTACACTGAGCGACGAAGACAAAAAAAAATGTAATAAAGAAAATTGCTGAACCTTCTCAGCAGAATTCTTTTCAATCCCCCTTCAGTTTTATCGTAGCCCCTTCATCATTCTTCTTCTGAGATGTCTGGATAACCCCGAGACTTAATCAGTGTTAAAAAATCGATAGTATATCTTTTTATTTTAGATCGGAGTGATTGGGCAATCTCAGATTGGTAACGTTCTTGTCAACTGAGAATTTTATTAATAATTATATAGATTATTATTTAGTATCAATTTGTTTGTTTGTTACACGTCCATTTTTATGCTACTAAGGCTAATCGGACGATGCTACAGTACTAAATTTTGCCTATCGAGATATAATTAGGATAGGGATCTTCAACGAGTACCTGACATCGTACAGGCTCAGGACCTCCATTTTACGTCCTATCCGAGGGACGGCATAGCTAAGGATTTTTTACTCCCTTTGAAAAATCCCTTAAGGCCAACACAGGGCGCGAACCGGCGACCTTCAGTATTGTAGGTTGCCATGCTAACCACTACACCACCCCTTAGTGACCCCTTAGTATCAATTATAATTCGTTTTCTTGTACATTTTCAGTGCACAATAAGAAGCTATAAAAAATTATAGCTAGAACTAACTGTGTAGCTACTTAGCCAAATTAATGTTGATTGATGAAAATATACACTAATGAAGGTCGATGATTTGTGTTAAAGAAGTAATTTTATTTTACAAAAAAAAAAAAAAAAAAAAGGAGGAAGTAAGCGCTAGGAATAGTTTCAGGTTTTTCTTTGTACCTCTGTAAAGGAGGAAACTCCTAAGTTAAAAATTAAAGATTTTTAGGCAGAATTTCATGCTCTTTAACCTTGATTTGTAACATTCTTCATTTGAAGCAGAAGTTTTCGAGTTGCAGGCGTAATTCATATTTCTGACAAAATGGTTTTCAATAGTTAATTTTGTGAAAAAGACCACCGATTTTATCTTCAACTGAATCATTAGAAGTGAAATTCTCTGCATTTTTCGTTTTCTTTAAAGAAAAAAAAATTAAATAGTTTTCTGTCCTGTGAATCGTTTTCGAGTTGTTACTAAAAAACTGAAAACAAATATGTTTTATTCTTTACCCTTTACTTCTTACCCCCCCCCCCTCCCCGTACAACAACCGACGCGAGAATTCTAGGTACTTTTTACCGATTATGCTTTTTTTCTGTTTAAATAAATCCCTAATTTTAATTTTCTACATTGGTATAATATTAAAAAATACTAGGCTTTTCGAATGGATAAAAATTGGTTCAATTTGGATTATTTTTTTTGGATTTATATTTATTTATTCATAAATAACCTTAAGTAAATTTAAAATAAATGTTTTTATTTCCCTAATTCTATAAAATAATACCATTAACAAACAATTTTTATTTTATTAATCATCTTTATGTTTGCAATACTTCACATTCCATTAACTTAGGTAATTCTTTACTATACTTTTTCAATCCATGCTATTTTTTTTTCTTCTATACCCAATGAAAGTCCATTGAAATTTGTATCTTTAGTAATAGTTCATTTAGTTGTGGTAAGGAAAGTAACTCCGCAACGTCCCATAAAATGGCAATTGTTAATGAATTCACTATTAATGTTTATGTTTATTATAGTCGTTAATCTGAGTATTAATTTTTTTTCAAGATCTATATTAAATTAGTTATAATAATAAATTTTAATGTGTAAAAAATTATAATTTAAAGTTTGAAGCCACAACTTTTTTACTTTAAAGAACTTAAGTGTTTATTAAAAAATAAAGAAGTGTTTATAAAAAAAAAAAAAAATGCAATTAAATGATAATAAAGAAAATTTCGAAGAGTAAAGTAATACTTCTTGTAAAATATCTGCTCTATCGAAAATAAGAGAGTGTTGATGGCAAACGATATTTGCATGGACGACACAAGTTACTGGAATGACTCCTGCTACCGAATTCCTCTCCAGGTGATACTAGAGGGATAAACCTTGATATTCACTCAAATGGGCCATAATACAGTCCAAAATGGCACCTTACCTCACGATATTTTTACGAATCAACCTAGAAGCAATGATGTTGGATTCCCAACCTCGAAGAATGCAGGTATTTGTTATTTACATTTAATGTGCACATTCACAATAACAGACTTATTATTAATACCAATTACATTCAAGCTCATGCCTTATAGAAGTCTTCCCCAAGTCTATCTCCTATCCTGGATAACAGCCCTTCTTCAATATCGATTACTCTATGTTATTTCACTATTGATTTTTAATAGAGCTGCACAAGTTTGTTAAATAATATCGTGACGTGAAACAAAACCTGATAATTATTTCTGTTACAACTAAGAGTTTCAGACTTTTATTGGAATCGTTACATAAACGTATTAGTTCATATATAGTAACATCTTCTAAATGTGACGGGAATATTCGAGGCCTCTGGAATGTTCCAGACTATATATAAGAAGCAATGGATTAGGGGGTTAGTCTCGACTGGAAAATCGAAGCATAAGGTTATTTTTCAGTCCCTGGTGAGGAACTTTTTGTAATGTTGCTGCTAATAGTTTGACATTTTTGTTTTATAATTTTGTGTCAATAACAATTATTTCGATCCACATTGGTGTTACACTAATGTTTTTTTAGTACCTAATTGGATTTTCCAATGTTTTCTGCCATTTTTGATACGATTTGAATACCCGGGCTATGTACATCAACCAATAAACGGGTGTCTATATATTTTAAACCCAAAAATTCAGAAGAATTTTTTAATAGGGCCTATTTTTTTTTTAATTCAAATAATTTTTTAACTTCTCAACAGATGGGAACTTTATCGATCTATCTAATGATACCCTGGGATACTGAGTACCAATAATTTTGGAAGGGATAGAATGATTTTAATCTGAGCAAGTTAAGATTCTTGGTTTAAAAACTGATTCCTGTAATACAACAGATATCTACACATTATATAAGTATATCTATACAATAAATTCACCATTTTTTTTTTAATTAAAATAAAAAATTAAAAAATCTTTACGAAGGAGAGCCCTATAAGAGTTTAGGATTCTGGAAGACAACAGAAAATAATATTAAATGATGACACCGCTTTAAGTTTTATCTTTTTTCACTTCTTAAGATTTTATTTCTGATGTTTTCCCTTTCCTCTCAAACTGGTCGTAAAATAAAATGAGAGAAACTTCATAACTTTTTAAGGTTTCGTAGCTTTTAAAGACCTACGTTAATTACTGTACAAAAGCTACATTTAAAAAAAGTTGTCCTCATTAAAAAATAACAGATAAAAAAATAAATGGAAACAAAATGACTAAGTATGAGAAAGAAACAGGGAGATATTTAAAAGAAAAACTTGGAAAAAAAAAAAAAAAGGTCACGGCTTTATTTTTTACACTTTCCTTGCACACTTATCGTCTGTTCGGTGTGCGTTGTAATCCTACAGTAATTTCCTTTTTCAAAATTATTGCTCCCCCCCTTTGCTGGGGTCTTGAAACTTTCTTCGTTTTGATGAACTTGTCTAGGATGGAAACATTCACCCGTTTCTGACCTAACTAAAAGAATGTTCAAATGTGTATTCTATACAAGACTGATGGACTCTTTCTAAGGGTCTGATGGATGTTGGAAAACCATTTGTTGTTTAAGACAAGCACCATTGTTTGAGAGCTATGCAAGCTACATGTTAAATTATTGTTTTGATTTTTTAGAAAATGTAGTGTTATTTTAAAAACAGCTGAATAATTTTTTTTGCCGTGTGATATTAGGTAAAATTTTGCATGATGAATTTAAATGTTATATTATATACACAAAGACATATATCTAAAAAATTGCATAAATCATTATTTCATCATCTCCCTTCTGATTTTCGCCACATCTTTGTAATAATTCTTTATTTTCTATCTCAGCTTTACAAGGGTTCTTACCTTAGGTCTACATATATGTTAGGTTACATCGCTCTATGTAATTTGAATAATTACTGTTACAGTAATACATTCTAAAATTATCTTGAACGTCATTTACGGAGGAATCTCTTTGGCACTTAGTTCGATCTCGATAGAGCTTAATTAACTGATTAGAATGCTGCTCAGTTATAGGCCTTATGATTTATATCAAGATAGGTAAATGTTATTGGCATATTTATCAAGGCACTCAGGAAGATTTGATTAAGCTCAGTATAATTTTCGTGATAATTTTATTTGAAATATAAATGAGTTCGTTGCTACAGAGCTCCATGATTAGTTTTTATCATCCCATTGTAGATTCAACCCTATTTCCCGTTTTTTTTTTTTTTTTTTTTTTTTTTTTATGAAATAGAAATGATGGATTGGCTAGCGTAATTTGATTTCGGATATGTGTATATATTTTTTTCTTATAAATTATATTTATTTATCTTTTGAAAATCCAGTTTTCAGTCATTATTTTGTATTTATACCTGAGTATATTCTATTCTATTTTTTTCCTAATTTCTTGTTATACTCAACTATCGAAGCTACCATTGAAGCTTGAGACATATGATTCGCTGCCAGTTTTCTAAATGTACTAATAATATTTTCTCTTTCTTTGTGAATTAACCATTTCAAATTCAAGCTTAACTCATGCAGATTCGATGGGAATACATCAGTAATTTGTTCTAATCGACCACTTTGCAGCTATATAAATACAGACAGCATGCATAGCAAGCAAATTCGCTTTATCAGTCCCGTTTGAAACAGCAATTATCCTTAATAGATTACGCTAATGTTGCCACTGCTTCTACAATATTAGAATAATGTATGGATACTTAAATCCTTTAAAATTGTTTCCAACTGTAAACAAAAAAATAATTATGAGAGCTCTAATAATTTGTAAAATATCAGGAGAAAATAAAGACAATGAAAAATCGGATAATAATTTCTATTTAATGTTTTTAAAATTACTAAGTTCATGCATATTTTCTTAAAAATATGAATCAAAAACTTGAATTCACAACACTTTTTTCCTTCCAACTCTTCTTTTAGGGTATAAAATTTTATAATATTTGTTTAGACGAATAAGCACTTAAGAACTTTTAAAATAGAGCATTGTGTTATTGTGAGTAAATGTTTGCTCTTAACCTTATTCCGGGCGCACTTCCTAACGAAGCGTAAGCAGGCGCGTGACGGTAATTTACCGCATCACCAGTTTTACGCCTTTTTGCCTCAACTCTTTGCCAAAAATATTCAAATAGACCTATAAAGTAATGCAATTTAAAAAAGAAATGGCTTGAATAAAATTCAAACTCCGTTTTTTACATGTTTTATAAATATTAATGAAACATGCTAACTGCAAATATTATTTGTAACAAAACTGCATATTTATGACATTGAAGAACAAAAGTAAGCAAAAAAAATTTAAAAGTTAGAAATTAATGTATAAAAAAAAATTAACTTGCTACCATAACAAACTACATCATAAAAACTTAGAAAGAAATTATCAATTAGGCATATTTTTAGGAAGAGGAAAATTAGCATCACAAAAAATAGGAACAAAAAATCACAAACTTCGAAAGGAAGTAAAACAGGGGAAAAATAATTAAATGAATAAATTATCAGTTTTCTTCTGTATCTTATGTAGATACACATACACATATTATGTAGGAACAAAGAACTTAAGAACACAAAAATAATAATGTCTCCTCTGACCATGTTAAGGATGTGGTCAATGAAATTATTAAAAAATATTTATTAGGTACATCAAATAAAGATATTTACATTAAAATCATTTATTTTTATGCTTAATTTCGCTCCGATGGTTAGAGATAAAAAAGATCTACCGACACCCGGCAATTCCGGAGTTAGAACACTAGAAGAGAAAGGACACTTCTCAGAACATGTTGATTCCTGTCTCTGGGACTTTAAAAATTGAATTGCAGGTAAAAACAAATATTTGGACATTTTCATGATTTGAATAAGTTTCCTTATTATATATTTCAAACAAAGGCAAGTATGTTATGATATTATATGTTATGATATTATGTTATGATATGTTATGATATTAACAAAATTTAGGACCATAAAACATCGTTTAAGGAATTGATACTGTTTTGTGAGCCTTTAAAGCGGGTAAGGGCAAACGTTGACATGTTGTGGGCCAAACTTTAATGTGCAAAAACGTTCGAGGGCCGCTTTCAAAAGTAGTGCATTTTTGGGCCAAACATATTTTGAACATACGTAAATTCAATACGTTCTTCAAATGAAGCTATACCGATACACTCCGAAGTTATGATGCCCTTATTAATCTTAATCTTTCTCATTTGGAAAAGTATGAGTAAGTAGTGTAATATTTTTTTTTAATTGGGTTTTTCTAAACGTCTCGCGGGTCCGATCCAATCATACAGCAGGCTGGTTCTTGCCCAAATATTCTTTAAAGGTTGTAACTTCATTAAAATTATGTAACATTTTTTCCTTTCCATATTCCAATATTCTTATGTATTAATAATTCAGATGGTTTGTTTGATTAAACATAATACAGTTATGCCAAAACAGAAGTGTATGCTTCTTTTCCACTGTTATGATTTCTTTCATAAGCAAAATTAAACACATCTGAACAATATTTCTTCTGGATTGGTATATTAGAATGACAAGATCCGGTTACTCCATGATAACTGCTTTTTTAGCAAATACCTGTTGATGGCTGGTGATTTACGACAGCAATTACATGTCAAACAAGGCCTTACTTCACACCTTAGGGAGACCACAGGCAGCCGCCAGAGGATAGAAGAGCAATTAGGAGAATGGCCCGGCGGTGATGCGGCTAAAACGGGTGACCGCAAAAACCACCCCATCTCAGCCTATCAGCCTCAACCATCCCCTTAAATACCTCATCTCCATCCCGCCCCCTCCGTAATTCATCACGGTAAATCTCCATCAAATCATTAACAGCTCCCCTAATCCTCCCAATTATTATTCCTTTGTGTCTACTCCTACTCTCCCTACCGAGATAGCTCAGATTAACTTTCTCCGAAAACACTGGAGAATGACTCCAGATTTATTACTCTTTGTTACAGAATTATGAAGACGAGGCTTCCTCTCTTCATTGAGGTTCATGTCTAAAACAAATGCTTGTCATTAGTTAAGCGAAAATTTCAACAGCGGTATACATTTAAAAGAGAAACTAAATAGAATCAAATTTATATGAATATTTAGTAACTACCGCCATGTTGAAGCTGAAATAGCCAACACTCAATGTTAACCCACAGAATTGCGGTTCTACGATTTGTGATCTCTTTCTGTTACACAAAAGTGGCAAGTGGATACTATAAAGATTTTGAATTCATGAAGGTTGAATAACCTTCCCATGTTCATAAATTTCTAATAATATACAAAAACTTTATTGCAAAATTCCTTCTTCTCATTAAAAAATTAGATTCATGCTTTATATAGTTATAGAAATTCGATTGGCTGGTTCAGTAATACTCCTTATACTATTTGTTAGTTTAACATCGCTTTATGGGACGATGGTACAGTGGGAGCCCTAAATATTGCCTTCTTAGGAATAATACGGATAGGGATCATTAACGAGTACCTGAATTCTTTAAAGAGGACCTGCTAGGCTGTTTGAATCCAACAATATCTTCTTCTTCTTCTTCTTCTTCTTATTGATCGTTCCTCTTTTACTGCAGCGCTGTGTGTGTGGTTCATATGCAATCATATAATTAATTGAAAACTATTCAATCATATCATTAATGATGTGTGTTGGTTCCCTCAGATGTGATGAAGTAGCATGATGGAGCAGCAGAGTAGCAACGGGTGAACTAATAATGTCCTTGATAATGCGACTTAATATTCTTTTCCTTACAGCCATTCTTGAGCTAGCAATACAAATTAATTTTTCCCAATTAAGTTGTATTCTACAAGTTTAGACGGTTTCGTTTTCCAGCCTGCTTCCCTTTGGTGCATCCGGTTGTTATCTTCTTTAATAGTAAAAATATGTCTAAAGAAATAAGTCAGTTCTGCGCATGCGCTAGCCCTAATTATAACATAGTAAGATCGCTCTGTAAAAAGTTTATTTTTATTAGTGAAAAAGTGAAGTGCCTGTTAAAAAAACAGTCTACATAGTTATATTAACTACCAAGCTCAGTGATAAACATAAATACTGTGAGTAATCACTTGTTTATTACAGTTAAAGTAAACACTATAAACAACCGAGTGGTTAGTGAGTTGGTAGGACAGCCGTAGTAGCCGTTAGGCTTCTGACGGGAGCAGGTCTACGTCAGTCAATTTTCTGTATACTTACGTAATTATTAAAGCAAGTCTAGGTGTTATTTTTCCTTACTTTTACGCTATAAATTAATCATTCCTTTCATCAATGGTGTGAAATGCGATATTTCCATATGGTAATGTCTAGTAAAGGAAAAACAACAACAAAAAGATCAAGGAGCTTGGACACATCCAAGAGTTCCCCTATCAAACAAAAGCCAAGGCGTTCGAAAAGAAACACACCACCAGCCTCAGCTGCGAGCACGATGGCTGATCAAGTACAACAACCCCAGCCAGGTAAGTCACAACAAGATATGACCGATGAATCGCCCTTTTTCACTCCCAACCCTTATCAGCTTTTATCAAATACTCAAGCTGAAGACATGGAAGCAGCACCCACCAACAGGGAAGTCAAGCCCTCACCTATATTTATTAGAAATATTAGAAATTTCCAGCTGTTATGCCAGCAACTGAATAAAGTAGTGGGTTCAGGAAACTACTTATGTCAAAGTAGAACAAATGATACCAAGTTAGTACCCGACACTCCCGAAATGAAATATCTGACCGATACGAAGGCAGATTTCCATACTTATCAATTACGCCAGTAGAGAGCCTTCAGAATTGTGATTAGAGGACTTCACCCATCGACGCCTAATTAAAGAAGAATTATTGGCCAAGGGTTTTCAGGTTCACCAAATAGTTCATGTGTACAAAGAACAGATAGAAGAGAGAAAAGAGAAAAATAACTTTACCCTTATTCTTCGTAGATTTGGAACAAACCCCTGGAGTAGAGGATATCTTCAGTATAACTCGAATTTATTATACAAGGGTTCGTGTCGAAAAGCCGTACCCTAAACGGGATATTGTACAATGCCACAACTGCCAAGCTTATGGCCATACGAGGCACTACTGCCAACACCTACCTAGGTGCGTCAAGTGCGAAGACTCCCACAGAACCGAAGAATGCAAAAAGCCTATAAGGTTCTAAAAGCAAGACTGCGGACAGCAGCCAGGCCAGAAGAGACACCCAGACCACCAAGACCACCCAGGCAACCATCTAGAACTGTGGACACCCACGTGAGCTATGCACAGATGCTGGGAAAGACTGAGCAGTCTACAAAATCTCAGGCCCTGCCACAATCACAACCTCATCACCCCCAAACCCAACCACCCTTCATCCAAAAGTACGGTCAACACCAAATTTCCTATATTCCTCCACCCAATAATTCCAATAATATTACCAGCCTCCTGACATCATTCCTCTCCGAGTTCATATCCCTTGTCACCCCACTCATCACCTTACTTACAAATGTAGTCTCCAATCTTATCCCGCCGCCAAGAAATCCTTAAATGTCCTCAATCGAATCCCTATCCATTCTTCTCTGGAACGCGAATGGTGTTCGAAACCACACTATCGAACTTACTGCATTACTAAATGAAAAAAATATTGACATAGCCCAAATAACAGAAACCCGACTAACTAGTAAACAAATATGCAACTTACCTCACTACCAAATCTACCGCACAGACCACCCTGATGGAACAGCCCATGCCGGCACTGCTGTCTTGATCCATCAATCTCTATCCCACCACGTAATTCCCCTTCCTGTCCACGATTTCCTGCAGACTTCCGCTGTTTTAATCAAAACCTTATCCTTCCCCTTAACTATTGCCGCAGCATATTCCCCGCCTAAACTATCCATTTCCCAATCCCAACTCACATCCTTTCTAAATTCCTTTGGAAATCATTTCCTTTTAGGAAGAGACCTTAATGCCAAGCACCAGCAATGGGGAGCCAGAACGACCAATTCCCGAAGGGCGAACCTTACTATCTGCTATTAACACCCATCATAGCAACACCCTTTCCCCAGACACCCCACATATTTGCCAACAGATCCCAACCGCAGTCCCGATCTCCTTGATTTTTTCATCCATAAAGGTTAGGGCCACTAAATTATTCAATTTTGAGGCTCGATGACCTTTCCTCAGACCACAGTCCCCTATTACTTACCCTTTCAACATCACCGATTCCAAAACCGTCCCCACCCTCATTCCTTAGGGGTCCAGCTAACTGGAACCTCTTCAGAGAAATCCTAAATGATAAAATAGACCTCAGAGTGTCTCTAAATACTCCTCAAGAACTAGACGATGCCGTAAACTCCTTTACCACCCTGATCCAACAAGCAATCTGGTCTGGATCCTCACCTCCTCCTCAATCGAAATACCCTAAACAGTTTTTCCTACCCCAAGACCTCATTAACCTCATCCAAGCCAAGCGACGTTCTAGGTCCCACTGGCAAAGCACCAGGCATCCTGACGACCGGACATCATACAACCACCTTTCCAAACTTGTAAAAAAGAAATTAGCTGCCTTCAGATCACAAACCTATAGCTCCGACCTCTCCTCTCTATCTACCTCGGACAATTCCCTCTGGAAAGCTACCAAAAGGATTCTAAAATACCGGTCCATCTCCCATCCCCTACAGCGTGAGGATGGCTCCTGGGCTTTGTCAGATGAGGACAGAGCAGAAGAATTCGCCAATCATCTTTGTAACACGTTTACTCCCCATCCTGAACAAAATCCTACCCACACCGCTGAAACAAAGGAATTCCTAACTTCGCCCATAACTCTCTCCCTACCTTCTAAACCGGTCATCCCCTCTGACGTCAAATTCCTTATTAATAAATTGAAATCCAGTAAATCCCCGGGACATGACCTCCTCTCGTCTAAGATCCTTCGCCAAATACCCAAAAAAGCCATTATATTCCTCACATACCTATACAACTGTATCCTTCGCACAACCTACTTTCCTTTGCTCTGGAAACATTCCATAGTCATTCTCTTCCCTAAACCAGGCAAACCCATCAACAACACCTCATCTTACAGGTTACGATGGTTTGCTTTTCAAGCTCAAAACCCATCTACCCCAAACCCTATACCTAGTCCTATCTCTCGAATCGTTCCTTTCAAGTCCGCTGCGGTACAGAACTCTCCGATTACCATGCAATCCAGGCCGGTGTCCCTCAAGGCAGCGTCCTGGGTCCAGTTCTCTACATCCTCTATACCGCCGATATCCTTACGAACCCCAACAGCTTTCTTACAACCTTCGCCGATGATACCGCCATCCTTTCATCCCATCCGAATCCTGAAACAGCATCCCTGAACCTCCAAAGTAACCTCTCCTTGATTGAGCACTGGTGCAGCAACTGGCGCATCAACATAAATGAATCAAAATGTAAACATATCACCTTCACCCTTCGACGCAGCTCCTGTCAACCAATCCTTTTCAACTCAATACAGCTTCCTGTCTCAGACACAGTCCGGTACCTGGGATTCCTTTTAGAGAACAGACTAACATGGAACCCACAAACTAGACTTAAAAGACAAGAACTCAATCGAAGATTTGGACAATTATATAGACTACTAAACAAAATATCTCAACTTTCAACTGACAACAAATTATTAATTTACAAGACCATATTAAAACCCATCTGGACCTACGGCCTCGAACTGTGGGGAACGGCAAAACCTTCGAACATTAAACGTATCCAGTCCTTCCAGTCCAAAGTCCTTCAGAACCATTGTCAAGGCCCCATATTATGTCACAAACAAAACCTTACATCACGACCTCAACATTCCATTTGTCCTAGACATTATCCCATCCAGATTCTCAAAATTTCACCAGAACCTTTCCTATCATCCTAATCCTTCAGCTCAATCCCTATCATGCCCCAACCATCCCTACAATCCTCCCAGGAGGTTGAAACGGCAGTGGCCAAGAGACCTCTTGTAAAATACTATCGGAGTCCTGGCAATGGCCAGCTTCTCCACTCATGTCCGGCATGATTGAAGCTGAGTGCTCTCACCTAGCCTCCACTGGTTTTTAACTAGTGACGCGGCTGGGAGAGAAGCACTGGGATCTCCTAGAGTCTTGCTTTGCCTTCCATAAGTGGGCTGCAGAGTCGGAGTTTCCCAGGCTGAATGTATATATTGTAAATAGGTATGAATGTGTGTTCTTTAATTTTTCTGATTGTTATTTTATTTTTTTATTTCCCATTTCTAGGTTCATATTTTATTTATGATTATTACTTTTTTCTTTTTATGTACATTTGTATATATTTAGTGAGTGAATGTGTCCTTACAGCTCTAATATTAATGCCCTTGATTGTGGCATAATGTTTAATTCTTTAAATAAAAAAAAAAAAAAGTGGAGAACGAGAGTGTCTTGAATGAAAGAACTGAAAATGGTTTGGCCGTTTTGACAGAACGGCAACATAACCCTCGAAGACGTATCATGTTGTGAGTGCCATCTATTGGCGTATTACATATCAGGAATATTGGGACTACATATACCTAGATCAAGATAAACCGCAGAAGGCCCCCACGTTCTTCTCGTGTCGCTGAGCTAAGGATGATGATAATACAACACAAATACTCATTATTAGCGACTAAATAATACTGAATAGTAAGTACTAGATTTTTAATTGAATCGATAAAATATATATGATTAACCCATTTCATCCCAACTTTTCATAAATTAATATTTCAGGTTTAAACTCAGTACGCAATGAAATTAACCCATTAATAGTGTACGTGCTAAGCATCAACGCAAAAACATCGCCTGGGGGGGTTTTGCCCCCCGCACCAAAATTGGGGCAGTGGGAACGAAAGGGTACTTCTCCATTATAAATTAATAATCATTTTTTAAAATTACTTTTATTCACAAACTGCAAAAAGAACTTTATAATTTACATAATAAAACACATTTGCATGGTGTTTAATTTTATATGTAGCAACACATAAGGGTCTGGCCACACATGTCCGCACCGGATCCGCACCGTAGCATTAATATAGGTTATGTTCAGAATAATTTTCATTTAACTTACATATTACCTTTAGTTATGCCTAAAGTGGCCTTTGTCTGACATGTGTGGCCTGAACTTTAGGCATAACTAAAGGTAATATGTAAGTTAAATTAAAAATATTCTGAACATAACCTATATTAATGCTACGGTGCGGATCCGGTGCGGACATGTGTGGCCAGACCTTAATCCATAACAATAGCACACAACAACTTATTTATTACTGACAATAAAGCATATGATTTAGCCAAGGCTAATTAAGTAATATAAATTAATTTAAACTCATGGTATGAAGTAATATCTAAGAGATAAAACTAGGAATAAAAATTTTCAAAGCAATTTGCATGACAACCAACATTACATTTTTTTGTTGTACATTTTTTACAACTAATTTGTTGTACAACACCTGATTTGGGTTGGACTTGAAATGAATATATGACCATGTCTCTCGAGCCTAACATCATTAGGAACTCTCTTCGAAACGCTGGTGTGAAGCCTCGGTCGTCTAGTTGTTGCTCGTTTTCTGCATTGCATTTTTTGATTGGATTTTGACTCGGAATTTTGAAATATTTTCATCCAGCATCATTACTGGGCCACAAAAAAAGGTTGGTCAATAACTATCTTCTTTTTTCACAGCAATCCACCTATTGGCCAGCTGGACGGGTTCGATGCCATGCTGAGTGGAAGATATGGTCACCACATTGTTGTCGTTTACTGGTATTTCTGACACTATGTCAAAAATTACAGGTATGTGCAGTATGGTTCGCACTGAACTACTGCACTACACCTTGTGCCCAAATCTAATTGGTTTTCCATGGATGTGTTGCTTTGCCGTGACAGTTAACATTTAGGTGGATATCTGGCCCCTCTATGTGCACTGTTGCTTTAAATGCTTCACCTCTAAGTTATTAGCGAAACAGCTCCTTCAACTGTGAATATTCCCATTTTGGGGGCAGTGGGATAAAACGGGTTAAATAACATCAGAAAATCCTAAGTACGCTTCACCTGATAAAACTATGGTAAAACATTTAATTACATTACTATCTACCTTAAATACAATTTCTTTTGTGAGGTACTGATTTACCTCGGTATGATTTTTCAGTCCATTAATTTAAATTTAATGCTAAGTAAATGTATAATGCTCAAATAAATCATCGTGTAGAGTTAATATAAAAAATAAATAAAAGTTAAAGACTACTATAATATAGAGTTATAGGTCATAACCTCAGTAATAAACCTTTTATAACTTCAGCCTCTTAAGATCCTGAAATATTATTAATTATATTTTATTTCACTATCGTCTTCAGTATGATTGCTCTAATTTTATTATATATTTAAACTATATAATTTTTTACTACTGTTTAACCTGATGATGAATTTTATTTATCTTTTTTTATTTATTTACTTTATTGCACCCTTCCTTCCCGTGAATGCTAAAAGCATTTAGCAGTGGTGGCATACTCAAAATGAGTTTGCAAATATACGTGAGTATCCAACTGAAACGTTTTATATCATTTTCTTTTTTTTTTAATCACCGTTGCGTTCTGCTGCTATTTTGCTTCAATACATGACCTGACGGTAGGGAAGTACTTTCCGAGTAGCTCCTTTAGGATTTGTCATCCACCCCCTGTACCATGATGTTATAATAATCTCCCGAATAATCTTTCTCAGATTCCGGAAATCTTTTTAATCCTCATCTGGATAGTTGCTAACCACAAATCCTCACGTGGTGTTGGAAATTTCGAGCCAAGCTCCACCTACGTTGCCTTGACCTTGTGCCCTACTTGCGACGTATTCTGAGACCGTCGAGCATTTCGTCACTTCGTGCACCGGCTTTGAGGCATTGAGATCCAAGCTGCACAGGGAAACAAGTCTGAACGTCCTCAACGAACGAGAGTTCCCACGGTTCATAACATCAGCCAACTACCCATATTACAAGGTCTTTGTGTACGGGTGGAAAACTGCTGGAAGCTAACTTATTTTATCCTTAGATAACTTTAATTTAGCCGGAAGAGGACCTGTACACGAAACGCTACCAAGCAAAATTCGTGGGATGGGTTCTCCCTGTCATATGCTTCAAATATCCCTGTGTGTAGCAAATAATCGGATGAGAATTTCTGGAATCGGAGGAATATTATTTTGGAGGATAATACAGAAAGTGGTTCTTGGGGTGGGTGACAAGTCCTATAGGAGCTACTCTTCGAAAGTACTTCCCCACCGTCAGGTCACGTTTAGAAGCAAAATAGCAGTGGATGGCGATCCTGATTAACAAAATGATATAAAAAGTTTAAATTGGATACTCACGTTTATTTTCAGGAGTGACATCAGACGGCGAAGAAGATTGCAGTAAATAAATAATTGCAACAATACTTTTTAAATATTCTATGATAGATGTACAGTAGGCTGCGTATTAGTATTAGTTATTTTAGTTGAGCAGCATTCTTTTTATGAATAAAGCGTTTCTCTCTCTTTGAAGAAACGTCGGAAAATCCTGAGTATGAATCATCAGGTTAAACTATTTTTATATGAAAATATTGTACCATTAAGACTTATTCATAATTGCTAACTTAAGAGTGAGAGGATCTACTGGAAGTGTTAATATCCTTGGTGTGCCCTCACAAAGCGTACAAATGTAACCCCATGGATGAGTTAAAAGTTAAGACACGGGCAGTATGAATATGCATTTGAAATATAGATACATTCATTCAATGATCACCACGTCATTTGGTATTATAACTAGGATAAAAGTGGTTTCATTTAAAAAAAAAAAAAAAATGCTGCAGAAATTGGACACTGTAGTTGAATAGGAGAAGAGGGGCCCCATTTGCTCTGGTTAACCGCAGCAGCCTAAATATTCTGAAGCCCTCTAGTTGACAATTTTAGATCCGCGCTCTGAAAGGGCTTTTCAACTTGAATTAAAATTTATATATTCAACATCCCTGTTTCGAATGATATAATTTGATACTGTTTATTTTAGTAGGCAACATCGTTCATCGATTGAAGCTAATCATATCTATTATACACTATTTATTTATTATCAAAGAATGATTTACACGTAAAACATGATTAAATTTCAGTTTTCGAAAAAAAAGAAAAGATCTATACAGATTTTCTTAAGCCCTATTGAGCTTGAATTCGATATACTTATATAATTATTTTCTAGGCAGAGAAGTGACTCATAATTTCGAGAAATGTCATCCAAATGTTTACATTGTCAAATGGTGTTGTACGTTTTTGCTTTTTCTTACGCCAATGGGTGTTGATTCCACTATAGTACCTCTAAATATATATAGTGTTGAAATTTAATTTGTAAATAAAATTGGTGTTAATGAAAAGTTTCTTTCGAGGTTTTAATTTTTTGAATCGTATCGTAAACATGTCATAAATATTATATTAAACATTTCAATGATACATTTGCAGACCATTTTGTTTTTATAATTCTTTAAATAATTATTCGATTGTCATTCTCATGATATGCTTTTTTGATAGGAATGAAACTGCCTTCATGACAGAAAAAAATAAATAAATAAATAACTTGGTACATTTTTACCAATTGCTAGCGATTTTTAGAGTTATTGTTGTTGTTTTTTTAATTTCTCTAGAACTCATGATGTACTAGGAATCATCACTATCAAGTTTGCAAAGTTTTTAAATTCTATTGAATATCCTTACATTTATAATTATCCTTATAAACATCCTTGTGTTTATAAACATTATTATCACTTTACATTACTTTCTAAAAAAAACAACGGAAAAACGTAGTGGGGCTCTGCTATACACTATTTTTATTTATTGAGAAATAATATTTCGGGGGGGGGGGGGGTAACCATAGGTGTAACGGTTAGCATAACCATATTTCTTTGATTTTTCATTTCCTTCCTAGTTATTTCGACCAGCACTCGTCGTGTATATATTTCCAAAATAATCAGAAAATCCATCGATATCCTTAAACAGTTTCTAAGATCACGAGATTGCATATCCTCACAAACCCATCAGCTCCTAGTTTCCTCTATAATATTCCCCATTTTGAATATGGCTGCCTTATATACGGGGAGCAGTCTGGCTTGCAGGTAATGAGGTTGAAGAGACTAATGCATTGTTTCATTAAATTCAACTTCGGTCTCCCCAGGCACTCCCTCGTCTCCAGTTGGTATGCTGAATTGATGTGGCTCTACCCAGTTTTGCTCAAGTGTGTATCTTTTCCGAACCTTTAGAACCAAGAAGCCTCCGTATATCATCAAATTTTTCACTCCCTATTTTTCACTCTATACATTCTTTAAATAACAGATCTCGAACCTCTAACCTGTAGGTACATCCATTTCTACCTTATTGCCTCCTTTAAAAATCCTTTATCATCGGTGCCACCACCTTCTGGAATTCCTTACCTGTCTTCATCCGTAAAACTTCTTCCCTCACTCCCTGCAAAACCCAATTACTTCTCCACCTCCCTAATTATCAATCTTCCGTAAAAAAGTAAAATAATGAGTCATTGAGTATATATTTATTTGATTTTATTATTTTTGTACTCAATATTCAATGTTTTATTTTTTTATTCTGTCTTTTTTTTCTTGCTCCTTTGTTTTTGTTTTTTTATGTATACTTTATATTTTAATTTTTAATCAAACAGCAAGAGAAATGAATTTTGATCTGTCAATGTTTGTTATTCTCAAGGGACTAGAGATCCCAGAATAAAAATTACTTTTTTTCTTTCATTTCTACAAAACTCATTGGTAAAGTTTTTCTTCTAAAGGGACGTAAAGTGGCGATCTGGATCCTGTGGGATATCAGTTACTCATTAAAATTCCCTATAAGTTTGCCTATTTTGATTTTGTCTATCCTGATTACTTGATAGGATAAAATTGAGTGTAGCATTATCCGATTAGCCATAGTAGCATAAAGTGAGGTTAAATAAGATAGATGTTTCTTTAGAAGTCAACTAAAAATATCTGGAAATGTGGTTTTGACTTTTCTGCAAGAGAAAAAAATTATTGTTTGATGAATTACACATCTAAGCTTGCAGCGTAAAGTGTGTTAAGACCAAAATCTTAGATTTGAGAAAAATGCGACGTCGAGCTTTTGTACATTCAGTTGTTAAAAGTTTATTGAGCACTTAACATGGTTGTCAATTATCTAAATGTTTAATTCGTCTCGTCCACAAAGTGTTAAAAGGTTATGTGTTAAAAATTAAAAATATTTTTTTTTTACACATGGCCATGTGTAAATAATTGAAAATAATTTTTTGTTAGTACTTCACATTGCAATTTAGGCTGCATGCGCATATATATTTGTTAATGGTCGAGAGTAAACTTGGAATGAGGTCCCATAAAGTAAGGTCGTACGGCATGTCCTATTTTCTTGTTTTAGATTTAATTTTGCTTCAGTAGACTTATTAGTGATATTACAAGATGTCGTAGAAGCTTTTATTGCCTCAGGCGTAGGTCTAAAACTATTACAGCTTGTAATGAAAGCGGTAACTACAAGATATTTGATTTCTGATGAGAACGAAATTCCTCCTAAAGGATCTTGAAAAACATTTGCAAAACCTAACTAAAATTTATTGTTTAGCAGTATCGTAAGTCAAAATAAGTTGTTTTGTTGTTTCGTTTGTTTAATGTCACATGATGCCACTAAGGCTAATCGGACTGTTCTACAGGGAGAGCCCTAAATTTTGCCTATCCAGGTTTAATTAGGATAGGGTTCTTCAACGAGTATCTGACATCGTACAGGCTCGGGACCTCCATTTTACGTCCTAACCGAGGGGCGGCATAGCCAAGGACGTTTTACTGCCAATAAAAAATCCTAGGGCCACCTCGGGACGCGAACCCGTGCCCTTTAGTATTGGAAGATGCTATGCTATCCCCCATACCCCTTAGAATAAGTATACTATACACTATAAAATTTCCTTTAAATACAAAATTCTAAGGCAGCACTCATTTTGAAGATTAGTGAGATTTTATCCACCCGTCATGTTTAGGGAGAATTTTTCATAACCAAACTTTTGTGTTACGACAAAACCTTTTTACGACTATTTAACCGGTGAGGTGGAAACCTCAATATGAGAACGGTTAAGGGAAAAAGCTCTATGCTGCCTAGTTTCGAAGTTTAATGCTTGCTTAACAAGTCGGTGGTAAAAAGAATTATTGTATTTATATATTTTATAAATATATAATATATAATATAATATATTATATATTTCAGATATATTATTACATTTTCAGATGAAAAATCTGCTCTAGAATGTTTTAATAAAGCCTGATTCTGAATTTAAAGTTAAATTTATAGTGTAGTAATTTTTTTTAGTGATAACATTTAATACTTATTCCTTTGAAAAATTCTCCCAAAAAATATTTATATAAATAGAACGAGCAAGGATAAAGGGAAAAATGAAAAAACAGGATTGGCTGGGCTAAATGGCTTTGCTTCCTGTCGAAACTCCATTGCTACCTAACTTCTACTTTTATAAGGTTTTTTTTGTTTTGTTTTTTGTACGTTTCCATGAATAATCAACGTGGCGTATATGTGTGTGCGCTTTCGGATGAAGAATGGAATTGCTCGTTATATTTTGCTTCTAAGAACTTCCTAACCCCACCCATCACATGCATACACACACGATATAAAAGTAATCATGGAATTGTTAATAACCTTATTACGTTCCTGATTTTTTTTTTCAAAAAGGAAGTTTATTTTCGGATCTTTATTCTAATTTTTACTGTACTGAAATATAATATAATTAATTAAAAACTTTAGTTTATACGCATATTCGTTTATACTAAGCATAACCTACAGAAAGTATGTACATTTTTTTTTTCTTTTAACTCTGTGTTATAAAGTTTTAGTATCAATGTTGAAATAGGTCTAGAAGACAACTGCACTCAAGGAGTTGGTCAAAGGCGTAATACTACTTTCATACTGCCCGTTTTTACCATTTTACTTACTTAGGATATTTATTATTTTACTTATTCGTATTATACTTCGGATGTTACTCCTTTCAGTACTCCCTATATTCCCTCACAGTTTAGCAGTGTCATATTAAATATAAATATTAATAGTGTAGACGTGAATGGACTCCTTTGTGCAAGCTGAAATTCTTTGATCAGGAAGTGTTGCTTGATAATATTATATTTTTTTCTGTGCGAAATAATAATATTTATCTAATTATAAATTATAATAGTGCACCGTCAACATTTTTATAACATTGATTTTCATTTTTTTAATGGTCTTGTCAAAAATGTCAGGTTATCGTCAATATCACTTTTAATGGTTTCCTCCCTTTTAATCGTGTATTTTTGTTTATATTATGATTATTGACAAGTTGCTTTTAGTATTGTATAAGACAAAAAATTCTAACTTAACATACGAAAAAACATCAAAGTTAACCAGCAGCCTTTCTGTTTTAAGTGTTCTTTAATTCTCCAGGACCAGGTTGGGATTCCTACACTCACATTAAGCGATTATATACCATTATCTAAGCTGTGAAGAAGTATCTGTTTTCTTACATTAATTTCAAAAATATATACTACCCCTATCTATTCTTTGCGTCCGTCGCACAGTTGGACATCGGCTATAACTCTCAAAGAAATTTCGCTGGACTTCTCAAATTTTGACAGTTTATGGTTTTGAGAATGCAGAATCTTAATTATTTTAATTTCATTCATTTTCATTACATATATATGTATATATATATATTTATATAGATATATCGTACGAACATTATAATTATAAAATATACTAGCTATGGTGCCCGGCTTCGCTCAGGGAGTTCTAGGATAGGTGGAATGAAAGAATAACTTTAAAAAATAATAGTAAAGAAAAATAGACCAAAATTAATCATGATTAGAACAAAATTTGTACCATCCTGAAGTTCTGTTTCAGTATTAGTGGTAAGTTTGAAAACCTCGGAGTCCGCCCAAATATGGTTTGGGTATAAGAGACCCCATTAATGCGGTTCTCTTAGTGCGTTTTCTTCTCGATTAAAATCTGTAATAATTTTCTTGGCTCTATTTTCATGAAAATCTGAACTCCAATTATTTCTGGTTATATGTGGTCTTAAATAATAAAGAAGATGGCCTCGGGACCTTCTCTGTCAAGTGTATTAGTTGAGTGTTACCAATGGGTAGCTTCTCTTTAGCTTGCTCATGACATATTCTTTTCTTTATTATTATCACTTTTAATAAATGTATTTGCTTTAAATACAGTTGTAAATTTCAATAAATTATATTAAAAATAATTATTATTAATTTTTTTTTAGCAAGGATATTGTTCATCTGCAACAAGCGGTTTTTCAAATTTTACTTTTCGGGGCATATTTGTAACACAAATATTCGATTTTTTTTTTGTTTTTTTAGTATTATATTGTATAACATGAGCCTTTGAGTTGACAGAATGACTTCAATTTTAATAATTTGCAGGAAAGCCATTTAAATGAAATTTCTCTTTGGAAAATGCGATCTTTTTATTTTGTATATATATATTTCAATTAACTGTTATATTTTGATATTCCTGTCCAAAAGTTACAAAATTTGTTTATATTAGAAAATAAAAAAAGAGCCAAATCCTTATCAAGTTGAATTACTTCTACTTTTCGAATTCGGTTGAAAATTTACGAATTTTCTAAACAGAAATATTATATGAACATTCATTTTCGATATATATTCCATATCTTTTATTCATACAATCTATAGGTTATCTATTTTATTCAGTATTAGTTTTTATTCGCTCACTACACTATTAAGCAATTTTTGTTTTGTTGTAAAAATACTCTTATATTATATATTGATTAAATGCAATGTTACGATCAATTCTTTCCTCTTATGTGAAACCTAATTTCCTTAGGAATCCAGTTGATTATGTTTATTTTTATTTTCAATTCATTGCAGAGATTATTTAAATAATTATTTAAACATAATCCGTGTAATTTAAAAAGAACAGCTGAAACTAAAACCATAACAAACCGAACTAATGAACGATAATGTTATGAATGGAGCTAGCGCTCCTGGCTTCCAAATGTCGAACTAAATTTTTTTATTCATAAACTCGCTTGGATTAATTAAATGGGCTAATTACATGTAGCGAGAGGCTTAAAATTACAGACCTTGTACCTTCAACATTACACACTTAAGATATAAACTGAAACCTTCTTCATCGTTAGAAGGTATAGAGCCATTCGACAATATAATTTTCTTGTTCGTACGTGGAGTCGTTTTTGAGCCTTTTCGGCACACACATTGTACACTTTGCTTTATAATATATATTGATGATTAGTATAAATTCAAAATGCTCTAACAATTTCATATTAAAATTTATAGCAATTACAATAATAAATAGATAACTACTATGATTGAAAATGTAATTAAATAATAACAAATTTAATGTAATAAACCTTTTTTAAAATTATGAAATTATTCATTAGCTTCACATATTACCTTATGAGCAAGCTTCTTGCTTCCTGGGACATTTTACTTTTCACAACACTATTACATTGAGATTGAAATGGGATCGGAGTTTATAGCAAACTATCGATTCTTGACGTTTTTCTGGAATGCTGCTCTCTATAATCCCAAAAATATTTCTGATTTGTTTCTTAATCCATATTCCGAATCCAGGTCGTATCAGTCAAATCTATCTCATTCTTTTAAAGAAAAGAAAAAGGTCATTGTTTCTTTTCATATTTATGATAGCAGCACAAAAGTCGTGTGATACCTACGTTTGATTTTGTTTGACAGGACTTAAAAAGAAAGGCTAACAAAATTATAACTTTAGTCAATACCAAACTACCAACTTTAACCAAGCAACTACAGTCTATTTATAATTTAATGTAAATTAAAGACAGAGAAATATTTTTGTTAACAATATTTCGTGTACAGTGTACTCTTTTAACTTACTAATTATTATAGTGCAGTACAAATATAAAATATTAAAAAAATTAACAATTCATAAAAAAAAAAAATGTTCAAATCTATTCTATTGGAAATCATAATTTGGTGAATAAATTGTTGCAGTTGGTTCGAAATATATTAATTAAGGATTATGGGTTGATGAAAACCCAAATATGCTAAGAAGATGTTCTAAATAATCAAATTCACTCTTGAGTTCAGTGTTCACGCGTGGTAAAATCTCCTTTACATGAGTATAGGCAGATTGTGTCAAGATCGGAAAACTGTTTATAAAACTTCAAACCATTGCTAACAATAGGGTATATGTACTTTTCCGGGCAATTTCGGGCATTTTACTATATTGTACCAAATAGTTTACATTTGTTTGAACCGTCGTAACTGTTACATATGTTTTTCCAGAACTATATTTCTGGTGTATTACAATTCGTTAGCAATGCTTTATCATACTGTAAACATTCCATTAGGTTTAGCCAAAAAATATAGGCACACTAACTTTAAATATAAAAAAGATGAATGTCTTACTGTCATGTTTTAACTCACATATTATATCATTATTGACGCAAATATTGAGTTAAAAATTAGTCCACATGACGGGAAAAGGGTTCTAGTTTATAATTATTACAATGAAACCTCTAAATTTTAACTTTCATGTTTTGGCCCAATGTCCGGCCGGACAGTGGACTCGCCCCACTGTGCGTCAGTTACCTATCACTTTATTTTTTTTATATTAAAAATGAATTTTTGTCAAAAGAATTCCGGAAAAAAAGAAGAATAAAAAATAGATGCTATGAGACGGCTCACATCTAAGGGATCAGAAGGTAGAGAGATTAGGGAGAAGCTTCAGGGTGGGAAGAAATAAAGGAAAGCCCTGTAATAAAAAGGAAAAGGCCTTAAGGAAGCCGGGAAAGCTTATAATAAAGAAAAAATCATCAGCAATGAAAGAATTTTTATTTATTTCTTAAAGGTATTTTTTCCTCTATTTTCTACAGATCTCATTACCTGCTTATATTTTAATAATTATGTATTCGTAAGATGGATCTAAACCAAATAAAGAAATAGCTATAAAGCCCCTACTTGTTATAAGTTTTTAATGTAATAATTAAAACGATAACCCAAATTTTACAACATTTTACGAAAGCCCGAATTTTATAATAGGTCATAAGAGATGTAATTATTTATCTATAAATACGTTTGATTCTTATATAACAGTCAAATTTACTTTCACATTTTCAATGACTCAGCTGCCAACAGCAGATCCAAGATGTAAAATACGATTATTAAGAAATTTAATAATAGCCAATACAAATTATTAAATTGATATACAGAAATCTTAATGTTAAATAAAAATTTCTAAGTTTGATTTAACTTTTGTTTTCTGTTATCATGTATTTCTTAACAATCCGATATTCATAAATACAACAAAATTTAATTTTAATTAAAATGATGAATTTCTTCGGCTGCAGACTACATATATTTTAAACGCTCCTTATGTAGGGTCACTCTTCTTCTTCTTCTTTCTTGGCGCTACAACTCTTGTAGAGTCAAGGCCTCCTGTAACATGGTCCGCCGGTAGCCGCCGTTCTCCAATTGCGGATCCCCATGATGGATCTGGCATCCGTTGTCACTCCATCCATACATCGGAGCCTAGGTCTTCCAATTCTTCTGGTCCCATGAATCGTCTCCTCCAGGACCTTTCTAGGAATCTGATCCTGGGACATTCTCATTACGTGTCCTGCCCATCGAAGCCGTCCCACTTTTATGATCTTTACAACATCTGGGCTCTTGTAGAGTCCGGTTAGCTCAGCATTTGTTCTTATTCTCCAGACTCTATCAGCGCACACAGGGCCAAAGATTTTTCTCAATATTTTCCTCTCAAACTTTAAGAGGAGAGCTTCCTGCGAGCTAGGTAACGTCCAGCATTCGGAGGCATTGGTGAGAACTGGTCTTACCAAGGTCTTGTACAGTTGCACCTTTGTTTTCCGAGAAATAGCCCTGTTCTTAAAATGCTTTTGTAATCCGAAGTAGCATTTATTTGCGGACATAATTCTTCGATGGATCTCGGCTTTTATGTCGTTATCCGCGTTCACTTGCGATCCAAGATAGCAAAATTCTCTTACCCTTTCAAAAGAAAAGCTTCCAGCCACAAAATGCGATTGTTCATGCACATCCAGTCGTGGGCCTGTATGCATGTATTAGGTTTTGGATTGATTAACCTCTAAGCCTACTCTAGCCGCTGCTATTTGAAGGCTACGAAACGCGTTGCTTAACTCTCTGGGGGTTCTTCCAATAATATCTATGTCATCGGTGAACGCCAAAATCATAGAAGATCTATTGAATAGGGTCCCTCCAACTTGGATTCCAGATTTTCGCACGGCGCTTTCGAGGGCCAAATTAAAGAGAAGGTATGCGAGGCAATCACCCTGCCGGAGTCCCTTGTGGGTTTCAAAGCTGTCAGTCAGGTCACCCTCAACACGCACTGTACATTGTACCTTCTTCATAGTTGCCCTAACCAGACGTATCAGCTTCGGCGGTATTCCCATTTCCAAGAGCTCCTGATATAGCTCATTTCTCTTTATGCTGTCATAGGCCATTCGAAAGTCTATGAACAAATGGTGTGTTCTTATGTAGGGTCACTACATAAGGAAAATAAAAAAATAAAAAAATATACATATATATAAAATAAATTTATTTATAAGTAGAATTCTTAGTTTCATATTTTATTTTTTTACGATAATTGATCCTATATTGTCAGGAGTAATATTTCAACATCAGATCATGGCAACGTACAAATTTAAATGAATTCTAACATCGGTTCCAAAGATATTTCATTGAAATTCGTTTAAATACAATGGCTCTATTTAACAAAACATTACATAGATATAATAAGACATCAGACATTGTTTGTCTTGATGCATTAAGGGAATAAGAAGGAGAGGCTAACTTTATGTTTTATTTTTTCAATTTTTCTGCTTAAAGTTCGGCGTTAAAACTGTAATTTTACACCGTAAAAGAGAGATTTTATTTTTACTTAGTAATAAGTATTTACTTCCTATAGTTACTTACTAATGATTTTGCAGTTTTTTTCATATTAATTTCATTCAATATCTTTCAAAACCATTTTTAATTTGTTGTAGGTAAGTACTATTCATACAATTATGGTGTGAGGTGATAAGATAGATTTACTGCGATCTGCATAAAGGAGATAAGTGTTGTGTTAACCAGTTTCTATGAAATGTATTATAGATTACACTAACTGCGGTAAGTTGTGGCTATGACTATTTTAATATCTAAACTAAAACTATTACAGTTGATAATTGTATTAATATATTAAATTGTATACTTATATTAATCTATATATTTTTTTTTTTTTATATTAATTTACTCATTATTGTGGATAACCACCATTCATTTCCCGGCGGAGCCAAATCTTTTCTCTTCAAAAATAAATTATTTATAATATAATTTTTTTTTTTACAATCATACTCTCAGTATCAAACCAATGTTTTGTTTCTAATATCTTCTTTTTGTATGCTGTTAAATGGCAGTTTGTAGCAATATTTAATATAAATAAATAGATTTCCATTTTGTTTACTTTAATTATTTGTTAAGATAATTCTTTTTTGTTATCGTAGACCTTTTTTTTTTTTTTTTTTTTTTAATACTTTACAGGAAGATACCTAGTGTTGGAAGAGGTATCTAACAGAAAATTGGATCTTTTCCGTAACCGGTTAGTAATTAATAACCATGATTTAGTTACCGCTCGAAATGGAAAAACACAACAAATTAGAAACTTTGGAATTTATTATATTAAAATCTTTCTCTAGAGACTCCTATATTTTTACTTGATCAGGTGTATATATACACTTACCCTACTATAACCTATTCCCATATATACTTTCACTTATGGAACTGTGTATGAAATCTATTCTAACAGATATTATTGTGATCATGGAAATTTTCGAATTCGGGTTTTCAAAGGGTGCATTTTTGGCTGAGTACAATTTAAAAAAAAATCGCAAATGGTCTGTGGGTTTATATGAACATCTCTGCTTGAAAACTATAAAAAATAAGTGACATAGCTAGATATATGCCCGGGATGTTATGTTATAGTGGATTTTATATAGCCACATTTTTGTCAAATTTTCCAACATGAAGTACTTTATGCCAACGGTTGTTCATAAGTTCAGAAATTTCTCACAATTTTCACAAATGTTTTTGATTACACTCGCCATTGTGTCCATGCGGAATTGTGTATCTTTAGAAATTTCTCACAATTTTCACAAATTATTTTGATTAAATTCGTCATTGTATCCATATGGAATTGTGTATCTTTTAAAATCAGGTTGGTTTTAACGTCATCAAAGTTTAATACTGATTCGACTAAAAAAAATAAAATACTAATAATTAAATCATTCAAGGTAAATTTTTCTGTTGATTAAGGTCCGGGGATGTTATATAAAAAAATAAATATTTTTATAATATTCACAAAAGCTAATAAAAACAAAATAAATGAATAAGACCAATGTATTTAGCAAACAACGTATTTTCAGTTTGCTTTACATAAAAATAAAATAACTTACATTTTTATTACGCAAGTGAAGATCTGTAATAAATAATTGCTGATCAGTGTACCAGTCTTAAACAATGAAAATATGATTTTTGTTTATACAATGTTCGAACACTTTTTTTTTTCGTTTATATCTTTCTCTGCTTTATACATAATTTTTTAATTCCGTTTTAATTTGTATTACTTATTATTATTCAGTAACTATAAAATGTAATATCGAACACTGCTCTGATGTATTTTCTGTCCGAAATGCAATAAATTATAAAATATGTATATTTTTTGTTGTATTCCTAAATATAATATAATAAATTAAACCTTTTTCAATTACGATCATAGTGAAAACACATATATTTTCAAAATATTCAAACATCCAAGTTCGACATGTTCTTTTTTTAGGGCATCATTTATTTTAGTGTCTTTGTCAATTTTTTTTTTTATTTTTTTTTTTTAATAGATTACGGTTGTGTAACACATAGCCAAAAAATTATTCCCCGGTTAATAAATTTTCGTTAGACAAAAGTTACTCATTCCGGTTATCATATGTAACTGTTACAGAAAAATAAAATCTGGTGCGTGCGCGCAACACACAACTTTCACTTACCAACTTACTTAGATAAGAAATTAATGCGATTTGTTAATGCCACTTCTCAAAGTTACAAATTTTTCCACATTCATTTCGTATTTTTGTTTTCATTTGCTCAATAATCCCCTCAGAACATTTTAAATAACACCTAATTTTCATTACACATGACGAATATGATGAAAATCGTTTAAGCTGTTTTTGAGATATTCGAAAAATTGGAAAAAAAAAGTTATGAAATAAAGTGCCCCCTCCGGTTGATCAATTTTGATGAAATGTTGGCTATCACATCTTAGGCATATACATACATCAAATACCCAATTTGATCAAAATCGTGAAAGCCGTTTTTGAGTAAATAAAAAACACGTGAAAATGATACAAAATTTAATAAGTAAAGTCCCCCCTCCGGTTTATCAATTTTGATGAAACGTTGGTTATCACATCTTTGGCATATACGAACATCAAATACCCAGTTTGATCAAAATCGTGAAAGCCGTTTTTGAGTAAATAAAAAAAACACGTGAAAAAGATACAAAATTTATCAAGTAAAGTCCCCTCTCCGGTTGATCAATTTTGATGAAATGTTGGCTATAACATCTTTGGCATATACGAACATCAAATACCCAGTTTGATCAAAATCGTAAAAGCCGTTTTTGAGTTAATAAAAAAAAAAACACGTGAAAATGATACAAAATTTATCAAGTAAAGGCCCCCCTCCGGTTGATCAATTTTGATGAAATTTTTACAGTCATATCTTGGGCATATTAATACATCGAATACTCAGTTTAATCAAAATCGTTAGAGCCGTTTCTGAGAAAATCGAAAAAAACGTAAAAAGTTATTGTATTAAATAAAGTACCCCCTCCCTTTGAGCAATTTAGATGAAATTTTTGCTGTCACATCGCGGGCATATACGTACACTAAATACCTAATTTTAGGTTCGCACGGTTTATAGTTTTTGAGCTAGTCTGTTCACAAACACACAGACACACAGACACACACACACACACACACACACACACAGACCATTTCGAGGGACTTGGTTATTTGAACTCAGGGGACCCCAAAACGTGTATTTCCGTTGAAAACCGGAAGTCGAAATTGTTCACGATCGCAATACTTCCACTTACTATATATCTCATATATAGGTAAGTGAAAGTAAAAAATAATATTAAACCAAAAATATATGCAAAACAATTGAAAATTTATAAAATGAGCGATAAGTTATTAAGCAAATGAAGTAAATAGGAGTTTTTTTATTTTTTAGCCTCTTAATATTAATAAGGCTCAGGATTCAATTACTTTATTGTAAAATTCAAGTGAATTTATACTGCACAAAATGCATTCAAAATTTATAGTATTATTAAGTATTAAAACTTTTTTCATTCAAAAAGATACTCATTAAAACTTTCTTATTCAAAAAGGTTTTCTCTTTTTCTATTTGATTATAAAAACTTTTAATTTGATCATCATCAGGAAACAGAGTTTTTCAACATTTCAAACCAATTTGATTAGTTGATTTTTGGTCATATCACTAGATAAGTCCACAATCCTACAAAAATAAACTCTTAATGGATCTAATTTATTAACTTTCGGATTCACGTAATATGAAAGATTTTTTTTTTTTTACTTTATTATATATATTGGCAGTTGTTATAAAATAGATAGTACATTTAACAAAAAAAGTCAGATGATTTTGTCTAAAAATTCCAATGTTACATGACTTATTTTTGCCACTTTAAACTAATTTATAATTTAAATTTTTTGATGTTATAATGAAATGTAATAAATTTATATTTTAAAACTTTTGTACAGCTGCAGTTTCTATACTAGTTAGTTCTACATTTACACGAAAGAGGCGCTAGCTCCTAGTCAGCCATGTGCTGCCACCTTCTGTATTTTGACGGAACTTGCTTCTACTTTAAAATTTTATTTAAATAAAGTTGCACTTAATTATATCTTCATTATTTGTTTAATTAGTTCAGAACGGAATTGATTTTTTATGGACCCAGTTGCTAAATTGGTTGTAAAAGAGTTTACTATATAGCTGGTAGCTAGTTAATGCAATTCTTATTTTAGAATCCAAAGTGTGATTGCGAAAAGATTTAATCAAGGTGAGTACTTGTTAATCGTTTCATTAATAAAATAATAATTATAGATGAGTATATCTATTCTAATGAAATATTATATTTTATCAAGATATATTAAATATTTTTTTATTAAATATAAAAGTAATATAAAGGTGAATTTAAAATGTCTAGGGGCCATTTCACGTCAAATCATCCAGCCGAAGATCAAAATTTTACCTTCCCCCCTCAGATTTTGATAAAAATGTATTTATTGAGTATATACAGAAATGAGAAAAAATGCCAAATTTTACCCAATTCCAACAAGTAGTTTCAGAATTATGGTCATTTGAGCTTTTAATATATTTGAAGTTCCAATAACGACTTACTCAAAACCTCAAAACCAAGTTGTACATGTTAAGACTTTCCTCTGTAGAATGGGTATTAATTGAACTGAAGCTTTCAAAATTTATTCATTAATTCTGCATTTCATACAGAATCGGATTATACTATAAATATTAGAGAGATTATTTTTCATTATGGAAAAAAAATTTCTCAAACATAAAAATTTAGATTAGATAGAAGAATAGATTAGATAGAATAGATAGAAGTTGTAAAACAGTCATCGAAAGATGCCATCATCAAAAATCTCTCTCCAACCAGCCTAATAAACTATATATCACTGGAAAGAGGATGAAATTTTCTATCTAATGATGTAATTATATTATTGGGTTATTGAGTTATAATAGTTTCATGTCGATTTGAATCTAATATAGTAAAATTTAATTCAAAAGTGTCGCTTACAAAATAAACAGCTGAAATCTCTTTAAAATATACTCATACAATTTATAAAGGGCATATGATTTCCTTTTAAATGATATAATAATATTGGTGTGCTTTTGAGCTGAAAATGTTTTATTACAATGTAAATCTAATAAAATTGATTCTACTTAGTGTGATATGTATGTTTCTGTTTGGCTAAAATCTCTCTAGGAAAGCCTATTGAAATATTATATATCACTGAAAAGAGGATGAAATTTTCTATCTCATGATGAAATAATAAAAGTGGTTTATTGAGTTACAAGAGTTATATTTCGTTTTGAATGTAATATAGTAAAATTATTTTTAAAAGTGACGCATGCTAATTAATACAGCTTTAATCTATTTCCACTTGAAGATTCACTTTGAGGATCTTATACATTTTTTTTTTTTTTTCTGTGCTTAGACTATTGAAGCTTCTTATTGATACTTTTGTCTTGTTGTTTGACTTTGTTGAAATGATTTCAGTTTCAGAGGTCTTCAATCTAATCCTGTAAGAAATTCACTTCACGAGTGCTCTTTCAGCAACTTGTTATTCCTTTTTATTTTCTTCATCGCTATGATCGCGTTTAACATTTCCTTCTCCATTTTCATTAGGTTAGGTTATCATGAAACCTCTTATTTAACTTTTTGTGGTTCTACATTATTGTTCAATATAGCATTGTCTATGAAACCCTTGAGGAACTTTATCACTATCTATTTGAAAATATAACAGTTTCTTAAAAACAGAGCACTTGAGAAGAAATAATTATTATCATGCCTTTTTAATATGTCTCTCACTCCTTTTTAATTAATTAGGGATTTAATTGATTAAAAAGGATCATTTAATTAATCCATAATTGAAGATTTAAGCATTTTTGGCTCATTAATAAAAAGAAATTGATTTATCTGTGTTCGTTACTACTCAAATAAAATTTTATTCAATTTAAAAAAGAATTAAATGTTTCATACAAGATGGAATCAAATCCATAATATTATTCCTAAAAGACTTTAACTTATAATAAAAAAAAAATATATTAATTATATCATAGGTATTGATATAATCATATTGATTCTAACAGCTATTGCTTAATTTTTTATTATCTTTTATTTTAGAATTATGATGATAATTGAAAATAATCACAGGAATATAGAAAGTATTTATTCAGTTTTCTTTAAAAAATAAGCATATTTTGTTTGATTTTATTTTACTTCTTTTTTATGAAATACAAACTCTGTTCAAAACTGAAGAAAAGAAAGAAATTGATTCATAATATGATTCCTAACTATAAAATTCTATTTTTAATGTATTGTTTTTTCTCATTAGTCAATCATATTTCTGCTCTCTTCTGTAAGTGGCAGTATTAAATGTATTGCTGTTGATCATTACTGTTTCACCTTGATTTGTACTTAGGTACGTAAAAATTGATGAACAATAACATTGATAACTAAAATTCTTTGTTGGATTGTCATATTCACGTTCATTAACATAAATTTGCAATCTATCTTAGAATAAAGTTTTTTTTAATAGATATTTTATGATTGTTTTCCTGCAGTATTAAATTATCCCTCTGGGATCAATGATTCACTTTGGAAAACCCATTCCCAAAGGGCTCATTATACTTTCAGATATATTCAAATTTTATTACAGGCTAAACTTATTATTATGGCCCATTTGATTATTATAACACTTTACGATAAAAGATAAATGTTATTAAATAGAGAGTACTTAATGTGAATGAATAAGTGAATATCATTATTGCTTCTAAGAATTCGTATAGCAAGAAGTTGGCCAATATTAATATTTACATCTCACATATGTATTAAGTCGTTATTTATAAATTCAGTCATGAAAAATGAAATGACACTTTGATAATAATAGTAATAATTATTATAGAATAATTATCGTAATAGTTATGATGAATAAACAAATAATATTTTTGTTCTAATATAAATTTACAAATTATGGTTTATTTTTTTTTTAATTTGTGTCATGATTGGATCCATCAATATTAGAGAATTTTTCTCATCGTTAGGCTGTGGATGGTAAATAGGAATAATTAATTTAATTTTTCTTCTTTTATTTCATCTGTTATGGTAAAGGAGTTTGATTAGAATATAGAAAAGGGAAATTCAAAGTGATGATTTGGTTAAGATATTATTTTATGAAGTCTTGGTGAATAGGACATTGAAGTAGCCTGTGTGCAAATGTTTCCTCAAGAGTGCAAAGTCTGGACATTCCTCATATTTGTTAAACAATGTTACATATCTATGGGTTTAAATTTTGCTATATGGAAGCTGTTAAGAAGGAGTTGTGATATCATTCTCAAGTTATCGATGTGGATCTTAGCGTTAAACTGCCTAGTTAGGTAGTTTTTTTGAAAAATGAGGTGTGTCAATAATTTCTGCAGAGAGTTTTTATGGCTCTTGCTCAAACACAAATATTTCTGGGGGAGAAAAAAGAGATACCAACCTATATATATATTTATTCTTTTCTCCCTTAAAACTGTCCTCTCGTTGCATTTCTGAAGTAATCAAATTTATTGATAATCCACAGTATTTACTACAACAAAAAATATGGTAATTAACTGATCATTTATTTATATTCTGCAGTGCATCAGTGCCTTACCACTGGCCTAACCCATGCCATATATTTAACCTGTAAATATATTGAAATTTTTAGTATTTTAAATCTCATATGCTACCAAATTTATGAGGAATTATTTTTTTCTCAAAATTGTTTAAAGAAATATTAGGTAGAAAAAAATAAGTTGATAAAAGCAATAATTTTCTAATACAACCTAAATACTTACATATAGGTACTTTTTAACTAATTTTCAACTACATATTTACAATGATTTACTGAAATCTGAATTAATATTGATTGTTAATTTTTTACTTTTATCAATTTAATATTATTTATTTGTTTACGTAAAAAAAATATATAATGAGTGTTAATGTATGCGTTTGTTACCTATAGTAGTTAAGAAAGATGAGGAAGAGTATTAGTTACTGGTGATGACCGCTAGAGTTCATTACTTGCACGTCTTACTCGATTTATTTATTGAAAATACATCTTAATTATTTATCTCCTCTCCTTTTTAATATATATGTGGAAAGGGCTTTAATGAATTGGAAAAAAAAATGCGAGGGTATGGGGATCAAGATTGGTAGTGACTACCTCTTCAATCTCCAGTTCGCTGATGACCAAGTCATTATCGCTTCAGAAGTAGAGGATGTGGAGTACATGATGAGGAAGATCCTTCAGGAATATTCTAGTTGGGGGCTAGAAGTCAACAAGGAAAAGTCCGTCTAAATGGCCTTTAACGGAACAGGGAGTAATTTAATCCTGGAAGGATGGAATTTAGAGCAACAATGCAAGTTTAAGTATTTAGGAAGCTGGTTGGACTCGCTAGGGTCCAGCGATCTGGACATCCAGGAAAAGGTCGTTCAAGGAAAAAAAATCATCGGGATCTTGAACTCGGTATTATGGAGTAGGAATGTCAGCATGAAAACAAAAAAAATAATGTATAAAGCCTTTTTGGAAAGCGTCAGCCTCTACTCGGCAGAAGCGTGGACATTAAAAGCTAAACAAGCAGGTAGGCTCTTAGCCCTAGAAATGGATTTTTGGAGGCGAGCATGCGGAGGGTCCAGAATCCAAAAAATTCCCAACGAACAAATAAGACGGCGGGATGGGAAAGAAGAAAACATCCTCCATCGTATAGAAACCATGAGGTTAAAATGGTTTGGACATGTTATGAGGATGAATGAGGGAGCATGGCCAAAAAAACTGCTGAAATGGAAACCAGAAAGAAGAAGGAAAAGAGGTCGCCCGAGAAAACTCTGGTATGACGGAGTGGAAGAAGGAATGATGAACAGAGGGATAAGAGAGGGAGACTGGGAAGACCGAAAGAAATGGAGAGCGCTTATTATTGGGGACGACATATGACTTAATGTTGTAAACAGTCGTAAATAATAAAAAAAAAATCTTAATTATTAGTTCAAACTAATGTATGTATATATATATTGATCAATATACATATATACACATTTATATAGCAAACTCCATACTAAATGGTAAAAAACCATAGCAATCTCTCGCACTGATTAGGTGGGATTTTTCAGAAGCTTACAACTACTACTAAACGAGTTTTTATAAGAAAATTGATTATTGATGGAAGGATTCAGGTTATCTACTTTTAGAAATCCAATTACTGTAAAGACAATACGTTGACTAATAATACATTACTGTGAACGTGAGTTAAGGAACTCAACAAAGGACTCAACTTAAATTATGAGTTATTAATAATACTAAATAAAGGCACATACTATCACTGAATATAAGAGCGTTTTATGTAGTTTCAGTTTTCTAGAATCCTCCCTTTTTGGGGGATCGGGAAGGGCGCAATGTACATTCGCATTTTTGAATGAATTATAAGTTTGGGTTGTGAGCTATTTTTATAAATTTGCTGGTTGGCTTAGACTTTTTTTAAAAGTCTCACTGTTGAAGTTTGTAATTATGTTGACAAATTTGTAAAGTACCGAACCATTGGCAATGAAAATTGGAAGAGTTGCTTGTACAGCCAATGGGGCAACACCATAAGGCTTGTATTCCTCACGTGATCGTAACTCAAGGGAAGAAAATGAATTGCTCCATAAGCAACCTTAGCAAAGTCATACATTCTCTTATATTTTCCTTCTTTTTTTCTTTTCTTATAGACATTGTTCCAAATAAAATTATAAATATTTTCCATAGAAGTTATTATGAAATACTTAAGCTCTATACGCAATGCAGTTCATCACCATAGTAATAAAGTAAGTTGGTTTAATCCTATGAAATATTTAACAATTTGCATTAATAATACACATTTTAATTTGATGATATGAAAATTATTCGTGTTATTGGATAATTGAAATTAATATATCAAACATATTTCTTTGATGCTAAATTTGTTTTCTCCTGGAAATTTAATACTATAGGTGATATGTCTAACCCGAAAAACGTTGTCTCCAGTTAGCTAGACAATCCTTTGACAGGGTTTCAAACTCTCCGAGGAATCTGTCAGTACTGTGCACTACACAGAGGAATCTGAAGGTAATATCTGTGTTTATTTGCAAAAAGTTGTTAGGTCAGATTGAACTATTTTCTACTTTACCGATCCTGAAATGAGTTTTGAGTTATATTTTTCAAAACTAACAATTGTTCTTAAACTTTATAGAAGAGACTTCTTTAGAATTAGTTTTACTTTGAGCTTATCAAATTCTGGCAAGGAAAAATAAAATTTAAAACATAAATTGAGACAGATTATTTAGAAAATGTAAATCTGATATCTCAACTTTTGGCAAATAAACACAGATATATTGTCTATCATGGTTTATAAGCTGTAATTCATGAAAGTGGACACATAATAATTATAATTTTAGTTATTCCCTTGATAAGAAAAAATAATGCATGTAAAGTTGTTATCTTCACTTTCCAAGAAATGAAATATATAGTAAGCGACTGTATTGGAAAGTGACGTTAAAACAACAAACAACAAAAATAATATAGGCCTTAACTCTGTAAATAATTGTCCTTTTTCCGTAATTTCTTTTTCATTTTGCACAAAAACATGAAAATAAAATATTTTTCTATTCCTTATAACTGTTTCCATTGGATATATTAAGATAAAAAGTATATTTGGCTGAACAGCAATGTTATCTAATTTTTTTTAATTTATTCATACGCTGCTTTTCGAGTTTTGAGGTAACTTACATACTGCCCTGGCTTTTTATACATATGATTTATTTCTTATAACTATCCATGTTAAAGTATATGTTTACCATGAACAATATGTAGTATATAACCTCTTGAGTTTAACGTCGTATTAGAAATGGAATAGAAAAATAAATCCTTGCATTCCTTTTTTGTTTTTATAACATATTGGTATTTATATATACCTATATGCTATATAAAAACAAAAAGCAAGTGCTATGATTTAAATATATATATATAATTGTATAATTGTTAAAAAACTTTTATTTTGTGTAAGTATTAAGGAAAGTGGGGTTGTTTTGAATTCATTAATTCAAAGAAATAGATTCAGTATTTAAGCCTACTCGCACATGTTTGTACCTACTACTGACGCAAATTGCAACCATTGGACGTTATATTGTATGTTTATATTATATGATGATTCATTTAGGCCGCATATGAATGAACGGCTTGTGGAAAAAAAATTATAATGATTCTTATTATGATTAACTTCAGCTTTATAAACATACTGGTGTATAAATCTATTTAAACAGGTGTTATTATTTAGTGGGAGTAATGATTAGTCATTGGATGGCGATCGGGCAATAATCTGCTCGGCAAATTAGACCATTTATCAAAGGAAGGATTCTAAATAAAGTGAAGCGTCGTAAATCTGGTCCGGTGATAGATGCCCGGGTTCGGTTAGTGTCCTATCCCTTGTATGAGCTAACCAGTAAAGTGGCTTTAAATAATAAATATATATTATTATTTGTAAATTTAATAATAATTATTATTTCTTTATAATTAATAATGAATATATATATATATATATTTTAATTAAATTAAAAAAGTAAGTTAAGGATCTCTTGGATTGCGAAAGAAGAGATCATTGCGAGGGAACAAGCTTAATTTTCCCAACTCATCTTTTATCCCATCCCCTGTAGATTTACAAATTTGTACAATGTAATTTTAAGTAATTGACCTCGGGACTGATTTTTTCCTTATAATATTTTTATACTTTATTGAATTAACTAAAAAAGCAAGCAAAAAGACGATAAATATATCATTTGTGTTATATTTTTTAAAACTTCTTTGTATGCTTTTTCTTACTTAATTTTTCCCAAAACTGTTTTTATCCTTACCAGATCATTCACAGAACGAACATTCCTTACTTGATACAGGATCATTAACAGTCAAAAAGTAAACAAAAAATTTTATTTGTTAACAATAGGCCTGAAAAGAACAACATATTTGGGACACCATGAAATTATTCTAAAAAAAGAAGAAGTAATTTTTTGTTAGGGCGACTTATGTTTCCGTCCCGGCATCTCATTAGAAGTTTGCAACAGCTTCAGGATACTTGGGATACCTTGGGTTTCTGTCCTGCTCAACGAAATCTTATGATTCTGTCTCAGGTAGATTTTAATAATCTTAAGAGTTGCTACACAGTTATGTTTTCTAACCAATCGTTGCCTCCCATTGTAAACTCGATTGAGCTCTTTTATCAATATTTGTATTCCAAACAAATTAATCGGGACTTCGCGTTCGCCACCGCCTATAGAGTGCGGTGATAGATTTACAATGGTGGAGGTAACAGGGTTAAACTTAATTGATAATTGTACATTTTAAAAGACCTTTGATTGGAGAACAGGCTATTCTTGATGATAAATAAATTATTACATGTGGAATAGTGTCCAAATGTGAAAAGATTGTTTTATACATGCTTTGTGCCTTCAAACTAGCCAACTTAAAGGATTTAAAGGACTACACCAAATAAAAGTGTAAATTAAAGTGATTAATGGCTTAACTTATTTTTTAAGGCTTACATTAGTTAATGATAGAGTAATATGAGAGAATTTTTGCTTGAATATGAGTTTAATTATTAACCCTACATACTGTGGTTAAAGTTATACCTAATTTCTCTCTCGATTGATATTAATGTATTAGGTTGGTCTGTAGTGATAAGTGAATTTTAGACAAAACATTGTTTTGATTTATTAAAAAAATTTGGTCTCAGTCCATTTTTATAACCTATCTTATGTACCATTTATGTATCAAATAAATAAATTTTAAAAAATATTCAATTCCAACAATCACTTTATTTTATAACAATTATGAAGTAAATAAATATATAATTAACATTGGTCAATGCCAAGTATTGGATCCGAAAGTTTCACAGCAACTCCCACAATATTAATTATGGAATTAATGGCTATTATAGGTAATGAAAATAGCCACTTCTACATACAGTCATGTATTTTGAAACAGGCTTATCTATTCTTAGTTTTATAAGCCATTCTTTAAATAGCTTCTCACTTCTTGGACAATAATGAAATGGCAACAATAGATTAGTTTTTGCTCCATTGGACTTTAATTATGATCAAATAAATTAAAAATACCATTGAATCCTTGGTACTTGCCTTGATTCTATCCCTGTTCCGTTAGTTTCATTCAAGTAGCAGCACCATCGCTTCCGACCGCTGAAAAAGGTCTCTTTGAATCATGGGCGTGACCGCAGAGGGGGCCAGTGGAAACACGTCCAATATTTTGGAAAGGGAAAACTTCCCACACATAAATTGCAAGTTTTAAGATACCAAGTACCTCTAAGTACCCATGCACTAAACACTCCAATAATTTGGTGCTGGTGACGCCCATGGCTGTTGAAAAACGGAGCAGCGTTTGGTTCCATGGAAAAGAAATACTTTTATAAGAATTAAAAAATTTGATGAACCATCCAAAAAAATTAGATAGTATTAGAGCTTCCTTTTAACACCTCATCTAATTATTCCTTTTGGAAGAAATAATCCTCAAAACATTTCGCATAATGGTTGTTAATTTGTGACTCTAGCTTTTTTTATTTAACCTAAAAATAAAAATGCCTTTGAACTTTGCCGACTCCTGATTTCTGCTGCTCAGGTCAAATAAACCCCCCCCCCCAGCCCAATTCCAGCTCTGGTTTATCGCGAGCGTTTGAACTGTGCCTGAAATTCCGGCACTGCTAATTAATCCTCCTAATAGAATTGCAAAACCAACTTTGCTTATCAATTAATAATTAGGCACGTTATTTTTTCATTACCATTCTTCCCTTCTTTTATTCCACCAGGAATAAAACCATTCTTATTATTATAATTTAAAAAAATAATTAAAATAGAATCATCAAAAAAATTTTAAGGGGCGATGATAGTTTGTCCCATTATAAAATGTGAAAATATTTAATGAATAACATTTAGAATCTTTTATGTAATTTTATTGTACATGAAGATTATTGATGTGTATATATATTATACTAATATTGGTCTTATTTTAGGCACTTATTCCTCTATTTTTTCAAATTTTTTTGTAAATATATAAATTAATTTATGGATGTCCACACTAGTATGTTTTTTTATTTCATTCAATAATTTCTCCTGAACGGATGTTAGTCCCGGAATAATAACATTATTTTTCATTTCATTTCAATAATTGACGTTCTACTGTACTTGCTCTTGAAACTATGAATCGTGTTATATAAAGTTAACTGCATTTTTTTATGATAAACGATTTTATTTTTAAAAATTACCGCTTTTATTACTTTCACTTACCTATATATGAAATATATAGTAAGTGGAAGTATTGCGATCGTGAAAATTTTCGACTTCCGGTTTTCAACGGAAATACGCGTTTTGGGATCCCCTGAGTCAAAATAACCAAGTCCCGCGAAATGGTCTGTGTGTGTGTGTCTGTGTGTGTGTCTGTGTGTGTGTGTGTGTGTGTGTGTGAACAGACTAGCTCAAAAACTATAAACTGTGCGAACCTGAAATTAGGTATTTAGAGTATGTATAATCCCGCGATGTGACAGCAAAAATTTCATCAAATTTGCTCAAAGGGAGGGGGTACTTTATTTAATAACTTTTTAAGTTTTTTTCGATTTTCTCAAAAACGGCTGTAACGATTTTGATTAAACTGAGTATTTGATCTATTTATATGCCCAAAATATGACTGTAAAATTTTCATCAAAATTGATTAACCGGAGGGGTGACTTTACTTAATAAATTTTGTAACATTTTCACGTGTTTTTTTTATTTACTCTAAATCGGCTTTAACGATTTTGATCAAACTTGGTATTTGATGTATTGATATGCCAAAGATGTGATAACCAACATTTCATCACAATTGATCAACCGGAGGGGGGACTTTATTTAATAACTTTTTAAGTTTTTTTCGATTTTCTCAAAAACTGCTCTAACGATTTTGATTAAACTGAGTATTTGATCTATTTATATGCCCGAGACATGACTGTAAAAATTTCATCAAAATTGATCAACCGGAGGGGGGACTTTACTTAATAAATTTTGTATCATTTTCACGTGTTTTTTTTATTTACTCAAAAAAGGTTTCAACGATTTCGATCAAACTGGGTATTTGATGTATGTATATGCCAAAGATTCGATAACCAACATTTCATCAAAATTGATCAACCGGAGTGGGGACTTTACTTAATAAATTTTGTATCATTTTCACGTATTTTTTTTATTTACTCAAAAACGGTTTTAACGATTTTGATCAAACTGGGTATTTGATATATCTATATACCAAAGATGTGATAGCCAACATTTCATCAAAGTTGGTCAAACGGAGGGGGTACTTTATTTCATAATGTTTTTCCAATTTTTACCTTTTTTTCGATGATCTCAAAAACGGCTTTAACGATTTTTATCAAATTCGTCATGTTAAATAAAAATTAGGTGTTCTTTGATATCAGGTAAGCTTTATCATTATTAAAATGTTCTGAGGGGGCTTAAATGGGGAAGGGGCCTTTTTTGTTTACCAATAAAGTATCGTTGTTTTTGTTTATATAAAGAAATCGACTGTCTCTCGTTACGCCTAAAAATAAGAAATGGCTAAATATGAGATATGATAAAAATAAAGAAAACATATAGAGGAGAAAAAAAAGAAAATTATTCAGTCAACTTATAAAACTAGTTGCGGCCACGTATGTGGAGTACGCCTTTAATGACAGACCATTGTTAATAATTAAAGCCGTTCTGTACATTTAAGAAGTGGCAAATAACAGAACCGTTGGTAAGTGAAAGTTGTGTGTTGCGAGCACGCACCAGATTTTTTTACTTTCACTTACCTATATATGTAATATATAGTATGTGGAAGTATTGCGATCGTGAAAAATTTCGACTTCCGGTTTTCAACGGAAATACACGTTTTGGGGTCCCCTGAGTCGAAATGACCAAGTCCCGTGAAATGGTCTGTGTGTGTGTGTGTGTGTGTGTGTGTGTGTGTGTGTGTGTGTGTGTGTGTGTGTGTGTGTGTGTGTATGTGAACAGACTAGCTCAAGAACTATAAACCGTGCGAACCTGAAATTGGGTATTTAGTGTAGGTATATGCCCGCGATGTGACAGCAAAAATTTCATCAAAATTGCTCAAAGGGAGGGGGTACTTTATTTAATAACTTTTTAAGTTTTTTTCGATTTTCTCAAAAACGGCTCTAACGATTTTGATTAAACTGAGTGTTTGATCTATTTTTATGCCTGAAATATGACTGTAAAAATTTCATCAAAATTGATCATCCGGAGCGGGGACTTTACTTAATAAATTTTGTATCATTTTCACATGTTTTTTTATTTACTCAAAAACGGTTTTAACGATTTTGATCAAATTGGGTATTTGATATATCTATATACCAAAGATGTGATAGCCAACATTTCATCAAAGTTGGTCAAACGGAGGGGGTACTTTATTTCATAATGTTTTTCCAATTTTTACCTTTTTTTCGATGATCTCAAAAACGGCTTTAACGATTTTTATCAAATTCGTCATGTTAAATAAAAATTAGGTGTTCTTTGATATCAGGTAAGCTTTATCATTATTAAAATGTTCTGAGGGGGCTTAAATGGGGAAGGGGCCTTTTTTGTTTACCAATAAAGTATCGTTGTTTTTGTTTATATAAAGAAATCGACTGTCTCTCGTTACGCCTAAAAATAAGAAATGGCTAAATATGAGATATGATAAAAATAAAGAAAACATATAGAGGAGAAAAAAAAGAAAATTATTCAGTCAACTTATAAAACTAGTTGCGGCCACGTATGTGGAGTACGCCTTTAATGACAGACCATTGTTAATAATTAAAGCCGTTCTGTACATTTAAGAAGTGGCAAATAACAGAACCGTTGGTAAGTGAAAGTTGTGTGTTGCGAGCACGCACCAGATTTTTTTACTTTCACTTACCTATATATGTAATATATAGTATGTGGAAGTATTGCGATCGTGAAAAATTTCGACTTCCGGTTTTCAACGGAAATACACGTTTTGGGGTCCCCTGAGTCGAAATGACCAAGTCCCGTGAAATGGTCTGTGTGTGTGTGTGTGTGTGTGTGTGTGTGTGTGTGTGTGTATGTGAACAGACTAGCTCAAGAACTATAAACCGTGCGAACCTGAAATTGGGTATTTAGTGTAGGTATATGCCCGCGATGTGACAGCAAAAATTTCATCAAAATTGCTCAAAGGGAGGGGGTACTTTATTTAATAACTTTTTAAGTTTTTTTCGATTTTCTCAAAAACGGCTCTAACGATTTTGATTAAACTGAGTATTTGATCTATTTTTATGCCTGAAATATGACTGTAAAAATTTCATCAACATTGATCATCCGGAGCGGGGACTTTACTTAATAAATTTTGTATCATTTTCACATGTTTTTTTATTTACTCAAAAACGGTTTTAACGATTTTGATCAAACTGGGTATTTGATATATCTATATACCAAAGATGTGATAGCCAACATTTCATCAAAGTTGGTCAAACGGAGGGGGTACTTTATTTCATAATGTTTTTCCAATTTTTACCTTTTTTTCGATGATCTCAAAAACGGCTTTAACGATTTTTATCAAATTCGTCATGTTAAATAAAAATTAGGTGTTCTTTGATATCAGGTAAGCTTTATCATTATTAAAATGTTCTGAGGGGGCTTAAATGGGGAAGGGGCCTTTTTTGTTTACCAATAAAGTATCGTTGTTTTTGTTTATATAAAGAAATCGACTGTCTCTCGTTACGCCTAAAAATAAGAAATGGCTAAATATGAGATATGATAAAAATAAAGAAAACATATAGAGGAGAAAAAAAAGAAAATTATTCAGTCAACTTATAAAACTAGTTGCGGCCACGCATGTGGAGTACGCCTTTAATGACAGACCATTGTTAATAATTAAAGCCGTTCTGTACATTTAAGAAGTGGCAAATAACAGAACCGTTGGTAAGTGAAAGTTGTGTGTTGCGAGCACGCACCAGATTTTTTTACTTTCACTTACCTATATATGTAATATATAGTATGTGGAAGTATTGCGATCGTGAAAAATTTCGACTTCCGGTTTTCAACGGAAATACACGTTTTGGGGTCCCCTGAGTCGAAATGACCAAGTCCCGTGAAATGGTCTGTGTGTGTGTGTGTGTGTGTGTGTGTGTGTGTGTGTGTGTGTGTGTGTGTGTGTGTGTATGTGAACAGACTAGCTCAAGAACTATAAACCGTGCGAACCTGAAATTGGGTATTTAGTGTAGGTATATGCCCGCGATGTGACAGCAAAAATTTCATCAAAATTGCTCAAAGGGAGGGGGTACTTTATTTAATAACTTTTTAAGTTTTTTTCGATTTTCTCAAAAACGGCTCTAACGATTTTGATTAAACTGAGTATTTGATCTATTTTTATGCCTGAAATATGACTGTAAAAATTTCATCAAAATTGATCATCCGGAGCGGGGACTTTACTTAATAAATTTTGTATCATTTTCACATGTTTTTTTATTTACTCAAAAACGGTTTTAACGATTTTGATCAAACTTGGTATTTGATGTATTTATATGCCAAAGATGTGATAACCAACATTTCATCACAATTGATCAACCGGAGGGGGGACTTTACTTAATAAATTTTGTATCATTTTCACGTGTTTTTTATATTTACTCAAAAACGGTTTTAACGATTTTGATCAAACTTGGTATTTAATGTATTTATATGCCCGAGATACGACTGTAAAAATTTCATCAAAATTGATCTACGGGAGGGGGGACTTTACTTAATAAATTTTGTATCATTTTCACGGGTTTTTTTTTTATTTACTCAAAAACGGCTTTAACGATTGTGACCAAACTGTTTATTTGATGTATGTATATGCCAAATATGTGATAGCCAACATTTCATCAAAAATTGATCAACCGAAGGGGGGACTTTACTTAATAAATTTTGTATCATTTTCACATGTTTTTTTATTTACTCAAAAACGGCTTTAATGATTACCAAAAATGAGATATGAATGTAGAAAAATGTGTGACTTTGGGAAATGATATTTAGCAAAACACGTCAATTTCTAATCTAAGTAAGTTGGTAAGTGAAAGTTGTGTGTTGCGCGCACGCACCAGATTTTTCTTTACATTTATTAATGTCGACATTTAAACGTCAACTAAGTAAGCACTTCCGCTATCGCTTTGATGATAAATGAGGAGTTGGTATATTTCACCGATGCACTTTGCTTTGACTGCAAATCCAAAACAAAACAACAAAACTTAGAAGTTCCATCAGCAACAGCTGACTTCTATCTGATGCAATTCATTGAACTGACATTCCAGTTTCCTTTACTCTTTGTTTAGTATATTTGGCTGATACATAAACATTCTTTGCTTATTGAGCGAATTCATTGAAATCATATTTTAGAGGAAATCTTTTTTTAGGAATTTATTTATAAATCACACTCAAGTGGTACCTTTTGCCTCACAGGACTTTTGTTTCTTCAAATTTATTTATGAAGTTATTGCTTTAGGAAGGACTACTAACAAAACATCCAAAAGTGTGAAGTTCAGGATTTAGAAGCTATTTAATTTTATTAGTCCGCTGCCACCTTTGGTGTAGTAGTTAGGAACCTACAATACTAAAGGTCGCTGGTTCGCGTCCAATGGTGGCCCTAGGATTTTTTAAAGGTAGTAAAAAATCCTTGGCTATGCCGTCCTTAGGAAAGGGCGTATAATGGATGTCCCGAGCATGTACGATGTCAGGTACTCGTTAAAGATCCACATCCTAACTATAGCTGGATAGGCAAAATTTGGGATTCCCACTGTAGCATCGTCCGATTAGCCTTAGTGGCATAAAATAACGTTAGAAGATCAAACAAACCATTTTATTATTCCTTTAAAAGTAAAAAAAAAAGGAGTTTACATATATATTTGAGAGGGGGGTGGTGTCATGAATGCAGAGTAACCCTCCCTGAATTCGCCCCTGGCTTAGTAGTAAAAATTATTTTTACTTTCATGATTGGCTAAAAAGTGAATTTTTGGGTGTTGAGGTTAGTTTTTATTAAATTGTTTGTGATTATTAGTGGTATCGCTGTTATAAACTATCCTCTTCTAGTCCCTTCTGCAGAGCTAATTTTGAACCTCCAAATCTGAATCGGTCTTTCAAAAGCTCTCTTCTTTTGTTTCTTGACCCTCATTTCTGGAAGTCTATATCTCCTGCCCTTTTGGCATAAAAGGCTGTTATGCTAACCCGGAAAATTTTTGTAACTGACTCTTAATAAAAGAATAAACCAAAAATTTATAAAGAAAACCTCAGGATCGTTTAATAATCTTATTAATTATTAATTTCAGTAATACTTTATGCTTTAAGAAGGGAATAAAAAACACTGAAGAATAAAAAAATATGAACTCTGACGCAGACAGTTTCCTGATACAAAAGCTGGTTCTAATAATAACTGGTTTTGGGCCTGAGTTCCTTCTGGGTCAACCTTAATGTAGATTTGGTTAGGGAATGAAAGAGAAATTTCTTTCACCAGCTCGCAATTTTTTAGCCCATCCAGTTGTAATTTAAGCGTGTATTTTAAGGTCCTAAACCAAGTTTTATTTTATTTATGTTTTCAGTTATTTGTATTTAGGTTTATGTACAAAACAAAAAATTAGACGCTATCTTATGAATTAATTCATATTGGATCACAGGTTCATAATGACAATTTTATGGCATCTTTTTGGGATCATTTTGAATCGAACTTCGTTGAATGAGTTATATAAAAAAGTTTTAAAGCTGTGCTGTGAAATGTTTATCTTGCGTTTACGTTACATCTTTGTAAGGCTTTTAGGAAACATTTTCTGTGAAGTGTTTTATTCATTGTGGAGACCAAACCTTGTGGAAGGTAAGATCCGTATGGATCAGAGATGCAAGTATAATTACTAACAGTCATGATAATTTGAATGAGTGAAAATTCATTAGAAGTTTTATTTGTATCAGCAAGCGTAGGTGAAAAATGCAACAGCCAGCTTCATGGTTGACTGTTAAAAAAAAAAAATCAGGTTTGAATTGAACCTAATCAACCAACTCTAGAGGTCATTTACCAGGGTATTACAAATTCTCTTGGGCATCAACACAACCTTTAATTCCAATATAATTTTTCTTCAAAATCCGAAATATGAAATGTTCTGAAAAAAAAAAAAAAAAAAAATGATCACTGATAACGAAATGTTGATATTTTAAAAAAGACCTAAACAGTGGCTACGGCCAGTTGAAGCACAACAGGGAGTTCGCCAAAATTGGTTTTGGAAACAGGCGATGTATGCTTTTTGTTTTGCATTTTGAGCTTGTTCTTGATCAGGGAGTCAACTCAAAGGTTTTTTCTTAAACCGCAATACAGACAGCTAGTTTAAGAACTTTTGAGAGCAAATTATCCCGCTGTAGTCAAACAGAAACCAAACGACTATTCCCCTGCATTTCTCGTTCAACCCAGGAAGAATAATCTGAACTAGAAGGAGACATCGTTTGGCCTCATCCAGCGTACACCCTAGATATTGTACCAGTTCATGGTTGGTTCAGATCAATGGTAAACTTTTAAAAAGTTCGGATGTTTGATTAGTACGTGGACGATTAATGCCTGCATTATCATGGAAAAACGGTTCATATACAAATCAAACAAGGCTAGTTGCCATTTAATTTTCTTGTTATGGAAAAAATAATTGTAATTGACTTTATGGAGGAAGCTACTTACAATACCTAAATAAAATTTCATTTTTACTGGTTGAAATTTATTACTTCTTCTCTTGTCATAATACTTAATTGAATTTAGTTGTATCTGATTTACTTAATTCAATATATTTGACATAATTTGAATCTATTTTATTCAAATTTAGTTTTAATAATTTAGAGAATTTCAATAAGTGTAATCATAAAAAAAAAAAAAAAATTCTTTGACATTTTAATTAGTTCAACTAGAATAATAGAAGACCCTCCTCTGACATTTAAAATCGGCATCGTTTTCTTGTTCGTGATATATTTCTTGGCGCCGATATTTTTTATTGATGGACTAATCCCTTTTAGTACCGATGCTAGGATAAGCACCTAACATTTTTTTTTTTAGTTCCATCTGTAAAATACCCGACCTAAACCAGGGAAGATATATTTGGTGAGTAATTGAGCCTAGTGATGCAGAAAATAGCTATCCGTCGAAGGCTTTCTCGGGGTTCACGGCTTGTTACGTTGGGAATGGCCCAAACATGATCCGTGGATCAGGGAGGGGTCGTTACTCACTCATCATTTCTCCTCTCTCAGATTTTTTTATTTTTTTATTTATACTTTCCATTTTTTTTATGAACCTGATATACAATACATACATCAATTAATATGAGGATAAATATTTTTTTTATTATTTTTAATTCACAGAATTTATTTAAAAACATTGCAAATATTCCACATTCACAGGATTGATTAAATCTGATCTTTTTAAGGCAATCTGAGTACGAATACTGATATCTTATAATATCATATCCTTATACCTTTAATAATTCTAAAGAACCGCATGCACATGAATAAGGTTTGAAATGTATCGTTAATTATCATCATTTAGTTTTGACTAGAATGTTTGAGAGCATCAAATATGCATAAACGGCTAAACATTTTGAGGGAAATCGACAATACTAAAAAACTGTTAAGTAAAATTTAATTCATGGCTACACTAGTTCGTGTTAGATTATTGATTTGTTATAATGCATAATACAATAGGTGCAGGCAAATAATTTCTGAAATAATTCAACGGACATATTTAGCTATAACATGGAAGTTAATTTAAAATTAATAAATTTATTATTTATACGCCGAATGAACAGTTACCTATTTTGAAAAAAAAAAAAAAAAAATTGTGGTAGATATTAAATCATTAATTGCATTATACATAAAATGAAATAAATTAAATTATTCATTAAATTTTTAAAGTTACAATGAAAGCTTATATTTAATCAAATTTGTTTGTTTGTTTGTTTGTTTAACGTGCATTTTTATGCTACTAAGGCTAATCGGACGATGCTACAGTAGGAGTCCTAAATTTTGCCTATCCAGGTATAATTAGGATAGGGATCTTTAACGAGTACCTGAAGTAATTTTAATAATCAACGAGTTATGAAGTTGATAGGGGTCGTCGACGATCTGAGTCGAATTTTGTTCACAGCAGTAAACTCCTGCCTTTTCTCGGGGGGGGGGGGAGATGTAAAACAGTAAACACTGTTTTTCGTTTGTAATAATATTATTAAATCGTACAAGTAGAAATAAGCGAGGCCATATGGTGTTGAAACTTTTTGAATAATTCAATGGATAAATTTTATTTATAGCAATAGTAATATATCTTTAGCTAATTAATATTAATAGGCCTGCTTAGAAATTACATATTTTGAAGAAAAAAAAGCTTCCATTTTTTTATTTTGCTATCGGATATGATACATCAAAATTTGTAAGCTGAATAAACTGAATTTAATTTATTTAGTTCAATACAAATATTATCCTAGGGCATTGATTTAGAATATCTCTTGAATAATTGTATTCACCTTATTTTATTATTGTTTTTTTTTTCTCCCAAATTTCTATTATAATGTGGGTTTCTTTGTGTTGATTCTAAATATGCCTTCAAAATGGTTTTTGCACCCATGAGTAATGATTTTTATTTACTTTTTAAAATGTCTGGCCGTACAACCAGATCACTTCATTCCTAAATATACATAATATTCTCGGGATTTGTATTGATTTGTTTATTTGTTCTGGAATAGATCTAATACAACGATTTGTATGAGTGTTGTCCGACAAGAAGCCATTACGAGCATTGTTCGGCTGTGTGTGGGCGAACCGAACAGGCTTTAGTCTTTGGAAATGGTGTCACCTTTCTTGAATTTCAAGAACCAGTTTAAGGCCTGAGATTTTTTTCTATCTCATCTTCGGTCCTATTTAAAAAGTAAACATTATCTTCCCTCCATATATTAAGTCTTAGGAAATCTAAATATACAATATTTTTGTGATGACCTAAAGAATTTCACCTCATTCAATTACACTTTAATTGAGCATACAATAAAATTGAGCATTAATCAATAATAAAGAGTGAATAGAGAGCTTTCCTAAAATACACTCAGCATTAATGGTAATTAATTGCTAATAAATATTTTTTGCTTTTCTAAAGCACACTTTTTTCGTTTTTCATTAGGAATCTATATGTTTTAATTAACACGTTTGAAACTTAAATAAAAAAAATGTATTTACATCTTTCACTGTTTTTCTTTCTCTTTAATTACTAACATACATGTAATTAAAACTCGTGCCTCTTTTTACCTACTGGGTTTCGAGACGATCGTATCGTACCGTGCTTTAACCTATTCGGGCACCGTCACCCCCTTACATCCATAATACTAATGTAAAATATCATTTTAAAAGTTACATCCACTGACACATTATTATAAGGAATAAGGCGACAGGGCATGTAGCAGGTCTTGAACAGACTGACGATGGCTAAAGACTCTTAGAGACTGTTTAGGAAAGGGCATTCATAGTATAAAGGGCGGTTAACTAAACTGCTAACGACGGTTTTGCAGTTCAAAGTTGGGCCTGCTTAATAAACACATTATTTAAAATGTTATGTAATACGTTATATGAATCTAATATTTTTCCATCTATTTATTTTTATATGCAAATATTTTTAAATTATAAGTATGTATTTATAAGTATAAATTAGGCGGTGATTTTTTTTTTTTTTTTTTTTTTTTTTTTTTTGTTAGCTTTTGCTTTTAGTAATAGTTCTGTATTCATCTCCCTGATTGCTGCATTGCTATATTTAAAAAAAAAAAAAATAATAAAATAATTAGCATTGGAACAGTGTAGCAATAATTGAAAGTGTGAACTCGAAGGAGGATGGAAAGATTTTGTGGGGTCATTGAGTTACAGAAAGTACTAAATCCTTGACTGAATTTCAATGAAAATAATTACTTCATTTTTAAGTAAGACATAAAAAATGCCATTCGGTGATATTATATTGACTTTTCTCCCAACTCTAAGGACAAGGCTGTCTTTGATAACTTTGGAATAGTAATCCAGATGCATTATTACAACTTAACTCTTAATAGGACTTACGGGATTATGTGCGAATTTACATAATCCTATTGCAAAAACATCTTTCTCCTGTAACTTATACTAACTACATGAATTCTAATTAAATTATTTTTTTCCTACTGTCTTCCTTCGTCATTATTACTTCATTATAGTTTTTTCTGGGAGATATAAAATTTATAACAATTGAACCTTTTTTTCGTTTCAAATAATCGATTAAATTTATTTTAGTAATAAATTTGATCTATAAATTATTTTAAAATCCGAAGAGCCAAAGTCAGTTGAACACTTTTTGCTCAATGTCCCTGTCCACACGGCTTCCCCGAAGATATCCGTGACCGTCCAATTAGCCAAGTTGGAGGCAGCTGCTAACGACTCTGATGTTTGGCATTCGGCTCGTGATCCTTCAGGAGGATAAAATAAAAAAAAAGAACCAGAGCGCAAACATGGACATCGGATGTTTTTTAAAAAAGGTCCATCTTTTCTGTTTCTAGAGCGACGCTAACGAAGAAATCTGTGTGTCAGCCTGTCCCGATAACTCTTAGTCCTGCCGACTGATCTCAGCACTCCTTGCTCACATTGACTTACGACCTCGTCCTTGTCTCCTTGTTTGTCTGTCTATACTGATCTCTTCTGTCTTGTGATGTAATGGTTGAGTACCGCTGAACTAGAGTAAGCAAGGAGGAGGTAGATTGTGATCCTTAAAAAGAGGTAGTAGAAGGCCTGAGACTAATTAATATGCCCACCAAGTTCTATACCCTAACTATATTCCTTGACCAGAAAGCCACGTAATGAAATAACCTTTTCTCTTTCCAAGACCATATCTTCTTCGAATACATCCCCGATTTTGTTCCAACCAGACTATTTAGTCATTAGGGAAGAGCCAATACTCGTCTAGAAGGGTTGAGCTTTATTTCATAACGAGACTGTGTGGTACGTTTCAAAGGTAAGTTTTTTTTTTTTTTGTTTTTTTTTTACAACTGTATTTAAAGAAATACGTAAGCTTAAAATCATATTTTTGAAAATTGCTCGTTTGGAAATGCAAAGTGAATTATATTTGAGGTGTTGTAATATAGGGAAGTGCAAGTAAAAAAGTGAAATTTAGCTAGAGTCAGTATATTGATGCTCTGTTGAATATCCTTTAAGGATTATTGTACTCTTGGAAACATCAGTCGTTACCTTGGTAACGATCCACTCTCTTGCTCGTCGTGATTATCACGAAGCTCATTTTAAAAAGAGCAACCAACACCTTCGATCGGTGAGATGATCACCTGATATTGATTCGTCTTCAGTGTTTATAAAAACATTTTGAGGTAAGCTTATTAGATCATTTCCTCTGCTTTTTTCTCTTTTAAATATTTTTTCCTCATTTTGATTCTTGTACAATTTCAGCCGTGAAAACTTTTTAATCAGTATTCAGCTTAGCAGTATTTAGCTTTAGCTTTCTTATGGTTTTACATTAAATGTACCAAATTAAATATATCCCAAATCTTAGCTTTTTTCTAAGTTTTATTACATATAATATGGTATCATATTTATTTTTAAGTCGTCTGAGGAAAATAGTAATCTTTATTAAGGTTTATTTAATGCTCCTTTATAGCTTTTAAAAATTAAGGAATCTTGGCCATTTTTGGTGATTTTCGCATAAATCTATTAATTTTTTTTAGCTTTTCGAAGTTTGTTTTCAACATAATTTAACTTATGAAAATTTAATACTTGTTTCGAACTAAAAATGAGAGCCCAAATGACACAGTTAAAATGAATTTCCAAGTTGGTATTTCTCATCTATGAAAATCATGAATTCTGTGGGTGATGTGAAGCTTGTTGGATGCACGAGTTAAACTGACAAAACTTGAACATGTTCATATGTTACCATATACTTTCAATATATTTGCAGGGCTCCATTATTTGAAATATACTTTACACTATGAGCATTCCTTTTAATGTTGAACTGCTAATTGTTGTTAATATTCATTATGTATTACTGCTCCTGTTGTCAAACATCAATATTATTTTAAAAAATCAGGTGCGTGCGCGCAACACAAAACTTTCACTTACCAACTTGCATTAGAAATAGATGTGTTTTGTTAATTGCCACTTCTCAAATTCACACATTTTTCCACATTCATTTCTTATTATTGTTTTTATTTGCTCTATAAAAAACGCTATTTTTTTTTATTATTAAATAAAAGTTTTTACTTGATGATACTTGGTGATACGTCGGCAATGCAAGCATAATACTCCAAGTCCTCTGATTTTATAATTATCTATGTAGTTGTTGAAAACTTCATTTAGTTACCATGAAACAAATAATTTCCATTAAATGAACAGAACGGCTTTAACTATGAACAATGGTCTGTCATTAAAAGCTTACTCCACATGCGTGGGCTCAACGTGTTTTATGAGTTGACGGAATATTTTTCTTTTTTTCTCCTCTATATGTTTACTTGATTTTTTTTTTTCATATTTCATATTTAACCATTTCTTATTTTTAGGCGTAACGAGAGACAGTTAATTTCTCCATATAAACAAAAACAAAGGTACTTTATAGGAAACAAAAAAGGCCCCTTCCCCATTTAAGCCCTCTCAGAACATTTTAATAATAATAAAGCCTACCTGATATTAAAGCACACCTAATTTTCACTAAAAATGACGAATTTGATTAAAAAAATTAGTCGTTTTTGAGATAATTAAAAAAAAAAGGTAAAAATTGGAAAAAAAGTTATGAAATAAAGTGCCCCCTCCGTTTCACCAATTTTGATGAAATGTTGGCTGTCTCATCTTTGGGATATACAAACATTAAATACCCAGTTTAATCAAAATAGTTAAAGCCGATTTGAGTAAATAAAAAAAAACGTGAAAATGAAACAAAATTTATTAAGTAAAGTGCTCCCTCTAATTCATCAATTTTGATCAAATTTAGAATGTCTCACCACGGTTATATAAATACATCAAATACCGAGTTTCATCTTAATCGTTCGATCCGTTCTAGAGAAAATTGAAAAAAACGTAAAAATTAGACAAAATTCATTAATAAGGTACCCCCTCCGTTTGACCAATTTTGATGAATTCTTCGCTGTCACATTGCGGACATATACATACATCAAATACCCAGTTTGATCTAAATCATTAAAGCCGTTTTTGAGTAAATAAAAAAAAACGTGAAAATGAAACAAAATTTATTAAGTAAAGTGCCCCCTCCGGTAGATCAATTTTGATGAAATTTTCGCAATCATATCTCGTGCATATTAATATACCAAATACTCAGTTTAATCAAAATCGTTAGAGCCGTTTTTGAGAAAATCGAAAAAAACATAAAAAGTAGTTAAATAAAGTAGGGAAGAGTTGGATGAAGTGGATGAAGTGGGGTATTGGGTAAAGTGGGGTACCGATCTGATCGCGGTGTTTTTTGGCGCTACTTATTAACTGAATGGTATATTTGTTTCCTTTGGTTCTAGTGTTAGTTTAGCAAGAGGTTCTATAGTGAAACGTTGTTCGGTTAGAATTTGAGAGTTAAATATATGTTTTGAGTGCATTTTCTCTCATTTTAGTACTAACTTCAAAATGGTATATCTCAACCACATATTCCTTGATTGCTACATTAATTATTTCATTGGATTGGTCATTCTATTCATATGTGTTTCCGTTTTTTTTTTTAAGTTTCTATTAATATTTATTACCGTTTTACAATTTTTATTTTCATTTAACATCCTGTCGGCTAAAGTAGGGACGTTAAGCGTTAGGTATAGTGGGGAAGTCCCCACTTTAGCCGACGATGACTTATTTAACCTAACTTTTACATTTACTAAATCATTTACCTCATTGTTGTTACGTTGTATGCCTAACATATTTCCCTATTTTATTTTAATAATGTCAGTGCATAGAAATAGAAATACAATAACCGCCTACAAGTCGGATCATGCCATATCTTCCTGTTCCAATAGTAAAACGCACGATTCTCACAATCAAATTTTCTAGTTTTACCTTTAGTCAAATTGCAAGTTACTTATTATCGAAGAAAATTAAATGATGGAAAATTTGGGGCGCGGCCATTTTAACTTGTTCAGCTTGCAAACAAAACCTCGAAACAAAAAAAGAAGCAAAAAAAAAAAAAGAAGGAAGTTAAAGCAAGAAAATTACCTGAAAAAAAATCTACAGAAAAAATAATCAAGAAAAACCGTTAGAAATCAATGAAAACTCGTTAGCAAATGTACAATGAAAAAAAAAGTCAAGAAGATAAAACTGAAGAAAAAGAGCTAAGAAAATCATTTTTGCATAGTGTGCTTAAGTTGAAATTTAGGATTTCAGGAAAAATGTTCTGAGTTGTGCCAATTCAAACTTGACGGTGTTCTCTGCCAGCTCTGCAGAACTTTTAAGGATCACAAAGCTCCCTGAGTTATGTTTTAAAACATATTTAGTCGTTAGTAATTCATTATCTTTTGATCAATTACATTAAAATGAATAATTTTGGTCATTGTAGTAATAATTATAGTACAGATAAGGAGATATTCCATTTCGTTTGTAATAAACGACTTAACAATTTTTTATTAATCCTATGCTGAAGTATTTTTATAATAGCAGGTTCTATACAAATTTACGAACATTTTAATACATAAATGTATGCTTTATATAGTACTCATAGCAATAATGAAGCATTTCTATGCAATTCAAAAAGGATACCCCACATTACCCGAAGGGGTACCCCACTTTACCAAAGTGGGGATATTTTTTATTTTTATTAATTACAGCCGAACCGTTCCGATTTAATCCAAAACACTTAGCAAACATAAAGACAAGTAGTATAAGTTTAATTAAGTTTAATGTAGAATTCACAAGGAAATAAAAAAAATTTCCTCACTTTACCCTACTCTCCCCTACCCTCCCCCCCGTTTGACCAATTTTGATGAAATTTTCGCTGTCACATCGCGGGCATATACATACACTAAATACCCAATTTCAGATTCGCACGGTTTATAGTTTTTGAGCTAGTCTGTTCACACACACACACACACACACACACACCATTTCGCGTGACTCAGGGGACCCCAAAACGTGTAATTCCGTTGAAAACCGGAAGTAGAAATTTTTCACGATCGCAATACTTTCCCTTACTATATATTTCATATATAGGTAAGTGAAAGTAAAAATGTATATATGACTATACGCATGTGTCATAATAAATTATACCAATTACAGTTGTAAGTTAATAAATAAGTATTATTTATGTTACATAAGTATAATTATTCTATTATTTTATAAATAAACTCTATAAGTATTAAATAATTAAAAGAAATGTTAATATATAATGATAATTAACTTAAGTACCTAATTATTTTTTAAATTGAAAATTTCTTACAAAATACTATCATGTCGAAAAAGCATGATGTGGTGCTTTCTAATCTTAAACTATTTTTGTCAAATTGGTACTTACGTATCCCCTGGACAAGTTGCAACCTTCTCTCTTGTTATCATTTACCTCTTTAAATATCGGTTTTTCTTTTCCTCTTTCTTTTGTCATTTAGTAGAGTATAACAATTATTTCGGCTTGAAGTGGTTTAAATTCTATTTTCATGTGTGACAATAGTTTTTTTCTTTTCTATTTAAAGTGTTTTATTTGTACTTATGTGCAAATTTAAACTAAAACATTATAACTATTTGGTACTTGCCCTCTTCGGAAGAAGATGCTATAAAATATTTTTTTGAAGTAATGCTAAACAGGAAAGTCATAATGAGTAATGCTTTTTTGATGAATAATTAAATATCTAAAATTATTATTTTTTTTCCGTTATTTCTATTTAAAGTTTTTTATCTGATATTTATAATACAACTGTTTTGGTGTAATTCCATTTCTTTATGTCTAAGATATTATAAGGTGTTTCTATCACCATCAATAAAAAAATGAGCTAGGCGTTGTTAGTGCCTATGTCAGGTTATAAACAGGCTGGGGCGTAACAGTCAAGTGCGGCAGGGGGAAACGTTAATTTTTAATTATTAAATTAATTATAGTACAAATAATTAACTTTTCCAGCAGTTAAAATTAATAATTTTTTCCACTAACGATTAAAAATCATGTAAATAAATTTTATATGGAGACCATTTCATTCCCTGTCCTCGGGTTTGAAAAAATGCTGGGATATAAAGACTTGTAATGGGTCCTTTTTTCCTGGTTTTTTTTTTTTTTTCAGTAACTTAATTTTGTTTATTGACCATTGTAAACTATTATATTCTTATCAAATAAAGAATCAGTTTGTGGGCAGGATATACGCAATTCCAATTTAACCTAAATTTCAAATTGAGTTCTTGACAACACTTAATTGGGTACATAATATCTTGTTATAGATAAAATTACGATCTCGAAAGCTTGAAGCCGAGTGGAATAAAAATGCAAAAAAGGCCGTTTATTTACAGGTTTTGTTTTGATTAAGAGGTATTTCTTAATTAATTGCCACCAGCCGAATGATATAAATTTTAAACGCCTTGTAAATCAATTTTCTCTATAGTCTCCCCGCATCCGATTAGTTTCATCTCGTTTCGCTCTCCTTCAAATGGCAATCTGACGTTTCTCTCCGGTGCTGACAAATTATTTCGACGCATTAAAAGATAAGAGGACTGAGACTATTAGTGGAAAGAGATGGAGCCTAAAGATAAGATTAATTATATTCAATTTACCGGCCCTTTAATAGCCGTATCTGTTCGTGCAAAAACGGCGTTGCGTGTCCCAGGTCGGAGACTTTCCCTTTTAAATTGGGCGAATCAACGTTCGACGACTAGGTTTTTTTTTTTTCTTTTTATGATATCTCCCGAACGTTAACATTGGTCTTTATGTTTATGTTCTTATTGGGGTTGTAACAACCTGCGAGGAGAGAAATTTCCAGTATGTTATGTCAGGAATGTCGAGTTTAAACCAGTCCGTTCTCTTTTACATTAATATCTAAATTATTCCAAAACCCTTAAAAATTCAAATATATGTCAAACAAGATTAGAGGGCGTAGTCATTTAGGCGCAGAGCTGTCTTATATTCTTAATCAACCTATAGAACATTTGTTGTTTATATATAAAGGTGAGAAACTTGGTTTCATTATGATAACATAATTGAACGTTCCTAATTCGTTTGACACACCCGTCATGTTCACAAATTCAAATTTATTGAAAAGCAAAACAAACAAAAAATACCGCTAAGAGATTTCTTTAAATCTTATTTAATGATCATGATGTCTGATACTTCATTTTCCATTTTTTTTTCATTTTTAATTATCCCATTATGACACGATGTCAATTTAATCTTTGACGTATTCGGATTTACGAACATCACTTTCCAGTTAGTAGCATAGAATATGATATATTTATTTGAAGATCTACAACTTAGCTAGGAACCAGCCTTTAAAATGACCCTTCTTCAAATTCAACCTTATTGTAAGATGAACGGATAAAAACAAAAATCATTTTAACCTGCAAATTAAGCAGAAAATTCGCATTTACATGCATTGAATAACATCTCTCCGGACATAAGGGGTTCAGCTTTGTGACTCCAATATAACCATTCCTTGACTTACATTGCATTGTCATGAATAAAATCATTCATCGATTACAATATCTCGCCGATTTGTCCCCGAATAGATATTATTCTTCCTTAATTAACTTCAAGCCCAACCGATCCCTCTGGTTTCTTATCTTACTTCCTCATTAGTCTCTAATTATCCCCTTGATGACACTAAAGATTATATCTGGACCATAATGTAATCTCGTATGTAATAATAATGCGGCTAATTCTTATTTCCGTGACTTTTTAATAAAGCTCGTTTTTTTTTTTTGTTTTGTTTTTTTTAAATTTTTAATAGATTTGTGTTGACATTAATAGTATTAGTATTGAATTGATACCATCCTATTGCAGTCTCATAATATATACGTCTACGTTCCACATTGTGGTGGACGTTTCGGACTCTTGTGAATATTAAATTATTAGGCATTCTACTAAAGAATCTGTCTATTATTGATAAGTTGGTGTTTCATGTCACATGCTACTTGGTCTCTAACCTGTAGCAGAGTTGGGCAGTAGTTAACTATTTTCAGTAGTTAACTACATTTTTAACTACTAACTACAAGTTAAGTAGTTGCAAGGAGCAACTACTATCTAGTAGTTGGTAGTTAGAACTACAATGGTAGACTTTTTAACTACTTTTGGAAGGTTTGTTCTAAAAACCAGTCCTGAACTAATTTTCATGCTCTCATTTCTTTTTATTTACATTTTAATTGTTTGGTTTTCTCCTTCGATGGGCTCTTGTTCCGTAACCAACCAAATAAACATAGAATCGAAGGAGTGAGGGGGGGGGGGGGCATGACAGCCAGTCCAGGACTGCTTGTTGGAACAAGCGCACTAGAAAATAGTTTGAATTTCGATTTCGTTCACATGGGGGTCCAATATTATGTTATTGGGGCCGGTGTTTTTGAAAAAGAAATATTCATTTTGTATTTTAGTGGGGGGGGGGGGGGGGGGGTGCATTGGAAAATATTTAGATTTTCCGATTTCTTTCACACGGGGGTCCAATTTTAGGTTATTGGGGGCGGTGTTTTTGAAAAAATATTCATTTTGTATTTTAATGGTGAGGGGGGGGCGCACTAAAAAATAGTTTGAATTTCGTTTTTCTTTCACTCGGGGATCCATTATTATGTTATCAAGGACGGGGTTTTTGAAAAGAATATTCATTTACAGTATTTTAGTGGTGGGGGGGGGGGGGCGCATTGCAAGCTGATTTATTTATGTTTTTTGGGTTGCTGGTGCTGATATTCTTGTTTTTAAATTTTGTGATGTTTCACTAATATAATATTTATCTTTACAGTTTTTACAGTTTATTTTATAAACTATATTGAGGTTATCTGAATTTTTTATTTTATCCTTTTTATTAGTTAAATGTTTTTCTATTTTCTTATTATTGTACAATCCTAATTTGAGATTATTATGTTCGTATTTTTTAAAAATATGTTTTATCTTATTTGTTAGTCTAGGAATATATTTTAATTTTTGATAATTGTAATTTTTTTGTTTATTTTTTTCATTTTTTCCTCTTATCTCTTCATTTTTATTTTTTTCTTTATTAGATGGTTCGAAAAAATCTGTTATTTTGTTGTTTTTTTTTTCTTTTGTTGCATTCATAACTTTCTTTACTTTATTTTTATTACCTTAATTATTTAACTTAATTATTAGATTTTATTGGATTATTTATTTCTGCTATTTTATTGATTTTGTCCATTTTATGTCTCTTGTTTATGATATTGGCCAATTTTTATAAAATATTTTTAGATTGTTTTTAACACTAAATGAAAGTTGTTTAAAGATTAAATTTAAAAATAAAAAGTTTTGTATGTGGTTGAATTGTTTTAAAGTGTAATATAATTTTTATATATAGTGTTTTAAATGGAATTAAAAATGTTTTAGATATGTACTTGAAAATGGACAAACAAGTCCGAAACGTTGTACATGTATAAAAAAAAATAAAGAGGACAATTTGAATAAATAGAAGTTGGATGTAGAAATTTCCTGAAAAAATACACATAATGGAAAATATAGAACATCCAAAGAAATTAGAAAATGGAAAAAAAAAAGAAGAAAGAAGAAGAAGAAAAAGGAAAGTTAATAGAAAAGGTAAGTGATGCTGAGTATTATTAAATGTTTCCTGGCTCCGATCGCTATCTTTGGGTTATCAATCATACGTTACCATGTGCAACGCGTATTTTCTAACGCGTTTGCCCACTCGGCTATCCTATAATTGTTTGCTAAAATAATATGATTTAAATATTACCAGGGTTTATTTGGGAATTATTTTTCATTTACCATTTTAAACATTAAATTATAACATAAGATCACATTCAAAATAAATATTATTTTCGTATAAACTATTCGTATAAACTAGATAACATAATATTAGACACTGAAATAAATTCCCCCCCCCCCCCGCCACTAAAATACAAAAAGAATAATATTTTCAAAAGCAACGTCCCCGATAACATAATATTGGACCCCCGTGTGAAAGAAATCGGAAAATCTAACTATTTTCCAATGCGTCCCCCACCCACCACTAAAATATTATAAATGAATATTCTTTTCAAAAACCCCGTCCTTGATAATATAATATTGGATCCCGGAGTGAAAGAAAAACGAAATTCAAACTATTTTTTAGTGCGCCCCCCCCCCCCCTCACCACTTAAATACAAAATGAATATTATTTCAAAAACAATATCCCCGATAACTTAGTAATGGACCCCCGTTGGATAATAATCCGAAAATGTTACTATTTTCAATATTAAAGACCCCCCCCCATTCATTAAAACTTTAAAATAAATATTAATGCTAATGGATACCTGGTCATGATATAATATACTTAGGTAATGGGGTAGACCGGGCAAACATGAAGGAGTGGTTGAATTTGACTTGGACAAGGTGAATTTGAAATAAAAAAGGTTGCTTTTGACTTGGAAATGCTATGTATACATATTTTTATGAAGTTCTCTCGCCGCTCTCTCTTTTCCAAATAGATTGCAGTACTTCAACAAAGCAGGCTCACTAATATTCCGAAGCTAATAATATTTGGATAGTCATCACATTTGGATAGTATTTAGTAGTTAAATAATTGTAATTACCAACTACAATTTGTAGTTAGTAGTTAACATATTCTAACTACTTTTTCTAACTTGTAGTTGGTAGTTGGAAAAATTTAACTACTAACTACTAGTCAAAAAATGTAGTTGCCAGCTGTTAACTACTAACTACAAATTGTAGTTATTAATTGTAAGTACAATCAAACCAAAGTAGTTGTAGTTAGAAGTTAGTAGTTGTAACTACATTTTGCCCAACTCTGACCTGTAGCATGAAAATTCACCACAGATCAGAGACCAAGTAGCTTGTGACATGAAACACCAACTTATCAATAATCGACAGATTCTTTATTAGAATGTCTAATAATTTAATATTCATAAGAGAGAAAGGGTTGGTGATAAAAATGTAGACGTATATATTATGAGACTGCAATTGGATGCTATCAATTCAATAACGTAAATAAAAGAAACTGTCTATTAAGATAATATGATTTGTGATTTATAAATATGTGAAAAAAAAAAAAAAAAAAAAACTTGTATGAAACCAAGCTCTTGTTTTACTGTAAATCACTAAGCTACCATCTAGTTAAAAAAAAATTGTAAATGTTGATGAAGTGTCAGTCAATGCGCGTTTTCTATACATTCTTCTGAAATTTTATGATGAATTTATTAATATTACTCATATAAATCATTTATCATATCAATTTTATTTATCTTGTTTTTCTTTAATATATATTTTGTTTGGTTTAGTTCAAAATAGTGTGAATTATATTAAATTAAACTTATAAGATATAAGTTTTTTACTAATGTATGAAATTGTTTATTGATATAAGCCTCTCGGCAGGGTTTATAATGTCTGCCAGTGATAATGTACGAAGGTGAATATATATTTTTTTTAATTAATCAGTTAAGGGAAGTATCCCAAATAATCCTGTTTTGAGAAATTTCATATCACTCAGAGGATGACAGCACACTTTGGGAGCATTTATGTAACTTTATTATTTTAAATTAAAGTTCATATTATAGAATGAAAGAGAAAATTCACTTTTACTTTCACTTACCTATATATTAAATATATAGTAAGTGGAAGTATTGCGATCGTGAAAAATTTCGACTTCCGGTTTTCAACGGAAATACACGTTTTGGGGTCCCCTGAGTCCAATTAACCAAGTCCCGCGAAATGGTCTGTGTGTGTGTGTGTGTGTGTGTGTCTCTGTGTGTCTGTGTGTGTGTGTGTGAACAGACTAGCTCAAAAACTATAAACCGTGCGAACCTGAGATTAAGTATTTAGTGTATGTATATGCCCGCGATGTGACAGCAAAAATTTCATCAAAATTGCTCAAAGGGATGGGGTACTTTGTTTAATAACTTTTTAAGTTTTTTTCGATTTTCTCAAAAACGGCTCTAACGATTTTGATTAAACTGAGTATTTGATCTATTTATATGCCCGAGATATGACTGTAAAAATTTCATCAAAATTGATCAACCGGAGGGGGGACTTTACTTAATAAATTTTGTATCATTTTGAAGTGTTTTTTTTTATTTACTCAAAAACGGCTTTCACGATTTTGATCAAACTGGGTATTTGATGTATGTATATGCCAAAGATGTGATAGCCAACATTTCATCAAAATTGATCAACCGGAGGGGGGACTTTACTTAATAAATTTTGTATTATTTTCACGTGTTTTTTTTTTATTTACTCAAAAATGGCTTTCACGATTTTGATCAAACTGGGTATTTGATGTATGTATATGCCAAAGATGTGATAGCCAACATTTCATCAAAATTGGTCAAACGGAGGGGGGACTTTACTTAATAAATTTTGTATCATTTTCACGTGTTTTTTTTATTTACTCTAAATCGACTTTAACGATTTTGATCAAACTGGGTATTTGATGTATGTATATGCCCGAGATATGACTGTTACAATTTCATTAAAATTGATTAACCGGAGGAGGGACTTTATTTAATAAATTTTGTATCATTTTCACGGGTTTTTTTATTTACTCAAAAACGGCTTTAACGATTAGAAAAAAAATAAGATATGGATGTAGAAAAATGTGTGACTTTCGGAAATTAAATTTAACAAAACACGTCAATTTCTTATCTAAGTAAGTTGGTAAGTGAAAGTTGTGTGTTGCGCGCACGCACCAGATTTTTTAAAATTAAATAGCGAAAGTGATTAGAAATGTTCCATAAGGTTAAATTGTAAGGTAGTTAGGGGATTTTCCAGATGTTAGACGTGTTTTTCCCCTCCTTTTTCCAGGACTTGAATGTTTTTCATTACATTAGACGGCACATCTTGCCGATCGGTGATAAAACTGATAAAGCAGGGACCGTAAATATTTGAACTGAGATAACGGTACTCCTCTCTCATCTACTTAATATTCCTTCCCAGTCGTCATTTACATCGCATTAGCAAGAGGATCCTCCTCCTTGCTCGCTCGCGTTCCTCCGCAGCTGTCTCCTTCGAGCTGGACACCCGGACCTCTCCTCACCGTCGTATCAGAGGATCTTTGGGATCCTGGAGAGCAATAACCATTTCCTACCAGAATACATCCAGTGTTGGATGTGAAATCCGGAGCGTACCCCCACTCCGGGATATCGGGCGGAGGGACCAGCCAGTCTCTCGCGGGATGTGATGGTGGAACACCAGAGGGTTAGGTTCACGCTCAGAGTCGACGATGTGGACTACTTCGGTGAGGAATTGCCAAAAATGAAAAAATACTAACTGAATGATTACTAACATAAATTCAATAAAATTTCATTCGGTGTCTTTTGATTACTAACCCAATTAATCCAAAACTGGGGATGATAATATAGTTAGAATATTATAAAGAAGATCTAATTTGAATATTTTTGTTTAAATAAAATATTACGCAAATGTAAATTAGCTCTTAAATTTAAATTGTGAGCAATGAAATATTATTATTTTTTTTTTTAACTCATCTTTTTGAAAATTTTTGCCGTGAAGTCCTTTATGGGTCATTCCAGCTTAAATCACTCTCGTGATTAAATTAAATGTTAATGCCTCTTTGATATTTGGCCACGAATTTCGCGAATTAAATAAATTAAAAAAAAATTCTCTAAATATTTTCTTTTGTATTTTTTTGTTACCTTAGAATTTCACAGTACTCGATTGCAAAAATAATCAATGGGGCTAAGGGAGTATTTGACAGTTCATATTAATGCTTTATTCCTTTTTTGTTTTATTTCTTGTTTTTAAATGTTCTACATCAAAGCACACATCATCATATTTCCTTTAAAATATATTCTATTCACACCGTATTCAGAAATGTCTTTGAATTTTACGGTACCAGGTTATTATTCGCAAGGGGTTTTACTCTTGATTTCCGCTTTGAAGAAATACACATTAAACTATGCTGCATAAAATAGCTAGACTGAAACATAATAGATCCCGTACTGGAGAACAGTATAAATCTCGGTTTTCCTCCCGGCCACTTTTCCTTATCAGCAGGATTGAATCAAAAGCTAATGTTACAATTGATTACCTCGTGAAGCAAAATATGCGGCCGCAAAATTTTCCTTGATATAATTCTTACTTACTGAATAATAAATAAGAAATAAGAAATTTTTTAAATATTTACACCACAATACAAAAGTAGATGATGGAAGGCAATAATAGTGGCACTCAAAACCTCTCCTCAACAAATCATAAAAATGCTTAAAAATTAGCAACGTAGGTGAATGAATTTTCAAAAATAAATATATATTATTACTTACAAAATTAATATCATATCGCACGTCAGCAAAATATGATTACAACTCGAAAAACTGTGAAAAATGTTCATGTTCATAATAAAATGGGAAGTTAAGTTGACAACTGCATTGTCAATATCACTATTTAAAAAAAAAAATTAAAAAAAAACCGATTAGGGAAAATAATCTTTGATCACATAAAAGTCCATATTTGGGGCAGTTAGTAGGTACAAGCGGTACTGAACACTAACTCAAAATTAGCCCTTTACTTGCATTAACACGTTCATTCCCTCCATATAAGAATATGGCAAATCGCACCTTTCGCGAACGGAACTATTAATATTATTGTGAATATTTTCTAGAATTTTAGGTTTTGTGATTCTGATTCCAACGATATGCATTACTCAAAATCAATGTATTTTGAGCTGTAACCATCTTCTTGCCGAAGTGCGGTATCTCTATTAATTAATTAAAATTATGCTTGAATTGATAAAATTCAATTAAAAACTTAATATACGTAGCCTTTTAGTTCCTCATCCACATATAATATATTATACATATTTTGTAGTACGTAAAATTCATTTTAAACATATCAAGTTTCAAGCATTCAAGTAATGCCTCGGAATAATTGTAATTGATAATAATTAAATAACTGCATTCCAATATTTGGGACATTATCATATATAAGGAGGAATAATCTTTTTAATCTGAAACGGTATTTAATTTTAAAATGTAAAATTTTAAAAATTGTCTAAAAACTTAGAGAGTTTTAAAACCAAAAGTAGCAATCAATTATTATACCTATTGAAACAAAGATATTAATATAAAGAGGTGTATACATTGACTACGATAGAATATATATAATGTAGTAAGTAAAATAAAAATTTTCATTGACTTTTTTTTTATAAATAAATTTATTTTGGTGTCTGTATAATGTAGCTGTCTATACTTTAATTAATTTAATATATGAATGGATAAATCCGATTTATGATCGATCTACAAATATTCCGGCTTATAAAAAAAACAAAAATATTCATACTTACAAAAATATGTAAATGATAGAATGGTGAATATCTTAAATAAAAGAATTTGGGAAGAAGATATTCACCATTCTATCATTTAAATAATATTCATTTTTTTCTTTGCATGTTTAGATTTTCTCCTTAACAGTCCGTTTTTACGATAAAAGAAAAATACTTTTTAGGCGTTTTTAAGGGTTACATAGTAATATACTTCAAGTTAAAAACAGGCGAATTTAACCTTTAAAATAAAAAATAAATAAAAACTGACTAAGCTGCAACTGAAGCTTAGATAACAGCTTAACTCTTATTATATCCACTCAAGCATAATGTCCATAAGCATAATGTTCATTAATTAACAGATTCAAATTTTCTATTATTGTAAATTTCATATATATGTTAACTTAATAAATTTCCTATTATTATTATAAATAAATGCCTTATTTTTATGCTTTTCTTTCTTTACGAATTTTTTTTCTACCGACTTATCCGTCCCCCTCTTAATTTTTATTTTGTAACTGCTCCTGTTCTTAGTAATGCATATCTACTTATCTGGTTAGTCAATGCAACTTGTATGATATATATTTAAGGGAAATTATTCCTTAAGCAGTTTCAAATATGAACCCTTAATTAAAGGAAGTAGTCATTAAAGTTGCTTATTACTTATTCCATACTAAATTACTGTATGAATTCCTTATAATGTTAACAATTTTCATTGATTACAACTACTATCCAATGGTCCTTTTTTGGAAATTATTCCTTAAGCAGTTTCAAATATGAGCCCTTAATTATAGGAAGTAGTAATTAAAGTTGCTTTTTACTTATTCTATACTAAATTACTGCATGAATTCCATATAATGTTAACAATTTTCATTGATTACAACTACTATCAAGTGTCCTTTTTTGGAAATTATTCCTTGAGCAGTTTCAAATATGAGCCCTTAATTATAGGAAGTAGTAATTAAAGTTGCTTATCACTTATTCCATACTAAATTACTGTATGTACTAAATTACTGATTTCCTTATGGTGCGTCTCCCTCAATTTATCAATGGTGCCTTTTTTTTTTTTTTTTTTTTTTTTTTTTTTTTTTTTTTTTTTTTTTTTTTTTTTAATTTTTCTTTTCCCAAGATTATATCTAGTTTGCGATAGAAAGGTAAACCGTGCCTAAGAAACGAAGCCACGACATCCTTATACCAGTTAGTGTTTGAGTTATTAAGTCACTTGTACTGAACACGATAGTTAGGTAGACCCATTTACATGGCTAAGTACTCTAGTAGCACGGAATCCAAATAGATCCTGCTGAAGCATAAGTCAAAACGTGGTTTCGGAACTGACAAACTAACTTCCCTGCAAAGTTGGATTTGAGTTGACAAGGAACGTTGTGAAATTCCAAGTAATTAACAATTTCATTTATTCAGCTGCCAAAGGCAAAGGAAGTTTATAAATGAGTTTAAAGATTATTTATCTATCCTTTTCCTAGTAGAATTCTCTCTTAAAAAGTTTTTTTCTTCTATGCATTTCTTCTGTAAAAAAAAAAATATAAAGCTTAATCAATCCCCTTCAGTAGCATTTAGCGCTCAGTATAGAACAACAACGCATTAATTCCGGTACTAATAGTTACATTTTGCCATCTTTAGTTGTATAAGAATTTTAACATGAACTTGCTGGAACTGATTCAAAGATATGATTTTTTGCAATAGTCAAAAATTATTGACAAGGCTCTGATTCACAATCGAAAGAAACAAAAAAAACAACTAAGAATATAAAATAGGTTGAAAATACCTAATGTTTGTGATAATTCGTTTTTTTATTTTTAATTTATTTCGTTTTTTGCTTTCTTGTATTCCTATATTAGGCAAATCAAAGTGGGAGCTATATAATAAGAAAATAATGAATCACGTGGGCTATGTTACGTTTTGGAATCCTCCTCAATTAAATGAATATTTTCCAGTGAGAAATCAATAATTCATCAGCATATTTCGAACACTTCTAGTAAATAAAGAAATAAAATGTGATAATAGTTTGTATTGTTGCTATTATATTATATTATATTTTAGACCATTAGGGGCTAACAAAAAAAAAAAAAAAAAAGAAAGATATATAGAAGGGTCCATAAGCTTCATTGTACTTCTAAGAAAACCATGTACATGGCCATATGAAATATATATTTTTCTATTTGGAAATTCAGTTCTTATAGCATTTACGTGTGGATATTTATTTTAAAAATCGTAATCAATATTGAAAACAGCTTTTATTGATGTTCATTCCTACTTTTTATTGTTGACTGTTTAATATATTTAAAATATATTTATTTTTTAAATTGACTTATATGTACTTCCAGACAGTGCTGAATAATTAATAAGTAAATCCTCATTTTTCACCACTTTTTCTTGAAATAAATATGATTATTCTTGAATATGACAATTGGATAGGTACAATATCAGATTTTACTTTAACAAATTAACGTTCATTTTTTATGTTAGTACAATTATGAAAAAAAAAAATCTTGAAACATTAATGCTAGTTCTAGTCTAGCGATGCGCACTTAAGGTTTAAATTACGGGAATCGCAGTAATACCGGGAAGTTCAAGGACAAGAAGCTTCGTATTACGAAGGTCCTTGAGGAAACTAACGAAGCGTTTATGTGCATATTCACTTTATATTTTACTATCTGAAAAAAATAAATAAATAAAAATAAAACCTAATCTGATACATGGAAAATAAAATATCTCAAACGCAAGGAAGAGGAAAATAAAATACAGTGTTTTAAAATATAGAATAGAAGGGATTTACACATCCATAGATCACCATTAATAATTAAATATAAATAATTAATGTTAAGTATTACTCATGTAAGCGATACGGATCCAATGGACGAAATTTGTCCGAGAAATTCCTTATAACCCCAATAATTTTTCTCCTCAATTCTTTTAGCTTAAGAGGGATAACAATTTTTAGCCCAGCATAGGAACAGGAAGCTGCATTGTTCCGATTACATTAATCATAACCATAAAAAATTGTAGTTTTAGTAATTCAGAATATTTTTTAAGAACAAATCGGAATCGTGGGGCAATGAAATAGACGATCACGCATATTTAGCAAGAGAGAAAGATACATAATATGTAACAACATTAAATGAAGCCTCATTAGAGGGATGGATGCACCAATCGAAGAAGAATCTATTGCCAAGTGAGAGTTCTAAGCTTGCAAAAATAACACCGGAACTCAAGAAATAGTTTAAAGACTCAATAATTTTGATAAGGGATTTTTTAAAAAAAAATTAAAAAAATTTCATTAGATACATAGAAGCTCTGCTTTTTTTTTTTTCTTTTTTTTTTTTACAAAATAAATAATCTATGATTCTAAATAATTTATTTTTGAAGAGAAAAGACTTGGCTCCGCCGGGAATCGAACCCGGGTCTTACGCGTGTCAAACTAGCGCGGTATGCTATCTATTACATCACGGAGTCGCTTCCAAACGGTGCCAAATCCTTCCTCTTCACTGACACCTCTCCCACGATATCGCAAGTTTTGCGAGTATTTAAAAACAATTTTTTTAATTCGACCGATTAGCCTAAGTAGCATAAATATGGACGTTAAACAAACAAACAAAAAAATTTTAAATTATTTTATATGTATTAATATCACAATGACACCCACAATGATGGTTAAATTAATATAAAATAATTTAAAAAATTGACGAACGTCAAGAAAATGCCGAAAACTAGACAAAAATTGCCCATCTCCCGTAAATACTCGCAAAACTTGCGAGATCGTGGGAGAGGTGTCAGTGAAGAGGAAGGATTTGGCACCGTTTGGAAGCGACTCCGTTGTGTAATGGATAGCATACCGCGCATGTCACGCGGAAGACCCGGGTTCGATTCCCGGCGGAGCCAAGTCTTTTCTCTTCAAAAATAAATTATTTAAAATAATTTAAAAAATAGGTGGTCACCCACAATGATGGTTAAATTAATATAAACCATAATTCGTATTTTCTCATTAAAAAAAAATGTTGCAACGATACATTTTCATCTGACAAATATTCAAAATTTTAAAATAAACCTTTATTCGATCTATTAAGCCGTTTTATTTTGCAGTAAGATGAATCTTCTGTTTTTAATGTCCTATTCTGCTCTAGGCGTTGGCACAAGTGTTAAAAATGTGGCTTTATTTTTATTTATTTCATTTGCTTTGTTTAGCGGATTAAAACCCTAGGGTTATCAAAGCCGGAAAATGGTTCATTTTCTTCATTTTCCACTATTTCGTAGTCCTTCCTGGGGTATTAGCCTTTTAAATAATTCTTTTTCAGTTCTTCAGCTGCATTTATTCATTACCCCATCTTTTGCAGGTCATCTTGACCATTACATAAGATAGAAGTCAAATCCTCGATAATAACCAGCAACATTGATATCGGTCAATAGTACTTTAAAATTGAATTTTTTTTCTATTTATTGAAAATATTCGTGGGTAATTTTAAATAAAGAGAAAAGATTGACCATGACCGGGTCCAATTACAGTGGCTCGTGCCTTAGCCATCGGCAACCTTCTCTCTTCGCTGACCTTAGTTCCTCTGATATCGGCACCATTGTTCAGGTAGTACGATCTAACAGATGACTTACGATATTGAACTTATATTTATTTAAAGTATTTGTGGGTAATTTGATATAATTTTATGTGAAGAGAAAAGTAAAATCCGTTCTATATTTTAGGTACGTTTGCGGTTCTATATTAAATGTATGTTTTTTAATTAGGTTTAAATTAAATTATAAAAGAAAGAAAATATTCTGAAGACTTATAAATGAATCCTGGACAGCGTGTTGATCATAAGGTTTAGTGTAACTGCAGACAGTGCGGTTGAATTATGGTACAGTTCTGACAGTTTACATCCTAACGAACATAAACTGCTCTTTTATCCTATGTTTTACTGTATTGTGGTGAAACTAATGCCAGCCACTAAAAGATAAAAGGTGTTCTTCAGAATTTCCGGTTACACGGGCTAAAAGAAGAATTTCAAAGATGTAACGATTAGGATTATGAAGTGCTAAATTTCAAATATACATCCTATTTTTTTCTTTTAGATTTTTTAATGTTTACTATAAGTTATAGCTATTTCATTGAAATTCATAAATGTTATTTAAAGTATGGTGAATTACACCAGATATTTTTTTATAATTTATTTTTTTTATTTTATTTATTTTCATGATTTGTTTTAACAATTTATTTATTTAAATACTAAAGGTCACGGGTTCGCGTCCCGAGGTGGCCCTAGGATTTTTTACTACCATTAAATTGTTTATGCCGTCCCTCGGATAGGTCGTAAAGTGGAGGTCCCGAGCTTGTAGGATGTCGGGTACTCGTTAAAGATCCCTATCCTAATTACACCTGGTTAGGAAAAAATTAGGACTCCCACTGTAGCATCGTCCGATTAGCCTTAGTGGCTTAAAGTGACGTTAAAGCAAACAAACAATTTATTTAAAAGTGCCATTTAAATGTTGTTTTTTCTAGTGTATCCGACAATTGGATAGCGTTGGAAGCAATTACCATGATAATATTAATTGAATTAAAATTTATCATAGCCGAAAATATCCGCCAAAAAGGCCGTGGGAACGCTAGGCATGCAGTCACATAAGCACTTGATGCTTATTGGGGAAAAAGTGGTGAATCGCATTAAGATAACCTTTTGCCGATTCATGGGGTATGCATCAGTCTTACCTAAGTCAGGTAGGAAATTGATCCGAATTGAGAAAAAAAAGAGTGGATCTGGTACTCTTAGCTATTGCGATTTATTTAAAGGAAAGTTTTTATAGGAGATTCGTGAGCTCGGTTCCTTTACAGGAAACAATTTTCTGAAAAGTGCTTCCCATTGAAATTTACTATTGTACAAAATAGGTAAGCAATACAAAATGGTTAAGACATTATTATTATTATTCATTATTATTATTAACATTATTATTATTCAAACTTAGATTTACATGCCACCAATTAAAATAATTCCATAACTTCTCCTTATTACGTAGTTGTACAGTAATGTAGAGGAATACCTAGTTGATCTCTGTTGGTAAATACTTGCGCTCGGTCTTAAAACTTTATAAAGGCCTTACATCTATATATCACTATACTTTATACTCTTTTCCACCTCTGGCATACTCTAAATATGTCATGGAATTACTTAACAATTTATCAAGAGATAAATATTCAATCTTCGATTCATCAACGACCAAGAGCGGTTGAAGACTTATTTCGTTGACCTCTCTTCAAGGTCTCAGAACAGAAAATAAAAAAAATTGGCTGGAACCGCAAGGAACTTGTTATGCTTATTTATTCCACATTTATCTGAGTGGCTAATATTTCTTCTAGTCCTGTGTAATGGTCCTCCGTTGGTTAAGTCCGCGAGCTTCGTCTGACGAATGACTTCATGCTTCGATTATTGCTTCCCTTGGATTTTAATAGATTTATTTGCATCGTTTATGGAAATTCCTTCTATATATGAGCATAATCACACTCAATCACTTAAACACATAATCCGCTTAAATAAATTATCCGCAGGGGGAAAACTTTTTTACTTATGGCCGAACAAAATATAAATTTAAGGATATCAGAATAAATATTTTCTTAGCCTTCAAACGGTAAAAGAAGGCCTCCCTCAGTATGATTTAAATCTAAAGAAGAAAAAATGAATGACACTATTTGTAAATATAATTTTGTCATCACATTTTTTTGGCAAATAGGTTATAATTTTTATTGATAATTCAGAGAAATTATCTAGAAAATTGGAGTAATTATTTTAAATATAATTCAAAGAATTTCTTCTAAAATAATTAGAATGTAGATTAATAAGCTGTAATAAACGATATCACAAAAATCATCTCTCACTTATCTTGACAACCGCACTAAACATAAATTATGCATGTCTGTCTGTTGCGTAATCTTAGATTTTTTTTTTTATTAATTTATATAATGGACAAGCAACACCACATTATTTATTGTTTTAAGTTACGAAAAATTATATATAAACAGTTTAATTTATAATTTCAATACAGCCTTTGTCATTTTTTAGAAGGTTGAGGGAAGTTCAACTCCTTCTAAAATGGATATTTTGTTATTTGATACTTGAAAGAATTATATTGATGATCACATATCCTTTGAAATTAGTAATCCATTTCGAAAATAGGTCTCAAGAATTTTTCTGGCTGGAAAGACTCATGGAATATATCGTCTGGTCGACTATTTTTAACTTCCTGGAAGTCCAATCGGCTATTGATAGATTCTAACATCTAAAATAAATGTATAAATTTAGGTTCCTTAGCTTCCTAAAAAAAAAGAAAAAAAAAAATAATACGCTCATAATCGGAATAGCGTTTTCACTGCTTTATTCAGAAACATTATTTCAGGTGCCCCTATTGGAACTACCTACTTATTCTCAATTTTTTTTTCATTTATACTTTCAGAACATTATTCATTAAAAAAAAACCTACACATGTGCATATCAACTCTTGCTTTGCTGGAATTAAAGGATTGCGCTAGATTAGGTGAGAAGAGGAAGAAAATTTTTTCACTAAATGCTCAAGACATAGGAATTGGTGACCGAATTTAATCCTGAATGGTAAAACTACATACATATGTCGGTATTTCTTGAATATCAAAACAGCTTTTAATAAATTAGCATATCATTGTATACATACATTGGAATTTGAATTACATTTGAAAAATTTGAAATTCAAAAAGCCTGCAAAAAATAAGTTGTCTTTCATAAATATTTTTTCCTCCCATTTACAGGATTAATATATTTAGTTCAGTTAATGGTATTATATTTGTTTGTTGTTGTTCGATATTTGGCGCCTCCTATGAATAGAACAGGTATGATTACGAAACTGCGTGGGATTTTGAATGGAGTCATAAAAATTCGTCTATTTCAAACCGTAATATTATTCAGTCGTATATGGAAATGTCATGGCAAACAGAACTTCCAGCTCCAAATGATCAATTTATGATTAAAAAAAACTATTGTCAAAGATATGAAGATTTTACGATATTATTTATTAGAGAAACAAATAATTTATAAAACTGAAGCATATAACATAAGGAATCTAACTTAATTATTTTCTTAATTACTTAAAAAAATTTCCTTTAATTCCCTCTTGGATTAATGAAAAAGGCAAGATTCCCTAAGGGTCTCGCTATACCTTCATTTAATCACCTTTATAACCTATGTGAAAATTAATTTAAAAACTCAGTTTGCAAGCTTTTAGGAAGAGACTATTTAATTATAGATATAGAATGCAAGGCCTCAAAGTCTCGTATAATTTCAATAATTCACTTAATCGTGCAGGTTACATGCCAAATTTTCGCCTATTCAGGCATCTTCAGGGCTACAACAGTTTCACATGCAAGCTAGAAACAGACTGAAACCTTCCCATATGGAAGGAGGGCTAACAGGGAAATATATACAGTGTTGCCAATATTCAAACAAATTTAGATAACAGAGATAATAACTGAATGAGGTCTATAGAAAATTAAACACAATATTAAAGTTGAAGAAGGTTCAAATAAAGTTTTTTTTTTTTTTTTTTTTTTTTTTTTTTTTTTCTCTTCATACATTGATTCGCACCTGTCAGCGATCGGCGACAATCAGCGAATTCGTGGTCCGCAGCAACGCATTAAAACGTATGGCATTAAGACATGAGGAAAGGAAGGTGCTCAGCAGCACCTCTTTCCGGGCTTGATACTAATTCAGGTGAGGAGATCTCTCATCCAGCTTCTCTTTAGCCGCCTTCTAACAGGCATGTCAGCTGTGGCCATGCGGTTAATCAATCTGTTGTTGTGTCCTTCCAATTTAACAAAAAAGCGTGAGTAAAGCGTTCGTATGTGTTGTTGGATAGTCGGTTGTTGTAAGTCTGTATGTAGAGTTTGGTTACTTACGTATCTGGGAGCGTCCGTAATTAGTCTCAAAATTTTTGATTGGAAAGTTTGCAATTTTTGTAAGTGCGTCTTTTTAGCTGAGCCGAAAATTTGTGAGGCGTATGTCCAAATGGGTTTAAGTAAGTAGGTGTATGTATTCAGTTTTTGTCTGATTTTCAATTTAGAAGATTTAGAAAAAAGTGAGCAAAGTATTTTTAAACGTAAACTTAAAATAAAGTAATTTTAATTTTACATCTACACATATATACATACACACTCACACCCATTACACACATAACATCATGCACTAGAATTATAAATATATATAAAAAAATATAAAAAACATATGAAAAGCAAAGGCAAATCTAGAATAAATAATTTACTGTTGGTCTAAAATGTTAATAGTTTCAGCAAAAAAGTTGTTAAGATTTCTTGCATCAGTTTTAAAATTGACAACCTTATTAATGTTTGCAGCTATATATAGTGCTTCAAGATATTTTAATTTTTGCTCAGAATTTTCTTTATGCAAAATTATAGTTTTGTCATACATGACAATCTTAAAATCTTAACAACTTTTTTGCTGAAACTATTAACATTTTAGACCAACAGTAAATTATTTATTCTAGATTTGCCTTTGCTTTTCATATGTTTTTTATATTTTTTTATATATATTTATAATTCTAGTGCATGATGTTATGTGTGTAATGGGTGTGAGTGTGTATGTATATATGTGTAGATGTAAAATTAAAATTACTTTATTTGAACCTTCTTCAACTTTAATATTGTGTTTAATTTTCTATAGACCTCATTCAGTTATTATATCTGTTATCTAAATTTGTTTGAATGTTGGCAACACTGTATATATTTCCCTGTTAGCCCTCCTTCCATATGGGAAGGTTTTAGTCTGTTTCTAGCTTGCATGTGAAACTGTTGTAGCCCTGAAGATGCCTGAATAGGCGAAAATTTGGCATGTAACCTGCACGATTAAGTGAATTATTGAAATTATACGAGACTTTGAGGCCTTGCATTCTATATCTAAAACTCAGTTTGGTTATTGCTAGTAATAATTATAGTATATTTTATTATGTACAATTATTATAATATATTTAATAACGTACAATATTACATAAATGTACAGAATATCCCAGTGTTGAAAATATTCAATTTAAGTCAATTGTGTACCTATTATTGGGATTATATATTACATACTAAAAGTTTAGTTACAATTAATTAACTAATCTATATTAAAATTTATAACAGACTTGTCAATATGAAAATGCAGATATTACTTAATAGTTTATGTAAAACAAAGTATTAAGCGGTTTTTGATAATAATAGAGTTAGGCTGAAACAGATAATAGTAGGTTTTATTTATATACTTCAATATTTTGTAACAATAATATCGTTTAAATCACTTGGAATAGTAATGGTAAGGAAATAATATAAAACACGTTAGTAGGAATAATAATATTTCTATTGAGATAGGAAAAGTCATACATCACAATTTTAAATTTTACGAGAATTTATTATTTTAGGAATTATTTTATCTTGCTGTTGGGTGGGTGTTGACTCATTATAATTTTCGATCTTTGTTTTCTGAAGAACTAATATAACAAAAGAAATGGGACTTTTCCACTATTTAAACAAATACGAATAACGACCGAGACTCAGGATGTGGTGAAACCTGTTCTTTTTTTGGAGGGGGGGGGGGGTAAAAGTGACATATTTCATTTTGCCATCTGAACCCAGATATATTTACCATGAAGCCATATCTCATTATATCTCTTTTTTATTTACTAATTTACTAATTTAACACTTGTAAAAACTCCTTGCCTTTGAGACAAAAATAATACCAATTGTAAAAAAAAAAATCCTACACTGACTATCACATGCCGTCTGTCGGATAACACATAGAGGCTCTTTACAAACGTTTTTGTTTTAACTTACATGGACTACCTATATGAGATATGGCTACAGTTGACATGACTAGGAACTCGAGGAGATGCTTGTTTGTTTGTTGTCGTTTCAAGTTATCAACGCCTAACGAACTCGAGGAGGAGATTAAAATGTATTTGATGAGAAATATCCTTTCTTAACAATCCGGCGTGACTGAGACAAGCCAGAGAAGAGGTACTGCTGTGTGCCATCTTTCCCCAGCCTCTTTGTGAGGGACGAGCCTAATGAGTAGATCATTAATGGGTTTAATGTCAATTAGTTTAATGTGTCACAGTGCCAACGGTTCTTATATAAGTCTGAAAATACATTCTGGAAGGGCTAAACCGCTTAAAGAAATGGTAAACTATGCCACAAATCAAAATAAATCACTAGGACTTGGTTCAGCTTTTAATTTAAAATTTGATGCCTTCTTTATTGTAGTCTTCTATATTGTATTTTCAAACTTGGAAATGTGACACACCTATCTGACTTTCAACTTATAGATGATCCACTCATTAGGCTCATTATCCTCCCTATTCATCCTGTACTTAATATTTTAATAAATTATTTAAATATCGGTTATATTTTTATATTGAAAATCTCCTGAGTCCTGACAACCATATCCCGCGAAAGCCAGGGAATAGGTACAGCTACGTGCCGGCCTTCTCCATGCCTGACATGTCATTCATTATTGGATTAGCAGGCGTAAAAAGCTTATTGTCGAAGTTCTGTTAGCAGGTGCGGATTCATAAATTGAGTGCAAAATTACCGGAATGCATTTTAAATTGTACAAACGAAGATATTGATTAAAATAAACAATGCTCTGGTTTTATAGACATTATGTAAATGGATACCGATATGGAAAGTATTAGGTCTAAGCCTAAAAAAAATCAAACAAAATATACTAAAATAATCCGAAAAAGTAATATCGTAATATTAAATATCAAAAATAAAATGCTTTTAATATTTTTATCAGGAATCATCGTACATCACAAGGAATATGAATATGTTTCTCACAAACAAACACAGAAATAAATTTATTGGGTTTTCTTTGAAAAAAAAATCCATTGCGATAATATCGTATCTTATCTGCTTCAGCCATAAATCATGTAAAATTATACCAACTTTGTTCAATAATACTAAAATTGACCCTATACTTAACCCTTGTATTACATGATAATGTTTTTCTTTGTAATATATTCAAAGTGTAAGTGATATCAGGGAAATCCTTTACTTAAGTATAAAAAAACCTTATTTAATTAAGAACTTGCGTTCTTTACATTTTACTGGTCAATCAAGCAATGTAAATAACCAAAACTGAGATATTTGTATATTGAAGTAACAACTGCCTTGGTACCGTGTATGTTTTGTCATATTGTTCATACTGTTAATATTTTTTGTCATATTGTTCACTATACCTACAGAAAACACAAAAGTCGTTTTCATATTTGTACGTCTTGTGTCCCTTTTGAACTGTACGAAATTTTAAAAAACAAAGTCGTCTGAACCCGTTCCGCTGGCATTACCACAGACCAAAACCCCTTTTTATTGGATTTGTTTGTTGTTCACTAGCTCATATTTTGTTTGTTACAAAGATGTCGCAGAAATGTAAGGTCTTTGTTTATTTTCCTGTTACCTCTAATTTCTAAAAGTTGCATCATTGTACTAATAATTCTCATCCTTCGAAAGTGTTAACGAGTGAGTAAAGTAAGCCTTTAGCGTTACAGGAGTGTTCGGACATATTTTTTAAAAAAATGTTCTTTTATGAAACTCCTTTTAAACAAAAGTGCAAAAAAGTACGTTGATTTCTTTCTTATTCAATGGATAAATGCCAATCACAATTGCAGAATTATTTTAGGACTCTAAAAAGTGGGTATCCTTAATTGAAACATTAGAGGGAAATACCCTGATCACAATCACCCTGAGCCTGATCACAGTCAAATAGCCTCTTTGCACGACCGCTGACGCAGAAACAGTACTGGGCCCAAGACTCTTTATAGGATGTAGTGATAGGGGTCTTTTTTTTTAAAAAACATCCTAAAACTATACTTTACACTAAATTACATCCCTGCTTGCAGTACTAAGTATGTTAATTCCAAAACCCTTGATTTGAGAAAGTGCGATAGATTTTACTGTAAAATAATTTTTTTAAAAAGCACTTAGCACGATTGGAAATGTTTCAATTTATTTATCACGGGCGGGGGGTCACCTGTGGTGTAGTGGTTAGCATAAAAACCTACAACACTAAAGGTCGCGATTTCGCGTCCCGAGGTTGCCCTAGGATATTTTAATGGGAGTAAAAAATCCTTGTCAATGTCATCTCTCGGATAGGACGTAAAATGGAGGTCCCAAGCATGTATGATGTCAGGTACTCGTTAAAGATCCCTACCCTAATTATACCTGGATAGGCAAAATTTAGGAAACCCACGGTAGCATCGTCCGATTAGCCTTAGTGGCATAAAGTGACGTTAAAACAAACAAACAATTTATCAAGGTCGCGTCTAAAAATTGTTAAAAGTCTGCGAACAAATTAAAAAAATATTTTCTTATTTGGACTTGATACTTATATTAAAAATTTTCAATTTTTATCTTTTTAGTACACATTTTTTCAACTCAAATTATTATTAATCGCAACCATATACGTTAAACATTTTAAAGATCCTCCTTTACAACTTTTACAATATTTAGAAACAAATTGTGTCCCATGAAAAGCACTTATTTGTGGAATAATGCTACTTTATTGGAGAAGCTGTTTTCTGAAAAGTTCGTAATTTCCCATTTTTTCAAACTATGTTACTTAACCTGTTTTAAATTGTAAAACCTATATGAATGAATTGATTAGGAAAATGGAACCAACAGCTATCTATAACCATAAGTTATTACTATCAAATTAAATACTACTAGCTTACTTCGCTTTGTAAGCCAATTTCAAGTAGCTAATTTGAAAAATATTTACGTGCTCATAATCGGATGAGAGTTAGAGGAAAATATCTAGAAAGAGTTGTAGTAGTTAAAAAAGTATTTATATATATTACATAATTTTTAAATATTTTTATAATAATAGAAGATTAGATTTTTTACCGGATTTGCCCCGGATTTCCTTATCACTTGAGCCACTTGAGCCACCAGGCCCATACCTCGGTCAAGTCATTTCCTTTTCTTCACTGACCTCATTTCCACAGATATCGCAAATTTTACGGAGGATTGGAAAATTTCTCCATTGTCAATTTATTTTATTTTAAATTGCAAGATCGGTAGTGAGAAAAGAGGCTAGAGAAGAGAAGGGATTGACTTGACTGGGATATGTGCCTGGTGGCTCTGTGGAATGGGCGCCTCACTGGTGTTGAGGAAATCTGGTCAAGGCCAATCTTCTCTTCTTATAAAAAATACTTAAAAATGACATAATATATATATCATATAGCCGCCCTGGCCACAGAGCCACCGGGCACATATACCACTCAAGTCAATCCTTTCTCTTTACTGAACTCTTTTCTCACCACCGATCTCGCATTTAAAAAAAAAAAATTGTCCACTCCTCCGTATAATTCGCAAAAATTACGATATCCGTGGGAATGAGGTCAGTGAAGAGAAGGGATTGACCAAACTAGGTATAGGCCTGGTGGCTCAAGTGGCAAGAGCGCCTTACTAGTTATAAGGAAACCCAGGTTGGAATCCCGGCCAAAGCCAATCTCTTCTTATAAAAAAATATTTAGAATTAATCAATCAATAGGAAATCGAAGCTAGATTAATAGAGAGAAATGCTTGCTTCTTTTTTTTTTCGCTTAAATGTTTAGCTCCTGCCTTCTGTCTCGAAACCTAAAAATTGGGGTTTACACAACTCTTATTCTTTAAAAATCCTTTAACGATGTGAATGATGGGTGCTAACATTGAATGATGAGTAATGGCTTAGGGGTTTTGAAAACAAATCACTATATATAGACTTGGTTGAATATTTGGACCAAAGAGAGAGACCAAAGAGTTTAGACGTTTGCTCAACGCCGAACTGAGTGAGCTGTACGCGGTATACAGAATGAAGGAGCAGCGCGGCATGGGCATGTAATATTGGTTGTGAACGAATCACTGAACGATTTATAGGCGCGAGGCCGACTGGGAAACGTCCCAGGGGTAGGCCGAGACGGAATTGGGAGGATTGGGTTAAGGAAAAGTTTTTAGTTTGAACGTTGGTCGTTGGATGGAGGTGGAGCCGCTATCGAACCTTCCGATTCCAGAAGCCTTATTATTATTGATTTCAAACTGATTTCATTTTGTATTAGCCATGTTTATGTGTATTATAATTACTCATTCCGCTAAAAATGTTTCCGTTATTTTTTATATTTCCTATTATAGGGCGTAATTCCTTCTTAGTTATTGGTTCTATCAATAGAATTTTTTTATTAGTTGTTTAGTTAATTATAGTCTCTTTTTCAGAACTTAATTCCTCTTCAATTATTTGTTCTATCAATATAACCTATCTTTTATTTGATTTTTTTTATTTATCGGAAAAGATTCTTTAGTTAAAAACCAAAAGCACTGCTATGATCTTTCCTACGCCATATTTTATCGCACACTCCTTTCTACATCTTATTTCAAATTACATGATTTTTCAATAGTGAATTTAATGTTTACAAGGAGGAAAAATGTATTTAGAATAGATATTAAGCTTAGGATTTGACCTTTTAGTATGCTGCTGATCGGTTCATATAAAAATTACTTTTTTCCCTGTTTAAAGAAGAAAATAATTGAAAGGTTCAACCTTTAACAGTATCTTTTGATTTATTACGTTCTTGTTAACAATATCATAAATGTTGCTTCAATTTAGTTAAAATGTTTAGCATCTTGCAGGATATAATACTATTTAGGCACTTTTAGAAAATATTAATATGATGTTGAAAGGAGTGTGCGATATGTATAATTATAGTAAGTAAATTATAAATAAATAAGAATATTATTTTCTCCAAAATCGTTCTTTAATGGGATGAAAGTAATAAATAGTTTAGTCAGTTCCATCGCGTAATATACTTTTTAGTTTTGATTAAGTACAGGTATTTTAAATTAATTCGTGTATGATCGATTCAGCCATCAGTTTTATTACTTTTTTATTGTGAAATTAATTAAATAACCTTGACAGGCACAGCAGTAATTTTAATAGGCCTTAAATCAAGCTCAACTATTAATTTTATGGAGTTTAATGGCTACTAAATACTTTATGCAAACTTTTACTGACTGTTTGTGTAATTAGTACTAAAGTGAGAAGTAATTCGACTGAATGTTGATTAAGTTATATTAAACCTAAAATTACTTTATTGATAGTTATCATTCAGGCAGGTAATTAATCAACTGATAATACTTCTATCTCTTTATTATCCAAAGCAGCATGCAAATTATGATTCACATATAGTAAATAAATTAGAATATATAAATATATTATATACACAACACATATAATTTATTATACATTTATACTTATACTAAACAAATTTCACGAACAAATATCAAAACTTTGCGTATAATTTTAATCAATGTGTGAGCAGAAATAAAAATAGAGTAACATGTTTTGAAGATTATGTATTTCATGTAAGGTTTTTTCAGGCTCTAGGTGTTTAGATAATAAACATACAGATATGTATTTCTGAAATTTTTCAAGGTTTTATTTTTCTTACATTAGTGGCCTACAACTGCTAGAACAAGTCCATCGAAAAATGCTCAAACAAAAACTATCGAAAACTAAAATTACTATAAGCTAGAAATTAGGAAATGCGCCTAATAATATAAGATATTGTTTATATGGTCTAAATTTCATTTTTAAAGTGTACTTGAACATAATAAACATAACAGGGGAGTACGGTAAGTCAAATTTGGGGTGGCGGGATGGCCGAGTGGGGAAACGCGTTACAAAATACGCGTAGTCACGGACAACCGGACGTAGGATTAAGAACCGGAATATAGCAAGTTCAAAACCCGGAGCCAGGGAAAATTTAATAATACTCGGCATTAATCCTCCACCCTCTCTCCTGGCCCGGGAAACCCCGTATAGCCTAAACGACAAGGAAGTGGAGGACCCAAAAAATATATTAATAAATTTTGTGAAATTAACTTTATACTATAAGAGTAGTGACAGAAATATCATTTGTATTAAAAGTAACTTGGAATTTCCTTTTGGCTTTTTCAAAAAAGAGCTTAAAATTAAGTAATTTAAGTATACCTAACAAAAAAATAAAAAAATTAGTTGCAGTTTTTGAAGTTAGTGATCACAAGTCTCTATTAAAAAACCCAGAGCTAAGGAGCACCCCCCCCCCCCCAAGATACTCCAATGGTTGTATCGTTAGCTAAATATAACATCACGGTTTTTTCTGACTGTATATACAACCCATATATCCGCAAGAGTAATAATGAAAAGTTATTTAACACCTTAACACATGTGTATGTAACACCTCTAGTTCCTCCTTGTCATTAAAGCATTACGTCCTCATATCTATTAGCATTTGGGTTAAGATCGTAAAGATACTTCGTTGTCTTAATTCTGAATAATACCCTGTGTTTGCTCGCAGAGTTAACATGATGTTTGTTGACGTTATGTAACAGTTTGCGTACGTCACATTAACATCGCACGTCGCATTAACATGCCCTAGTCAATAAGAACTGTCAAAATATTTTTTCGCTTCAATTCTAAACACTATTCTAACAAGATGTAGTTGCTTATTCCGGCATCATGATTTAAAAGAGTTTTTCGAAAAATTATACTGCACGTTAAAGGAATAGAATGATTGTAAATTTTTTCAACGATGTTGTTTTAAAAGCGAATCTGAAATATTTCAAATTTTAAAAATGTCGTTTTTTTTTTGGTTTTGGTTTTGATTACTTTCTATTTTTTCAGAGATTATTCTTTTCATTAAAAATTTTATTGTAAGTTAAGTTATGTAAATATGAATTTATTTTACTCCATTTAATATACAATCTTGACATTAATAATACGGATTTCGTCTATTCGCATTCAGATCTTGTCCTTCCTATATAATGAGAAAAATCATAATATATTTATATATCTTTTTTATGATTTTTTTTTTCTAACTTTCCTTGAAATGGAAAAAACCTGTCATCCCTGTGTACAAGTGGTTAAATCGAACTTTATTGATTTTCTGGACATGAATATAGAAGTTTAAATGATATTTGTATAAAATCAGGTTTTCATTATTAAGTATTGAAATTTAGGCAAAAACACCAAAACAATGTATACTGTTAAGGCAATTAAACCAACTGAATGGATCTTATGATTAATGAGTTAGTAGAGTTGACCAATTGTTCACCGTTCACAACAGATTTGACGCAAGTTTTAATAACTAGATTCCATGTGATGGACTGAGTTATACAATTATTCACTACGAAAGGAATCCGTCTTTTATGCTTTTAGGCTTCTTTTTAATCACTTCTTTCTAATTTATACGACACAATTGTATATGCTTCTTTATTCATTCTTCATCCTATGAGTGTAACATTCTTTATAGCATACATATCTTTGTCAATAATTAATTATTATGATGTCATACATTATATAAATAAGACTCATATATAGGTTTTACATAAATTAAAGTATTTCTTCTAATTGATATGACACAATAGCATAATTTAATTTATGTTACAACCATCCTAGTGTAACATTTTTTATAGCTTGCATTGATTTGTCAATAATTATCATGAAGCAGTCATACATTCTCTTTATGTGACATAGACATTAATGTAATACTCTTTATAGCAAACATCTAAGAGCCATTCATTGTTAGATAGTTTTACGTCAATTTATTCCACTAATGGTTAAGAGGCTAATCCGACAATGCTATAGTCCTAAATTTTTCTTACCCAGGTGTAATTAGGATAGGGATTATTAACGATTAACTGGCATCAAATTGGCTCGGACCGCCACTCGAAGGACGGTACACTAAAGGATTTTTTATTGCATATAAAAAAATGTAGGGCCACCTGGCGAGATACGAACCCGCAACCTTAAATATTGGAGAGGCTGCAAATGACGTATAGCCACTACACTACAGGTGACCCACGTTGCCATTAGTGATGTAAAGCTATCGATAGTCTCCCCTATCGATAGTTTCGATAGTATTGGACATAAAACTATCGATACTATCAATAGTCTGAGGTGAAGACCGGTAGTGAGGGGGGTTAGAATAATAGAATTTTTCATTTGGAACGATAGGAGCTATAATGCACGTTTCCATTTGCTTTCATCCACCCCCTTTTTTATAAGGGAATAAGATGAACATCTCTGTGAATAGAAGATGGTTTCCTTTATACCTTGAAATACTTTTTTTCAGTTTCAAGCTTAGTCGTAACTGCAATGAATAAAAACTTTATCAACAGGTCAAAGAAACTTTATTTAGAGGAAAGCTATACCAACCCTCTTCAAGGAACAATGCAACCATGATTCCCAGTTGTCGAAGTAGTTAGTAGATTTGACATAACAACATTCGGAACGCAATCCTCAAGAATTGTGACTAGACATACTTAAAACCGTGCATATTTCAAAAACATGTTCTCAGGTATGAATATAAACATATTCTCAAAAACATGTGCAATGATAGAGGTCGAAAATATTTTGTTGTGACCTTGTTTCTACGCTATAAACCAAGTCATTTTCAATTCAAGAGACTGGTAGATAATCAGTTGTTTTGTTGTACAGTATTGTACAACACATCTGTTTTCCATGAAGTTGGAAGGCATGTATGAGTAAACCATTCAATTTTTCAGTTAGTCATATTTTTTGCGCGAGGTTAATATTTTTTTTATAGAGTAGATATGCACATTTTGTTAGAAACACAAATAAAATTACACATTTGCATTTTGTTTATTTTTCATTTCCATGAATTATATAGCGTATGAGTGCTTAGAGGCAGAGGCTATCAATTTTCCTTTAGAAACAATGTATTCAATAGTACTAACGATAGTTAAAAAAACTATCGATAGCCTCGATAGTTTAAAACTATCGATAGTTTTACATCACTAGTTGTCATTCATTAATTATTATGATGTAGTCATACATTCAGTTATTTACTTAGTATTGTTACATTTCACTTAATATTTTTCAATCATTTTCCGTATCATTATAGATCTTTCTCTATAATATGCAAGTAGGGATCACCTGTGGTATAGTGTTTAGCATAGAAGCTAACAATAGTAAGGTTCGCAACCCGCCAGGTGTCTCTAGGATTTTTCAAAGGGAGTGAAAAATCCTTGGCTCTGCCGTCCTTCTGAAGGGACGTAAAATGGACTGTGCGATGTCAGCTACTCGTTAAACACCCCTATCCTAATTATACCTGCATAGGCCAAATTTAGGACTCCCACTGTAACATCGTCCGGTTACGATTAGCCTTAGTGGCATAAAGGGACATTTAACCAATAAAACAATCTTCATGCCAATATATAGTACTCCTGTATATTTTATATTACTAAAATAGACTTTATTCTTACACATTATAATTTTATTTATATTGTAACATTACTTTGTAATCTTAATCATCATGATTTTAACTTTTTCACCAACATCTCAATATTACTTTACATTACCTGAAAGTAAACTATACAGATTTTCATTTATATTTTATCTTGGTCTTAAAACAATAATTATAATCTTACACTTTTTTCAAAATATCTATAATTTTTATGTATTTATTGTATTTAATTTTTGCACGAAGTTACACATATATTTGATATTTCTTTACATATTTTCTCTTATTGGTTCTAGTCTATTTTTTCCCCTCATTTACCCCTGATGAGGACCTATAATGTGGGGACGAAACCTTGTGACTATGAAATGTGTAAAACCTACATATGAGTATTATTTATCTTGACCGGAATCCTGCATCATTTCCACTTCATTTATATCTACGGTCAACTATTTTCCATCATGAGAGAATTATTTTATATTCCTTGCCATTAACATGTAGCATAAAATCTGACTAAGCTATTCCCTTCAATACATCTATTTCGACAAAAATTCTATGTTTTTTTAAAAGCATTTTAGCAGTTCTATTTTCGGTGCACCTACCTAGTTAGCCAGGGTACCGAATGTGGGTGACCTTTAGGCTGAGCCGGGACCCAGGAAGGTGAAACTGTTGGTCCGGTAATGGATCCCAGTTCAACTTTCCACTTATTTTGTTAGTGGCTGCTCTTTAGTTAAACGGATCCCCTCCTTCCTTTATCTCTCTCTCTCTAAATTGATCTCCCATCCTCAGGGGGAACGGTTTCTGCTTTCATTCAGTTTCATAATATAAATAATCTTAGATTATTTATGTTTAACGCAAGTCATGCGTAAAAGTAAGCTTCCCTACAATAATTTAATAACTAGATCAGTATTAAACCATCAGTTTGCAGGTTTAAGAATGATTTTGGTACATTTTTATCAGTCATTGTCCCCTTGACATCCATGTATTAAAGTAGATCAGTATTAAACTATCAGTTTGCAATTTTAAGAATGATTTTGGTACATTTTTATCAGTCATTGTCCCCTTGACATCCTTGTAAAATTAATTCTCTTAATCGAATTAATTTTCAATTTTCATGTAAGTTAGCGCCATTTTTTGGAAAATAGAGGTATAGATTTTGAGACATACTAAAAAAATAAAAAAGTTAAAGAGTTGGTTCCTATGTGAAATACTCTCGGCGCTCGGAATTTGAACTCACTGACATAGGGTTGATGGGGATCCTTGATGGAAGCAGTGCGTTTTGTTTATTTTCCGTGGGATACATACTTCTTAAGTTTAACTAGTACCTACCAACAATTATTTCAGGCTCTCAAAACCAGGATGACCGAATAAGCTACTTCCTACTAATTTATTATGTGGTTGAACAAAACTGTCAAGCCCTATCACCAGAAACAGATTTCTGATTGTCTGTTCCTCAACAAACTACACGCTTCACTGCACAGCCTTATCAGAACAATCTTGTAAAAGAAATCTGTCATCTGCATATCGGTCGTCCAATGCAAGGCTAGTCTAATTCAAATTTGCAATTTTTTTTCTTGATTTTTCACAATTTATCTTCCAATTTTCCCCTACTATCTCTGGTCAAGAGTCCTTATACACCGCGACTGTGTTGATATTAAAACATTATGAATATCGGATAAATCATGCTACTGATATCAAAGGTAGGGGGGTCTTGTATATATCGAGCGATATATAAACGAAATGATGAGTGCATGAAATGAAAAGGTGCTATGTGAAAGATCTCCTTATTTTAACCACCATAGTAATTGGATCAAGCCTGAAAAGGTTTCCTGTTGTCCAGATTCCCTTCCTAATGGTAAACATGTCATTTCATCGGACAATGGACAGAGAAATTACTTAAGTATTAATCTTCAAAAAGAAGAAGACTAAAGAAGACCACTAAACAAGAACAATTACTGATCTAATTAGGATAGGGATCTTCAACGAGTTTTTATCGTTATTTTACATATAACCAAGGCTTATAAGCTTTTGAATTTGACTCGACAACGAAATATCGTTCTTTTGTTAGCTAGATTAAATTTTTCTGAGAACTGCTGTTATAAGTCTATAAGTAAGACAAACTCCCATATATATTTCTTTAGTTTTTTTTTTATAAAGACCACGATTAGAATTTAAAGAAGATGGGGAAATTCCTTAATGGGGCAATACATTACAACTATGCCGGATAGTTACCAGTTCCTAGTGTCGACCTGATTATGTCGTCAAACGAAAATGTCAGCCAGTCTAATATATTCCTGTCAAATCTTATAAACAACTATATATATGAGAAATCAAAGAACTTAACAAGGAGAAATCATACCGTTTTTTTTTCTATTGACAAAAGAAATAAGTTTATTGAAGAAAACAACGACAGGAAGTTGTAGAGGATTACTCAAAATAATATTTTAAAAACACTAGTTTTGTTTGTAAATTGAAGTTAAACTGTGAATACAAGAATAGGGACTTATAAATATGCATGTGAAGACCCACTATGGAAAAACTCATCACACCCTGTTATTTCATTGGCCGATACTTATGAATTCTCTTATTCAAATATTCAGTAATTATTCAAAGTTTAACAGAAAATTATATATCTTAAAACATTTTTTTTTCATTATCAATTAATAGCTGAGTGATAGAAGAATGATAGCCTGCCCCTTTAAATTAAATATTATGTATAATAAAAAATCTATCTATCTAGGTACAGACATTTTATGAAGAATCAAATTCGGTTAAAAAAAAAAAAAAAACTTTTTACTATAAATGTGTTATATCTCGTTTAAAATTTTATACATTTTAATAGATTTTACCAGAATAATAAATAAGGGAGTTATGGTTCACACAATTATAAATAAAATAATTAAATTCGTACTTCGTATATATATATATATATATATATATATATATATATATATATATATATATATTATAATTATATATATTTATGATTGAAAACTGAATACTTATTGCCCCTGAACATTAGAATTGTGATTCTATAATCAATACTGAAGTTACAAAAAAATAGTTCCTGTACTGTCATAATTATAGCACTGTAATTCGAAATTTAATTTTATTATTTACTTACTTATTAATTATTATTAGTTACTTACTTATATTTAATTATTTATTTACTTGAAAGGTTACCGAATAATCATGTCAGAAACGCTAGTAAAAGTTAAGGAGCGTTTAAAGGCTGTTCTATCCCCTTCTCTTCCATTAACTAAAGGGCAGAGGGCTATTAGATTAAACAAAATAAGCTGCAGGTTGAAGCAGTCTCTATTACTTGCTCTTTGCTCTTAAACATAAAATATTGGAAGTAATTTGAAGGTATAAGCAACAAAAACGTAATATTTTGAAATTGTTAAGTAATCAAAATAAATAATATCCTAATCTATCATTAATTACTTAACTCCATTCTTATATTAGTTTCTATCGCTACTATTTTCTCGTAAAATGTAGGATTTCCACTGTAGCATCGTCCGATTTGTCTTAGTAGCATAATGTAAAGTTGAATAAATAAGCAAACAAAATTTATTGATATTCTTAGAACACCAATAATTCAGTGTGAATTTTCAAATTTCTGAAGTATGCTTATTCAAAATTTTTCAAGTTCGCAAAAAAAAAAATATTTAAAAATCTTAACTACCTTAACATTTTACAAACAATTTCTAATCTTTTAAATATTACCTAAAATTTAAAATTAAAAACCTCATGATAATATATTAAGCTTATTAATACAAATGCTACTTAAACTCGTATCTGGGACAAAATAAGTTAATGCTAAGACATTTCATAAAAATGATAAAAAATAATTAAATAATCTGGAGCTATTTAATGAGTAGGTCGCTTAAAGTCACGACACTAAGTCTAACTATTCCGTATCGTGGCTGAAAGATCACTTGCTTCTTGGCTGTCGATCTGCCCTACCTAACTCAAGTTTACTTTCTAAATACAAGCTAAAATTAACCTCGTTTCTGATGTAAGCTCCTCCGCGTTCATTCAGAAAAAAAAAATTAACATGATAAACAAACTATCGTAGTATGATGGAAGGTATGTGATACATAAATATTAGTGGTAGTTATTTGACCGCACCCCCCCCTCCAACCATTTCCACTCCATTGTAGTAGTGTATTAATGTTTTGTTTAATCTAACCGTTTTTAATAAAATAAAATAAAATTTAGCGATATAACAAAAAAATATATATAGGATTTAGAATTGCACATAAACTACCAATAAGTATAAGTTTTTTAAATTGAGTTTTATTTTTTATTTTTAGCTCTGTCTTCGACCATTAGAACATATGTTAGTTAATGAGTTATTTTTAGTTTGTTAAACAATTAGATAATTCACTACTTTAAAAATCTGTGGAATAGATAAGGATTAAAAAATGTTCATGCGTAGAAAATAAGTGTGCTCAAATTATTTTCAGCAGTTTTTGAAATGAATATGGTACAACATAATCTTTAATAATTAATAATAATATGGGGGGAGGGTGGCTGAGTGGACAAAGGCACTTCCAATAGGTAATCAAAGTTAATCAATTTCCTTCTCGATATATTTACAAAAATAAACGGTTAAAAATACTAGACTATTAAATACATTAGGATTTTTTTAGACATCATAAACAAAGATTGCTTGTCTTTTTCAGTGATTTCGTTTTCATTTTGTAGCGAAGAAAGAAACCTATCATTTTGCACAAAAATACAAAAAACAAATTTGTTCTAATTTTATAAAGATTTTTCCCGATTTTTTGAAAGATTTTTTTTGGTGATATCAACATGAAACTTAGATATCGCCGCGTTGTATAAAATTTTTAAGTAAATCCATCGTCTAATTTTCGAATTTTAAGGTAACAAATAAAAGGCCCTTATATTTTTATACTTAAAATAAGAAGTATCTTTTAATATAAGCTTTTAAGAAATCCTAATTAATTTATTAATGATTTATGTTAATTCATTCCCTCGTAAATAATATGAATGGAATACCTTTTATAAATAATTTTGTTTTTGTTTTTATCTTAAAAATAAAGATTATTATTTTGCTAGTTTTATTTTCTTCCGTGTGGTCCTAGACTAGACCCTCTAGGGTTTGAGAAGATAATCAAATCTGTTCCTTTGTAGGGTAGTCCCTTCACATCCTAGCTCGCCATGAAAGACGGAAGATATTTTTCCCTTTGGTAGTGCTCCTTGAAAGGGCTGCACCATCTCCCCTTTGTATAGGAGCCAACTTAATGGGTTCTGTCATTTAGGTCACTTCTTCAGTTTGTTTCTGGTTCTGAATATCCATTCCGGGGGAAATGATATTTTCTTTTTTAAATTGATCTTGAAAGGATAAATCACAAAAGTCAGGATTTTGATAAGAACATATTTTTTATCGCAAAATGCACTCCTTTTCGAAGATTTGAATTGTTTTAAAATCCATATTTACTGATTATCCACCTTTGATCACACTTACTTAGTCCGGATTAGCTAGATAAATAAAACATAAATAACTGTAATGACAAACTCTTATTTTAGTTAACCTGCAAATAAATATGCAAAGCATTTAAGTATTGTGCCAGTAGCGAATCAAGGAGTAGTTCGCCCCCACCCCCTCTCTGAGATGTCGGTTCTGCTACAATATGCACTAACATGTACACACGCTTTTACCTAATAATGTTTTATTTTCTTAATTTATATCTACGTAGGAAATCCTCTCCTCATGGCATTGCTGATCCACTACTGAATTGCCCAGCAATAAATTTACAAAATTCAATATATTTTCGTAGTTCCAGATTTTTTAATTTTCGCATACCGTAATTATTTTTTGAATTCCTTTTTTATTTAAATACAAATAGTTTGAAAAAAAAATTAAAAAAAAAAAAAAAACGGGACTGTTTAAAGTATGTATATGACAGATCAAAAGTATATCCAAAGTAAAAATTCAATAAAAACCGTCCAGAGACACAGGAGAATATTGTGAACATGAAATAAATCTACAACAACCAACAATGTTTATAACATAAAAAAGAATATACAAAAAGACTGTTGTAGAAATTCAAGAATTTAACTCCGGATAATACCGTTTATCTAATACTAAATACGGATGCTTAAAAAATCAGCTTCTGCCGTTAACGCCTTCTGTGTCCAGGCAACTCCAATACTTGAACGCATTGAGTTATCAAACAGCAATTGATTAATGGGCTTGACTTTCGTTAGAAGGGACTAGTCGGAGTCTAAAGGGCTTTGATAATTTTAAACAGAGGGTTGTCATCCGTATTTAACCCCGGCATTGCGATCCACCATCAAAATATACCTGACATCCCTAATCCCCCTCTGTTTAAGGATTTGCTCGATCAGCCAATAAAACTCTTATTTCCGTTTCAAACAGCCGATTAAATATATAACAGCTTTTATTATTTTCTGCAAAGAGCAATCCATATAATTAAATACTACTAGTTTCAAAATGATACCTAACCTAATTGCACGTTATTAATTTATTATATTTAATTTTCACATTTATATTAATTATTTTACTGCTTGCAGGTAAGGTCTGGTTTACTATTTAAATGAATGAAGAATAGCCAACTTCATAGCAGTAAGTAAAATTTTAAGTTTACATCAGTAATAAGGAAACATATTGTAAATTCTGAAAATAATTAAATTATTAATTATTAAAATAAAATAAATTCAATGCTTTTGGTGCTCTTCTCTCCTATCCATTAAGGAAAGAAATACGTTCCCCTGTGACATTTACAATCGGAAATTAAAAAAATTAGGGTTTATAGGTGTAGTTATGTCTTATGAATTACTACTAGCTAGGTCATGCGGCCGTGATAAGATCAAACTAGTTTTTGCTTCAGTACATTAATTGGTGTGCGCCTCATTTCGTGTTTTTATTTTATAAGGTGGAAACATGTTAGTAGCCTTCTGTAACTACAAAAAAATCTATTCCTACTGTTATTTTTTTTTTTTTTTTTTTTTGGTATAATTTATTTAATCAATCGCCTTTCTAATGGTCAAAGGATGTCAGACATGAGCAGTTTCAAGATGTCACTGCGTTCAATAATTTTATTTTTAATTAAAAGTAATAATAAATATGATATTTCTTATTTATTCTTCACGGTATAAGTAGTTTTAATTTATTTGTTGTTCTTCATGATATTTGAAAACGTCAGTTCATCGATACCACAGGATCGATTTCTGTCATTTCTGGTCTGAAATGATATTTTTAAACAGTTGTCTTTTCTTATACGTTCTGAATCAGATTTGTTCATGATTTCGTTTTATGAATTTTATAAAAACAGTTGGTAAGGATCAAGCATAGAGTTTAAAATTCATTCAATATACAATATTTTTGAGAGGTTTATTCTTTCACATTTCAGAAAAATAATATGTATATACAATTTATAATAATAATAATACTCTGATTATTTAATTAACAACTGAACTTGACGTTGTTGTTTAATTTTTGGCTTAATCCGAATTGCCACTAACATACACATTAATGTTTTCATTTTTTTCCTTATATTATTATGGGATTTTTGTTTGTTTTTTCTTTAGAAATTGATGTAGGATATAAGAAGTAGTATAAGACTTTTATTTACTTTATAAAAATGTCAATGGTTTTATTTTCTTTAATATATGCTTTTGTGACCTATATTACTTCAAATGCTCAAACTTCAGAAATTTTAAAATTAGAAATTTAATTTATGATATTTTCAATAATATCACGAAAATAAATGTTTAACAACATTTAATTTTTTTTAGACCTAATCTTGATCGAAGGAGTGCTACAATAAAAAAAAAAATATGGGTCTGATTTATTTTTTTTACTTTAGACCCGTTAATGTCCAAGATGTGCGTTATCGAAAAATAGGGTTGTAAGGAGCAATAATTAACCAATAATATCTTTTTGACATTAACTGACACAAAAATTAGTGAACACCAAAAATTCATAATATTTTTCTGCCGCTGGAATGAAATGGGTTAATGTAAATGAGGAAACTCTATTGTTGAAAACGAACAGTTTTTAGTAAAGCAAATTATGCCCCTGTCAAAGAGACGGCAAGAAAAAAGTGTGTGTTTCTTCATTAAAATAAATTAAGTATAGAAAAAAGTAATCTATATTATTTTTTTAGATCTCATCTATTTTGTAGTGTATTTAGAGATCATTTGGTTCTCGTTTATTTCTAGTTGTAAAATTCTCTAATCTATAAAAAGCTAATAAGGGTTTTACTGCTCTTTCGTAATCTTAGATGAAAAAACTTCTTACTAATAAATTCAAAGTAAATAAATTTTGATGGTAGGAAAAGCAACTTTTCCTTTTTGTCAAATAACGGTAGATTTTATGTGACTTTAATATAGATAAAAAACATTTTATAAAAAAATATTAAACCGACTTCGAAACCTAGGAACCAGTAAAAATAAATTCACTGAAAAGTATGAAATAATTACCTTCTGATTTTTATGAATACACAGCAAAATTGAAAATGGTATAAAAAGTGGAAAAGTGCAATAAGACGAATAATTTTATTTTGATTTGTACAAATACACACTAATTGTTAATAAAAATTATGAAATTTAAATATTAAATACTATGTTCAATACAACACAATCTTTTCGGAGGCGGCGCAAAATAGAAATAACATGTTACTGATACAATTCCATTAGTAGGCATTGAAATCAATAGCTGGGAAGAGAAGATCCATTTAGAAGATTTTCATAATGTCTAGTGTAAAAAATTTTAAATTTTGCGCCGCCTCCGAAAAGATTGTGTTGTATTGAACATAGTATTTAATATTTAAATTTAATAATTTTTATTAACAATTAGTGTGTATTTGTACAAATCAAAATAAAATTATTCGTCTTATTGCACTTTTCCACTTTTTATATCATTTTCAATTTTGCTGTGTATTCATAAAAATCAGAAGGTAATTATTTCATACTTTTCAGTGAATTTATTTTTACTGGTCCCTAGGTTTCGAAGTCGGTTTAATATTTTTTTATAAAATGTTTTTTATTGACAACATTTTTAACAATTTTTAGTTGGAGAAGATAACAAATGTAGAAAACCGTACGTTGGTTTAAAAATTTCGTTGGTAATTGGTCGTTGATAAAATAAACGTTGGTTTAAAAATTTCGAAATCTTTTTACGCTCTAACACGTTTGTCTTTCCCAGGTCTTTTTATTATACAATAATTGTATAAAATTATTATGAAATACACTTTACCTTTTCAATTTTATGAATACACACAGAAAAGTGGGAAAGCGGTGCGTGTATTATACAACTTTCAACACACTACGTTTCATGATTATAAATGGATTTTTTTTTTTTTTTAAAGATCAATGTTTAATTGGGAAGGGAACACATAAAATGTTTTTCCACAATCACAATATTTTTCCTTTGCTAAATGTCGTCAGTACTTGTCATTTACGTAGAGAATCATTGTTCCGAGATGTGTCGAGTTAAATATACATAAATACATAAATCCGGCCATTCCAAGATGAAGTAGATAAGTCACTGAACAGTCGAGAATTTGGCCGGTTTTAGACAAGATATCGTTAATGGAGAATCGATGAGGATGCTAATGTGACCTATAGTAAATTTGAAAGTAATTTTTAAATTTCGATTGCTTGAATATCCTTCTAAAAACTATGGCGATATTAAACACGACTTCATTGGATTACATCATTGGATAGAAGTCCCTGCAAAAAAGGGGCAACCATAAAATTTATCGATATCAAAAAGACTGTCTCGCTAGGATAGAAGCAACAGGGTTTGGGACTCACATATGGTTAATTTATTATTACGAAGGATATTATTATTCTCCGTATTAGACTACTGACTTAATTCCAAAGGTTGATTCAATTATGTTCGTAATTCCTTTCGATGAATTTTTGACTAAATTTATTACCGAAGTACTATGAATTATATCCTTCGTAATAAAACATTATTCAGAAAATAAATTGCTAAACAATGTTGCTTCAATTCTTGTGGCGTAGCATTTATCATCATTTTTAACAATCATTTCCATGACTGCCAAATTTTTGCTGAGGGGACTTTCATACAATGAGGTTGTTTTCGGGTAGTTATCAAGTTTTATTTTGTAGTTTTTATTGATGGATGAATACCAGCAAAAGCCTCGATAGTTGTAGAAACAAATTTAAAAACCGATACTAGTAATCAGGATAACATAACAGAAGTGTCACCTTTAATGGATCGGCACAAGACCTCCGGCAAGATATTCAACAGTAACCGAGTGTATCCGGAAGAAGTATCTGAATCCTTTATTAAGTCAAATGAAAATGAGCTTTTCCAGGAATTATTGTATTCTTTTTTAATGTGCATGGTCAATAAAAGATAGAAATCAAAATCTAATTTAAATCAATAATAGCTACGATTTTAAATTTAAACGATCCTTCGGGAGCTTGAAGAAGTCTTAAATTCTGCTTTAAAACGATTACCAATACTCAGTCTTTCTTGGAATTCCACGAATTTTGTTGTCTTATGATCATGGTGTCCAAACGTTGATTAGATCTAAATAAAGAAGGTTTACTTTTATCGGTGAATATACATCTATCTAATATTTATGCTAATATCGCTACAGAAAACGACAGCGATATTTTATTCTGCTGATATATATCTTCATTTAAATCTAATGTTGAAAAATTAGTTAAGGTTATGTATAGGTTTGTTCCAACAAGCACGTAAAACTCATCGATAACTAACAGACTGCTCATGTTCTCCCCCCACTCTTTTGATTCTGAATTTGATTGGTTGGTTTTCCCATTTGATTTATCCAGCAGTAATACAATATTTGGATTTGTTAGTTATCAATTAGTTTTAATAGCTTGTTGGAGCATACCTTATGTTATATATGCTATATGTATAAGTAAACAATTTGAGCGATAATTAATTAATTATTTTCATGTTTTTTCCCGATAACTTCTTAAATAAATTAGGAACCCCAAAAAGGTTTAAATGGGACCACCTTGGGAAAATACTCTACAAGATGCAAAAGGTTTCATTCCAATTGGTCCACCCATCTCTGAGTAATCGGTGAACATACATAGAAAAAAAAAAAAAAAAAAAAGGCACAAAAAAAAAAAAAGTCACATACGTATCGAATTGAGTAACCTCCTCTTTCGTTCGAAGTCGGTTAACAAATACATTTAATATTTAATCATAATTATTTGTTTATACTCGATCATCTTCCTGAGTCTTTCTATCCCTATAAGTATACTTCATTAATGCTCGCCATTAATTTTCAAAGCAATTTCATTCAAAATAAACGGAAAATAAGCAATGTATTTTTTTTTTTAATCTCACTTTGTTATGCGTTTCTTAAAAAAATTAATAGTAACAATAATTATATTTTTTATTCTCTTATTTTCTTCTTCTGTATGTAATGGGAAATTATTAAAATCAAATGCGGGAAGTGTTTCGAGGATACAATTGTATTTATCCCTTTTAAGTAATGATATTTAGTATATAAAGGTATTTAACTAGAAAAAGAAAGCCTTTCAAAATCATAAATTGTATACATCATTGTTTTTAACTAACATCTTTTTCTCCATTAAACAAAATAAAGATATTAATTATGTAAAAATGTATTTTTAACTGTACCATGTTATATTTTGTAGTTAATGTTATTTAGGAAGAGGCAAAGTATTCAGTAAGTATTTAGGCTACTTACAACACTAGTACTGCAACATTAATAATATGGCTTAAACATTTTCAAAATTTGATTTTGATTTGATTCAACGCCAAATACTTCACATTTTATATGACTGATAGGTATTTTTAATTCTAGTGGAAGCTAAAAACTAATTGAGACCTCAGAAACGCTGGCATTCAAAAATGGTGTGTATATAGACAAGAACGGGATTATTTACAAAAACAAGGCTCTTAATTATTTAGTAATCTATTCGAAATTCTTTACTGGTTCTGACAGTTTTACTGGCTGCGATAAAATCTGTTTCGCTCGAGATTGGATATTATTTACCATATCGACGTATTTCATTCCATTCTCGAAACTGGTTTTTATTTTCCGATTCGTTTTATATATTGTTATAGAAATCTGATTTTTTAGGTTGTATTATTTTCTTTCTTTACCAGACATCCATTAATATTCAATTGATGGGTTCATATTTATATCATTAACCTCATTGATAAAATTATAAAAAGAAAATAGAAATTAAATCTTTATTAATTTTTTCCTTTAAATCTTGTTTAAATCTTAACTATGAAAGGTAAAATTAATGGCAATGTTTCTTAAATTACTCGCCGGACTGGTTGCTTTAATCGGGATCTAGTTACAAGCAAAAACATGACACCCTTTTGAGAAATAGCTTACCCCCTGAAGAGATATGAGAGGCTTTTGATATATTCTTAGTTTCAAATTCTTTCTACCGATGTGAGAATATCCATGGATCAATGGAATGTCCATACCGAATAATAATGTAGTTAATAAATCAATATTTTTTTGCAATGCTACATAGTTTACATTTTTTATCAGTACATATTAAATCAAGAGCTGCTATTCAACATCACGTACAGTGTTAGGAAACATTTTTCAGATAAAATCCCTTAAATTAAAAAAAAAAAAAAAATATCTGAACATTTCTGCTTACGTTAATAAAATAAAATGTAATCATTTAAACAAGACCCTATAGAGACTTGTAAAAAATGAAAGAATTCATTTAGTGCACAAAATGCCATAAACCCATCATAATTAAACTAGAACCAGAATTAATAACAATATTGGACAATTAATTTGTTCCTTATTAAATCCTTATAATATAAAAATGGATGTGTTTTGAAATCTGATTTACAACTAGTTTTCACTGACTGAGTTGTAAATTTTGTGTAGCGAATGAATAATTTAATGTAGAATGAAAACTGTATATTTTTAAGATGTATAGTCCTTTGTTAATTCTATGGATCGAACTGTTTAACCTTCGAACTTATTTTATAGTCACCATAAAATGAGTTTTCTTATGCTGCTGAATGAAAAATAATACATGAATATCTGCCTCGAAAAAGAAAATTTGTCCTGACAAAAAAATAAATTATCTTAGAACATCATCCCTAATCTGTATGTAGATCGTTTTTTCTGTCATTTAGCTTAGGTCAAAAATGTATTTGCATGGGAAGGCCAATGGGCTATAGTCTTATCTAACCCTGAAAAATAACTGTTGCAATGATTATTTATAAAATAAAGCGCTCTAATAATAGATTAATAAAGGTTACTAAAGGTTATCGTCCAACTTGTTAGGACTTTTCCATAATTTTCTAACTTAAAATTAAGTTAAATTATAATTTTAAAAAATGGCATCCTTTACAACAGAAGCCATTTTTTTAAAAGGCATTATGTGATAAGTCCTTGATATTTATTTTGTTGAGTAATCACTGAAGATGTTGGATTATCTTCGAAAAGTTTTGGAAATTAATAATTTATGCATTTTTAGAAAGAATTGCCTATTTTATATGGTATAAGAAACCTAAATATGTATATGGACTTATAAAATACTATTAGGTCATTAAGGTAAAGAATTTTTTAAGAAGTCATTAAGATTTGAGCTGAGGGATTCAGATGTAGTTCTGAAGAACATAAAAGTCGTGAAGGATTTGGGGATTGATTCGTTTGTTAATTATACTAAATTGCATTGATATTTTTAAAACTACCATCAGATTTTTGAATAGTTATGTAATTTTTAAGGTTTCGAAACCAACCTAGTAGGGATATAAAATATTTAAGAATCTGATTTAACATATTGGACAATCCATATATATAATTAATATAGTTTATTTATATTTGTATATAATTTTAAGATATTCAGATGTTTTTAGATATTCTAAAATCTTAACCTTATTTGTGACCCTTTATAAGGAGAGTTTTGATCAGTATCACTGTGAACATTATCATAAAAAGTCCTATTGTTTAATGTAAATTTTTATATATTTACAATAGGAGTCTACGAAACATCTTATTTTTTAGCAATAATCAAGCTCTTTTAGAGTCCAATATTTACAAAAACAAACTAAAGTATTTCTGATATCTGATAACAGGAATAATAGGTTAGGTAAGTAATGAAGCCGTATCAAAAAGAAGGAAACAAAAATTTGAAATGATGAACTACAAAAAAAGTTAAATTATTCAGCGAAAATAACTATATCACATAAATAGTTTATAAACATCACGATTTTGATTTAAGACAGTCTCGAGGATAGGCATAGAGTAAAACTGATTACCCGTGATCTTTGCACATATTGAAGTATGTCCACTACGAACTTTACAAAGACAAAAGCCTGATAACTTTTTAATTAATGCATAAAGCAACCCAGTGAAGTACGCAATTCCACTCCTTCTGCCCTCCAATTCCCAGGATCAAAACATACACACGAAAAAAAAAACCAATGGGTTATTATTTAATAATTGATGTAGGTGATTGCTAAAACTTCAGGTTGTAACCAATTGGTGAAGGATCCAGGATAATTGATGAAGGTTTAGGATTAACGAGAAGTTATCTGAATACATATACTTAAGGATATACACAGCCGTAGGTCATCCAAATTTTTATTTCTTTTTTTTATTAAAAAGTCTTTATATTGTAACACTTACGTGTGTTAAACAATTTTGATTCAAAGAAAACTAACAATTGTCAATGCCAAACAAGTTATGAAAAAAAAATATTTAAACAGGTTATAAAAAATTATCACTTTGTAACACAGAAATAACCATGTGACTTGAGCTTCAGAACAAGACTAACTCTCCAGCCCACCACTGGAGTCCATATATAGTTGTAGGGATAACAGTTTAGAACCTTCTGGGCCAGCGTAGGTGGTACTCGAACATCGTAGTCCCAAACATGTGCTATGACAGTTTGTTCCAAATTTTAGTTCGTTCCAATCGAAGGTCTAGAACAATTCTATTGCTAGAACTGTTTTTATTGCTTTTGTTTAAGGTTACAATATTGAAGTTTCGGGTTCTATGTGACATTTTAAATAATTTATTAAATACTCTGCCCCCACTATTTGGCTATCACATGAAATTTTGGCCTTCAAATTGCTGCCATATACATACATCATATACCCAGTGTGACAAAATCGGTATAGCTGTTTTGAAAAAAACGTGAAAGTAGGACTACGAAATATATATAAGACTTCTGAATTCTTACTTAAGAGGGAATCCTTATATATTAAAGTGATACAGGTTTTAGTGAATAAGGCTTTTACATTTTATATTCAATTGTTTCATTGTTACACTAAACTAATTCAGAACAGGAGAACTGAATTAAAAGTTATATTTGCACCGAGTTTTCTTGGATATAGTACAAGCTTTTGACAGGGGTGGGAGTGGTAAGCTTCTGATAGAGGGAATTCATCGATATCGCATTACCATTACAGGATGTTCTTCAGTTTCTCCTATTTGATTAGTTTTATTAGCTGGGATGAGCCCGTTTTTTGGCAATTATCACTTCGGAAACGGCAAGTGTCCTTCACCGCAGTGTAGGGTACTAACTACAGTTAGACATAGGGTACTTACGAGAAATCGACATCTTTTGATAAATATTTAAACGCAATTCAGCAACATTTTTTTCAAATTGATTTACTCTTTTTATTTATTTTATTTGTTTGTTTCCCTAAGTTAAAGATTATTATAATTCGTATTGCATTTTGATTATCGTCGATCGGGTTTTTATTGACCAACTTATTTTATTGATTATATTGACCAACTTGCGAATTTATTATCAAAAAATTACAAGTGTTAAGGTTCTGTTTTAAACGGTAAACAATACATTTTTTGAATATTTTATTGTTATAATTATATTTAAAGATTAATATGTCGTTTTTTTTTTGTGTAAAGAAATCTCAGAACTATCGAAACTAAACTACCTATGTAAACAGAAAAACGTTCTGAGTAACGAAAATATTTTCCCAATGTTTATCTGAGATAAAATAATTATTTAAAAAATGTATATTCATCGAAATACCACATTTTGACCTAGAGTAGATAGACATTTCTAACTATGATCAGCTCAGTTTGGCAGAGAGTTAATCAAAATGTATTGGGGGAAGTAGGGTTGTAAATCTTGATGGTGGTGAATATTTGAGAGTGCTCAACTGCGTAGGAGCAGGTTAATTGCATCCATGTCCCCTATGAGGGTGCAACTTTTGTGTTTGCATTTAAAGATTAATTAACTTGTCCCTATGGTTTTCCTTGTGTACCCACCACTGTTTTCTTGTAACGAATGGATCTTTTGTGAATTTTAAATATTTTTAATTTAAAAATAGCCTATAATAAATTACTACGTACTACCTGAATATCCTTGATTGGATAATTACTTTAATATAATTTTATAAATCCTTTTTTTTAGGTACACTATTTAAAATTCTATGCAAATTTAGTTATAAATCTTGGTATTATCTCAACAATTTAATACAAATTGTAAATATACATTTCTTTTATCTTTAAGAACAATTGAAGAGGTCGGGGCAAAATAGTGCCAAGCAACATTTTTAACAAAAATAAACTGTATATTATGTAGGACTGTATGTCTATGATGCAATTGCCACCTAAATATGGCTATAGAGCGCAAGGCAAGTGAACCAGAATTTTGATGAAGTTAGTACCAGGAAGAGAGGTAACTCTGCAGCGATCGCTCTCACGAAAAACTATTGCGGTATAAGGAAAATCCACCAAACCAAAATTTCAGATGTACTGAAACTTGCAGGTGTACTATATACCTAAAATACATCATCACTTTTATCTTAATCTTGTGCCTGATTCTGTATATATTTTCAATAATAATATTAATTCATTAATAATATTTACGAGTTATTAATGCTATCACGAAGTAATAAAATATTTTCTTTAATCCTTACAAATGTGCTGTATTTCAACCTTGAATCTAACAAATTGTTAATTTTGCTGAGTTAAAAAAGTGCCAAGCCACATACTTTTGAAAAGATAATTCTTATACAATTATTTCTGTGTAAACTTCATATAAATAAAAGTAAAATACAAAGGTAACACATTCCTGATTAACTAAAGTAACAGTTACTACAGAAACATTGTTACTATTCACTGCAGTAATATTTCAAGATTTTATTGAATTTTAAAATTTGCCTTACTCAAAAAAGGAAAATGTTGCCTGTCACTATTTTGCCCCAACCCCTACAATTGTTCCTTAACCTTTAAGTACAAACGCTACGATAACCCTAAAATAAATAAGGTTCTCATTTGACACCAAAACGAAAGTCAAAAATTTTTACGATCGCATTACTTTCCCTTACTATACGGGTGATTCACATTCTACGGGAAAGTTTTTTATTTTTGGAAATTGTTCAGTAGGGGAGAGCGGGGTCGGTTGGCATAGGGGGTAGGTTGGCCATTGGCTTATAGTTTCCGTCACACCTGTTGTGAAGGCCCCACCATTGTACCATGTGATACTCTCGACCTCGGAAGTCTTGTCCTGATTTTTCAATCCGGTGCTAACAGTGTAGAGAAGACATATAGTGCTTCATTGATTGATTTTACAACATGTAAGTAAATTTTTATATTTTCAGTAAAGTTGGTTTAAAGGCATGGCAAAACATTTGACACCAATTCTGTTCACAGAGCTCCAAACTCCTTTTAAAAACCTAACCTTACTAGGTTCTTGTTTGATTGTTCTCCCCTGTCCTGGCAGCCATCTTTCTTATGATCTCTCCTGTGGGGTTAGTTGGCTCACTTCAACTGGGGATTGTTGGCGCAGTAGCAATTCACAAAGGCATGGTAAACATAAACAAAGGTGAAACTACCAATTGCCTTTAGTTCCAGCAAGGAGGATGAGAGTAATTTTTCTTATGCAGAAAGTGACGACAGTCTAAACTTCTATCTTCTTCTATTGTCATTCTATTTTCCATTAAAAGCTGTTAAAAACCTATCCAAAATGATTATGCTATTAAAGTGCAGCTATTAATAACAATAATATGTATCAGGCAGTACTTGAATGAGATGGCTAAACAACCCCACCTTCTAGGCCAACCTGTCCCACCTATGGGGTTAATTGGCATACTCTGGATTGACGAATTCTTTAATTTTTCATGATCTTAGTATTAATTTTATGAGGTGAAAAAAATACTTGAAGTACTCTAGCACTTGGAGTTTACAGTGGTATCAGCCCTATTGGGATTATATTAACAGGAACGACTCAACAATTATAAAAGTGAAAACTGTTGCCAACCAACACTGCTCTCCCCTATTGTTAAAAAAATATTTTTGTTTGGGCCCATTCACAACAAATCTAGCATAATAGCAGTTTATGATCTAAGCATGAAATTTAGATCAATCCAATCTAAAAATTCATTGCCAGGATGGTTTCAGTTATCACGTCAATCACTAATTGTAGAACTGTCTTAATTTCACGAATTGTTTAGTTTATTCCGCATTTAATGCAGAATAAGATGATACCATAAAAATTACTTTAATAATTTCTCATTATGAGAGACAAATTCTTCATTTTTTCCAAAAATAAAATAGGCATCGAATGATAACTTAAGCAAAAATCTGTCCCCAATTCACCTAAGCAATATATATAGCTGGAACGAGGATCGCTTTCCAAATATCCTTATCCAGCCATATATTACTGATAAAAATGGCATGTACTTTCCTTTTAAATAAAATAATAAGATGTGTGGACTTTTGAGTTTTGCTACTCCTGTATGCAAACACAACCGTAGTCTCGAAAAACCGAAATGATAAGATTAAGAATTTCGTTTTCAACTAGTATAAATCAATTTTTTTAAATATGCAGCTGTTGAAAGTGCCTTGCAAAAAAATCCTCATTCAAGCCTAGAAACCAACGTAAGTTAAGAGTGAAATTAGTATCCAACTATTTGATGAATTATGAATAGTTTAATTACTCTATTAACAGATACATATTTTCGTGTTTAATACACAAGAAGGTGTCCCTTCCTTTCTAATCAGCCTTATGTTGGAAGTTTTAAATCGGCAAAAACTAGAATAGCTTAGTTTTTTTTTAGTCCAAGAGACAAATTTTGTAAATATTTTTCATCCTGTCAGTTAAAACATCATTTCTGTTTTATTATTTTTGTTTACCTGGTATGATACGGAAAAGTTCATAATATGAAAGCTTCGTAATTTTCTTTTATTATTTTGCCCCAAAATACTCATGGTCAAGGGAAAATAATTGGCCACGACAATGATGAAGAAAAATATTTACAAATTTTTCTTTTAAAAATATATGACGTATGAAATAACGTATGCCATCGTTTTTAAGAGCAACCGAAGGGGAAAGAAGGAAGTATTTTTAGACCGTAAATTCATACAGAAAAGCCTTAAAACTTGGGCTACGTCAATGACGGCAATAAACATAAACATACATCCACGATGAAAGAACACCCCTGCATTCGCCGAAATAGTGAAGAAGGTAATAAAATGTGGTGAAACCTTTATTCCCACTCGTTGTTGTACGCTTCGATTATTTAGCCGTCCACGATAATGACTTCGTTTCATTTCAAATTTTTTATTGATTTATTATTTACAAAAAATGATTAAACAGTTTGTTATTTTTATTCTTCTTCAAATTTTGTCAAATAAATGAGTACTATAGACCAAAATATATGTTATAATAAAAAAATCGTTATTGGTGACAACCCATGGCCAATGACGAATACAATGCCTGGTTCCATCTTGGAATAGGTAGTGACAAGAAGTTGCTCATATTTTGAGAATCACCCATATATTTGGTATAGAGGTAAGTGAAAGTTAAATATAAAACATTCATTTTTATTTGTAACCTATATTTATATACTTTTTGGGAAAACATTTAAATGAAAAATTGATGTTAAAGCTTAATTAAACGTAAATTAAATAAAAAATACAATAATTAAGTTATTGGTAATATATGAAATTTTTCACTAAGAAAATAAAAACGAATTTTACGTTTTTAATTCCTACCACGAGAGAATAATAGAATAGTTCCCGTTTACTCGATGGGGGGAAGTTTGAAGTTATGAAATATGTAATTTTATTGAGATGTTAAGGTAATTAAAAGTACTTTGTTTTTGTTAGGGTAACTAATAACCAAATGAATAACAATAATAAGGAAATTATTTTATTTAAAAAATTAAAAATTACTAAATATTAATCTAAAAAACAATATTATTATAAAAGAAGACCAAGGTAGATAATAGTTTTTTATTGGAGCGGGAAAGGAACCAAAGAAGCCAATTTAATATCACCTAACCTAAATTAATAAATTATTATTATTATTATTAACACAATGCAGTTTGTAAATTTTTGTGATTTGCAATCTGCTAATTAGCAATAAGCAAATCGGTTGAATTTCGACTGGAAGTATTGCTAACTTTATACTAAGTTAGCGTATCTCTCGAGCACCGCCTCAAAAGTCGCCGGGGTGGAATGTAAAGATTCTTGTTTGATGTTAGTGTCTGTGCTAAGGGATTCTTGTTAAAAGTTAGTCTCTGGAGGAAGTTTTTGTAGTAGTGTGTGACTGTATCGATGACTGTTGGGATGTTCAGGACCTTGTGCAGTAAGTCATTTGGCACATAGCATGGTGCGTCTATCATTTTCCTCAATAACTTGAGGAATGACAGAATTCCTCCATAATGGTCTTATTTGTACTTTGTAAATAGTTAGTTTGTTGGTTATTGATAATTTCGAACGTCTGTCGAGTAACCTAGATAATATTCCAAATCGTTTGTTAAGTTGTTTCCTTTTCGGTCCGTTTCTCCATGTCAGTCTCTTGCCCAGGTGAAGTCCCAAATATCTTACAGCTTGGGATTCAGGGATAGGATTATCATTAAAGGTTACTTGTGGGCAAAAATAATAATTAATAAAAAGAATAAATAACTTTGAATTAAACTATTCATCAAAGCTTTTTTCCTTATTCATTCACTTTTTATTAACAGTCCGGATAACTGATAAATTTGATTGCTTAAAAGATTTTTGTGTTACGGAACATTGATAGTGATTGCAAAATCGGCAAAAAATGATGGAACCGCAATAAGTTCAGAACATTTCAATTTATATAATACTGATAAAGCATGGTTATAAAGCAGCCAATTGGAAATAGGAAACTTAAAACATATTGTCATGCATATCTGCTACAACAATAGCATATAATAAGCTACTAACCATGGCTGGATTCGGAAGGTGGAGTTGAGAAGTGTTATCTGATCGAGGCTCACTTGTGTTGAAATGCCCAACCCAAGCATATTTGTCAGGACGATCGGGGCGAGGGAAAGTGGTTGCGCCTCCTATCTCCGTTCCCCAGTGGATCTGAAGGCACTATCTCTTCGGCTATCTGCCTAATGTGCCTCCGTCTGCAGGTCAGGGCTCGAGGGCCTTCTGGTCGTAGGCGGGAGGCGTCTGGGATCACGAGGAAGTTTATTCCATGGAGTACAGTGTAAACATAAACGTTCAACCTGACAAGGTAGGTACACATTATACAGGATGGCCGAGTGGGCAAACGCATTAGAAAATACGCGTTAACATATGACTAGCCAGTTCAAATCCCGGAGCCAGGGGACATTTACTCGGCATTAATCCCCCACCTTCTCCCTTCTCCTTTCGTAAGCCTATAGGCGAGATACTGGAGATCCAAAGAAAAAAATGTGCCCATTATGGATGGTCAAGGTTGATCTTCTAGTTCTAATTATTTAAGTAATTTATTTTGTAAGACATTCTAATAATAATTTGTAATCCACATAAAAAAGAATGAGAATAAGGTTTATTGTCTTGTCGTAAGTAGTAAGATTCGAGATCTACAGAGTCCGCCTATATTAAAAAGGAGTAACTTCTATTTAGCGGAGGGATAGAAAGGAGGGGAGGTCTGAAAATTATATTTGCTACAAATAGGTAGCGCGATGCATTAGCTTGATAGCTTCTATAATTCCGAAGCCAATGATAACATTACCATGACGATGAAGTCAACAGGTCAAGTTGTGGCGATCGAATAAATTTGTAAAGATCGTATTTCCATATTAAATTAGGGTCAGTAGGTCTGTACGTTTTATGTTATTCTAATCTCAAAAATTTATAACTAAATGTGAAATTTGTTTAATGAAATAATCAGTAAACGTACAAGAAAATTAACAAATATAACATATTTGAGATGGTTGATTTAGATCTATAAAATAAGATCAGTTACACATACATGGTACATATGTAAGAACGTGTTAATCAATCCATACGAATATATAAAATGTAATCAATTTGAAATGATATTTGTCCCATGGACATTAATTAGTATTTCTTCTGAAAATGTAAATACATATTTATTTCACAATGAATTTCTTTCCTGTACTCCAATTTGAAAAACGTACATATTTACCTCTATTGAACATTTTAATTTGATATATGTACTTAAAAATTAATTCTGTTATCTGAGACATCTTTCAGGCTTAATAAGTTGATTCGCACTTATAATCCGTTATAACTCTTGACCTGTTGACTCTATCGTCATTGGAGTAGTTTCATTGGCTTCGGAAGTATAGAAACTATAGAAAATTATGCGTCACTCAAACTATTTGTAGCAAATTTAATTTGCAGACCTCCCCTCCTTTCAACGCCCACTAAATAGTTCTATCTAAAAGGTGGTTTTCCCACATTAATATGGGCGGACTCTCGAATCTTACTACTGATATAAACTTATGACCAAAGTTACATGAAAGTATTTTTTCCCCTATTTTTCCTGTACTATAATCAGCATTTCTTAAAGAATGTCATATTGGAACGCTTCATAAAAGCAATTAGTGACATTTGTTTACAGACTAGATACATGATAAATACCTATCTATTTGTTAGTACGAAAATTTCCTATTTTCTGTGTACTATTTCTATATAATATTCTGAATGAAAAAAAAAGAAAGAAAAAAAGCCGGTCTTGAAAAGGCTTTAAACTGATAACTGAAACTTGATTCCAATCAAGAGTGGAAGGGAAATGTATAATGAATGGAGAGGAATTATTTATTTTTAACGGTAATATGAGTTTCTCCATTTATTTTATCTTGAGAGGATTAAATCAAAAATATTTATTCCAGTCAAGCTATATTAAGTATTACCCTCTTTGCAATCAATTGAAATGTTAACAATTCTTAACAAACATTAATGTCTTCAGAGTGAAAAAAACCCATTTTTTAATCAGTTTATTTTCGGAGATGGCAAGAGCATTTTAATTTAAAGAATTCTATAAAAAGTTCAAATGTATATTATCACGACACATCGAGGCCTCATAGACCCGAAGTTTGGATGACCATAGCACTGACGATCCCTTCCATCACTACTCCCATTTACATTTGAATTTACGCCTCTTAGTTCTCCTCCCGATTTAGAGAGAGATACGTTTTTAATGATTCCTTCTCATATAAATTTTAAAAAAAAAGATTTAACCCTACATAATATAAATATATAGAAAATAATATAATGTCTTTAATCTCTTACGCAAATTCTTGAGTTATTATGTTCAGAAACTTGATTAATGTACCTAAACCTAATCAGAATATAATTATTAATAAATATTAACTGTCATTTTCTTGTCCCAATATTCAAATAACCAGAAGACCCCCTTTTTTAACTATATATTATATTTTATATTTTTACCAATCGCTCTTCCAATGTAACAATGTTTCGATTTGATCAAATTTCAGGTTGCCTGCTTTATCCGATTATAAAAATGTTACGGATCCATCACAATCATGATTTTGCACAGAAATAGTATTATAAAATTGGAAGATAATTCGGTTAAAAACCCTTTTAAAAATGCTATTTGAGTTAAACCAATGATGCCTTGGACGAGCGCAATGTCATAGAAGGAACAATAAACGATAAGTAACTTAATAAGAATAAAAAAAAAATTCAAATGGAATGAAACAATTTTTGGACTTTCTATCTATTAATAGGTGAATAATGGTAGAATGTTTTTTTTTTTTGTAAGATTCTCAGGATTACTGTTGATCTCGGGAATTTCAGTCAAATCTTTATCCTTATTTTAACAGCCAACGTTTCGACCCAAAGATGTGGGGTGTTCATCACGGCTAGGTGAGTCATGGGGCTTTATACGATTCTTTGTGAAAAGGTGCCTTTATACTGTCGAACCTCTCCTTCCAACAGCTGGTTCAGAACCCTGTTCGGTTAATCTAAGTAAGATACAAACTTCGTCTGTACGGCTGTAGCGTACAGCACTGTAGCGCTAGTGTCGCTTCTGATAAGCTATAAGACCTTCTTTTAGAATTATTTTGATAATAAGTGTGAGAAAATGTCAGAACAGCCGTTAGTTCGACGTCAGCCGGTTTTATAATGAAAATTGTTGTATTAAGGAGTATAGGTGCGGTCAGTCATAATTGTTTGCTCAATTTAATATTTTAATGTAAATAGCTGTTCTTAGTATGCCAGTACGGTAAGTTTCAGGGGATTATGTGTTCGCTGCAGTGTAAAACTCTTTCACTTACCCATATATGAAAGATGTAGTAATGGAAGGTATTGCGATCGTGAAAAAGTTCAAATAACCAAGCCCTGCAAAATGGCCTGTGTGTGTGAACAGACTAGGTAAAAAACTATTTTTCATATTTTTTAATTAGGTATTTGAGGTATGTATGTTCCCTGCTTGTGACAGCAACTATTTCGTCTAACTAGAGTGAACTTTGGGAACGATTTATCCCAACTCTATTTTTTTATTTATGATTTCTCAAAAACGGCATCAACGATTTCGATTGTTCGATTTCGAAAGTTTTCATGTTTTATCCTAATGAACCATTCTTTAATATGAAGTAGGTTTTATCGCCCTAGAAAAGGTCTGACAGGGCTTAAATCGCTAAGTAAAAAATCTTCTTTTAAAGTACCTTTGATTTAGTTTATTTTGAGCAAATAACTGTCCCTCGTTATCCCTATTTAAGAAATGGCTAAATATAAAATACGAAAGAATTTAACAATTAAATAAAAGAGAAACAAATATATCTCCCAAAACAAATATTTCAATTTCTGGTTATAAAAGTAGTAATGTATAATAAATCGTTGGAAAGCTTATAATTTAAGAAATAATAATATTAAGTTTATAATATGGCGGAAGTTCTCAGAAACGAAATATTAGAGTATCAAGAAAATAATAATTTCTACTTTCAGATTATTTAACTGAAACTATTGGTTTCCATGGTACTAATCGCACCTGCCGTTAAACTAACTCAAAACTTAAAGAATTACAAACATCCTTTTTATTTTTTTTTTTTACAATAAAAAACAAAGAGAACTGTTTAGAAAGAAGACATGGAAAAAAAATGTCTATTTTAAGTCAAAAAAGGGTGGTAAGTGGAAGTTTTATTATGCACGCACCGCACCAGATTTTATATTAATGTATATTCTTGCTTGCAGTAATTGCTTAGGTCTGGAAGACGGTCGATGGATGGAGGTGTGCAGGGACCGAGTGGTGGTGTCGGCATCGAACCTTCGGGTTCGTTAAGCCTTTATTAAGTTAAGCTAAGTATATTCTTGCTAGGCTAAAGCATTTTATACAAAAAAAAAAAAAACTAAGAAATATTTATTCTTGGCAGATGGATTTAATATTTCTTATGAATCCTTTCAGCATGAATCCGGTAGATACGAAAAAATATTGTGCAAACAAAAATTATTAGGAGATTTATCAGTAATTGCTTTAGAACTAAAATAGATTTATAACGAAAAAAATTCCATTATTTGACTTTTAAGGAATTACATTTAGATGCATACTTGATTTTTTTTTCTCGATAAATTTGTAAATTTCTTAAAAAAAAAAAAGAAAAGAATTTAAGATCGTTTTGAGAAGATATCTTATGTATCTATCTGTCTATCTATCTTATCTATCTTTATAAATTAGGCACAGGATTATTTCGGACCTTCGTTTTTGTTATTTTTTTTAAGGGGCTTTATAAAATATATTTTTTTAGGGGGGTTGGCCTTCTGTCTATTAATTTTAGTTTTATTTACTATAGCTCCTTTATTGTGCAGTGAGTTAATTTTTATTTAAAAATTATTTCCCCCTGCTACCTAAGCATGGTAAGTATTATACCAGATGGGACCCATTATATTAAAGGTTACCTCAATTTCATATCTTAGTCATGCTGTTCTAGTAATGGACTTAGTAAGAGGGATGTAGAAATGGCTGAATCATTGAAGAATTGGAGCGAGTAGCTGGAAACCCATTAACTTAAATTCATTATTTTTTTTTTTTTTAACTCTTATTTGTTTTACTCGAATATACATGAAATATATAAGGGAAAGAATTGAGATATTAAAAAAACGAAATTATATATTTTTTATTAGAAATATAAAGTTTTGGGGTCCTAATATAAGTTTATTTTTCGGTAAGTTGAGTCAGGAGCCTTAAGTAATTGATTGGCTCATATGGTCAAATATTTGTTTTTGTTGTTGGTATTTTTTTTTTTTTTTTTTTTTGTTCGGTACCCCTACCCCTACCTGGCCATGTGTTGCATACGGGGGGTTACTCTACAGGTGTAACCAACCTATCCTAACCATGGTGGGTAGGTCGAGATTTATTCCGTGGGGCCTCCACGAAATAAAAGTCAACCATCCCAGGGCGGATTCGAACCGCCACCGTTCGGCTCGAGCGTGTTAAACCGGGCCGCGCTCCAACACGCTCGGCTATCCCCGGCCCGTGGATAATTTTTGCAGTTTATGTTACATAAAGATCATTAAATATTAAAATTAAAAACGAGTGGAAAAGGAGTAAGTTCGTCCAATTTTAAATATGAACAAATTCCCAAACCGATGTCACCAACTATCGTCACTTTATATTGATATGACTAATTGGACTAAGCTTCATTGGGACTCCTAAATTTTCCATATCCAGGAATAATTTGGATAGGGATCTTTATCGAATCTCTGTCATCGCACAGTACCACCACCCCATACCATCACGTCCCCTCCAAAGGACGGCTAACTAAGGATTTTTGAAATTCTTAAAAAAGTTCCAGGCCCATACGCTGGACTAAAAACTCGCAAAAATCTTCAAATATTATTTCTGTTTTATTATTTAATATAATAGTTAACCAACTCAGAGCGAGTGACCTTGCGTTCTTCCCCAGGTACGGGTGGGGCTATTTTCCTTTGAGCATATTTAGGACTTAAATCAACCGAGTAGAAGTTATTTATCGGATATTTATGGATTCTTCTCAATATGCACCCATACTGACTGTGTTAATGTTGTATTATGCTACATCTGTAATGAACAATAAGATATATATATATATATATATATATATATATATATATATATATTAGTATATATATATATATTAGTATATATATATATTAGTATAAATATATATATTCATTGGAGGGACAGGAAAAGTATCATAATTTTTTATCGATGATAGGGATTCAAATACAATCGGAGCGGCAGCTGACGGCGGAGCCCCATTGAAGAGAGGCCGGCAATAAAATCTGTTTAATTAGGTAGCTCTACTGGAAGAAATATTGGCTTCACGTTCCCTCCCATTTTAGTTTCATGACCGGTCCGCTAAACATCAGAGTCGGTCAGATAATTAAGGAGCATGAGAGGAATCGCTGAGTTGGTGGGCAGTATGTTTTGGGATCCTGTTTTTTTATTTATTTTTTTTTTTCGCCCGAATATATTTGCACTGAATACACTCCACCCTGTTCAGTTTTTTGAGTAATATTTATTGGAAGGATGCGACAGAGAAACTGTACATACAAATATATACACCTGTATACAGTTTTAAATATATTTATTTGAAAAAAAAAAAAAAAAAAATTGGCCATAACTGCAAACATGCTAACCTTTTGAACAGAATACAGCCGATGATTTTTACTGTAGGGTGACTATGACACTAGTGGTTGACGCCTTAATGAATTAAAACATATTTACTTATGAAATAGACCTAACTAGGTATACTTTCCTCTCATCTCTAAAATAGTCAATAAATATTTATTTTACATGGAGGTATAATTATCAGAAATTTAATATATTTTAAACAAATAGACGTAATAATAATAATAATAATAAAGGAACATAATATACTTTACCATATCTTTTATTGAATCGTCTAAATTTAAAAATCCCTAGACAGAACCTATACATCCAAATATCTCATAAAACCAATGTACCCTACAAACAGAGACACTTTTACTGACCTACCAAAATACAAAATTTGACGACCAAGCACCGACCTGCACTCACAAACTCTATTCCTGCTTTCTTGGTAAACCCTATGGGCACAGTACCATTCTTACGAACGACATATCAGTTGGAAGGGAAATAGAAGTTTCTTGTGGGGAGATCTATATAAATACAAATTGTTTCGAATAAATTATACATAAAAATTCAAAATTACTGACATCAATTTTTAATTAATCAACAATTAACATTTCGACCATCTTCGTGGTCGAAAATAACTTATGATTATAAGAAATACGAAGGTGGTGAGTTTTATAGATAGTTGAGTAATGCTAACTAATGAGAGACTTTGAATGGCAGAGATAAGATAGTACTGAAGATGAAAGTTAGTATAGCAGAAATTACATCTCGTACTAAGGTATCTAAATGAATTAATGAAATGATGATCTTATATAGTAGTAATTAATCATGTGCAATCATTATTTTATCGTAAATATCTTATCCGTTAGTAAATATTGATCTCATTCACTCTCTCATTTAATATCCCATGTATATTTATATATTCATTTATCTTTATTACTATTATATCTCCTCCTATACCTTTTATTATTTATCAATTATCTTATTATTGGTGTAATACTAGTCTAACTCGAAATCTCATTCTTTTCTTTTAGATCTTTTTATCAAATAACTACATAATTTTTCTGTTCTATCTCCTTGCAAGACCGCTTTTAAACCGCGATAATGATTATTCATAAAACAATTGAAACCCTTTGCCTTTTATGCGTTACCCTAGTAACCTGCCTAAGAACCGGATTACCCTAGGATTTTTTTGTTTTGTTAAAATCTCGATTTTGAATAGTTGCTGATTTCTTGATGGAATATTATTATATACTCGCAATTTTGACGGATGTGAACTTCAGATTATATTCATAAATCTTGATGGATATGATTGCGATTTTTTAAAAGCTACATTAATATAATCATATAGTGTTAAGGAACTGTCCTGTCGTGGACTTTTTTTTATAATCACAAACATCCAGTCTCACACCTTAAGAAAAAAAAAAATCGCAGGAAGGGGGGCTGTTTTGAGAATCGAGGTCAGAAGTTTTACATAAGAGGAGAGATTTCACCATTGGATCCCTGGATTTGAGTTATTAATTTCATAACTGGATCTGTGGCTGCGCACTAATCAGAATTCCCGGAACCATAACATTGAAAAGAAATTAGCACATAAAAGTTAAGTTAGATTATACATTGTAATTCAACTTAGGTGATAAACTATGTAATAACGAATTTTATCGGTATAGATTTTGCGAATTCACTATAACTATTTCATTAAATAGAAATACTCTGTCCCAACTTCCAACTCGTAGTCCTAGGAAATAATTATTAATATCTGGAGTTTGGTGAATAGAGAATTGGATCCCTGGAAGGGAGGGGGGCGGTACCTTATAAGATTGGCTATCTACAGATTGTCACCCCCTTCTTAGGGGCTATTGTACTGGAGATAAATTGGAACTTCATGGAAGCACCCACCTCACGCAAACCAACAGAGCTTCACCTCTATTATTGCTAGACATTCCCAGATTAAACATTTAAATAGTTTTCAACTGAAGATTTTAATATTTTCTAACACAGACTGAAATGCTCTTGTGTTCAAAAGGCTTTGTTGATTTGCCTTCTGCGAAAATTTGTAATAAGCAAGTGCCTATTGATATAGAGTCATCCATTTATCTAAATAATTATCTCAGCCACAGAAGTCATCGGGGAAAAATATTCCAGGTCTCGGAGTAAGATCTGAGTGTTGGCGCTAAAGTGTTCATGTTTAAAGTCAGTCTTTGGTGGAAGTTATTGTAGCATAGCGTTATTGTATCATTCGATTACACACAATATAAGTTTGAAATAAGGCGTGGCTGTCAATCGACGACGTGATATCTCTATGATGAGGTCCGCGTGCAGCAAGTCATTTGTTACTTAAAATGGGAGCGCACAGCTAATGGGTTCACTGATTTCGACAATATCTTTTTGAACATTCTAGATGAAAAAAAAAAAATCAAAGTATCCATAAATTATTAACTCGATTTGCAATCTTCAAACATACGTAATAAGAAAGTGCGCATTGTTCCAAAATCCAGCATTTATATTATCTCGAAAGCTATAGTGGTAGGATGTCCCACGTCTCGGGTAGATGTTGCCAAAAGTCAGTCTTTGGTGGAAGTTTTTGTAGTTATGTGGCTGTATCTATGACATGTAATATAATTTTGTGTCCTTGTGTAGTAATTTGTCATTTAATACGAGATCACACAGCTGATGAATCAGCTGATTTCCACTAACTATTTTTGGTGATTCTAGATTGAAAAAAAATATAGCTGTAGTATCAATAAAAAATATCAAATCAATTTGCCCGGTTGGGAGTAAAGCATTTTAAATATACTTCTATTTTCCACATCTTCATCCACGAATCCTAAGCATACCAATTTTTTCGATTTAAAAAATTTAACAGATAGGTAAGCCTTTTAAAAGGGTGCTTTGACGAGTCGCTTCAAAAAGATCGCTTCAAGTAAATAATTTAATTGTTATTCCCAAAAATACACAACTGTTCTATAAAATCTAACTGGTTCACCATAGAAAAAATTAAAGTTACTAAATTATTAAAAATTTGTATTAGTGGACACAGGTCATTTTCGAAAAGGCCAAACATTTTTACCAAAATAAAATAAACAAATTTCTTAGAAAAGAAAGATAAACTGTTCATTCCAATAATTTGTCCCAACTACAAAACACAAGGTCGCGAGTTCTTAGCCCGCCAGGCTGCTCTAATATTTTTTAAATGGAGTAAAATATCCTTTGTAGTCCTTCGGAGTGGACGATGGAGGCCCCTAGCGATGTCAAGTATAAAGAAGAAAAAAGTTGATATTTAATTCATTACAATCGAAAAATAAAAATTATTTATTCAAAATTTTTGCCAGCCTTGAACTTTCATTTTTTTTTTTCATGTAAAAAAAACATTTTGAATACTTCAACACCGCTCCATCGATCCTCAAGTGACTTAAAAGAAATTTAGGACATTGTGAACTACACATAACGGCACAAACCGTTCTTCCGAAATAAATAATTAGAAATAATAAATAAATATGGAATAATAAATTATAACAAGAGATAAAAATTTTTTAGAGTTTTTCAGCTTTTTAATACTGTTCGGAAAAATTACAAAATCAGCTTAATGACTGATGTAATGGCGTTGAATTTGGATAATACCCTGAGAAGTTACAAGTATTTTTTCGAGGGCCGGGATAGCCGTGCGTGTAGGAGCGCGACCCGCTGTTGCACGCTCGAGCCGAACGGCGGCGGTTCGAATCCGCCCTGGGAGGGTTGACTTTTATTTCGTGGAGGCCCCACGGAATAAATCTCGAACCTCCCACCATGGTTAGAATAGGTTGGTTACACCTCTAGAGTAACCCCCCGTATGCCACACATGGCCAGGTAGGGGTACCGAACAAAAAAAAAAGTATTTTTTCGAATGGCTGAGATAATGTTCTTATTAGAAATCAATTTTAAAACTCTGCCCTTTTTAATTTCTATAAAAATCAAATTATTATATATACTCCATCAGAAAAATGTCATTTTTTGTCGTCAATACTTTTTTGATTAAACCATTGCTATTGTTTCTATTTATTTCGTAAAAATACTTATTAGATTCCTATTACTTTAAGTACTTCGAAAAAACTAAGCGGACATTTAAAGTACGAAAATATACTGATATTATACGATCCATAATTCTAATACCAAATCCAAAATTACTTACTATTTTTATTGTTAATTTATCAAGTTTTCTCGATCGAAAAAACAAAACAAAAAAAAAAAACAATTCGGTAATGTAGTTAATGGAATGTTCAATTAGCTGCATTTTTTCTGAATATGTCAATACTTAGCCTCTTTCAAGAAAGATGCGTTTTGTTTTGATCGGAATACCGCTTAGCAAGGAACCGGTTTTGAATTGGATAAGAAATTTTCTTTTTTCTTTTTTTTTTTTTAATAAAAGAAAACAGAAATAAATGAAGGGTGCCAGAAGGAAAATAATTCTGTTAAGTTAAAAAGATCCAGTTTATATGCAGCGCGATCTTGCAATGGAGATGAGATGCTTCACTGGAGCAGGCTGTTATTTCTTCCCGCTTTTTTTTTTCGTCTTGTACCTGTAGGCGGAGTTGCCTTTTGAATATTTAATACTTGCTTTATTTTCTCTAGTTAACTAGAAAACGTGTAGGAAAATTAGGGTAGACAGCAATATTATTTTTTTACATAACATATAACCTTTCATATATCTTGATACAAATGGTCATTGCCTGTTTTATTTCCTGAAATAAAACAGGAATAAACACATATAAATAATCATTTGAGATTTGAAATCTGTCTTTTTGTTGTTGAATTTTTTTACTACATCTTGTTTTTTTTTTTAAACTCTTTTGCGTGTTAGGATTCTAAATTATAGTAATTCATTAATTTATATATAATAAGATGTCAGTATTTTTTTATTATTTAATAATGGTCGCTCCTAATAGAGGTAGTTGCCTAAAATGTGGGCGTATTAAATCATAAATTCATTTTACTAACCTGTGAATGTTTTTTATAATATAATATAATAATGTTTGATCTATAAATGACCTAACGTTGTGGTGAAATTTTCATTTTTCCCTGTAAAAAAAAAAAATATATATATATATATATATATATATATATATATCAACATCTTGTTGTGGACAGTTATAATTATGCTGCTCGAAAAATTAATTTTTGTAACAAAGTGCGGTTTATGGATGTTAACTTCACATTTTCGTTGATCAACGCAATAGGCCTTAGTTTAGTTATTTCAGTGACAATATTTACTTTAACTAAAGCACTTCTCCGCTTCCAAAAAAAAAAAAAAAAAAAAAAAAAATGAATGTAAAGTATAAAAAAGAGAAATTAAGAAGTTTGCAGCTAAATTGAAGATGTAAATGAATATGTTTCATGCTATATATATTTTTTTCTACTATAACTTCTACATCGTCAATATTTTTTTATATTTAAAACAATGTTTAAAAATCAAATATATTGGTGTAATGCAATGACGTTTTATTTAGTAATACATTAGAAAAAAAAATGAATTGTATTGCCATCCTTTGGAGGATATATCTAAGAATTATTACAATTATTATTATAAAGTTTTATAAATTATTATATCATAAATATACAGCATAAATCAAAATTTTCTGGAAACTCATTTATTGCTTGTTTCTAAATAAAATATGCGCGAATTAGTATAATTTTTTATCCAGAAAAAGATTGCAGCATAATTAAACATAAACATATTAATTTTTCTGGAATCAGTTGTGAGAGAGAAAAATATTTACAGTTCGAAAATTCTATTGGGTCCAGAATTTTCGAACATCAATAAAAGATCTGTAGCTTATTTATTTTTTTTTTTTTAATTAATTACCTTTTATCTTGAAAATATTTCAGTTGAATTTTAAAAATTTGTCATACAGGTTTAGATCTGCTTGAAAGAATTATTTGCTTTTTACAAAACGAAAAATACGTCCTACGAAAGCAACAGTTTTAAAAGTATTTATACTTTTAACGGCGTTTAACTTATAACGGCACTTATAAGTACCGTTTACGATTTAATAAAAAATAAACGTAGATGAAGATGTTAATTTTGAGAAACCCGCTACAAATTCTTCTCCATGTGTTTATTTTTGAAATTTAGCCATCTTTTACTAAGTTTCAAGTATGCTATGAAAGGTTACTCTGTTAAAGTGACTTATATTTTTTTTCTCCATTTTTTATTATATATAATAATATCCAAGAGCCAAGAAAAATAACCCTAACCATAATTTTTCTACCACCGTACTTGACCATAGGTACATAGACATAGATAACATAGAAAAGTAATAAAACATAGATAAGAGAGTTAGAGGTGAACATGTTACTGATCATTGTTTAGCATTTACAATAACTGTTCCTTCTGCCTACGTATAGAGGTCAAGAGAGAGTTGAAGTTGGTATCCGTCGGCTCTACTGTTCTTATCTAATTACATAAATTAACTTCCGATATCTCAAATGGCTCCCATATCCTATATGTACATTGATATTTGGTACCTTTTAACTTTGATACTATTGTAAAATAAATTTATTGTTGAACAGCCCGCACAAACCTTTAATAAATGGTAGGTAGTTACTTCTAAACTTGGTAGGTCACCTTTGAGTTTATAGAAGAAGGAAAAAGTTATTTTAGTGCAATGCCTTAATATTTTAATGGCATCTATGAAGGGCTACTCTATTTGAATATTAGTAAAAAATGATAATGACTTAGAAAAAATATATGGTAGGCAAGTAAATACACATTTACGAGCAGTCACAGCCAGGCGTTGCTGTGGCTCAGTATCTATAATGCATTGAATTAATTATATCCTATTCTTCTTAATACAATCACATCAAAATTCAATGATAAAGATAAAGTTTCAGCTAATCTGGAAATCAATGGAATTTAAAATAGTACTTTACGCCAAATTTAAAATTGTTTAATAAAGAATTTAGAAGGGTAAAATTTTTTTTTTTTACATCTCATTTTTGATAGGTTAAATGATGGTCAGGATTTTCAGTTACAATGATATTTATTATGGTAAGCCAACGTTTCGATCCAACTTGTGGATCTTCATCAGGGCTAAAAGAAAACAAATATATGAGTATCTATGCTAGAGGGTGACAATAAATGGATACATTACAGAACTGATAATAATATAAAAGATGGTATACATAAATATTAAAATAAGAGGCTGGTTAACAAGATAAAATAAAATCTGATATTTACCTACTGAGTCCAGGTGGATACTAAGACTAAAGGTAAAAATAAGGTGAGAGGTAGAGGTAGGGGGTTAGTTTGCCGACTTCAAAGGTTTATGGCGGGGAAATCCAACGCTTTTGAAGTGAAGGCACATGACAACTGAGTGAATAAAAAATATATATCCTCTACCTCTCACCTTATTTTTACCTTTAGTCTTAGTATCCACCTGGACTCAGTAGGTAAATATCAGATTTTATTTTATCTTGTTAACCAGCCTCTTATTTTAATATTTATGTATACCATCTTTTATATTATTATCAGTTCTGTAATGTATCCATTTATTGTCACCCTCTAGCATAGATACTCATATATTTGTTTTCTTTTAGCCCTGATGAAGATCCACAAGTTGGATCGAAACGTTGGCTTACCATAATAAATATCATTGTAACTGAAAATCCTGACCATCATTTAACCTATCGTAATTGAAGAACAGTTGACCATCTCTCATCTCTACTAGTATCTCATTTTTGACTAAATTAAGTATTAATGATCCATTCATTTAGCACTTACTGCATTTTTTCAGCACAGGTGTGATTAAATATAAGTTACACATATAATAGGAACTAATAAAGAATATAATTAGAATAGGGTTTAGTAGAAACACAATAGACAGTTAGCTAAATGTAGCAAATTAATCTTTTGTCCCTGTACATATTAATTAAATTCAGAATAGGGTGAAATGAGATATCGTCAACTTGTTGAGGTTCTACCAGAAACAGGTTATGAAAAGCGAGCAACCGCAAACCATGCTCAATGTTTTACATCCTACTTATCAAAACATAAAAATTTAATTTTATAAATTAGATGACGTTAATTTATAACTTTTTACAACAATGATTTACATTTTTTTTTTTATTATTATTAGAATTGACAATTTCTATTTACTGTAGTGCTAATAGAGGTGCACAATGATTTTTTTTTGCTACCTGTCTTTTGCTAAAACCTTGGGAAAAACTGATAAATTATCGAAGCAATCTTATTCTAAAGATCATATCCGAAAATAATTTTTTTTAGATCTATAATATATTTTTATATTCCTACTTTTTGGACACTTGACAGTTATTACAAACTTATCGATATATACAGCAATAGATAATTTAAGCTATGTTATTAATTAGACAAACATTGATAAAGATAAAGAAACATTTGGAGTAGACCGTTGCATTTTAAATAGTAAATTTCAATAACCGCAACTCATTATTTCGTATTTTTTGTTTGACCATCGCATTTTTTCCTAGTCCAAGCCGGAAAAAATAATTTCTGCTTAACCCCCCTAAATACAGAAAAAAATTGAAATGTGTCAATAAATAAACATTTTTTTGTTGGTTAACTTAACTTCATCATATTTCATGAATGAGGCATTATGGATTCGGCGAGAAAATGGTCTTAGAGGTTTCTAAATGGTGTCAATCTTTTCAAGTTATCATGGAATCATTTTCGGTCACATACATTTTTTCGATTGACCCCTTCGTTTGCGACTTCTAAGTGAAAAACTGCAATTCTCTGCGAAAATTTCAAAATTGTCGCAGGGCTTTTTCAAAGGTGTCATTTTTTTCAGTTTGTCGAGACGAACATCTATGGTTATCTTATCATCACATCTTGGTATATCACTTTTCCAATTGTCCTTCGTTCGCAAGTTACATGCAAAAACATGCGATTTCAGTCAAAAGAATCAGGGCACTCGATTTCCGCGAAACCGATATGTGTCGGTATTTTTAAGTATTACGTCTTCTAACCTGATAACAAGGAAAGCAATTTTGGACTTTCAAAAAATAAATAATCTACAGTCTAAACACATTTATTCTTTACTCCAACCCTTACCTATGCCCTTACCATGACGCACTATACGATACTAAATATACGGTGTGTACTTTAATTTAGTGGGATTTATGTAGGTTAGAGTGCGAATGCTTCGCACGGGTCACCTGTGGTATAGTGGTTAGCATGGCAACCTACAATACCAAAGGTCGCGGGTTCGCGACCAGTGGTGGCCCTTGGATTTTTTAATGGGAGTAAAAAATCCTTAGCTATGCTGTCCCTCCCCTGATAGGACGTAAAATGGAGGTCCCGAGCCTGTACATGTCAGTTACTCGTTAAACATCCCTATCCTATTTATTCCTGGATAGGTAAACTCCCACTGTAGCATCGTCCGATTAGCCAGTAGCATAAAAATGGACGTTAAACAAACAAACAAACAAGCTTCGCACGTGTAACCTAGTATTACACTATTTTAAACGAATATAAAGTAGTATAACTAAGTTAATCCATATCTTTATAAATATTTCCATTTTTCATTGGGTTAGTAAGTAGCAATTTATTCTTTCCAATTATTAGTGAAACCACAAAAAATTTATTCCAAGGAGGAGAAACTTTTTATTCGTAAAGGAGATACATATTTTATTTGCCATCAGTACCAAATTTTCCACATACTTAGACTAAAATAGACAGACTTGGATTAATGCCTTAATGTTTTTGTTAAATGAACTAATTACTGATCAAATAATTACTAATCAAATAAAATAATTACTACTAGGCTTACGGCAATAGGTATACAGTGATATCGCTCAATGTAATGTTTGAATACAGTTGTATAAAAATCTGGTGCGTGCGCGCAACACACAACTTTCACTTACCAACTTACTTAGATTAGAAATTGACGTGTTTTGCTAAATATCATTTCCCAAATTCACACATTTTCCTACATTCATATCTTTTTTTTTGTTAATCGTTAAAGCCGTTTTTGAGTAAATAAAAAAAACACGTGAAAGTGATACAAAATTTATTAAGTAAAGTCCCCCCTCCGGTTAATCAATTTTGATGAAATTTTAACAATCATATCTCGGGCATATAAATACATCAAATACCCAGTTTGATCAAAATCTTTAAAGCCGTTTTGGAGTAAATAAAAAAAACACGTGAAAATGATACAAAATTTATTAAGTAAAGTCCCCCCTCCGGTTAATCAATTTTGATGAAATTTTAACAGTCATATCTCGGGCATATTACTACATCAAATACTCAATTTAATCAAAATCGTTACAGCCGTTTTTGAGAAAATCGAAAAAAACCTAAAAAGTTATTAAGTAAAGTACCCCCTCCCTTTAAGTAATTTTGATGATATTTATGCTGTCACATCGCGGGCATATACCTACACTAAATACCCAATTTCAGGATCGCACAGTTTATAGTTTTTGAGCTAGTCTTTTCACACACACACAGACCATTTCGCGGGACTTGGTCATTTCGACTCAGGGGACCCCAAAACGTGTATTTCCGTTGAAAACCGGAAGTCGAAATTTTTCACGATCGCAATACTTCCACTTACTATATATTTCATATATAGGTAAGTGAAAGTAAAAAACATAGGATCTACATATCTATGTTTTTTCTTAAAGCCGCGCATATAAATTTCCCCGCTGCAGATTATTTTTTTCCAAAAATGTTATTTTCGAAGCAATCTTATTCTAAAGATCGTACCCGAAAATAACTTTTTTTAGATGTATAATTTATTTTTATATTCCTACTTTCTGGTCACTCGACAGTTATTACAAACTTATCGATATACACAGCAATAGATAGCAAGGGAATTTCTATTTAAGCTATGTTTTCTTTTAGACAAACATTGATTCTTAAAAATTAAATAAACCATTAATAAAACTCTCCATCCTCTTAATTGTAGTGTGGTCTATTCGAATTTCAAAGTTACAGACTAGTACAATTTTTTCTCCTAGTGTTCAGATAAAAGAGAAGAAAATATAAGATAAAATAAATAAAAGATAACGATGTACATACAAGCTGACAGGTATTTAATTTATGTGTACTTCGACTTCATCTTTTATCTTTAGCGCATTTTTTTTTTAATGTGGGTAGTTATTACTTATCTTTAGCCGTAATAGTTATTCACTTTCAAATATTCCATCATATCCCTTTAGCTTATCCGAAAGTTCTTGATGTAATTTAGCGATCTATCGGACTGTATATTGAGGCTATAACAGGATTACAGACAACATACATATATCGACCACGTCACCTTCACTTCGGCTTATATCCTTTATCGAACCTGCAAAATAACAATATACGTTTTTATTATTTTACAACAGAGAAATTTACTTTTCCTATTATCTTATTAGGTGAAGAAATAACACAAAACCATTGACCAAAAAAAAGTTCTTGACAGGAAACCTTTTTTATTCTATAGCTAGTGATCGAATTACAATATTTTCTTTTGTAATTTGATACCAATATTTTATTGGTTATTTTAGCGCCCGAAGGAAAAGTCCTTAATTATGCACAAAATGGTGATGGGTATCTGTAATAAACGATTCCATTGTACCAATTTTTTTTCACGAAATTATTTCTATTTTTCATATATGCTCCTTTGGTCAAGGACACCACGTCAATTTTTTATTTATCAACATGGTCTTAAATATTATTAAAATATGATAAATACTTCCAATTACTTATTAATGTTAATAACATTTTTATCTCAATATGCGTTCGTTAAGCTTTTTCTATAAGTAAGAAATAAATTTTAATAGGTCAAATTTAAGGAAATTGGCTCTCCTTAACAAATGATGTGAGATCATATATTTTACCCCTCGGGTTACAAATATACTGATGTATATTATACTTATTAAAGTAACATCTAAAATAAGGTAATGTACTTATTTCAAACAATAAACCACTCGTATAGTCGAAAGGGAAAAAAATCGTTCTTAAGCTGATCACTAAAAAAACATATATTGAGCATGTTTTAAAACAATTTTTTAAATTTATTTATTTCAGTTAACAAATGATTGAATTTGAATTGAACAGTAAGCCATCTAAGTTCGCTGCTGGTTGACTTATTATATCAGGACAATATATTAAGCGATAGAACCATTAAAAGAAGAAAATGCTTGTATATTTATGAGGCATGATATTTATTACATCAATATTTGAAAAAAATTAGAATGTTTTGGACTGTAATAGAAAACTACTAAGCTGATTTCCTTTTATTATCTCAAAAAATGTTATTAACCGATATTAACGAAAACGAAAATTACTTTCTTCAACTCCTTTAATATTAAAAACTTATTCGAAATTCATGTGTCCGAAATATAAATGAAGGAATAACAGTTATTCCATTATGTTATTCCATTATATTAGTTACTAGATTGCTATTGTTTCGTAGAGGCAGATAAGTGATATGACACTTGGTCAACCACTATCGTTATCATGTACTTTAGTAATATCGAAGTAAAAAGTCCTACTCTAAATAATGTAGGTGGTTTTAATTCGGTTGATAAAATTTATAATTTTATATATATATATATATATATATATATATATATATATATTTTTTTTTTTTTTTTTTTTTTTTTTTTTTTTTTTTTTTTTTTTTTTTTTTTTTTTTTTTTTTTTTTTTTTTTTCGGTTGGCGCATTAGGCCTAATGAGACCTTTGGCCGCGCAGTGTGGTCTTCTTACAGACATTTGTTTTGCTTGCGGGAGTATAGACAGCCTGGAGGGGGTAACCCAAACCTCACGTTGCTGCAAGCCATGGTCACCATGAAACAGCGGCAGACTGCCCATAGCTCCATAACCAATCCCATTGGGGCCAATTTGGCAGTGTCCTTCCCACCGATGGCGTCAGCTCTCTCGGGTTCAAGGACAGTGACAAACTGGTCTAGGTCCAAGGATTATGATAGCTCAGAGTCAGCAGGCCCCGAGGACCTATATTTCTTTCCCTGAAGCATACCGTCCCTGAACCAAACCTCCGGGCGGTTACTGACATCCTGGAAAACCACACCACGATTCTCGATGAGATACACGGGGAAGGTTCATCACTCCTACGCCCGGTCGGTGTGAGTCGCCTCCAGTAGGCTGACGGGTCTCACATACCCGGGGGTGGGCGTAGACTTGGACTGCGTGGCGTTCATTGGTGGGCGGTCACCCGAATGGAGCGGTCACCCATCCAAGTACTGACCACGATGGAGTTTGCTTAACTTTGATTATCTATTGCAAGCGCCCTTGTCCACTCGGCCATCCCGGCCCCATATATATATATATATATATAATATATATATATATATATATATATATATATACATATACACTACCGAAGATGGCGGAATTCGAAGGTAATCTTATCTCTTAGGAATGGAAATCGCTCATAAAGTAAATCGATAAAAACATTTTTGATTTCAGGTCAAGGATTATTCTCTTACTAAATTACATGTCTAACGAAGCGTTACCTTGCGAGAAATTTCTAATTCTAGAAAAATTATGTTGAGAAGAGGGGGCTGCTTAGACATCAAAGAGGCCGACTTCCAACCTCTTACTCTCTAGCTCCTACAGTTCTTGGTTAGACAAGTCTGTAAGCTTTTAGGAGGTTTGTGTTGTGGCATCAATATTTCGCAACAGATTTGTATTAATTATATTTGAAAATAAATGCTGGTTTCACATTACGAATAATATTAAGTTACGTTTCATACTTTTTACGATTCCTTATATGAATGGTTATTTTCCTAGAAATGGCCAATAACAGGTGCTTACATTACCTCAGAATCGATTTTTAAAGAAACATTTGGAGTAGACCATTTAAATGGGGTATTTGTAGTAATAGTTGGAGTAGGGAATTTTAAATAGTAAATTTTAACAACCGCAACTCATTATTTCGTATTTTTTATTTGACCATCAACCGAGCAAATATCTGAAGGAATGAAGACTTTGGTGAGGGGATGACAAGCTAGGGAATGAAAAAACTGTTTTTGTTTTTCTAAATAAGTCAATAAATTTTACATGAATCGAAAATCATAAGTTATAGCTTGCTGCCTGTAAAATTAATGAATTACACAGCAAAATAAAAGAAAAAATAACATTATTACCTGGTTTAATTTTAGCAAGGGAATAAGCAAAAATAAAACTTCGCAGTCGCCTTATTACAAATGAAAACAGATAACACTATTAGACTATACTCAACTCGTCCTATCACACTGGTTGGTGGCAAACTTATGGCATGCGTCCCACAGGTGGAACGTACGAAAATTTTGCTCGCACCTGAATAATTTTACAATATTTTTTACATTGACGTGGTCCACCAGTAAACACGACGTGCATCATTATTTTCCGAAATAAATTCTATTTAAAAATATTAAAAGAATGAAACATTTGAAGACATGTATATGTCTTGCTAAAGAAGACGAAATGAGAATCTTACATAAAGTAGGTACTGGCCATCCTATTTGCACCAATAATAATTTCATTAAATGTTTTTTATATTTATATGAAAAATTATTTATGGCATATTTTTAAATTTAAATCTCTTGTGAATTAACAACTAATTACTAATTTAAAATTTTTTTTTTTTCATTTAGGCCTTTCCAGCTCGGTAGCAACACCCAAATTACCATTTGTATTTTTTGGCACACACACTTAAAAAGGTTTTCCACCACTGGTCTAGTCCCCACTAGGATACAATAATTTGTGGTGGGGGAATAAAAAAAAAATCGTGGGAAATTCTTTGACCATGCTGCCTACCATTTTGCGATTTATTTAAAACGCTAGATCAAAGAATTATGGAATCTACTAACCTTTGTTTAGCAGTTATGAAGATAATGAACAAAAATTATCCTTCACCCGTCGGTATTTTAAACTTGAATTGGGACAGGGTGAGGTAATGAGAAATTTGACATTTAATTTTTTTTCTTACATCTTGACACCACTTTTAATTGTTAAAAATTACTCTATTAAACATACTTTTGTTCATAACAAATTTCCGACATTGCATTTCCTTGAAAGCCATAAAATAGTGAGGAGAGAGATTTGACCTTTCTGGGAAAATAACCCTAATTAGATGTTTAAAAAAAAACAACATGAAAAAATAAATAAAATAAACTGACTCGTGGCGGGTTTAATTAGGTTAATCCATCTATTGTATATAAACACTCCTAATAAACTAAATCGCTACTTTTATTAGTCCTAAAAGCTTCTTTGGGTGCAAATAAGAGAATTATTTATTTTACTTTATTAGGATTTTGTCTTTTAATAAATTGTTTAGACCAGACCTGGGCATTATTTTAAATACAAATGAAAATACTAAAATAAAAAAAAGTATTTTCATTTTAATTCTAAAATACTAAAATTAAAAAAAAAAATATTTTCATTTGTATTTTAAATAATAAAATAAAATAAATCTTAAGTAGGTTGTTTGAAGTTAAACAATTTTCGTAATAGTAGTGTGTAGTCCTTTGCACTAGAGCTGTCACTCCTAAATATTGAGCAAGTATATTTATTTCAGTTTGATGTTGCCGTTTTTTTTTGTTTTTTTTATGGGGAGGGGGGGCAATTATTAAGATTGTACCGCTTCATCCGATTTCAACAAATTTTGTCACATTGGTGGTTTTTGATTATCTAAATAGACGTCTAATGAATTCATTTCACATAAATGGTTTTATGCATAAGTTTTGGGGTGGAGGGTTAAATATTAACTTTTGACCCCCATATCCGATTGTCACAAAATATGTAACAAAGATTGTTCATAAGTCAAATAATGGGGGGGGGAGTTAATTGTACACTTTTTACCGGTTTATTCGAAAGTGAAAAAATCGAAAATTATGTTAGAACCATAAACGAAGGCATAAACAGGATCCAAATTTGGAGACAACACCAAAAGATCAAAAGAAAGTAAACTTAGTAAAAATGTGTATGACTGATACATTCAATAAAGTCGGTGATTATTTTTCCGGTTGAGGTTCGTTCGAAATTGGAGAGAAAATTCAGGCAAGATTAGAGGTAAGAAATTCTAGCGATTAACGAAATTACTTAGCTCACGGCTTCTTCCTTAAAACTTAAGAATTCGGGTTTACAAAAATATTATTCCTCCTGCGGTTCTTTAAGAATGCAAAACGTGCACGCTAACATTGAATGATGAGCAAGTGAGGTGATAGCAGACAGATGAATAAAAGTGTGAAATTGCAAAACAGTGGTGAACGAATTCCATAGAAATTAATGGCAGTGACTAATGGAAAACGTCCGAAAGAAGTAAGGGCTGAGAAGCAGTAGTTCGCGTTAAGGCTGATTTGCTGAAATTCGTATTACACGGAGGTCGTTGGATGGTGTATGGGTAGCGAATAGTCTAAGGGGTAGCCCAATTAGTTTAAATAGGTTCCGAATCAGATTGGTTCTGTAGAAAAATAAATTTAATTTAATAATTTCAACAAAATGAAAGCCAAGATGATCTGAGTATCAGATACATTACACCAAGCAAAGACAACCCAAAAAAAAATAAATAAAAACTGTCGATTTATTAATCAATTGCAGTATTGAAAAAAAAAATGTATTTATTAATCAATCGCAATGCACTAACTAATAGGTTTTAAAAGTATTTTGTATTTTAATTTTAATTTTTTTTATTTAAAATACAAAATACTTTTTTTATTTTGCATTTAAAATAATTTTATCGAAAAGTATTTTAAATGATTTGAGGTTAAAATGCATTTTATTCAAATTTATTTTAAATACTTGCTAATTTATCAACTAAAATATTATTTAATAGGAAAGAAAAGCATAAGCTCTATCAGATGCTCAATTATTTATTTATATATATATATATATATATATATATATATATATATATCAATTTTCTCTTTCCTAATTAGAATTAATGTTTTATTATTGTAAATTTTTTTAATGTTTATTCTGCTGGTTCGGTATGGTAAGTTGAATTCCATCCTACCGGCTAAATTAATATATTTTATGTAATTTTATGAAACATTTTTTTCTGCCTTCGTTCTGATCAGATTTCTGGACTATTATATATGAATGGATTTGTTTTTTCTATTTTTAAAAAATAAAAAAATGATGTCGATTGTACTAATGTAATTTAAATGTAAAGAGACCACAACTCCCCTCTAAAGCTTCCAAATACGATTGTTTATAAAAATAAAAAAAAATACAAACTTCTCGATTTACCATTCATTTATAACGCTTGTAACCCCTTAGCATTTTATATCTATTTAAAGTTACAACTGCCGATAGAAATCTCATAACTTAAAGATTACGTTCCTTCTTAGGGAATAGATTAAGGAAAATTCTTAAAGCGTTTTTATTTTTTATTATCTTTTGTTCTTATTCATTTATTAAAAAAAAAGATTTTGCCATATTAAGTGTTTCACAAATTACTTAATCTCTGTTACGTTACGTGTGGCTCAGTGGATCGTTGTAGAAGTGGATTACAATTTTTTTTGGTCCAAAATAAAAAAATTGTAAACAGGCCACAATTTAAAAAAATAATTTTTATCTTTCGATCCCTACCCAAATATGTATTTACATATGTGATCGTATGTAAACAAATATCATCTTTATCTTTCTCTAAAAAAAATATTCATATCCTTTTCAGTGCATTATTCATAGGTTTATTTCATATATACTGGGTGTCCCAGACCTAGGGTAAAAAAAAAAATTGGGTAATACTGCATGTTAAACGGGGTAGAATGGCGCAGAAACGAGTTTCATATCTCAATCTGGTGAGGAGATAGATTTTTTTTTTTTTTAAATCTTATTTTTTTCTGAAAAATTACGTGTTTCTCTACTTTGGTTTAGCATAGAAACAAAAAAGATGATATTTTCTTAATCAGCATTAAATTTTCTAAAAGAGGGGATAGGTTTGGTTATTTTTAGATTATTATTATCCTTTTTATATTATTTAGAATTCATACATTGTTCTTTCTAGTCTTAAAAAAGTAAAACTAACTCTAACTCATGGGAAGTTCGGCATCCTTTACTTTGGATGCATGCTCTAGCGCGCTTCCTCATTGCCCCAGCAGTGACATCTTTAGCGTGTTTTTCATCAGGAAAAACTTCTTTTAGACTCAAAAGGTGAAGTGCAATTGTATCATGGGTTACACAACTACAAAGCTTACTAAATTCCGCAGTTTTTAGGAAATTTGACAGTTTCTAGGGTGCTCCAGTGGGGAGTGAGGAATTTTCAAAAACTATTAAAAAGTTTAGTTTTAATAAATGTTTTATGTTTAGCGCGTTAAAAATCCCATTGAAAGTAGATTTAAAATAACCAGATCCATCTCCTCTTTTAGAAAATTTAATGCTGATTAAGAAAATATCATGGTTTTTGTTTCTACGCTAAACCAAAGTAGACAAAACTGTCATTTTTTAGAAAAAAGTAAGATTTTAAATTCTTATACAATAAATTTATTAATTAATAAATTTATTAATAAAAACAAAAAAAAAATCTATCTCTTCAAGAGATTGAGATAGGAAACTCGTTTCTGCACCATTCTACTCCGTTTAACATGCAATATTACCCATTTTTTTTTTTTACACTAGGTCTGGGACACCCAGTATATTTTTTTTTTCTTCGGTTGGCGCATTAAAGCATTCTTATTATTATATAGCATTATTAGGCCTAATGAAACGTTTGGCCTCACAGTGTGGTCTTCTTATAGACATTTGTATTGCTTTATATATATATATATATATTGAAATTATTTTAATCCACCTTGGGGGAAATATAATCTAGTTTATTCTGCTGTGACATTTTCAGCTAGGCTACTCATATGAAGAAGAAATAATATCCTAGTCAAACGCTTTTATATAGATTTTTATACATTTTTAATAAATATTGAATAGAAATTCACCCGAAACTGACGTACGAAGTTAATAACTCCTACTTGAAAAGTTTTTAATTTATTTCCAAGCGATAATTACGTCCGACCGTCGCCCCTCCTTCCTTTTGTCCTGTTAAAGAAACTTTTGAAAAGACTCAGGCTTTTCTTTTGTTTCAGTTAACTACCCCCCTCCCACCACTCACAACTCCCCCCATTCTTTCTGAACAATACGTTTCGTGTAATGGTCTCGTAAAGTTGTGGCTATTTCCACCTTAAGAGCCATTGGGAGATCCAAATCTGGTTGTTTTCGAAAGCGCACGCTTTTGAGGCTTGTACGACAAACAAACTTAAATACTCAACAGTTCCTTCCTGCTGAATGCCGTTTCGATTCCAGCCAGGGTCCATGTTTCTTATAATTTCAACTGCTTATCTTGATTTTATAGCGACCAATGATTTCGGTCCAAAAATATCTTGGAAATGTAGTCATTTTTTTTAGAAAAAAAAATAATGTTTTCTTTCCATGGAATGCAATAAAAAAGATTCCTTTTTTATATCAACTTTAACCTTCTATGCCGCTCTATTTGCTAAAATAATTTTTGCTTCGCACCAGTGTTGTCAGTCCATCTCAGTTCCTGATGTGCGCGAACTCTCTCGAATCCATCAATCCATTTATATTTCTTTTTTCATATTGCGAGGTGGATAGAAAGTTCTATATCCACTGAGTCTACCGAATCGGCGTAATTCTTCACAAGTATTGGTAATTCAAGGTTTGCAGTGATCAGGTTAAGGAAGGAAAACTTTTCATGTTTCACTGTCTTAGAGCAAGAAGACTGATGAAATGTTAGTGTTTAACAGACTTATTTTGATTTTCATCGAGATTGTCTTGTTACTTAATATTAAATAAAGTTTAAAAAGGTCTCCATTAGCTTTATTGATTAGAATTTTAACATATTCCATAGAGTTATATTTTTTACTGACTTCTTGTGTATCACCACTTCATCATTCAAGATTGATTAGAGCAGTACTACCCTGTCGGCGGTTCGACTTAATGAGCCTTTTTTCTCTCTTACACGCATTTAATGCTTTCGGAGGTTTTTCCGGGCCAGCGATGGATTAATGGAGAGAGGGAATCCCTGGACTCAAATTCATCTTCAAATTATCACTTCGAGTTATTTTCCCACACATCCCTAATCTTTACAGCCTCTCCAAAACTGAATTACCGAGACACACATTGATTTAATATATTCAATTCTTCAGGCGCTAATGAGCACAAAAAGAATAAATAAAAATAATTTATATAAAGCACATAGAGAATCCACCCACGAATTCCTCCTATTCGATTCCTTAAGAAAAAAAATGTTTAACATAAAATAAAATATTTTTATTTATAGTTTCTGAACCAACTACATTTTTTTTTTTTTTTGTCAAGATGCTTAAATTCACAGGTAACGTTTCGGAGAACATGACCTTTAACATTTATTTGTAACTGTTGTTTTCGCTTCAAATAGAAATAATGTAAATAAATCTGATAAATATCCTAAAGTTATTTATTCGTTCTGAAATCCAGTGTAAATATTTTTTTTCAACTATATTCATCAGAACGTTTCGGAGCAACTTTTATCGTTTGGTGGTGGTAAGATCAACTAAACATCTTGGAGCTATGCCATTATTTAATCGACATGCTTTGATCCTGTCTTGAATTTTATCTCAACATATGGCTTACATGACATTATACAAGGCTAAAAATAATAACTTATAATTCCCATATCTGTAAACTCTTCAAGGTCCTAATTAACAAAAAAATCTGGTGCGTGCTCACAACACACAACTTTCGCTTACCAACTAACTTTGATTAGAAATTAATGCGTTTTGTTAATTGCCACTTCTCAAATGAACAGAACGGCTTTAATTATGAACAATGGTATATCATTAAAGGCGTACTCCGTATGCGTGGGCTCAACGTGTTTTATGAGTTGACGGAATATTTTTCTTTTTTTCTCCTCTATATGTTTTCTTTATTTTTATCATATCTCATATTTAGCCATTTCTTATTTTTAGGCGTGACAAGAGACAGTTAATTTCTCCATATAAACAAAAACAAAAGTACTTTATAGGAAACAAACAAAAAAGATTAAGCCCCCTCAGAACATTTTAATAATGATAAAGCTTACCTGATATTAAAGAACACCTAATTTTCATTAAACATGACGAATTTGATAAAAATCGTTCAAGCCGTTTTTGAGATCATCGAAAAAAAGGTAAAAATTTGAAAAAAAATATGAAATAAAGTGCCCCTTCCGTTTGACCAATTTTGATGAAATGTTGGCTATCACATTTTTGGCATATACATACATCAAATACCCAGTTTGATCAAAATCGTTAAAACCGTTTTTGAGTAAATAAAAAAAAAAAAACACGTGAAAATGATACAAAATTTATTAAGTAAAGCCCCCCCTCCGGTTGATCAATTTAAATGAAATTTTTACAGTCATATCTCGGGCATATTAATACATCAAATACTCAGCTTAATCAAAATCCTTAAAGCCGTTTTTGAGAAAATCGAAAAAAAACTTAAAAAGTTATTAAATAAAGAACCCCCTTCCTTTGAGCAATTTTGATTAAATTTTTGCTGTCACATCGCGGGCATATACATACACTAAATACATATAAACTAAAACCAGAAGTCGAAATTTTTCACGATCGCAATTTTTCCACTTACCACATATTTCATATAAGTGAAAGTAAAAAAAAAAATCTTTAATCAGCACGTGTCTATGCTTTTATTTCAGTTTGATTGATTCTTTGCCCGGATTTATTCAAGCGTTGCTTATATTGTCATGAATATAGGTTGTTCTACATATCCTCCATATAAAAGCACTGGTATGAAATAAATATCCATCTTTTATCAATAATCTTTTTCCATTATAATATTATTTTCTTTATCCTTTTATCACTCACGATAAACGTTTCCGAGAAATCTGAAATGAAATTGGCTCTTTTGACTTTTTGAGGGAGTAAATTCTTTCATTTTAATCTCCTTTACTCATTTTAATTCTTCCATTAAGTAAAATTTTTGTATATTGAAGATAATCATTTTGCTGAGTATTTAGTGGGGGTGACTATACATAACCAATCAATTCTTGATGATTCAGACATCATCAGGTGGGGGTTGGTGTGGATCAAATATATAATATAGAAAAATGCAGCTCAAATAAGTAAGCATTCTAAAATACACTCAGAGAAAACATGACTCCATCTCAATATTTTCATTCTAACGAATCATTCTAAAATTCCTGATATATATTAAAAAATATCTTACCAGGTACGATTTGTTTTCCGACGTGCGTGCTGTGAAATTCTTTTTTTTGCTTATTTCATCACGAATGTCCCGTTTAGACTTTTGTTCTGCCCCAACCCCATTCGCACCGGCGCTCACAACTATATTTAACCTGTTCGCTGACTTGGTTGATAGACCATAGGTTCGCTAGCACCTTGTTCTCATCAATGTGTTTATAAATTTAAAAATACTTTTATAAATAATGAGACCAAGAGTGAAGGAGAGTTTACAAATTCTAAAACATCTTTTCAACGAGCAACATATTCCTCGAAGCAACTATTTTTGTTTGGGGAAAAATATATATTAGGAATATATATATATATATATATATATATATATATATATATATATATATATATATATATATATATATATATATATATATGCAAGGGACATGTATATAACAATAAATGGTCTCTTTATGGGGTTACCATAAAGGGAAAACAATAAAAAAAAAAAATAAAAAAAATATATATGTATATATATATATATATATATATATATATATATATATATATATATATATCATATTCCATGCGTCGCTATTTCAGTTATAAGTAATTTAATTTATACCATGTTATAATTTATATTTATATGATAATTTTTACATTATATTATAATTAATGGAATCAAAATAATTTAATTTTTTTCTCACGTTTCTATCAAACTGTAGTCTAAGCACAATGATCTACGATGAATTACGAAACACTTTAGGGACCGAGTTAATCAACGTTTTTTAAAGCAAATTATCGTAATTATACTACGATTATCAAGCCTTTTTCAGTTTTTTGGCATGCAACTTTGAATGAAACCCGTAAACACCTATTACTTCGACCGCTATCAACCGGTTGCCCTTATCAAAATGGTAGGTGAAAAGCATTGGATTGCAGAATTCATTGAAGCATACAAGTCGTCGTTCCTGTTTGTGGAAAGTAAAATGCAGAGATTATAGCGACCGCAATGACAAATTTCATACATACGAGGCCTCGGTAGAAAAAATGCGCCTTATGAGCAGGTGGCCAAGAGGGTGGGCGATGTAAAAAAAATCAACTCTATACGCGCTGCCTACCGAAAAGAGTTGAAGAATTAGTTCATTCTCCATTTTATAAAACTACATACTAACTGCCAACGGTTGCGAAATTAGAATTAGTGTTTTGTTCACATAAGCGAATCAAAAAACTACACTTTATAGGGTTCTTTACATATAGTTGTGTGAAATTGATTTGAATGTGCAAACGGAAATAATTCATTCAAGCCATTTGCACAAACTGGCTTGCACGAGCCAGATTGTGAAAATGCCTTAAGCATGTAAACGCACCTTACAATTATTTCAACCTGCTCTTATTTATTAGAAATAAAAATTCTAATTTTCCTTCTAATAATTAAAGAAGGAAGTATCCGCGTGCCAGCAAAAATGTGACTAAATGATATATTATAAATGGTATCAGTTGATCAGTTAAAATATTTTAAAAATATAAGATATCAACTTTTTATAAAAATAAGCCTGATCTATTGACATCTGTCGGATAGAAAACGAATCAAAGTGTGTTAAAATATAAATTATAAAATATGGGAAATAATTTTTTTGAGGATCAAAAGATAGACTAAAGCATGTAGAACACGCAGTATGGGACTTATCTTAATAATTTATTTCCAACGCCAACCGAATGCCCATCAAACAATACAACTCTGAGAGGAACTGCTATGTTTATAAGCAATGCACCCCGCATATTATATTTTATTGCATTCTGGGACAAACAGTGCATATCAAGTAGACCATTCATTAATTAACGACATAGTAATAAATTGATTGCCTATATACCGGTGATAGTTTGTTCTTTTTTATGTCCTTTTCAGTTTTCTTCTCCTTTTCCAAGTTTTTATAATAATTATATCATTCAATTCTTTGATATTTTTTTAATTATATTTAAAAAAAATTATATTTATTTATTTATTTACATATTAGCCTCTACCCGTAAGGGTCATTGGCTTTAATGTTTCCTGTTTATATTTTATTGTAGTAATTTGTTTCTTTTAAGAATTTGAATAACTTAAGGGCCGAAGACTTCATCTCCCAGTATTTGTTTAACAGTTTCCGGTAGCTTTACCTTTTTCCGTGTATCATTATGTTGTACACAATCTAGCAACAAGTGTTTTGTACTCTGAGTTGTGTTGTTGCACATTTGGCAGGTGGTGCTTCAAGACCTTTGAGTAGGTATGTATGTGTGAATGCGCAGTGCCCTATCCGCATTCTGCACAATACTACTTCTTCTCTTCTCGATCTTCTATTGGTTGTGACCCATTTGCTGCAATCTTGTTTTATTTCCGCTAGTTTCGATGGTTTACTCATCCAATTTTCTTCCCAATTTTTTTTCATAATCTTTTTTAACTGGTGGATCCAATCCTCGTGGGTGATACTGTTTATTTGGATTATGTTGGGGTTTTCTCCTTTTCTTGCCAAACTCGCTGCTTGATCTGCTCTCTCGTTCCCTGTTATCCCGGAGTGAGATGGGACCCAGACCAGTATTATGATTTTTTGACTATTTCTAAGTTCCCACAGCATATTTACAATTTCCGTTATTATTGAGTTAGTGGGGGCTAGGTTGTTGATAGCTGAGAGTACGCTCCTTGAATCTGTTACAACCACCCAGTTTGACTTTCTGGACTCTTTGATCCAATGAAGAGCCTTCATGACAGCTACTGCTTCTCCAGTGAATGAAGAGCTCTCTCCTGGTAACTTGAATAAAAGCTGTTCTTTCGGAGTGTACACAGCACAGCCCACGCTGTCCTGCAGTTTGGAAGCGTCTGTGAATATAAAAATTATATTTAGTTATATAAGTAATTATATTTATAATAATAATATATATATATATTTACATATTAATATATAAATTATTTTTTTAAATCCGTTGATATTCTAAAAATCTTTTAATTTCTTCCTGTTTTGCTTTTGCTTATCATCATCGCCGTTATTTAAAATGTATTTTTTTTCCAATTTTCATAACCAATATAACTGTTTACAAATACTGAATCATTATTAAAATAGCATTCCAATCGCGTATATCAGAAAAGCCAGATAGTTTATATAATTCGTCAATTCATCATTTTTTATTCTACGTGACACATTTTCTTTTAAATATTTTCAGCATTATTTGATTTTTTTCAGTAACTAAAAAATTATCAGTAATTTCAATAAATTTTAATCTTAAATTATAACACATACGGCCTGGTCTTATATGAGATAGAAACTTGGTAAAATAACGAAGCCCTTGAAAATGTCAGAATAGAAAAACTTTTTTATTATCCAATCTAACCTCTATGAATCAACTCACGCAGTAGGTTAAACGTAGTTTTAAAATGGAAAAATAAGAATCATATTTTTTACAAGTATTTTCTCAAATGTTCTGTTTTAAAAACTCATATCTAATTAATTATCTTCAGTGAAAGGCAGGGATTAATATTATTTATTGAATAATTGGTGATTAATTTTTTTTTTCATCATACATCGAATAGAATTTAACGTTTAAATGAATGATTTATTAACAAGAAATTATATTTCTCATCATTAAACAAACAATAAAAAGCTCAAATTCCTAATGAAGTTACTAAAAAGTGATTTAAAAGTAACCATATGCTTCGATGTTCAAGGGAATACTAAGCCCATAGTCCATTGCTTCTTATATTTAGTCCGGAATCCAACATTCTAGAATGGCCTAGTACATTCTCGTCACATCCAGAACATGTGATGACGTACCTACTAATACAGTAATGTAACGGTTCCAACAAAAGTCCAGAACTCTTAGTTGTATTAGAAATAATTATATGTTTTTGATTCACGCCATAATTGTTTTCTATAATGGTTATAATTTTTATTTTTATTCTAGGTGAGTGGAAGCCATTATCATAAGACCACGGTTATTTTTCTATGGGATTCAACCATACATTAAAAATACGTGGAGCATGTTGGGAAGAGGTCCGTTTTATCCATTTAAAATATATTTTGTGTAACAGTCATAATTAAAATCTGATCCTAAAAGATAATTTAATATTTTAATTTCTTTAATTTACACATTATTTCCTATATAATATTATAGTTATAATAAGTTAAAATTAGTTAGTCCATATGTAAGCAAATTTTAATTTTGTATTATACTATCAATGGATTTCATGGTATAGTTTTCGAAAACGTTCCACAGATTTTTTTTTTTTCACTTTTAATATTGTATTTCTTCAAAAGAATCCCTTTTGTATTATATATAGTAATAAATAATTAAATAAATAATCATGAAATTGTTCATACAAATTTTCGTGTCCCGCGGTGCTCAGTGGTCCAACCAGGGAAAAACCCCATTAATGAGAGTGGTCCAAACCTGATTTTTTCTTGGTTTTCGAATACTTAGATAGTTGTAGAACAATGGTAAGAATGCATTTTTTTAACTAGTTCAAAATTAAAATGTGTGTGTACCAGTAAAATTGAACTTTTCTACCAACATAAAGATAGAGGAACTGTGTTAAAATTTTCATCGCCAACTTCAGCCAAGTTTGGTATTTATAAGGATTTAAACCTTTTACTACGGTGCGAATGGCGAAGGCGGATGACCTTGGGGAGGAACTATTATTTAAGAAAAATCCTCCTATAGGTTTCTAAAGGAGGGGGACTGACTTACAATTAAAATAAAATAAATCACACGTTATTTTCATTTTAATTCTAAAATACTAAAATAAAATAAAATTATTTTAATTTTAATTCTAAAATACTAAAATAAAAAAAAGTATTTTATTTTGTATTTTAAATAACCAAATAAACTACAACTACAAGTAGGTTGTTTGAAGTTTCATAGTTTCTTTATAGTGTATGGTGGTCCTTTGCACTAGAGCTCTCACCCCTAAAAATTGAGGCGGTACATTTATTTCCCTTTGATGCTATAATTGTTGCAAGTTTTTTAAAAATCCTTCATTAGCCGCGCATAATAGAAGGATACATATTGAATTAATTATGAGATTAAAAACAAGATTAAATAATTATATCCTACTTGTATTATTGTACATAAAAATATTAAATGAAAATATTATCTATAAATTTTTTTCATTTTTTATTTTCCACGTCAAATTTTAACTTGATCTGATGCTCTGATTTCGTTGATATTGTTTTTATTAGATTCGACACCTCAAAAAAACATATACGACTATACCGAACACGAATTTTTTATATTTTTGATCCCAAATTTTTACTTGATCTGGTGGTCCCATTGCACTGATTTTGGTTTCATTAGAATCGGCACCTCAAAAAATCAATACACGTGAGGTTCCATGCCGCTAACAAAGTAATTATAATAGGTATCAGGTTTTTTTCCATATTCAGCGTTTTTGGACCACTGTGCGGTGGCCCTTGGGTTTTTTAAAGGGACTAAAAATTTCTTTGGCTATGCCGTCTCTCTGATAAGACGTAAAATGACTGTACGATGTCAGGTACTCGTTGAAGATCCCTATCCTAATTATACCTGGATTGGCAATATTTAGGACTCCCACTATAGTATCGTCCGAATAGGCTTAGTGGCATAAAGTGACGTTAAAAGAACAAGAAAACTGACAAATACTTTCCAGCACTAGAAAATCTATCAAAATAGGTCAAAAATGCATATTTTCGCCTTAAATATAATTTATACGATGACAGTTAAAACATTTTTATAAAAGACTAAATGATTTTTTAACTAGTAATAAAGAATTTCCAAAGGACGATCTTAGATATTAATTTCTGTATTGTAAAAAAACCCAAAAGTTAAATTTTAGATTCGATGGTTTTCATAGTATGATTTAAAAAACAATCGCAGTTTTTTTTATTTTTAAAAAATATCGTATTTCTTCATTCGTAGAGTTCATATTATATTATTTACTGCAATAAACAATGAAAACATTAAACAGATATTATGAAATTATTCATACAAATACCGAATAATTCTTTCCAGGTTCAGAATATCTACTTAAACTCAAATAGGTTAAAAATACATATTTCAGCATCCGATATAAAATATACTGTGACAGTTGAACATTTTTTATAAACGGCTAAACGAAGTTTTTAACTTATTTGTAGAAGTATCCATAGCATTTATATTTATTTTATAACTACCCAGTTAGAAATGAGGGAGGGAGACTGGAAATGATATAAGCCTTTTGTTTCCATGTCGACGAATCCCTAACCGCCATCTTGGCTTTTGAAACAACCTATTATTAGAACCTCGCCAGATCTTCTCAGAAATTGAAAACCATATAAATCGTTAACAAGATATCAAAATTTCATTCATTCTTCCCCTTATGACATCTGAATTACTTGCTATCTAAAATGGATGTATTGTATATCCATATCATCGAAACAGCATTATAATTACATTTTTACATACAAATAACAATAATATTTGTAAATAATTAGCAGTTTAAAATTACATTTTTAATTTCAAAAGACGCATTTGATCTTTGCACTATAACAAAGAGTTAAATTAATTCGGTCCGCTTTATGCTCAATAAAACTTTTTCTTTATTATTCTAAATTTTCCTGATTAAATATCTTATGAAAGGGAATACATTCATAATGTATTAACTTCACGGAAAAATGGTCGATATACATGTCCTTCATTTTATTCTATTAATATATATCTACAACGGTTTTAATAAATATATATTTATTTGAATATTTTAGCAATACATTGAGGAACTTTGAATTGAGGAAAAGGAAAAAGAAACGCGCTGTAAGAGATCCGCTGGCCAAGGGAGGGCTCGTTAAGAGTAGGTAGGTACACTATTTGGTACGGAGGGAACGAAAATTATTGTTTAGGCGCTGGGTTTCTGATTAGAAATAGGTTAATATATGCTTTGAGGGACACTCATTTGTTCAGGGATAGGATATCAGTCGCTGCATTTCAGGGGCCATGGTTTAAAATCTCAACATACATTTTCCGCTTTCTTAGGTCGTAAATAATCCTGATCGGGAGTAACGGTATAATAAGGCGAACCAATAGACACATTTCCGTTCATCAACGAGTCATTCCACAGGCTAGTAAAAATGTCTTAAAGAGCAAAGAGAAGCAGAAATGTTTTTTAAGGGAGTGTATTGTCTCAGACATTATGACTCGATAAAACTCCTGAAGAACAATAAACTCGTTGTAGCGGGAACGTAAACAGAATTATCGCTCCCGAGTTGTCCGTAAGCAAGTTCCTAAGTAGCGGCCGAACTAAGTCTGGCGGCAGAAGATATCATCAAACAGATCGAACTTTAATTTCACCTTTACAGACAGCAGCGGAAGGTGAAAACAAGTCTTTATTACCGGCGTAAATCTTCCCTGTGTACTTCAAAGTTTTTTATGAGGCCGTTTTAAAAGTGACACGAAAGCTAGAAAGATGCAGGACAAAATGAGTAGATTTTAATTCATTGTTCGTTTCCAAGAAGAGTTTAAAAAATAGTATATTTGAAAGCCTTATGTGCAGTGGTTTTAATATTTTAATATTATGCTCAATATATATTTTTTTACTTTCACTTACCTATATATGAAATATATAGTAAGTGGAAGTATTGCGATCGTGAAAAATTTCGACTTCCGGTTTTCAACGGAAATACACGTTTTGGGGTCCCCTGAGTCGAAATGACCAAGTCCCGCGAAATGGTCTGTGTGTGTGTGTGTGTCTGTGTGTCTGTGTGTGTGTGTGTGTGTGTGTGAACAGACTAGCTCAAAAACTATAAACCGTGCGATGCTGAAATTGGGTATTTAGTGTAAGTATATGCCCGCGATGTGACAGCATAAATTTCATCAAAATTACTTAAAGGGAGGGGGTACTTTACTTAATAACTTTTTAGGTTTTTTTCGATTTTCCCCAAAACGGCTCTAACGATTTTGATTAAACTGAGTATTTGATCTATTTATATGCCCGAGATATGACTGTAAAAATTTCATCAAAATTGATTAACCGGAGGGGGGACTTTACTTAATAAATTTTGTAACATTTTCACGTGTTTTTTTTATTTACTCAATAAAGGCTTTAACGATTTTGATCAAACTGGGTATTTGATGTATGCATAAGCCAAAGATGTGACAGCCAACATTTCACCAAAATTGACCTATCGGAGGGGGGACTTTACCTAATAAATTTTGTATCATTTTCACGTGTTTTTTTTATTTACTCAAAAACGGCTTTAACTATTTTGATCAAACTGGGTATTTGATGTATTTATATGCCAAAGATGTGATAGCCAACATTTCATCAAAATAGGTCTAACGAAGGGGACCACAACAACGCATTAATTTCTAATCTAAGTAAGTTTGTAAGTGAAAGTTGTGTGTTGCGCGCACGCACCAGATTTTTTTAAATTATTTTAAAGGCGGATCAAACTCAGATGAAGGGTAAATAAAAATAATTTCTGTTTAAATATAAATTTTAAAGCAGATATTACCTAAAAGATTTAAAGACTGGCTTCCTATGGTGGATATTACCACCCCTCGGATGAAGGACTTCTTGACGCCAACGAGTACCTAATACTTCTAAGGTTCGCTGCAACCTGCGTGATTTCCTTCCATTACTCTCCTAAAGACTTATCTTCTCTTAGTTGTGAAGAGGATTCCTTTTTTTTTCTTTTCACACCTCTTAAAGTTCATCTTCCTGACGATAACTTGTAAAGAATCGAAGCCAAGCCACTATATTATCAAAGCAAAAATACACTTTAGTCATATTTTCTATCGTAGTTATTGTGCCAAGGAAAGAATTAGTTTTCCCATCATTAAAACATGATGTTGTATGGCATCGGTCGCATGATTCTTGAAATACTTCGGAATCTAATTTCAGAATATGGTGTGCCGTTCCGTCCACTTTGCTTGAGAATCTACACGGTATTGACCTAGCCATCCTAGGATGGATGATATGACAACTAAGTTTGCAGTAATCCTTAAATTTATCTGGATTTTGCTGTATACTGTTTCTTTAGGCAAAAGTTCAAGAGGAAGTGCTATTACAATATTTTACTTATGTATTCCTATGTAGGCTCTATAGAATTACACTATAATGATAGTACATTTGAAGAACTATGTAAGAACTTTTTCTTAATGAACAGGATACAAGAAAAACTTCAGAACTCACACTAAAATAGAAATAGTGAACAAGAATACATGTAAGAGTTGCACAGTAAGAGTTGGTTAAAGCAGAAACTTCATTGCCCCCCTCCACCACCAACTCCAATGGATAAACTTACTCCCTACCGGAAAAGTTAATATTTTATGCCAACATTGGGTCACACATGTTTTTGTTAATTTACTAACGAATTATAATAAAATAAGGTAGAGGAGGTCCTTTATCCGCTTTTCAGAAGGGATGAATTTTGATGAATGAGTATCAAATTAAAGGGAATTTTTCGGAGATAAGCCTCGCGATTTATGAATCAATGAATCAGAACTGGATGCATATTGAGAAGATTTTGTATAATTTCGTGGAAACTGTATTACATTTTGCATTGTTAAACACCCGGAATTGGCCCTGAACGACAAAATCAGGTGCAAAGTAGGAATGACCGCTTGTCGTAAAAATACGAGTGGAATATTTTTAGGTCTAGTATCACCAAAAAGTTTCATTGAAATCCTATTGAAGTAGGATGACAGGTTGGGTTTTATATAATTTTTCCACAAGCGGTAAAAAGAAAAGGATAATGCATTATTAAATTATTGATGCTAATTAATAATGAAATTGCTGTTTTTTGTTGTTGTTTTTTTGTGTAATGTTTGTTCATAAGCGATTTTAAAAGTAAATATAATTGTAGGGAAGATAATGAAATAAGACTTAGTTGTTTTTTTTAACGTCCCTTTATGCTGCTAACGGACGGTGCTGTAGTGGGATTCCTAAATTTTGCTTACCAAGATATAATTAGGATTGGAATCTATAACGAGTACCTGACATCGCACAGGCTCGGGATCTCCATTTTACGTCCCATCCGAAATGTTTGTCTAGTTTTTTGTTGCTCATTAAACTACTACATCGTAAAGGAATAATAGTCAAACGTATTTTTGCAAAATAATAATTTTTCATCTGCAAGATCTTGCTAGAAAACCATTGCTCACAAGGACCATTTGAAGTCTAAATTTTTTATATTCACAGCACACAGTATTCGAATACTAGTTGTACTTGTTGTTATTAGTGTCTAATGTATCTACTATTCGCTTTATTCTGTGGGTTCTCCATGTCAGTTGAAGTGGTTTTTTATATCTTACAAATCCTCATTTTTTTCCGCCCCGAAATCAACAACATATTTTAATTGACTAAAGCGAAATTTATTATTATATTAATAGTCTATTAATTGATTAATTGTTAACATTATTGCTTGTTGTATATATTTTCTTGCAATGTTCTTGTAAGGTCACACAAAAGAACTCATACATGTCCAACTGGATGAAAAGTGTCCCATAACGTTGCCGTTCATTTTCATTTCACGTATTTATGGTACTTCCGAGGAAACCCTACGACATTAATTTTTTTTTTATGCCTGGTCCAAAGTCTGCCTATTTGGAATTTATAAAGTTTGAATGCTCAAATGAATAATAACTAAATTCCTATATTTTATAATAATAATTTTTTTTTTTTTTTTTTTTATTTGATGTTATTTAACGTCGTTTCGACTGCTCTGGCCATTAGCCTTGAGGTATCTTAGTGTATTTTCTATACCAATGTTTGTTTTACAGGGATACGGCATTATGATGTTGAGGTCGCGGCGTTCCTTCGAGTATTTGTGACATACAAAGAGATGTTCCACTGTAAGAGGAGCATTATCACAAGTTTGGCAAGTTGGCCGGTGAAGTCCAATAAGCAGATGGATGTGAGTCAGTTTCGTGTGACCAATTCTAAGTCGGGTTATTATGGCTGCTTCTTTCGTAGTTAGGTTCTTTGGTGGCACCCAGGCACGGTTTTCTTCTTTGATCAGGCGAAGGTGATTACTTTCTGTATTTTGCCACTCTTCGTTCCATTTTTCCTTTACTCTGTTTTTGATCTGTTTTGCCCATTCGGAGGGAACTGTGTATTTTAGATCAGGAGGGTCAGAGCTCTTGGCTGCTTCTTTTGCCAATCGGTCTGCTTGTTCGTTTACTTTAATTCCGACATGAGAAGGAACCCACAGCATCGTTACTTCCCTCCCGCTCTTCAATTGTTGGAAGTTAAGTTCCTGAATTTGTTTATGTATTTCGTTGTTGCTCCATAAATTTTGTAGTCCCTTAATTACAGACAGTGAATCAGTCGCCATTAGTGATTTCGGAATACCTTTGTTATTCAAACGCTTTTAGTATAGCCACTGACTCGCTAGTGAAAATGGAATTTGTGTCGTTTAACTTCCATTTATCAACACTCGTCTTGGTCACCATGCTACATTCCACACCTTTTCATCCTTAGATCTGTCGGTAAAGATCAATTCATGGTCTGTAATTAAGTTTTCGGTAATTTCATGGTATCTAAATTTTAATATTTTCGGTGAGGTATTCTTTGTAAGCTTGGTTAGCTCGAGCTCTGTATTAATTAATGGTACTGTCCATGGCGGAATATCTACTATTCTGGGTTACAATATCGGTGGGTAAGGAGAGGTTGAACTCATTAAGGTAATGGGTGATTCTATCCTTGAGCGTTTCCGATTTACGAGGTTCAATGTTATTGTAATTTTGTAGAATGTTATAGATGTTGTGGTCTGGCATACTGAAAATTTTCACCGCGTAGCGGAGCACTAGCAGTTTCCTTCTGTGTTGCAGTGGTAATTCCCCGGTTTCGCTTAGTAGGGCTGATATGGGACCTGTTCTAAACGCCCCGGTAGAAAGCCTCAGTGCCAAATTCTGAACGGAGTCCAATTTACTTAGAAGGCTGGTACATGCTGAGGTATACGCAATGCAGCCATAGTCTAGTTTTGATCGTACTAGTGTTCTGTACGTTGTAAGCATTATTTTCCTATCGGCACCCCACCTTTGGTGGAAGAGGATATTTAGAAGGTTCAGTCTTCTATTGCACTCCTCTTTCAATTTTTCTATGTGGTTTTTCCATTTTAATTTTCGATCTAAAATAATGTCTACAATTTTTATTTCGTTGCAAAATTCGATATCGAGGTTGTTTATGGAAATTTGTCTAATCCACTGTCTAATTTCTTTTTCCTGGAAAAAATAATTGCTTGTGATTTTTCTGCAGAAAATTTGAATCCTGTCTCTCTTCCCCATTGTTCTATTTGGGATATTGTTTCCTGAATTATTTGTCTTGTGAGGTTTAGATCTTTCCCTTTGCAACAAAGTAATAAATCGTCGGCATAAAGAAATCCTTTTACGGGTAAGTTAATGCGATTGACTATGTCGTTTATAGAAATGAGGAACAATGTTACACTTATGACTGAGCCTTGCGGAACTCCATTTTCAAGTTCAACCTCGTCAGAGTAGACTTCATTTACCCTTACCTGCATAACCCTTTTGTTTATAAAAAACATTTTATAAAAAAATATTAAACCGACTTCGAAACCTAGGAACCAGTAAAAATAAATTCACTGAAAAGTATGAAATAATTACCTTCTGATTTTTATGAATACACAGCAAAATTGAAAATGGTATAAAAAGTGGAAAAATGCAATAAGACGAATAATTTTATTTTGATTTGTACAAATACACACAAATTGCTAATAAAAATTATTAAATTTAAATATTAAATACTATGTTCAATACAACACGATCTTTTCGGAGGCGGCGCAAAATATAAATGACATGTTACTGATACAATTCCATTAGTAGGCATTGGAATCAATAGATGTGAAGAGAAGATCCATTTAGAAGAATTTCATAATGTCTAGTGTAAAAAATTTTAAATTTTGCGCCGCCTCCGAAAAGATCGTGTTGTATTGAACATAGTATTTAATATTTAAATTTAATCATTTTTATTAACAATTCGTGTGTATTTGTACAAATCAAAATAAAATTATTCGTCTTATTGCATTTTTCCACTTTTTATACCATTTTCAATTTTGCTGTGTATTCATAAAAATCAGAAGGTAATTATTTCATACTTTTCAGTGAATTTATTTTTACTGGTTCCTAGGTTTCGAAGTCGGTTTAATATTTTTTTATAAAATGTTTTTTATTTCACAATTTTTAGTTGGAGAAGATAACGAATGTAAAAAACCGTAAGTTGGTTTAAAAATTTCGTTAGTAATTGATCGTTGGTAAAATAAACGTTGGATTAAAAATTCCGAAATCTTTTTACGCTCTACCACGTTTGTCTTTCCCAGGCCTTTTTAATATAAAATAATTGCATAAACAGTCACATTTTCAATTTTATGAATAAACACAGAAAAGTGGGAAAGCGGTGCGTGTATTCTACAACTTTCAACACACTACGTTTTATCATTATAAATGGATTTTTTTTTTTTTTAAAAAAGATCAATGTTTAATTTGGAAGGGAACAAATAAAATGTTTTTCCACAATGACAATATTTTTCCTTTGCTAAATGTCGTCAGTACTTGTCATTTACGTAGAGCATCAGTGTTCCGAGATGTGTTGAGTTAAATATACATAAATACATAAATCCGGCCATTCCAAGATGAAGTAAATACGTCACTGAACAGTCGAGATTTTGGCCGGTTTTAGACAAGATATCGTTAATGGAGAATCGATGAGGATGGTAATATGACCTATAGTAAATTTGAAAGTAATTTTTAAATTTTGATTGCTTGAATATCCTTCTGAAAACTATGGCGATATCATACACGACTCCGGTAGGGACCGTTAATATTGGTTTATTTAAATCGATCGTTGGAAAAGTAGATTAAACATTATTGAATAGGATGTCCCAGCAAAAAAGGGGCAACCATAAAATTTATCGATATCAAAAAGACTGCCCCGCTAGGATAGAAGCAACAGGGTTTGGGACTCACATATGGTTAATTTATTATTAGGAAGGATATTATTATTCTCCGTATTAGACTACTGACTTAATTCCAAAGGTGGAGTCAATTATGTTCGTAATTCCTTTCGATGAATTTTCGACTAAATTTATTACCGAAGTACTATGAATTATATCCTTTGTAATAAAACATTATTCAGAAAATAAATTGCTGAACAATGTTGCTTCAATTCTAGTGGCGTAGGATTTATCATCATTTTTAACAATCATTTCCATGACTGCCAAATTTTTGCTGAGGGGGCTTTCATACAATGAGGTTGTTTTCGGGTAGTTATCAAGTTTTATTTTGTAGTTTTTATTGATGGATGAACACCAGCAAAAGCCTCGATAGTTGTAGAAACAAATTTAAAAACCGATAATAGTAATCCGGATAACATAGCAGAAGTGTCACACATAGAGGATCGGCACAAGAACCCCGGCAAGATATTCAACAGTGACCAAGTGTATCCGGAAGAAGACAGAGGTATTTGAGTCCTTTGTTAAGTCAACTGAAAATGAGCTTTTCCAGGAATTATTGCATTATTTTTTAATGTGCATAGTCAATAAAAGATAGAAATCAAAATCTAATTTAAATCAATAATAGCTACGATTTTAAGTTTAAACGATACTTCGGGAACTGGAAGAAGTTTTAAATTCTGCTTTAAAACGATTACCAATACTCAGTCTTTCTTGGAATTCCACGAATTTTGTTGTCTTATGATTATGGTGTCCAACCGTCGATTAGATCTAAATTAAGAAGGTTTACTGTTATTGGTGAATATATATCTATCTAATATTTATGCTAATATCGCTACAGAAAACGACAGCGATACTATATTCTGCTGAAATTTATATCTTCATTTAAATCTAATGTTGAAAAATTAGTTAAGGTTATGTATAGGTTTGTTCCAACAAGCACGTAAAACACATCGATAACTAACAGACTGGTCATGTTCTTCCCCCCACTCTTTTGATTCTGAATTTGATTGGTTGGTTTTCCCATTTGATTCATCCAGCAGTAATAAAATATTGGGACTTGTTAGTTATCAATTAGTTTTAATAGCTTGTTGGAGCATACCTTATGTTATATATGCCATATGTTTTTCTAATAAGTAAAGAATTTGAGCGATAATTAAATAATTATTTTCATGTTATTTCCCGATAACTTCTTTAATAAATTAAGAACCCCAAAAAGGTTTAAATGGGACCACCTTGGGAAAATACTCTACAAGATGCAAAAGGTTTCGTTCCAATTGGTCCACTCATCTCTGAGTAATCGGTGAACATACATAGAAAAAAAAAAAAAAAAAGGCACAAAAAAAAAAAAAAGTCACATACGTATCGAATTGAGTAACCTCCTCTTTCGTTCGAAGTCGGTTAAAAAATTTTTTTAATGAAATTGAGCATATTTCCCCTTACACCACTTTGGTGTAGGTTTTCAATGATTCTTGGTCGGTATACCATGTCGTACGCTTTCTGTATATCAAGACTGACAGCTATTAAACTCATGTTATCGGTGAATGCTGTTAGTATTTCGTTACTGATGTTAGTGAGGTGGTCAGTTGTAAGTGCGTCTGAATCCTGCTTGGTTTTTGTAGAAAAATTTTGTTTTCTCAAGGTACCATAGGAGCCTTTTGTTGATTATAGTTTCCATGAGCTTGCACATTGTGCATGTCAACGATATAGGTCTATAGTTTTGAGGGTCTTGTATATTTTTATTAGGTTTTAGCACTGGGATCACAATAGATTTTAGCCAGATTTAGAAAAACACTTCCGCAGGACCCGATGATATACCCTCGATATTTCTTAAGAAATTGCCAGAAACTGGCAAAAAATATCTTCTCTCCTTATATAATTTTATTATAAAATATAAAATTTTATTATAAAGTATTTATTATAAAATAATATTATAAAATAAAATAAAATATTATTTTAGTATACTTGATATTTATGTTTTTCGCACTAAAATTTGGTACATTAAGAAATATTTATCTTCCGAAGTGAATAGTTCATCAATGGTAAAGCAGCTGTCAAAAAGATAATAAGATGATGATTTGGCGAAAAGTATGAGACCCGAAACTGAAAAACAAGGCAAGATATAAACGATTTTGTTACCTCGTTGTTAGAACCTTGTTAAACCCAGCTAATAAACTATAATTTTATAATGTCTTTATAAACGAATCACAAACGGTTGTTAACTTTATTGTAATGTATGTCTAATCTTTAAACAAATTGCAGTTAATCTCATGCTAAAAATAACATTTTATTAATACAAATATAAAACAATATAATAGATATCAATTATACAAAAACTCTAATACCTAAAAATAACAATTGATTAACAATCCATTGTTACATCTCTAGATAAAAAATCCATAACAATGCACTATACACAATCATATGTCCTCTGAAAACATGTGATTGGCAACCAGCTTACATATGTATTGAACTTTATCCTTATATATATATAAAAATCTCGTGTCCCGATGTTTGTCTCTCTATTTCTCAGAAACTACTCAACCGATTTTAATGAAATTTGGCTCAATGTATATAGTTTTGGCCAACTTAACGGACCGGATAGTTTTTAACTTGATTAGTGATAAAAATATTTCTTATATAGCGAATTATTGCAAATACAGTAGGTCGTGTTTCGATTTATTAACATGGCGTCATATGTCGATTTCATAATGTTTTTGTTTATAAGCATGCTATTGTAATACAGGTTATCATTATTATAATTTTGTATTGCGTTATGTGAGTGCAGTTATTTGTTCCTATATTATTATTTTCCACAGACAAATAGTAATACAAATTTGTATTTATTGTTAATTTTCATTAAAGAATAAATAAATCAAGAAAAGGTTACAATAAATTCTCAAATGTGTAGGTACTTTTTCTTCCTTTTCCTTTTTTATTTGTATTTAAATTAAATTACTAGCTAAGCGCTGAAACGCTTTGCTGTGGCCCACCGTGATATCAACTTTTAGTAAAGTAAATACATTTTAATAATTTAAATTAGGCTATTATTTGAAATAATACTCTATAAATGTTGTAACAGCACCTACTGTCATAGGTGTAACCTAATAGAAAACTGACTTGGGGAGTCAGTGTTGCCAAAAATTAGTGAAAATTAGTAAGCTGGCTACACTGCGGGTAAACAGTCGTAAAAACTCACTCACAAAAAGAGTTTGTTTTGATTAGATGTTGTGGGATACTTTGTGATCTGCTAAAGAACTGCATAATTAAGACTTTAATATTATATTTTTAGTTGATTTATTTAACAGAAGTTTCTTTATTTTCATTATTCGTTTTGTTATCATTATTTAAATACAGTGTTTTTTTATTTTACCAAACCTTTTTATCATTTTTATCCCGAGATCTAAAATGTAAAATTTAAAAAATTTCAGTGAAGATTTGTAATTCCTCCTTTATCAACAATAATTTAAAGTTGAGAAAATTTAATCCCAATCGAATAGAGGCTATTACTTCCTATTCAGCAGAGTTGTAATTATCTTTAAATGTAAAATTTAAGAAATGTTAGCGAAGATTTTAATCCTTTCTTTAATTTAAAGTAGGCTATTATTGGGAATGATATTTCGTTGTTACTTTCACCAGAATACAATTTTTTACTTATCTTTAAATGATTGTTGATTAAGAAAGGAATACAAATCGCGGCATTTAAATTTTACATTTAATGATTATTACACCTCTACTGAACAGGAATAATTGTTATTTGGGTAACCTCAAGTTTCAGATTTATCCGCCATGAATATGAGAGTACTACTGCAAAATAATCCATCGGCAGATATATTTTTTAAACAATTGCTCTATATTGGAAACGGTGAAATAGAGCTGCATCGAAATTCAAAATTTATCAAATTACCAGAAAATTTCTGAACTGTTGTAGAGACGAAAAATGAACTGTCTACGAAATATAAAGTGTCTTTCCTGATATTTTGAACAATTATTTGGACTATAATTGGCTGGGTAGTCGTGCTATTTTGGCAGCAAAAAATGTTGATTTCGATGAAATAAACTTCCAAAATCAATTGACAATGTTCTAGATGTAAACGAAGCCGTAAATTTCCCATCTGAATTTTTTAATTCCCTGGATATACACCCAAACAATCTCCAGTTGAAGATTGGCTCACCAATCATTCTTCTTCGTAACTTAAATCCACCTCAATTGTGCAACGGTATACGTTTGGTCATTAAAAGGATCACAGGAAATGTTATTGAAGGAAAAATGTTGCCTGGAAGGTTTACAGGAGATATCATCCTGTTGCCACATATTCCCCTGGAACCGACAGAATTTTCAATAAAATTTAAAAGGCTTCAATATCCTATTCGTTTGGCTTTTGCCATGACCATAAACAAATCCCAAGGGCAAACAATGTCCACTTGGACTTTGAAAATCCGTGTTTTTCCCTTGGGCAATGGCATAACTCACTTGGGAAATGGGTATCGCCTGCTCACGTGTATGGAAACCATCAAATCTTTGGTTTGTGTTAAAAAAAAACAAACAAAAAAAAAACAGGTTAACCAAAAACATTTGAACAAATTAGTACTTGAATAAATAAAAATTCTTAATTGTATTATGTAAAAACCTCTTTAAGAAGAGATTTATTATCACTCAAATATATTGCTAAATTAAAAGCTTCAACACACCACCCTCCTACCGAACACTTATTTGCCGAAGGGTCGGGAAATCGAGGTCTCAAAGAAATTGAGAAAAACGCCTATCAAAAGGACATATATATGACGCGTTAACCAAGAATGGCATGACCATGAGCAAAATTAAACCCGTTGTTAAACTAACAATACCAAGTTGAAGTAGTGTTAGGCCAATAATCAATAGATCAATGGCTGAGGTTACCAAACCTTACTTCAGTCATCCTTTTTAAAATTAGTGGAAAAATATAGCCATTTCGAGTTAGTTTATACCGATCCATAAAAAAAGGGCGATAGTGTTGGCAGCTCTGTGAGTCGTAAACACATCAGCTCCTTTTTAACACATTCAACGCCGGTCACAGCCCTGAGCTGTACCGGGGGTCGAGCCCAGGTGGCCGATTACAGCCCAGGGCTGTAATCAGGTATATTTTACCTTTTCCACTTAAAAGCGATGGCCAGGTAGGAAAGTGTTTACTTTTGTTAGTCAGCCACTTGCACTGGTCCATGATAGTCATTTCGGCGTTTTTGGTTTCCGGATAGCTGCATTATAGCCGGAGTTGTGAATTTTTGAAATTTTCCATGAATTTTTGTTAATTTAAGTGGTTTATTTTTAATTTTAATTTAATGTAATTGAAAATGGGACCTAAGAAGAGGAATGCCAGTGGACAGCCATCTAAAAGAAGTAAGTATTTTATAATTAATTTTTTTTTTTAACTATTCCATTTTTTCATTTTGCTTACAATATCTAATTTTAAAGCTATTCTCACTACTTATATTGTATTTTATCATTATATTACATTATCCAGTTACAGTGGATTAGTAAAAGAATAAAAAAACTATATGTACAAATTTTCATGGACAAGAACGAGGAAATTTGTTTGAATTGTTTGAGTTGTTGACAAGAAATTGATTTCTTGCCACAAAAAAATTATAAATAGGGTAATTATTGTTAGTTTAAAATAATTAGGTGTAAGAATACAATTTCTCTATGTATTATAATTGTAATCCCTTATTATTATTTTTATTTGTTATATATTATTATTTTTACTTTTTATAGTTTTTTATTATACATGATGTTTTTTAAAAATAAAATTTATAAAGAAAAAAATAGTGATGTGTTACAGTAATTTGATGATTTTTTTAAATGAAAATTCCCATACCCACGATTAGTTTAACTTTCAAAGGAACTACTCTTCACTTTTTTTATTTATTTATTTTTTTTATTTTATTTTTTTTTATAACAGTTATATGAAACATAAAAAAAAATAATAACGAAATGAAAGCTAACAGCCCTTTAAACTGGTGCGTTGCGGGTTAACAAACTCTTTGGCGACTCTGGTAGCCGATTACAGCCTGAGGCTGTACCGGCTCAATGATGTCCCAAAACCCTCTGGCCACCTGGTTCAGCTAGAGAATATGGCGTTGGCGTTGAATGTGTTAATCAAACTACATTGAAATATGAGATGTAAAAAATAAAAAGTTTAACTTTCCTATATTCTTTACCAAATACTTTAAAAATGGTATAATGCTCTATTCTCAATCACATTGGATTTTGATTAGCTGAAAGGTTTTCATCTTTATCAATGAATATTGGTATTACTGTATTTGTTTAAAAATATTAGGATATAACTACTGAGCCACAGCAACGCGTGGCCGGGTCTGCTAGTAACTTAATAAAATACTTTCTCGAATACTTAATACAGGAATACTCCATTTCATCAAGGGTTTACTTTTTACTATATATATACATTTTTTTTTTTATAAACAAATATTTTTTTATTTCTTTGTTGAGAAACAATTTATTGATTTTCAAACGAAGGCAAAAGCTTATATTTAAAATAAATTATCTTTTCAATGGTTTACAGTTGCTGATGATCCAGGCACCTGCGGGATCTGACCTTTTCCCAGATTTACGAATGAGACCGGTCTTATACATTCCTTCAACTTTCTGTGTGGGCGCATACTTTATGTACTTTATTTTTCCATGATTATAATGTTATACAGTTTAAAATTAAATTTATAATTTAAAATTATTCGGGTTTGTGATTAGGAGCCTTACTCCCTTGGGCAAGGATTATGTATATTTTTAAATAAAATTTTAATGATTGTTGTTATGAATAAAACAAAAATCGTGATGTGCTCGATATTAAATCGACGCTTACGAGATAAAGAATGTATATTTTCTCTTGATTTAAAAAATTATTCTTTTGTTCTAAGAACGCTTTCAAGGTAAGAATCTAAAGGGAAAAAAATGAAAATTTTAAAGACCCTAGCTTCTTTAATACGTCTTGAAAATAAAGCTTCGTATATTCTTTCAACTAAGAATTTCCTCTAAATTATATGGTTATGACCATTTCTATACTGGTTATCAAATTTATCGCTGGATAGTAAATTAAGTAAATACATATTTAAAAAAATCTGGTGCGTGCGCGCAACACACAACTTTCACTTACCAACTTACTTAGATAAGAAATTAATGCGTTTTGTTAATGCCACTTCTCAAAGTTACTCATTTTCCACATTCATTTCTTATTTTTGTTTTCATTTGCTCTATAAACCCCTCAGAACATTTTAATAAACGCTTACCTGATATTAAATAACACTCAATTTACATTAAACATGACGAATATGAAGAAAATCGTTAAAGCCGTTTTTGAGATACTCTAAAAATTAGAAAAAAAGTTATGAAATAAAGTGTCCGCTTCGGTTGATCAATCTTGATGAAATGTTAGATATCACATCTTTGACATATACATACATAAATACCCAGTTTGATCAAATTCGTGAAAGCCGTTTTTGAGTAAATAAAAAAAACACGTGAAATTGATACAAAATTTAGTAAGTAAAGTCCCCCCTCTGGTTGATCAATTTTGATGAAATGTTGGCTATCACATCTTTGGCATATACATACATCAAATATCCAGTTTGATCAAAATCGTGGAAGCCGTTTTTGAGTAAATAAAAAAAAACACGTGAAAATGATACAAAATTTATTAAGTAAAGTCCCCCCTCCGGTTGATCAATTTTGATGTAATGTTGGCTATCACATATTTGGCATATACATACATCAAATATCCAGTTTGATCAAAATCGTGAAAGCCGTTTTTGAGTAAATAAAAAAAAAACACGGGAAAATGATACAAAATTTATTAAGTAAAGTCCCCCCTCCGGTTGATCAATTTTAATGAAATTTATACAGTCATATCTCGGGCATATAAATAGATCAAATACTCAGTTTAATCAAAATCGTTAGAGCCATTTTTGAGAAAATCGAAAAAAATGTAAAAAGTTATTAAATAAAGTACCCCCTCCCTTTGAGCAATTTTGATGAAATTTTTGCTGTCACATCGCGGGCATATTCATACACTAAATACCCAATCTCAGGTTTATAGTTTTTGAGCTAGTCTGTTCACACACACACCCACACACACACACACACACACAGACACACACACACACACACACACACAGACCATTTCGCGGGACTTGGTTAATTGGACTTAGGGGACCCCAAAACGTGTATTTCCGTTGAAAACCGGAAGTCGAAATTTTTCACGATCGCAATACTTCCACTTACTATATATTTCATATATAGGTAAGTGAAAGTAAAAAAAAAAAAACAAAAGAGGATTAAAAAAAAATTATCAAGTTTTTCTTAATTATTTTTACTTCCACTTACCTATGCATGAAATATGCAGTAAGGGAAAGTATTGCGATCGTAAAAACTTTCGACTTCTGGTTATCAACGGAAATACACGTTCTGGGGTCCCCTGAGGCCAAATAACCAAATCCTACCAAATGGTCTGTGCGTGACCAGACTATTTCAAAAAATATAAATCGTACGAACCAGAAATTGATTTGGTGTATGTATATGCCCGCGATGTGACAGTGAAAATTTCAACAAAATTGGTCAAATGTAGGGGATAGGTACTTTATTAAATAAATATGTCTTTTTTTTTGCGTTTTTATTAGATTTTCTCAAAAACGGCTCTAACGATTTTGTTCAAACTCTTCATGTTTAATGAGAATCAAGTATTTTTTAATATCAGGTAAGTATTACCATCATAAAAATTTGCTGAGGGAGCTTAAATGGTTATGGGCACTTTCAATTTTTCCTATAAAGTACCTTTGTTTTTGTTTATATCAATAAACTATAACCTAGCCTATAATTAAGGAACGGATGAATATAAAATATTAAAAAAATTGAGTAAACTTTTATAGCAAAAAAAGAAAAATATTCTGATAACTCATATACTAAAACACGTTGAGTATACGGTGTTAAATAATTATAAGATATTCTTAATTAATTCATTACGAGCCGTAAATACACCTTTTATCGATTCACCTTTGCGATATATATATATATATATATATATATATATATATATATATATATATATAAAAGGAAAGGCAGTGAAAACAAGCAAGCATTAAAATCATACTTGGTGAAATTAGGATTGTTTTCTCAGGTCCCTTAAAAAAAATAAATAAAAAATAATGAATCGAAAAGTACTGAGTTAAAATATTAAATTATCGATACAAACAAAAATAAGTAAATAAATGTGTGCTTGATGAAGGGCGTTTAATCATTTTTCATAACTCGTTGATTTCCAATTTAAGTACGTTGACAAGTGAAAGTTGTGTGTTGTGCACATCGCACCAGATTTTTTAGTTTAGCGATTGTAATTCAAGTCTGGTAAAAAGCTAAACCGGTCTGTGAGATCGTGGAATTCCAGTGTAGGTTTAAGAACCAATTTAACCTGTCAAATATATTTTTCTTCCTTTTGAATATGTATGGATTCACAAATTCTTCTCAATAACCCAGTGAAATATCAAGGCCACATAGAATTACTCTTGCACTCAGCAGGAGAACAATTTTTATTTTTCTTCTGTATGTAGGTACGAGTATTAGGTTTTGTTCGGATTCACATATCAGGACATTTACACTTTCTTTGATTCATTGCTCCTAAAAATTTATTGAATGATTTGAATAGGTGCTTTCGAAAAGGTTCATTCATTTATTGATATAAACATTACACACATATAATTCATACAAATATATATAATTACACACTCTAAACTCAAGTAATAACGCCATCTAAAACATGCTTCTCATCTTTGTTCAAGTTTAACCAAAACCTAGAACTACTTTAGTCAGCATGGGCGTTCGCAAGGGGGCAGAGGGGGATTACAGTTACCCCTCCTAGAAATTAAAAAAACAAAAAACTACAAATTTGATAAATTCGTATTCATCTATATAAATAAAGATGAAATTCTGTTTGTTTGTTCTTTATAGAAATTCATACCGTTTGTCCTAAATTCTCCAAATATCTCTCAGGTGCGAAAACCTGTCCATATTAAAATTGCATAACTTCAGCCAATCCCTGGTATATTCTTTATTGTTATAAAAAAGATCTCGATTTGCGTTGGTTTTAACGAATCGACCGTTTGAGTCAAAACAAGTCTCATTTTATAGATTTTGAAGAGGCCCACGTTTATCAGAAAAATGAAATTCCTCGGGTGTAACCGGGATAAACAGCTAGTTTACTATATTTATTAAACATTATATAAACTCATATTATAATTTTTTATAATATAAATACATCAATAAGTTTAATTTGAATAATTTATTGAGGTTTGCAAGGTCAGAATACCTCAACCCCTTCCCCCAGGTATAAGAATTTTCCTAGCCTGCCCCCTAGATGAAAATTTTAACACCGTTTTCCTTTAGATAAAATGTTGCGGACGCCCTTTTAACTAAGCAAGCAATCGTTTATTATTTATTTATATGTATATCAAAATACAATATATTTATTTATCACAATGTTTGTTATTCAACCCTTACTACCTGACAAATAATTCAACCTTTTAATTCGATGTTTACCTACTTCTATTGCATACATATGAAATGTTGGATCAGTAAATTATCATAGTAGTAGATTAAATTGTATTACACTTAACTTAATATGATTTGGGCAGTGACGAAGAGCACTCAAACAATACAGCAAAGTCTTAAATAATTCTTCTTATTTATGGTTCTTTTGTTATGTTAAACAATTGTTATTTTAAATAAATTGCTTATATAACTCACAAATAACAAATTAAAACGTTCATGAAGACGCATAAATAAAACATTAGCCTTCAATCTCAGTTCTTTTTAATAAGAAATAATACTTTACAAGCCAAATTAATGGTAAAAATAATGATGAACTAGCTTAACTAAAACAAAAGTACAATATTTTGTTAGTTTTTAAATATTTTTGTTCTCTCAGTTGTCATGTGCCTTCACTTCAAAAGCGTTGGGTTTCCCCGCCATAAACCTTTGAAGTCGGCAAACTAACCCCCTACCCACTACCTCTCACCTTATTTTTACCTTCAGTCTTAGTATCCACCTGGACTCAGTTGGTAAATATCAGAGTCTATTTTATCTTGTTAACCAGCCTCTTATTTTAATATTTATGTATACACCATCTTTTATATTATTATCAGTTCTGTAATGTATCCATTTATTGTCACCCTCTAGCATAGATACTCATATTTTTGTTTTCTTTTAGCCCTGATGAAGATCCACAAGTTCGGTCGAAACGTTGGCTTACCATAATAAATATCATTGTAACTGAAAATCCTGACCATCATTTAACCTATCGTAATTGAAGCACAGTTGACCATCTCTCATCTCCAAAAGTACAATAATATAAATATCGCATCAATAGCAACTTTATGAGTAAAGTTTCCTTGTTTCTCCTCCTTCGAAAATGTTGATGTTTGGAGTTTAAAATGCGATTTTGGTACAGTTCCTTTAGATAAACTATGTCCTCTAATCCCGTTGAGGTATTTCAACTTTTGCTTGGTAAAAAATTTGAAATATTTATGCTTTCTAAGTGTTCTTATTAAAAACTTGACTATTAACTTTCTTAGTGTTCTTATTTAAAACGACAACTATTTAGTTCACGATTCGTCACGTCTTCCTGAAATTCCATTTCATTAGACACCTGATTCATTATTACCCATCGCTCCTGTGAGCTGGAATCTTCACTCTCCTTGAATTATTTATAGTAACATTATTTATTTAATAATGAACTGCTTGTAAGATTGTTTATTTAATTATCAAATATTTAATCATTATTTCTCTGATTATTAATTAAAAGGGGGTTACCTCTGTCCCCCAATGACCATCCCCCATCTAACCTTACAGATAACCCTGGCATTTCTTTAAAAATTATGCAACAGTTCATTTAATTCAAGAATAAATTCAATTCTTCATCCCAGCATATTTATATTGCAATCTTTTCTCAAAATTCGATAGTATAAAGTAAAATATTATACTACAAAAGCTTTTTCAAAATAGATTTAGAAGATTAATTATTTTATTAGTTATCTAATAGCCAAAAAGCAAGCAACTCAATGCCTAAAGTGGAATACTTTACTATCTGTGAGGGAGATCCAGTTTACAAAGAAAAAATGTTAAATATGAGAATTCCTCAGTCCCCACCCACAGCACTGGATGACAATCAAAATATATATCATCCCAAAGCTCATAAGATTTACTAAAGAAATGGGACATTATACTCTCAGATAAGATTTTCAGTATATAATCTATGGGAGATGATAATCTACGCAGTTCTTCGCCCTTCATAATATCAAATAAAAATAAAAATAAATTATTTTATTATTAGTTTTTAATTTTCAATTCATTGTAAGATTGAAGAAAATGAAGATAAAATTAGGAAATAACTATAAATAAAAATTTGTCCATTAATTAGATTTCAATTATAATTTTCAATGAGAAATTTGTGCTAGCCTGCCTTGTTTTCCCTCTTATTTTACCATTACAGAGTACTTCGTTTATACAGAATAATCGTAGACTAAAAGAAATTCGAATAATCGAAATTCGAGATAATCCCCTAAAAAAAGAAGCTAATAAGTGAATTGGAATTTATTTCGATATAAAAGGGCAAATATTATATAAAAAAAATATATTGTTTTGCTAACAAAAAAATCACATCTTCTCTGACCCGGATAATGCTGCCGAATAAATAATGGCCAAATGAACTGGGTTTTACTGTAATTGTCTCTTGGGGACGCGAAAAATATAAAATCTATCGATAGGTACCTACATAAAATTGGGTGGGGGGGGGGGGGGGGGGGGGTATGGCCGAGTGGGCAAAGAAGTTAGGAAATACGCGTTGCTCCTGACAACAAATATGATTGGGAACCCGAAGATAGCCAGTTCAAAACCCGGAGCCATGGAATATTTAATAATACCAGGCATTAATCCAACCCCTCTCCCCTGGCCCGGTAAGCCCCGTTTAGCCTAACTGGTGAGAACGGGTGGTTAGAACCTTCTACCCAGTTCCATATTTGTCTTGTATATACCTAAATGTTAGCGAATGGAAAATATTAATTTTACCTTTAGAACGTTTTAATAATAAAAAAGGTAAGGGATGACGCAATGATTTTTAAAAAATAAACAACTAATATCCAATTACAGCTAAAATATACCCATACTGAAATACAACGGGCATAAAGAGAATTCGCACATATGATACAATTATAGGGATAAAGTCTTTTTTTCATCAGAGGAAAACGACTCTAACGGAAACCCTCGGCAGTTCATAATACCAAAGCTTATAATTTTTATTCTAATTCCGTTAAATAAGGGTTGAATCATAATATGTCTCAAGTATTTTAGAGTAATGAATAAAAAAATTAAATGCATAATATTTTGAAACAATTTAAATATTTCATAAGCTAATTTTAATAAAAATGGTATAAAACTGAGCTTGAAAAACTTACAAATCTAACAACTCAACAATAAAACCTAGTCTGACATTTCAGAGAATAAAGTTAAATGAACTTTATTCATTCAATTACTTTGTGAGTTTTACTCGGAAATAGAACAGGCCCTTGTTAATGTGACCTACGAACTTTGTTTAATGCAAATTTCAGACATGACTGACAATTTCAATGCGCACATGGGAAAAAATATTAATAAAATGAATTTTGACATTTATGTATTCATTTATTTTGCGTTTTCGTTGAAAAAATAAATAAATAAAATAAAAAAATTAATGAGGGCGTAGAGAATAATAAACTAAAATGATTTTGACGGATGGACGATTTGATGTAAAATTCATTACCCCTTCTCTACAGCAGGTTTTATATATAAAGATATTTCTCTATCCGACAAGGCAGGAAAAAAGATTCCTCAAGATTAAAATATTCAGAATAAAGTGTTATGATTGTCTCAAAGGCGTACATGGATGCGAGTGAAATGAGTTCTTTAAGAAATACCTTAATTTGACTAGAAATACATCTAGACTCACTAACTAGACTTACTAATTAAGCCAAAACTTAATTTAGTTACCTATGTATCTTAGAGATTTGCCTAAATGCATATTTCTGTTATATTAACCCTGGGTAGGGCGCGGCTGATCTGACAGGCACAGGCTTTGGTTTTCCTGATGTTGCTCTCTTCAACGGGTCGAAGAGAGCACGCCACGGCCTGTAATCAGGTATCTTTTAGAGGTGAATCTAATACCCTCAGTCAGTTTGTCACCAGTCGTCAGAGAGTTGTGAAATAGCCATCTTGATCTGACGAGCTCACCGCCCCCAATTACGTTATCAACCAAGCTAAGTGTTTTCGTCTTTTAAATTACAAAAACTATTTCATTTAAGTTTACTTAACCCTTTTAAAGGGTCTCTTCCTCTAAGTTAGCATTACCATGCATCATAAGAGCATGGGCGTATTAGGCTCACCGCGCCTTTGTTGCAGATTCCTTCCGGCTGATGATCGTCAAAATCACCTCCACCCCGGTCTCATAAGAGGTCCAGATGTTGTGACTGCACGGTGGAAACAGGGATACGTCTCGAACTATTCTTGTTTAATATGTAACAGAGTATGTCTAACCCATGCAAAACCTCTTTGTACATCTTGCTCTTCAGCGTGCTCATGTGCACCTCCCTCAGCAATGATGGATGTTGAATCTGACTAATTTGTCACCACATACCTTACGTAAATCTTAGACCATGTTAGTTATTTTTTCTATTTAAATGTGACCTTTTTGTATTATATTCTATTTCCATGTTTTGCGTTTTTTGTATTTTCCTTGGTTTGTTTTTGTTTAGAGAAATAAATACTCATAATATTTTTATATTTTATTTTTTCCCTTTTTGTCAGCATTAGAAAGATTATTGGTAAATTTTGGTTTAATTTAATACGGTGTTTTATGGATATTATGTATTTTTTGTAAAATGAGCCTGTCAGGCTCACCGCGACCCGATCTTGAGGATCCTTCACCGTGCCCTACCCAGGCTTAATGTTGTAAATGTATAGTTGTATATGGGTCTTGAAATTGAAAATAGTGTAATAAAATATCTGTTCTTATTAAATATATATTTCTTTGAATATTTTGGCAAGAAATTTAGTAATATGCAGAAATTAATGTAGGCCAATATTTTTATGTGGTCTGCTGTTTTAAATCCGTTTTGCACAAAAAATATTCTTAAATACCTAATATAATGTTGAACACAGCAGAATAAATATCCGAATACTAAATACCGGTAATATGTTAACGTACGTCTGGACATAAAAGAATCAAATCATTTTGGTAATAAGAAATAAAAATGAATATCTGCACTCTTAACATAAAGGAATCGAATCATTTTGGTAAGTAGTAAAAAAAAAAAAGAAAAAAGAAAGAATATCTGCACTTTGTAATTCCAATTACTGAGAAACTTCAATAAGAATGCGAAAAACGTTCACTATGATGTCTCAATGATAAAACAAACTTAACAAAGTATTTATCATGGTATTTTACTCCATACTTTTAAACTAAATTCAAGAAAAAACATGGTCATGGCGCTGTTCACCTTCGGGGTGCAGATAATACCAGAAAGAGAGAAGAAATTAACAAACACACTCACCTTTAAAACATTATCTTTCAAGATAGGTATCGATGACGTAGTTACTTCATGACTTTAAACAAAACCAAAAAAATTGAACACCAATTTATTTAGCCAAGATTTAAACAAAACCACAGCCTGGCAGAGATTCTCTTGTACTCCCTTTCTCCCTCGTGTAATCAATTGGCCAGAATGAAGCGAGGTTTACAAGTCCCATTTAATCTGTCCAGACTGCCTGGCCCCGCTTGACTAACGGCGACCACCCGCTTCTTAGGATTCCTTCGCCACGCCAACCCTTCCAAAAACCTTGGCTAGGATCTTGATGAAGTGTGCCCCCTTTCCGACCGGAAGAAAGGGGCCACTCATTTAAACCACCTCGACCTTACTTCCGGTGTTGGGGGGAGGAGGTCGAAGAAATCTTGCTCAATGTATACACTTTCCGCTATTCAGAAGGGGTTCATATGCCTCCTCTCTCCCCCTTTTACACACATAAAACATCCATTATTTATTTAAAATTAAAATTAATTAATTGCTTTAATATAATCATAGATTGTTTTAATATAAAATTCATAGTTAGACGAAATACCTGTCCACTAAATTCCTAAGACAGGCACAGTACGTCACCATCGACTGCATAACAGAACCACCAGTCATCTTTTGGTCAACATAAGTTTAAAAATACTATTCCCTCTTTTTCTAAATCTTCTGAATTTTTATTTAGACTGAAAATGAGTACGTACACCTACTTACTTAAACCGATTCGGACATATGCCTTGCAGATTTTCGGCTCAGCTAAAAAAAAAAAACACGCTTATAAAAACTAAAAACCCTTCAATCTAAACTTTTACTACTAATAACAGACGCTCCCTGGTATTTAAGTAAGAAAACATTAAATACGGACTTGCAACAACAAAATAACGAACTCTTTATTCACGCTTTCATTTTAAATTGGACTGACTTAAGAACAGAATAATTAGCGACATGACCACGGCTGACATACCCGTTAGTAGCAGCTAGAAAGAAGCTAGATGAGAGATTTCCTCTCGTGAGTTAGTATCAAGCCCGGAAAGAGGTGCTGTTGGGTACTTTCCTTCCTCATGTCTATAATGCCTATTAAATTAATTCCTTCAACATATCATCACATTTACTAATTGTCGCTGATGGCTGACAGGAGTGAATAGAAATATGAGGAGAGAAAAAAAAAATGTAAATTAAATAAAACAATTAAGAAGTAGTGAAAAAAAATGAATGCCGAGTTCTAAAAGCACTCAGCAATTCCTTTATAGGGCACATAAATTAAAGAACAAGTTTCTAGATGAAAGCGCTTTTTATTTATTAATAAGTTTTATAATTTTTCAATCTTCATAGAGGGGGAAAGGTATCGCATCCGCTCTCTTGATTTCAATTATTTTCAGGAACTATGTAAAATGCAGTAATTCGAACTATATTTTCATTTACATGGAGTATTTCTTACTGTTGACAATGCAGCAATGCTCGGTCAAATATTGGGGTTTATAATTAGTTTTCGTGACAAAAAAAAATTTAAGTTAACATAAAAATTGTATACTAAAATATTTATTTATTTCTACATGTTACGGATCACGATACATAAGTTATCGTTATTCGATGAGATCTTCAATTGTTTTTTACAAATACTTAAAAACCAGACAAATTTTTTTCTTTCATCAAGTAGTTCTTTGTTTTTATTTTTTGAACATGGCTACACTAGTAAAAGTACCATTCTACGTAAAAAGCTACTTATTCATTTATCAACTTTATTCTACTCTAATCATGTAATATGAAATTAAATGAAATATAGTGTATATACGTATCTTAAAATTAAATGGAAAAATAGATTTTTAGAATAGTCCCTAAAAATGAAATTATATTTAAACAGTTGATCCTAAATATTAAATAAAACAAATTTATTATAAAATATTTTATTTAAAACGTAGAGGATACGTATTGTCGACCACGTCCACCATAGATCATTTAGTTCAGATTTCGAAAGCTGTGTAAATAACATATTATTTGTTTATAAAGTGTTGTGTTTATTTAAAGCTCACTGAGGGATGAGAATAGCGATACTGTAGGCTAAAACACTATCTCCTGGGGCTTGAAATCTAGATTATTCATACTGGCAAATATCATGTATGGATTAATAGGTAGGTGTTGATTATTTATTATTTTTATTTTATTTATTTGTTTTTCTTTTCAATTCCAAATAATTGCTACTGCATAATGTTCTGATTAATTTATTTTAAGTATGAGAATTAATTGATTTCTTTATGGGAAATCATCATAAATATTTATCGTGTATTAATATCAAATCATCTTGATTCACAAATGTATATGGAATGCGGGCTATTAACATACAAAGAGTAATATCTAATTTACAAAATTAAATTAAAAATCATTTGTTGCTATCAAAGAAGTAATTTCGAAATACTTGTTTGGCATTGACATTTTTTTCTACGGGTGAAAATTCATTGTTCATGTTTCTCTATTAACTCTACTCCCTAATTTTTTTTCTATATACATTTTACAGATTTCGTGGAGAGGGAGGGAAAGGGTTTGAATTCGGGAGGGATTATACACGTGCTCGGATAGGCCGATGATTTGGCATTGATAAAAGCAGGGCAAGAACTTGGGCTGGAATTGAATACGGATAAGACAAAATATATGGTTAGTGATAGAAGTGGTGATGATTTCGCTGATAACAATTTAGGAGGGAATACAGAGAGAAATTTAGATATTTAGTGGTGATGGTAACTAGAAAAAACGAAATCGATGAGGAAATTAAGACTAGATTAAAAACCGGTAATGCTTGCTACTTTTCAGTTGCGAAATTGCTTAGCTCGCGCCTTCTGACCCAAAACTTGAAATTAGGATTTACAAAACTATTAGTCTTCCAACGGTCCTTTACGGATGGGTAACGTGGCCGCTGACATTGAGGGATGAGCAACGACTTATGGTTTTTGAAAATAAAGTACTGCGTAGAATATTAGGACCGAAGCGGGATGAACTAACCGGAAAATTTAGACGCTTACACAACGCCGAACTGAGTGAACTGTACCCCGTAAATAATATTGATGTGATAGCAGGAAGACGAATGAAATGGGCGTTTAAAATTGCGAATCTTAGTAGTGGACGAATTCCAAAAAGATTAATAAGCGCGTAGCCGAATGGGAAACGTCCGAGGGGCAGGCCGAGACGGAGATGGGAGGATTGCGTTAAAGCGGATCTATCGGAGTTGGGTCTGGAAGGCGGTCGATGGATGGATGTGTACAGGGAGCGAGTTGTGGTGACGGCATCGAACCTTCGGGTTCGTTATGCCTTCGTAATTGTTATTATTATTAGTTTTCCTATCGTGATTAACTTTACTTTCCTTTTTATGAAAATCCCTAGCCTTTCAATCATGCTAATATTATTCTTAACAGTTAGTAACATATTTAATTAGTTTTTGATTTCTTATTAAATCTAAACTAAAAATGTATCTATATTATTCCGCAATTAGAATAGACTTATCATTCATGTATCATTTGAAAGAATCAATTACTGCTTTCGAAAAAGTAAAATCTTTACTTTTTTTTGTAACTTTTTTCTTTACCTTTACTCTGAAAGCCTAACATGTTAGATATGTGTATAGATAATGAGCTCATGAGAACAAGTGCATCTAATATGTTTGTCTAAAATAACGTGCTAAAAATTCCCCATCCCAGGTATTAATTATACCTATATAGGCAAAATCATCCGATTAGCCTTAGTAGCCTTTATAGGGACGTTAAACAAAACAAACAACCAACCAACTAAACAGCGATAGCACAACAATCCATACTATCTTAAGTGTTAGGCCTTATGAGGATTAGTCAAATACTTATCAGTAGACAAATTGAATGATTTATCCTCACTTCTTTCCTACTAATAGTCCGCTTAGCCTTAGAAACATAAACAGACGTTAAACAAACAAACTTTCATACAAAAAAATTTACCATCTAATGAACCTATTCGTAATGGGATTTATATTTGATATTATATACATTATGTATTTTATAATTATCGATTTCTTGAATATTTTTTTTATTATAGTAATAGTACAAAATTGTTGAATTCGACTTGTTTAATTAGAACCACTAAGGTTTGTGACTTAGTTAGGAAAAATTATATTATTAAACAATTAAATGTTTTACAAGTATAAGTCACAATCCTTGCCGGTTCTAATTGAACAAATCGAAAAAAAAAATGATGTTATTTATTCATGGTCATTGGTTGAATAATTAAGTTATAATTTTTAAACTATTTAATTAGAAGATAAAAGATTCGACCACGGCCGGAAATCGAACCCAGGTTCTCTGCATCTTCCTGAGAAAATGAAGATTCGATCACGTCTGGGACAGCCCCACGGTTAGCTCAGTGGAAAGAGCGCCGCAACGGAGATGCGGAGGACCTGGGTTCGATTCTAATTAAATAGTTTAAAAATGATAACTTAATTATTCAACCAATGACCATGAATAAATAACATCATTTAATGAATATCTTTGACCTATCAATCAAATCCTGTTCGTCTGGACAATTGTTCAGCCCCCCGGTACTTTTCTACATTGTAGCGAGACCTGTTGGGAGGGATCAGAGAAGATGAAGATTCGATCACGTTTGGGACGGCCCCACGGTTAGCTCAGTGGTAAGAGCGCCGCAACGGAGATGCGGAGGACCTGGGTTCGATTCCCGGCCGTGGTCGAAACTTTTATCTTCTAATTAAATAGTTTGAAGAAAAAATTGTTTAATGATGATGAAAGTACTGATACAATATTTAAGAAATCAAAAACTATACAATATATAATCTATTATATCGCAATTTGGCAAGAAGATGGTTAATTACTCAAAATATATCAGTTTTGAGCTATGCATACCGTTGTAATCAGAATGACAAAACCTTCAATGTCTGAATATAATCAAAATAGTACTAATAGTTCCGCTCGATTAAGGAGCAACTTACCATGTTTTTTTATCGAGCGGATGATGGTGTGACTTATACTACTACTTCGCTAGTGGTTCTAACTGTCACACTGTTTCTAGGTACATAGTAAAATTGGGGGTGCAGTTGAAATTTCACATGTGATTATCCAAAAAAATATTTTTTTGAATTGTAACCATCTTCTTGTCAACGTGCGAAATAATATTCAAGAACAATCCAATTACGAACAGAAACGGTAGATGGTAAATTGTTTCTAATAAGAAGCCAAGATAAATATTTCAGCCTGTCTAATGACAAGTTGACTAACGCAAGATTTGAATGTAAATGAAATGTTTGATTAACTCTCGGCCTAACACGCGAGATATCATTGAGTGCTATGGTATCCCCTGTTTACTTTGTTATTTATTTGTTTTGTTTAACATCCCTTAAAGCTATAAGGCTAATCGGACGATGCTACAGTGGGAGTCTTTAAGTTTGTCTATCAGGTATTATTAGGACAGGGGACGTTTTGTTCTTTATATTTACAATGTTCATATTAGATGAATGAGATTCGTGAGCTCATTAAGTATTGTAATGGTATTTAGATCTGATTGTATCAATAAATGCATGTATACTTGTTTATTAAATAAATATTAACAAGGGGGGGTCTCTTGAATGAGGGAGCGTAAGAAGAACGGCGTGGAGTGGGGGTGGGAGTGGGGCGGGACGCGCGCCGCAGTCGGCCGCGAGTCCTGAGCCGGTCAGTGTCGGAGTTCTGGATCTAGTGCGAGCGATCACGGGGCTGTCCCTCTGCAGAGGGGGCGGCATGAAGGAGGCGGCACAGCCACTCCATCGGGCTCGCAGGCTGCCCGCCGCCGGCAAGAAGTGTGTCCTCACTCTAGATGGCTACTCCTACGTTATCGGTAAGTCCATCTCGGCTGCGATACCGCTTATCGCAACGTGGCATTGTCCCATCAATAAAAACAAGATCTGAAACACACACAAAAAAAGGAAAACGATAAAAAAAAAAAAAAATACACTATCCTGAAGCATGTCCAAATAAATCCAAAACCGCCATAGGATTTATCATGCCTTTCAATCAAGCGTCACGAGATCTGACATGGTTCTTTGCAACTTGTTGGATTAGATGTCATCTGTTGAACGTTGGTCGTTGCAAATATTTTAATTGATATCAGTATTTTAACCTTCTATTTTTTGCAATCTTTATACATTTTCAAGTGACAATCTAGATTTGAGCTGGATCGATAATAATGAATATGTTCATGGCGAATAAAAATCTCTCATATAATTTCATATTTTTATTCCATTTCCTACAGGAATTGTCAGCAGAAGAGATTATATAAAAAAAAAAAAAAAAAGTAAAAAAAAAAAAAGTAAAAAAAAAAAAAAAGGAAATAAATGTTATAAGAATATTGAGAGAAGGTACCAATATAAATGTATAAAATAAATCGGCAATAATGCCCCAGAGCATTACTCAAAGCATAAAAAAAAAAAAAAAAAAAATCTGGAAATATCACTTCTGAAGATGATGTATGAGCCTAATCATATGTGACATGTTTTATAATTATTTTGATTCGAGAGTATTATATATATATATATATATATATATAGGGGTTGATCCGGATTCTGCTAAAAGAGGTATAGATATCGGACCTTTAAAAGCTTTAAACGTCCCATGTTCTACAAGCATCATGCTCTTTGTGATTGGATGTGCTTTTATTTTAGCATGCACCTATCAATATAACTACTAAATATAAAACAATAATATAAAATGTCCTTTTATAAAATAAATAAAAAAGTATATGCATTGAAAATTGTAATTATTTATTAGATTTATTTATTTACTATATATGTGGGACTTACTTTAAATGTTTGTGTAAATATTATTCAAGCAGACAATATAACCTTAAGTAATACGTTTTTAGTATAATATATCTACACTTATATCATCAAAATGCATTTATAAAATATTCATACATATTTTCGACCGAAAGATAAATTTATTACCACAATATCATACCATAAAAACCCGTCATACTTATATAGAAGCTTAAATCCTTGTATTATATGAAATACAGAAAAATCATATTCTCATAGTTCACAAAAATATTTTAAAAAATTGTAACATAGAAATTTATATATCTATTTATATATAACTAAAAATAAAAATGAAAATGAGGAAAATTACATTCTTAAACTTAAAACAGGGTACATATTGATAACATCTAACTACTTGTATAAAATGCTATAAAATAAAGTAGGTATTATAATAAAATAAAATTTGAATTGAATTTAGTAGAATCATATTTTATAATTTTAATTTCCAATGCAATTACAATTAAAGTTCAAAATTTATTTTTAAATTTAACTTCTAAGTATATAATCAAGGATAAAATATACCAATTTTATTAAAATAGTTTTAAAATACAACGTTTAGTTTTAGTTTCGGTTAGTTGTATTTTAATAGTTTTAAAAGGAGTAAAAAATTCTTGGCTGTGCCGTCCCTCGGATAGGCCGAAAATGGAGGTCCATAGCCTGTACGATGTCAGGTAGGTACTCGTTAAAGGTCCCTATCCTAATTATTCCTGGAAAGGCAAGATTAGGACTCCCACTTGAGCATCGACCGATTAGCCTTAGTAGCATAAAGTGATGTTAAACAGAGAAACAAACAATAGTTTCTTCGCATTCGCTGATTCACACTTGTATAAAGTTAATCAGTATTATATTTTTTAGTTTTGAGTAACTAAACATTCGGAAGTTTTACAATTCATATTACTTTTTTCATATTCATTAACCAAACAACGTATCTCACAGTCAGTACTGTCTTTAAGTAAATCTCCACAAATTCCATAAAAATATCTTATGATTGATTAATGATTATTTTTATATTTTTTACTTTCACTTACCTATATATGAAATATATAGTAAGTGGAAGTATTGCGATCGTGAAAAAATTCGACTTCCGGTTTTCAACGGAAATACGCGTTTTGGGGTCTCCTGAGTCGAAATGACCAAGTCCCGCGAAATGGTCTGTGTGTGTGTGTGTCTGTGTGTGTGTGTGTGTGTGTGTGAACAGACTAGCTCAAAAACTATAAACCGTGCGATCCTGAAATTGGGTATTTAGTGTAGGTATATACCCGCGATGTGACAGCATAAATTTCATCAAAATTACTTAAAGGGAGGGGGTACTTTACTTAATAACTTTTTAGGTTTTTATCGATTTTCTCAAAAACGGCTCTAACGATTTTGATTAAACTGAGTATTTCATCTATTTATATGCCCGAGATATGACTGTAAAAATTTCATCAAAATTGATCAACCTGAGGGGGTACTTTACTTATTATATTGTGTCCCACTTTTACGTGTTTTTTTTATTTACCCAAAAACGGCTTTAACGATTTTGATCAAACTTGGTATTTAGTATATATATGTGCCCGCGATGTGACAGTAAGAATTTCATCAACATTGATCAATTGGAGTGGGCACTTTACTGAATAAATGTTGTCTCATTTTCACGTGTGTTTTTTATTTACTCGAAAACGGGTTTAACGATTTTGATCAAACTTGGTATTTGGTGTATGTATATTCCCGCAATGTGACAGTAAAAATTTCATCTATATTGATCAAATAGAGGGGATACTTTACGTAATAAATTTTGTATCATTTTCACATGTGTTTTTCATTTACTCATAAACGGCAAAAATAAGAAATGAATGTAGAAAAATTTGTGACTTTGTGAAGTGGCAATTAACAAAACACGTCAATTTCTAATCTAAATAAGTTGGTAAGTGAAAGTTGTGTGTTGCGCGCACGCACCAGATTTTTTAAACAATAAGTCATGGGAAGGCTCATATATATTTATAAAAAAAAAGGTAAATTATACTAAATTTATTCATTCATTCTTTTTGGTCTATTCAACTCCTAGACCAATAAAAGGTATTTCCACTTCGATAATTTTTAACTTAGTTAGTTTGGTAAGTATTTCCACTGAAAATACTAACCACTAGACCTTCAATGTGTTGTAGTTGAGTAGGTTATATAAATTCATCTATAATTAAGTGTAGATAATTAGTTTTTATTAGTTAGACATTACAGTAGATCCTCTTATCGAGCACGAATCTATTTCCACCAGGTTCAAACCTTTTTAGGAATGTATTTCCTTCCTAATGGCACACTCTAGCGTTAATTTAAATAAAAAAGGTGAAAAGAAATCCACTCGTTTTAAGCCGACCGAACCTCAACTTCCTCGGAAAAATAATTACCAATTCCGATAATTACCAAGGGTTTAGGTAGATTACTTTATTTAGTCTATCTTGAGAACGAGGTTGATTTTTGTTAGGTTTTTTCTTAACAAGGCGACAATCTCGTTATTATTTTTTGTATACATTTTAAATATCAGGTGTGATAGTTTTGAGGTGTCAGTAGTCAGTGTTCTGTGAATACCCGTCCGAATATGAGAGGTTCCCAGAAAAAGGTAAAAAAAAAGTTACAAAAAAAAGTTAAGATTTTACTTTTTCGAAAGCAGTAATTGATTCTTTCTAATGATACATGAATGATAAGTCTATTCTAATTGCGGAATAATATAGATACATTTTTAGTTTAGATTTAATAAGAAATTAAAAACTAATTAAATATGTTACTAACTGTTAAGAATAATATTAGCATGATTGAAAGGCTAGGGATTTTCATAAAAAGGAAAGTAAAGTTAATCACGATAGGAAAACTAATAATAATAATAATAATAAAGGCTTAACGAACCCGAAGGTTCGATGCCGACACCACCACTCGGTCCCTGCACACCTCCATCCATCGACCGTCTTCCAGACCTAACTTCGATAGATCCGCCCTAACGCAATCCTCCCACCTCCGTCTCGGCCTGCCCCTCGGACGTTTCCCATTCGGCACCGCGCTTATTAATCTTTTCGGAATTCGTTCACAGCCAAGTTTCGCAATTTTACACGCCCATTTTATTCGTCTTCCTGCTATCACAACAATATTATTTACAGGGTACAGTTCAATCAGTTCCGGTTAGTTCATCCCGCTTCGGTCCAAATATTCTACGCAGTACTTTATTTTCAAAAACCATAAGCCGTTGCTCATCCCTCAATGTCAGCGGCCACGTTACCCATCCGTAAAGGACCGTTGGAAGACTAATAGTTTTGTAAATCCTAATTTTTAAGTTTTGGGACAGAAGGCGCTAAGCAATTTCGCGTCTGAAAAGTAGCAAGCATTACCGGCTTTTAATCTAGTCTTAATTTCCTCATCGATTTCGTTTTTTCTAGTTACCATCGCCCCTAAATATCTAAATTTCTCTACCTGTTCAAACGTATACCCCCCTACATTGATATCAGCGAAATCCTCACCACTTCAACGACTAACCATATATTTTGTCTTATCCGTATTCATTTCCAGTCCAAGTTCTTGTCCGGCTTTCATCAACGTTTTTGTGTTCATTTCTATGGTTTCCACGTCCTCCCCAAGCAATACCAAATCATCGGCATATCCGAGCACGGGTATATTCCCTCCCAAGTTCAAACCCTTTCCGGTTCGTGTAACCTCCCTAATGGCATATTCCAGCGCCAAATTAAATAAAACAGGAGAGAGAATCTCCTTGTTTTAAACCAGAGCGGACCTCGAACTTCTCATAAAAATAATTACCGATTCTAACTTTATCGAACGTTTCGGTCATACACATTTTTACTAAGTTTACTAATTTTTTTGGTATTCCCTGCTCGACCAGAATGTTATACAACTTTTGGCGGTTAATAGAGTCATATGCCTTTTTGAAATCGATAAAAAGCTGATGTACGATTCCGTTATATTCTAATTTTTTCTCTAATATTTGGCGAAGAGAGAATATTTGGTCTACGGTTGATCGGTTTTTTCTGAAACCACATTGATATTCTCGGATAATTTCCTCGGTATTGTAAAAGTCCTTTACAAATACACAATATAATTTTTAAGGTATGAGATTTAAATGATTGCATATTGGTTTACATTTTTTTTTCAAAGTTTCAATCTGTATGTAAAAAATCAGGATTTTAATTTGTATATGGAATTAGCAGACTCAAATAAACACAAAATATGGACAAACTGGCCCGTAGGGTCCGTCCCTAGATCTAAAAATAAAAAGGAAATATTTAATATATAGCCAATGTTTTGCCTCATCAATGCAGGTCTTATTCAAGCGTAAGAAATTTTTTCTGCATGTTGTTCATTTAGCCGAAACGAAGAACTGCATAGTTGGCTCAAAACGTAAGCTAGAAATAACATAGTCGATTATTACTTATTTATTGATCTTTTAACCAACGCAAACCAATCAATAATCAATTCTCTGATAAAAATATATATGTATACATATGAATTATGTCTTAAGCCTTGCTTAGCGGAAAGTTAAAAGATCGCTTGTCCACGCATGCTTCCGAATGAACTCGTATTGCTTCGGGATTCTAATAAGACAGTGCTCAAGAGTAATCTTCAAGGAATACCTTATTTCCTATCTTCAATTGGATCATCATCTTCAATTTATCTTACCCAATATTTTATCTTTTAAAACAATTAAATATCAATCTTTTTTTTCTTTTTTTTTTTTTTTTTTATCTGCACTTTATGCTACTAAGGCTAATCGGACGACGCTGCAGTGGGAGTCCTAAATTTTGCCTATCTAGGTTTAATTGGGAAAGGGATCTTTAGCGAGTAAAAAAAAAATCCTAAGAATCCACCATGGGATGGAATACTAGCAACTACACCTTGTGATGTTTTTGACTAACACCTTAATCAACTTTTACAATCAACCACCATAAACCTCTTTTATAGTGATATCCTATTCTTTAAAAGTTAATGAACCTTAAAAAGACAAGAAAAGTGTTATCAAAACGTTTGGTGTCTTTGGCACCTTTTGAATGGCCGAGATGTAACAAAACGAAAGAAAAAAAAACACAGCAAATTTGATTTAAAAATTTTTCCTAAGATAATAGTAACAGTAATCAATTGGCGAAAACTATTGTTTTCTATTGAACAACATCTATGAAAAGTGAAGGCCAGTTGAAAACGGCTAATCGAAAAACTGTAATATCTAATGTTCCTTTTTATAGCAGGTAAAAATTGTGACCCTAATAAAAATTGATAATCGATTAGTTCGATGATTTTGCTCAAATGAGGACGTGACGATACAATTTTATTTTATGAGGAGGATTTATTTCTTCCTGAATCGTTATTATTTTTAAATAATCTTTAATTAAAAAAATATGTAAAACTTTAAATATCACCTTCATATACACCTTGATGACAATCTAATATAACACATATTTTCACTTGATATGCTTGTTCTTCTACACTTAGTATATTTACCGCCGAATCAATGGTACAGCTAGGTTCCTTTTTTTTTTTATTATTATTTTTTTTTTTATTGTACGAATTATTACATTAAATGGTGTTTTTAGTATATATTGTTTTTAGCACTCCACTTCACACAGAATAAATGTATTCCTTCACATTATTATTCATGAGAAACTGAATCGTGGTTATTCACTTCGATTGCTTTGACAGGGCTCTTATTTGTTTATACATACAAAGAAACGAGCGTCATTTCATGATTACATCTTTATTTTTTTATAAATTTATAAGATTGTAATTATATACTTATCAGTAAAATAAAAAACATGAACTTTTTCTTGATTAGGAAAAAAATGGGAAATATTTAAATGCAAATTATATTTTATGCGTAGAAGATCAATTAAAGAAGATTAACGATTAATTAAAACGAGCAGTTTCTGTTCTCAAGCAGCTATTATAAATCAGTGGATGCACTTTATTTTTATTCTTACTTATGGTTAATTTATTAGTTAAAGCTATCAAAATTAATTTTCTATTATTAATATAAATGGCTCATTCCACGTCAAATCATTGAGGCCGAAAAAAAAAAAATTGAAAAAAGTTGGTACATAAAAACGATAAGTATAAATGGCAAATTTTAACAAATTCCATCAAGTAGTTTCAGAAATATGGTCATTTGAACTTTTCAGATATTAGAAGTTCCAATGACGACTTGATCTCAAACCCAACTTTTACGTGTTAGGACTTTCCACTATAAAATGAGTAATAATTAAACTAAAGCTTTCAAAATTTATTCATTTTCTCTGAATTTCATAAAGTTTCAGATAATTTTCCATTATGGAAACAAGTATTCTTAAACATAAAAATACATATTTTTATCTTAAAAATCAACGAAGTAATAAAAAAATCATCGAAAAATGTCTTGAACGAAAATATCTTTCAAAGCAGCCTAATAAACTACGTTTCGATAGAAAAAGGATGAAAGTTCCTCATAATACCTAATGATGAAATAATATAAGTGGGTTATTGAGTTATAAGAGTTTTATTTAGATAAATCCAATTCAGTAGTGTTAAAGTTTAAATTTGCGTAAACAAATAAATTTAGCTAAAATATCGTTATATAATTACATATTAATGGAAAGAGCATTTGCTGTTGTTGTTTGTTTAACGTCACGGGTCTTTTTTAGAATAGGCCCGCCATTGATTTTATCTAGTAACAGTTACTTATTGATAAATAAAAAAATATGGGTTAAAGGAACATATGATTTATTCATACATCAATCCTGGCTCTTCTTTGCATAAATCGTAAACATCAAAAATATTCATAGTTTAATACTTTATAACCACAAATACACAAACAATACTAAATTAAATAGTATTTAAACATGTGTTTTTATTTCTGTATCGATGGTATCAAATTACATAGTAACAGTTACTAAATATCATTATAAAATCACTGGCGGGCCTGTTCTAAACAAGACCCAACGTCACTTTATGCCAATAAGACTAATCGGTCGATCTCTTTATTCAGGATTTCATGTTTAATTGCACGGCCATAACAATAGTCTAATGTGTGAAATCGCCAAGGCTGACATGCATGTTCGAATGCGGCTAAAAAGAACCTGGATGTGAGACCTCCTCCCCTAATCCACAAAATGCCTGAAATTTTAATGTACATATAAGCATAGTACATATATATATTACCATAATTACTCTAAACTTTTAAGTAGACTGGAGACTTTTTTTTTTTAAGTGGTGGTTTAGATAACCTTTATGACTCACACTGCTTTGTTATTAATGCGGTATTTGTTTTTGTTATCTTCCGTTTGAATAACTGTGCCAAAAAGTAAAATTATCTTCTGTTGTTCAAGCTTTTACCCTGACAAATACCAAAGCAAGACAATTGATAAGTATAAATCTTACTGATATTATTATTATTTGTTTTTCTTTAGGGCGCGAAACCCTAAGTTCATCAACGCCTACAAGCTTACAAATATTTTAGAACCTTTATAAATATTATATTATAAATATTTCAATTTATAATGTAGAGTTTAATTTTATTAGGAGTATAGAACAAGTATGAATTTAACATGTGTTGTTACTGCTGAACTATGTACTTCTTCAGTAACTGGTATTCAAGTACTTAATGAATCATTCATAAAAAAAAAAAATTGTTTTTGTTCTTGACCATAAGCGCGTCATTGAATTGTTTATTTAAAGTTTTTTTTGTCTTTCTGACTTCTTTTTCTTCTGAAATCCAGCCGTTGTAGTCTATTTTGTAAAGAGGTATTCGTGGGTAGATCTTACCGCAATATAGAGTCATCCAACAGAATAAAGTCAATGGAAGGAATGATTTTATAGATCATCATTAAATTCTGCTTGTTCTGAAGAGATCCATATTTCAAGCTTGAGTGGCGTCCCAGTGGCTAGTGGATATGCAACAGGTCACTGTGCAACTTGTGTAGTACTATGATAGCACCATTTGTTAAACTCATTATTGCTATCGACTACTACCATTATATTACTTTCATTTATCTATGTATGAAACCTACACTTATTATATGATTCATATATAATTACTATATAAAAAAAGAGGGGAATTATTGCAATCGTGAAAAATTTCGATTACCAGTTTTCAAAAATTAAAAAAGAGTAAATTTTCTAAATTAAAGCTCCATTGCCTAATGTAGACCTCTGAGTTTTTTTTCCGAAAAAAGAGAAATCACTTTTTATTATTTCATTTGATGAATGAACGGAGAATATACTGGGGGAAAAATATCATAAACGAATTTAATGAGTATTTTACTAACTTTATTTTAAGTCAAAATAATTCTCTACATGTCAAATCGTTGCCGGGATATGAAGTTTACTCCAGTCGACTTATTTTTCAACAATGTTAGCTCAGCGTCTAATTCATGTAAAAATATTGTTCAGGCTGAAAAAATGTGATAAAATGTTATTATTACAAATTCAATTATTCATATAACAACAATTAATTCTTCATTGATAAGTAAACTATTGCCAATAATAGATATTAATAATTTAATTTTTTTTTTATTAAGATAGTTAAAATCAGTAAAATAAAAAAGTCTGCGCTAAGATTGCATGGATATGCATAATTTGAATATATTAGGAATCGCATTTTTATAGGGTTTCTACATACAGACACTATTATATGTATTCATCAATTTATTACTGTGCTCTATATTTTTTTCTTTTTTTTTTTCGGTTGGCGCATAAGGCCTAATGAGACCTTTGGCCGCGCAGTGTGGTCTTCTTACAGCCTTTTGTGTTGCTTGCGGGAGCACAGACAGCCTGTAGGGGGTAGCCCAAACCTCACGTTGCTGCAAGCCATGGTCACCATGGTGCAGCGGCAGACTGCCCATAGCTCCATAACCAATCCCAGTGGGGCCAATTTGGCAGTGTCCTTCCCACCGATGGCGTCAGCTCTCTTGGGTTCAAGACCAGTGACAAACTGGTCTAGGTCCAAGGATTGTGGTAGCTCAGAGTCAGCAGGCCCAGAGGACCTATATTTCTTTCCCCGAAGCATACCGTCCTTGAACCAAACCTCCGGGCGGTTACTGACATCCTGGAAAACCACACCACGATTCTGGATGGGATACACGGGAAAGGTTCATCACTCCTACGCCCGGTCGGTGTGAGTCGCCTCCAGTAGGCTCAAGGGCCTTAGATACCCGGGGGTGGGGGTAGACTTGGAATGCGTGGCGTTCATTGGTGGGCGGTCACCCATCCAAGTACTAAACACGCTCGACGTTGCTTAACTTTGATTACCGATTGCAACTGTCTTTGTCCACTCGGCAATCCCGTCCCCACTGTGCTCTATATTAAATACTTCTATATGTATACAAAAATTTATTGACTTTATTTTTTCCCCATTTTTATTGTATTCAATTAATTTTATTGTTTAAATTTATCAGTTGCGTATGTATTCGGTCTCATTTGAGAACGGACCGTATGATTTTTTCAGGTTTTCATCGTTTTTTAATGATGAAGTCAGGGATATCACTGTTTAGTAGGGTAGAGTAATTGAGGGCACCCTTTTTTTTTTTTTTTTTTTTTTTTTTTTTCTGAACGACTGCCGGCTGTCCTTGCACTTCACTTAATGAAAAGTTCGAAACATAACAGTTCCAGAAGATCCATACAAGTGAAATGGATTTCGATTTGAATAACAAACAGGGATAGCTGAAGCGATGAAATCCATAAATAAAACTATAAAAAAAGTTTTTAACCCAGATGAAACTATCATGGACCATTAATACTTAGATATAAATGAAATGAGAGTTAAAAGCAGCATCCATTAGTATTGAAAACTATTGATAAAATTTAGAAATGTAAACAAAAAAATCATTTAATCATTTGTTAAAATGTTTACTGTTATGACTTAAACCAAGATTAACTGATTTGTAATCATATTCCAATATTTCAACTTCTTAAATCAGGAAAGGAAAATAATTAATTTAAACGCCATTCTCAATTAAGAAGTTATGATGTAGCTGGAATCCAGATTTTTCGTTATAACTTTGATGCAGAATATTGACAACACCTATGTAACATTACTAGGCTTTTATTTGATTGTTCATTTAAAAATTCAATGTTCAGTTAGTAAGCGAAATGCATGATTGATTAGTTGACTGCTTACATAAGATTAAAAGAAAATATAATAAAAATAAAAATATTTCTTAATTGATAAATAAATATTATATAAATATTGATTATTATAATGATTCACTAACCATAATTCAATAGCTCTTAAATTAAATATTTAAAGCGGACCTTACACGATCAATAATATTGTCAATATCAGTATTAGCGTTGAGGGCCCACCGTCAATATCGCCATCAATACTTAAATTTTCACCTTACATGATCAATATTATTGACAATACCATACTTTTTTGTCAATATTATTGATCGTGTAAGGTCCGCTTAATATGTTTGTTTGTTTGTTTGTTTTAACGTCACCTTATGCCACTGAGGCTATTCGGACGATGCTACAGTGGGAGTCCTAAATTTAGCCTATCCAGGTATAATTAGGATAGGGATCATTAACGAGTACCTGACATCCTACAGGCTCGGGACCTCCAGTTTACGTCTTATCCGAAGGATGGCATAGACAAGTATTTTTTACTCCCATTAAAAAATCCTAGGGCCACCTCGGGGCGAGAACCCGCGACCTTTAGTATTGTAGGTTTCTATGCTAACCATTACACCACAGGTGACTCCAAATATTTAATTTAATAATTCTTTTTTTATTTTAGAGCATATAGAGATTCTTTTAATATAGAGATTAAAAAAATATGCCTTGGACCTACACTTAGGCATTTAAAATTAATGTTCTGAATCCTTTTTTCACAATATTTTACATAAAATACTTTATTTTGTACAGCGCCATAGGAAGGAGATGAAATGGAGTAATATTCTTATCTGCTGAGAAGATATTTGAATCCAACTATTCTCCAGTTTCCTCCATTGTCTCATACGTATCAGCATGAATTTTTTGTATTCACCTGATTGTGCATATTTTGGGTAATTTTGAAAAAAGTTATTTAACCTATTCTTTTTTGTTTGACAGTACACATAATAAAAAATATCATACCAGGTCTCAACATCTATATGATCGTTTTTTAAGACCGACCTGGCCTCCGAATGTTGATAAACCTTCATTGATGAAATTTCATACCTCTTGACTAACGAAATTTATCCCATGAAAGTGCAGCGTATGTTTTAAATATAAACCAAATTAACTGTATTTCAAATTCTCTAAAAATAAAGAGAGCCAGCATCCAGGTACTTAAAAGTTTTTCACCCCAGTTCACCAAACAAGGAAGTTTCGCGTAGTATCGATGGAAAAGTATCGATACCTCCGTTGTATCGAAAGTTATTGGCAATGATATTAGTATCGGAAGCTATGTGTGAAAACCTCTTTTTTTTTTTTTTTTTGGTCTTCCCTTTCCTCACCGATTAGGCTATACGGGGTTTACCGGGCCAAGGGAAAGGGTGGGGGATTAATGACCAGTATTATAAATGTCACCTGGCTCCGGGTTTTTAAATAGCTATCTTCGAGTTTCCATATCACATATGTCATCAGGTTATCCAGGGACTTCAATTCCAACTTTTCGGAATTTTGTTCAACCCCTTTCCAGAAATAATATTATTTCCTACACTGCAGACATTATTTAGGATTATTGTGATTGCAATTAAAAAACTTTCTATGTTTAAGTAAATTGAAAACTGTACAATGAAAAATCGTTCCTACATTAACAAGATAAGGACTACTTATTGTAATGTTAATGTATGATAAATTCCTCTTTGTATAAGACAAAATCGGAAAATATTTTCCAATTCCTTTAGTTAAGGTCAGTCTTCGGAATATTTTAGGGATTCAATTCACCCTAATCATAAAACGTGTATTTCGTTCTCTGCTGCAAAGTTTTTGCTATTAGTTCCAAATCATTTTAATCCAATATGATATATTCAGTAAGCAGGTAACAATTGTAAAAACAATATTATACAGTGGATGCCGCTTAATTCGTCGTCGGATAATCCGTTTCTTCGGATATTCAATCGAAAAATTATATGACGGAACCAAATGTTCGTTTACAATATATTTTTATCGCTTAGTCGTCGCGTAGTCGCATTCCGGTTAATCCGTTGTTTGTGAGGAATTTTTTTTCAGTGAAATGCGAGACAAATGTGTAGCTGTGTGTTTTTTCTTCCTGGGATCTATCTTTTGTTCGGTATAGGAAAACTATAAAAGAAATAATTCAGTTTATACATTTCCTCGTATTTCTATAAGTCAATTAGGTAGCAATTTCTAATTGAGGTAGCACTTAGATCGAATTGCTAAGAGAGGGGACTTACTTATTTTTCACTTCAGTTAGTTCGCTAACAGTGAACATTTTTTTTATGTTACTTTTGTCATTTCCTGCCTTAAAAGAGAGGATATGTCGGCAATGCGGAAGAGAGCTTTTAGCTCAGTATGATAAATCATTTACCATGAATTATTAAATAAAATATTTGTAATCTCAAATTCTCAGTCAATTATAAAAATATATATTAACCTTGATCCTAATGTCATACTTTTAGTTTAGTCGAATCGCGTAATGCAAAATGTTAATTTACATATCGTTTAATTTTTTCCTTGTTTCTTTTTGCATAAATAAATATGTTAGTTTTTTCCCTGATTACATTATGTTGTAAATAATGATCTTGTTCAAAGGATGTCTGATTGTGTAATAATTAATTTATGGAAGTAGTGAATTATCTCTTATTTTCTCACATTATAACGTGTTAATCCTTCCTTCTTTCCATTGATTAATTACACATAACGTTTGCGGCTCTGTTTAATCCATTATAAAAGTGTTTCAAAGATAAAAGAAATTTCAACCATGCTTCCTGGTGATATCGGATTGAGACTAATTGCTTTAATGAATTAAAGACTTATTAATTTAATTTAGTATATCTTTTTCCTTAAAATTTTATTGTTCCTTAAAATAAGTTATAAATAAATTAATTAAGTATTTTTTTTCGATGAGATTACTTAAATAAAATAGTAACTGACTAGGTTGTATGGTACTTACCGTTTCGAGAAAGCAGTATATCCAATCAAGAATCTTATCAAAATATTATGATTTTTCCGTGAAAAATTCTCGATTATTTTTCCGTAGTGCATGATTTCCAGCTGGACGTCTGACATCATATCAGTACGTGACCGGGACTATGTACGCGTCTTCTTCTGAAAATTTTGTTCATATTATGCCTCCATTAACATAATCATATATGAGCATTATAAAGCAATACGTCACTTATTTACACGTGAATGTGATATTACATTTTTCCATATTTCAGAATGTCATAAAGAGTTATTAAATAAATATACACATCATAGTGTGGCCTAAAATACATACAATTTTAACAGCGCTCTTTTGACTATGTTTAGTTGTTTTTACGTGCTCTACATAGCAGAACACGATATAGCCGTCGGAACTGGTAAAACAAATAAATAGTAAAAACAGCTCATGAAGCTTTGTGTTTATTTACACTCCGACCTAGCGTCTCTTGGTTTCGTGAAGTTCACTTCAAGAGGTTTGTGAGTACCTGGTTGGCTCTTTATTACCATTACGATATATTCGTTTCTAATAGAAATACGAAAGTAAAAAAAAAATTTAACGGACTTTATTCTATTTTTAGGGGATTTATAACAGTAATATATAAAAATGAAATGATATAAATGCAAATAATATTTATTTAATCCTTCGCTGTCAACAACACGCGTCAAATTCTTGCTAGAAAACCTCATAGGTATGTACTTACCTCATAGGTAAGTAGGCCCCACTTAGTAACCAGGCAGCTTGCTAAGAAAATAGTTGGCTTCTTTCTGAGTGTGTGAAGATATCAGATTTTCTATATGAAATTCACTACGTTGAAGAGTAATAATAATAATAGTTTTATTTACCTAGGCTCGTGTTTTTTACTTTCAATTTTTTTTTTTTGCTTTTTTTATCTCAAAAATTCGTTTATCCTAGTAATGTTAAAGTTTAGGATAAGATCGCTTGTTGGGATAGTGTCAAAATCAAAAGTCTCAAGAGAAAGGAATGGGAAAATGACTTTGGTTTTCAATATGTTTTTGGAATTAAAAACTAAAAATAAGGTGTCGTGTTTATGGAATTTTATTTCACCCATTTACTTAAACAAACTAATAATTTCAGCAAACAAATAATTATTATTAGAATTTTCCCCTCACTAAAATCGTCAATATTTAATCTGAATGCGTTGGGGCGTCTGGTTGGCAAAATCGTAGGTAAAAAGAGAGTCAGCAACGCTGAATTAAATACATCAATCGAAAATTTATTTTTTTCATAAAGTAAATGATGTTACATTTAAGAAAATGAACATTTTAAGAAAAGCAAATTACTACCTGAACTCAAAAATTTCCAATTCGGCTATTCGAAAAAATAATTTTCTCAGTTTTTTGCACTGTTAGTCAGGAAGAAGAATTTAGCTTTTATTTTCTTCTACATTTAATAGGAAAATTTATTAAAAGACTATCAATCATACAATTGAGAAATTATTTATGTAAGTTATATTTAATTTATTTTATTATAATTGTAAATGGATAATTAAATGTTAATGGATATAAATTAACGTACAAGTTTTGAGAATGGGGACACAGCCCCGAAACGTTAACAATGTTATAATGTAGAAAATAAATAAATGTGGGAAAAAAGAAGATATATTATCAATTAATCATTACTAAGAATTTAGCTATTTAACTTTGTAAATTAATGCCCTTTATTTATCTAACCACTATGTAGGTAATTTTATTTCTTCGATAGAAGTCTCGTCATTTATTATATTTTCATTAGTTGGCACCATAAAGAAAGAATTTTTTTTTTGCAGGGAATATAAAAACTTGGTGCAAAGGGAAAGAAAAAAAAATTCGAACGTTAGACATTTTACTAGCTAAATACATTTTGGTGGATTTTCTTAGCACATAGGCATGCACGTAGGTTCATCATTCACTTGCCATGTTTTCAGGGTTTTTTTCTGTGAATCACTCAGCTTCTTGTGCAATGAGAACAGAATGACATGAAAATTTAGTTCCTACTTTCAATGATTTCAATTGCAATCAGGAAACAATTTTCCATGGGAACAATTACGTATTTTTTTTTCTTTCATTTTCGCCTCTTCCCTAGAGGGTCATTTACGGCGTGTTCAATTATATTTTGTTGTAGTACGTTATTTCTTTTAAGTAATAGCATCTCTTTTATGAATAAAGTGTTTCTCTCTCTTGAACAACGTATCTATATTTTCTTCATCGTCTTTTAACAGTTCCCTTATTGCTTATTTATTTTCAGTTTTTTCCGGACATCTTTGTATTTTTCAAAGTTTCTTAAAAGGTGTTTCACCGTTTGGGGTACATTATCTCATTCTTGGCATGTGGGTGCTTCAAGTCCTCGCAGAAGATATTCCTGTGTGTATTGGCCATGTCCAGAGTTGGGCAAATTGTAATCAGAATAATGATTTGTGAATATGAATAATTGGTAATCATAAAATAAATGAAAAATGAATAACCATTATTCATAATCAGTACGGAGTATTTTTAATGATTATTGATTGTTTATGGTATTAATTTGAAATGAATAAATAATAACTGGTATTGGTTATTCATTACTCATTTCAAATGAATACCATAAACACTCAATAATCATTAAAAATACTCCGTACTGATTATGAATAATGGTTATTCATTTTCCTTTTGTTTTATGATTACCAATTATTCATATTCACAAATCATTATTCTGATTACAATTTGCCCAACTCTGGCCATGTCCAATTCTGATACGACATAATACAACTTCTTGTCTTCTCGAGATTCTCGAACTTGTGGTCCACTTTTTGCATTCTAGTTTTATTTCAAATAGTTTGGACTGTTCGGTCCTCCACCTCAGCTCTCAAATTTTGTTTTGATTTTTCTTCAATATGTGCAGCTAGTCCTCTTTTGTGACTTCTTTTAGTATTGTCACATTCTCTGATTCTCGCAGTCTAGCTGTATTTCCTGCCAGATTGGCTGCCTCGTTTCCCTTTATTCCTTTGTGGGATGGTACCTAAATGAGTATAACTTTTTTTGCCATCGACTCCAGTTTCCACCATATGTTAATTATCTTTCGAATAAGAGAGCTACATGGGTTCCGATTGTCGATCGCCGTTAAGACGCTTAGGGAGTCCGATATGATCGCTGATGAAGATTGAGTCCTTAATGTATGATTCCAATCAGGTAATAAACGAAAATTAACCTTATAAATACATCTTTTTTACTGAAATAATTTTCTAATTAAAAATCATTGCGAGTTACAAGGAACATATTTTCGGTACAAAAAACAGATCGATAAATAAATCATTACGGAATAATTTCCATGAACTATAAAATGTAGAAGTTAATTTTAAAACATAAAGTTTCCTTGTTGAATTAAACATCCAGAAAAAAAACTGCTAAGCATCGGACCACAATTTTTAAATATTTTCTGATTGGTTTCAATAAGTACGCCGCGCTGTTTTTTTATCGTTAAATATATCGATGTATTATCGATCGATTTATTATTATTATATTTATGAATATAATTTTTTTAACGAGTGCTGGATGGTGTCATTTCAAATCAATAATTTAGTCATTTGAATATTAGGAACAGAAAATTAGTTGCTGGTTGGAGTTGGTCACTTGCAGCAAACATAAGAGAACTAAATCCATTGCAAAACATTTAGGAATTTTGAATAATTTTAATATTATCAATTGCATAAAAGCGTAAAAATTAATGTATTTTTAAAGATGGCCATTGACCAAAAAAAGTTAATCCTCTTCCCTACCTCCCAGCCTCAACGGAGATGACAGTTGTCATATTGACGTTGGAAAATCCCCCCGTTGGAAATCTCAACTGCTGTCATCGAAGAAAATCTCTGTACAGCCAGTCCACATTTTCGTCGGAAATATAATACTCTTCTGTCACCGGATTTAGCTTTCCCAGCAATTGTTGACATTTCATATTAATAATAAAAAAAAAAAAAGTGCGGTTTTCCTCTGACCTTTTCCGCTGCGCCCTCTTCTTTTTTATTTCTTGTGCCTTCCAGGTCTGAAATAATCTCATGAATCATCCAATTCACAAACTTACTATTTAAACTTAAATACTAATTAAACTAACTATTTAAAAATGAATATTACTTTGTATTTACGTATGTTTTAATTTTATATGTCAAATCACTGTAAGCCTATCATTTCTCTGAATTCGAAGGGTTAAGTTAAATGGATCAATTAATAGGGTCTTGTTATATCATTATTAAATTTTATAACTCCCAGATCAGCTGGGGTACCTCTACCCTTTCCCTTTAAAGTTGATACCCAAACTCTGTAAATACTACATATGCTGTTGACACTTGCGTGCTATCAGTTAATAATGATCTATTTATTGCATCCCAAAATCTTCAAGCTCACATCACACGCCTTAAAAATTTAGAATCAAAATCAATTCCAACAAATCCCATCAAATTACCTTTACTCTTCGTCGTAAACCTCCTCTCTGACAGAATCGGTTAATAATTCTCCACTTTCCCCTGTCGAACAGATCCGTTACAACTTGGAATCTGCATACAAGCTTGAAACGACGTGAAACTGCTACTTCAGTACTTACCTGACAAAGGACTGAAACATTATATCAATTACAAAAGACTGATTTACATGAAAATAATAAGACTTATTATTTTCAATTCCTTATAATCCTGAGTCCTGCGCGCTCCTTACTTTGTTACAAATAAAATAGTCCAACTTGACGGTTCATATGTCACCGATTCCGCCAAATATCTATCATTTCGCCTTAAAAACGATACTCATCTTAAACCTCAGTTTCCATCCTTGCTTCTTCTTCTATTCCTGACAAGCCACCGAGACGTCGAAAAAGAAAATGGCTTCAAAACCTTTTAATTTAGAAGTATTATTAGAGAGGTAACGACGGGTAATTTCTCTAGAAGGCTATTTCTATTGTCACTTTTCTCACATTTATACAGATAATTATATAATACAGTTGTAAATATTAATAACTGAAAAAAAAATGATAACTGCAACAAAGCTTTCGCATTTCAAAAGTAAATTCCCATGCCACGTTGCGTGTATTTAACGTAGTGTGTAATTATATATTCATCTCAAATCGAATCTGTAATTCATATTCACATTTAGTTACAATTTAGAAATTTTGTTACAAATGGAGTTTGAGGGTTTTGTGGTCCTAAAACTCAGTAGTTGCTTTTGTACAAATATTCTTAGTGTTGTTAAGCAAATCTATTGCTAAATAAGAATTTAGAATATTTATTTTGTAAATACAAAATGCATTTGTCGGAGTGGCGATCGGTATATAGTTGTTTCTTGCGTTAGGTCCCTAGGACATTGTAAGAATTTATTTTAACAAAATAAATTGAAATGTGAATGAATTATTGGTGGAAATAATCAATATATTTTAAAATTTAAATATAATAATAATTACCTTCCTTGTTTATAACCTGCACTTGTTTATAACTGCACTACTTCACAACCATGCTTATAACCTACCAACAACATACCATAATCTTCACAACATCCTAATTTTGTTCATATTCTGGTTAGATCTGATCATGTATTACACGATTACAGAAAAAATTTAATATTACACTCGTGAAAAAAGTAGAATTTACAACTCTCGTGAAATTACCACACTCGCTTCGCTCGTGTGGGTAAACGTTTCACTCGAGTTGTAAAATGATCTACTTTCGTCACTTGTATAATAAATAACTATTCTCGTTATATTTATTTCAATTGGAATCGCAAATCTCACCGACTCATTCCAACTCACACTAATTCAAACCAATAAGTGAATTATTTAAATAAAGAAAAAGATATCTTTCAAGTGATAATTGTATATCTTCTGTAATTAAGCTATATTCAATTATTTTTCCTACTTCCAGGCAAAATTAATACATTTCGCTGATTTCAAATGTTTCATGTATTTGTTCAATTTTAATCTTTTGTTTTACTATTTTTCCGAAAAGTCGCAGAATTTCGACGTTTTCGATAATAATGAAATTATTTAGAATAACTGAAAAATATACTCATTAGAGAAATATACCTGAGAAAAAAATCATTATTTAATTATTTCAATCCGATGTTAAAATTGAGTTAGTCAACCTTGAAGTAAATGTTCTCAGCCCAGGCAACAGGTGCTCTTGAACTTTTCGTTGCGTTATTCGAACTAAATTATGGAGTAGCTAATGTCTCAAATATGTGACCATTCCTTAATGATGATGTAGAAGGCGTAGATTTATTTCATTAAGGTAGGAGTACTGATTAAGCAAAAAAAAAATGAAGGAAAAAACATGTGGATATTGAATATCTATATAGATGATTCACTAAACTGGGTTGATACTAATACTAACGAATTACTACGATACTAATACTTTATTCGGAAATTACAGGGCAGTGAGCTGTGATATGGAAAACACATCAAGAGATTCTAGTTATGGAAAAAAGGTATCAGGGCAAATTGAATCATAACAAGCTGGTCGACTACGCTGGGGAACAAACGTTTTCTCAGAAAGTGAAAGATGTGACCTGTTAGAATCCTTCTATTGAATATAAAACTATTATTTAAGTTTTACTCTATTATGTAAGGTTTCAGAGAAACAGGGATTTATTTTATCAAACCTTAAATATTACTTCTAAAACTCTTGACTTTGCCTAATTGAAATATTAAATTTGCAAAATTACGTATTAAAACCTTGCAAAAAATAGAATAACCTATATGAAATGATCATTTATATCTTTTTTGCATCTCTATTGATTCGAGTTTTATAAAATTGGCAAATGGTTTCTTTGCAACCTTAATCGTAACGCACGATCCAGTTTAATAGGTTTCGCGGATAGGCATATTTAAACACGACAAAACTATAATTTATTAGTTATTAAAATAGTTAGTTTACTGAATTAGCATCCTTATCTTAAATGGACAGCGCCAGAAAGTTTTTTCATATCATCTTACGTCAGCCGAAATAAGTGAGGAAATTTTATGAATAAAAATGATATAAAAAAAAATCCATTAAATAATTAATCATGATTTTAAATTGTGATTTTTCCTCAGATAATACAATAAAGGCTGAATAAATTCGATAACAAAATAAAATACGATAAGGTCATTTCGTTCTTTTTTAGCAAATAAATAACTATTAGGGTGGGTCGAAAAACAAACATTTTTTTTTCGAAACGCTGTACCACGGAAAACTTATATATATATATATAGCTAGCGCATCGCACATGAAGTTTTGATTTTTCTCGAAAATTAAGTCTTTTTAAAATTTTGTTTGCATTGCTCTGCCAATAATATTTTAAACTGTTATAGTGAAAATCCTTTATTATAAGGGTTTGAAACATTAAAATCTTTTAATTTTTGGAAGCGCTAAATACTAAAAAATCGCTAAATTATTGCATTTAAGCTGCTTTCTAGCACCTAACAGAAAGGTCAAGTGTAGCATGCTGAGTTTTATGTAAATGACCCATTACTGAATTAATTTAACAATTAATTTTAATATAATGACAATATAAAGGATAAATAAAAAACAAATTAATGTTTACTTTTTATTACATTTAGTATTAAAAAGAACATACATTTCAACAATGAATAGATAAATGTTTTTGACCTCTGATTGAAAGTTTTGTGAACATTAAAATTATTTAATTAATAAATAAAAAACATTTTTAAGGTATATAATCTACTACAATTATATCATGATAATTGCAATTTGAAAATAACCTGAGAGCTTTAGGCTTTCAATTTAATCAAATGAGCGAAAAATGCATTTCTTTCGATCACAGGATCAACCACTCGAACCGAATTCTCTGGTATAAATCTGGTTGATTTGATAGCCTCAAAAATAAGTCCAGAAACATCTGTTAAATGCTTGTTTTTCTGTATTTTGAACCATACAGGTTTGTATGATTTGAGAATGAAAAATCCTAACATTTTATGTTCATCTGAAGGGGTTTCCACACTTCCGTACAACTCTGTTAGCTGTCGTCAACCATCGTGAGCAGGAAAGAGGACCTGGTCACGAACAGATAAATCCAGAGGACAGTTGCCTAAGTTTAAACAATAGCAGAACTTATGCCTAGCAGTTACTGTCGATCTTTGCTTGCAATGCTGCGATCAAGGTCTGGTATTTCACAATCAACACTTCCAAAATCCACTATTGGAAGCTTTTCACACTTACTGAGCTGGGTGCCAATTGGGCCACTAAATGACTTTGGCCCAGTCGTTTCACCGTCTAATGTTTGGAATAAATGCCGGAATGGTAAGCACTCGTTGAAGTGCAAAAGGCAAATATTGCACTGTAGCGGTCTTTTAACTTGTTTTTAATAAAACGTATAACACCAGTTCTCCAACCCGTGTAAGTAGCGGTAACATTACATCCAATTACTTCAACGTCATCCAAAGAAAAGCCACCGTTAGTCAAATGAGACATAATGCTATTAGCGATGTTTTGAGCAGAGCCACTTGGGGATGTAATGTGGCCTACATAAACAGATCCAGGTTCTTGTGTTATAGAATAATGATCTTCTTTTGCTGGTCTTCTAAAATGTTTTTGGTTGACATTTTCAATCACAAGGGCTTTATCCTTCCTTCCCTCGAAGTAAAGTCCTTAGAGGGGATTGCGTTCTCCTATACTCTGGTTTTGAAGTTCACTGCGTATACCTTTTTTTTTCCTTCTAATTTTACTTTTACCAATAATATGGGAGTGGTCATCATTACTTGCCACTTACACATATTCATCTTTCAAGCCTTTCACTTCAAACATTTTGAATTTCCCTTGATAAACCCATGATAAATTCAGGAAACAAACCCTACCCTCGTACACTAGCTTATAATTTTACTGCTTATGAGTTATGACGCAGTCTCATTATTTCGATACAAACGGAGTCAAAAGTCCTGGCTATTTATTCATTATAAATTAACAGATCTATAGATAGCTGCAACAACAGACGACGTGCCTGACTTGAGTTCCCGCGCTTATAAAATGCAATAATTTAGCGATTTCTGTGCTGCCACAAATTAAAAGATTTTGATGGTTTTAATTTTTTTTGTGTTTATCAACCCTTTTAATAACATATTTTCACTATACCAGTTTAAAATATTATTGGCTGAGCAATGCAAAAATTTTTTAAAAAAATTTGATTTTCGAAAAAAATCGAAATTTCAATTGCGATGCGCTAGCTGGGGGTTCAATTTTTCTTTTTTTACTTTTTTAATTTGCATTTTACTTACCTACCCCAGAGGCAAGTTTTCCGCGGTATACCGTTCCGAAAAAAAAAATTTGTTTTTCGACCCACTATACTAACTATTCTATATATCCAATCATTAATTTTTATTTTTTTTCATCAAAAGAGAGATTTTTTTGAATGCGGTATAGAGAAGAAACTCTTTGTTATCTAATGACGAGTCGTGTGTATTTATTTATTTTTTTTTTTTTTTTTGGCTTTTATTATCGCCTGTCTGCATAAGGGTCTGGCCACACATGTCCGCACCGGATCCGCACCGTAGCAATAATACAGGTTATGTTCAGAATATTTTTAATTTAACTTACATATTACCTTTAGTTATGCCTAAAGTGGCCTGTGTCTGACATGTGTGGCTTGAACTTTAGGCATAACTAAAGGTAATATGTAAGTTAAATTAAAAATATTCTGAACATAACCTGTATTATTGCTACGGTGCGGATCCGGTGCGGACATGTGTGGCCAGACCTTTATGTTGACAATCAGCGAATGTGGTGGCTGGATAAGAAAACAATGACATGTCAGGCATGGGAAAGAAAAGTACTCAGCAGCACCCCCTTCCTGGCTTGATTCAATTACTAGAGCTGTTTAAGTAAGGAGATCTCTTATCCAACACCTTTTTAATTTCCTCCTCGTATTTATTGGGATATCAGCCATGTCCATTATTAGGCGATTGTGATGGGCATGTAGGTTAGTGTGAAAACGTTTGTAGAGTGTGTTGAAATTTCTTTTGCCAAGAAATAAATTACATATTTATTATAAAACGTAACATATAAATAAATTACAAATTGTAGTATTAAACGATTAAATCAAATTAATTCTTGATTCTTCGAAACCTTACATAATTGAGAAAAAACTGGATATTTTTTTGTAATCAGGTCACATCATTTACTTTAAACAAATGTATCCACGTATTCGTACTTCAAGAAGACCTTTTCCTAAATTTGAATTTATTTTTGAAATTTCACCGATAATTTTTTTTTATCTCGAAAAAACTCTGCTTTTATAGGCACTTTTTTTATAGCGATTAAATTTGAATTCAAATTTTGTTTATTGTTATAAATTCCAGACGATTCAATGCTATTTCTAAAACGTTACCTTTTGTAAAAGTTTTTGTGTGTTTTAACCGTCTTCCAGCGTAAAGGTCAAAAATCGGAACAAAACTTTATAGCTTAACGTTATCTCCAGTACTTTACAATAATAAAAATATATGTTGGCAAGCAGTTATGACTTTATACAAATTCGATATTGTTTTCTTCTGTCAACAAGAGCGAAACAACCATTATCATTTAGAACTTAACGTAACTTTTCTCACAAACTACATCTTTCTACATCTAGTCTGAATGAAATTTTAGAGCTCTTTTGGATGGAAAAAAAATCTATCACTTTTTATTTAAACTCTAGCAAAGATTTTCCAAAAGAATTTAAATTGTTTAATTACTATTTTAATTTTCATTTGCTGATTTTCGAAGATTTTTTGGCAGGGGCAAATTAAAATACGAGTAAAAAAAAAAATAACACATTTTTATCGATAACCTACTATGACAGAGTTGCCAAAGAAGGATAGTGAGCTGTACCAAGTAAATGTTCATAAAAAACTAGGATAAATACCAATTCTTCGACATGGTTAAAATGACCACTCCAGAGCCCTGGTGAGGAAGTTGTTAATCTTTCTTAACTACACTTAAAGACAAATGTTTTCGACTATGACCCGAAACCAGGATTCGTTCTGACGGAGTTCTCAACAGGAGAAGGATGCAATTATTTCTAGTGGGTATAATTTGTCCTGTCGGCCCTGCCCTGAATTGGAATGGTCCGCATTGTCTGTACATTATTCCCGTTTTTTTTTTCGTTTTTTTTTTGGGGGGAAAATACGGCGTTTAGAAGGTCTTAAATCAATCTCATTAAATACTACCTTCCTTATTCAATCCTTCAAAAACTACCCTCTTTATTCTGGTTTAAAATAATGTAAAGTCTGAACGCACAACATCGAGATTAGTCTTCTAATATCAATGTGGGCTTAAATAATGATATTGGCGTAAAATTATCACACAAACAATTAGAGCTCAAATTAGTAACAACGATAAAAAAAACTGTGGCTAAAATGTAACTGTGTGCTTCGCTCTTCAACGTAACTCAGACACTAGTCGACCGCTTCTTACATATGATCTGCTGTGAGCCTAACCAGAAAGGCGTAGAGCAATCCAACATTTAATCACGTACTAATAAATGACTGTAACCTTTTCAGCCACTCTTATGTTTTATAAGATATTAAGAGACTCTTATGTTTTTTAATGATTAAAAAAATAGTCTTAAATCATTTTTTAATCATTAAAAACAAAATTACTTCAGAGAAAGAAATTTCAAAAATTCAACATTTAAACGCTCAATAAGCGCAATACCTTAGTTGATTTAAAATATCATTAATATGTACTATTTTTCAACGACTTCATTAAAAATTATGAAATTAATACAAAAAAAATTTACCTGATACTAGGTGATTTGTTCACGGCGGACCTAAAAACGAGCTTTATAATTCAAAATTCAGTTCGAAATTCTTTTAAAGGTCGCAATATATTTATGTGCAACTAAATGATTATATTACTTCACAGTTATAAATCAGTTTATGACTAATTTTATTTAAGTTTGTTTTCTCAATCTCTTTCAATATAACTTGTACCGTTGAGTGTACACATGAACAACCACTAGTCTCTAACCCACATTCTATTGACCCAGTGTTCCACGTTGCTCTTAGGTATTTCCCTTTCCCATTCTATAGGGTTACAGTTCTTTGTGCAACTGCCCTTCCGTAACGTTACGCCTTATAAAAATGTAACGAAGCCAATAAACCGCAGAACAGTTTGCAGACCATTATTAAAGATTGCAAACATAATCGGAAAAGAGAAAGGTGAAACTGACTCAGTATCAGATTGAAACTGTATTCAATTTCGACCAAATAAATACTGTATCAGTCAGTAAATAATAATGAATAATAAAGGACCGATTTCAAGTTCGTAATTAAAAAAATTTAATTAAAAATAAATTGAATACTTTTGATGAATCATTCATTTTCTGAAATCATCGAACAATTGCACTGTTCTGCAAAATAAAACGATTTAATATTTTACTGATTGTTAGATTTTCATATGTCCTGAGAACGAATTTAAATTCCAAAACATTTTATCACCGTTTTTGGAGGGAATGAATATTTTTTGAAAACTAAATTAGCTCGTTTTTACTTTCATTTACCTTTATATGAAATATATAGTAAGGAAAGTATTGCGATCGTAAAAAATTTCGACTTCTGGTTTTCAACGGAAATACACGTTTTGGGGTTCCCCGAGTCCAAATAACGAAGTCCCGCGAAATGGTCTGTGGGTGTATCTCTGTGTGTGTGTGTGTGTCTTCTATCTACACACACCTTACTTAATGTGAATTCACTATTTTACAAAAATTGGAATAATATAGATCAAGTCTTCCACTAGGTTAAAAACTATCAAAAAATAATATCTTTCTATTTTAATAAATATTACAAACATTCTAAGCTGTAGAAGTTAGAAGATCGTAAAGCAGATAGATGTATGCACTTCATTGCAAAACATAAGATTTACTTTGACTAATCTTGGTAACCCCCTTGATAATAGAGCACAATGATATTGTGCTGCATGGTTACAAATGTCTGACCAATCACCCATTGCCCAGGTCCAACAAGAATTAATAAAATATATATTCACAATTATTTTCTTGTGGCTGGGTCATTGTGAGCATGCATATCCGTAACCTCCATATGCATCTCCGCGGGGTGTCAATCCACAAAAATCCAATAATTCATCAAAGATCCAATAATTTGTATATCTTTCCTTCAGGAGAAAAGACATCTAAAACAGTATTGTTTAACACTAGGCTTTTGGGGGCTGTACAATTCAATATCTATCCATAAAACAATGACAACCACATGTTTGTTAAATTTCCATTGACTCTTGAGTCAATTGAAATAATGAAGCATTACATTATTGAAACTAGACTATCAAATACCTATATTTCAAAATTATGTTCACATCATCAATTTTCTCATTAGTCCTTTAAGAATATTCTTCTTGGCAGATATAAGTTGTCATAGTTGAAATTGGAAAATATATACATTTGAATAAAATGTCGAATGTAAATGGATTATATGATTAAAAGAAAATCTTCAACGTCATTCTCAAAGAAAATTTAATCTCTCTAAGGAAATAAATATATCTTTGAACCTTTTGCTTAGTAGCTTAGTTCCCCCAGTAGAAGACTCAAGACTATAATCCTCTTTTCGTCAGGTTAAGACTTGGATCTAATGCCCATGGTAAGTAATCCTCCAGTTGCTGTGCAATAATCCAAAAAGGCATCTATTCTAATGGAGAGCTAAACATTTCATCGAAAAAATGTAGTGCTGACCTGTAGAGATTCCACACATCATACTTATCGATCAGTCATGTACATAAATAGTTGACATACTTTTTTTTATGTGGTTCCTAATTCGTTACTAAATTTAGGCTGTAATGCATAATTTGCCAGTTCCAATTAAATATAATTTAAAATGTTATTATAAAACCATCTGTAGACAGAAATTAAAAAAAAAAAGTTTCCCTTTTTTTTCGATGGAATTTGATCCAGTGAACTAAATAAAAAATTAAACCCACATCGCAATTTTATCTAGGCTTAACAACTTAACATAACAAAAGATGAATAAAAATACTATTACTACTAGAATTATTCACAAATAAATTTAGATCTTTCCATTTCAAATTAAGATTTCTCAAAACCAACTAAAGAATTATTAAAACACCTATTACTCACAGAAGAGTATAAAGATTAAATAACTACGTTTGTTTATGTGATTCTAAGGAATTTTATAATAAAATTAAAATATCCTCTCAAAATTAATTTCTTTCATATATATGTTAAGTATAAGAGAATTTTAAAAGAATTAAATACTTTTTTTTTAAAAGAATAAATTTCTTTAGAATTTAATGTTAAAATTAAAATAGCCTATTAAAATTCTTGTGCAATAAATATTCTTTTTTCTGTTCTTTACAGTATAAATTTTAGTATATTTAGGAGTTTTAATACGCGGAAGACGAGAATTTCTCTTTTTAATATTTCATAAAAATGCAGTATTTAATATGTTTTTATTAATATTAACAGAAGTTTGATGAAAACATATAAATAATTATCTTATTTATTTGTTTTTATGTTTTAGGTAAGTGGCTCCACTTCTTTGCAATTTTCTTCTCAACTCTTTTTAGGGTAAGATATTTTTGTTGATAATTTTTAAATTTTGTTTGTTAATTTTAGTAAATATCTTCCAAATGATATATTTTAATCGAACCTTGTCACTAAAATTGTTGTAAAGAATTGAAAAAAAAGATCAAAAAGATTTCCTAACGAATCATTACTCTTTTTTTATTCTGTCAAAGATGAAAAATTAATTTAGAATATAGTTTAGTAGTAGTCGAAGTTTAGTACTGATCTCTTTATTAGATCATATCACATTACATCTCAGTCATGACAATGGTAATATTGATGACTGAAGACATTGGGTCCTACTATTAAACAAAAAAAAATTGTATCGTCAGTCAGTTAAGGGTACTTCTTTTCTCATCGCATGTTTTTATCATGTTTGTAAGATGTTTCATGAATTACAACTATCGTTGTGTGCTAGTCTTGCGCAGAATTAGTTGAGGAAAATTATAATATAATTCGTGAAAAAAATTATTTAAAACAATGCGGTTTTTAGTTAGTCCAGTTTTGTATTGGACGAGTACAATATGTAATCTCTTTATTATTTATTATAGTTTTGTGTATTTATTTGCTTATCATTTGTTTATTTCTTTTAGTTTTAGTTATTTATATTTTAGTTTTGTATTGGACGAGTACAATCTGTAATCTCTTATAAAAAAAAAAGTTTACATGGTTTGCTGGATTCTATTGTACCTAATAATATTGTTTTTCTCGGCTTATTTGTTTTCTTTATTTAACTAATAATTATGGGAGGGGGTGTGGCCTGGCTGCAAATATATAAATTTTTTATTCAACACTTCATGTATGTAAGGGAACATATATTGTTCTTGAAAAAAAAAAACCTTTTATCAGTCGGCTCCTAGCTCTTAAAAGTTTTTTCCTGCTATTTATTTATAACGGAATAAAGCGAAAGAACCTACAGTTTTCCAGATTTATCGGCGCTATGTATTATGTTCCTATTAGTTTCATATTGTTCTTAAAAAGTCTCATATTAAAAAACTTTTTAATAAGGCTCTTCATTGTAAATGGTTTGTCTTACGTGTTTTTTTTTAAATATCGCTAGTGGTTTCCTAATTAAGATAAAATACTGATTTGTTAAAAATGGATTGGTTTGTACGCTAAAATGTATTCTAAAATAACATATCATGTTTTTTTATTGTAATATACATTTCATTTTATTAAAAAATATAAATCTTTTGCGGGGCTTGGCCCTAGGCAAATTTATAAACTTTAAAATAATTTATATTTATTGATTACTACCGCCGTAAATTCATCTAGGAAAGTAATACCAAATTGCGTCCTACATATTAGGTTCATAAAGGACGTAAATCACCAGATAATGCACACATTATTATTCTCCCATCTCGACCCCATTATATAGAATTAGAATAAAGGAATATATCGATCTATTGGATCAATTCCTTACTGTAGAAGCAATCTTACTAAAATATTGCCGGTTTCAAAATTAAAAAAATAATGATGATTGTAAGTAAGTATGTCACGAATAAATCCATTTTTCTACAGAAATGCGTCGTAGTCTGTCTTGGCTAATTTGAACAGGAAAAGGTCACAAAACCCGAGAAGTCCATTAAAAGTGGGGAGAGGTAAGTAAAAAAAGGGGTTTACAGTTTGGAAAAATAAATCTTATTTTATGAATAAAAAATAAAATGAATTAAGTACTTCTCTTTAAGGTCTTAAGATGAAACATGTACTTTGGTTTTTAAAAATCATTAAAAAGACAAAATGTAACGAAAATTAATAAATAATACCCGCTGCAACCCGGCGACGAATCATGGCTTCCACCAAACGCTGTAACCGATTGTCAGTATCCTGTGGAGTTGTCATCAAGTTCATGAAAACCAAAATTATTAAGTAAGCATTTTCAGCGGTATTTCATTTCCAACCGTGTCTGATGTCCCATCCATTGCATTGTTTTCTACCAGAGTCCAGGTTTCTGAGCCATACATCAGCCAGAACATGACGAATCAGGGGGATCGTTTATAGAGATCGGCTTTAGTCTGTCTTGAGATGCGATAAACTGGCCGTAGATGATTAACCGTTTTCTTGGCCCAAAGTAACATAGAAATAATAATATTTAAAATTTAGTATTGAATCCAACTATTTAATTGTCTATACCAATAGCAGAATAACTTTTTAAAATGGCGCCTAAGAGAACTTCTAAATCCCAACGATTCCTATTTATTTGCTATTGTAGTATTCACGTAACTTAAACGAAGATAAGCAATCATGCAATATCACCCAGCAGCTGATATGCTTACCTACTACTAAGCATAGCCAGCCAGGATCGAAACGCGCGGACGAGAATGTGTTACTGTCTTCAAACTTTTTAAGTTACCTCTAGAATTATTATTATGGAATTATTATTGTTACCGTTTTTGACAATAAATAATTTTAAAAATAATGTTATTAGAAGAGAAACTATTGATAATGGCCGGGAATTGAACGGCTGGTCTCTACATTCCATCGCAGCGGTCTTAATTGAGCTAAACGTGGGGTCTATCATAGCCGTGGCAACCTTATCTCTTTAATGATCTCATCCGCCAAGTAAATATTTTTTTATATATTTTTTCTAGATAATCTCTCACAATCTTCACAGATGTGAAACATGGCCGCTTACAGTAAGAGGTGAGAAAGGCCATATGGTCTTTGAAAATAAAGTATTGCGTAGAATAGTCGGGCCGAAGAAGGATGAGTCAACAGGATTTAGACGGCTACACAATGCGGAATTGCGTGAGCTTTACCCGGTAAATGTAATCGAGTCTATATCTGCGCGTCGGTTAAAGTGGGCATGCAAAATTGCGAGTCTTAGTAGCGAAAGAATACTTGAAATATTAATAAACGCTTTGCCGACTGGAAAACGACCGAGGGGTAGGCCTAGGCGAAGGTGGGATGATTCGGTGAAAGCAGATCTTGTGAATTTGGGATTGGACGGGGGGAGGTGGAAGGAGTTATGTAGGGACCGATTGGTGGTGTCGGCGTCGGGCCTTCGGGTCCGTTAAGCCTTATTCTTTTCTATTCTAATCTCTCACATTAGTCGTTGTTACTCGGAATTGGAAGAAATTATATGATTATAATTATATGACATGGGATAGGACAATGGCCAGAAAGTACTGGGCTTGACTTGTTATCGAAAGGAGGTTTTGTTAGCATGTCAGTTTTAACCAGCCTTTTTTTTAATTTGTTGAAAATCAAATTATGGGTGTGAAATAAAGAAAATGTTAAAATAGCCCAGGTATATATATATATTTACCTAGCAAGAGGTTTTTAATTATGATCTTTGAAATCCTCTATAACTGAAACCCACTTACTTTCCCTTTATACTTGGAAACCCAGTATCTCTTGATAATTGGACTGACAGAACCATTGGTCTTCCAATCAGCGGTCAATTAGTTACGGGTATCAGTCACAACCAATGCCGCCTTCGAGTGTATTTCCCAATTTGTTACCGACTTCTAGTAATTGCTGCCGCGGCGTCGTTGACATTTCCAACAGTTATCCTAAGACCTCCATGAATAACTAACCACTTGTCTATTTCTTTTGAAACGAAGCTTCAAGCGATCGATTCTCTGAGCTTGATTTGAATTTCTTTCCGCAGAGGGAAATAATCTGTACGCTCAAGGAATACAAAATATACTGAATCATATTATATATGTGCGTTTGTGTTTGTGAGGTCGACTATATATGGGAAGGTTATAATGACATTGAAGGGAGTCAGATTTGCTTTTTGTTCTTGTTCTGCAAATTTAATTTATAATATAATTGTATTACGTAGTCTTAGTACGCAAATATATCCATATATACCATCCACATTATATGAAATGTTCAATTTATTTGAATTCTAGGGATAAATCTTAATTCTAGAACCTAAAAAAAAAATTTAATTGGTTTATTCGATTTTTGAAATTTCTTTCAGTCTTCTTTGTAGCTTTGTGTTTCGCAGGGTGAGATGATATATTACTAAATATATAATTTAGCCATGTTATAACTTTTTCAAATCGAACCTTAATATAAAATAGAGAAATAAACTTGTCTTTCATGAAATAAATTTCCACTTCCTATAGTTTTCTTTATTTAACAAGTCTAATACAAACATCTAAAAGCCAACGTCTCCGATATTTCTTCCATCTTCAGCGCTTATTCTACATTTAAGGTCTGTTGCACATAATTTTCATTTTTTCATAAGTTTGCTATTCTCATATGTTTACATTATTTTATTTAATTCGTCATTGTTTACTTCACATATATACTTTTTAAATCAATTAAACATTCTAACAAGGAAGTCTTTACATAATATGACATATTTATGTATGTGATGTTTTCCGGTAAAAATTTTCGAGTCAAAACAGGCAAAAACTCAACTAAAAACGCTCATCCAAATATTTGTTCTCTATTTAATGAAAATGATGTAGAATTTATTTTTTGCAATTTTATGAGTTTTTCATAGCAAATAATGTTTTACTATTCTTGACAAACTTTCCTAAGATATTTCACAGTAATTATTAAAAAAAAGAAAAAATCAATTATAATGAATTTATTCTATAAGTTTTATAGAACTACTCGTTATTTTTAATATTAGGTTGATTACCTGCCTTCAAAATAGGTTGTGGAAAGCCCCATAACAGTAAAATTACTGTCTGTGCAAATGGAGGTATAAAGTTAGATAAATATTTGATGTTACCTGAGCTTGATGCATACCAAATAGGTAGTAAATCTGTTATTCTATCTGAAGATATGTATTCATATATACACGCCTATATAATACCCCAGAAATATTTCCCGAGAAAGGATTATGACCCAGTAACATTTATTACCGTATAAAACTATTTTCCGCAATAAATCTGGAACGCTAAAATTTATAAGTGGTATACAACATACGAATTTAAAAACAAAAAATCTGGTGCGATGCGCGCAACACACAACTTTCACTTACCAACTTACTTAGATTAGAAATTAATGCGTTTTGTTAATTGTCACTTCTCAAATGAACAAAACAGCTTTAATTATGAACAATGGTCTGTGCTTAAAGGCGAACTCCGCATGCATGGGCTCAACGCGTTTTATGACTTGACTGAATATTTTTCTTTTTTTCTCTTATTTATGTATTCTTTATTTTTACCATATCTCATATTTAGCCATTTCTCATTTTTAGGCGTAACGAGAGACAGTTAATTTCTCCATATAAACAAAAACAAAGGTACTTTATAGGAAACAAACAAACAAAAATGGCCCCAACCCCACCCCCCACCCCCCAAAAAAAGCCCCCTCAGAACATTTTAATAATGATAAAGCTTACCTGATATTAAAGGACACCTAATTTTCATTAAACATGACGAATTTGATAAAAATCGTTAAAGCCGTTTTTGAGATCATCGAAAAAAAGGTAAAAATTGGAAAAAAAATTATGAAATAAAGTACCCGCTGCGTTTGACCAATTTTGATGAAATGTTGGCTATCACATCTTTGGCATAAACATACATCAAATACCCAGTTTGATCAAAATCGTTAAAGCCTTTTTTGAGTAAATGAAAAAAAACACGTAAAAATGATACAAAATTTATTAAGTAAAGTCCCCCCTCCGGTTGATCAATTTTAATGTAATGTTGGCTATCGCATCTTTGGCATATACATACATCAAATACCCAGTTTGATCAAAATCGTTAAAACCGTTTTTGAGTAAATAAAAAAAAACACGTGAAAATGATACAAAATTTATTAGGTAAAGTCCCCCCTCCGGTTGATCAATTTTGATGAAATTTTTACATTCATATCTCCGACATATAAAAAGATCAAATACTTAGTTTAATCAAAATCGTTAGAGCCGTTTTTGAGAAAATCGAAAAAAACTTAAAAAGTTGTTAAATAAAGTACCCCCTCCCTTTGAGCAATTTTGATGAAATTTTTACTGTCACATCGCAGGCATATACATACACTAAATACCCAATTTCAGGTTCGCACGGTTTATAGTTTTATAGCTAGTCTGTTTACACACACACACACACACACACACACACACACACACACACACACACACACACAGACCATTTCGCGGGACTTGGTTAATTGGACTCAGGGGACCCCAAAACGTGTATTTCCGTTGAAAACCGGAAGTCGAAATTTTTCACGATCGCAATACTTCCACTTACTGTATATTTCATATAGGTAAGTGAAAGTAAAAACATAAATAAATAAAAAATGAACCGGCCGTGAAGACGAAATTTACTTATAGAATGAAAAATAAATCCTTTCGTCTACAAATAATTCTTTTCTTAAATCACTCTTGATTATCTGATTCAAATGGGCAGCTTATATTAAATGTTAAATCACTCCCTATGTGAAAGACTGTTACCAATGCTGGTTAATATTTTTCAATGCATTTTTAACCTTAAACTCTTTTTTTTTTCAGTAGCATAGTTGATATTTCTATATCCTAAAAATTGCAACAATAATAAAGGAGAGAATGAATTGTGCTTTTAGTCTAATTATTAGGTATTAAATCGCGATAATCCCGATTAGTGCAAATCTGAACCTGTTTTGATACTTGTTTGTAGAAAACTAGCGTGATTTATGATGTGTCCGCAGCCCCATAAAGCGGTTTGCCCGGAGCAAACATATCAATTGACGTGGATCTAAGTAATATAGACCCGGTAACGGTATTGGGCCAATATAAGCCATTATACCCCAATAGATAAGGTGGTAATGGCATAATGACCGGGTCCACATGGTGTACCAATAGCAATGATATCACTCACCTCAATAGCCTTCATTTCTTGCCTAATAGATCTGATACCATTCCAATTTTCCAATAATGGTATCGATAACGCTTTGGTTTGGTTCTGCATTGGCTAAATAATACGTTCCTATTTTACGATTTATGGGTTTTCTTTCCAACAGATGTTCCATTGTCCATGATTATGACTTTTTCCAAGAATAATCACAAAGGTGGTCATGGTTGTGATATTCAAGCCTGATATCGTTATTTTTTTATTTATAAAAATAGAATGAAATAAATTTATTTTTTAAATTTATTTGTCAATTTTTTCTATATTTATATAGAATTTTTATTTTTTCTATATTTATATAGAAAAAAAAAATTGACAGTATTACATCCATAGGCTTTCCACTCTAGTTTTAAAATTTGTACCAAGACCAGCAGTAATTAGTAGCCCTTCCAAGCCCTAGCTTCAAAGTCCCTTCCATTCCATGAAACAGGTTATGTAACTTTTCAGCATCTATAATTTGCTTAAATCAATTTTGTTGTAAGAGCTTTGATGTAACTCTTGTACAGTCCAACAATTTCCTAGTTGATTAGTTAAATCTCCCCGTCCAACCTAGGCATGTGTTCTGCCCAACAAACTTCCAAATTTTAATGACATGGTTCCTTTTTATGTATTATTAAGTATTCCGTCAGCAGGTACACTGACATCCCAACGGAGCCTCGAACATCTGGGACATGATATTGTAATACTATAGCGTGATTAAATTATCTTTATTTTTGACAAACGATGATTCTCAATGTCAGACAAACAATAAAATCTCAAAATATTAACAATGTTACAAAATATAACTGCTTGTAACGAAACGGTTAGACAAAAGTAACCATATGATTCGATATTCAGAGCAAGGCTAAGACTCTAGACCATTGCTCGTTATATTAGTCTGAATTCGAACATTCTAGTAGGATCTCGAAAAGAGTAGAATATTCTCGAACAAACAAGAAGCTGTGCTAGAACATTTTTTAACTGTTCCAACAATAATTCCAGAACCCTTTTTTAATGTAAATTACCAAAATCATATGGTTTTGTTTCACTTTACAATATTATCTGTTCATCTGGGTTAGGATGACCTCTTTTTTCCTCTACCTATAAATTGATGGTTTTATATATAGAGTAAGGGAGAGATAGAGAGAGAGAGAGAGAGTATATTGTGCTATTAACCCCAACACTGTTCCTAGATCAAAGATGCAAATATAAAATTATTTTATTTTTAAAAAAGGAGCTTCTTTTGATATCTATAGAACTAAAAAGTGATATTTATGAGAAAAATTGGTTGTCACAACCCAGGTGGAAAGATGAAATGATTTTTCTAAGGTTCCAGGCTCTGTTGGGATGGCTGTGAACATGCTGACGGAAAGTTATAAAATACATGAAAAGAAATCGCCCTCCTTTTAAATTCACAAAAAAATATGTGAGATTGCAGGAATTGACTTGAGACAGTGGTAGCGTACCGCGCTTGTTACAACATAGAGGCCAATATTTTCGAATCAAAAATAAAATATGATTATAAATATTAATAATTAAATTAATTTATGAACATTAATAATAGTCAAAATGTCAAAAGATCCTGCCTGCTGTTTGGACAATTCGCAATAAATCTGAAATATATGGGTAAGGATATCAGTGAAGAGGATATAAGAGTGTTTTAGGCCTTTATATTACCATTTTAATTTCATTGAATATCGTGTAGATTAGCTTATCCTTCCCTCAGTTTCCTGAAAGAACTGGCTTAGAGCACTACCCCTAATAAGGATCCGAGCTGATGAAGATAGGCCTCCTTTGGTGGCTCTTGTTTTATTCATGCTCTTCGCTAATAACACCTCTCAGTACCTCTCCCAAACTGATGAAACACCTTTGTCTTACTGATAGCGCCTTCGTAATCCAGTATTATAGGCTTTTATGTCGGCTATCCCATCTAGAGTTCTGCAAGCCATGGATTAATAACCGTATAAATTTCATCTAAACAATGATAGCCTGCCTGTACTTTCTGGATGGTGGATTCTGGATTTTACGGTTTCTGGATGGAAGCAACGTCCTTTTAAAAATTAATTAAAATCATTCTTTTATATTTACGATGTTGTCGCAACGTGTCAGAAACCAATTCAGAGACTGGATTGGAGCAGAGAGAAGTCAAATTATTGACCTCTTATTGGTGGATTTCTTTAGGGAAGTACAGTTGGTACTTCGGTCAAACTACTCAATTTATATCCTGACTAATACCTAAATTTATTTGTACATGAATATTTATTTTGCCTTTCTGAATTTTCGAAAAATAGGACAGAGTAAGACAGCGACTCCTGATTCTGTACAGGAATCGGCTGCGACAGACAATTCAGTCGTAGATTGGCACTGTCGGCACGCACAGCTCCTCTGACGCGTGAGCTTATGCTCTTACATAAGGTCACCGTATAAACTCCCTTCTATTTTCGTCGTTAGAAAATAAACAAACTTTATTCTTGGACTTATTCTAAGACCCGTCATCTATTGTTCGTTAAATCAGAAATCAATAGACTTAGAAATTATTTATTTGCTTAACCCTTTGAATATACTTTCACTGTAATTTCTATTTAATATACTATAGACTACAATTAGTATTAATTTAAGTATTTGTATAATATAATATATTATTATAATATTATGTATATAATATTGTAATATATGTATAAATACTATATTAGTATTAATTTAAGTATTTAAATTAATATATCTACTAACGCAAAATATTTAAATTATATTTTAATTCATTCTAAATGACGCAATCTTTAATTCAATGCTTTTCAAATCTACATCAATTTTTTTTTATCACCACTTTTTTATATGAAACCAAATTACAGATTACTCAGAATTGCTTCTATATGTTAAATTTTTTAATGTATGCTCCTATACATTAATTTTTTTTGTTTACGATGATTAGTTTTTTTTTTGTTTGGGAAGCACTATCGATAAATACATTCACACATCGAGGCTGCTCCGAATACTTATGAGACTCCATTGTCGGGGAATCCTTTCAAGTTTCAAATATTTTTTTTTTCTTTTATTAGGGGGGAGGTGAAAGGACATAAGTCAGACCCCCACCAAAATGATGTAGATACGCCCATGAACGGTCGAGTATTTACCGTTTTTCAACCTAATATTATGTATTTTAAAAAAATAGTGTAGAGGGTGGTATGTGTAAAGGTAGTGTAATGTTTAAAAATCGTTGGTTTTTTATTCTTTCAATAATTAATAATAAAATATATCTTATTTCAAACTTATTTTATTTGCCATGAAATTTAATTAAAGGAACGAACAACACTCTTTTAAAGATTTAATAATAAAACATTCACAAAAGGTTATTACAAGGTCCTCAGTTTCATTAACCATCATCCGAAGCCTTCCTCGAATTACACAGACCGCGAAACTAAATGCTATCGAATCGTAAAGGAGAACACCTGCAAAGGATTAGGAATTTGATATGCATTCTAATTCATGTAAGAGTAGGACTAAAACAATTATTCACATTTAGTCACTTTACTTGGAACAATAGATGATCAATAGATTGTTTTATAGAGCTGTGAATCCTGAAATCATTATTCTAGGTTCGAATTAATTAATTGCCGGAAAAACAGTGTTTTTCGATAAATCTGTTCTACATTGTTACCTACTATACAATATATTTTTTTCTTTTTTCCTGCGAGATTCATTTTAAGTAACATTTTATGACGCTAGTTCAATGCGCAATTGGAAGTTGTATTTCCCTTATTTACTCTCCCTACGAAACCACTTTATTTACTTTTCTAATTACATAATTAAAATTATTAAAGGTTTGCTCTGCCATAATATCAAGGTTTGTATTAAAAAATATATATAATAATAAAAAAAAAACAGGTTTTAAACACGATCCTTCATACCAAACTATTAAATTTCATAGTTGATTCCATGCAAGCTAATAACTTTAGAGTTAATGCTGTAATAAAGTGTAAATTAGTTATCGCTGGGATATAAACCGCAGTAAATCTGGAAATTGCCCTATTGACTTCCGACCTTCCTAAGGCCTTTATTGTTCATTTCGCATTTACTAATTCGTAGTCAACTTTCGGTATTAAAAAGTGTATCGAAACTTAGTATTTCTATTGTTGATTGCTTTTATAAGCTGAAACATATATTTGTGCCATTAAAAACGACATGTCAAAACCCTGCAAATTTATTGTTGATTATCTGAAATATTGACATTTAATGAATGCTGGATTAGAGTAGGTACCATGGCTGGGTAGGTAAGGAAATCTCTCTTTCTGCTCCTTTTTAATCTACTTCCCTTATTCCAGACTACATTGGCCATATCTCTTTCAAAACTCTTTTTATGTTCGTTAAGAAAAAGTGTTTTGTAAAGTATCTTCATAGGGTGAGTGGTAGGATATATAAAACTTGATGGCTTTTTAAAATGTTTAAAAACAAATTAAAGGTTGATGGTTTGAATCTATTTATAAATCAATACGATTATTCAGAAGAAATTGCACTAACTATAAGTCCGATTATTATTCGAATTTATACTTAACACAAACAATATATTATAGCAACTATTAACAGTAGTGACCTGACATACACTGATAAGCTTCTTGCTGATGTTTTTCAGATTGAAATACCTTAGTCTAATGTTTTTAAATAACTTATACAAAAATAAATGGAATAATAACATCGGTTTTAATATTTAGTTTAAGTTGTACATTAAGTTCTTAAGGTTTGCATTCAAACCAGGTTTGAATTACCTAAATGATATACATTTATAGAAATAGATATTCAATATTCAAATTCAGGAAGTGAATCTCAGATTACAGGATATAGATACAGAGTTGTCTTTTATTGTGCTGAATAAGTTTAAATATCAAAGTTGATTTTACCATTGTTAGGCGAATTAATTTTACGTTAGCTCTTATCAATTATATTGTTAAGTTCAAAGCAGGACTTTCGACAGGACGTTGTGGATAAGGCATGAATCTGTTTAATGAGCTGAGGTCAGAGCATTGGCAGATCCAGAGGGGGGCTGTGGGGGCTGCAGCCCCCCCCCCTTTACGATCGGCTAGATCTGCCCATGGGTCAGAGGAAAGTTAGCCAATGCTATAGTTTAAGTATCATAAACCACAGGGGATGATGAAAGCAAGCAAATCGAGATAGTGGTTTTGAACAGTTGGCCAATTTATAGGTGCGTCGGGAACGGAGATGTTGAAATTTCTGAGCCCGGGAGTGCTATTCCACCGGATACGATAATTAATACCCAGGTTCGGAATTAAGGCCGAAATTCGTATACTTATTATATGAACTGATGGCATTTTTTTCTCCGAAAATTTTTCCTCATCTCCTTTTTGGCTTGATTCTGGTAGCATACTGTTTTACCAAATCTTTTTTTATTGATAATATTGTGTCAAGAAAAATAAATTTCTCACTAAATATGCAAACCAATAAAGATATATTTTTTAAAAAATATTACTGTTGTCAAAACTAAGAAATACTAGTTGGTGACAAACGAAACTTGACACACAGACGTCAGACATAACGACGATTTATAAACGATTTTTATTAATTTGAAGCGACATCCAAACAGTTGATTCAGGAATATGTCTGAAACAAGCATGAATACGAGAAGTTTAAAAAGACAATGGATGAGAGAACTGCTCACTTAGACAGCCAATGTAATTGAATCAAGTCAGGAAGGGGTTGCTGCTTGGTGCTTTCCCTCCTCATGCCTGACCTGTCATTATTTTCTATTTCAGCCATACAAAAAGGAATTGACTGTTTAAATCTATCTAAACAGAAATATAATTACATAAATTAAGACACCATCGTTTTTACTAATGACTCCTATGCGATAAGTGTACTTGTTAATATAAGAAAAAAATTATAAAATCTCCGTTCCTTACAATTTACAATGCCTAGCTGCCTAGCTGTTTCATTTGGCTATTTGAACGCTCAGAACAATGCCCTGCGTCACCAAAATCCTTAAGGATTAAAGCATGTAATTTATTAACCTCGTCCGTTGGCCAATGGAGAGCAAACATTCCAATGGGGACCTCCGGGTATTTACTAAACATGGTCGGTATTCCCTCTATCGATTATCTTTCCCCTTATCATGCCTTAGTTGCGGTCAGTTTTCTTCGGCCTTCAATTAGTTCAGAAAGAATGATAAAGATATATATATGAATAATCGACTAAATCAGGTGAATTAAAAAAATTCTACCAAATGAGAATTCCCAAAGGCAAGAATATTCGTGTACTTCAAAAGTAGGTAAAGAAAAAAAAAATCTAACGGAAATATGCTTAAACTAGAATCTTATTTATCTTTTTTTTTTTTTTTTGATTGATTAAAATTTGATTTTCTTTCCTTTTATTAAATCTAGTATGGATAACAAGATTTTTTTTAAACCCAGTTTATAACTTGTCTACGGAACATCTGTATGATTTGGTATGGTTAATTATACTGATCTACTTGAAAATCAAAGAACAATGATAAATCGGATTAGATCCATGGATATAGCTGAAGAACCTATTGCCGAAGAAAATTAAAAGTTACCATTATTTCTTTGGATAGAAAACAGAAGACATCACCGATTCGTTTTTCCAAGGATAAGTGTTACAAAGGAAGTTCTCATAACAGAAAGAGATGACACTGAGTATTGGTAAATTTAATTAATGACACGGAGTTGTCATGATACGAATATGCACACATTGTTTTAAAGAATTAAAGCAAAATTTAAATAAATGTATCTGAATTAACCAGAGTATGAGCTACATCAGAAAGTCAGAGGTACGCCCGTTATGCAAGGGGTAGGGACTCTGTAATTTAGTCGGGAAATTAATTCCACATGAACCGGCTCCAGGGAACATAAATCCAGCTGTGGACCCTCCTAACACCATAACCGATGTCCTTTGACTGCGAAATTCCTTCTGTAGAACCATCCGGTTTGATCACGGACCTTCGGTTTTTTTTTTGGTTTTTTTCTCTGACACTCGGACGAATAAACATTAAATGTTCAAATTTCAAAGGGGTCTTAGCTCCAGGGCTCAGTGATGTCCAATCAATGTTCAATGGCTTATGTTCACAGAGATTTCCAAATCATGCGACTAATATTCGCTTGCCCGTCCCAGTTTTCCCTCCGATCAGGCGGCTCTTACGAATTGACCATTTTTTTTTTTTTTTTTTTTTTTTGATCCAAAACTCGGAGTTATCAATATTATAACCCATTTTTTCTATTAATTTAAAACTAATCATTTAATAGTAATTTAAAACTAATCAAATATCTTTAACTCGGTTGATTAGTCTTTCTTTTTTGTGTTTTTATTTTTCTATTGCTACAATCAGGTGGTCTTAAATCACCTGTGATCTCCCGGAACATAAGGGTTACTACAAGCAAAAATTCTTTCTTCGCCCATAAGCACTGGAACATCATGCAGTCGTAGGTTAAAGTTTTCGTTCTTTTATCTAAATCCTGAATACTTCTCTTGATCCTGTTCGTCTTTTCCACATTATTCCTTATAATAAGAATAATTTTCTTACTCATTAACAAAGGGAGCTTTATATCCGTGAGGGCGTTGAGTCTAGTTTCTCTGACCAGCTCAGATCTTTGTATCCGGAAATAGAGACACTTTTAACTACGTACCCAGCCGTCTGTGATATGTGGTGTATCTGCCTCACCTTCAGGATCAGACTAATTATTTTCCTTTGATAACTATCATCATTCTTTTAAAAACATATAATGTTTGTTGTAATTTGTATATCTTACATTACTTAGCCATTTTCAAATGGTTCAAACTATAAATAATAGTTACACGAGATGTGAAAAGGTATTATATCCCTTTTCCGGCACCCAGGAGCGATGGATTTTGATGAAATAGATATTTAATGAAAGATTATTTCTAGGAAAGTATAGTGATTTGGATTCGTAATTTCTTTAGAGGTTAAAGAAAACCACCGAAGACAATGATGATTACCAAATTTGTCCAATTTCGTTTATTTTGATAAAAATTGGATACGCGAATCCAGGTCGCTACATCTCCGTTGCAGTGCGCTAACCCCTACGCTACCAGGCCTCTTACCTCTAGCCCTTATAAGCTTCTCTGTTCTCTGATCACGATCCAGTCGATATCGTCGCAATACTACTAGTAATTAGTTGCTGGAAAGTGCGCAGGGTTGAAATATAATTTGCATATTATATTTGTTAAACGTTTTAATCAAACATGCTGAATTTAATGTTGTTTGTGTAAACTTTGCGTTGCGCTAAACACTCTATATATAATTAGTTATATATATATATATATATATATATATATATATATATATATGATTTATACATTTATAAAACTTATGAACAAGGAGAATTTTACTTTGAAATTTATTTAGCTATTGATGTCTGATATTTTCCTGAAATATGAAAGATGAAAATCTACATCTACCGAAATATTCCATATCAATTTTATCTGGAACAGTGTATCCAAGGCGGCTTGAAACTTCCCATGTGTTGAAATCCCCAGATATTTGGTTTTACAATTTTTAAAAATCGTCTACTTAATTATTTTAAGCTTTTCCCAGATCTCTCCAAAATGATTTAAGTAATATCAGTATCTAAATTATCGGCCCTCCCAGGTCATTAACCTGTTCCCATAACTGCCTCCCACATCGGTGTAACAATATCCGAGTTGCTCATCGGAGCCCCTGGCCTTGGGTATTGTTGCCACGTGGGAAGAAGATATACGCTGTTATTGTCTTGGCCGAAGCTCCTTATTGCCATTCCTAGAGCAATATTAAAAGCTCTAAGTCATCAACCATTCCAATTAGACTTACTTCTGGAAGCGGAGGAATTTCAAATATTGCATCGAATTCGACATTCCTTATTGCGAGAAGGAAGACTTCGGGGCTAGAGAGTCCGCTAAAAATGTTGAAGTGCATACCAAAGCGTTGGGTTGAATTTAATTTTTTGACTATTCAAAGATTAGTAAATGTGTATATTTAGTAGGTTATACTTGCATTAATAAACTGCTTATCAATGCATCCGAATGAATTATTATTCGTTGTTCATTGTATGTATTGTCATATAGTCAAGGCAAGACTATGCCACTAGTCCCTCACTTTTTATGTTTAGTACGAAATACAATCCAGAAAGGCCTAGATCATTCCAAAACATCTGGTCACGTACTGATACGGTTCAAAAGTCTTGAACTCTTTTCAATGTAACAAACAATATCATGTAATTTGGTTTCACATTACAATACTAACGAAAATCTAAAGCTATTTTAATGCCTCTTTTGAAGATCAATTTAGGTTATCTTTAAATGACTTTTTCGTCAAAGAACATCTCCCATAAAACGTCTAAATGTAAAGTGTTAGGCTATAAAAGTATTTAATTAAATAAATAATGTTATGCTGCTTAGTCTTTTGTCACCATATCCATGTTTTTCTTTATGATATGGCTAAGCTATTATAAATTTTACCTTACACTTGTAAACTCTCTATTAATTTTAAGCCCCTTGCTTGGGGAGACATATAATTAAAGAGAATTATATTTACAATTTACAATTACAATTATGATTATGACAATAAGTTCTAACTAGGAATATTTAAAGGATAAAATAATAGAAGTAAAGGTAAGGTATGTGCGACATTTTTATGCTTTTCCTTAAATTATATCCGTTAATCGATACATATTCACGCTCGGTTAGTGCCAATGGTTTGGTTTAGTTGGTGATGACACGGAAAATGTAGACCTGGGACTTAGTTGATGAAAGAATTAAGCTGACGAAAGGGTTGCAGGTGGGTACGGATAGGACAAAGTATATGGCTAGTTGTAAAGGTAGGGCCGAATGAGGTGGTATTGATATCCCGAGGGGAATACGTTTGAGTACGTTGGGAGATTTAGATGTTTAGGGACTTTGATGGCTGGGAAGGCTGGAATTGGGAAGGGGGTTCACAGGGCAGGATGAAGGCGAGAAATGTCTTGCTACTTCTCAGTCACGACATTGCTTAGCTTGGTTCTATCCCGAAACTTAAAAACCAAGATTACCTAAAGTATTATTCTTCATACCATTATTTACGGATCTGAATTGTGGTGTACAAGAGCTGAGGGTTTTTGAAAATAAAGTAATGCGTAAAATATTTGAACCAAAGGGAGACGATATACTGAAGAATTAGGAAGTTTCACAAATTCGAACTGATCGAACTGTACCTGTTCGATGCTGCAGCGCAACGAATAATATGAGCAGGTAAAATTGCAAAAACTGTTACGGAAGCGCCCGAGTGGAGGGCCGAGACGGAGATTAGTTCGTTAGGACAGCAGATCTGTCAAATTGGGCTTGGTCGGCGATCAGTTGTTGTAGCTAAGTTAGGAGAGAAAAAATGGAGTCGGAATAGAACCTTCGGGTTCTTTAAGCCTTTATTAATATTTGAAATTTATTAAAATTTGAATATATTGGCAACTCGGGATTATCAAAAGACTGGTTAAACTTTCAGTGCTTATTGAAATCAAATTAAAACAAAAACTTAAATTACGACATAAACATAAAATAAAGAGATTTTCCCTTTTTTTATATATCAATTGCCTGTAAAGAACATTTATTGAATAATTGAATAGTTACCCGTTGTAATTAATTAACACTTCTGTTTTCTGACTAGAATTAATGCTAACTCTGTGAAAATAAAACATTAAAAAAATAAATAAATAAAATTAAAAAACTTTATAATTTCACCACACCCTTACTTACATGTTAAATATTGTTTAAAATTTGTATAAAATGTTGTATAAAAATGAGTGTTTTTATGAATTTCATGTCTGTGGAATTGGAGCAAAGTTATTATTCTTTATTCATGTCATTTTGATGCACTCGTTGTTTTTAAAGATAGAGAAGTTCAAAATTCGAAAATCGTTCCTGGATGTGCAACTCCATAAAAACACATTTGTTGGATTTTCGCAACTAACCAGCGATTTGAAAATCAGAAATGGTAGCTAAATTATTTAAAAAAAAAAGATCGATGTTTATAAATTTCACTTTTTACATTTTTTAAAATTCCACACACAGGACTGAAACCAAAGGCTGCTTGTGACCCCACACCTGCTGGGAGAGGAGAGTACCTTCTGTAGGCCTAGTAGGTAAACTCGATTTGCCTAACTGGGTTCTGCTTCCCTGGCTTCCGGGGTCCTCTGCGGTCCATCAAAACATCGGATTCGACAAGGATTTTGAAAGCTGTAGAAAGCTCACTTTTCTACCTGTGATTTTCTTTTTTTTCTAATGTTAAATATAATTTTACAATAATTTCAAAAATTGTCTGTTTATTTTTTAATTTCATCTCTTCTAATGATTTCGATAATTCTATTTAAATTAAATTTAATTAAAAAAAAAATAAATTACGTGATAGATATGAGCGAAAACTTGTATTATGGTAACAATAAAAAATCTTAAATGAGGACCGATTTTTTTTTTCTTTTTCTACCGGTCCTCCTTTTTATTTAACATTAGTGAAATATTTCAACCTAATTCCCAATTTACCTTTATTCTCACAATTCATTCTTAACGCTATGAAAAGGAGTTATACTCTTCATATCGGTTTTTCTAGTGTTTTTTAAAGGGTAATCAAAAGAATTATTCAAAAAATATACTTTGTTATTGTCTAATATTATTCGGTGCTATATTTCCTTCCCTCCCAATATCACATTATATGATACATATTAAATTAATAATTGATCTAAAAATAATTTCATAATAAGTAAATAAGTATTTCCCTTTTTTTAAAAAAATCCTTGTAATTTGGTTTCTTAAGCATCACAGAACACCCCCCTTAAAAAAAACATAATAATTTAACGGAATATGAATCACCCTCATAAATTAAGGGCCTCGCTCATAACATAATCATAACATTTAAAGATATGGATATAAATTATTTGAGGTTTTCCTTAAAGCCAAACCAAAGATACAACAAATAAAACTAAACCGAGTTTCTACATTACTACCCGACCTACACCTTGAATGAAGCACCTACCTGTCATGCGACAGGCACATCACCTGTTCGTCCTTGGGGACTTTCTACACAAAATATCTGCCTTTCTCTTATAAAATATTTTAAAAACACCTTACCATAGATATACAAACACAAATTTAACGGATTAAAAGACAGGCTGAGCGACGCTGACTATATCGACTCCGACGACCGGCGTGGGTTTGTAAACCATAACCAACAACATCTATTTAAATTATCCGATTTTTTTAGTAACTAAACAAAAAACAGTTGCAATTTCCTAAAGCTGAACTGTATTCACTCCAATAAAAAACAAACCTGTACGGACTCTCTATCAGCAAGCACTTCTCAGCTTGAGAAACACTTTCTACTTTAACCACATCATTCAAAAATAATTTACATGTTTAACATTAAACTATAACAATATTTGTTCTTTGTTTAGGTTATTGGTCACTGCGGAATAGCCGAAGATGAGTTTGTTAATCAGGCAGCCAAAAGAGAAATAACCGGTGGTATTCCATATGGTGTGTTTCCTGCCGAAAACTCGAAACGTCGCCATAACAAAATTTTTTATTATTGACTGAACCTCCAGAACCCTATTATAATATTTAATATCAAGTCAAGAAAACACATCAGCTTTATATGTATATATATATATATATATATATATGAATTGGTGCACTGGGTGAACCATAAGGTCTAGAGCAACCAAATTCAGACAGCAAGCGGTAAGGGGGACTCCAAACAAATTCAGCTAATTTTCCCCTTTCGACTTGTTTCGTGACAGACTAGCTTTCGTCGAACGGATTTTCGTCTCTAGGTATGAGTAATTATTTTATTCAATCTGCACTTAAACTTTTTCATTATATATCTCTTATAATTTTGCCTGACTTTGGCTATCCTACCTCTTCACGTTCATCGTAGGAAGTTAAAGACATCTAGATGGCTCGTTTGGGATTACTTGAAACAAGGGCGTTCGGAGCATAATAAAACGTTTCATGGAGTCCCGCGAATGTTTCATCGTGCCGCATATGTTTTTCATCGTGCATTAAGCAGTCGGTTTTTTCATTTTCTTACAGATCGGTGCGAAATTGAGAGTGGGACACAAAAAAAAAACTGTATTAATTTATGATAACTTTCTTCCTAAATCAAACTTTCCTCTTTCCTGAAGAATTTCGTGGCTATCCTAAAGCAGAAGAACTAAGTCGGCAAAAACCGACTGGAAGCCGAATAAAGTTTTTTTGTTAATTATAGTGTTGTTTTTTCAGCTGTTTCATTGTACCCCGGACATGGGGCACGACGAAACAAAATTATTTTTTTGGAAAAAAGCAGCTCGCGGTCAGACGTTTAATGCATTTCATCAGTTTAATGCATGCATCAGACGGTCATAATGTTTAATGCATTTCTTACATAGATTAGATCCAAAAATTGAAAATAAAATCTCTGGTGGGGTAAAAAAAACTTTTATGTTTCATTGTGCCCCACCTCCCCCTATAATGTATAGTAAACCTAATATATATTTATATATATAAGGTATAAATATGAAAAAACAAACTTCGTGACATTGTTTTAAATATATTCATGAATATATTCATCATATTTAATGTGGTAATTGTGAAAACCTCCCATTTTTCATGTTTTGTGAATTGGTACTCCTTATAGCTGCTATAAAATAATAGAAATTGAATCTAATTACACAATTATTTGTTTTCGTTCACACTTCAAAACTCCTATACAAAGAAAATTGAAAAAAAAAAATAATAAAAAGAAATAAATTATAGGAAATAAGTCAATTTCGAGGTTATTATGTGAAGCCCTCCCGTATGTTATAATAACAATTTTTATTAAAGATGGGATAATTTAAGCGTTTTAATATCATTTTTAGTGATAATAAAGTTTTATAAGAAGGAGATGATATAATATAATGAAAAGATATCAGGTGAGGAGTTTTATAGGCCCGGGTCACTACCATCGATTGAAAGGCAATCAACCGGACGTCAATAGCCCTGTATTGATGCCTTCAACCCCTCTTAAGAACCAGATTTCCAGGGAGCTGTGCCCCAACTCTATTCAAATATAGCTTTCATAGTGCGGGGTTCTGGGGGCAGTAATTGGGGGTTCCGACGGGCCTCGCATGGCAACCACCACGAAATTGGAATTGGTTTCGTGATGTGTTCATGGTTGTCACAGAACAACCTGTAATGAACATATATACAGATTGTTATTACCTAGGAGCTTTGCATTGTAATGGGATACAAATACATTTGACACCCTTTGTTCTGCTTTACGAGGAAAATGGATCGACTAGATTAAATAAACGTCCCATTTCACAAACATTTATCTCACCGTTTCAAAACCGATTGAAGTTATAGAAAATTTTATGTTTTTTTTTTTTGCTTGTTTTTTAGATATATAACCAAAGGCTACTTTATGTTTGAAAAATTGAGAAAAAATAAATTATTTTTTGATTCAACTAAAAATTTGTATTTGGGGGTCTTATGAGGGAGGATCGGGAATCGAATATACACTTTAGTCTTCCCTGAAATGTATTTTAACCCAGTTAACACTGATGGTAAGTACAAATTTAGTCAAAGACATATGAGACGTCAAAGACAATTTGGAAAATTTCAATATATCGGGGAAACATAGTGTTTGAAAACTTAGTAACATTTATCTATCCCTAATCAGTAAGAATCAAATCAGCATAACCAGTAACCTTTTTTTATTTTGTAACCAGTAGTTTTTTTATTTTGTTTTTTACACTCTCTCAAATTATATTTTTTTTATTTTCGCCTTTTTTTAACTATTTTGTTTTAATCTTACCTTCCTTTTTTAGTGTTACATTAATATTCAGTACCTATTTTATTTTTACTGTTTTTGTAATAAATTATCGGAGAGGGAGAGATCATCTATAATATAAATATAAATATATTTACAGGATAGAATACTTAAAAAAATGCACTATTTCAGCTTTTAGAACGAACCAAAGCACGAAAATAAACCTTATTTACTGCATCAATTCTGATTTTAGTAACCTTTCCGCTTAATGAAAAAAACAAATTAGGCATAATGCTAGAATGTTAAAACTAAATTTGTACCGATCATCAGTGTGAACAGGGTTAAAATAAATGTCAAGGAAGACCAAAGTTTATATTCATTTTCCTCGCCTTTAAAGACCGCCAACTAAGAATTTTCAGAGCAATAAAAAAATAAATTATCTTTCCTCATAAATGGTTCGAATTGGTTCATCCATCTTGGATTAATCGCTGGACATCCATAGAAAAAAAAAGCCAATTACATATCCACATTACATAGCCACATACATACAAATTGAGTAACCTCTTATTTCGAAGTCGGTTAAAAATAAATTTAATGTCTATAAAATAAAAGGTCAACAGTTAATCAGACAGGTATGAATATGTAAGTATTGAATTTTATTTCATAATTATGATAGCATTTCCCCATTCGTAATAAATGATTGTTTGACAGAAGGATATGAAAAATAGCTATGCTGATGGCGAATATTATTATTCCAGAAATAAAATTTAATAGCATTAGAATTTCATGAGAAAATCTGCTCTAGTACATATTTTAATAGTCCCTTTTCCTTCTTTAAACCACTAAATAGAATCCTATTTTCTCTTTGAACGGGCAGCTATTACGGAAATCGGGTTGGCGAATTAAAAGGAGTTTCCTTTTGAGAGGGCATTAAGAGCCGTCATAAAAGCGCAGACGTAATCAAAAAGTTGGTTGGACAGGGAAGGTTTGTACTCGGTAAGTAAAGGGAACCAAGCGGTAAGGGCTTAGCCTTTGGGATTTCTGATTCATTTAGCAGTGTCTGGTACTTAATGAGGCTGAAAGAGTAGGGTCCTTTTGGCAACCCTAAATCATATCGGCTATCATTTGGTCTTCTGGGTTTCTCATTCCTTTAACTAGTGACAACAAATAATAATTTATCAGTCCTTATAATTTATATTTGTTGTTTAAAAAAGTTATTTTATTGAAATAAAAATTAATTTATTTATACTAATAGCTGTCCTATTAAGTGTTAAGAAGATAGTACTAATGGTCCTCGATATTTACATTTCCATAATCCATTACAGGCCTCATTCTACGAAAATATATAAAAGTAGACTTGGAAAAAATAAAGGACCCAATACAACTCAAAATACCAAACCTTATAAGATACCACACATTACATCCATTTAAGAGCCAACATTGCAAGAATAATAAGGTTTTTTCAGCTTTAATTAACCAGGAAAAACGAACTCACAATAAGTCAGGGAAATAAAATGTATATTGTGTGCTATTCATTGCTGTTTCGTGTCTGCCTATCAGGAGATCTTGAAGACCTAGATCATATACTATGAAGATGCCGACACTATCAACAGTTTAGAATTAAATCTGCTCATGAATAATCCTAAAGCATATTCCAACTCAGGAATATTATCAAATTATAAGAACTTGAGTATTGCCTACAACTTTATGTATCAAGCCATTGAGAAAAGAGAACGTATTTTAGATAGAACATAGAGACAATTATTTTTTTTAATGAGTATTTACGTTCATACCGATAATATTATTCTTAACAGGGAATTTTGATTTTACTTTCCTCTATGTTAACCACAATATTATTTATTATTATTTGTATTGTTGGAGTGACCTCATTTCCGTACCTAAGTATATTATATTGTACCTATATTATATGTACTATTACTCTTTTCTAAGGCCTAACTACCATGTACAAATTAAATTTATTTTTAACTACACACCATCTCTGCATAGAACAAAATAAGGGGCATCATCAGAGCTGAGAGAAGAGCGCATTACATACGGAAGCTTTACAGACAAATGCCCCTCCGATTTTCACTCAAATTACCAACTAAAAACTTACATTGAAGAGAAAAAATAAAGATGGAAGGATAAAAAAAAAGTAACTATAAAATTGTGATGTCGCTCATTCCTACTAACAACGCCCATGATATCGATGACAATAGATTTATAATTAAATCACTTAAAATGTAATCAAATGAGAAAGTGGACATAGTTTCATTAAACTCCGGGGTAAAGAAACATAAAATATGCGGCCTTATATTACGTCACATAAGAAAAATTTATTTTTTTATCCTAGGCTAAGATGGAGAAATTGAATGTCACTTTTATATTTTACGAGCTTGCTATTTGGTGGGTTTTTACTTATTAAAATTCTATCGTTGTTTCTCAAAAAATTACAAAAAAAGAACTTTTTTCTAAACTATTTGTTATCTGAACAATTACAAATAATGAATGCGCCTCTACAATGTGGAGTGACCTGTTTTTTTTATTAGTAAAAGTGACGTATGTCATTTTGTCATTTGAGTACATAATTACACACACCTGATACCAACAAAATACATAAATTATGTAATGCAGCTTACGTCAGGTATTCAGATGGTTAATTTTTCTCCTTAACTAACATAGAAAGACCGTTAGGTCGGTTCCCCACCACTTGATTTATCGCCTAACTGATGCCAGGTAGTCATTTGAGGGTTGGATAGACCCAGGAAGCGTCCATCGAACCGCGGTTACCAACCTGGCAATACCGACTAATTTTCTGTCAGGGGAAAATTTAGTGAACCATGGATTTTAACTCTGTTTCATTGGCGTAGGAATTTCAAAGTTTAAATTGAACATCGTTTGAGTATATGTTTACATTCCATTTTGTCGGAGATGTATTTTAATAAATGCAAATTTTATTGAACTTAATGGACTAAATCATATCTTTTTATTAATTATATTCGAACTAGAAAAGATATTGTTGTTATTTTTAGCTTACCGAAGTGTTTTGTGGTGTTCCTATTTTATTTAAATTTTGATTGTAGAATGGGAACTCTTCAAGATATGAACTATCGTTTGGTTGCTTGCACGGTGTTGGCATCTTGGTGGACGGTCGTTAGTGATGAGCAGCGCCCGGATTTTTATGCCATTGCATATTTTCTTTGCGTGCTTCTTTAAATTAGCGGATCAGATATGAATACGAATTAGAGCACACAGATCTAATTCGCCAAGTTTTATTTTGCACATTTGACGATAACTGCATATATTTACATATTTTGATGATCTAAAAAAGAAAACAATACATTTAGAAATATAATGGGAGCTAAGATTTCCGATTTCCATCAGGGTTATTCGCCGTAAATAAGTTCTTCTTCTCCGAATTAATGATTACTGAGATTCCCGACATTCTCCCTACCTTTTTAGTAAATACAAATCTAAATCGCACCTATGTTGCTTTGAAAGAAAATGGAAGAAGTTTTTATGAAAAATTCAGGGCTTAATAACTTGCAAAATATAAATAAAATTTTAAACGGGGATAACAACGACACAATAATTTTAGGCCCTTACAAATTTCTTCCAATCACATCAGTTGATGTCGAAAGACCCTTTTCGAATTATAAAATATTTTAAACGATAGAAGTTCCACAGATTCCAAGTAAAGTTCCACAGAAATAAATTTAGAAATGCATTTAATAATTAATTTTAAATTATAATAATTTACCCATTTTATTTTTAAAACAGTCTCATCTTTTTTTTTTGTACTTACATCAGAAGCTTTCGGTGCTTGGCACCATATTCATCTAAAAATATTTATCATGTTATAATTATATAAAACTATTTTTTGTACAATATTTTTTTATTTTCATTAGTTATTTTAGCATTTTCATACCTGTATTTTATTATCCTAGTGGACATCGTCTGATTTCTAAAAAAAATTTTGATGAGATTCATCTTCGTCACACGTAGGGATTCTATTTAATATAATGTTAAAAAATTAAAATTTAAAGTCATAAGATATTTTTTTATATTATATTTTACTGAAATTTTTTATATAATACCTTTACTGGAAACATGGGAAACATTCGTCTACTGCTTCTATAAATCAACCAATGGATTAAGTCCTTCTTTATTATAAACATCCCCACCCTAGCCCCCACTGCTTTAAATTGACCGATCAAGTTGTACATTTTATTGTAGAATGTGGTTGATAACTTGAGAATATTGTAAGGAAATGTTGGCCGATTCTAGTTTTGAATTCATTAATTCTTTCTGATTTGCTGCAATGTAGATAGCTTCTAAAATTTTTCTTTTTGGTCCCGAGTTTGATCTATGAAGTATTTTTGTATTTTCAAAGTCTATCTCATGCCTATTGTTTTTTGCATGGTTGGATAATGCTGTTTTTGTTTTTGATTTTGGTTTTAAATTATTGTTGTGATTATAAATACGCGTTTTTAAATCGGTCGAGGTAACTCCGATTTGTCACAGCTTTTACAAGGTATTTTATATATTAGGTTGCGTTGATTTAATATTGGTATTTGGTCTTTTGTTTTAGTAATTAAATTTCTGATGTGATGTTTTGGTTTTAAGGAAAATTTGAATTCATTTACATCCATATCTTTAAATGTTTTTATTACGTTATGGGTTAAGCCTTTTATGTATGTAAGCGATTTGTATTTCGGTAAATTATTATGTTGTTTAAGGGGAGTCTCGGTGGTGTTTAGAGGGTTGGAGTTTTCTGATTTTTGGTTTTGTTCTGTATTGTTGTCTGTGAATTCAATGTTTTTGAAAAACTGTTTTATACTGGTTTGTGATTGTGGGTAGGTTAATTTCGGAGTGTTTATTTTTGTTATTTTTTCTTTATTATTTTGTTTTGTTATTGTTTTGTTGGTTTCTATGCGAATCTTACATTATTTCATGTTTTCCCTTTTCCTTAGTTTCGTTTAAGACATTGTACCAAATTTTGTTTATGATTTTTTTGGGGTAAAAACTGTTTTCTAAGATTTTGAATATTTTTATTTTTACATCGTTTAAGAAAACATCATCAGTTATTTTTATAGCTTTTTTAATTAAATTAGTGCTTACATTGATTATCTGGGACCGAGGGTGGTTTGAATAAAAATTGAGGGTGTAATCTCCTGTTATTGATTTTTGGAACCATTTTGTTGAAAGTTTGTTTTTTTCCCGGCTAATTGTCATATCAAGAAAGTTTATGGAATTATTTTTCTCGATTTCAGATGTAAATTTAACACGGTTATGTACCTTGTTTAATGCATCTATGAATTTCGAATGGTGGTAATTTTTTATAATTATAAATAAGTCGTCTACATATTTTTTGATTAATCGTGGACTAACTTGTGATGCCAAAAGAGCTTTATCTATGATATGGTTCAGTACGATACCTGACAAATTAACGGATAAACTAGATATTTTTATATAATTATAACATGATAAATATTTTTAGATGAATATGGTGCCAAGCACCGAAAGCTTCTGATGTAAGAACAAAATAAAAAAGATGAGACTGTTTTAAAAATAAAATGGGTAAATTATTATAATATAAAATACATACAACAGTCTACTTATCCTATCATAATTAATTTTAATTCAGAGAATTTTATTCATTAATTCACTTGTTTTATAATTTAATTTAGTTATATTTATTATTGTTTTTCTTGTTCTTATCTTATAAATTAGTAAGTTTGAATTATGTTTATATTCTACTTTTAAATGTTTATAATATTATTATCGGAAATATATGTTTGTTTACGATTCAACAAAATTTAAAATGATTTTGGTTTCATTTCTAAATAGTCTCCTCCACTTACTTTCTTTCCTGTGAAATATTTTAAACACATTAGTATCTTTGAATATTAATGTCGTTTCATAGTATATTTTTAGATTTTTTTGCTACATATTTTACATTTTTTTAGTGCATATAATATGACCCTTTTTACTGCATGAAAATCCGGACTCTGGTGATGAGGTGTAGATTAAATGTAAGTTGCTTATTTGTGGAGCTCATTTCATTCTTCTTTCAAACTTCAATCCAAGATATGGTGCTTTATTTTATTTTACTGAAGAATTTAAACATGGTTAAATGAAATGAAATCTAAATTAAAAAAAAAAACATTGTATTTCTTATGTTTGTATATTCATGTTGAGTGATGTTTCTATAACAAGGTATTTTGACTTGGAAATGTGATATCAACTTCAGGTAAAATAAATTGTGTACATATTTATAAAAGCTGAGCAGGGAATTAATGTCCTTGCACTCTCCTCGACTCGCAGAAAGCCCCACATCGATCCCTTTCAGAGTGGCCATTTGTCTAGCCCTTAATGAATATCGCAGGACATCCCTCTTCTACTAAATGCCGGCTGTCTCTGCACGTTCCGTATCCGTACCCTTATAAATATCCTCCCTGGGTTTGAGCCTAAGCTAAGCTCTATGAGATTTACGTCCTGACTAATTGTCTTTGTGTTCAGAGAATTCTTTTCGATTCTTTTAATTTTTTTTTTCGTTAGGAGTACCTAAGCGCCTACATAATACCATGGAGTGCTTAATATTACAAATATTAATACTTCCTCATAAGTATCATCAATATGGCCGCCAAAGTTTATACATTTAAAATTCTCAAATCTTTGTTTGTTTCATTTAATTTGTAAGCAAATACTAAGGAATAAATAGATCATAAAAAAAAGTATATCATATGTGCCGCAAAACATTTAATTGAAGGAAAATTAAATTGAACATATAAAAAAAAAAATACTGGGATTTTCCTTAGCAGTTATTTTAACTATGGAACTCTCAATATTAAAAATATCTAAATCGATAATTTTATCCACCTAAAATGGTAGAAAAACAGAAAAAGTTCAACATAAACTGGGTTCGATATTGGTAAATTTTAAATTGGTATTTCAATATCCAAAGATGAAGGGCCCATTTTTATGATATTTCTGAAATAATAGAAATAATTTTTTTTTTATAAACATCGATTACTAATTTCCTTGTACAAGTGTTATTTTTTTTAAAGAGCAATAACCTGAAGATAGAACGATTAATCCCAAAATAATTATTATAATTGTTAACAACTTTTTAATAGAAGATTCGAGGGTCTGATATATAAAACTATGCCATCAGCTGATATATGCAACTATGTTTAACAAAATTGATTTTAGTTTAGCAGATTTTTGGGATCCATCCAAGATTAGAAAAACTTTTTCGTTGTATATAAAAGGGTTTATATTAGAATGAAAGCTTATACATAAAAATATAAGCTAAATATTTTAGCCTTTAACTCGTTGAAACTTGGTCATTTGTGGTGTGGTGTTAGCATAGCCAGCTACTACACAGAAATTCGCGGATTCGTAGCCTGCCAGTTATCTCTAGGTTTTTTTGTAAGGATGGACAAAGTCCTTGATTAGTCCATCCTTTTATTGGGTTGTAAAATATAGGCCCCGAGCCTGTGCGATGTCAGGTACTCGTTAAGGATCCCTGGATAGGCCAAATTCAGGATACCCAAAGTAGCATCGTACGAATAAACATAGGAGCATAAAGTGTTATTAAATAAAAAAAACAAAGTTATCGAGATAAAAATGTTGATTTGAGTAGTCCCTCATATAGACAAGAGAATGGTCACAATTCGATATTTTTTTTTCACAAACTATAAGCTAAATTTTTAGAGGTGCCTGCTTGTTTTGCATTGTTCATTTATCGGAGGCTCTTTTATATTTGATATGAATCTGAAAAAATATTTTTAATACTTGATTGTTCAGAAACAAGCATTGAAATATTATAGTTTACGGGGATATTAGCTACATTTTTTTTTTTTTAAATTATGGAAATTAATTTTTCCAATTAATTGTATACTGATTCCAAGAATTCGAGATTATTCAAGTTCATATATGTTTTGAAATTTTGTATTTTAGGAGCCACTATATAAAATTGGTGCTCCCAACGTGGTATTGTTGAAAAAATATCACCAGCTAGTTTCACTATAAAAAAAATATCGATGCTACAACTAAGAAATAATGTCTTTGTAAAATACTACAGTAAAAATAATAGTGACGAAAGCTGGCTTTGTTCTCACGAAAAGTATGGTTCATTTCTTTATGTCTGTCGTTTCTGTCTGTATCATCGCTTTTTGAGCCTCCGATTCCTAAAATTTATCAACTTTGGAGTAAGTTTTGCATTATAAAAAAATCTTATGGTTATCAACTTTTTTTTATTTCCTATAAAAAGCTATATTACAAGAGATGGCAGAGTATTATTATCTACGACCAGCGGAAGAAAACGGATTTAATTCTTTTTTCTTTTTGTTATTCAAAGACTTAAGGTCAGCCATAAAATAAAAGAATGTAACAACTTAAGGAAAGAATGGACCAGGCTTACTTTTTAGGTTTTTTTTTTTTTTTTTTTGTACGAGTGGCTTAATTTTTTGTTTCCTTGAAAAAAAAAATATTAGTGTTTTTAAAAAATATTTTCTTTTAATTTTTAAGTAACCTTTATTATTAAATGTTTATTACAATTTGGTTTAATGCAAAGTTAATTGTAAAGTGAATGGAATAAAATCTCGTGCTACTGTTTTACCCTTCGACTTTATGTAAACATCTGAGTTGCTATTCCGGAATGATTATTATTTTTCACTAATTTTAATTAAAGAACCTTATTTTTTAAAAACAGCTTCAGTTATATCAAAAGTTTTCTTCACAATAAACTAAAGGACATCATTAGCTTACATTTTTGGTAGTAATTTTTCTCAATAAATCTTTCATGAATGATGAATGAAGAAGATCAAATTGCTGTGAGATTTTTAAAAGGAACTTTCAAGGAATTATCATGATATTTCTTTTACAAATGCGCATTTATTTACAGTTTTTATATTCCTCAATTATATTTGTTTATATCCCATACCATTTTAATTAGTTTTTTTTACAGGAATATGCTTGTGTGATTTTTTTCACCACCTATTCCGCTGAATCTTTTTAAACAGAGCACGCCATACACAGTAAATTATTCACAGGCTGTGAATCCATTACTATGAAACAGGAAAGCTTTCCCGTACGTAGTCATAGACGTGCAGGATCGCTACATCCACTTCAAACGAGCTACCCTTTTCGGTTTTTTCATTCCACTCCAGCTATTTGAATAAAAAGCTATGAATACAAAGTGGTGGACTGAGAAAATATTTTAATAACTTTTTTACAAGTGTTTTTATGCCAGCATATGATTGACCTTCATCACATTCTAGGACCCGAACCATTCAACTATGCTGAAAGAGCATTTTTAGATTTTTAGTTTAAAATGGCAACTCAGTAAATATCCCGAATTAACAAATACATTTGAGGTTATTCGAATAACGGATTATCTGTTCATTAGTTATTCGTTTGTTAGGATACTAAAGTAATAGTGCCCAAACAGGACCTACTAGGATGCCAACCTTGTCAGTTTTTGCAACAGACGATAATAGTTTTTGTCAACCAAGTTGGCAACACCATTTCCTTACTAAATTTCATATACCGGATATACCGGATGAAAGCAGAGAAAGAATACCAGCGATTCTACAAAAAAAATTCTTAGTAATGACACGGTATATTTCCCACTCTTTTCGATTAATCCCAGTATTTGTGATTTTTCTACAAATTCTTAGTTATTTTCTTACTGAAAATCTCTGTGAGAGATCAAATAAATCAGATAGAATTTCGGTTTTTGTAGCTAGAAAGTTCACTGCATTTGTTTTAGGACCGGTTATCTAGTTTGTAAAAAATATTTGTTAAGTGCCTAATAATATCGGCGTTACAAACTATTTGTTGGCTAAAGGAAATTGAGTTGAATTTAAATGACAACTTATTATTAGCAACCTATTAACTTGTTGAATCAACAACTAGAAAAACTGACGACACTAATTAGCTTTCATATAGTAAAGAATGTGTTTTTCTAATTTTGGAACGTTTCGTGGAAAAATGGGTAAAAAAAATAATAATAAAAAAAAAGGAAGAAAGGTAATAAATAATATGATAAAAAATTAATAAAAAAAAAAAAATTTTTTTCTTGGAAATTTTAAATTTTGACTCCTAATTTAATTTTTAAATTATTACTATAAAAGATGAAAGTGAATCAGAAGAGGCTGTAGACATGTTCACATCAAATATTTAAGAAGCGGCAAGGTCTTCATCAATGCCCAAGCATAATCATTCCAGATCTGCGCACTTACCGCAATATCCTCAGTTTATAAGGGACTTGATCAGGGCAAAGAGAAGGGCGCGTAAGGTATGGCAGACTGACAGACGTCCCTCAGACAGACAAACATACAATCGACTTAATAATCAACTCAAAAGAGAAATTCAAAAATTCAACAGGAAAAACTATGACGCTTACATTAGTAGCCTTTCGACGGACGATGGCTTGTGGAAGCATTCCAAAAAACTGCTAAAACATCGAGAGGTGTCCGCACCACTTCGAAAAGAAGATGGTTCCTGGGCCGTGTCGGATAAGGATATATTTACACCATTTACTGACTTCATAAATACAGAATATGATACCATTGTACAGAACACCTTAGACATTCCACTACAGTTGACACTCCCACCACCTCCGTTCACTCCTTCACAATTTCTTCAATTTATCCAGTCTTGGCGGGGGTACCCCAAGGCTCAATACTAGCACTTCTACTCTACATCATTTACACGCACGACATACCTATTAACAACGAGACATTGACTGCAACTTACGCCCGGTATGGACGTGGTGGTCGTGGTTACTGAGACCACCTAGCGCCGACCTGTAAAGGTCATGAGTGTTTGTTGGGGTCAGGCTGGTTAGCAGGTTCTGTCCCCTTCCTCTCTCTTCTCGCCTTTCATGTGCGGGGGTGGTCGGTGTAGGCCACAGGCTAGGTACGATCACCTCGAACGCGCATGAATGGATCAACGAGGTTCCCGCTGCAACTTACGCTGATGATACTGCAATTATCACGAAACATCAGGACCCAACATAGGCTTCATTGGCATTACAACATCACTTACACAACTTACACGACTGGTGTCAATTATGGAAAATTAAACTCGATCATGACAAATCAAAACACATCACATTCACGCTTAGAAAACACACCCGCCCCCCCGTTCATATTGACAACAACCAAATTCCACAGGCGGACTCGGTACACTATCTAGGACTCCTTTTCGACAGAAGGATGACATGGGGCCCACATGTCAAAATGAAAAAAAGGACTCTTGACAAAAGACTCAAACTTCTCTACCCGCTACTTTCTAAATCATCAAAACTGAAACTGAAACAAAAACTAAATACGTACCGTACACTTACTTACTCAAGCCCATATGGACATATTCCTCACAGATATTTGGCATTGCTAAAAAGACTCACTTACAAAAACTTTCAACTTTTCAATCAAAATTGCTACGACTTATCACAAAATCACCCTGGTACGTGACTAACAAAACTTTACATACAGACCTCCATATACCTATATAACAGTCGACCAGCACATATCGACGCTATACAACGATTTTTTACTAATTTAAACGGACACCCTAATAGTCTAATCAGTAATGTGTCTCGTATCCATCCGTCCTAAGTACGGATGGATACGAGAAGACTGGAAAGGCGCTGAATGAGAGATCTGCTCTCTTAGACAGCCAAGGTAATTGAATCAAGCCAGGAACGGGGTGCTGTTGGGTGCTTTCCCTCCTCATGCCTGACATGTCATTATTTCCTACCTCCGTTATCTCATTTGCTGATTGTCAGCACCTTGCGAATCAATTATTAAAGTAAAAAAATCTGGTGCGTGCGCGCAACACACAACGTTCACTTACCAACTTACTTAGATAAGAAATTGACGTGTTTTGTTAAATATCATTTCCCAAAGGCACACATTTTTCTACATACATATCTTATTTTTATTAATCGTTAAAGCCGTTTTTGAGTAAATAAAAAACCCCGTGAAAATGATACAAAATTTATTAAGTAAAGTCCCCCCTTCGGTTGATCAATTTTGATGAAATGTTGGCTATCACATATTTGGCATATACATGCATCATATACCCAGTTTGGTCACAATCGTGAAAGCCGTTTTTGAGTAAATAAAAAAAACACGTAAAAATGATACAAAATTTAATAAGTAAAGTGCCCCCTGCGGTTGATCAATTTTGATGAAATTTTTACAGACATATCTCGGGCATATAAATAGATCAACTACTAAGTTTAATCAAAATCGTTAGAGCCGTTTTTGAGAAAATAAAAAAAACACGTGAAAATGTTACAAAATTTATTAAGTAAAGTCCCCCCTCCGGTTAATCAATTTTGATGAAATTTTTACAGTCATATCTCGGGCATATAAATACATCAAATACCCAGTTTGATCAAAATCGTTAAAGCCGATTTAGAGTAAATAAAAAAAACACGTGAAAATGTTACAAAATTTATTAAGTAAAGTCCCCCCTCCGGTTAATCAATTTTGATGAAATTTTTACAGTCATATCTCGGGCATATAAATAGATGAAGTACTCAGTTTAATCAAAATTGTTAGAGCCGTTTTTGAGAAAATCGAAAAAAACCTAAGAAGTTATTAAGTAAAGTACCCCCTCCCTTTAAGTAATTTTAATGAAATTTATGCTGTCACAAAAGCGGGCATATACCTACACTAAATACCCAATTTCAGGATCGTAAGGTTTATAGTTTTTGAGCTAGTCTGTTCACTCACACACACACACACACACACACACACACACACACACACACACACACACACACACACACACACACACACACACACACACACACACACACACACCATTTCGCGGGACTTGGTCATTTCGACTCAGGGGACCCCAAAACGTGTATTTCCGTTGAAAACCGGAAGTCGAATTTTTTCACGATCGCAATACTTCCACTTACTATATATTTCATATATAGGTAAGTGAAAGTAAAAAAAAAAAAAAATTATTGGCTATTGCAAGCGTGCACGGTACAAGTGTTTTAAATGTACACCTCAAGAATTGTTTGATAAAAAAGTATTGAAGAAATTTTAAATAAATTTAATTTGAGAAAAGGACCTTCTTGAAGATCATAAATTTGATAAATTCTTTATAAAACAATGATAATATACTGTTTAACAAAGATTTAATGTTTACCGCTTCATAAAATCCGAAAGCGACAGCCACATTATGTTCAGTTATTTTATCGATGGTTCCCCAGCATTCAAAATATTCAATGAATCTTGTCAACCTCGTTGTCAACTGCCATCCGGCTCCAACTACCGAATAGTAATCTGATTTGATCAAACCTCAAAATTATATCCAATATGCAATCTCAACCAACCGACATGCCCTCATATGAACAACGATTCACCTGACCGGGATGACGTTTATATTCATTTTTTTTTTTTTTTTTTTTATCAAATATAAAAAAGTGTCGGCGATTCTTGAGTGAAAACTGGCATAATTTTTTATTTCCTGACCTCAGAGCAACTTTTTTATTTATTGTTTAATTCCCTATTTAATTTAATTTCCTAAATATAGTTGATTAATATATTATTCTGTCTTAGCTTTTTATAAAGTTATTAGTTATATTAATTATCGATTAAAAATAAATAAATAAAACATCTCTCCATTCGTTAAGCCTAAAATTCCGAAATCATCATTGTAATGGGAGTTTAAAACGATGTCTTAATATTAATATGTAACTGAGAAACTCAAATATAAGCAGTAAAGAAGGTTTCTTTTTTAGACATGCAATACCTTTACAGTTTCCCGTTACCCTGAAAGGCATTAGGGACAAAGTCGGTCCGGTTGAGGATGATCGCCGGCGTTATTATCTAAATTATAGGGCTTAGGGAACATTGCCGGGGAGCGAGAGAGAACCCTCCAATGGTCCAACTCTCATCTAGCAAATGGACGAAGAGCCCCAAGAAGCTCCGGTATTAGCCCACCCTCCAGCGAGGCCCAAATACGGGACTCTGAAGATAAGAGCAGAGATGGTCCCTTGGGTCTAATCCTCCATCGACTCTCTAATTGGAATTCCTCCTAGTCACCGGGCGATGGATTCTTTGATAGTCTTTTTCACTATGACGGTGATTTTCTTGTGAATTAGATTAAGCGTATCATGTTTCTTTAAAGTTATACAGTAACTTTTTTGAAGAATGTATTTCTATTTGATATTGTATATCATTTTTTCCTAATTTAACCCAGCCCCTATGCCTATGAGCATTAAAAATATTTCCAAAGTGTCCAAAATCTCTATTACCCTTTTGGAGATATTTCATATTCTAAACAGAAGAAATCGGAACCTATCTTCTTGATGGGACACAAAATGGAGGTCCCGAATCTGTTCGATGTCAGGTACTCTTTAAGGAACCCTATCCTAATTATACCTGGATAGGCCAAATTTATGTCTGACTCCCACGACTGGATTATCCGATTAGCGATAACAGCATAAAATACGTTCAACAAACAAAAACTCATATCTTTATAAGATATGTACTACAAATTGTCTTTTCATTTTCACTTAAAAAGGTGGATATTAATCAAATACCAATTTTCATCATAAGGTGTTGTTTATTTTACGATTACATGTTTGTTATTTTGATCCAAGCCGCGATTTCTCTAGTAACAGTTTCATCTAATGTGGCCTAAAATAAAAACCTATAAATTCAGCTGTTTTATAAATAATAATTATTATTAGTTTTAAATAATAACATAAAATTCATCGCCACGAAAAAAAGATTCAAGACCACAACAAAGAATATAAATTGATATAAAGATGTTACTTGGATCATATTATTTAAAGAAACGAAATTTTTTTATAGGTTACATTAGGTAAAACTGTTCCCAAAAAAATCACTAGTTAGTAACGTCTATTCATTAAAGAAACATGACCCGCAACATATACTTTGGGAAAAAAATATGCTAAAGTGACAACAGTCTTGTTTTCCAATAAACAATAATACAACCTTACATCAGTGGTCTTCTTTCAAAATGGGATAGTCCCAGGGGGTTAAGATTTCTTTTTTTTTTTTTTTTTTTGTAAGTTCTATTTTCTGAAGCTTATAATTATAGTAAACTAAACATTCAGTATAAACTTAGCTCATTTTGCGATACACAAAGGAACAATGAAAGCAGAATGACATTTCAGAAATTTATTATTTTAATGATCAATAGCGTACTATATTTCTGATATATTTTTTTTTTTTACAATTATGGTTTATCCAATTGCTTTTGCAAATGCTTTTGAAAAGAAAGTATTTGGACCTAAGAGAGACTAATCTATCGGAGAATTCAGAGTGAACTGTACCGTTTAAATATAATACAGGTGATATCAGCGCTACAAATGAATTGGTCGTATAAAATTACGAAACTTGGTTGTGTTCGAATCACTAAAATAGCGCGGCTGGGAAACGTCCGACAGGTAGGCCGAGAAGGAGGTGGGAGAATCGCGTTAAGGCTGAAGTTAGATTGGGACGGCATTCGTTGGATGGAGTTATGTGGGGGCGAAAAGTGGTGTCGGTATCGGACCTTCGGGTTCTTTAAACCTTTCATATCATTCATTGAACATAACATTCCTCATTACCAACAACTTTATTGCAAGCTTATTCTTTATGTTCCATAGCCTATTAAACCATAATTGTTTGAAATATGTTATCTTTATGGCTAGATTATATTGATTTTCTATGTGATGAAAGTTTTAAATCTGCCTTGGTTCGCATTTCTCTCACCGGTTATCATGGAAATTTTTTATTAATACATAGCCTCCTCCCTCAGGGGACGATAGAGAAATAAAGCCTACAACAAAGGGTTCCAGTAATATGTTTTGGTTAGAGCTTTGTGCTTCCTTATCAAGAAGCGGATGATGGTGCCGAGAGCTCGCTTTGTTCTCCTGAAAGGTATCCCCAGCGATGCTTCATTTCTGTATGTCTGTTTTATCATCGCTTTTTTGAGCCTCCGATTCCTAAAAATTATCTGCTTTGGAGTAAGGATTGCATCATAAAAAAAATTATAGCTGTCAAGTTGAATAAAAAGCTATATTAGAGGAGATGTATATCAGAGTATAATTACCTACGAATATTTAACCGTACGTTAGGAATAAGAACCAGACCTAGAACTATGAAATTTATAGTTCCGCGAAATGATGTTTTTAATTTGCTTATTTTATTGTTTTTAAGACTTTCTTTTTGTTTCCCTGATCCTCTTAAAAAGAATACCTGTATTTTTTTAAATATATTGCACTATTAATTAATAAAAGTTTGATTAATATGATTCAATTAAGATCGCAAAACAAAATATCTAACAAACAATGAGTACTCGATATCAAGAACTCAAAATAGTGGATGTTTTTTTGCTACCCTTGGGACGTACAGTTAAGGCTACATAATTTTCAAAAATTCCTTTTATAGATATTATAATACATATCATACTAGGGTGTTTTGGGTAAGTGGAAAAAAAAGTGATTTAACATCTAAGTCCTACCAAATGTTCCTGAAAAGGCATGGTACTGCATTCACAGTCTTTTCGATCATTAGCAACTTTCTAAATATCGTAATTTTATAACTAGTAAGTAGTTGGTTTTTTATTTAGAATTTCTTATTGAGCTGAAAAAAAAGAGATAGGATTTTTAATTTGCGTAAAACTTATTATTTATTTTGTGGAAAACACTATGTTGGATCAAAACTTATTGATGTATCCAGTCTTTCCAGTTACAAAAACCATACGTTGATACTACGAGTTAACACGTTATGATTGCAGGAAAATTAACTGCATTTTTTTTGCCAACAAAAAGTGCGTAGCGCTCACACTATTTGGCACCTAATATATTTCTTTTACAAACTAGATTACAGGTCCTTAATGGCATACTCTTTCAAATGGCACAAACCGAAAATTTCTATCTCTTTTTATTTTGGCTCTATCAGAGATTATGAATAAAAAACAAACTACTAGTTGTAAAGAAACAATAACAGCGATTTATCGAAAATGGTGGCAAATAGTTCATTCCTTTATAGGAACTTTTTGGTAGGAATCATTGGCATTTTTTGTCTACTTATCCGCAACACTTCGGACAGTACAATCGGTACGATCTATTTACCAACTAAAAATTTTATAATCTAAGGTGAACTTTGGTGTACAATATGATTCCAGGCCTCACCTTATCTGACCCAAAGATAATGAAATATCAGCTGTGTGTTTTAACGATTGTCTCGTCGGTTAGAAACAATTCTGCTCTAAGCTAAATGTGTGCTTGTTTACTGAGTATTTATTTGCATGTTTCGAAACTTGATATCTTTAACAGTTGGCTTCCTTTCAAATTTTATAAGATTTATGCAGAGCTAAGTATTGTACTCGGTGCGGAGGTCGACTGTTGAATATAGTCCGCCACTAGCGTGGGGTTGGCGTCGGCTGCTCTAGTCCGCTATTTGGCTCGGACTAGACAAAATAACTTATACCAAGAGTAAACAATCCTTTCTCTGTTTCTTGGCTTATATGTATTACTGAAACGTACTGCAAAGATTGTATATTAGTGTTGTTAAAGATGACCTCACCTCCAACCATTTCCATAACATTACTTCCTACGATTATTTAATCATCAACAATTATTTTTATATTGCTTTAATATATTTTATATTTGCTTTTATTATATTGTTACACTTATGTGGGTAACAAAAATATTTATTCAACAGAAATATACAATTATCAATACCAATTAATTAGTACCATTCAAATATTCGAGTAGGTTACAAAAATGAGCTTCGCAATCAAGACACAGACTTAGACTTAGACTAACCCGTCCATTCACTCGCTCCTTATATGTTGTCAAAAAAGAACAGGACGGAAAGGTTCTGGATTGAGCTCGACAGTTCTAGTCCCATAAACGTGTTCTGCCAGTTTGTACCGACAGCCAATTCGTTCCAACAAAAGGTACGGGATTTTACACCATATGTTTAATTTTTTTTTTTATTAAAGATTTAACGTTGCAATATTTAACTCATTCCTAATCATAGTTTTGGAAAGAATATAAAAAATAGAGTTAAGCAGTTCATTTTGTAAAACAGAAAATTGATTGATTCTTTTGTGCCGATTTATAAAAAATTGGGAACCAGAGATAATTATTTATATAAAACCACATGAAGTTAATTACTGAATTAGCAAATCAAAATATTTTTTAAGTAATTGTAAAATTATAGCATGTTTAAAAAACATATTTATTTTAAGTTATGTGACTAACCAAACAATTATTTGAAACTTAATCTGGGGTCCGGAAGTATGTTACATGTTACAGCATGACCTCACAAAGATCCAATTTTCGATGCCTTTGCCGCCATTCAAATTCACAAATGTATGAATCTGATATTTCGGCTTTTTGCTGTCTTATTTTCGCTGCAACCTATTTGATGATAAAAGGATTTCTTCTATGAATGATTGATCGCTTAATTTTAGAAAGTGGCTTTATGCATTTAGCGGTGTCGTATTAAATACTAAAATATCAATGTTTCTTTTAACTTTTAAAATTACAAAATAATTGATCAAAACATAGTGACTTACTCCCAAACTGTGCATAGTCATACAACTGGTAGAGATAAAAAAAAAATTGTCTATCCATTGCTGTATTATTCATTTCTTTAGTTTTTGTCAAAAAATGTCAATTGTTTAAGTACCAGTATGTCTTTGAAAGTAATCTTCTTTTTCGGTCAGTCGGGAAGGGGTAAATCATTATTGTTATTGAATTGATAAAATAAGTTTATTACATAACATTTACTAATTTTTTATGATATAATGTCTGATATACTTATGAAAGTTCATTGAACTTATTTCCTACGTTTTCCGAAGCTGGGGGGGGGGGATCTTGCGACACACGGCTCTTTGTCAAATCACGCAAATGAATAAAAAAGATGAGAGGGCGAAGTACTGGTTTCGGGTGGTGATTTGTGGGCCTGGAGGAGATCCTCACCTCTACGGTCCTTTAAAATCAAAGAATCGAATTTCACCCTAACAAAGAGCTATCGATATCCTGTTTTTTTTTTTTTTTTTTTTGCTTCACCATCATATTATAAAAAAGGATTTTTTACTGTTCAACCCAAAGTGATGTGTTATAATATGTCTAAACCTGAAACATGCTTTGTTTATTATCTCACTTGAATATTCAATATCAAGCTGAATTTCAAATCAAGAATATATTATTAAATATGCCAAATTATATTAAGGTTCTAAATAAAGCTGAAAAGCGTTGTCCGAAAATTCTTTTTATTGATTTTTATTCAGTAAAAGTCGTATTAAATATTATAAATATTAAATATTGGTGAATAAAACAAAAATAATTTTTGGAGACCGCTTTTCAGCTTTATTTAGAAGCTTAATGGTTATATAGTGGTCTATAGACTTCTTCCCTTTTCGAAGAATAAAATACAAAAGTTATATTATGTAATAAATGGATACAACAGTCGTTTTTTTCCTGATTATTTTCAATTTAATGTTCCTTGAGTTTCTGTAAATGAATATCCAGCTGTGGTCATTACATGACGTCAGCCTTAGTAGCTTACAGTGGTTTGCCAAATGACCATTTGTCCAGCTTAAGTATCAGTAATGGTTATACATTACTTCATTGATAGCAAATCAGATTTTATATAATATTTCAGTAAATGTTATTTTATTTCTAAGTGAATATCAAACATATCCTTATCATCGGGACACAGCTGAAATAAAAACAGTTGTTCTTTTATTTGACTTCAATAAATGGTAATATCGATTTTAGCCCAAAAGGTGTAAAGTGGGTAAAAATAATCATGTAACTGTAAACAAGTGAATCAAGTCAAGCCTTCATTTGAAATGTAGTTATTATAATTTGAGTTAAATCTGTTTCAATCGGTCGGTGAACAAATAGTCAACAGTAATATCTCATTATTGACAAGATCTATTTAGTTGATTAAGTAGCCGCAATTGCTAGACGATATAGTGGTATTTTTGACGAAATTTCAACGTTTGTTAATTAAAACCTGATTTTATATCAATGCTGTTCAAACTTTAAACCTGGTGCCCAGAAAAGTAAAGAAATTCGACTTAAACACTTATGCAGTGGGATGGCAGCTATTTTTATTGCAAAAATATCATGTATTACGACCCAGTTAAATTTAAAATGCTGAAATTTTTAATATCCAGATATTAAAGTTTAATTGCTGAAAACAAGAAATAATTGATAGGTTTTTGAAAGCATTTATTGAACCCTTCCAAGTTGAATATGTTGAGTTGAATCGTAGAGGCCACTGCGGGAGGTAGGAGATGCTTGATGCCGACACGGTACTACACCACTGCTATGCGGTTTGACCTAACCTCGGCTTGCACGGCGCTCCTTGGCAATTTGTCGGCTCCCTGTAGATCAACATTCTTGTAACCCCAATAACAGAACAAATAATAGCCTTGCACACTCCCCTCCGGTCGATCGAACACTCTATATATATAGCTCTATTTAACACTCTATATTGAGCTATGAAGGTATATCTATTATAGACAGGTGTTTGTAAAAAGTTGTCGACATTCAAATCGACAAGAACTTCATAGTCCTACTACATTTAGGTTGTATAGAAGTAGTCACTATTTTGGTATAAATACTTCACCATGGCCTTCTTATCATCATATTTGGATTAATGAAGAATAAAGGATTGGATTGGGTTTTGGTAAAATTGAAATGGTATCCTTTCTATAGGGTTTCTTACGCCCGGATTGAAGGAGAAGAAAATTGAAAAATAATAATTATAAAAATAATAGAAAACATATTGAGACAATGCTGACAGTTTATTTGAGTGGTAAAATTTAGGAAATTGTGGTTGAAAACATTGCATTGCTATCAAGATAACGGAGGACTCCATGATCATGTTTAAGCTTATATAATTTTATTTGTTTATTAAATTGTGATGCACCCAGCCACACTCAAGAACAATAGCTTACATTCATAAACTGAGAACATAATAAAGAGATGTAAATATTAATAATCAAAAATAGATAAAATGATACTAATAATGAAAGGGAAAATCCTGAATAATATTTAAAATTTTAATATATTTAAAGTATAATAGCTGATCCCAGCGAACTACGAATCGCCTCAACAATATAATTTACAATAATTGATGTTATTACTAACAGTTTAAAACAAACATAATAATTATTTTTGACAAAACCGACCTAAAACCTACTTCACCATTTTCTTCCTAAATCCTCAAAATTAAAACAGACGAAAACTAAATACTTATAATTACTTATTTGAACCTATCTATATACAGGGTGTCCCGAATTTAAATGGCAAAACTTCAGGATCTTATAGGGGACCGAAAAACTAAGACAAAAAGTCCTTTAGAGATTTGCTCGTTTTTGCTTAGTTTTAGAGAAAATCGCAAAAAAAAAAAAAAAAAGAAACAAAACAAGTTTTCATTTTTATACTTATTTGTTTACATTTATATTTATGTTATGTTCTTTTTAAGGTAAATATTGCTCAAAATGTTGTCCTCTTGCACCAATGCAAGCATTACATCTAGCACTCACTTGATAAATTGCAGTTAAACATTGTTCTGATGATATTTGGTGCACTGCATCTATGATTCGGTCTCTAAATTGCTCTCTTGAGTTGATTGACACCGAATAAACTTCCTGCTTCAAGGTTCCCTATACGAAGAAATCCATGGGTGTCATATCAGGTGATCTGGGTGGCCAAGGTACTACTCCTCCACGTCCAATCCATCGTTGTGGATAATTTATAGCCAGCTAAGCTCGAGCAGCTCTGCTATAATGAGCTAGACATCCATCGAATTGGAACCACATTTCAATCCGCTGTTGTAAGGGAATGTCATCTAAATAATTAGAAAAGTCGTTCTCCAAAAAATGTATAAATGTGATTCCATTCAATCTTTCAGGTAAAAGATATGGTCCCACCAGTAATCCATACCAAATTCCAAGTCAAACGTTAATTGCAAATTCATGCTAAAACCTATTCTCTCTAATAGCACTGGGATTTTCAAGAGCCCATACATGATAATTTCTTTGATTAACAATTCTTCCTCTTGTAAAGGTAGCTTCATCGGTCCACATAATTTTTAATGGAAATAAATTACCATCGCGAATTTTTTCAAGAAACCAGTTACTAAAATTCAATCTCTTGACATAATCTTGAGGCAATAAAATCTGAACTTTTTGAAGATGGTATGGGTTGCGATTATCACCTTTCAAAGTTCGCCATATTGCTTGCCGCGATATTCCTAATGTAGCAGATGCTCTTCGGATGCTAGTCTCAGGATTGTTATCGAAGTGGCGTTGGACACAATTTCTTCTCCGATAATCTGCCCTTATTGCTGCCTGGAATTGGTCGCCTTCATTACGTATTAAGAATGACCCAGTCTCTCGTAGTCTATTAAAAGTTAGCGAAAAGACTCGTCAATTAGGCACTCTTCTATTTGGAAATCGGCGCGCATACTCCCGCACCGGTTCTAAAGCATTACTGTTACAGAAACCATACACAAAAATCATATCAGCGTATTCAACATTAGAATATGTACGCGGCATTGTGGCTGATGCTATTCACACAAAAATATCTGAGTAACTGACTGAAGACTGATTTAGGAATTATAATCCTAGAAGGAAGCCAAAATGTAAACTAATAAAAGAATGTAAAGGATAACATACAGTGTTTACATATCTCACTGCCTAGCCTGACGAACTTTGAAAGGTGATAATCGCTACCTATAACATTTTTGTTTTGTTTCTTTTTTTGCGATTTTCTCCAAAACTAAGCTAAAACGAGCAAATCTCTAAAGGACTTTTTGTCTTAGTTTTTCGATCCCCTATAAGTTCCTGAAGTTTTGCCATTTAAATTCGGGACACCCTGTATAACTGCTAATACGATACCGTATATATGAAAATTCATTTTAAAAAACTAGGACTCATTTCAAAAGCATCTTGGTTACTAATCAAATCTTATATACCGACTTAAAATAATCGACCAACACATACAGGCTCTTTTCAAAAGTTTTTACACTAACTAACACAGATATATACACATCCTTATACGGCTCTTTATACAGATAACATATCCATAAATATGAGGAGGAGAATAAAACGTTTTTGCATGAGAGATCTCCCACTTTAACAGACCAGAAAAACTACAACATGCCAGGGAAGAGGTACTGCTGGTTGCCATCCTTGCCCACGCCTGATATGCCATTATACGTCTACTTAAAAAGGCCATCAAACCTGCTGATTTTCATTATGTTTTGCAGGCTCGGATTTACAAACGGAGTATAAAAGAAATGAACAATATGATATATATAATGAAATAATATAACGAATTTAAGGTATATAATGAATTTATCTCACAAATAAAGTAAAATATTTATATATGAATTATCATTAAAAAAAATTAGATCGCAGCAGATTAAAAAAAGATTTAATTCAACAAAACTTAAATCATTTCTCTTTGACCCTTTATCCCCTCATTTTCATATTAATTCTATCAACTAAAAGCGTCTTGATACTGGTTCGTATCAAGAATTGTCTTTGATTGTAACTGAATCGTCTTCTATTAAAATTCTGTTTGCTGCCGATATTACCCAAATAATTTATATAACCAGTAAAGAAGTGTCCACCTAATATTTTGTCATACCAATTGATAGAAGTTATATTTCTAAAAGCACATTGGATTTTTTTTTTGTATTAATTGTATTACAGGATATCCAAGTTTAATGAAACATTACTTCCCGTATTCTGTTCGAAGTTGGGGCAAACACCGTGAATATCACAAGTAATTAATTGTTTCGACGCTATTGAACTTCGCTGAGTTAAACTTCAAACATTATTCGAAATAGCTTTCGAACTGCAGGCTCCATAAGGAAAGTTTAATTGTTTTTTTTTTTATATCTCGAAAAATAAACGAATCCATGATGCTGTAACACTTATGAGGGTCAAACAATTTTTATTGAACGAAAATAATATTTTACAATGCTACAAAATCTATGAAAACACAAATAATTAAACAGGTTACAAAAAGTATCACTTTGTTAAAACACAGTTACACAAAAATAAGCTTATGACCTCAGCTTCTGAACTAGACTTACATCGATGTCCATCGCTCCTTATATTTAGTCTGAAGAAGAAGTTCAATTTAGTGTTCTAGAATGTTCTAGGCAAGCGTAGATGGTACTCGAAAAGTTTGTTCCAACAACCAGTCTAGAACTCTTTTTTTTTCACGTTACATTATAACTAATATTAAACAAAATATACTTCATTGACGAACGACATTGTGAACAGTGTTCATCTTATATATAATTTAAAATTATTTATGTATATATTCATAGAATAATAATTACAGAACAAAAGGGTGAATAAGCATAAACAAGATTAAACAGCAATACAACCATAAGCCAGTAACAGTGAGGTAGCCTAAGAGAGAAGTGTAATTGACAATATTTATCTGAAGACGAGATTATAAAAAGATTGGTGTATTGTTTTAACTTAAATATTTTTAATTCAAATAAGTGATGAGGTAAGAAAAAGCAAATGTATGTAATAAAATGTGTAATGCAATATATAATTTTAAATTGTATATAGTTTTCAATTTTATAATAATTGTAAATTAATGGTATCTAATTATAAATATTATGTAAAAAATTGCAGTACACTTGGAGATGGGGCAATTAGGCCTCGAATCGTTGTGATAGTTGTAATGAATTGACATATATATCAAAGGAAGATGTGAATTACACTATTTTACAAAAAAATGGAATAATATAGATCAAGTCTTCCAGTACGTTAAAAATTATCAAAAATTCAAAAATCCTGTATTATTCTGCTAAACGTATATATATCAACTACTGTAATTTTCATTACAAAAATAAAATGAAACAATCGTACTTAATCAGTATTCCTTATGTGTCAGGATTCTATAAAAGGGTTAGAATGGTTTTTATTCGTAGTAAATAGTGATTTTATCACGCCACGAATGTTATTTAGAAAATAAATAAAAAACCCATCCTGGAATTTGAAAAGCAATTCCCCGGCTGTGGGTGAGAGGTGGAGGGGGGGGGGGGGTTTGGATATTGGTTGACCGTGATATTTGAGGAGGGGGTCGTTGAGCTGGTTTCATAGCCGCGGGGTCCACGCATCATCCCCCAATCTTTCCCTTCAAATGAGATTTTTCGCTGCTCCCAACTACCCTCGTACGGTTCCCCACCTTTCATAAGTGTAAAATATTATTTTTCTCTTATTAAAAAATTATTAAGACGAATTACATATTAATTCGTTAAAAAAAAATATAAAAAAGTAAATAAAAAAAAAACAATGTTATTCACTTTTTATAATATATGATGCATTCTGATACTGATTATTTCGGCAAATCGCTATTATTTTGGCCTCAAGAAACAGTTTAGAGGGCGTATCCTGTCAAGAAAAACAAAATGCACAAAGTGCACATCTATAAAACGTTGATCCGCCTAGTCCTGCTATATGGGTCTGAAACCTGGACCATGACCAAAGCCCATGAAAATGAACTCCTGCTTTTGAAAGGAAAATTCTACGAAGAATATTTGGAGGTATAATGGAGATACCTGGAGAAGAAGAAAAAACCAGGAGATTTATGAACTCTTAAAAGAGCCAGACATTGTCCTCACTATTAAGCTGGGCCGTCTTAGATGGGCCGGTCATGTAGCCCGTATGCTGAAAACAGAGTTGTTGAAGAAATTGCTAACCAAGCCTATTGATTGTAGAAGAAGACAAGGACGACCCTGACTTCGGTGGAGATACGGCGAGGCGTCCGATGCCAGAAATCTTCTGGGCACAGGAAACTGGATGGCAGCCGCACAGAACCGCGACGAGTGGCGGAAGCTGCTGGTGGAGGCCAAGACCCGTCAACGGGTTGTAGAGCCGCCTTAAGTAAGTAAGCATTCTGATACTATTTTATTTCGTCATTCGTTATCACTTCACAGTTTCCTCTACTGGATTTAAGGTAATTTGGAGAGGAAGATAGGTTGAGGCATGAAAGGTTTTGGAATCATTTTGATTGAGAAAAGAATAAAAAGAAGAGGAATATAGTAGGTGTGTAGGAATGTTACAGCTTCCGAAGTTGAAAAAATTACAACTTGTTAATGGATGGTGAAGTTTTTTTCACCTACTTGGAATATATATATATATATATATATATATATATATATATATATATGTGTGTGTGTGTGTGTGTGTGTGTGTGTGTTTTTCTTTCGGGGAAAATACTATTAACTATTATAAAGTTAATAATTTTCCCTTAGCTTAACCTTAGCGATGTTAGAATAAGGGCCATTCTCACAAATTTAAACCATTCTAGGAGGCAGGGTTTACCATATCATAATGTGTTTATGATTTTCGAAACACTCGCCGGCAGGGAGCTTTAATTAACGTCACATTTCCTTTTCCGACTACACTTTTCACCTTCATTAAAACATTTTCCTTTTTCCGGGGACTAATTAAAAAGTTAGAATTCTAGTTCTTTGAGCAGTTGTCCCGGTCCAGTGGCGAAACACAAGGGCCTCGTTAACCCGGCCTGTATCTCTCCGGAAAGCTTTTTAAAGCTCCCCACTTGAAATGTCTCTTTTCTCCACCATGTTTGTAAACAGTGATTAAATTGCTTAAGGGCGGAACTGAAAGAAATGTTTTCAGTACGAAAGAACGACGGCGATTCTTTTCAATGTTTTCGCGAGAGCGAATGTTTTCTAATCATTAGTTGTTTTTGTTTACTCTTCTTTTTAATTTGATTCCTTATAAGTAAGAAATATCTGTAGAAAAATGCAAATCGATGCATTTTCCCTAAAAGTACTCCACCTTGTTTCCACCTAATTACAGAAAATTAACAGTTCTCCTTTTATATTTTTGAAACGAAATATCTGCATTTTTTGTATTTTGTATAACTCAAAAACAGCCCAAGTAGAAATAATATAAATAAATAAAGTACCAATCGAACGTTGATTATATTTTAACACAAATTTGAGCTGAAATAATTGTATTGACTTAAAATTATTACAGAAAATTTAAACTATATGGGACTCTAGGTCCATCACTTCTTATGTATTGCCCTTTAAGGACTATGGGCCCACCCAGAAAGGCGTAGAACAACACTGCTACGGTTTTGAATAACTTGATTTATGTAAAATAACAACAACAAAAATGGCAAACTAAGAATGATAATTCAAATAATATCACTTGAAACGGAAAAGGAAATACCTATTGCTATCATCAGTATGAATTATAAATATGTAGGAAGTAAGATCCATAACCTATTGATTTAATTCTGCAGTCGTTATCGTAACCGTGTATTGATTTAAATTAAGCTATTATATATAATATAAATTTAAGTAAAACGTATCGTTTATTTTTTTTATTGGAATCTTTTTCTACACATATAGGGGAAAGTGCCCTATTATGGGATACTTTTTTTAATACTTAAAAATTGGTTGGCCCTAAATTGCTTAGACGATTCAAAAAATGTTGTTATACATTTAGCAGTAGTAGTGGACCACATCAACAATGAAAAACATACCATATCTCCTTCTTGAAATTTGTAATCACGGTCAATGTGAGAAAAGTCAAATTTGTACTTTTTGAAAATAGGCTCTTAATATGGGATAGGGGGTGTCCTAATATTGGATAATTATCCCGTTTTAGGGACCATGATATAAAATGATATATGTAATGCAAAATTTGTTTACAATATAGACGATGTTCACAAAAAATATATGTTGTAAATGCCCTTCGCAACGTATGATCGGAAACCCGAAGATAGCAAGTTCAAAACCCGGAGCCAGGGGATATTTAATAATATTATTCGACATTAATCCCCCACCTTCTCCCTTGGCCGGGAAACCCATTATAGCCTAAGAGGCGAGGAAGGGGAGGAATAAAAAATATATATATATATATTCATATATATGTTGTCAACAAATACATGTTAATTATGTTACAAAAAAAAAATAACATTTTTTATTATAATTTTCAGATAATCAATATTTAATAAGACCTTTATTTGACAGATTTTTTTACAAATTACAAAGAAAATATGTAGATTATAAGCTCAAGGCAGCTTTCATGGCAGGGCACTCCACAGTAGGAACATTGAACTTTAGTTTCTTCATTTTCTTAATTTTTATCACAAAAAATAAACGTTTCTAAAAACTCAGTGTTTAAAGTATTATTTCATTAAAATAATTTTAATCTATTAACAACTATTTTTATTTCATTCATAAAAAGGGGTCTCAATATGGGTTACCCTATAATAGGAAGTAATGGGTATCCCATATTAGGGAAGGTGGCTTCTTTTTTTGTAAGGGTTAGTGTGCTTCAGTATGTAATAAAAAAAAGAAAACAGTTAGCAAATATTGTAATGAATTATCCAACGTTTAAGATAAAACAATGATTAAGGGAATACGACTTACCTTGAGGCATAAAATATCAGGTCAAAATAATCACGAAAAACGTTTTTGAACCCCGAAACAACACTTCACTGAAAATAATCCAACAGGATGAGAATGTATAACAATGTGACAAGGTTATGTGCCAATGGGAAATTAATCTTTAATTTTATAGAATAAAAGCGGGATTGCGGTACAAATTATATCCAGAAACCACATATCCCATATTAGGCAACCATCCCATAATAGGGCACTTTTCCCCTACACATATACACACTATACATTTTTATTTATTAGAATATGTTTTTTCTTTTTTTTATTTGAGTAACGTTATGGTGACTAAATGGAAGATTGTAGATGACACGAAACGGAAAGAAATAATTCACTTAAAATTAAACATTAAAATAACATAATTAATAATAATAATCTTACACCTTTTTTTGGTGTTGTGGAAATATTGTAGTGGAATCCTTAAGTATTTTAATCTAGTTCAATCAATGTTGGATTTCAAACCACTTATATTATTTAATCTTCAATAATAGATAGATACAATAGATTATACAAAAAGTAGTTGAATAAAATACTCGGTACTGAAAGAGTTACAATCACTTAGCTCCGCCACCAGCCCAGTTCTTCGAATCCAGCTCTAGCTGATAATTTATTTATTCTGTAATATCGGCCGTGAATCAATTCTTTATAAAGACTGGTGGCCCTCCCTGAACTCTCAGTGTCAATAAATCCTCACTTGCGTTAGCGCTGCATATTTATTTGAGGTATTTTCCTTATTTATTAGTGGCGGTTTTCCGTGAATATTTATTAATTTTTACTAACGGCTTTATTAATAAATACACATAACCTATAATTTGCTTCGATTTTATGTTCAAGTATCGACACAATAAATTGTAACAATTTGCCACACAAATAATGAAAACATAAATAATTAAACAGGTTACAAAAATGATCACTTTGTGACACAAAGATAACCATATGGCTTGAGCCTCGGAATAAGACTAACTCTTAAGTCCTTGGCTCCTTCCTTAGTCGTAAGAAGAAAACCCTGGGTTTTAGGCCACCGTAATGGTAATCGAAAATGTACTATGACAGTTTGATCCAGCTGTTAGTTCGTTCCAACAACAAGTCTAAAACTATCCTAAACTAAACATTTTGTGCTTTGATTCAGGTTACTAAATTATGTAATAGATTTCAGGGGAATGTTCACTATTTTTTTTTTTTTTTTAGATTATTCTCTTTCAAGATTCTCTATTTAAGAAATGTCTTTTACGTCTTGGGTGAAGCTTAAGGTCCTTTACTTGGGCAAGGTCCTTTAAAGCTGTTGATAAGAGCTTCTGGTTCCCCTTTGATGTGTTTTGTATATTTTTCTGTCTTAATCTTCTTTACACCCCCTCCTGGTCCCAGAGATTATGCCCTCGAACTTTCATCTCCCAGTTTTATATTTTCTATTCGTTTCTTGGATGCTCTTTGGGTATTGACTTTATTTTTTAAAATGTGAACTATTTATTATGTTTTAACTTTTTTTAGCTTTTATTTTATCCATGGTCCTGGTTATAGTTTTATTTTTATTTTTGTTTCTACATAATTAATCACAAAGAGCTTACTTTTGTGCCGATAAATGAGCGGAGAACCCATTATTTCTGTTTTAATTTTTTTTTTTAGCCCTTTTCCAAGAGAGACTGTATAATTAATGATTATGAAACCTTTTGTGCTATAAAAAAAAAATACAAAAGATGAGTAGGAGCGGTTATGTAAGATTGTCTTCTGTTTAGTTCTCATCTTTTACATTATCTATCTATTTCGCTGTTCAGATCTTTTCTTTTCATTTTGGGAAAAACCAAAAATAGTAGTTGTGTACATTATGCTGTTACTATGATATCACACTGACAAAAAAAAAAAAGTGGAACCTTAAGTGTTCAATTTTATTTGAAATGTATTTTTTGATCTTCCTGTAGTAAAAAATATTATTCATGCAATGAAAAAATTAAAAATAGCGTCTGAAATAAAGGTCACTCCAGGTCGACCTCAACTTGACATAACAATTCTCCACTCTTTTTGTTTTTAAATTAAATTTATTTTTACTATTATTAAGTTTTATTATTGCTATATTTTTATCTCACTCTTCAACGGGGCGGGGGGGGGGGGGGCGTCAATGACCAGTCTCCGCTATGGATATGATCCGAGCTTTTCGTTAATGTGTTTTAATTTTAGAACATTTCAATTTAGATGTTCAAATTCTGGACTGACATGAGTGTTTTGTTGTCTCCGTACTTTATATGAATAAAGAAATAATAAATTTCAGGACAAATTATTTTTTACACTATGTTAGGATATTTTTTGTTATTTATTTCCATATCATTTTACAAGAATTTTGTGAATAATACCTTGCACTCGTTACTTCCTTTATGGCTTGTTTCTTTTTTTCTTTTTTTTTTTTTCTTTCTGTTTAGCCTGCCTCCTTGACGTATTGCTTACACCTTGTTGTATGTACCCCAGGTGTGGCAGTTTCCACTGGAGCGACAGGAGTCAGATATGAGATCCGAGTGAATGGGCCGTCCTTCCACTTCCTAGCCCAACAAGAGGATGAGGTCAAATCGATCCCGGGCTGGCACGACTCCCGCTATCGGGGCACAGTCCATGATAAGCTGTCTCTACCTAAGCGGCTCCGGCTCCATTGTCCTAGTCTCTTATCGCTTTGGCTGTTAAATTTAGAAACCATATCTACAAACGAGTAATAGCTAACTTAAAAAATTGTATATTTTCTAAGTACTACAGCTAATGTTATATAAGTTTCAGCTAGGTTCGTTCACCTTTCATCATAATCATTTTTATTTCTTAAATTTAGTATTGCACACAACTATTGCTATATATTGGAGAGGGCAAAGAGCCCCTGAAATGTTTCAGTAATATGATATAATTCAATATTTTACCTTATTACTTAAAACATTATTTATTAGTAGTTCCTCTATTGAATAGAAGATGCATCATTTATAGTGATATAATTTAGGAATTGAGCGAAAAATTATTAGTAGCCAAATAAACCAGTAGCAGTGAGGTAGCAGATATCAATGATTTATTAATGTTTAGAAGATATCAATGATTGTTTAACTTTATAATATGAAACCTTATTTGAACTTATAATATAAAAACTCAATTAAGAATATTTACAAATTGATTTAAAAAAAAAAAATTTCTTATTATATTTATTATTTTATTATTATGACTAGGAATAATTTATAATGATGAATTAAGAAAAAATATTGGTTTACATATAACATATATCATATAATTGTTATTACTAATCGTTATAATTACAATGTAAATCATAAAATTGTTATTTTTATAATTGTTAATGTCTTGATTTGTTGCATTGCACCTGATGATAGGGTGGTAGACCACGAAACGTCTCTAGGAGCATATCTAGCTGTCTCTCCTTGCTTCATGCCTGTACTCAAATTTACGAATAAGCGTGGCTAACTAATCTTGACGAATCTTGTCCCATTCAATCCTCAGCCTTCGGGTGGGTTCTGTTGTAGATGGGCGGACGTTAAAATGATGTTCAAAGGATTTTTGAAAGGTCTAAAGGTTGAAAGATACTACATCATTCAAAACCATTTAACTCTGTTACAAATTTTAGATAACACAGGACTTCTTAAAAAAAAATCATTTAACCTATCTAAAAAAAATAGAAAAAGTACGTTCGAAAAATGTAAGAGATCGGATAAAAACGACTTGAGAGCTCCTGTTGATTCCTTTTAAGCCCAAAGATGAATATAATGGAACAATTAAATTGGTCTTTACATTAAATTAATAAATCTTAATAGTTCTCTCATATTTTTTTTATATGAGGCTTAAGAAAATAGATAAGGGTTGGGTACGTACAATTATGTGATGAACAAATAGAACACGGAATTTCGTAGTGATTTAAGACATTTGATTGATACACAAATAATTTAGAATTTTTTTTTTAAGTAAATGGGAGTAAGAAATATATTCAATTCATTTTAGGGGTTTTAAATTTTTTTATAAAATCCTTTAAAGACATTATAAAGGAATGTCAGTGATAAGCAGATAAATGATCCTTAGTGGTGTCGAAGAAAACATACAGTATTGTTCCCAGCCTTGAATATTTGTGTTTTTATTTTAATGTTCTCCCAAGATCGATTATTCTCTTCTTCTTATTATTCTTATTCTTATTTTTTGCTCATCACCTCTTCTCATTGTGAGGAACAATCAAAACGTCCATTTCCTGCACCAGCTTCTTTATCGAAGGTCTCGATCTCATCCCAGGTCTTTCACTTTGAGCCGTTCCTTTTAATTTTTATTTGATAGGTTATTATATCACACACGAGTTGTTTTTTTCGAATTTTTGCATTCCTAATTTTTTCCTTCTTCTTTTTCCACCAGGTTTTCTCCTACGTAGAGCCTCTAATATATATATATATATATTACTGAAGTAACATGCAGGACATTATAAATAAATATTAAAAAAAACGAAAATAATCCATCAATCAAAACAAATATAGTAAAAATGTGTCAATTGTTTAAACTTCCCTATATTCAACTTCTGAGGTATATTTATCGCCGAATCTTGATTATTATTTCAGTATAATGTTCTTAAAACATTTAAACTCTTAGCTGAAATTCTTGTACTAAAAAAAAAAAAAAAAAAAAAAAAGGCTTCTGAAAAGAGTAATTGGTTTCTTTAGCAAGTCTTCCTCAATATCATATATACTCAAAGGCACTTAAATTGTAATTTTATATGAGGAATTCTGTAATTTATGAGAACAGTCTCTCTCTTTCGGTAGTTAGAGAGCTCTTTGACCAATTAATATATATTAAATTGAAATTATTTTGATCATAGAAATTGTTGTATGATGACTATTGTCTCTATCATGTTTGACTTTGAGCAATTATGGTATGATATCTATTTCCTAATCTATTAAAATATTGTTAAACGGAATGATTTTCAAAACAATAAATTGCAATAAAATATGGTTCAGAAAAAGGACTATGTATTTCTGCCATCGATCGTAAATTAATTAATCAATGGGTTGAGTCAACTATCCTCCTTTTTTTCATCATTATTTTCGGCATGACACCAAATGCCGATTCGTGGCATTCGTAATTTGGCCATTTCGTGGAGCCAATTTTTCCTATAATTAATGAAAAAATGGAAAAAAACTTACTGGGTTATTTATATCCTCAGAACTCTGACTAAGTAGAGAATAACTCATGAAAAATTCAGGAAAAACTAAATAATATAAAATTTCATAAAATAAAGTAGGTGAGTGAAACCATTCTTAAGCAATCAAAATCCCTATGATTATTCAAGCGGGGAAGGGGGAGCTTAGGCGTGAGACCAGTTGAAAATAAAATAAAAATCTCACTGATTAGTTAAAACTAAATCTATTTTGTAGCTTTTTTAATTGACCACGATGTTTAGAAATTTAAAACAATGTATTATTGTAATACTTGTTTTGGTTTTTTCATATGGCCATATAATTAATTGTGAAAGGGGGTGTGAGAGGCATCCGTTTCGTTAAGCTAAGCAACACATTTTGGTAATCCCTGTTTCAGACTGATAAGAAGAAACGGCGTCGAAATTAATTTAATTTTTCTGTAGTGTACTCGTAACTTGATACGAGATCTATGATTTTGTCAATTACATTGAAAAGAGTTCTAGTACTTTTTGTTGGAAGATGTACAGAACTGTATCAGTACATGTTCTGGATGTAAGGAGAATGTTCTACGCCCTTCTGATAAGTTCGATTCCGGACTATAAGGAGAAATGGACTAAGGGCTTAGACATAGCCTTGCTATCAACATCCAAGCCTATGGTTTCTTTTGTGTCACTTTATTCTCACTAGTAGGTTCTATTTATAACCTGGTTATTAATTCGAAATTTAATTGTTTGTTTGGCGGTGTGAATTATAATTTCCTTCTAAAAAATGTTTTAAACCCATATTAGTGTTAAAATATTAATGAATTGTATTTAAAGAAAATCAATTTCCTGGCTCAATAAAAATAATAATATAATATGAGAGGTATTGAAGGACAAAAATGTAGTTTTTCCGGTCCTTTGACCCGAAGTAAATTGTATTAAACTCAGAACTTTGGAGGGAAGGAGGGGGGAGGGGGTGTCTGCAGCAGAGCGGAACATCATCCGCACTTAAGGTGTCGGCGAGTCTATTTCTCCCTCTACGGGGAGAGGGACCTAGGTGGGGCTCGCCTCTCTATTGGCCCTTTTCCACCCACAAAGCGAGTCCACCTTTATTGAGTTATCTCCTTTCCGAATTGCTATTGGCTTAGCAGTCGCTTTGATCTGCATATTGCCGAGTTTGGCCGCTCAATCGAAATTCTATCACATCCATTCAATCGGTAAACAAACTTTGATCCGATCAGGTAAATTGGAAGCCATTCCCGAGTATTTTGGTAAGAGGTAATTTTAGTGTCAGCATTTTAATCCTTTAGTTCTCATACAAACAAAGATGTTCAAATATTAAGGAATATCTGTTTGTTTGTTTTTCCAACCTCCATATTTTTTTATTCATATTGAGATGAATAAATACATATAAAATAATAGGCAGACTGAAGAAGAATATAATTTTAAATTCTGACGATCTAAAGAGCAATTTAGTTTGTTGGTTTAATTAGTGTTACTTTGTGCCACTAAGGCTAATCTGACAACGCTATAGTGGGAATCCTAAATTAGTGAGAAACGAGTATTTGACATCGTACAGGCTCGGGACTTCCATTTTACGTCCTATCTAGTGATGGCATAGCCAAGATTATTTACTCCCATTACAAAATCTTAGTGCCACCGCAGGACGCTAGGTTACCCACTACATCACATGTGACCCATAAAAGATGCAAGTTAAATATTAAAGAAAGTTCTTTCAAATCGCTCATCCAATGAGATTGGTCTATAAATAAATAAAATTGCATTTTTAAAAGTTTTTTTAATCCAATAATCTTATATCATCTCTGTGGAAGACCGCTTTAGTGATGATTCGTGAAACGTTTTTACCAATCTAATAAAGTAAGGACGGATATCAAAGTAAGAGGAAAGAGGAAACTTTAATTGGCTCTCCTGGAATATCGGTTTTTTTTTATTATTATTATTATCCGAACCAATTTTGTATTGGACTCTAAGCCTGCAGTTTTCTTTGTAAAGAACATTCATTAGAAAAATTCTTATTCCTCGGGGGTTCATTCTTAAAAGGCCAATTATAGACCGAGCAACATAGTTAATGCAATCCATAAAAACGAGACGAGGCGGTATCGGTCTTTTTATTTATTTCTTCTTTTTTTTTTTATATCACTGTTTCCTTATTAAGTTGGTTTAGTTTTCCCTTTGGAAGAAAGAAAGAAGTGGATATGATGTCGCAAATAAAGGAAAAGAGTGTATCGGAAACGTAACCGGAGCTGTAGGAAGTGAGGGGAGGGGGAGGAGGAGATTATTACAGTCTTCCTCACAAGTCATTTTCATCTTTCTTTGTCCCAGCTGTCTCAAAATAAGAATGATAATAGTGTTACTTATTTTTTTTTCTGTTGGCGCAGTAGGCCTAATGAGACCTTAGGCCGATGGCGTAAGCTCTCTCGGGTTCAAGGACAGTGACAAACTGTCCTAGATCCAAGGATCGTGGTAGCTCAGAGTCAGCAGGCCCCGAGGACTTATGTAAAAGGAATACCATTAAAAAGGAAACCATTAATACATCAAAAATAAAATTCACTAACATAGCTTGATTGATAAGGAACTTATAGGGTAGGTTGATTTTATTTTCATTGAAAGAAATATTAAAGCCTGCGACATTTAAGGGCCTTAATGTTAGAACCCAAAGGACCCATCCGCACTATATATATACAAAATATAATTTAAAAAAACGATAAAAAATTTAAAAATAATAACACACTAATAAGAATGAAACAAAAATGCCATACTTTCAAACTAAATACAACAAGATAGGTTCTAATTCGGCCTGATTCTGAATATAATTAAACAAAAAGTAGTATTGAAACAAAAAAATAGTTTTAAGGGTCATCTTAGAAGCCATGCATTAATAACTAAGTTATTAATGCAAAACTTTAACGTTAAAATTTAACGTTGTAAGATGTTAGGGTTTTGGTTATTTTTAGGGTGTCAGTGATTTCTCAAAATTTATTTTACAATTTTACTCTTCACTACCAATAATAATTGAGGTGCATCAGTAGACTTTAGTGAGATGAATCTAATCTAAATTGGGTAAATTTTTGGGTTGGACAGGTCAAGGCTGTCAGTATGTGTGTGTGGAAAATAAAGAATCAAAAAATCCCAGCACAGAACAAGGCCCTGCCCGATTGGCTCAGAGCCAGGCCTCAACTCATTATTTATGGTCATTTTTTTTTCTTATTGCGAACGCAATAAATTATTAATATAAATTATTCAAAACAAAAATAAAATAATGAACCAACTTAAGCATTGTTTTCATAGGTGTGTATTAATGTAATTATAAATATCGGTTGACTGTATTTAGACTGTAAGAATGGCCAATATAATTTTAAAATCACTATTTAAAAAATATCCTCAATTACATAAATTTGCACTATTTTACCTAGAATAAGAGACATATTTTAAATGTAAATTTCTAAAATATAAATAAAACCGGCATTATCAAACAATAAAGTAATTATGAAAACTTAATTTTCAAGAGAAGCAATATCTAGAAAATCCATCAGAAGCTGAGCTTAAGTATTCTACAGAAAACTCCCGATTAGCAGCGTAGTTGGGTGGTGCAACCTCTTCAGATAATCCAATTTTGTAAATGATGAAGCGTACTGTAATTACGTAATAATTGTATAAATACCTTATTTTTATACAATATCAATTGCGGAATATATTGTGCTCGACTCCCTGGGCATCATACACCACCACATCTATTCCTAGCATTTAATTTACAAATCGTCAAAGTACCGTGTATGTGAATATATTATTAATTAATGCCTTCACTATCAAGCTCCTATTGTTTATATAGAACAATATATAAACAATAGGATCTTTTGTTTTTGTTGTTTCAATTTTTTTAAATCGTTTTATAAAATTTTATGTATAACCTTAGGCTATTTGTTTGTAATTTTTATTATCACATATCGACATTAATTAATATTTAGTGGCCAATTAAGGCTATAGAGAAAAATGTTATAATAAGTATATTGTGTACAAGGAACCCAATATAATTTTACAGCATCTCTTTGTTCAATAAAGTGTTTCTTTCTCTTTTTAAATAAATTACTTTATTGAACTTAATGTTTAAAAATTAAAAAAAAATCGCCCCCATTATATTCTACTTTTTTTTTTTAAATCTGAAAAACTGCATTGAGCATGCGCCTGAAACATCGATGTTACGCAGCCGATGTTTTCCGACCATAGATGTTTGTTGGCCGATGTTAACATCGATGTTTTTATTAGTTGACTTTTTTTTTTTTTTCTACAATATTTATACTTTTAACATCGATGTTTTAGCTATAACAAAGAAGTTTTTAACATCGATATTTTAGCAATAACAAACTTGTTATCAACATCGATGTGTTGGACAAAAACAAATATGTTTTAACATTGATGTTTTGGACAAAAAAAAAATTGTTTTAACAGTAACCCGGCTGTTATTAACATCGATGTTTTTGACTAAACAAATATATTTTAAAAACAATATTTATGCTCTTAACATCGATGTTTTGAACTATAACAAAGACGTTTTGACATCGATGTTTTTGACAAAAACAAATATGTTTAAACATCGAAGTTTTGGAAAAAAACAAAAAAAAAACAATTTATATGCTCTTAACATCGATGTTTTAGCTATAACAAAGATGTTTTTAACATCGATGTTTTGATTGTAAAAACAACGATGTTCAAAACATCGATGTTTTGCCTTCGATGTCGCATCTCTAATTAAAACTGCCTTAAGAAAAGCAAAGAAGGATTGAGGGCTTATACAATTTTCTTCCGTAACGCTTCAGTAGATGTTACGTATAAAAAAATATAAAAAAAAATATATTTATTTAAAGATTTGAAATATACAGTGAAAAATTATGCATGATCTTGGATGCATAATGCAGAGCGAGGAAATGAAGCGAGGAAAATTTAAATCGACAAATTTAATATTTTTTTTAAACAAATTTAATTTTGAGCACCAAATATTAATGCGATGGCATAAAATTGATAATAAGTTATAAAATTTTGCCCAATAATACGATTAGCTAATTATATTAGTGCTCCTGATGGGTGACAGATATAGTGGCAAATTGGCGACCCTGATGAGCAGTATGATATCCTATCTCAAGGAACTTCGGGGAAATTAGGATAATGGTATGCATTTATTCACTCAATCCATTTTTTGGTTTTGTTTTGTCAATAATCTTGGATTCATTTGTATATTCTTCATTATGAAGGTCTGTTGAAATATATCAATATAAAGGTATATGTATATATTAGATAAGTTCGTATATTGATATGATTTTCGGGAATTTCTTTGCATTCCCAACACGTAATATAATTGGGTAACTAATTGATGTTTAATCATCCGTTCAAAATATTATATACAAAATATAAATAGAAAATTTCATCTTTAGCCATATTAATTTCGCGATTTTTCCTTTAACACCTCTATCGTATATTAATGTATATAATATATATGTAAACATTATTTTAATATCTATAATACCATTCAAAGTATTTTTGAACCATCTCTACCTGAAGATATAATTTTATAACCTATGAGATAATGTATACTGATGCTTTCGAAGTGTTGTTTGCACTTGTGCTCTGAACAAGATCATTTTTTATTTAAGTTACCCTTGGACTGCAGTGAATAGTAGAGTCCAAAAACACGAATTGGGTCGTTTTATCAGATTCCAGAAGTCTATTATCGGCTATCAAATCGGATCCGATTCCAAGAAAAGGTTTGTTCACACGTAACCGCACCGCAGCACGGGCATGTATCGGATCTGATTCATTTACGAAGGATAGATAGTAACCGGTCACACAGGCCCGACGCCGTGTCAAACGACCGATTACTATCTATCCATCGTATTTGAATCAGATCTTGTAATTATTAAATATATTGTAACACTTATGTGGGTTTAAATAATGTTTATTGACATTAGATTACAATTCACAGCGCCAGGCAAACAATAAAAGCTCAAATTATTAACAACGTAATAAAACATAACTGCTATTGACAATACAGTGACACAAAAGTAACCATATGCTTCGATGTTCGTAAAAACTATAAAAGGGATACTAAAAAATTAATAAACCATAACTTTTACCTTATTTGAGTTCCTAAAAGCAGTTTTTGAAATTAACTCTTATTTACTCGGAAAGAGAATAAAATTCAAAACCGGACTTTTATAGTTCTAACAAAGAAATAAAAATCCCCTCATGAGTATTATATTTTGGGCGGGGAAATAAAAGTCCTGATATGATCTTTATCACAACGATATTTTAATATTAGAGTCTGAGCTTGATTTTAATTATTAATATATAAAGTTGTTTTTTTTCGAATTGCTCCATATTGGTATACATTGAAGGGTTAACCGTTCTTATATAAATCTTGCAGGGTATTGTGAATTACTTTATATCGATCTTAAGATCGATTAATAGCTTATCAATGGCTATAATAAAAACAATGGAGGTGGCGATAATAAAAACAAATATCAATTTAAAATCTCAGGTTCGCACAGCCATCTATTTCATATTATAACTAATCCGATATAAACAATATTGAAGTTGGCTTCTATGTTAATTAGGGTGCTGATTGTGAAAATGATAAAGATTTTTCTATTACTCGCGCAGGTATCGATTTATTACAACTTACGCGATGTAAACAATATTGAGGTCGACTCACAGGTTAGTAAATAAGATGATAATTTTGGAAATAATATCGATTTTCGTGTTACACTCTCAGGTATCGATTTATTACTATTAGGGTCGGCTTATAGGGTTATCAAGATGCTGAATGTGAAAATGATACAAATTATTGGATACTAAATGACAATATGCTTGGATAATACATCATTTTACCATCTTACATATATCAATGTGTAATTTCGTTGGTGTGTTTAGTGTCGGTGGTTATAGGGCATTGACCCTAGTCAAAGAGCAAGTGGGATTGCTGATTGGTTGAAGGGAAAGATTCTAAGAAGGATATATGGAACAATAAAATTAGGATGTATAGTTTCTGATATTAAAAAAGGGCATAATAACATGGTGGGGTCGTGTACACTGATTGAATCCAGGAATATTATGTTATCGAAACCGATTAAGGAATTTTATCCAGATGGATAACGAGATAAAAACGAACTTCAATTCTAGGATATGATTCCATGGACGGGAGCCGTCGAGGGAGGATAGCCTCGACATTTTGTTAGTTTATATAAAAAACATATGTGTACATAGCTTTGTATTTTGGTAATGTCTGCAAGTAAATGTCGGAAGACAAAGGTGATAGGTATATAACATGCAAAGATGATACCTGATTTAGTAAATGAAACTGACAAAATATGCTATGATAACAACCCACGCTATCTTTGTTCCATGTCTCACACGTAGTATTCATTTTCATGTCATTGCAAATTCATCGTTCATTTTTATGTTTAATATCATTGGACTGATGACCTTTCTATGATTTTTTCGCTTTAAATTTTTTTCTAATTGTTAAAATAGGTCTTTTTTTTTTACTTTGGACACACAACAGCGCTTTACCTCACCCATTGGCGGCTGAATTTAATGGTCTTCGCTCTATCGGACGGTAGTTATTCAAGGGTATTATTCAGTATAGACAATCCAACAATAATAAAATAAACAATACAATCCTACCTCGTTATACATCGTCGTGGAAAGTTTTGTGATTGTAAAGTGCTCGATGCGGCAGTCTAGTGCGGGTCACCCCGGCGTGAACGTGTTAAATTAATATTACTTTTCTTTTGCTATAATCATGTCTTACTAGGGGTTAAACAGAAGGACAGAACGAATTTGGAGGCTACAAAATTATAGTGGATTGGCGGGACGATACTGGAAAAATTGGTTTTGAGCATAGGAAGTAATGGTAAATGGTTATCCTTAAGAAAGGAGCATAGGATTTTATATTATATTGTAACATGGCACAAAAAATATTGGTTTAGAGTAGTTATAGACTTTTTATTGGAACGAACAAACAGTTAGAACAAACTGTAATGAAGTACATGTACATGTTTGTGACTACGATGTTCTAGTACCTTTTAAGCTGACCTAGAACCTTCGAGGCTGTTCTTCTTACGACCAAATATATTGTATGTAGCGATGGATTGGAGAGCTCAAGTCATATGGTTGTTTTCGTGAAACTTTTTGTAATCTGTTTAATTATTTGTGTTTTCATAGTTTGTGTGGCATTGAAAATTACTATTTGCGTTCAATAAAATTGTTAAACCCACATAAATGTTACAATATTGTATAGTTAGGGTTCTTAATAACATTTCGGGAGGATTTTTAGGTAAAAAAAAGACGACAACACAAAGCATGAAAATGTTAATCAGTAACATACGAAGTTTAAAAATTACTATTGTACATTATCAAGACATAAAAAACAATTTTTCCGAAATTTCAGTTCGGAGGGGTAGATATTGGTACCTAATATTTATAGTTTATAAAAATAAGTTTTTATAGTGTATAAAAATGTTTCTCTAATATTGCTTGTTCTTAAAATTATTATGAAGAAAAATCATAAGAATATCAGTGAAAGATGATATTCTTACCACAAGGGATAGAAAATATTTCTTTACAATTTTAAAGAAAACATCATTTCAATTAATTTTAAATTTATTATTATTTTTTTTTTTAACGTCACTTTATGCCACTAAGGCTAATCGGACGGTGCTACAGCGGGAGTTCTAAATTTTGCCTATCCAGATATAATTAGATTAGGACATCGTACAGGCTCGGGATCTCCATTTTATGTCCTATCCGAGGGACGGCATAGACAAGGATTTTTTACTCCCATTAACAATCCTAGGGCCACCTCTAGACACGAACCCGTGACCCTTAGTATTGTAAGTTTCTATGCTAACCACTGCACCTCAGGTGACCCCATTAAATTTATTTAATATGAATAATGAAATTTTTTATTTATCTGTGCGAATGTACAAGGAGATTAAAAAAAATAATTACCTCCTAGGCTAGTTTAATGGAATGAATATTTTAGATAATCAGATGAGTTTAGATGATCAAATGATTTTAGATGATTATGAGTTTCAATTCAGTCGGCGACAGCAAATGTGTCTAGTTTTACTAGAGGGGTTCAATACGTAACACACAAGTTCCTTACTTAAACTAATTCAAAGTTGTGACATAGCATTATAAGTTTCTCAGCAGTGTCACGAGCTTGCGTTTCCAAGGTAACAACTTTCTCAACTCGTATTATTCCAAGCAGTGCCGGTCGAAATTCAAGATATTGTTCTAGGCCCTTTAGTTTTTTCGATTATCAGCTATGTTAGTTAAGACTTAGAAAGGTAGACAATTTCGCTATTATATTTGAAGACTAGAGGGTTCTGCTTTGTCTAACATTTTTGTTGGAAACGGGCTGATGATTGTTTCCATGGCAATCAAATAAAATAAACATTAAATTTTTAACTTAATCCATTAATTTCTAATGCCCGCTTTCTGCAATATAGTTTAAACATAGATTAAATTAAACCGGATTATCTTTAATCCGAGGTTTAAACTCTGATTCACTTTCTACAGCCTTAGTTTAGTTAAAGCTCGGTTTCAACCTAATCATGTGAAGGTTATTATGTTTTTTAAAAGGTTGGTACATATTTGTTTACATTTCCTTGTTGAAACTTCTATGGAAAGAGAAGGTAATGTAAGGGTTATGGAAAGATTATTTATACATATTATTTAGTTTTTACCAAAAAAGTAAATAAGGTGAAAGTGTCCCATAAAACTGGAGCAAAAAGAAGAAAAAACTTTTATCAGTGTAAAATTAATGTTCTTCTGGCTCATATGGAAGAGAAGAGAGACATTTTTGAAACCAAATAAACAGATTTCGTCACTGTCAAAAAGGAGGATGAATGGAAGAAATTGGCGAATAAATTCAATGAAACGAGCGGTGCTGTTTTCAGAGAATTAATTTGTATGTTAATAAAATGTTCTTTATAATATGATATTATTATGCCAAGAATAATAATAACCTCTATTACATTTCATAAATTTTTTTCAAATAATGTTGAACCTTTTTATTATTATTATCATTTTGTTTAAATAATAAATGATCTTAGTTGAGCAATATATAATTATTATAGCTTAATAACAATAAAATTACAACATTATGAGATATTCAAGTAAAACATAATTTACAACATAACCTTGATATTAATTATGAACCAATTACAAAAAAAAATAATGCACGTTAAGAAACATTTTTTTCTCATCTCAATTCTACTTCACTGATTTAACATATTCTGAAGATATTCTTGGATTAACTGATGGCGTCTATTGATGCGTCTCTTTGGCAACAAAAACACATCATAATCTTCTTCTTCCATGTCATTTAAAATTTCAATTATGTATATTTTCCATTTTTGTATTCAGTCAAGTGCAAAACAATAATTCTTGAATAACAAGAGCGAGTATGTTTGTTTATATTATGTATTATATTATGTTTGCAGTTTAAACCTAATTCAGAGTTTAAACCGGGAAAAATGAAGGATTAACTTAATCTAAGTTTAAACGAAGTTTAGAGGTTAAGCCGACTTGAAGAAACTCACATCTGGTTTAAACCAAGAGATAATCCGGATTAAATTTAAACTCGGTTTAAACTCACTTGGAGAAAGCGGCCCTAATAAGAATGTCATAAACCAAAAGGTATTGTTTAAATGTTAAACTTTTATATTCTTTTGTTTTTCGAAATAGAGGATAAAAAATCATTTGTTTCTATAACTATCCACTGCAAACATTTCATTCTACTTTTAAACTTTATATCCACTCTCCTGAATAATCATGATACATGTTTATTATATGTTTGTTGCACTTATATGTTTGAGATATGACGTTTCAGAAAGGATTGAAATTTAAGTGAAGATATAAATAAATGTTTAAAAAACGTAAATGAATCAACCTTAATTTTTAAAAAGTAAATCTTAATCCGATTTCCCTTCAAATCTTCCTATGTAATCTGAATTTCTGTCTTCATATTGTTGATTATTTAAAAGTATAAGTAAATACGTTAGAACTAAATATATATTTATTCTAAAACTGAATCAGAATTAAATGTTTATCTTTTATATTTCAGTGTATGCCAAAATATTTACCCTAAGGAGGGTTGAAGAAATTCTCTCTGGAATATCTCATTTTTCACTCCACCCTCCCATTATATTAAACATTCCTTCAGACAAAAAAGGAGTAAAAGTTTCTTGTTTTTGAAATTCCCGCTTTGAATATTTCAGTTTTCATAAACCCTTTATGAGAAACATTTTTATCTTTAAATGCTACAAATTATTTATGGCACTCCTTTTCTTCAGAGTATTAGGTTAGTAATTTTGCCATAATGTAACAATAGAACGCTAAAATAATTATTTACTTTACGTCTTTTCGTTAATTTTTCATGGTAGAGCAGTAAAAAAATATACATAATTATTTGATATAAAGAGAAATTAATGCTTGATTCCATCTTGGGTATTTCTATCTGTCTTTCTCTATATTAATCTTGATCGTGCACAAATAAAAGCAGTGTTCATTTTAAAAGTATAAAAATATTTTTGTTTTTCCTGCATTAAAATACATTGAAGCTTATGTACGATATAATTACTTAATTATAATTACATTTTTATCTTTATTTAGCATTACTTTTAATTGATATTAGTTATATTATTTTTATTAAAAAAAAAAATTATATGCAAAGTATAGCGACCTAAATTAAATTACGAATAAACAAATATTTCAATACAAATTTCAATCCTGAAAATATTGAGAAATCTATGCTCTTATTAACTTGTGTAGCCTACAGAGTGTAGGTATATAATTTTTTGGTAGCTTTTCTTCTTTAATTTATATAATTTCCCTTTAATTATTAATTTATAATTAAATAATTATGAATGATTGGATTTATAAACATTATAATTATGAAGACCGGTCTTCTCTTGAAAGTCAACACAATATTACCGTACACAATTCGCAAGTAAGATCCAAATATTGGAATATCTGATTATCCGAATCTGGTCCATTATCAATTAATTCGGATAATTGGATTTTTTACTCTACATGTCCATATACATATATTATTTTTTTAAGTCATCCATATTGCCAAAACTAATCATGGTTGTTTTGTTCCAGGTGAGTGGAGTTTACGACTCGTTTTGATAGCAGTAAGATCCGTAAGTAGATGGTAAATTTTAGGACTTCAACGGATCCAATACCCGAGCTGCTGTTGTTATGATGATTTATTGATGATTGTGAATCAGTCAGTTGAGCGCGGGATTGCCCTGTAAGCGGTTCCCTAACAATATTACTTCACTAATCTTCCAGAAATTAGTTTCTAGCGCGGTCCTCTTTTTTAACGATCTAATGCACCACCTACCATGGGCATTCGAGAAATATTATTTTGACTATTTCCTCCATTTTTTAGATAAATGATTTATTATTTCTTTAAATAAGATTTTGAATACTATATCTTTAAATATATAAAAATCTCGGGTCCCGTTGTTCGTCGGGAGTAAAATTAGAAACTACTCAACCGATATTTATGAAATTTGGCTCATGAGTGTAGTTTTGTCCAACTTAAAAGATAGGATAGTTTTTATCTCGATAATTGGCCTCAATATTTCTTTTATTGCAAATTCAGTGCTTTTTATAATACGATTGAGTGTGATTATTTGTAAGTTATATAAATTTCCAACAGATGGCGGTATAAGTGGATTTATTGACACAACATTTCGTTTTCTTTCGATATTTAGGGTGGATAAGCATCCAGTAGCCGAATCTATTTTTTCTGGCTTGGATTAGAAAAATCTGTGTTTTTCCCTTGGGCAATGTTGTATCGCCTTTCTACGTGTGGGGAAAAGATCGAATCTATTTGTTTTAGCAAAATACAGGTTAACCTACATCATTGTGCACCTATTAGCGGCACAATAAATAGAAATTGTGAATTCTAAGAATAAAAAAATGTAAATTATTATTATAAAAATCTCATTCATAAAATTAAATGTTTATGTTTTGATAAGTAGCACTTTGAGAACACGCAGCATGGTTTGAGCTTCCTCATGCTTGCTTTTCATAACCTCTTTCAGGTATAACCCACTGATACGATATCTCATATCAATGTTACATTCTGAATTTAATTAATATGTATTATAGCAAAGGATTAATTAGGTAAATGTTTGCTAATGTGATTGTACTAAACCCTATTCTAATTATTTTCTTTATTAGCCCTTTTACATGTGTGTTATTCATATTTAATCTCGCCTCTGCTAATCCAGTAAGTGCTATTGGATCATTAATAATTACAATAGTCAAATATGAAATGTAAAAAATAAAAACTTTAACCCTTCTAAATTCTTTAGCAAACAATTTAAATTTTGGCGTAAAGTTCTATTTCAAATCCCGTTGGTTTCTAGAATTTTTTTATCTTTAGTAGTCAACTTCGATTTCACTGTATTAAAAAGAATAGGATATAAGTAATTCAAAGCATTATAGCTACTGAGCCACAGGAACTGCAACAGTACTGCTCGTTCAAAGATAAAATCGTAAAGCTCCAACAAAGAGTAAATACCGTCATAGGTAATAAAAGATTTCCCTTAACGTTTTATTTAGTATATCTTGTTTTATATTGTTTTCTGTGTTCGGATGCTTGCCATGTAATGTAGTTTATATTACCCTGAATCCCTTGTGAGTTATTGCATTATTTTTATTTTTTTTATTCCCGTTGAAATTAGATGGAAAGTTTGTGTATAAAATTATTATTTGTTCAAATACGATCCACATTTCGAACCACAAATCAACACAAAACAATATTGTGATACCAACAAATGATACGAATAAAATAATTATATTTATGTAAAATTATAACAAAAATCAAACAAACTATTAAAACTCAAACATGTACCAGCGTTACAAAACAGAAACTACTAGAACACAGAAGAACAGGAACTTAAAAGTAACCATATGCTTCGATAATCTAGACAAGACTAAGTCCCTAGTCATTGCTTCATTGCCCTAGTCATCTACTCCGGAAACGAACATTCCAGATAGGCCCAGAACATTCCCGTCACATCTAGAACATGTGATTACGTACTGTTTCAGTTATGTAACGTTTCCAATAAAAGTCTGGAACTCTTAGTTGTAATAGAAGTAATAATCTGCTTTTCCTTCATGTCACAATACTCTACCCGATTTCTCTTCTTTGGGCGAGATTTTACTAAGACTACAGAATAACTATTTTAAAATAAAAAGTTCAATATATTTACTGGAATGGTCGTGTAAAGTCACTCTCTATGATGTTTTCTGTAGGAATAATTGATCATCTATTTATACTTATTTCTAAAGTTAATCCACCCCAATTTCATTTAAATAAACATATACATCATGTCATACTACATATAGATACCTTGATAAATCATCTATTCTTCCTGGTACATCTATCTTATACACCTATCTCTTTAAACCCCTCACTAAGTCTCTTACAATTCACCATGTCGTAGACTATCATTTAAAGCCCCTTTTTTCAAATTAAGCCAAGTCATAATTCTAGAACTTTGAAAAAATAAATAAATCAAAACTGAACATTTTATCTTATCCAGCCTTCTTTGTGGATTTTAGGTTTTCATAATGGGTAAAATTCTCACTATTTTTTTTATTTTAGTAATGTTCTAACCTATATAAAAATAGACTCCCTTTGGGTGTATAAACCACCTTTGAGTTAACAATTATATGGTTTTGATCTCATGTCATGCATTTCACACTCGGGAATAATGGCCATCCCAGTCTTTTAATGGGTTAATATGACCTTACTTCTAAACATCATATATATTTTAAAGCCTTTTTTGATTGCTATGTACGTTTGAAATTCGTGAAAATGTTTAATAATAAAGACGACATTTTTAATTTTTTATTTCTCTCTTGAAACATAATCTTAGACTTATTGTGTATTATAATGGATGCTGCCATCCATGGCTGGTATAGATTTCATAATTTTAATAAGTAATATAATTTTAAATTAAAGTGCTGGATATGCTCACTCAGTATATATACAAATACAATGGATCTGCGGTAGGGTCCTAGGAATACCTCCTTGAAACGTGGGAGAAGATCCCTGAAAAGGTATTGTGTTAGATCGAAATAACTTAAGTTCTGAAGACTGATAAGGCCTCCTTAGGAGCTAAAAGGGGCCATAAACCTGGACAATGATACCGCTGGAAGAAAATGAGAAGTCTAAATTGGGAGAGTGTTGAAGGTGGAATTTTGAAATATATCGACCGATCAAAGGAAGACAGAATAGATTGGGGGACAAGATATTTATAGTAAATATACTGGAAAGAAAGGGGAATTTTTTAGGATAGTTCAGAAGCTAGCTAGCCCATTAAGGGCCAGCAAAAAGTAGCCTCACACACGCGGTAGTCCTACTTGTCAGCTAGTCAAGTTTGTTTTTATGATTTACAGGCCTGAGACCTAAACTTCATTATCACCGTACACTACGGATTCATTCTGTATTAATATTAAAGTAGAAGAGTATTTCAATTGTTAACAGTGTTAGTAAAAGAAGAAATTTGTCCTTTTTACAAGAAAAAAACAATGTAATACACTTTTTATGTTTTCATCATTTTTCTTTAACAGTACCATTTCGCCAATTATTGCATCATTTTCCCTTTCCTTTTAATTATCTTTTAGGGATAAAAGTTTTTTACTGAAATCTCCCACCAAGTCTTTTAAGAAACACATGAAAAAAACTATGTCTAATTACTCTATTTACATTTTATTTATTATTACATTTTATTTATTATTATTACTATCTCTTTTTTTTTTATGTACATTTGTATATAGTTATTGAGTGAATGTGTCCAAGCAGCCCTAATATTAATGCCCTTGTATGTATTAATTCTTTCAATAAAAAAAAAAAAAAAAAAAAAAAAAAAAAAAAAATATTCTATAATGTATCAATAAGAAGGTATCTAATTCTAATTTTTGATGAGGCCGAAGTTTCGAAGAAACAAAATGAAATTCAGGGATTCTTTTAGTTCTTATGTAAAAAGGTCTTTCGTATTTCTCAATATATTTGAATTAATGGACATCGGGTTTCTCAAACGACCGATTCAATCAGTATTGTAGTTTTTGGTTTGATTTATCTCTCTCTCTTCCCTTTATATATAATCAAAAAGACTTTTGCTATCCCTTAATTTAAACTTTATTTTCCTTGGTCATAGTAAGATTATTTTTTCGGATAAAACACTTAAAATCTGAGAGAGTCTATTCAATCATTCCAGACTTGGATCTTACTTCGTTCAATAATATAAAGACATACTTTTTTTTAATATTATTATTATGGTTAAACAGTTTGCTTATAGTTGTAGAGTATGAAGTTTTTAACTAGGGATGGTTCTTAGCTTATGATGTTTCACCCATCTTAACAACCTTTCACAATAAATCTAGAAACTTAAAATTTCGTGTGTTAATGAAATTTGTACTTATAAAATAGAGTTAAAGGTTTAAACCAATGGTGAGAGATGTAAATGCAAAAAACCTTTTTAAACGGTTTGAATTATTTACTACTGCTGATATTTTTTGATGACATGAGATGAAAATGGCCATTTGTTTTTTCTAGTTGGTTTTTTTTCTGCACATATGCATATCTTATATATAGTCGTTTTTGTCACAAAATTCATGACAAACATTTATATTATCCTCATTTTGAAATTAATAATAATTTCTAGAGTAACTTTTTTAGGAAAAAAACTAATTTAATGTCTTCGGCATAACTTTAATTATCAGTTGCTTCCTTATTGTTATAGCATTTCCAACTCTTATTGAACTTTTTTCAAGTCAACTGTAACCATTCACACATTAGCTGCAACCCTTTCCAAGTCACAAGCTACCCTTTCCAATTCTAACGTAGCCTTTTCCAAATGAGTTGTAACCCTTTTCAAAGCAAATACAAATCTTTACAACTCAACTCTCACCCATTCTTTTTCAATCGTAACCCTTTTCATTTTGATTTCCACTCTTGAAAATGTTGAGGAAATTTAAAGCACTGTAGGTAGAATGAGTCAATTTATGACAGGAATCACCTGAATAAATCACTAGTTACCCCGAAAAAAATTAAAAACAAACTTGTATCTTAACAAATTAACTTCAGTGAAAATATTAAAGAGAAAAGTCTAAGTCTCTTAAGCAGTAAGAACGTAAATACAGATACTGTATTTATAGTTTTCGTAATAAACTTAAAAATTTATGGTTTAAAAGAAATTAACTAAAAAATGATTTATTATCACATTAAATGATTCTATCCCTAAGGAGAATGTAATATTTGTTTGATAGCAAAAATCATCGCTTTTCGAAAAGTTACTAATTATATTATTTTCTGTTATTTGTCTATAATAGATTCGAAATTGAAAATATGATTGTTATTTATTCCACTGATTTTTGACTTGTTTTTATATTTGAAGTTAGCTTATTTGCTCTTAATTTTTACTTTCAAGAGAAAAGAAAATTCATTTTTTTTTTTGGCTTTACACGTGCTCAACCTTTCTTCACCCTTCGTTCTTCCTACGTACTTACTGCTTAAGAGACTTAGACTTTTCTCTTTAATTTTATCACTGAAGTTAATTTGTTCAAGATCCAGTTTTAAAATGGCACGTGCTATTTAAATTGAAGAAGTTACTTAGCCGGGAAACTTCAGCCTTGCTCATTAAAGTTCATAATTATTGCCTAAAGCCTTGAAAATCTTGGAAATAGCTCATCCATGGATTAATTGTTAAATCTATATAGATGCATTAAATATATTAGTATTATGTAATAAACTTTGCGAATTTTAACTAAATTAATGTCTTTGTTTGATATTTGATGTTATTTTTAAATGTATTTTATATTTTTTCTCAGGATTATTTTTAATTTTTCTTAGAAACTTAAATTACAATTGTTGTGATACCAAAAGGAATCATTCATAGCTCATTGTCGATAGTTTGATAACCATTGTTTGTTACCGTAAAGCCAGAAATAGTAATTTTATTTAAAATTAAAGCTTTAATTTTTTTCTGCAAGATTTTAGAGTTCAGCTACTTAATGTCTTGTATTCCACTTACCATAGTATTCCACTAACTTGTATTCCAAAACTTTTTCTATTAATTTATTTTTCTTCTTTACACCTTTAAAATGATTAGATCCTTTTCTTTAATTTAGAACTTTATAGAAATATATGCACCTTAACACCTTAATAAATATTAGTCTTCAACTTTCCATTTAATCCTGGTAAAATTTTAGATGGTTTAAGATTATACGAAGTATAATGGAAAATGTCAAGCCAATGGTGAGTCACTCAAGTGAACACTATCTCAGTATATTAGTTTTTGATTCTCGTTATTTATTCAAATGGATTTGAGCAGTAAAATAATAAAAAGTCACGCCCTAAAATAATCTACCTTCTCTTCTCCCACCCTAAAAAAACTAAAAAACATAAGAACATCCTCTTCGGATCGGTCATGAGCATGCCTAACGAAACCATAGGTTATCTTCCCCTTCCCCTTATTTCCTATTAAGAAAACAAGATATAAAAAGAAATATATGAAAAAATGGCAGTGTCAGGTGTTAACACTCTGAAACAAATAACGAAAAAAGAAATCATCGTTCAATTTTACTATAGCCAAAGAAAATTGGTGACCACTCGAGCAATGTAATTCTACGATCCTGAAGATTTTTTCTATTTTATTTTCCATACCTTTTATTATAAATGAAGGAAGTTAAGGTAGGTTAGTCGTTTCCTCATAGACTATTTTAGGTAGGGTGGTACCAAAAATCATATTTTATCCGTAGCTCATGAAAGAATCTATATGTTTCCTGGGAATACCTAGTCTTTGGGTTTCACTGCTGTTCTACATTAATGTATTATTTCGAAGATATGCTTTAAGCAAGCATAGTTACATATTTATGAAGTTGTAAACTATGCACTTTCTACAGCAGGACATTCACAACTATAATTTTTTCTTATAATCTTCCAATTACTATTGACATGAAGTATCAAATTAGTTTATTTTTTAGATTCATTACACCAGCACTTTTATTTACTGATCCAATTGTACATGGATTGAATAATCAGATGTGGTTTAAAAGAATATCAACATTTTCTGTCACATTTTAAAAATATTGCGCGTGAAAAAAAGAGACCGTTTTTAAAAGTTTTTCTCAAGCCTTTTAACAAAAAATTGATATGATTGCTAACTAAATCCCCCTAGCCGATTGCATATGATATCTGACTCTTTTATTACTTTAATTAACTTGTTTGTGTTATTTTTACATTAATATAAAAATGCTATACTAAATCTGAATATATGTATTAACGCTATCAATGTATCCCTATCAGAACTAGGGGTGCAAGCAATGGTCTAGTGGTTAGCTAAGTCGTGGTTGTAAAATTTGTAACAATGAAACCAAAGTTATCTTAATTTTTGCATCAAAAAAAAAATATTCTAGTTACATGAAGTTTTTTCTACTGATAGGGGAGGGAAAGGGTAACTGCCCCTACTGTGTTATTAACTGTATTATATACGGTTTAAAATATAAGTATGTACATATGATGTCAGAAGAAATTAATTATGTAATTTTTATGAATAATTATTTAACTTACACCTATTCAAAAGGCTTGCATATTTTTCTTATAGTTCCATTGACTTTTGATACTTAGGTCCCTATGTTTGCCTTTATTAAAGCAGTAACCCCCTCCAGAATAGCTATGGAAACAAACAGTTTTCCTCGTAGTCCTCAACACTATTTGCCTTGTTTGGCATTCGAGATTGGATGTTTGCGCGTCCATTTTTAGTATATATTTTGTATCGCTGTGTGTATATTATGTATAAATGAAATTCGTTTGGATTCAATCTGAAATTAAATCTCACTGTTGATCCGATAGTTAACTATCAATAGCTAATTAAATAAAATCGTCTTTTTTTAATATTTATTTATTGATTTTTTTTATTACAAAATACCTTTACATTATTTTCTATGGTACGTGAAACAATTTTTACTAACAGTTTTTAACTCTGGCTTAGCATTTGCTAAGATCTTGTATACGGAGGTCTAATGTGACATTTTTCTCTTACTTCGCTATCATGAAATTTCATTGCCATACTTTGGACGATTCCCTTTTCTTTTCTTACTTGTTAAAAAATATTATGGAGAATATATTATCGAAACCTACCTTCTCTCCATATAAAAAATTAACTGTCAGATCCTTTTTTTGTTTCCTTATCCAACGATTAGTTCGAATGAATCGAACTACGAAGTGATGATTGAATTCTTAAAATAATACTGAAAAAATTAATGTAATAATATATATATATATATATATATATATATATATATATATGTATGTATATAGTCTTTTCAAAAAAGACTTTCTCTCTCTCTCTCTCTCTCTCTCTCTATATATATATATATATATATATATATATATATATAGAGAGAGAGAGAGAGAGAGAGAGAGAGAGTCTTTTTTGACAAGAATACTTCATATTACCAAGCAAATAAAAACCAATGAAATTTTCGTTTTGATCAACATTAATGAAATGAAGTCAATTTATTTAGGATTACTGTATTTTTGCGTTGCTAAGATAGAAGTAGCACTGATTTTGTTTTGTAAATTACTTTAAATAGTTTATGAATGTTTTAATATGTTTATAGTAAATATTTCATGAAATATTTAAATAAAGAGGATTATTTCATATTCTGCTTTATTTTTTAACGTCCAGATAGGGCCGGGGTCCCACCCATAAATTCCAATACATGGTCCGTTGACCATAACCGCAATTATTAAACCTTTTTCTTTTCCATTCTTGTTTCCCGTTCCGCCCAATACACACAGCAACGTGAAACTTTATATTTATTCCGATTTATTTAAATTTCGCGTATATATCTAAGTTTTATATTCACTTTTATTACGCTTATCTGCATATACTCTCTCAGCATAGAGTCTATGCTCTCTTTATATCGATCTTCCATACGTTTACATTTCTACAAACCTTTTTTATTTATTTAACCTAATTTTATACCAATCGGACAATGCTTCAGTGCATGTCCTAAATATTGAATATCCAAGTATAATTACGATAAGGATCTTTAACGAGGACCAGGCACACACTAGCTCAGGTCCGCCATTTTACATTAACTCAAAGGATTGAATCACCAAGATTTTTTCGTTCCCATAAAAAAAAACACTAGCCAACCTTGCTACGAACCCGCAACCTTAAGTGTGGAAGGCCACCCACTAGTGATGTAAAACTATCGATATTACAATCGATACTATCGATAGTTTTAAGCTATCGAAACTATCGATAGTACTATTGAAAACATTGTTTTTAAAGGATAAAGTGAAAGCTCCTACCTCTAAGCACCCATGTGCTATGTAATTTATGGAAATGAAAAATAAACAAAATGTAACAGCGCGATTTTATTTATTTTCTAAACAAAAATGTTTATCAACTCTTTGAAAAAAAAAAAATATTATCTTTATGCAAAAAAATTTAAGACTGAAAAATTGAATGGTGTGCTCATACATGCTTTCCAACTTGATGGAATAATGTAGAAAGAAAACACCTTGTCAAGAAAATTGCCAAAAGTTTACTATTGACTTGAAAATTACTAGGTTGATGGCATAGGAACAAAATCACAGTTTTTTAACAAAATATTTTTAACCTCTATAAATCAACTACCTGAGAAGAGTTTTTTGAAGTATGCACGTTCCCAGGTATATCTAGAAAAATTTCACAACAACGTCCTTTTTTATTTAAAATCTCCGACAAATTCCAGGATTGCGTTCCGTATGTTGTCATGTCAAATCAACTACTTCAACAACTGGGGACCCTGGTTGCATGGTTACTTGAAAAGAGTTAGTAAAGCTTTCCTGTAAATATACCTTCTTTGACCTTTTGATTTTTTATTGATTATTTTTTATTATATTTTTCTTCTTTGTATTTTTATTTATTTATTTTGCAGCTCACCTCCCCTGATTGTGCAGTGGAACCAATTCACAGAAATGTCCATCTCTTTCCCTAATAAAAAATTGCAAATGGAAACGTGCATTATAGCTCCTATCCTTCCAAATGGAAAAAAATCTACTATTCTAACGCTCCCCCTTCCACGATCACCACCTCAGACCATCGATAGTTTCGATAGTTGCTATGTGAAGTAGGGATCATTGTGATAATTTCTTAGCTCGACTAGCAACCGTTCGCCGGATTATTAATTTCGATTATTAAGAAATAGATGATGGGCAATATATACAGTCAAAATCGTTTATAACGAACTTCAAGGGACTGGAGGTTTTTGTACGTTATAGCCGATGTTCTCTTTAAGCGGTATTATCGGTTATAACGAACAGTTCGCTGTAAACGGTGTTAAACTGGTCCTTATAGTCACTTCGTCTTAATTTTGGGTCTGTTAAATATTGAGCATTATCGATACATATTTTCATCTTACGTAATTTAAGTACATAATTAATCTTACGTCAATTTAAGTGCATAATAACTAATAACAATTAAAGTACATAATAAGGTACTAAATAAACAATACTCATAATGCAAAAAGTCAAAATCTTGGTAATCTAAAAATAAAGACATTTACAATTTTATAAAAAAATAAATTAAATTAAAAAATTTATAATGAAAAAAGGGTGAAAATACATATTATCAAATCCAAAATTACATATAAATAAGTAAGTAAGTACGCTGTAAGCGACATTTTAACTGCTACTGTTCCAAGAAAATGTTGGCTCTAACCGAACTGTTCACTATAACCGATGTCCGTTGTATGCGATATTAATGCTTTTTTCTGTATGTTACTTCATGGGGCCGATTATTTTGTTTGTTATATCCGATTGTACGTTATAGCCGGTGTCGTTATAAACGATTTTGACTGTATTCTGAATAAGGATTTTTTTACTTATAAATTTAGAATTTTTAAAATGATTTATTTTTGAAAATATTCCTCCTTGGTACTATGTAAGGAAGATTGGAAGATATTACGTAAGTTCTTAAAGGAGAACTAGTCGTAATCGATACGGCTGCGACCAAAGCATCTTCCAGCACTGGCTCAAATTTTCTTAGTATAACCATTTTTTAGTTCTAGATTCCACCATATAAAATAATAGTTATTTTATTGAATTTTATCTTTGGATCGCAATGTCATGATTTCTGAAGTTTAGAAATGATGTTAAAAATAAATAAATAATTCATGAAAACCCTTGGTTATTCCACGGTTAGTTAGCGATACCTTCGACACACGTAACCAATCCTCGTTAAAACCTTAATCCGTAAAAATAAAATGCTTTAATTGATTGCGCTTAACTCGCATCATATTAAAACTGGATTTTTAATTTAAAAATGTATGAACTGCAATACCCGCTAACATTCTACTTAAAATACTGATTTCCTTGCTCAGCGGTCATTTTTTAGTAAATAGCTTTAGAGAAAAGCCTTGGGTTCTCCTAAAGTCGAACATTCCCCTAACTTTTCCCAAATTTAGGGCCAAGCTTGGATTGGTACTCAATTGTATTGGTTTCTATGAGATATTAATTTTTTGTATTCTAACTATATTTAAATTTTCTCAAATTTATTATTGTTACACTTCTATGGGTTAGCAAATATTTACTCAACAAAAATATACAATTATCAATGCCAACGAATTAATACAACTCAAATATCCGAGCAGATTATAGAAATTATAACTTTATAGCACACTAATCATATGGCTTGTTGAGCTCCACAGTCAAGACACAGACTAAGACTCAGACTAACTGGCCCAGTCCCTTGCTCTTTATATGTAGTCGTAGAAGAAACATTCTAGAAGGTTCGAGGTCTTCGTGGAAGCTGGTGGAACGAGGTGGATGGAGCTCGAACAATCTAGATCCAAACAGTTTGCTCCAACCGCAAGTTTGTTGTTCCAACAAACAGTCTGGGAATTTAAATCGTATGTTTTTTATTTTATTTTTTTTATTTAACGATTTAACGTTACAGTATTTTATTTGTTTTGTTTCGGAATAAATGAACTCCTTTAGTTCTATTAGACATATGGAGAGATAGAGAGGGAATAGTCGAGTCACAACCATAACTAACAAAATTAAAATTACCGAATAGAGAGAAACACTTTATTCATCATTAAAGAGATGCTGCCCAACTGCATTGGGTTGCTAATACGCAGGATACTCTATGTCTATACTATAAGTATACTATAATTTAACTAAATTAACATGACACTGACTTTAATTTATAATTATTTTTTTAAATATGTAACTTTAGCAAAAAATTGACTCGGCATTTAAAAAAAAAATGAATAATCTATAAATAATAATTAATCAATAATTACATAATTAATAAAAAAAAGTAATAATACATTGGAAATGCTTCCTTTTTGTCATACTTTTTGCTATTATTTTATCTATTTTTCAATTTTTTACTCTTGAAATTCCTTGCGTCTAAATAATTGAAGAGTCCACGGAAGAAAGGGGGAGAGTCAATTTTTTCCGAATTTTAGTTATATACATATAATTGTTCGTCTAGATGAGTAGAATATGTTGGTGAAAAGAAATAGTCAGAAAAAAATGAGAGTCGGTTGGTTACAAGCGATGGAAAGAACCACGTACTCGGAAGAAAGGGGGAATGTCCACGCGGAAAAACCTAGAATGGGGGAGAGTCATGTTAGAAGTTATGTAGATTGTGTATTAATATCACCATTTCATCAATAAACCAGGAAAGAAAGGGGGAGCGTCAATGACTATCCCCCTTTCTGTTATGTTTAAATTGTTTATTTTTTACTAAAACATTTTTTTTTTTTAGAGCGTGATATGTCTGTTTCGGGCAAATTTATTATTTTGACACGCAAAACAAAAAGGAAAAGGACATATAAGAAAATTGAAGAAAAATGATAAAAGATACTCAAGTAATTAAAGATCCAAACCTAAAAAATGGATTTTCTCGGAAAGCACTCCAAATGACATCCCCCCTTTCTTCCGTGGACTCTTCAATTGTCAACAAGTTTACCTAAAAATATTTTTTTCTTATATTTATTTTTAAGTAATACTAATTGTATTACCAAATTATATAGGATGAATTACATAGAATTCCGTAAAAATAAAAAAATAAAATTATGAATGCTCGTAAGATGTAGGGAGACCTTATGTACCTTTAGGATATCGGACTTGAAATATCGATATTTCAAATCGAGAAAAGATATTTTTATAACTATAACAAAATTCTTAATGGCTACGTTCGCCTCGGGAATTTAGGTATTGAGGTGTTCTGATGAATCGTGAGAATTCATTTGGTGTTTGTATTTTGTTGTCTATAGTTTCAAATAATGCCAATAAAATGCTAAAATACAAGAGTCAATCGTTTCGTGAACGTTTCGTTTATTTTAACATTTGTCGTAACTGCAGGAACTTAAAACTCCTTTAAGAAGATTATTCAAGAATAGTGTTCTTCCCTTTGATATTATGAAATTAATAGGCGGGGCAACGGTACAGCCTGCTGCTGACAGCTTAAAAATGATCTCATGTGTTATGGATTATTTTATCATGAAAATTATATTTTTTGTTTAAGTTATATATCAGGTCATTTACTCTGCTATTATTTAATGCAAACCTGGTTTAGTTCAAACATTATCTGTTCTATATATTAATACTGCTTAAGAAGCAGGATCTCTCAATTCCAGGAACATTTTATGACTTACCTAACCATTTATGTTCTTATAATGTATTATTTGAGAAATATCTTATTTCAATTTAAATTATAACATAATGGAAATTGAATTCTTCATGTATTTTCCTTTTTGAATTTATAAAATCAAATAAAAATGTTGGTGCATAAAATTTACTTTTGAAAACTGCATTGGTCGTCACGATAAATTTTGTTTTCTCATTATTTTTATTTCTTCGTGATTTCATTTTCTTTCATATCTGCCATGTACTTTTACGTACGTTTATGGCCAAATAACAAATAACATGAGTTATGTTAGACATCAAGTTCATTTCAGAAGCCTTTTCAAATTTAATTCAGGGCTGAGTTATCGACTTCTTCATGTTGTACAGCCTACTGACAATGTCTTGTTTGAATCATTAAAATAAAATACTTTTAAATAATACTATAAATATTTTTAAATAATACTATAATGTGAAACAAAATCATATGATTTTGTCAGTTACATTGGATATAGAATTTTCGGAACGGCTACATAACTGTGTAAGTACATATCCTGAATCATACGAGAATGATCTACGCCCTTCTCAAATGTTCGACTGGACTCCGGGCTTATTCTTGCTCTGAACATCAAAGCGTATAGTTACGTATATGCCACTGTGTTGCCACTAGTAGTTACTTTTTGTAACGTTGTTAATAATTTAAGCTTTTGTTGTTTGTCTGGCATGGTAAATTATAATTTTTCGAAAATAAAAATTATTTAAACCCACATTAGTGTTACAATGAATTTATGAAATTAAATAACCTGCATCTTTGCTGATTCTGGTCAGATTTTGACAGTTCATTTTTTGATTTGTTATGAATTTAGCATTTTAGTACCATAACAATCTTTCATATTATTACGGAAATTATTTCATTTTTGTTCTTTGCATAACGAATTAAAATTTAAAAAACAAAAAACATAGATTTATGTATTCATATTATAATAATAAACAAAAATAGCACAATTTAAAATTTGCAATCTGCTGATTTCTTTGCAATAAGCGATTTTTGCCGGTTGTTTCGAGCTCTTACCATTACAGGAGTAATAATTAACTTAGTTGGTCTCCTGGCCACCACTTTTGTAGTCGTCGAGGTGGGCAGTGTTGGTTCCTTAAACTTTTAAAATTCTCAACATTATAAGCCAGTCATGAGTGAATGTTAATGTTATCTTCTTTTGTACAAAATTTTTCTGCGGATTCCGCTGTGTAGCATTCGCTGAAGAGCATATGCAATGTGAGTATTTCAGAGTGGAACAGATGAAGATTAAAATTTAATTTAAAAAAGGGCAATTATTAGACTTTACAAAAGGGATAAAGAATTCAGTTTTAATACAGTTTTAAAGTTTGCAATGTAAAACTATAATTATCCATTCATTACTATCCTTTTAACCTGTATCAGTTTTCCTTTATTCTATTTTTTTTTTTTAAATTATCACAGTTTTATTAGCGAAAACAGTATTTTTTTACACTTGGTTTATATTAATACACCAGATATACTGGTATACTTTTACCCTGTTAGTATTTACTCCATGGGTTCAATCATACTCATTCCATGTCAAATCAACACACTGATTCATACTTGATGTCTCAGATTTTCATGATTTTTTGTATGCAGCAATTTATCATAAACATATGAAAAAATATCAAATTTCAGTTGTGTGGCACAATTATTTTTGGAGTTATTAATTTTTAAGATTTAAATTTTTATGAAAAAATGTCAGGTTTTGGCACCTTTTAGATGCCTACAGGCTGGTAACCAGTGATGATATAAACTTCGGAGTGGTCTCATTTTAAACCTGTTGAATGGGGCTTTAATATGATATGGCACAAGATAGATAGCCACATATCAAACATAGACTTTGTATTTGTGAACATTGAAGAATACATTAAAGCTGAATATCAACTGGCCAATCGGTAAAATAGAGCGGTAACTATACCAGGCACCCAGAAATTTCATGCCTTTATTCCTTTCAACTGTGGAATCAAAGTACCTAAATGTGAAATTATTTTCTTCTGCAGTTATTTCAAGTATTTTCAAATATTTCTAGTTGTAAAGGACATACAGCAGATATTGGTGGGTATGTAACATCAAACTATGGTGAAACTTAGTGTTTGAGCTATGTTGTGGATAAAGATGAAGATTCCAGTAAAGTGCAAGTTACCTTCCTCCATCCTTCAGGTCCGTCACCCTCATTTATATATCCCACTCCACCTGATACACTGTGGATACCTTTTGCAGATGCAAAATTTAAATTAAAACCCATCACAGAAACTACCCGGACATACAGTTTACCAGACAGTGAAGTGAATAACAAATGTGTCCGTATCTTCCAACGATTGAAGCCTCGATTAACTGATTTGTTAACTTTACTCATAATATTAGATTTTGATAGTTAGTGTCTATATGACCTTTCCAGTACTAAAAACATGTAAAAGTAATATTCACTGCTTGTCTCATTCAATAAACTATTTAAAATTTCCTGAAAAGATACTAATTCTGGTATTTTTAACAAAATGTTTAATTCTGAAGCCCTGTATCATCTGATCCCATTGAGATCCCATGATAGAATTTTGCTACTTAGACTAAGTCATTGCAAACTATTTTTGATAATTTATTGAAATTTTTAAAATTGCCACTTTTTGAGAAATTTAAATTTTGAATTTTAGTTAAATTTTTTCAATTTTTTGAAATTGTAACCACTATGTTGTGGCATATCATATTTAAGCCCCATTCAATAGCTTTTAAATGAGACCACTCCTAGGTATATATCACCACTGGTTGCCAGCCTATAGGCATCTAACGGTGGAAAAACCTGAACCTTTTTCATAAAAATTTAAATCTTTAAAAATTAATAACTTCAAAAAAAAAATTTTTTCTTTTTTTTTATAGTCTATGATATATGGCTACATACCAAAAATCATGAAATTCTGAGACATCATATCTGATAATCCCCCAAAATTGTGTTGATTTGACATGGAATGACCCCCATGCGAATATCGATGTAACAAAAGAATGTGCGAGTACTGGAGTGTTGAAAAAATATACTGAATCAGAATTGATTTCTTTCAATGTAACTCATTAAACTAGTAAAGATATAGAGTCTCTGTGAAGTCATCAATTTTAGATGTATCGTGAACGACTCATCACTTCCACTAATGAGACACCTCATAGACTACTGTTGTTCTTTTGAAGAACTTGAAGACAGAGGGACATTAGGGTATAATAAAACGCTATAGCACAATGGTCGGAATGAGTTAATTGTGCAGGGCTCAGTGAAAGAAACCTTTCTCCATTGAGCTTCTCTAACCTCGGATGGTTTATGACTCTCTTCGGCCCCTATACTCTTCAATAGTTCCGCTTTGATCTGTTCCGAAAGGTGAGATGCAGGTAGCTTTTTGATTATTTTTTTGTAGCTGAAAATCACATGTATTTTTATAATATTGTCCTCAACTGAACAGTAATATTAAACAAAAGGAGTTGTTGTTTTATGACAAAATATTTATAATTTTTCGTCAAATAATTTCTTGCCAAAAAACCAAAAAGAGTAACTACAAGTGACAGAATAGTGACTCAAAAGTTACCTTATAATTCGATGTTCGAGGTGTAAGACATTTGTCAATCGCGTCTATTTTTTAGTCCGAAATGGGCCTACCCAAAAAAAACCTGCATTCACGATTACATTAAACTACATTATGTTAAAACTCAAGTATTAACAACAAATAAGGTTCTTATAATATTTTATTTTTATTTTTACGTTTAGCTACATTTAAGGAAAACTACATCCGTTCCATAGGTTCTGTATTTTTCCATAATAATATAATTATCACTTGTTGAGGATGAAGAATTCGAATCTGATGCAATTTTTCGTGTCAAATTTTTATAATGGTAGTTTGCTTGAAGAGCTAATCATTTTAATAATTTTTTTAGCTTTAATTTTTATTTAGATTTAATTTTCCATGAACCTAGCAGGTCTTTTTAGTAAACATTTTTGCCTAAATTATCTTTAGCTTAATCGGAACTTTTGTCTTCCTTTTGCTATGCTCCCTTGAAAAGGGTCAAGCAAACCCCAAGTGGGTAATTTCATTCAAGTCAGTCTATATTACTAAGGGATCTTGTCTTTATTTCCACACACGGCCAATGTTAGGATTTCCCTCAGGATTTAAATATTTAAAATAGAATTCAATATGGTTAGATATAAATATGGTTCTTGTGAAACTTATTTTTCTTCTCTGGTTTTCACGAAATGATCAACTTGGGAGACATTAAATGATTTACCATAATCTGCGGATAGAAAGAGTAGAAGTAGAAATGTAAAATAGTACATATTGAAACGATATTGTTACACCAATGTGGGCTTAAACAAATTTTATTGACTATAAGTAAAATAATAATTTACAACGTCAAACAAACAATAAATACTCAAATTAGTGACAAAGTAACTACTAGTGACAATAAAGTGACACAAAAGTATCCATATGCTTCGATAGTCCATAGTTTCTCATATTTAGTCCGAACATTCCAGAAAGACTCAGAACAATCAGAAAATGTTATTACACGCTAATAAAGTTATGTAACGGTTCCAACAAAAGTCTGCAACTCTTAGTTGTAACAGAAATAATTATCTTTTTTTGTTTCACGTCGCAATATATAGACAATATCACAGAGTAAAGATAGGAGGTAATGGCCGCGCAGTTGATCGCCCATGCCAAAAAAACGATGAAACGAATCGGCGAATATCATCATGTTTCTTGTTGGATTTATGAACCAGGTTTAGACCAACGGAAAACATTATAGTTACCGCCTAATTTTCACAGTTGTTATTTTATCCCCCCCCCCCCCAATGCATCAGCAGCGCTATGAACCTGGATTTACGTCACAGCCCTGAAAAGAATAAACCAAGGAAGCCTTGAGTGAGACGAGGGGAGTAAACTTAGAGGCGGTAAGGCGTTCAGTAATGAGCGTTCTCCAACTCAAAGGAGAGCTGTTAAACGGGACTTTGTTGTTTTATTCATTGCCTCTCTGGGACAAAACGCCCCTTTCCATTGTAATCCTAGCCTTAGTTACTGCCTACTCATCCGGCTCTGCAAACTGTAGCGCAGTAGTTAATTACTGCATAACATATCCTCCAATGGTTAGTGAAACATTGCCAGTGCGTATAATACTTATAATAACAATAAAATTTGTAGAATGTTTTACTTAAATTCGCGGTACGATCCATTATTTTTGTCAGATACAATTGAATTCTATAATCACAATAATTTTTTAATAAATAATCATATGATGGAATTGTATTTATTATTCGTTCTCCTTGCACATCCTTGCATGTGTGCAGTGGTGCATCAAGCAAATGTGGTCACATTTGTTTTTGCTTTGTCTTTCTTGAAACCTTTTATAAGTGACTCCATTTCTATTTAACCGACGTGGGGGCTGACCAGAATGGGTGGGTTAGGGTGATGTATCGTTGAAGAGTGAAATGTTTGGTATTTTTGATGTACTTAGCATTTATTTTTGTTGAATAAATAATTAAAATAATAATATATTATAACCCTAAAGGTCAGGCCACACATGTCCGCACCGCAGCACGGATCTGATTCATTTACAAAGGATAGATAGTAACCATTTACACACGCGCATGCGGATGCGGATGCGGTGCGGACATGTGTGGCCTGAACTTAATGTGGATTCAAATAATTTTTAAATAAGCGTAGATTATTCTTGAAGAGTGACGAACATGTAACTCTTCAAGAATAATCTAACAGAACATGTAACAGAATAGTTTGTTACAACAACTAGTCTAGAACTGTTTTGAATCATATGTTTTTTTTTTTTTTTTCAATTTCACTTTACACTATGTATATAAATAATAATAATCTATAAAAAAACTTTATCAAAGGTACTTGAATTAGATTATGAGAATGCTAATTTTATCACATACTACCGTGAGTATTAATCCCCAACATTAATTTCAGTGTAAAAGGCAAACAAATTTTTAATCTACTGAATGTATTAATCATTTATTAAAATTGCTCGGGTCACAGACAAAATAAATTCGTTAAAGTTTTTTTGAAGGATCATTTCAATTATTTATTAGAAAACACAATTATCTATTCGAAGGATGAATCGACATGGTGTAAATCTACCTTGGGGAATTAATTAGTACAGATCCTGAAAAAAAATCGTAAAAACCTGTCAAAATGTTTAATAATGAAGACATGCTTGAATTTCGATTCATTTTAATGTTTTCGACACTTATATATTTCTATTAGCAAGAAATACCAAGCCAATAAACATGAGCAATAAACACTAATATGAAAAAATAACAAACCCTTATTAACTTATCCGTGTTCCGAGATTGGACTCGGAAATGCGGCAAAGCAATGCGGTCACAAAACTCAGTCAAATAAATAACTTAACATAGGGTTGTTCTCTGAAAACAAGCATGAGAAATGTTACTACTATTGTAAAATATTAAACAGTAGCTTGTGCATAAGAGGGCTTTGCAAAGGAAGAGGCTTGCGACTAGGCTTATTAATTATTGAGGCTTCGTTTGTGACCTTCCGCTACTGGATGCTATGTGCGACTATTGTTCCTACAATTTTCAAGGCTTCAGGTCTCATATCATTTCATTTTGTTGCTTGGAACGTTTAATGGCGATAATACTCAATCTTAACAAATCGTTTATGAAGACAAATTTATTCATCTCCCTTTGTTTATTTTCCACTTCCCCTCCCCCTCCCCCTCCCCGTCTATCACTGCCCCGACTCTTGTGAAGCCTATCCCCGCAAGCAATATTATAATATTTAAGAATATTAAAGCCAGAAATTAGCGATGGATAACACTGAACATGATGTCTCGCTAAGTATATCATTAGATTGAGAACTTGTTTTTTTTTTCTCTCTATGTATATAACTTTTTCCTTTATATATGGCTAATGTCATGCGTATGGTTAAGACAAATTTTTATATGGTTTTAATTAATTATAAATTTTACTCATAACACAGAAAAGATTAATTATTTATTTATATGGATATTCATATGAAATTGGACGCTTTCCAGTTTCCAAGTTTGACTTTAACGGTACCAAATATGATTAAAAGCTATTTTTCCAAACCTTCTATAAAAAGAGAGAAAAATCTTTAAACAAGGGGTCACCTGTGGTGTAGTGGTTAGCATGGCAACATACAATACTAAAGGTCGCGGGCTCGCGTCCCGTGGTGGCCCTAGGATTTTTTAAAGGGAGTAAAATATCCTTAGCTGTAGGACGTAAAATAGGATAGGACGTAAAATGGAGGTCCCGAGCCAGTAGGATGTCAGGTACTTGCTAAAGATCCCTATCCTAATTATTCCTGGATAGGCACTTTATTTAGGACTCCCACTGTAGCATCGTCCGATTAGCCTTAGTAGCATAAAGGGACGTTAAACAAGCAAAAAATCTTTTAAAAAACTTTAGATCATTTAAATCAAAATATACCTGAATTGCACAAATCTTAATCAAATTTAAAATTTTTAAAAGTAAATTGCAGCCCTCAAAATTATCAATTGTCAACATTATTGGACATACTCTTCACTCCTTTCAATAACGTCACAGTTCCATTTTAATTTTCCTTTATAATTAAGATTGATTTTTTCTTAAATAGCTGCCGGAAAATGCTGACTGGAACGCATCCAAGAAACCAGGCAAGTTATTTATTTTGAAAAGTGTTTTGTTAATTCTTCGGACATAATAATCCCTTCTTTTTTTTTCTTTTCATTAGTTGAAAATTGTTGTTGATAATGTATGTGATATCAAAAGAAATAAATGCGAAAATAATTTTTATGATTTCTAATTCAGTAAATGTTGCCTTCCTACTTTACTTAGTAACACGTCGTTACTTCAAACTTGTTACTATGTTGGATTTTTTTTTTTTAATTGTGATAAAAATATAGTTTAAAAATCTATAATATATGCATTTACCTTGGACTTTGGGGTCACGACAAATGGCCAATAATTTTTTATTTAGAATCATAAAAAAAATGTTAGCAATTGATAAAGCACAAAATAGGACTTCTCATAGTAATCAACCAATAGGTAGGATTGGTATTGTTTCTCAGAATGCTTTCTTATGTTAATAAATCACGACTATTAATTACACATTGTTTCCTGACAAACATTTTAATCTTTCACACATAATGTCCCTAATAAATAAACAAATTAGACGAAAGATATCTGCTGCTCACAAACTCATTGGAAAATGGACGGTCCAAGTACACAGGCGCTTGGAAAACAAAACTAGCAATGTAGCGTCTTCTACTTTCTTCTTCCAAGCATCTTATAAAGTAAGTTTTACTTTCAAGCATTATATTTTACTTAGGAACTTGTAGCATTTGCCAATAAACTTTCCTAGCTCCGATGGCTCTTATTCCGTAGATTTTTATTATCGCTATTTTGAACCCTTTTAGATTATATTGTTTTGCTTTAGAATTCGTTTAAATTTCGAATCTTTATAAGTATGCTTATAAAAAGAAACTGCTCTTAAAGAAAATTTGATGACGGAATATTTCTTGTTTTAAGACGGTTGTTTTTTACAGTTTTAATCCTGTGCCTTTTATTTTTTTTTATTTTTTTTTTTTTTTACAATTCTAGTCATACTTAATATTTTACATTTTCAGTCCAGTTCTATGCAAAGACTGGGCAGTCATAATCACGGCTAAAGTTTCAGTTAAATTTTTAAAAAACTGAGGACTCGATCATACTTCATTGGGTATACAACGAAAAGATACCATTCTATAATACTGCATGATTATTTTCGTGGAGGTAAATCCTATTTATAGATAAATACTTGTAAAATAATATATGAAAAATAAAAATCCTATCTGTCGAAAAAACTTCGAAATTCAAACTTTAAGATGAAAAATAAACATACAAACACGATGATCTGAGTTTTTCCAAAAGAAGCTTTTCTTATTCCTTTGTTAAGAGTTTTCATAACTTAGTTCTTTGTTACCCGTCTATTGAAAGCAGAAGTAGAAGTATAATTAATGACATTTTTAATGAAGAATGCGAATTCATATTTAGAACTTTCTTCTCATAAAAGGAATCTTATTAACACAGCTAATTTATGATTTATTTATACTTAGCATTATATTTTCTTTCGAATATTGTAACGGCTGTCTTATTATTAATAACTAAAGAAAATTTAAATTGATCTCAGTGTATAGAAATAATATTTGTTCACCTCCTCGAAAATCTGAGTCTGTTGAATAGACATAAGAGAAACACAAAACTCTATTGTGTACCATAATTTTCAATCAATTAAAATTTCTATATTTTATAATAATAACAAGTACAGGGGTCTGGTGGCCCAGGGATATAGATAAAAATAATAATAATAAATAAAACATAACTTATTTTCTTCCAAGTTTAAAATAAGCATTACTTCCTAACAATAATGAACAACAGTACATACATATATCCAAATATATTCAAAAATAATAAATTCCATAATCCTCAAGATCCCAGAAAGAAAATAAAAATATTTGGTAATAAAAACATTTTAATACCCTAATTTTTAAATATCGAGTAGTGGTGTCGGCATCGAACCTTCGGGTTCGTTAAGCCTTTATTATTATTATTATTATTATTATAATTTTTAAATAGATGACTTCTGTACCCCATAAGCGAAAATTCAAGTCGATATAAATTTCATGTGCATATTATCTTCGGGAATATAATAAATACATAAATAAACAAATTAAAGTAATGAAGAAAATAAGAAATATAGCAGCAGTTGATATTAATAATTATACTATCGTTTTCTCGTTGTAATAATTACTGCTACATAAGTGGTTTATCTCGTCTGGAGCTCTGGACAGCTCTCATGACCGAAAGAGCCACAAATACGTTCATGTTTATTGATAAACTCCATTAACAAAAGTTCTTGTACAAGTTATCTATTATAAACTAAAAATAAAATGTCATTATTTCCCCTGAACAAGAAGTAGATTGAAGTTGAAGAGACGCTTCTCATTGGGTATTAATAATTCAATTAGACCTCCCGGATGACGGCATTTGATTGGCTTTTGGTCTTTGTTGTCGCCAATTTATTTTTGAGAAAAAAAACCAATCGGCGAACAGTTGGTATTTCCAAGAACCAATATTTGATTTTGATGATTCATTTTGAATTTTTAATTCATCTTGTATATTTAACGTTTCGTAACAGTTAATATTTTGGAAATTGAAATTGTTAATCTAACAAGTCATTGTTATTGCATAACAGTTGCATTTACGCTTTATTAATATTAATATTTTTTTAGTACATTATTAAGAGATCATTGACTTACTACTCTTTTCTAATTAATTTGTAAGGTTCTAAATTATTTTAAGTATACTTAGTAGGTTTTTTTGGGAGCTTGAAAACTTTTAATATGTAAACTTCAGAAATGTAAAATTCTGATTAATTTTCTTGTTTTTTCTAGAATATCATAAAAAAAAAAAAAAAAAAAAAAAAAAAAAAATTAACCATGTTTAAATTGTTAAATTATTACGACAAAAATATCCATTTTCTACCGTTAGAACGAACATTCAATTCTCTTAAAAAAGTTACATTTCTAAAAAATTGAAATTTATAAAATAGTCTTAGTTGAAAATTTTCCGGAAGTCGAAATTTTTCACGATCGCAATACTTTCCCTTACTATATATTTCATATATAGGTAAGTTAAAGTAATAAAATAATTTGCAAGTCTTGACAGTAACTCAGAAATAGTAGATCATGTTTAAACCCCTGATAAAGAATACCATAATAAAACCCATAATAAAACACAAGCCCTTCGCCATTTATTTTTCAGTGGCTAAATTGAGGAATAATGAAAATATAATCATAGTGAAATAGTAAAAAAAAAAAAAAAAAAAAAAAAAAAAAAAAGATATGAGAGCTTATATTTGTATCCGATCCGTAAAGCTGAGTTGCTGAGTTCCGAAGACTGGTCTAATATCTAGAAATAATAAGAACACATATTTCCCAAAATATAGCAGTACATATAGAGGTCGCCATACTGTGTGTGCTATAGTTAAACAAGTTGATAGTTTTTTGTGATAAAAAGTAGTTTTTAGTGGTGCAAAGTGAAAGAAAGTTGTGTAAAAGTGTAGAACAACCAACAGTGTTTACACATTTAATGAATAAACTAAATATATTAAAGGGAAAAAAAGTTTCAGACTTAAAAAAAAATGAAACTAATGCAGTAAAGTAGGAGAGTGAGACACGTGACCAGTTCAGGTAAGACACGTGATCTAGACAGCTGGTGATTAATCATATGATTTTGTTTATAACCTGATCACTAAAGGACTATCAACATAAACCATATCTGTCACATTACGTTTATTTCTTCTTTCTTTACTTCTGCCTGAAAACTTTAATTCAAAATAAAAGAATATTTAATGAGCAAAAATACCACACTACCGCAATTTTTTACGCCGAGGAACAAAAGACAGAGAAGTAAATCCTCACCAGAAATCAAAGAGCAAGAGAAGCCTCTCAAAAAAACACGAACACCTGAAATAATGGGTAGCACAGAAAATACCGCAACAAATGAACAGCTACTATGTTCGATAAGTGAAATACTGGACCGTAAACTAGAAGAAAAATTAGCTAAACTAGTTACCAAGTCCGATCTGGATAATCTGAAACTAGAAATAAAGAAATATTCGGAGGAAAACACTAGATTAAAAGAAGAAGTACAAACGATGAGAAAGGAACTCTCATTAATGACACAAAGGATGGAAAGCATGGAAAATAGAAATAGAAGAAAGAATATTATATTTAAAGGTATTAACTCACAAAAATCGGATCCACAAAAAATTATTCAGGACGTTTGTAGCAATGTATTAAAAATTGAAGATTTAAAAATTAACGAAACGATACTACTTGGCAGCCCAGAGAAAACAAACAGACCGATATTGGTGGAATTTCAAACTTCAGAATGTATAAAACAGATACTAAAAAATTCTAGGAACTTACTCGGAACTGGAATTTCAATTAATAGAGATTTGTGCCCAGCCACTAGAATAAAACAATCCAAGTTACTCCAAATCCGAAGAGAGATTAAAACCAGAAACAAAGATCTGAAGATAAAATTTGGACGGATACAGGATTGTGGTGTAAGGATGGAGAAGATGGTGACAGTGCTACAGAAGGCAACAGGACTGGATTTAGGCGCAAAGATAGCGGACCTTCATGGAGGGGATACCGATAAGGCTGGCCCATCTCAACACCAAAACAACAACAATAAACAATGAGGTAAGGCCGTCTGTCGAGAAAGTAAAACATATGTAAATAAATATTTGGCCATAGATTGTAATATTAATAATTTAGATATCTTGTACTATAATATTCACGGGTTAAAAAACAAAAAAGATGATAATGAATTTTTTGATTTTCTAGAAAGGTTTAATATTATATTCTTGTCTGAAACATTTGTGCTTCAGAAGGATATTCCCGAGTTTGAATTTATATTTAAAAAATTTAAAACTAGGTGGATACCTGCTGTTAAGCAGGCCACAAGAGGTAGAGCAAGCGGCGGTATGCTCTGCGGCATAGATGTTTCATTATACCCAATTGTAGCTGAATTTATACTAATAGATGAATATGTCTGTTTGAAAATAAATATGAAAACTGATTATATAACACTGATACCTTTGTATTTGAATGATAACAGTTGGGAAATTGATTTTAACAGAATGATTGATTTTTTTAATAATCATGAGCTCAATAAAATAATATTAATGGCCGATTGCAATGCACATGTGTCAGACCACCAAATTATTCCAGAAGAATTATTTGTTACTTCTACAATACATAAAAATAGAAATTCGGAAGATAAAAAGTTAGATACTAGGGGACGTAAACTATTAGAATTTTGCGATAACAACGGACTTGTCATATTAAATGGTAGAACCAAGGACGACCTGAAAGGTGCACTGACATATTTGTCTGTAAGAGGTAATTCTGTAATTGACTACTGTCTTGCATCAACTGACTGCCTGGAACATGTAAATAAATTCGAAATAGTATATGAAACCTTTTCTGATCACATGGCATTATCTCTAAGCTTAAATGTTACAACAGATACACGAAACAAATTTGAACAATTTATACCCCCGCTTCCTAAATTAGTATGGATTGAGAATAACAAAGATACTTACAATAGATCAATACAAAATTTAATGTTGTCTAACAATACTGACTATGACGATGTACACAAAAATCTATCAATCATAAAGTCATGTATTCAATCAGCTGCCGTTATCAATAAACCGAATTATATACAGAAAAATAAAAATAAATGGTTTGACTGGCAATGCTTCAAAGCACGTAAGAGATCATTTAATCTGCTTAAAGTTTATAGGAAAACAAACTCTGAGGTTATTAAAACAGCGTATTTAGACTACAATAGATACTATAAAAGTTTGTGCATAGAAAAGAAAAAAACGTATTATACCAAAATAATCGAAAAACTAAATAAAGCGAATGATTCAAAAGAACTATGGCAAGCTATCAATTATTTTAAAAATCGAAAATATGTCTGTGTGTCACAAATAAACTCCTATAAAATTACAGAATATTTTAAAGAACTATTACATAGTTTCCACATTACAATCTAGAACTATTACAGTCTTCCGCATTACGTACCGCAATAAGTAATGGAACGACACCTATTAGAGATAATAGTTTAGATAAAGAAATTACTTTAACAGAAATCAAAGAAGTTATACTAAAGGCTAAGAACAATAAAGCACCGGGACTCGACAGAATACCATTTGAATTTTTAAAACATGCCCCACATATCCTATTTGAAAAAATGCTTAAATTATTCAGTAATATATGGAAATCAGAAATCATTCCGGACAGTTTCAAAGAAGCTATAATTATTCCCCTGTATAAGAAAGGTGACATTAACGTTGTCAGTAACTACAGAGGTATAAAAACTCAATAACAAAAGTGTTTACTGGAATAATGCTTAATAGATTGACAGATTGGACAATAAACAATAGGATCCTAAAAGAAAACCAAGCAGGCTTTAGACGTGGATATTCAACTACAGACAACCTGTTCACACTATTTGGTATCATAGAATATAAATTCAAGAGAAAAGAAGGTGTCTACTTGTTCTTTGTGGACTTTAAATCAGCTTTTGATAAAGTTGACAGAAATGCATTACTACACAAGTTGAAAAGTATGAGAATATCATCAAAGTTCCTTAACTTACTAAAAAACCTGTATAGCTGGACTGATTACCGAGTATGGACAACTGATGGTCTATCTGAACTTTTCAAATCGCATGTCGGTCTAAGGCAGGGGTGCTTGTTAAGCCCGTTGCTGTTCTCTCTCTTTGTCAACGATATGGTGGACTGGCTTGAAGGAGGTATTATAATAGGGAATACCAAGATAAATATCTTAATGTACGCTGATGATATAGTACTCATCGCAGATAATCCGAATGTGTTGCAGAGAATGATAAATAGACTAGAGGAATATTGTGACACATGGAATTTAGATTTAAACCTGAGTAAATCAAAAATCTTAATATGCAGGAAGAGAACTTATAAACGAGATAAGTCCCTAAAATGGCATTACAAGGGTGAAAAAATAGAGTGTGTAAAGAATTACAAATACCTCGGAATCACAATAACACCAAATCTGTCCTTAAAAACCCATTTAAAAGATAAGTTAGTAAATTGTAAAACTGCGATAATGGTTCTCTGGAATAAACTTATAAAGAATAAAGAGATAGAACTAGAGAGAAAATATTTAATATTTGAAGCAGCAGTTAAAACAATTATTTGTTATGGTGGACAAGTGTGGGAATACCAAGAATCAGATATATTAGAGCAAGCACAGAGGTTTTTTATTAAGAAGATGATAGGTATACCGCATAATACCCCTAATTATATGTTGTATCTTGAGACTAAACGTAATGCCCTCTTCATTGATACCTTGAAATTACACGTAGACTATCTGGTGAAGGTCTCTAAAATGCAAAATAATAGATTTCCAAAATTGATAGCAGGAAATGCCATAAAAAACAATGTCTCGTGGGTATCTATCATTAAAAATTTATTTCTAAAACATTTAGGACTAACTCTGGAAAATGATAGTTTCTTAGAGCAAATAGAAAATTCCCGGTCACTTTTTCTGGAAAATGTTACTAAAGCACTAAGAAATAGCTACATAGAAAGAGCCAGAGCAGCAGAATACCACCGTATCTATGCCCTCCTGGATTATTCTTATGACTATTTTCAAGAAAATAAAAACATCCAGTATAGCCGTCTCATATTCAAGGCAAGAGGAGAACTGCTAAGCTTAAATTACCAACCATGGCTTCAAAAATATAAAAATTGTTCCTTATGCAATTTAAACATCCCGGAAGACACACATCACTTCATATCAGTATGTCCTATATTAGCGGAACTTAGGCAAAACATTTTTGGAAAGTCTACTTTTTCTTTAAACGAGACAATAGACATCTTAAACGGAAAATACAGTAGAAAATTAAAACTATACCTACAAGTAGGAACAAGATATAGAGCAGAACTGATTAAAGAATTTAATATTTAAAATATGCAGTATAAATATTTCATTAATATATTTTTAAAGAGAGATTAAAAAAAAAAAAAAAAAAAAAATATATATATATATATATAGCTTCTACTAGGTATAAGAACATGTAATAGATACATCTGTAGTGGTTTATATAATTTAATACACATACGATTAATTGTCCTTTATCTATTTTGTAAAAGCTTTTATTTACCTGTTAAATTTTATAAGAGATGCACATAGACATTGTTTTCCTTTTGTTTTTTATCTTTTTGTTCTGTGAGGAAACTTTTCTGTTTTGTTTATTTTTATATATTTTTACGTTTTTATGTACACATAAAATAAAATGAATATGGACAACTCGACAGACGGACTTAGTCCATTGTCCAATTGCGTTTGAGAAAAAATATATACATTAGTAATTAGTAATTTATGTAAATTTGTAAATAAACGTATCTATCTATCTATCTATCTATCTATTTCCCAAAATATGTAGCTAAACGGAATGATGATGTGCTATGTCGTGTAGTTGATTCATCGCTAGCTTACATAACTACAATGCATGAATATATGCTAATAAAGATTGACCTGGAAAATGTGCTAATGATGTTACACATTATAATGCAGCTGACATTCCTACCACCGTTCATTTCTGTTACATGTCATCCCATATCCCCAAGTTTTGCATTGAATGGGAGCGAAGGTATATTGAACCTCAACACTTACTGCTGACTACGTATACAAACGGCTATGTATGATGTTATTTTGTATCTGACCTCGTATATTATTTTTTTCTAACTTAATTTTTGTTCGGGTTCAAAGTTAAATTAAATTATCAGTTACTTTTAAATGACTATAGTGATAGTTAATGAAGGGTGTATGATTATGATATGAGGCACATGCATAGTTTATTAAAGATAAATTTAATTTTCCTTATCCTTTAAAATTTCATTTTATCTATCTGCAAGCTTTCAAATTACATCACCTCTTGTGCATCCAAAAAAAAAAAAAAAAATCATCAAATATCCTGCACTGAATGTACATTTTCTCTCAATTTCCTTTGCTTATTAAATAGTCTAGTGACACTTTTTTGGTTTTATAGTAAGGAATATTCTTCTTTCTTCTTTTATGGCGTTACATTCCTCGAGGGAACAGAGCCGCCTGCAGCTTAGACAACCAGGCATAAGTAATATTGTTGCAGACAGTAAGGAATATTGCTCCAACAAATTTATAGCATAGATTATAGATCGTTATAGGCAGAAGATTTTAAATAATTAAAAAGAGTAAAGCAAAAAATAGCCAACTTTTTCTTTATTTTAACACCTTGTTTTCGACCCAAACATATGGGTCTTCATCAGGGCTAGATAGGAGGTGAGTCGTAAGGTTTTACAAAGAAACTTATTTGCAAAAGTATTTTTGAATTTCTATTCTACAGTAAATAATTTTTCATCGAGTTTGAGGTTTTTGTTTTGTGGTTCATGTGGTTTGTGGTGAAAATTTAGGTTTTCTAAAATTATTGGAAATTATTCCTTTAGCGCAAGCTTTTTCTGAAGTAGGAAAAACTAATCTAGACCGGATTTATGATGTGGTAGCAATATTTCAAAAATGTTTTGAAATTTCTCTTAATATCCGCGGGTGTAGATGTATGAGAAACAAGTTGTGGAGGATGACATAATGAGGTGGTCTAGATGAATTTAGCAGCTTCCTTCCTATAGTAGTGGAGGGTTGACAATACTATTATATTTTTTATATGCTCACTCTTTGATGTATAGATTAATTTATATTTGGGGAATGGTTATCTGTTATAGTTAAGTTTCTAAAGCATCATTGATAAACGCGAATTTAAGTAAAAAAACCTTTTTCGTTATTCCTCAATCTCTGTGTAACTCCTCATAACTCAGCTAGCCCTGATGAAGACACACATGTTTGACTGTTAAAATTAAGAAAAGATTTTGACTGAAATTCCGGACTGCCTATCATCCTAGTAAAGCCATTTATTATATTTATATAATTTTTGTCATTCTTGTTCTTAGAATTATTGGAGTAACTTTAATTATTATTAACAGCTTTATTTTTAAGAACACAATATAGGTACATTTTTTTTTTGTTTTTTTTTTTGTTTAACCACAGAATAAGTAAATTCTTACCATCCTTCGAGAAAAGCGCCCTGCTTATTATCTCGTAGAATCTCGCCCAATTCTATTCGGTTGCTGAATCCTTCGCCTGGGGGGCCTCCATCGCGGCAAACATGCTGAATACACATTTAGGATCCGAGGGAACCCTTAACTAACTCAACACCCCCATATTCCACTTCCTCTTGTCTCATATTTCCACGAGAATTGGATGCCAATAGGGTGTTATGCTTCAACTATTTTTACACAGAATCAGCATTTGAACAGCATTCATGTCGAGTGAGAAACATTTACATAAAAAATATTTCTAAAGGTTTTAGATCGTCAATACAGTTAGTTATTTCATATCAAATCAACCATTTTAAAACCAATATCGAACGTGTGAAGGTCTTGAATTTTGATAAATTTTGGGTTATTTGTCGTATGCATCCAAGAAAAAAAAATCCAGAAATTTATGTTTTTTGGACAGATGGTTTTTGAGATATAAAATTTAAATTAATATATAAAGGTACGTTTTTAAAATAAATTTTGGTCCAGATCTCAATTATTATTTTAGCTAGAAAACTGGAACAGATGTCAACTCTTTCAGCATTTTGTGCTTTCTGTTTGATATCCTAAATGACTATATTCTAAAAATATAATTTCTAAAAAACAAAAAAATACACCTTTTTTTGATTTTTAAATTTTGATAAAAGATACGAAATACTTTGTAAATTTGTATTCGATTGATTTTCGAAAGTAACAAAAATATATTGGTACTGTTTTTCGATTTTTTTATTTTATTCATACATGTAGTTTTCATATTTTATAGTCTTAAGATATTCAATCATTGACCCATCATCTTCATTGAAAAATCTACTTTTTGTCACCTCCTTGTGTAATAGTTCTTTTCCATTCCCCATTAACACTTCTGGTTTCAATTCAATAAAATGCAAATATTTATCTGAATTAGAGAAAAAATTGTTAGAACCGTTTGACAAAACATTATTTTAAAAGTATTTCTTTTTTCAAACCCATTCAATTCATATAATCTTGAAACCACTCAACTTCTCCCCCTTTTGATAGAAACTCTTTATAGTTGTGAATCCTGATTATACTGGTTTTCCGACGTAGAATTCTGCGATCCAAGTTGGTTCTGCTCTGGTGCATAGCGACTGATAGAGAAACCAATGAATTCAGTTTGCCTTTTATGCGAGCGCCTCTAAAAAGGGAGACTATTGAATAATTCAGTGCAAGAATTATAGGGAACCTGATTTAAATTTTGTCCCGTTCGGGGGACTCTGCTACAGCGCACTAATAAATTTGAGTTCAACATCAGCCTCGGTATCAAGCAAAATTTTAACATTAATGCAATTTGTTACTTTCTGAAAGAGAGAATATTTCAATAGCTTTACAAATGTTTTACATAAAAATGTATACCCACTTACTCATATTTCCCTGTCAATTAACCAGGTTGTTATTTACTTAAAGGTATAATACGATGTAGCACTCCATTTGTTATTTTTTATATTAATAAAAATATAAGATGTAGATTCTATCTATGTATATTATTATAGTACTCGTACCAATATCCTTCTTTTTTAATATTTGTGGTACTCTTTTCTACACCTCAGCATTTTCAGAGTTTGTGACCTAAAAGTTTTGTATGATTGTCCTATGGCTATTGTAGGAACGAGATGGAATTTACTAGGTACTAGAAGAAGGGGAAATACATAAAGCTATTTAGAGAATGATGAATGGAAATGCGCCAGGTCAAAATAATAAAGTGGCAGAGTTTGTGAACGATGGGACCCAAGTTAGTGAAGGCACTTCAAGTTCTCTTTCTTATGCCCAGGCTCGAGAAGAAGATACCAAATGATTGGGAATATAATGTCATAATTTCAATTCACAACAAAGGATCTCCAAGCCGATTGCCTCTTACCGGTAGCATTACGACAATATACGACTGTTCTAGATGGAACACTAAAGCCCCCCAGTTGAACCCCTTTACGGAGAAGAACAGCAGGTTTCAATTCAGGACCACATATACAGCCTAAGAAATGTTCTCCAGAAATCTTGGGATCGGAATAAAAGCATGTACCTTGCTTTCCTTGCCCTTAAACCAGAGATGAAATATGAAAGTCTCTTAGAGGTGAGAACATTCCAGAAACTTAGTAGTTCTGTTATGGATGTAGTTCCAGAAACCATTAAATCCATATACCTAAAAGGTATGTTACGGTTGGATGGGTTGGGATTTAGTTACTTTATTGTAAAGTAATTCAGCTTGGTGGTGATCAAGCTTCTTCTCTTGGGTGATGATGATCTTGTAGCTGATAGTGACTGGATGGTACGAGAAACATCACCGGAAATGAATCATTCTGGCCAGTTGAAAGATTTAAATTGCCGAGGAAATTATCGGAGACTATCAGTGTGGTTTCAAAAGAAACTTTCCAACCATAGGCCAAATTCTCATATCGTGAAATATTAGAAGGAAAATAGAATATAACGAACAGTATATCTGCTTTTCATTGATTAAAAGGCAAATGATTATTGTCGATCAGCAAATACCAAAAAAGTTTGTAAACTAGTTAAAATGTGTATGACCGAAACGTTCAATACAAATATAATCTGCAGTTATTTATCTAAGGGGTTCGTGGTTCACTCTGGTTTGAAACAAGGTGATAATCACCAGCTTTATTTAATTCAGCACTGGAATATACCATTAGGGAGGTGACACGTACAGGAATGGGTTTGAATCTGGGAGGAAATATATCCGTGCTCGGTTATGCCGCTGATTTGGATTTCCTTCAAAAATCAAGTTTCCTAGATATGTTTTTAAATATGTTTTTTTAGTCCCAATTAATATGCTCTCGTATGAAATATATGGAGCAATAAAGAAGGTCATTTTAGTATACAACTCAATTGTGTATTTATTGATAACATTAATGTTAAGTATGTCCAGTTAATAATTAATCTGCTCGTAACGTCATACTTCTTGTACAGTGACCAATAAGTTTTTTTTTTTTTAATCTATCTGAATTAATTTTTGTTTTAGATTATTAATCCCTTCAGTCTCATCATCAACTTTATAAAGTTTTTATACTCTACGGTTACCTTGCGAAAATGAGGAAAGATAAAATTATTTACTTCGAGTAAAAGGGTATCAACATTAAATTGATACGAGCTACATTATTAGAATTTTCATTCTAATGAAACAGGTTCCCCTGTAATTTAACAGATAAGATTGTAGTAAAAGGAAGTCAGTGATAAAAGGTGTTTTTATATTATTTTTTTATATGTTATTTGTCTCCGATAATAATCTCTACTTCATAATTAAAGCTTTAGAAACAGAATCAATCGTGAAGAATAATTAATTGGCATTCAACTTCTTATAAAACGTTTTTCGTAACAAGCATTGAAAATATCAATGAACAACTTCGAGGTAAACTTCAGCAAATTATTCCTTGGGGGGGGGAGGAAGGGGGAGGTAAAAATTCATTTGATTGTAAAAGGAAATCTCTTTCAAGAGCTTCGTATTCAAGAAACAAAAAGATTCTATCATAAGAAACTGATTTAATTAAAAAGCATTCGATATAAATTCTTATATATCGATATAAATATTCTTATCTTATTTATTTATTATCCTTATCAATACTGCATTACTTATCAATCAATACTCAATGTGTTTCGATGAGAATATGTGCACCATACAAGGCAAGGGTATTAGATAGTCTTTTCGGATGATAAGAAAGGAATATGTAATGAAAATTAAGATATAGATTTTTTCATGGATATAAAAAAAAAAAAATTGAAGAATATATTTATACTAACTGTATATATCGATTTTTCCCGGGGAATTTCATTTTTTAAATCTATAAAATCAGACTTTTTTCGACTCAACGGTCGATTTCGTAAAAAACCATGTATGTAAAATGTAAAGCGAGACCATAACGATTTTGATAACAATAAATAATATACCCAGAGATTGGCTGAAATTATGCAATTTCAATATAGACAGGTGTTCGCACCTGGTATAAAAGAACCACTGAGCGAAATTTGGAGAATTTAGGACAAACGGTATGGATTTCTATGAAGAACAAACAAACAACCAGAATTTTATCTTAATTCATATAGATTATGAATAATATAGTCCAGATTAATATTTGAAGAAATTATTGTTTTTTTAATTTCTAATGGTTTTGGAATACTATTATCATAAAATATTATAATTATAGAATTCTAACATTACAATTATAGAACATTATATTATTTAATATGTACTAATGATATTTTTTTAAATTTCTAATGGTTCTAATGATTTTTTTTTTTTAATTTCTAATGGTTCTAATGACATTTTTTTAAAATTTCTAATGGTTCTAAAGATATTTTTTAAATTTCTAATGGTTCTAATGATATTTTTTTAAATTTCTAATGGTTCTAATGATTTTTTTTAATTTCTAATGTTTTTTTTTTCTTTACGAAAATTTACTTGCCCACCAATCACAATTAACAATAACCCAATATCTTGAAAGAATTTGGTACGATACCTCGGACTGTACTTAGACAAACGACTCACTTGGAACTTACATATGAAATTTAAAAAAATAGAACTCACCAGACGGCACAATCAGCTATCAAATCTCCTAGACTACATATCATCACTCGCTTTAAGAAACAAGCGACTAATTCATACCACTATTTTAATACCTATACGGAGCAGAACTTTGTGGAGTTCCGCGAATACAAAATAAAAATTTCAAAATCCAAAATTCATAGAAAAATCACTAATGCACCCTAGTTTATTTCAAATCATACTCTGCACAATGAAATGAACATACCGACAGTAAATTTTTACACACAAGAAATATAACAAACATTAAATCTTCAATACTACATCACCCTAACCCATTCATCTATTATTTTTCCTCTTGCATGTTACCTAATGGTTCGCATAGTGTCACGAGTTTATGTTTTTTCATACAATCATATTCTTTTTTACAAGTTTCATTATATTTTCAGGTAATTAAACAATAAAATTCAATGACAATAAACAATAAACACAAGAAAATAATTTATTGAGGTATAAACGTATGTATAGACTTAGGTACAAATGAAATTTACGAACTTACAAAAAATAAACACTGAACATTACTAATAAACAAAACTTATTCCTCCTCCTAATCACTAGATTGTAAAAAAACTACCATTTTCTCTTAACATTAAGTATGTATTAATATACATAAATATTTTTAATGTTCGGTTTTAGGTGGTAAACTATATACTAACTCTATTTTCATGAGCTTAGGAGTTGTAGCATCACAATTGTAACATTTTTGTGTAGGATTCGTGTCATTTGATATATTACACACACTACCATCGATCTTTGTAAAAAATCATTTGGTGAGCTATTCACCAAGTACCGAGGTCGACTCGCACTTCACTTGGGATCAGATTCGCACATGCTTGGTCCATATTGTCGTACTCAGATTCAGTTATTAAAGACGATACCTTTGCGTATATATAATTTAGTAGTGTCCGACCGAAACCAAAATTTTAGCCGAAACCGAATTTCGGCCATAGACCTAGTTTCGGGCCGAAACCGAAACTTCTAGAACTTCGTGTCTATATATGATACATATAAGTGTGACGGCCTATTGAATACGTAAAGCTGTATGTCAGAAGCTATTTAATCTACTGAGTCAGTTTTGGTCTCAAATGTTAATGTATTTAATCTAGTTTGAAAATTTATAGAATAGTTTTTGGTCAAAAACGTCCTTCTTCATGGTAAAAATTGAGACAATTTTTTGGGATGTTATTTGTGAACCGCTGGGGGAAAGGGGACTGCCAAGGTTGAAAAATTGGTTTTGCATCTGATTCCCATTCCATACAAGAACAAAGACCTACTACCACTATTTGATGCAACTTCTAATGACAAGGTTTACTGACTAAAATATTCTTACTTTCACTTGACCATATATGAAATATATAGTAAGTGGAAGTATTGCGATCGTGAAAAATTTCGAATTCCGGTTTTCAACGGAAATACTCGTTTTGGGGCCGCCTGAGTCCAAATAACCAAGTCCCGCGAAATGGTCTGTGTGTGTGTGTGTGTGTGTGTGAGTGAAGAGACTATCTCAAAAACTATAAACCCTGTAAACCTGAAATTAGGTATTTAATGTAGGTATATGCCCGCGATGTGACAGCACAAATTTCATCAAAATTGCTCAAAGGGAGGGGGCACTTTATTTAATAACTTTTTACGTTTTTTTCGATTTTCTCAAAAACGGCTCTAACGATTTTGATTAAACTGAGTATTTGATGTATTAATATGCCCGAGATATGACTGTTCTTTAACATCAGGTATGCTTTATCATTATTAAATTGTTCTGATGGGGCTTAAATGGAGAAGGGGCCTTTTTTGTTTGTTTTTTCGTTTCCTATAAAGTACCTTTGTTTTTGTTTATATGGAGAAATTAACTGTCTCTCGTTACGCCTAAAAATAAGAAATAGCCAAATATGAGATATGATAAAAATCAAGTAAACATATAGAGGAGAAAAAAAGAAAAATATTCAGTCGACTCATAAAACACGTTGAGCCCAGGCATGCGTGGGTACGCCTTTAATGACAGGCCATTGTTCATAATTAAAGCCGCTCTGTTCATTTAATGGAAATTATTTGTTTCATGGTAACTAAATGAAATTTTTTAACAAGTACGTACATAGAGACTTATAAAATCAGACGACTTGGTGTATTATGCTTGTATTGCCGAATTATCACAAGTAAAAACTTTAATTTAATAATAAAAGAAATTAGTGTTTTTTATAGAGCAAATGAAAACAAAAATAAGAAATGAATGTGGAAAAATGTTTAACTTTGAGAAGTGGCAATTAACAGAACAAATTAATTTATAATCTAAGTAAGTTGGTTGGTAAGTGAAAGTTGTGTGTTGCGCGCACGCACTAGATTTTTTTCAATTTTGAATTGAATCTGTGGACATGTCGAATAATTTAAGTTTAAGTATTTAGAATATATATTCTTATTTATGTTAATCTTTTCTTTTTTTTTTTTGGAAAACAAATTTCATTATTAATGAGGAGATGATTAAAAGCACAAAAAGGTTCATAACGCTCAAGGTAAAGAATAGATACTATTCTTTACACTTAACGTAAAGAATTCTGCATAAAGAGCATGCTTTCGTTACATGTTAAGACTCGATGTGATTTGTGAGGACATTTCTGTTTATCACTCTCAATTTTTTGTCTCCACACCCCACTTAAAGTTTTCGATCAAGTAAAGATACCAAAAGAATGAGAAAAATCTATGTTCTACCAAAATACAATACAAGTGTAATTAATTAAAATAACAGACACTTCCCACTATTAAATTCAAGGGTGTTAAATGCCATGAAAGAGATCGAGCTTACAAACTGAAATCGTGTTGTCCTACTTCCTTCTTGGAGATATCAGACACAGGAGCTAGTTTCGGCCTGGCCGAAGATTCGGCCATTTTTTGGCCAAAACCGAAACTGCGGCCGAAACCAGGTTTTTCGGCCGAAACTGGCCGAAACCGAAACCGAAACCGAAACTTCGGTCGGTCACTATAATTTAGTAGTCGAAAAAATAACGTAAAAAAAGGAATTTTATTTCCTCACAAAACTTTGTTATTTGCATCAATCAGACGCAATGGTACGGTAGTGGTCGACCAGAATAATTATCACTAAGTTTGATTATGGACTTGGCCGTTTTGTCTATTATTTCCTGGAGATTTACTTCACGGTGTGTTTCAGATGTTTCAACGAGTGATGGAAAAAGTTGTTTATCTTCATGTTTTAGCTCATAATTACTATAATATAAAATGTTTGTGCTGCAACTATTCATCGTGTTCCTTAAAATATAATTTTTACAGAAACTAATTCGTAAGTTCATGTAAAGGGCAATGCATTCAGTGGTAACAAAGCTAGATTACTTCTCTTTTTACTTTCAATTACCTATCTATATATGAAATATATAGTAAGTGGAAGTATTGCGATCGTGAAAAAATTCGACTTCCGGTTTTCAACGGAAATACACGTTTTGGGGTCCCCTGAGTCGAAATGACCAAGTCCCGCGAAATGGTCTGTGTGTGTGTGTGTGTCTGTGTGTGTGTGTGTCTGTGTGTCTGTGTGTCTGCGTGTGTGTGTGTGTGTGATCAGACTAGCTCAAAAACTATAAACCGTGCGATCCTGAAATTGGGTATTTAGTGTAGTATATGCCCGCGATGTGACAGCGTAAATTTCATCAAAATTACTTAAAGGGAGGGGGTACTATATTTAATAACTTTTTACGTTTTTTTCGATTTTCTCAAAAACGGCTCTAACGATTTTGATTAAACTGAGTATTTGATGTATTAATATGCCCGAGATATGACTGTAAAAATTTCATCAAAATTGATTAACTGGAGGGGGGACTTTACTTAATAAATTTTGTATCATTTTTACGGGTTTTTTATTTACTCAAAAACGGCTTTAACGATTAACAAAAATAAGATATGAATGTAGAAAAATGTGTGACTTTGGGAAATGATATTTAACAAAACACGTCAATTTCTTATCTAAGTAAGTTGGTAAGTGAAAGTTGTGTGTTGCGCGCACGCACCAGATTTTTATGCTTAGAAGTTAGCATAGCGGCTCTATTTCGTCCGGAGATTTCGTTATCAAGTCCGCAACTCGTCTCTTTTTTCTAGAGTATGATGGTTCAACGAAATTTACTTGCGGCCTTCCACGCAAAGGTCCTGGTTGATATTACTTATCTCGGTTACATATTTTAAAAAATAAAACCGTACGAATTGTCTTTTATTCTCCTTAACTTCATCCGAACAATCAGATAAATTATTTTAAGATAATTATTACTAATATTTTAAGATAAATTATTTTCGTCTCTCAAATAAACCATCGTTTCTGGTGCTTGGGTCAGTAGTGCGACAGACTTCATTCAGTTAAGAATTGGTTTTGAAATCTAAAACTACAATATCAGAAAAGGAGGTGCAACTAGAACATATAAACTAGGTATCAAAATTAATTTGAAGAAATGTACTATTGATGGTTAAACTATGGGAAAACCGTTATTTTACGTTTTTTAGAAAATCATTTCCAAAGCCTAAAACATAATGAATTTTTTTATATAATATTAAACGATAGATCTTACCCATTTTTGCACTTTTGGTCAAGATTAATCAATGAACAGTTAACTTAAGACTGACAATGTAACAGTTGAAATGAGGAATTAAAATGTTTAACTAATAAGATGGTAATAGCCAAAGTAAATATATACTAACGGAACCAGCTTTATACTTCCGTAGCTTTGAGCTTTCAGTTTTATATTGAAATAGTGATGTTTTCCTTCTTTTCTAAGATTCTAAATTTTATATTAGTCCTCAAAAAAAAATATTTTCAAACTTAATTTTTCATATTTTGGAACACTGCTCGTGACACTGTGCGTTGGCTGAGTGGCCAAGAGACCCTTTACAACAATGAACTCATATTTTAAAACGCATAAAAAAACACAAAGCCAATAACAAAAGTCACCACATTTGCTTGATGCGCAGATGCAAATCTGCAAGGAGGTTAATAATAATAAATTACTAAAGTTAAATAAGCCTAATGGTTTCAATCCTTAAAACTGACATATTTTTAAATATGAGTTACAAACTTAGCCGATCATTTATTAAGATTCAAGTTTCATCCAATAAGCGATAAATTTGATTTTTGGCGCTGGCCCAAGTTTTCTAGTTCATAAATTGGAAAGCGGATTGCATTGCCCTAAACTAAGGAGGACTTTATTGGCGGAAAGTAACAAATTTGGCGGTCAGTTCGAGAGAAAATTTCGTTGCCTCCAATCACCCCTAACTCGGGGGTGCGTCTATATCTATCTCGGAGGTAGAAGCCTTTATTGTTTCCCCTTCCCCAATTTTATTTTTCCTAGGGGAAAATCTTTTCCTAGGGCTCGGAAATGCAATTCTAACAGATATTTTCAGAAAGAAGAAAGATAGCAATGTCGCTTGACTTTATTTTTGGAAAATCATATTTGTATGACCTTATAATTGTAATTGTTCCGATTTTGCATGGAACTATCTTTTGTTGGGTCCTTAAAAGTATTTAATCAAATTAATTATCAGTTAAAAAATTACTATTTTTAGGTTTGAAATGAACTTCAGTCTTTCTTACATAAAATTTCTTCTAACGTTCCATGTACAGTCCTTTATATCCTATGGTTATTGATGACCTAGAATTTAGCAAACTGTTTCATTCCCTAGTGGAACCAATCTTGGAAAAACTACCGAGCTCCAATGTTCATCTTCTCTGTTCACTTAGAGTGATGCATAGCGCAGAAAACATAAACTGAGTTAGGTGCGTTCGTATGGGTCAGTTTTAAGAAAGTTGTGACCTGTGCTTCGATAACTGCAGGCTGACCTTTTTCCTGCTGCAGCAATACACTCTTCCTGTTGACGAAAGCCATATGATGCCTTCCCGATACGTGATAAATTTTAGCTGTTCTAAATAAACTTCTTACGTTCCACATCCCTATGCTTAGATCTATATTTTTCAACTTGCGGCATGAATCCCCTAAAACAGTCCCCACTCGGAGACCCGAACGGGGGACTAGTTTACCTCCGGATAATGAGCGTTTTACTTTAGGGAGATCCATGACTGTTTGTGGTGTTTGGGTGAGCTAAAAAATATGTGAGCAGAGCGTTCAAACCTACGTCACACCCTCCAGGAAGCCTGGGAGCCTCTCTCTTTATTGGTCAGCGAGTCCTACGGACTTAGCCGGGAGGAATTTCCTAGGAATTTCTATCGACCATCCCCACATCCGCCACCCGTGGGACGCTCCCCATACGCGGTAATAAGACAGGCGAGAGGTATTACCCGGTAAATGTAATGGAGGCTATAGCTGCGCGTCGGTTAAAGTGGGCATGCAAAAGATTGATAAACGCTTTACCGACTAAAAAAGGAGCGAGTGGTAGGCCTAGGCGAAGGTGGGATGATTTGGCGAAAGCAGAACAGACAAGGGGAGGTGGATGAAGACATGTAGGTAACAATTGGTGGTGTAGGCATCGGGCCTTATTATATTCTACTCTAAATAAAGCTCAGATTAAAGCGTCCATCAGGAAAAAGAACATGGTAGATTACTTCTTCAAAAGTTCTAGGAGAACTGTCTATTTGTTTCAAATCCATAATGAATTTTCACCTCTTGGATGTAGCAAAAAACATGTTGATCTTCAATTTAATATATCCTGCCTCCACAATAGCAATAGGAAATGACATTGGACATTGGAAATATAAAATGGAATTACAAGCACAAACGTGTAAAGGTGGTATGTGTTGAAGGTTACTATCATCCTGAAAAGCTCGAGAACGGCTATGAGACCGGGACACAATGCGAAACCATTGAATAATGAATTATACCTGGAGTCTATGACTACCTCGTGGCTTCAGTTTCTATCTCTTTCGAACCATATAATGCTTGATGTTTGCATTTGAAATATATGCATTTTATATAATCCTTAGGTCGGTCTTATTGATCACCTCTTAACCAAAATAATTAAGTCAAAAAAAAAACTTTTATCTTTATAATTTTGTTTTTAATTTGAGGTGTTGACATTTGATCTTTAAGTTTTAAGCAGAGGATGGTGTAAATAAAATATATGGTCAAAAAATGTAAATGAAATAAACAGCATAAATTATTATTTACTACCAAAGTTTTCACACACTTGACAAGACATTGTCATGTCAAGAGAATACGACAAGTCAAAAATGTTCTAGGAAAAACGAAAGTGGCAGATGAAATCTGTAGTTTACAGTGAAAAGCATTTAGTATACTAAACTAACTGAAATCTTGCTGAACAGGATTAATAAATGATTAGTCAAAAATTAATTAGTTATTTTAATTCCGTTTTGTTATTTTACCAAGTTACAAACATGGTTTGTAAATAAACAAATTACGTAATTTACCTTATTTACCGCAACACAGATCATCCTCTGTTCGCTATTAATCAACCTCGCAGTAATATGTTACATTAGTTACGCTTAAAAAGAGAATATTCATTATAAGAAGCAATAAGAATATAATTTATGATAAGTACTTGATTGAAACCTTCAGAAAAGGTGACTGATGTGATAGCCAGCCAGCCCGAGGGATAGTGGAAGGAAGCCTTAGGACGGAACTTCAATCATAAAGCTTGCCCTTCAGTGAACCAATTTCATTACCTCCTCCATTTGTTAGATTGTCCCTTCGGACTTCTTCCATGAACCTTGCTCCCCTCCCCCCGCCTCCTCTCAATGACGGGGCATTGTATTTCATCTTAGGGAGTACTACTACGTCACCTTTCTCGTTGGATACCTTTCATCGTCATTTTTCTTTATTTATTAAATAAATTAGTACATAATAAATATATATGGAGGAGGCGAATGGTTGATTTGTTTAAATAAATAGCTTTACATTAGAAAAAAATGTTGTAACGTGGGTTGTAAACGAATTCCATACTAGTAAAACTCCAACATATTTCATAGTATGTCCTCATCAAATATCTAGACAAATTTGTAATAAAATTTAATAATTTTTTTATTATTGACGTATTAGCGAATTTAAATATAGGTGATGTTAATTATTCCAAAATTATAACTGTACAATTTCCCGGTAGCGGATCCAGGAGAGGGGCGCGGGGGGCGCCCCCCCCCCCCCTGAGAGGTGAGAAGACTGATAAAGTATTACTATTTCTATATGGAATGAGCTAAATATAGCTCACTTTTCTAGTCCACCAATTGAAAATGAATTGTATTTAAACATTTACAGTAATTCACAACGTTATTATGTAATAATATGTATTTTAAATTAGGGCCTTCATTACTCATGAAATGTAAAAAAAAAATGTCCGCCCCCCCTCAGAAAATTTCTGGATCCGCCACTGCAATTTCCTTGTGTTAACATAGAATCATAAAATGACAGTTTACTTTATTTATTCATCTAATTAAATCCTCAACATCGCCATTTTATTCAAGCTAACTTTAATGAAGGTGTAGCAGAATACGCGTCAAGTTTTAATCAATTTACAGTTTGATCCAACATTTTCTAGTAACAAAGGATAAATTGATCCCTGCTGAGCATACAGCAGGTATATTTGCTGTAAACCACGGGCTCTGTTTGTACTTCTAACTATTCGGCTTATCTCGAACAGCCTAAAGTTTAGCAATGTTAGCTGATACAAGTTAAGATTAGCTGCTCCAATCTAAAATATGGTTATAAATAATTTTAAAATTATAGCTAATACGCAAAATACAGTTTTGTATATTCTGATTATTTCTTATCGATTGTTGTTATACGCTGGTACTGTCTTCTTAGCACAAACTAGTTTTGGTCGTTCTTAATATATTCACTTTATCGGCTATAGTTTCTCCAGTTCATCAGCTTAGTCAGTATCGAAGTATAGATTGCTTTCCCACCAACGGCCTAGAACAGTTAGGTAATTTGATCGCAGGTGGCTAGGCCCCACAGCAGAGTGTAAATTGACCTGTTATAACTTTGGCAACCTGAGTAGATAGACATCTTCAATACTGGTTGTGCCTATAGCCAAATTTATAAGCTAACCCTCGCTAGAGTCTCCCCCTCAACGTATCCAACTCTTAATAACAATTTTCAATAATTGGATTAAAAGGCTTAGATGGGATGGATCTTGCTAAATATTCTATGGTAGCTTGCAAAAGCCTTGAAACCTAGATTAAGTTCTGATAATCTATATAATGATCACGGCTCATCCCAGTGATGCTAACCTATTGTTCCGAAAGCACCTAACTACCAACTGTTTTTTTTGTCTTGACCACTTTGTCTCATTAATTATTGAATGACCTCATACAATTTTGTATACCTTCCATTTTTTTTTTTAAGTAATGTTCCTTTTTTCTCTATATTTCAGAGCTTAATGGACCCTAAGATTCAACATTTAAAGCTTCCTAACTCCGTTCGGTTGTCCCTGTCAAAATAAAAGTATTGAAGAATACTGAACTTCCAAATCAAAGTATTCACAGCGCTTATTCTAATAACAACTTGATTTTTCCATGTTATTCCATCCACCAATTCCAGATAACTTTAATTTGAAAAACCTTTAAGAATCGTGAATTTTCGGCAACCTAACAGATTTGCAAATATCAGTAATGTGACATGAAACAAAAGCAGATGATTATTTCTTTTACAAAGTTCTAGACTTTTGTTGGAACCATTACATGACCGCATTAGTTCGTAACCACATGTTCTAGATATGACGGGAACATTATAGGCCTTTCTGGGATGTTCCATTCCGGACAAATTACAAGAAGCTATGGACTAGGGACTAAGTCTTGCTATGAACATCGAAGCTTAAGTCACTGGTTTGTACCTTTGCACTAGTTTGAGTATTAATTGTTTGTTTGACGTTGTGAATTATAATTTTACGTTAATACACATAATAATATTATAATTATATGCTTTATGTGACACATTGGCTCTTTGAGAGAACATGAAGCTCCATATACTAGGTTCAGAGTGATTTTTGTACTCTCCAGTCCTTACAGCCAGTACTTTTCATCGAATTCATATGAGTGTGTTGAGCGAAGTCAAATCACAATTTCATATTCAAAAATCGTCTCTGATCAAATTCTAATGTTGTTCTAATGATGTTAACTTCTTATATTTGATTCCAAAGTTAGCATCTTCTTTCTTAATCTTTCATAAAAATGTAACGAGGTTTATAATATTAGATTAGTTTAGTTAACCAAAACATTATAAATATTAATTTTTTCCGGTCTCCTCGATCACCCTGCAGCTAATAGTGGGAGGTATCTTTTTCTATTCCCCTGTTCCGGGGGTAAGCTGGTTTTTGAGGATGAAAGCGGCTTGAATAAATGTTCCGCTTTCACGTTTTGCCTCGGTAATGAAGGGCCGCATAAACTGAGATCCTCCAATTCAAACGAGATTTCCTTTTTTCACTTTCTTTCTGAGACCACAAAAAACTTCATCATATTTTTTTTTTTTTTATAACCACAACTTGTCAGTAACATCTCTTCAGGGGCTTTCATCTTTTTCGAGTAATTTTCGAGATTTATGCTTTGTGCCTGCAGGTATTGTTTAAAGCGTGATCATTATATTTCAAATACCCTGGAACATTTAACCGAAATATTATGATATTTCTACATTTTATAGGATTATAATATGTTAGTTATATTCAAGGGATTATTGCTTTTTGAATTTCTTGTGTTGTAATTCTTTTCTTCATTTATATTATATCATATCACTTTAATTATTTATACTAAATTTCTTACCGCTTCTTCTGGGAATATTTAAATTCTTTCTATAAGAGTTGTTTTTGTATCAATCCTGAACTTTTGTTTTGTTATACTAGCGTATCTTAAAATCACGATGATAACTTGCTGTGCATTCAAATTGTGTACAATAGTGTATGGCGCGATTTCAATCAAGTTAAGATATTAAGATACGTTGACAAATTAAATTTTGAATTTGAATTAAAGATTATTTTATCTATCAAAAAGTTTAGCAGTGCTTCAAAATTGTGCTGCGTTAGTCCAACTATTTCCAGTACAGTCTTATCGATAGGCTTTTTCTAAGGTTAAGAAAATATATTACTTAGCTAAATCCAATGTAGTCCAATAAACATAATATTTATGAAGAGTAAATGCATCTCTGGTACAAAATGGCTAAATTTAAAAGTAAAGGAAAAGAAAAAAGTTCTACAACCTAGATTGTGTTACATAAGGTTAGCTCAACGGTACCTCATCCTTCGTCTATGCAGTGTGAAGAACAGCTGATCAGTTCCTAGATGCCTGAGAAAAATAGTGGAAATGGTCTAAGGCTTTAATCATGAACTAAAATTATTGAAACGCGCGAGAGTTCCAAGTGTTATTTATTTCTTCTTTTTTTTTCTTTCGTCTTTTGTTGATGATCAGTGAATCTATTTCACCTTCTTCGTAACGGAAACACAAAAATCATTTTTTTTAATCTTCAAAGTTGTGGAAATATAAATATTATATCGTAAAAGGTCTTATACATCATTGAAGTTTTTTCCTTTGGTATATTATTTAAGCCTAATAGGAATGCTTTTTATAACAGGCAGCGCTCCGCTATAAGAAATTTGCAGTATGCATGATTTTTTGTTTAAATTTAGTAGGTTGTTATTATTATTACCTGAAATTTATTTAGGTAAGAATGTTTTAATCATTAACCCGTTCTAGGCTTATCAAGGGTAAGATGAAGTTTATATAGAACGCCTAGAAGAGGCATGTATGATCAAATGGTAAAACTATTACAGCCTCTTATAGAGCCCGCTTTTCTCCAGACAGAGCTAAGTGGATTACTGAGAGAAAATAGAAGTTAAGATTAAGGGAATTATAAAACTAAGTTACTTCGGCTCGATGGAACTTTGTTCGATTACGTATCAGCCCGAGTAGTTAACCAGATTACAAACAGATTATGAAATAATGAATAGGTGGTTGAGTAAAACTCATCATGTTTTACTTTACAACCTACTTACTGTAGGTAAAATACAAATATAGTACATGCATGTTCCAAGAGATGAGTATCAGGAGAAGGCGCTAGCAACAAATATTCTAGAATAATCGCTAGATCAGGATGACATTGGTTGGCGATTAACACTTCCCAAATTTATTATTTACTAGGAAAATATCTTATAATTAAAAATATCTTAATAGGTTGCCGGTAAAAGTTTTTTTTCAATATTTGTGTTAAAACAGCCAAGTAGCTTTCGTGCAAATATATTTATCTATGTGAACCATAATAGCCTGTATTTAAATATGCTTCATATGGGTCCTAAGAATATTATTAACATTATGTTTTTGTTTTATTCGGGCTCAACTACTTGAGTAGGATCCGATCATCAGAATAGTTTCTCCAGTGCTCTGTGCCTATGGAATCCTCTTTGAGACCTTTATCCGTCACGTCTTCCCGTGCTCCTCGATCTCCTGTCCATTGTTTCCCAGGTCTTGTTCCTTCTGTGGACATACCAATCATGATGAGAATATTAAGTGAAGAATATGAAGTGGTATACGAGTATACTTTTTTATGTTTGGTGAATTTTGAAGATTTTAATTTCTATGTTTCATACTGCTTTACCATAACGGTCTATCGTGACTCCAAGGTACATTATACTTTCAAATTGAAAACATGAGAGCTCCTACTGTCTTCTAGGTAGAAAGATTGAAGTTTAATTCATGATTCAACAATCTCTAGTCTATGTACATCCAATGCAGAAAGACTTCTAATTAATATTTTTTAGGTAACTAGATACCTTATTGCCAAGGTAGGGATGGCAATAAATAAAAATAGGTAACTAGATACCCCGGTCTCCTAAGAAGATGAATTATGGTAATGCTGGAGGAAGGAAATTGGGAGGAATGCCGTACCTAAGAAGGTTGGATGATGGAGAGGAAGACCTCCGACGGTTAGGTGTTAAGAGAACAGAGACGGTGGATAAATAGGAGTGGATGCAAGTTAATGAGGAGGCCCAGGATCCGCCAGTTAGTAATAAATATCAAAAGCTTTTCTATATAAAATATTTTCTATTATTCACAGTAGAAATAAAATGCAGTTTTAACCGATTTAAAAAGTTATATTTATCACATTTATTAAAAAAAAAAAAGTCTTATTCTTATTTTTCAGTTGTTGAAGTCACTTGTAGCTAGGATTATATGTTTTAAACTTTTCCTGGTTATTTTTCCACTCCAGTTTGCTTCTTTATCGTACCTTTATCCTCTTAGTACCTTCTCCAAAGGGAGAGAGGGGAGGGCACCGCTGCATATGAATGCAACATTGCTTCTTTGTAGTAATGAAATTCAAATGAAGAAGATGCTTTATTATTCAGCGGAAATTCCAAACTATAACAATAGGCGAACTGTAGGGCAGAACAAGGTAACTAACTGTAGACAATAGAGAGATAGCTAGAGCTGAGACTAGATAAATACATAGGACAGGTTGGTGTAGCACAAGGGCCTCTATATTGGAGGGTCCCCTCCATTTGCCGCTCCGTTTGAGTGCCTCGTCCCTTTGTTCCCTCTACCAACTTTTATCCCGGTTCCATGATTCCCCGACCTCTACTCAACTCATTTCTCTCTTCAGTTCCTCAAATTTTGTTGAACCTAACATAAGTATTATTTTATAACTACTATTATAAACCACTTCTACTTTTTTCTGTACTATATTCACTCTAGTGGGTTCTGTTTGTGGCATAACTAAAAAAAGGAGCCAATGTGAATTTCAAATCGGGACGAATTACGTTGGGTAGAATGGGATATCACTTTTGATCATGTTTGAGTTTTGAAACACTGATATCCACCTTGGGAAAAATAAATTACGATACCTGATATGATAGGAACTCACACCCCTTTCGTCTATATGAAACAAAATAGGTGAAGTAGGATCATCATAATGTTATCATTGCTAAATGAATAAAATCCTCCCTCTTCCACGCAGTAGCGGATCCAGAAATTTTCTGAGGGGGGGCGCACTTTTTTATTTTTTATATTTTTGCGTCATAAAGGACCTAATTTAAAATATTAGTGCACATTTAAGTATTAAATTTCAATTAATGTTTAAATACAATTTATTTTTATTTAAAGAGCTTAAAAAATGATAGCCCATTTTATACAGAAATAGTAATAATTGATTGGTGTCCTCACCTCCCAGGGGAGGGGGGGGCGCGCCCCCCTCGCCACCCCCCTGGATCCGCCATTGCATCCACGATATGTCGTCAGAAGAAAATTAAAATCGAACGACACTGCGTTTGCGCCTACATGAAATCTGGTGCGATGCGCGCAACGCACAACTTTCACTTACCACTTACTTTGATTAGAAATTGACATATTTTGTTAAATCCCTTTTCTCAAAGTTAGAAATTTTTCCACATTCATTTACTTATTTTTGTTTGTATTTGCTTCTTAAAGTACATTAATTTTTTACTTTCACTTACCTATATATGAAATATATAGTAAGTGGAAGTATTGCGATCGTGAAAAAATTCGACTTCCGGTTTTCAACGGAAATACACGTTTTGGGGTCCCCTGAGTCGAAATGACCAAGTCCCGCGAAATGGTCTGTGTGTGTGTGTGTGTGTGTCTGTGTGTCTGTGTGTGTGTGTGTGTGTGTGTGTGTGTGTGTGTGAACAGACTAGCTCAAAAACTATAAACCGTGCGATCCTGAAATTGAGTATTTAGTATAGGTACATGCCCCCGATGTGATAGCATAAATTTCATCAAAATTACTTAAAGGGAAGGGGTACTTTACTTAATAACTTTTTAAGTTTTTTTCGATTTTCTCAAAAACGGCTCTAACGATTTTGATTAAACTGAGTATTTCATCTATTTATATGCCCGAAATATGACTAAAAATTTCATCAAAATTGATCAACCGGAGGGGGGACTTTACTTAATAAATTTTGTATCATTTTTACGTGGTTTTTTTATTTATTCAAAAACGGTTTTAACGGTTTTGATCAAACTTGGTATTTGATGTATTTATATGCCAAAGATGTGATAACCAACATTTCATCACAATTGATCAACCGGAGGGGGGACTTTACTTGATAAATTTTGTATCATTTTCACGTGTTTTTTTTTATTTACTCGAAAACGGTTTTAACGATTTTGATCAAACTTGGTATTCGATGTATTTATATGCCCGAGATATGACTGTAAAAATTTCATCAAAATTGATCTACGGGAGGGGGGACTTTACTTAATAAATTTTGTATCATTTTCACGGTTTTTTTTTATTTACTCAAATACGGCTTTAACGATTAACAAAAAAAAGATATGAATGTAGAAAAATGTGTGACTTTGGAAAATGATATTTAGCAAAACACGTCAATTTCTAATCTAAGTAAGTTAGTAAGTGAAAGTTGTGTGTTGCGCGCACGCACCAGATTTTTTTATTATTCAATAGAAGTTTTTTTTACTTGTGATAATTCGGCAATGCCTAAAAAAGGGGAAAAAAAGTTATGAAATAAAGTGCCCCCTTGATTTGATGAAATTTTAGCTGTCATATTACCGGCATATACATATATAGATTACCCTGTTTTATCAAAATCGTTAGAGCCGGTTTTGAGAAAATCGAAAAAAAACCTAAAAAGTTATGAAATAAAGTGGCCCCTCTAATTTTGATGAAATTTTCGCAATCACATCGTGGGCCTATAAATATACTATATACCCAATTTCAGGTTCGTACGGTTTATACTTTTTGAGCTAGTCTGTTCAAACACACAGACCATTTCGCGGGACCTGTTTATTTAGACTTAGGGGACCCCAAAACGTGTATTTCCGTTGAAAACCAGAATTCGAAATTTTTCACGATCGCAATACTTTCTCTTACTATATGTTTCATATATAGGTAAGTGAGCTGGGCCGGAGATAGCCGAGCGTGTTGGAGCGCGACCCGCTTTAACACGCTCGAGCCGAACGGTGGCGGTTCGAATCCGCCCTGGGATGGTTGACTTTTATTTCGTGGAGGCCCCACGGAATAAAATCTCGACCTACCCACCAAGGTTAGGATAGGTTGGTTACACCTGTAGAGTAACCCCCCGTATGCCACACATGGCCAGAAAGGGGTACCGAATAAAAAAAAAAAAAAAAAAAAAAAAAATATATAGGTAAGTGAAAGTAAAACCATCTCACCTAATAGTGCAGGAAAAAAACAAAAGTTTACTATGATAGAAAAACAATGCGTGCCTTTCTTTTTTAACTTCGTAATAGATTGAAGATCTGCTGAGTACACTTAAATTAGGGGGGCTAAAAAATCTATTGTTTAAAATCTCTATCAATTACTTGAGTTTTAGTACAGGTGAAGCACGGAAAAAATGAGTACCTTCATGAAATTTCGTATTAATAGATTCAGATTACGAACTTGTTCTAATGAATGTATATCTAACTGTCAAATGAATAACCCGTCTTACCGCACAACGAAGACTATTATTACATATGTTATTTATTAATTCTATTATTATATGCTTCTCAATATTCCTAGATGCTAAATTAACTCTTTTTTATTATTACAATTTATTTTTATTTTTTAGGTAAGTGAAGAAACAGCCAGAACTTTCAAGTCAAGTTTTTGAGATGTTCAGGTAAAATAATTAATGTTTATGTAATAATATTTCATTTATGTTAAGACAAATTATTTATTTCAAAATTTATTTTATTTTCGTACAATTGTAACTCGAATTTATTTCACTAATTTTTTATTATTGTAATTTTTACTTCAGATAGTATAACAGACAGTATAACATTCTGGTCGAGCAGGGAATACCAAAAAAATTAGTAAAATTAGTAAAAATGTGTATGACTGACACGTTCAATAAAGTTAGAATCGGTAATTATTATTCAGAGAAGTTCGAGGTCCGCTCTGGTTTGAAACAAGGAGATTCTCTCTCACCTGTTTTATTTAATTTAGCGCTGGAATATGCCATTAGGGAGGTGACATGTACCGGAAAGGGTTTGAATTTGGGAGGGAATATACCCGTGCTCGGATATGCCGATGATTTGGTAATGTTCGGGGAGGACGTGGAAACCATAGAAATGAACACAAAAACGTTGATATAGGTACATCAGAAGAAAATCATCAATATTTTTAAAGTCAATCAAATTTTTGTTTTGTTTAAGGTAGGTACCACATTTTTTTAAAATTCAAAGTTAAAAAAAAGTTCGTAGCACATATTGTATTTTCTTCTTGAAGGTGTTTTAGGAAGAAAGCTTCACTAATACTTCAGGAAATCCTGTATCATCAATGGCAATAAATAGGGGGGAAAACTTTCCTGCCGCACGGCTAAAAAACCATACCTACCTTGATTAAAATTTGAAAAGTTTCAGAATTCCTTTTCTTTCCTTTCCTTTCCAGTTTGAAACAAAAATTTGATCGAGTTTAAAAACATTGATGATTTTCTCTTTATGTATATCTATAATAAACATCAGGATGCATGTTTGTTATTGATATATAAAGTTTTGAAACTCAGTCAAATTTTTTGTTTCAAACCGTACGGAATTCTAAAACTTTTCAATTTTTAATAAAGGTAGGTATTGTCTTTGAGCCGTGCCGCAGGAAAGTTTTTCCCCCTCCTTTTTTGCCACAATCTTAAAAATGATGATTTAGGATTTCAAGTATAAGTGAAGTCTTGTATCGGCTCCTTCAGAAAGTAAAGAGTTTTTTTTTTCCTAAAACATCTTCAAGAAGAAAATACAATATGTGTTACAAAAAATTTTTAACTTTGAAATAAAAAAAAATGTGGTAGATATTTACTAATAATATTTTAAGATTAATTATAGAAAAACCAATCCGAAATATTGATTTAAACCTGGTTGAAAAACTCCAGTTCTGTTCTTGGAATGGAGAAATCGCTTTATTTGAAATAAAGGAAATAAAAAAAGGGAAAATCGAATTCCAGAACAGAATGAAAAATACCCTGAGATTTGACTCGGTGAGAAGTGTTTTCTTGCAATCGACCCCGCCCAACGTACAAATGGCATTCGTTGTCCCCAATGCTGTGTAAGGGAATCATCTCCACAGAAAAGACTCGATAAAAAGGAGAACTCTGTCCCCAGAATACTGAGGAGTGTTTATAGGGGAGGGGGGGGGGGGGGGGGTGACTTCGAGAACTAAAAATGATATCTTACGTAATTTACGTGAAATTGCCAATTAACATTCAGCTACTCATTACACTCTTTATTACAGATTTATTGAAAAAATTTCATTCAACTTTATTTTTTTGGAAGGATGCCCTAAGTATAACATCTGTTTCCTACTCGTTTTAATGTACTAATTTATATTAGATGAGAAATTTCGTTCCTTAAAATAAACCCTAATTCAAATTAGAATAAAATTAGTTTCTAAAAAGAATTAAATTATATTCTATTAGTACTAGTAGTTAACTTTAGTAATTATTCAGAGAAATAATTCTTTCAGTGACCAAACTATTACGTTTCTTTCGAAGAGCTTATGAGAACTAACTTTAATAATACAATCTAAGTTTCTCGCATTAGACCCGCCACTTAAAAAGTTCTCTCCCCTTTTAGAGAAGGAAGGAAAAAGAAGTGGAGAAGTGATGATGACTTTACTTGGATTGGTAAAAATCTTCTCCAAGTGATGGTAGTCTATTTAATCGACTTTTTCTCCCTTTTACTTCAGTTCTACAAGCTCATTCGATGTTTTTTTTGCAAAGAGATCTATTGAGTCTTACCAAATAATATTTTATGTTAAAGTTTAATTTGCAAATTCTTAATTTGTATAATTATTCACCCGATATGTTAGTCGTCTCTTACAATTAAAGTGTTACAACAAGTTTACAACCAAATACTTCAATTTAACCCATTTCTTGCGAATTGGATTGCCAATTGCTGCCGCTAAACGAGTGTAATATTTAGAATGTAAAAACAGTGTATGTTTTAGAATGGTTTTCACCTTTAACAGATTTATCATATTATTGTTTTATAAACAGTTGATCAGGTTCAAAATTAAATTTGCGACCGTTGAATTGATATCGAAAATTCTTACAACTCAAAGGACAAAGGTATATCTAATAACTTAGAACTTCTAATATAAAGCCTTATCACTACCCTCCTCAGTAGAATAGGGATATTTCAGTTTTTTTTTTCTTTGTTCCTTCCCTTTCTCGCCGCTAAGGCTATAAGGGGTTTCCCGGGCCACAGTGGATTAATGCGGAGTAGGGATATTTCAGCTAAATCCTCCACCGACTTCCTCACACCCCTCAAATTTTACTTGGTATATATAAATTTTACTTGATCGCCAGGACAAATCACTCCTGCAGTCACATGCCCAAAGGTAGGGGCGCCCCCCCCATATCCCCTCCCCCCCCGGGAGGCGAGGACACTAATAAAGTATTACTATTTCTATATAGAATGTGTTATATTTAGTCATTTTTCAGTCATTATATTTAGTCAGGAAAAGTCCACTTATTGAAAATGGATTAAATTTACAACGTCACTGTGTACAAATATTGGGTTGTTACACATGAAATATCCGATTTTATAATTATTGAAATACATAGAGGATTTTGCAGGTCTCTGTTGTTTACTTCCAAATGTTCACATATTATACTTAAGCAGTTACTAATCCTCTACTTTTATTTTATAAACATTAGCTTCCCGATCAATTACACACTTTTCAATAGGTATACCTCCACATATGAGCATGGATCACGCGATTTTCGTGTAATATTTTTTTATGAGTTTAAACTCGGCCATTACATATTTAAGGCGTTTGGGAAAGGGGGTGTAAATGAACGAACCATAAGGCGTTGGTTTGCTAAGTTTTCAGCTGGGGACAGGAAAATGATGTCCTCAAACATACTGTACAAGGCAACTGATACAAACAGTTTGAGAACTCTCGGCACAACTAAATGCATTTGCACCTACCGTTTCCAGACACTTAGAGTGCATAGAGAAAGTAATATTGTGCTTTTATTAAAATCCATTTACCTTGAAAACGGACGTTTCATGTGAAACAACCCAATACATATTTCATATTAGGTCCATCATGAAATGTAAAAAAAAGAAAGTGCACCACCCCTCAGAAAATTCCTGGATTCGCTGCTGCTGGAATGTACACTTGTAGTTACCCATTACAGTTATGTAAATTGTTATCATTATTATGAATACAGATTATTTGTCCTATGTCTCTACCGAACCTATGATTTCGTAACTCATCGATGTTAAATTATATATTGTATATAACTTAACTAAAGGTTGGTTTATTTTCTGAATTCTCTATGTCCGTAATTCGTAATTTATGAATAAGTCCGGTAAATTATTATATCTATATTCGCTTCATTATTCATAATATTTTTTAGTGATCTGATAGTAACACTTTACTGACCTTAGCATTCGGCGAATTCTATAACTTGAAGAATACTACCAAAAAAATAGAAATGAGAATACTTTCTCACAAGAACAACTTTCAAATATAATCATCATCTAAAATAATCCGACCTGACCAGCCTTAGACTATCTTGTTCTTATTTCTTACCGTTTGGCGATCTTCATAATGTGCATGAACGCAATAAAACCCATGTAAAAAGCGGAAACACCCAAACCAGAGGTTGAACAGGTTGTTTGAGGAAGCCATAAATATGAACGTTTTGAAAGATCGGTGTTTGTTCGGACCACCGAGAGGTGTAGTACATATTTTATAAATCGTCAGTCTAAATACCGTAGATACTATTTTGTGTTAGAGAACTTATATGAATTTTAAGATATTATTCATTCTTCAAGATCTCATAACCTTAAATAATAAAGGGAGTTCAATAGGACCAGTATCAGATTGCAGTTACATCAGGTCTCATGACTCAAAATCATCGAAGAGCTTTCAGTAGAAACTTGGAGATGTTTACGATTAAGTTTACTATTATTTGTCGTAACTTATTACTTTTAGCATTACGTTGTAAATAATTGTATTTCTATTTAATAAACTTATTACTTATATCTGTTTCATTACATCTTTACCTTAGATCTTTATTTTATTCATTTCTCATTTTCTGCTTATGTTGTTTTACATGTAGTAATCTGGAAGCATTGAGTGAGCGGGAATTTCAACGTATTTGAATTTAAACAAACTACTTAGCGGTCTATAAGTGATCTTTACAGAGATACAGTAGAGGGAAATTGATAGATATGGTATATAGAAGAGGGAACTAGGTAAGATAATTCGTTAAATAAAAAAAGTAAAAAAGCACATGTGATTTTGAATTAAACCAGTATTGTATTTGACGAGAAATGTACAAAAGTTTTCATTTTCACCGTTTAATGATAGTTAAGTCTTCTACAATTTTCGACACATTGAAGGTATCCCATAGTCATAGTCACACCATTGTTAAGATTATAATAAGTATGAATATTAATACTGTATGATTTATATATTTCTCAAAGCGGCCTTAAGTCAAACGGTCTTTTGTAGTCTACAACTTGTAGGTTGCGCAGTTATACTTCAGAAGAGTTACTCTGAGAAAAATGTCTCGAGTGACAAATCGTAGCCCTTTTAGGAAGGGTTTGTAGAAGCCCTTAGAGTAATGGTGGTGTCATATAATAATTTAGCTCGCCCTTCCGACCGGATTAGTACCACTACGTTTTCTTTGTCTCATTCATGACAAATGATCCGATGAAAAGTATTTTTGTCACCATTAGATTTTCAAAGGATCAGGCCAACTCAACTAATAGCTTTCATGTAACCTCTTGGAGGTTAAATGCTAGTAGTGAATATTATTAAACAAATCAATTAAAAAAATATATTTTTAACTAAAAATGTTCTTAATATGATTAAGGCAAAAAAAAAATTTCCTTCAGAGAAAAATAAAATGAAATGATCTAATACTTCTATACACTTATTTACTTACTAAATATGAAGGTAAAATAATAATTCAAATTTATACATTGCATTATGAGCAACTGTATATTTAATTTAATAAAAGTAACTGAGCGGGTAAATTAGAATTAATAATCGTTGATCATACTCTTCCTGTTAGTTGTTATATTATTATTTTTGAAATAATATTATTTAATATAATGTTTATTAGTTGCTTCTAAAATGCTTTGTTAATTTTCGTATTTCACTTTTATCCATGGCTGTTTACTGAGCTGCATTGTAAAGCTGTGCTTATCTGGTGTCAAATATTGCAGCTAAATCATCAGGGAATGAAAGCATGTTGCCCGACAATCCTTTTTCGAATTTTACTTCCCCTTTCGTAATTCCTCATGGATTTGCTACACATCAGAGATCAGGTGCATCTTACATTTTTGAATGGCGGGTAAAAACCAAAAATGCTAATAACACGGATTTACAACAACTAAAATATGTAAACAATTTCTTATAGTATTTTTGCTAATAACATTTCTAACAATTAAAAATGTTAGAAACACATTTACTTACTAAATTGCGCATAACATTTGATATTATAATTGTAATTGTAAAATGGTAATATTATTGTCAAGATCAAAAATTTTTCGATAGCTCGGGTTGCGGATCTGTTTAGAAACACAAAGTTATTAAGTTGTTTTGTACTGTTTGTTATAATTGACATTTTTAACACTGCTCATTATATTTTAGTAGAAGGGGATATTTGTAACTTTTTTTTACTATTAAAGAGTTAGATATTTGTAATTTAATATTAGTTTTTATCTATCATCTCTTTTTTTTTATCCTTCTTATTTCATTCATTTTTGGGAGAGGGTGGGTTATTTTGGGAAGAAAGGAGTGTTCAAAAAGTAAATTTCGATATTTATTTTTATCTTTTACAATTTCTGAGACATAGGACTAAAGTTTGTTTTCTCGATCCCAAAGAAGGAAAGAAATGTATCTATCAGGCAATTAGTGACTTTACTGAGAATCGTAAATTTCCTATCCTCTTTTAGGTATCAAAAGTTTGTTCTATGATTAAACCCCAGTTGGCTGGAGCCATTAGCAGCTGCTGTTGTTAATTCGACTTTCATCACTAATTAATTAATTAAGTAGTTTTAGGAAATGTGTGGGTTGGAAATTACTAATTATAAAGTTAGTGACTCAATTCAATTAAGTGAGTTAACCATATTTGTTCTATTTTCGCTCACTCAAATGTGTAATCATTTTCAGATAAATCAAGTCTTGCTCGCTTAGCCTCAATTAAAAATACTCAATTAGAGGAAAACTTAAAAAAAAAAAGTAATAATAATATTAAAATAAAGAAGTAAAATATAAGGCCTTTTTTAATTTTATCAAATTCATTTACTGAATTCGCCTGCGCATTGCTATTATCGAATTCTAGATTTCGGGGGTTGCGATCAAAAATCTACAAATAGTATACACAAACTATTATATTGTAGCCTACATTTCGACCTAACAAAGCAGGTCTTTTTACGATGAACTGCACTACAAATAATGCCTGTCTTTTATTATAATTTATTTATTATATTATACTATTGTCTTTTATTATAAGTGTATACTCGTTCTCTGACCATTTAAAGAACTATGTAGTTCTCAAATTTTTCTTTCATTGGTTTCAATGCAACTCAATTTATCCTTTGCCAGTTAAGGACCATTTTTGGTCTCCACCAATTGTAAAGAATTTCGATAAGCTATGAAGTAATATTTACGTGATAATGTTTCAATAAGGTGAAGGGGAGGGGCATATGTGAAAAAATAAATTAATTTCTAGCTCGAATATTTCATTACTGCTGTGGCACATTATTAATTTTTAGTAATAGAGCTTCTGTATAACAGGAGTGGGATATCCAAAATTAGGATTCGGATTAGATCCTAAGAGGATTACCCTCGGCTCTCCGCGTACTCCTTCTTATAAGCTTTTATGTTTCTATCCTCACTCTTAATTAATTATAAGTTTTCTTGTCCATGCTTTATTTTATTTTATTACTATTCTTATCATTAGTCTTAGGTAATTTTATTAGTCTTAGATAAAAGGTTTTTTTTTTACCAACATATTACATACTTAATTCACCTACCGAAGTCATTCGTTTGTTGAAAAATTCTTAACGAAGGTGATAAGTGGCTTATCATATGAATTTAATTGGTCCTAAGTATAAATGGATAAATTGATATATATGTATATATACTTTTAAATGTCCAAATAGTTCTCTTCATTGATTCTAAAGAAAAGCACGATGAAGTCAGGCATTAGTCCTGACAAAAGTTATTTTTTACTTTCACTTACCTATATATGAAATATATAGTAAGTGGAAGTATTGCGATCGTGAAAAAATTCGACTTCCGGTTTTCAACGGAAATACACGTTTTGGGGTCCCCTGAGTCGAAATGACCAAGTCCCGCGAAATGGTCTGTGTGTGTGTGTGTGTCTGTGTGTGTGTGTGTGTGTGTGTGTGAACAGACTAGCTCAAAAACTATAAACCGTGCGATCCTGAAATTGGGTATTTAGTGTAGGTATATGCCCGCGATGTGACAGCATAAATTTCATCAAAATTACTTAAAGGGAGGGGGTACTTTACTTAATAACTTTTTAGGTTTTTTTCGATTTTCTCAAAAACGGCTCTAACGATTTTGATTAAACTGAGTATTTCATCTATTTATATGCCCGAAATATGACTGTAAAAATTTCATCAAAATTGATTAACCGGAGGGGGGACTTTACTTAATAAATTTTGTAACATTTTCACGTGTTTTTTTTATTTACTCTAAATCGGCTTTAACGATTTTGATCAAACTTGGTATTTGATGTATGTATATGCCCGAGATATGACTGTTAAAATTTCATTAAAATTGATTAACCGGAGGGGGGACTTTACTTAATAAATTTTGTATCATTTTCACGGGTTTTTTTATTTACTCAAAAACGGCTTTAACGATTAACAAAAATAAGATATGGATGTAGAAAAATGTGTGACTTTGGAAAATTATATTTAACAGAACACGTCAATTTCTTATCTTAGTAAGTTGGTAAGTGAAAGTTGTGTGTTGCGCGCACGCACCAGATTTTTTTCGACGAGCGATTAGCAGCAGTTAAATTCCAGTCTTTGCGAAAGGTCTATTCAACTCTGGCATTGAAACCGTCCCCTCCCCCTAGCGAAGGGAAACCACCGTATAGCCGAAAAGGTGAGGTAGGATAGCGGAAAAAACAAGTTACAGTCGATCATTTTTATTGTGTGGTTTAGAGAAAGTTTTAGATCGTTAAATAACTTGGAATCATTTATTTTTTCATTTAACTGGGTACAACATATTTTAATGTTAAATAAAAAAAAAAAAAAAAAAAAATTATGGTTTAAAAGTCCTAGCCCTTCAGTTGGAACAAACTAACAGTTGGAACAAACAGTCATAACACGTGTTTGCGACTACGATGTTCGAGTACCATCTTGTTCTGAAGCGCAAGTCACATGATTAACTCTGTGTTACAAATTGAATATTGTTGTTTTTCTTTGAATAAAAATTGTTAACCCACATAGGTGTAACAATATAATACGATTGGAATGTTGTTTAAAAATTACTTTAATGGAAATTTATACTTAAATTTTAAAAATAAGATGAGATATGATTTAGGCGAAAATAATCGACGATTTATGTTGCAATGAATAGGTTAGTGTGATCTATGAACTACAAAAAAATGAAAAAATAAAATAAAAACCTAAGGAATGAAAATTATTATTCATAACTCGATTTCTTATCTGTTAAAAAAGCACTTCAAGAGAATGAGAGAAAATCGTGAAGAATGCATGAAAAAAGCTTGGGAAAATATTTTCATAGTATTGACCTTTTTGTTATTGGGGATTTCTGCACAAAAAGCGGGTAATAAAAAAATACGGAATCCAGTTATGAGACCGCCGTCTCTTTCTCTGTCGAATTACCTTTTGTTTCAAGGGTCTGTCTTTCCTCTTCTCTCATATTTTGGTGGATTTATTATCTTGGTTTGATCTATTACCTACTACCCATATTACCTACTACTCGATATTTTAAATTTCATTGGTTTTATTCAAAGAATTTATTCCGTAGAGTTCCCATTGAAATGACCAGTGTTTGCCCCAAAATAGGAATAGGTACTGTGAATTTGGTTTTTTCGGCTTCTCAATAGAAACAACAACAAATTTTTCATTTTTCGCACATATTCGTACAGACATATACGAAAATTTATAATACTTAAGTCGCAATGGGTAAAATACATTTAAGAAGTTGATAAAAGTGAAGTAATTCAACTTCTTGGTAAGAACAACAAACAAATAATATATTTATTTCTTAACAGTTGGATTATAATGAGAATTAAAGTGATTATAGTTTTATGGTCCACTGCATTTAGTTTATTCAGAATCAGGCCCAGTGGATTCTGTGTGGATAATGCCTTATCCACACAGCCTGGATAAGGCCCAGTGGATAATGCCTTCCGAATTTAATCGAATTCTACAAAAATTACTTTTTTCTAGCCCCGTGCGTTTTTCTGCAAAAGAAACCGGGTTACATAGATGTTATGAATAACACATTCAAAGGGATGACCTACGAATTCAAAGGAATGACCATATTACATTTACTATGATTTCGTTTTTGAGTGAGAGAGTTGTCATATGTTTTATGTTTTTGCCGGCACCAAAACATTCAAATGTAAGTATTCGTCCTAATTATGAAACCACTAGAGAGTATTAACGCATGATACTAATCATACAGTTTTATTGTGTCCTTTTTTAGGATTAAATCTGCGTAATCTTAAACTATTTATGAATGATATTTACCAGACAATGATCTCTTTTTTTACATGACGAGGGTGGGAATATTTGGGAATTTTTATTGCTCTTGTCATGTACCATTTTTAGAATGCCCATATTACAACTCAAAATGTAATTTTTCTATTTTTAACAGATGACCACGAAAACAACTAAATCTACCTTAAATGTTTCATTTATGATCCAGGGGAATGCCACCAACGATTATTTTTCATAAGAAAAATATTTTTTCATTTTGTAAAAGTAAATATTACTCTTATTAAAAATAGTATTTTATGTAATTCATCTAAAGTTTTCTCTTTCTTTTCACCAAAACCTTGTTTTATGTCATGAAATTTTATTTCATTTTGTTTTTAAATTTTATTTATTACACATATTATAAGCACAAATGGAAATTTTCTGAAAAACTATATACTATGGTCGTGCAGTATATCACTAGTATAAATTTTCATTATTACATCATTATATCAACAGATGCAATACTGAAAAATATGACACCTTTTCTCAGATTTCTAGCACGAAGAGTTTTTGAGATTTAACCTAAAAACTGTTTACAAACCCACTGGTCCGAAACATTTAATTTCGTAACATTAATGTATGCAAAAAATAACAAAAAATATTATAACAGTCTAAAACTTAAAGCTTCAGACCCTCGTTGATTAGATATAGAATGACCCTACTATCTGTATATATGTATATATATAAAATCTGTGTGTGTGTGTGTGTGTGTATGTGAGTAATTTATAGTCGAAAAAGTTTTTCCTCCCCAGGGAGCGGTTATCAATCTCCACCTTGTAAGAAGGATGTTTTTTCCTGCGGGGGGTGGCCCAGGATAAGTGGACGGAGGTCGCGCAATGATGGATGGTGCCGTCTTGCGCTTCCTGGTCATTGATCTCCTCTCCCTCAATGATTGCTCTTACTTCAACTAGAATTTGCACATATGCATTTCGAAGGCACTAATGAAGTATATTACAAATATCTTAGTGTATTTATATAATACTTTATATAATATATATATATATATATAAATATATTCTGTAATGATATACCTATATATATTTTTTACTAGAAGTAAATATACCACGATTAGGTAAGGCACACATTGGGACGCAGGCGTCGCAGAGCAGAGCAGTTTTTGTAATGCGTGTATATTATATAATAAGTATATAATTATAATAATTTGGAATACGGAAACTGCGCTGCCCTTATCTGCCTCCCAATGTGTGCGGTTCCTTTCTCAATTCTGCGTCGCCTGCTTCTCAATGTGCGCCAAGCCTTATACTCGTATTTATTGTCCATCAATAATTTGAATTTAAACCAGCACTATTTCAGCCGCCCATGGAGGTTTATCTGTGTCAGTATTTTGTTAGAAATTACTATTTCTGGATCGGCGGTTGTGTAAGACATGATTTGAACTAGATCACTTACAACCCCAATGTTTTTCCATTAATTAGTTATTTGATTTAGAATGACCACTTTACAGAGGCTGCGGTGACAGAGTTGTTGTGGAAGAATAGAAAGAGGCAAAAACCTTGTAAGACTAAAAAAACTTTTTGCCTAACAGGCTACCTTGGCCAAATTTATTTTTCTTCCCTTCCGAGCCTTTTCGGCCAAATGGGGTTCTAGGGTAAGTTCAGTAATTAGCTTCTAGGGGATAGATGGAAAGACCCCTCGGGATTTAAACTCACATACTTAGGATTATCGCATATACCAAAGCATCAGCGCGTTCTGCCACCCCGCCAACATCCTTGAGCATAGTTGTTGTAGGTTGCCTTATTCACTAATCCACAAACTTATTCAATAGAAATTTGAATGTAAATCTTACTTTATTTTAATATTTATTTTATTATTTATTATTACATATTATCTATTTAAGAGGCCGTCTAATCTACTTATGTCTCTTTTTGTCTAATGATTCTTCCAGTTATAGTTCCACGTAATCTAAGGTTCCAATCTTTTTTTTACTATGCTGCATTCCCGATTCTTAACAATAAATTTTCAGAATTGGAGTTTCTATAGGGTCATTCCATATCAAGTGGTCCAAAGTGGTTGCTCGATCATTTTAGAAAAAAATTATAATTTTACCACCAATTACGTATGGAATCAGTAGTTCAAATCAATTTTTTAAAAATTTTTAGGATCAACCGTTTCAAAATGGCAGCCATTTTTGTTTCACTTTTCAGGCCGATATTTGAGTTTTTAAGCTCTCACAGAAAACTCATTTTCTCAAGACTGGTAAGTCATAGACTAATAATTCAAACACAATTGTTTTCCTTAAAGTCTGTTCTATATTTCGTGTTCTCTTTATTATTTGAATATTTTGAAGTACAATACTTGAAAAGTGCTATTAAAAAAACTGCTTTAAATTCTCAAAACACGAATTTTTGAAAATGGTCATTTTCGTGCTCATTTAACAATTCGTAAACTAGATCATACTTCATTAAAATATAACTGTTTGTGAATTTTTTACTTTTAATAACCCTTATTAATTGTTTTTTTTTTTTATTTTGTCTATGTCCAACGGAAAATATTTTTAATCACTTTTTCATTAAAACAAATAATAAAAATTTAATAGAGTAGATTTTAATTATAATTAAACCCAATATATTTTTTTTGCATTAGGCATAGATAAATTTAAAAAAAAAAAACAATTAATAAGGGTTATTAAAAGTAAAAAATTCACAAACAGTAATATTTTAATGAAGTATGATCTAGTTTACGCATTGGACCACTTGATATGTAATGACCCAATATAAGATATTCTTGCACCTTGTTTATTGTCTAATTCTACATCATTAAAACTGTTTATTAAAAACTGACTAGTTTTTTTATGCTATTAATAATAATATTTCACATATTAATACATATTTACCCAAACTCGCTGTATTTTTAATCGATCTTTTTACCTGTCGTGATCTTTCGAATTAACACATTATTCTTGTCAGAAAATCATCTAAAACGTACTGTATTAAAATCAATAATTTCCAAACCCATTTATTATGAATAAGTAATTTAAGAATAAATTTTGTAAGTTCAAAACATGAATGATTCAGTTAAATAATAATTTCTATTCATTAAAAGCTCAAAAAGCCAAAATTAAAATTCTTAAGGTCTGAGAAAGTTCTCCATTACTAAACTTCGTCGCTATAGCTGCCTGCTTCGTGAAGTTCTGCTGAGAACTAAAAAAGTTCTCCTTTTGTCGCCGAGGAGGAGACTAAGCCTGTCAAATGCTCGAGCTGTTAGGATCCGCACCTGCCTTCTCATCTATCTTCTTCAAAGTTCTTATGTCCTTTCATAAAACAGCTGATGGATGTTTGTAAGATTTATTATTCCTATTTCTATATTTCGGTATTACAATTGTCTTACATGTTACAGCTTTATATCTGTAATGTTTTTCATAATGTATAAATAACTAATAATAGCGAATCTAAAGAAAATCCGGTTTAGTAATAGTATTTGGCACATTAGGATGAACTTTATAAGTTTTAAAACCTGTCAAATGGTCGCGATTCAATCTTTATTCCTTCCTAGTTAGATACAAAACAATCATTTTCTAATAATTATGTATTTTTTGTCATTGCGATCTTAGTAATTTTCCCTGGAGATTCGAAACACTGACATTATTACTACGATTGCCAAAGTATCTTCTCGAAAAAAATCATATAAAATAATATCTAAAATCCCAAAGGTTCACCAGAAAAGTTGGGTATTTCCAGATAGTTTACAGAAGATATGTGTACACCACAAATAAGACATATAACATATTTTCTATTTTTCCAGTCTTTTTACGGATTTCCCTCGGTTATCATTCCTATCTTGATAATCTTTATGAGATTCAAGATGACTCTTTCAAGATTTTTACCCCTAGCATATCAATTAATTTTAATCATTTTTTTTTCATTAGATACACATAATGTAAATCAAAATAATGTAAAATACTTAAAAATATATCTAATATTTGAATAAAATTCAAAAAAACAAAAATTCGATTTGTTCATTAGAAATTTAAGAATGTTTAATATAAGGCTTATTAAATAAATAACAAAACAAAAAAAAGAGTCGCTTAGGTCCATTTTGCTGTTTTTTTGCCAATAAAAAGTAACTACGCTATATTTCAATTTTCATTTTAATTTCAGTCTATAAAATAATTAATTTGGCGTTTTAGTAAGATGATTGGTTAGTCCCTTACCGAGGAAAATTTGAGTGATTCGAATAAGCATTGTACTTCGTTTTTAGCTTTCAAGTTTCGTACCTGTGACTAGACATGATGAGTTTCTATATTTTGAGTTCCATTTTTATATCCTGGAATGTTACTTCATAATATTTAACATTATCTTATTTCAATTATTTTTCGTCTGTTTATTCTAATCCTAAAAATTTAATTGACTATTTTGACAAGACTGGCCGGCCTAAATTGTTTAAATTTTTATCTAAAAGCGTGAAATCCTTTTTGCCTACTGTCATTGGATGCAAATGTTGCATCTTCGGAGGAAATTGTATTTGTTCCATTTCGAACGTCTTTTTAATAAGTTGCCATGAATCAAATACACCAGAGTTTGCACGAGTCAATTAATTAAGTCAGTTCATGTATTGCCTGTAAGGCAGAGCAGGCTAGAAAAAGTATTTATCTGTACAAGAATATTGTTCATATGGGATAGGGAAGACATAATCTAGGCACTACGCTCCATATTTATATTTCATCCATACTCTATCCTTTAATCTACTTGGCATAATCTCCTACTAAAGAGAGCCAGAGCGGAGCAGCGCCGAGAAGCCAATAGCCGCTCCAGATATCCTGAGGAATCTCATAAGAAAAGAAATCTCGGTGGTGGTGGAAGTCCTCTAGAATTTATATCGGGGGCGAGATACTGAGCGGGCTGTTAGGCTCGTTATCTCCAGAGGAGGGGATCTCTTGTGCTGGATCAGTTTTAACGATCCGCGGGGTAATGGCCCCTCTCCTTAATAATCAGTAGCTTTTTATAGCCAATGAGATTTTATATGATAGTAGTTTAATTCATTGCGCACACCAAGTTTTATAACAAAATCGTGTGACTCGTTAAATATGATCGTAACAAATAAAGTACTTAATATAAATGAGGCGGTGAGATGCAAAACTCATTCGTTCCACATGAACACGTTTTTCAAGAAACACACAAAACTTACCACGTCTTGTAGAGTGGCCAGATAAAAATGTTTTTTTTTTTTTTTTTGCCTTCGAAAGGTACAGCTACCCAGTGGAAGTGAGCTTAGGATGAAAAAATGTAATAATTTAAAGGTAACAAAAAAAAGTATGAAATGAGAAAGTTTCGCTACAAAATGTTTAAAGGAAAGACTTTTGCGGCACACCACATTGGAACGAACGAGTTTTAATTCACCCAGCGTAAGATGATCTTCTAATAAGGATAATAATACGAGGAGAAGAAAACAAAAGAGATGTTTTTTTTTTATAAGTGGTATTTATTTACGTTCAAAACCATTTTATTAATAAATTCGTTATCATTTAACAAAATAATATCACCCACTGACTTAAACAATTTGACTGATTTTTTTTTCAATGAATTTTTCAAAAATATCAGCGTACTGATATAAAACATATGACTACAAAAAGACCAGATCCTAAGGACCAGATCGTCTTCTTCAATGATAGCAACTTCATCATCCTGTTGTTCGTTGTTTCCGTCGTCTGTGGCAGATATATTGAGAACTCGTGTGTGATACTCCAATGAATCATTGGCCTTCCACTCGTCACCAAAATGCTTTTTCAGCATGTTATCAACGTCTTTCAGCTTGTTCGAGCCATTGGAAAACCAGTTATTAATATAGCTAGGTAAGAAGAATCGAGTATAAACTGACATAAAACGCGCGATTTTAAGGAGCTTTCGATATTTTTTTCAGAAAGAGTAACAGAAACTGCTGAAATGAAAGATTGGGCGGGGGTGCAAAGTGAGAAGTTATTATAGGAACCAAAGAGTTTTGCTTCATAACCAGTTTTGAAACACAATGGGCTATGGAACGAATCAGTTCTGCAACAAACCGTTATTTTGTAAAGCAAAAATCCTACATGGTTTGCTCTAATCTGATTATATATTGAAAGAGCATTAAGATATCTTTTAGAATCCACTGCCATCTCAATTTCTCAAAAAAATGGAACGAACGAGTTTTGCACCTCACCTCCTCAAATAATCTTTCTTCCAGCTCAGCATAACTTCCTTATGATATCACATGAGCAAATTTTTATCCAATCATATAGAACTGCTACTTTTACTCGTTATAAGTTACTAATATATCATTTACACCGATCAATTAAAAATAATGGTTCGCGCTATTGTGAACTCCTATACTTTTTTTAAAAAGAAATCATGCTATATATATATATATATTTTACTCCTTTGTTAGTCCGAGATCCCGGATCCCTTTTGTGAAATTATTAACTCCGACTGAAAATTCATGAGTCAATTCATTTTTACTAATGCTACAGCTTTTATCATCTACGAAAATTCTCTATTACTAATATGTCGACCAAACGACCTTATTAAATTGATCAACATCCAGCTGATTTTCAATTTTTTTCTTTATTGTGACCTGCAGAATCAAATTATCACACTCGCCTACAAATCCTATGGCGCATTCCTTCAGACATAGGCCATTAACATCCCAACCTAACGTCCTTACGAAATTTTATGATATATCTAGCTGATTTTTTCTTTATGGCAAGGAAAGGAGAAAAGGAAAGATTGTTAGGATCAGATGGTCTTGTCGTCCTAAAAATCCAATGGGCTGTTTATTCAGACCTACGACCCAAAGATCGAGATCTTCATATCTTTCGTACGTAGGTCTGAGGTAAAAAAATGCGACTCACGAATTTTTACGAAAAGGAGCCGGGATCCTGGAATATGATTATTTAATGGAGCCAAATCTAATATATAAAAATTCAAGGGCCGTATGCGTGTTACCTCAAAACTTGAAGGTAGCGGATGGATGAATCTCATTTGTGTGTGTTTGTAAACAGACTAGCTCAAAAACTATAGACCGTACGAACCTGAAATTGGGTATCTGGTGTATGTATAAGCCCTCGATGTGATAACAAAAGTTGCATCAAAACTGATCAAACGTAGGGGGTTTATTTATAACTTAATTTTAAATTTTTAAACGGCTCTAACAATTTAGATTTAACTCCTCATGTTTAATGAAAATCTAGTATTCTTTAATATCAGGTAGGTTTTATCATCATAGAAATGTTCTGATAGGGCCTAAATGGCGAAGAACTTTATACTTTTATTGTACTTTAACTATAAAGTACCTTTGATTTTGTTTATATGGAGAAATTAACTGTCTCTCATTATGAAATTTAAATTAATAAATTAATAATCTCATTATAAAATTTAAAATCTCTCATTTTATGAAAAAAATCGATAATTATATAACTAAATGAATTTTTCAAAAACTAAACAGAGAGATGTAAAATCAGACGCGATGCACTATTATGCTTGCATTACCGTATTATCATAAATAAAAATAAAACTTTTATTTAACAATAAAAACAATTATTGTCCTTTAGAGAGAGTAAATACGTGGTGCTCATATTAATTAAAGCAGTTTAGAAAATGGGGTATTAGATAGTCTTTACTTAATTACATTTTAGTTTACAGACATTAGTTCCATTATAGAGTTCGGAATGCAATTGGTTTTAGAGGAACAGATATCGTTTTCGGTTTCCGTGAATACCATTTTTATCGATTCGCCTCAACGATATAATTACAAAAAGTAAAAACTCAGTAAAAAAAAAATCGATTGTTGATAAACGATAATGAATCGAAAAGTACTGAGAACATTCAAGTTTTGCAATAGAAATTATAATAGCGTATAACTTATGAAGACAAACAAAAATAAGTAAATGAGTTTCCGCCTCTCCCACAACAGCAGGAACCTCATTCAGGTCTTTCAAAACTGGAATCACGCTATCAGCAGCACTCTGCAAAACCGATTTCTAAAAGGATGCCACCCCAGAAAAGCAGGAATCTTTTCAGGAAAACAGGAAGAGAAACGATCAGCCGGCACAGCTCACTGATAATATCCCAGTATCAGATCAATTTACCAACTTGATTAGTGGCTTAAATAACCTCATCCAGCATATTTTAAGCCTCCTTCAGCAATTATCACAGGTCACCCAAGTCTTTTGTTCTGGCTTACCCACATGCCCGATAACACCAATAGAAGACTGAAAGGGAGCTGGTGATTTCCCTGCCTGGGTGCTAACCACAACAGGAAGAGGTGCCGCTGGGCACAAATCTTCCCATTCCAATCGTGCCTAAATATCTCTCAATTACAGTAAATTCACTGAATAAATGTGGAAATTTTGGTGAAGTTGTTACATATTTATCAAAACACGTTGATATCCAATCTGAGTTGGTGAAACTTGTTTGTTGCGCATCTCACTAGATTTTTATTTTGATATATCCAATGGAAAAAATATTTTAAAGAACAGAAAAAAAAAGTTTTCGGTGGAAAATAATAGTTTTCTTTCTTCGCTACAAAATTAATTAAACAGAAATCACGGAAGTAGGACAAATATTGACCCATAAATTTGCGGCCTATTTTTTTTTTTTTTTTTTCGCGTTTTTTCTCTCTTTTATCATATATCTACAGATGCGAGGGTTTACTCAAAACTCGAAAAGTATCTGATCGATAAATCAGAAACTTTTACATTACTTTGCCGTTAAGTCAAATAGTTCCATATCTACTTTACATGTTTACTCTCAATTACATGTTTATCTACCGTTATATCCGTTGATATCTCCAAAGAAAAAAATCTGGTGCGTGCGCGCAACACACAACTTTCACTTACCAACTTACTTAGATAAGAAATTGACGTGTTTTGTTAGATATCATTTCCCAAAATCACACATTTTTCTACATTCATATCTTATTTTTATTAATCGTTAAAGCCGTTTTTGAGTAAATAAAAAACCCCATGAAAATGATACAAAATTTATTAAGTAAAGTCCCCCCTTCGGTTGATCAATTTTGATGAAATGTTGGCTATCACATATTTGGCATATACATACATCAAATACCCAGTTTGGTCACAATCGTGAAAGCCGTTTTTGAGTAAATAAAAAAAACACGTAAAAATGATACAAAATTAATTAAGTAAAGTGCCCCCTGCGGTTGATCAATTTTGATGAAATTTTTACAGACATATCTCGGACATATAAGTAGATCAAATACTAAGTTTAATCAAAATCGTTAGAGCCGTTTTTGAGAAAATCAAAAAAACACGTGAAAATGTTACAAAATTTATTAAGTAAAGTTCCCCCTCCGGTTAATCAATTTTGATGAAATTTTTACAGTCGTATCTCGGGCATATAAATACATCACATACCCAGTTTGATCAAAATCGTTAAAGCCGATTTAGAGTAAATAAAAAAAACACGTGAAAATGTTACAAAATTTATTAAGTAAAGTCCCCCCTCCGGTTAATCAATTTTGATGAAATTTTTACAGTCATATCTCGGGCATGTAAATAGATGAAATACTCAGTTTAATCAAAATCGTTAGAGCCGTTTTTGAGAAAATCGAAAAAAACCTAAAAAGTTATTAAATAAAGTACCCCGTCCCTTTGAGCAATTTTGATGAAATTTTTGCTGTCACATCGCGGGCATATACCTACACTAAATACCCAATTTCAGGTTCGCACGGTTTATAGTTCTTGAGCTAGTCTGTTCACATACACACACACACACAGACACACACACACACACAGACCATTTCGCGGGACTTGGTCATTTCGACTCAGGGGACCCCAAAACGTGTATTTCCGTTGAAAACCGGAAGTCGAAAATTTTCACGATCGCAATACTTCCACTTACTATTTATTACATATATAGGTAAGTGAAAGTAAAAATGGACTGCTATGAAGAATACACAACGTCCCTTCCTGTTAAGTATAGGATATTCTGTAATACTTTTTAACATATGTATAAAACATCCGAAACAGACCAACGCAAATAATAGTGCCCAGTTAATGCTAGCGTGTGCAAAGATTCTCCATTATGAAAAAAAAAAAAATTTTATTTATGTATATATTACAGTCCAATACACTTTCATATAGTTAATTGAATACTGAACCTTGCATATTTAATTTTTTTGTTACCTAACTAATAAAATATGACCCTTTTTTATTCCCTTATATTGTAACATTTTTTATTTTTATTTCCTTTTGCTGTTAGTATATAAATTTCTGTAACTTTCTTAATTATCATAGAGCCTAAAATGACCCGATTGGTTGAAGACCCGTTTTTGTTTTAATTAAATAAATAATACCGTTTTTAGAGTGCAACCACACTTTTCTTCTTAAACTAAAAAAAAAAAAAGATTAATTTAATGTCCAGTAATGGCTACTAAACTAGTTCGAGAATTTGAGTGGTATCAGTGATTTAATGACAATCTGTTATTTTTCTTTATCATAATTTTGTGTTTGTGATTATATGGTCAATATTAATGCTCAATGGCCAGGTTCATTCGCTATTCAAGTTAGCATTCTCTAATATGTCGACTAGTAATCGGGTCGAAAAGCTAAGAAGCTAAATGATTTACCCACTGACCTTCTCAACTCTTTTATTTTATGAGATCTTTAATTAATTATATATTTACTTTTTTGCTTTTAAGTTTTCAAAAATTACATTTATCTTATCAAGCTTTATTATAAAAATTTTTGCAATTCATAAGTAGGTTATATGATTAAATTCTATATTTGGGAGTTACTTACTCAATTATTAGATTTTTTCTGACCTAATTAATATAATTAATTGGCTATTTTCTATTTTTCGAACAATTAATTTCGATTAAATTCGATTTTATACTAGATTTAATCGAATCTTTTTTTTATATAAAAACTCGGCTAAGTGCTAAGAGTAGGAAATTGTCAGCGTATATTAATTTCAATCCAATAACCATTTTACTAATATTGTTACCATTTTTTTTCTTCCCCTCTTAGATTGCGAGCGGGGCTAACCTAATTTTGAAGCTTTGTACTCTCCTGCTTGTTTTTTCTAAAGAATGTTGTATTTATTTGCTCTTGGAAAGCATCAAAAGAAAAGCACGTTTTTTAGTTGTTTTTTAAATTCTTTCTTTAATATTTTGTGTTACCTTAATACTCAAATCATGTTCACTAAATTTCATTTCCCACTAGTACTAAAATATGTTTAAAGGAGGTACGGTTTTCAATTAAATGACTAACATAGTATAGTAGGAACATGATTATTAGAGATGTTCATTGTTCGGGCATGGTAGATGTAGTTCCTTCTGTTATTAAGGTATAAATTATAGATAGAGTATTATAAAATTCTATTTTGATAACCTTTTGTGAGAACATAATATACAAAAACGTATACGGTTTTGGAAAATCAAAGGAAATTGTTACCCACTTAATAAATCTAGAATCTGAGGCTGTATTTTCAAAATGTCATTACTCATAAATCTTAAAGATTGCATATAATAGGGACTTAAACGCGCATTATTCTGTTAATTCCTCAACTGATTAAATTTTCATGATTTTTTTTTTTTGGACAACCGAGATACTTAAGTTTATCTTGACATTTTCTTTATTTATTTCAGTGGTAGATGTTTTTCTTTCAATTGAATTTCGGGTTTATACAGCTCATATGTTTAAATTTGTAACGTACTCATGTAAAGTAATAAAATAAAATAAGTTTGATTGATTAGTGGCGAATCTTAGAATGTTCGATATCTTTTTTTTTTCTTTTTTAATTTTATTACATTCCTTTTTTATGAAGCTCGCAACCCTAAAAATCTTAAAAATATTGTAACTCTTCTGTGGGTTAACAAATATTTATTCAACAAAAATATACAATCATCAATGCTAAACGAATTAGATTCATCCAGTTAATTTTACAAATAATATCAAATGATATTTCAAATGGCTATAATGATTTTTAATTTCACTTACCTGTATATGAAAAATATATTAAGGAAAGTATTGCGATCGTGAAAAGTTTGACTTCCGGTTTTCAACGGAAATACACGTTTTGGGGTCACCTGAGTCCAAATAACCAACTCCCGCGAAATGGTCTGTGTGTCTGTGTGCCCAAAACTGAAATTGGGTATTTGTTGTATGTATATGCCAGCGATGTGACAGCAAAAATTTCATAAAAATTGGTCAAACGGAGAGGGTACTTTATTTAAAGAATTTTGTCTATTTTTTTACGTTTTTCTCGATTTTATAAAAAACGGCTCTAACGATTTTGATTAAACTCGGTATTTGGTGTATGTATATGTCCGCGATGCGACAGTCGAAATTTCATCAAAATTGATTAATTGGAGGGGGCACTTTACTTATTAAATGTTGTCCCATTTTCACGTGTTTTTTTTTATTTACTCGAAAACGGCTTTAACGTTTTGATCAAACTTGGTATTTGATGTATATGACCGCGATGCGATAGCCGAAATTTTATCAAAATTGTTTAAACGGAGGGGGCACTTGACAATAAATTTTGTCCCATTTTCACTTGTTTTATTTACTCAAAAATGGCTTTAACGATTTTGATCAAACTGGGTATTTGGCGTATGTATATGCCCGCGATGTAACAGTCAAAAATGATCAATTGGAGGGGGCACTTTACTTAATAAATTTTGTCCCATTTTCACGTGTTTCTTTTTTTACTCAAAAACGGCTTTAATGATTATGATCAAACTGGGTATTTGATGTATTAATATGCCCGCGATGCGACAGCCCAAAGTTCATCAAAAAATGTCAAACTAAGGGGGCACTTTACTTAATAAATTTTGTCCCATTTTCACTTGTTTTATTTTTTTATTTACTCAAAAACGGCTTTAACGATTTTGATCAAACTTGGTATTTGATGTATGTATATGTGTCAGCCAAAATTTTATAAACCGTATTGTGAAAATAAAAAGATTAATTTTACTTAAGAGATTAAATACGTGATGCTCAAATTTTTGAAGCATCGCAGGTGTGTAAAAATATGGTACAAGACAATAGTCTATAATTAATATAGGTATATTTTAGTCTAGAAACTTTTGTTCCATGATAAATTTTTGAAAGCAATATAAAGCGATTTTAGAGGAACAGTAATCGTTCTTGATTTCCAGAAAGGCATCCTATCGATTCACCTTCACGATGTATTTGCAAAAAGCAACTCGTAGTAAAAAACAAGCAAGCAGTAAAAAAAACTCGACTGTTGATGAAATTAGTCCCTTCATAAATAAATTAGCAATAAGGAATCGAAAAGTGCTGAGAACTACCAAATTTTGCTATAACTTATGGAAAAATACAAATATAAGTATTGTAGCACTTATGTGGGTTAAAGAATATTTATTAACCGAAATATACAGTTATTACAATGCCAACGAATTAGTAAATCAAAAATTTATGAGCAGGTTACAAAATTGATAACGTTATATCACACAATCATATGACCTAAACTTCACTGTCAAGACACAGACTTCGACTAACTCGTTCAGTCGCTGCTCCTTATAATTAATCGTAAATAGTCAGGCCTTGAATATTCCAGAACAATGTGGGCTGTTGTACGCCATCACGGAAAGATCTAGACACAAACAGTTCGTTCCAACCGCTTATTTTGTTCCAACAAACGGTCTGGGAGTTTATGCCATTTTTTTTTTTTATTTCTTTTTTTATTTCCCTATCGATTTAATGCTACAGTATATACTTAAATGTGGAAAAATGTGTGAAGTTGAGGAATGGCGTTTACATATTATCGAAACACATCGATATCTAATCTAAGTAAGTTCGTAAGTGAAAGTTGTGTGTTTCGCGCATCGCACTAGATTTTTTAATAAATGTCACCTTTTCGAGAAGGCGTTTGCGCCCTACAACATAAAAATATTTAATAATAATTCATAAAAATGGTTAAAGGACAAAATAATGAAAATAAAATGTAATTTTTATTACCATTAATTATAATTATTAATGATATAAATATTAAATAAAATAAATATTTTATACTTATTTATACACATTACTCATTATACATAGAGATTTTTTTTTAAAAGAGTATTACACTTTTCCCAACTAAAAGTATAAACAAATTAATCGGCCTAGTAAGAAATTCTACCATAAATGATAATTAGTACATAAAATATAAACAAAAATAATGTAATAATAATTATTTTTTTAAATAATTCCTATCATATCTAAAAAATATAGAATATACTGTTGAACTATATTGTATATAGAACTTGCTTCATTGACCGTTGGCCGCGCACGCGAAGCCGCCTAAGCTGGCCCTAATCAAAGTCACATTAACCGCAGGAATAAAAAATTCAGCCTAACAAGCTACTGTAACTGTTTCAAAATAGAATTATAATTTTTAAAGATGATACTTATATTGATAACATTTTTTTTTTTTTATCGATCCATTCCTTGTTCGATTCGAAAAATTTAGAAACGGTTTATACTTTGAAATGCGTCATTCCAAGGGTAAAACCTGTGAATCATCCAACAAGTCTGATAATACCTGAATTCGTTAGGATAATACTTTTAAATCATCACAGCAGGAATTTTCATCATTCTTGTAAATTTTTTTTTCAGAATTCGTGATTTATTTATATTTTAACGAGCGAAACCGGTCACCCGTTGCTGTGGCTCAGTAGATACAATGCGTTGAAATAATTATATCCTGTTCTTTTTAACCAAATCAAAATTCACTGATAAAGATAAAAACGTTTCAGTTAATCTAACAACCAACGGGATGTCAAATAGAACTTTACTCCAAATTTAAAATTATTTGGTAAAGAATTTGGAAGGGTTAAAGTTTTTATTTTTTACATATTTGACTATAGGAAGTAATAATGATCCATTCATTTATCACTTAATGAATTATTTCAGCAGATTAAATATAAATAACACACATTTAAAAGGAAATAGTAAACAAATATAATTGGAATATGGTTAGTACAATCACAATAGACAGGAAAAATGTGCCAAATTAATGTTTTGGCATACTAAGAATTCATTAAATTGAGAATATAACACATGATGATATGAGATATCGTATCAGTAGGTTCTACCTGACATTGGTTATGAAAAGCGCATGTTCTTAGACTACTACTTATCAAACCATAAAAATTTAATTTTATGAAAGTTGAGTTTGATTATTTGTAGATAACGTTAATAGATAACGTTAATTTATAACTTTTTTAATAACAATTTAAATTTTCTTTTTATTATTAGAATTCACAATTTCTATTTATTGTAAAGCTAATAGGTGCACAATCATTTTGGTTAACCTGTTTTTTGCTAAAACAAATAGATTCCATGTTTTCTACAAACGTGAAAAGGCGACACATAACTGCCTATGGGAAAAACAAGGATTTTCCTTGTCCAAGCAGGAAAAAATAGATTGGGGTACTGGATTGGGTTGTGTCAATAAATTAACTTACACCGCCTTCTGTTGGAAATTTATATAACTTACAAATAATCACACTCAACTGTAGTATAATAAGCATTTAATTTGCAATAAAAGAAATATTGGGGTGAATAATCAAGATAAAAACTATCCTACCTTTTAAGTTGGACAAAACTACACACAATGAGTCAAATTTCATCAAGATCGGTTAAGTAGTTTCTGATTTTACTTCCGACAAACATCAGGACACGATATCTTTTGTATATATAAAGATATAATATGATTGGATGAGTTTGCAAAATAAAAATAAGTGAGTAATAATAAATTATTAAATAAGATGTTTTTTTAACTCATTTTCTCTCTAAAGAATATATAAACTTTAAACTATAAACACTTTTTTGGGTGTGTGGCAGTATGGCAATGCAAAACATAACTCTATAAGGCGCTTTTCTGTCCATGTTGTGAACTGAACATTTATGTTATAATCAGACATAGTTTCCATAATTAGTAACATTTTTGTAATTATAACTTAAGTGAATATGTATATATAATCCAGTAAAAAAATACCAAAATATAATATGAAATGTTTTTAAGTGAAACAAAATCGTATGATTTTGCATCTTACATTGAAAAGATTTCTAAACTTTTTGTTAGAGGGATGTTTCGAGAATCTTCTGCGCTCATCTATAATGTTCACTTTCGGACTAAATATTAGGAGCAATTGACTAGGGCCTGTTACTATTGTATCACCGTTTTGTCACTAACAGTTACTTTTTGTAACGTTGCAGTAATTTGAGCTTTTATTGTTAGTTTGGCGTTGTGGATTATCACTTTCTTCCAATAAAAATTATTCAAGCTCACATTAGTGTCACAACATAAAAGGCAATATGGGTGCAATGGTTCTTGTTCTCTAAATTAATTACTCCGTGAGGTATGGTGTATTCTTAATATTTTAACAGAAATTAATTAAAATTATCTTCCATTTTCTTCATCAATTCTGCTGATTAAGAACAAGATTTGTAAGTAATTTCAAGAGATTTTTCTATTTCATTTTATTTTTTATTTTTTAACTGAGACGTTTCTTATAATTGATAATAATGTACAATAAAATATAAAATGTGCAATACAATAAAAGTTATTTTACTTACTTTTTATTTTTTATGACTTTCATGACATTTTCAGTTCTTTTATTCGTATTCCAATAACACAAAAAGTCCTTGAAAGTCTTGTTATTCAAAACTCTCAGAATAATATTTATTTTTTTAATAACCTGTGGTATTTATTTTATTTTCTGAAGTAAGCTTAAAATTAATGTTATGAATTTCCGAATCAATTAGTTTTAAATCTTCATTGGAAACCCTCTGCTGTTCTAGTTCTTGTCTCCTAAGATGTCCAGCCCAAATTGAAGTTGCTGCCGATCTGGGGAATTTTCCCGGTTCTGAAAGGGATGCTTTCAGGGCACGTATCTCGCTCGCCCTCCTGGAAAAGTGTTAGACCTCTCCCACATAAACACACGCCCTTCCGGTTCAAGCACACATTTTAAAACAGGAAACGTGTTTCAATCCCCTGCGCGTACCCTCCAAAATAATACCTTTAATTCTTTTTTTTCTTTTTTTTTTTTTTGGCTTTAAGATTTTATCCAAATCCTATTCAGCTAACCTTTAATTTAGTGGTTCTGATGAATCCAAGTCCTTAGCAGGTATATTTTGTGTTATTATAATCAATAATATCTCCTATTTTCAACGCGGAAACCTGATTTCAAAATTTGTATAGCTCCTTAAACAGAAAATCGTAAATCTTTATATTTACATAAATACAAATATATTATATATCTATTTGTCCTTTATGTATTACTATTCGCTGTCCCTACCGAAGGTGCTGCTACTTGACTAGAACTAAGGGAATTGGGATTCAAATAACTAGGATTCACTGCGATTTTAGGCCTTTTTAATCTATTTGTTCAAAATTAAAGCCAAATGGGCCTAAGAATTTACGAAAAAGACGTCTAATATGTATTGCTCGGTACCTAAGAGTTCTGCGCGATCTTCCAAAACGTGTCATTCCATTATTTTTCTAAAAATTGAGAAACTACTTAAAGAATGGAATGGCTTTAAAAGTTAAGATTAGGCGTGCATGTTTCAAAATATATGGACGTATGTAGTTTTCATTTTAAAGAAAGTAATTGTTTTTACCAAAGTTATAAGGATTTGACATTTTAGACCCATAAATGCTGGCGTTATGCCTTTTGATTATTTATATAAAACTAAGTTGGGTTAGTTACACTATTTATAAATCAGGAACAGCTCAACCGATTTTCATGATCATTAATATGTTGGCTTTATTTACGCCACAAATAGCAGAATCAATATTAAAAAATCGGAAAAATGGTGGTGGGGAGGACGATAATAATTTTCCTTTTTTTAATAGTTCGTCCGATTTCAGCGATCTTCGACACACTTATTTTTTAAACTTACCAGTATCATTATAACCACTTATATATCTTGACTAATATGCAAAAGGAGTGGCATTTTCACTACGATATTGAGTATATAATTGTTTGTTTTTTTCAAAAATTTCACTTAGGCTCCTTACATACTAGGGTCCACATATATATAAACCGTTGATCAGATATACAAAAATAGTTCTGATTGTTACCAGATTTTTTTAAATATATGTGGACCCTAGTATGTTTGGAGTCTAAGTGACGTTTATGAAGAAAATCTATTTTTGAGGGCTTTATAGTCCAATAATTCAAAAACGGGTTATCATATCGCAGTAATATTTCACTATTGTTCTAGTAGATACAAATTTTAAGAAAACTGAAATGGTGAGGCTCTAGCCTGTGTTGAATTGACGTGGAATTGCCCAATAGTAATATTTTTTAAACTTTAAATTTTTATTTACTCAATAGTCTCATAATGATTTTATTAAATTCCGCAATTTACATTCTCTTATCCATGCATAAACCTTGAAATATCTATGTTTCCAAACGTCTATGAAATACTCCAGATTTTCTGTTCTTCGTGGTTATGATACTTAAGAAATGAAGTATAAGAAATACTAATTTGATTCCATATTGTAGACCCAGGATGGTCCTTATATGAATTACGGAATCTAGTAGAATCGTAGATGTTATGCGAATTGCATAGAAAGTCAGAGCTATGAAACCGCTAAAGAGCTTTAGATGCCCTTAGAGAGGGAGGAACCGCTTGAATAAGAACCCTCTTTCCTAATCCTGGCATGGAGTCTGGGTGTATCTTGTTCGCTAAGTTTGTCCTTCGTATTGCCACCAACTCGGTTTCTCTGATAGTGTTATCTATCTGTTTGGTCCGTTGGAATATAAAACTTCACCCCTAATTTCACCAAGAATTTTATATTATTTTTATTAATGTGATTCATCCTTTTACCTTATATGGCTTGTTACAGCATTAATGGTGGATCTTTCCAGGGAAAAGTATCTTAATCATAATCTTATTTAAATAAAAACTTTTCCTTCGTCTTTGGGTAACTCTGTTATCTCATTTTTTCCACATTTTCATTCATTTTATTTTATTTATTTTATTCATTCATTTTATTCACTTCTTAGTGGTTAATCTTTACATTTAGCTCTTTTTAGCTCCTTTTTATTCCTTCTAAGAGCTTGTTCCCGGCTACCAAGATATTATCTTCATTGGCTAAAAGGGATAAAATAAACTGCCCTGAGCTCACTGTGACCGGAACGGCTGGACCTCCTCCCCCAACTCATATAGCGCATTGCCCGGGGGGAAACCTATTCGGGTCGCCAAACGTTACTTGTTTGTTGTTGAAGAGAGGTCTGGAGGGTGGAAGGAGTTGGGAAACTTCGAGTTCTACATTATTTTAAAAAAATACTATTTTCTTCTCAGAGCAACATGCTTCATTTCTATTTTTTTTAATTGATTGCTTTGAAATCCTTTTATTTTTCCCTCATAGTTAGTGAGGGTGTTTAAACAAGAGGTGAGTAGCGGTGGGGTGTAAATGTAATATAAAATATGTAAGCTTATATTTCCTTTTCTTCTTCATTTAATCAGAGCAAGTAAAGCTTGAATTCCATTCCTCACCAAAGCTTGAATTCCATTTCCATTCTCAGACAGTGCGGGGCGTGAAAACTTCCTTTTTTAAAAAATGAAATTAAACTATCTGCATGTTTTATTTACCTTTCCTGCAAAATTTGATGCATTGAAAATTAAATATGCTAAGTTATAAAAAGGACGACTGGTAAATGTCGCCATCACCGTCGGCCATTAAGAGAATGATTCTGTTCGATCCGAAAGTTTAATACGCTTTCAATCAAATCGGCTGATATTTGGAAAATTTCGGCTCAGGTGTTGTTCTGTAGATATTCCAGGATGCCATGACGATTATTGTGAAAATTTCCCCAGAAATAATCCCAAGTAATCAACTTCAAGGCCAGCTTACGTCCCCTCGCTCGGAGATACGTCTTCGGGGAAGGCTGCTTTCAAAACTTCCATCTGCATCCTTGAGGCGAAGATTAAATGACTTATGGGACAAGTGAAGCCCTTTCTGGCTTCCATAAAACTTCATACTCACATATCCTCGTGAACTTCTTTCTAAGCTATTCTCCCTATCTTTCGTAGCGTATACAGAATTTGCGAAGTTTAAAAAAAAAAAAAATAAAAAAATAAAAATCAATTTGTAACCGTGATACGATACCTATACATATTCATTTGATATATTAAATAGCATAATTACTAAAGTGAAATGACCAACTTCCTCGATTTTTTCCCATAAACACATTTAGATTTGTGAATATTTAATTATTCAGTATTCCGTATAAAGATTTTATGTAAATTACGTAACCGAATTTATTAATACTTACTACAATTAAAATAATACGTTGGATATCGATCAAAATTTCCAGCAAAACAGAAAGATTTGTATTCTTAAATGAATATTTTGTGTGACAGAATTTTAAACGTATTATTCAAAAATAGTAATTCAAGCTTATTAATAGAAAAAAAATTGTTTTTATCTATTCAATTCTACATTTCGAACTAAAATTTGATTTTCTCAATATATGATACCTAATGACGTTCCTAAAAACAAATAGTAATCAAAATGTAAAAAAGTAACTTTTTTTCAGAATGCTATAGAAATTTGAGAAATACCTTTTTATTATCCATGGGTTTTTTAACTCTAGTCACATATCCTATATCCCAGACATATTCTTAGAATTAAATTTTTATTTTAACTTTATTTTCAACGCTCGATAAAGAGCTCATGCTTAAATTTTAATACGTTACAAGTAGGGGTATTTAAACTTAACGCAAATGATAACCTCCATAGTAATAATAGTTAAGCTATTTTTATGGCTAGACTGTTTTATTCATTTATAAAAGCTATTAAAATCTATTTTGAACTTATTAATAATGCTCAGAGACAAGAAAATTAAATAGCATGTGATATGTTTCATAGATAGAAATTTGGAAACTGTATGAGCTGGGCTTTGGCAAACTATGACGTAGGAGTGTCATCACTCAAGTGACGTAGTTTCTTCTCCTCCACTCTTCATTTGTGTTAATTTTCTTTACGAATTAGCAGCAGGAGAAATCTAAAATATTATCGATTACATATTGCATTCCTTAAATAAAATACAATTGTAAAGTTTACTCATTGAATAATAAAGGTAGATTTTTACTTCTAATGAACATAGAAAAAAATTGACTAATTAGCCAGAGATGGGTTGCGATGCTGCTCGTTTGCCAGGGCTGGACGAGAGCCCCTCCTGATGAGGAGACATAAAAGCCGAGAAGATGGCGCGTTCTCGGGTCCGTTGCATTATTCAGCAGACATCCTGTTAGCAGCGCCCTCTCTCTTTCTCCAGAGCCTAGCATTAATTAGTCCATTATTAAGCGCCCTCTTCAACCCCCACTCCTGGTTGACCCTTGTATTATACAGTCAATTAAAGTTTCACTAGGCCAGGGTAGTTGCTCGAGGCTACAATGATATCGCCTTTTGTGAACATGCTCTAAATTTTTTAGATTAAGTGCTATAGATCAATTCTCAATAGGACGATGATTTCCAAGCGCTTTTCTGGGTTGATTCTGTAGAATAATTTATTTTAATGTTTTGGCTGTAAAGAGCTCGCATTAGATAAAAGAATAATAATGAGAAAACTTAGTTTAATACAAGGAAAATACACGACCAGTGCTTGTTTATAAGCTACAATGAGTACAGTGGAGTCTAGACATTATTTGCCAAAGAAGTTAAGACTTATAGTATACATTATATTATATATATATATATATATATATATATATATATATATATATATATATATATATATATATAATAGCCAAGTATCCTTTCCGATTTGGACTAGTAAGGAAAAACCATTGTTTCAGCCTATATATTGATGCGGGCCTGACTGCAGAATCTGGATCTCTATGGCAGCATCCTCTAACATTGACAACTAAAATCGACAACATCTCTCTTGTTAACATTCATGCCTGGTAGGAGTGGCCTAACCAGACCTGCCACCATATGGAAGGTGGATACCGGGTGGACGAAGAAGCCTTAGCGATGGAGATTGTGAATTTGGGTTTGAACCGATGACGAATTGAACTGGAAAACTTATAAGATTTTTCTTTCTTTTTTCCTCGTTTTTCTAATTCACTCTTATAAGTTTTCTTTTAAAGTGAAAACCTTTTTATTAAATCAAATAAAAAACTAAACAGCGATTCATGTAGTCACTGCAATAAAAACAACTACATGTAAGAAGCCTCTGTGGGCATGAAAGTGTTTGTAAGGGCCTGAATGGGGTGGGCGTGAGAGGGGCTAGGAGAATCATGGCTCCTTGTTTCATTAGAGCAAACGGAAAGCATGACACTTTCTATTCTTCGTTTGAAGTTTTCAATCATTTGTTTTCAAATTACCAAGACTTTTTCTTTTATTTTTTAAGTAAGACAGAATTTTAACACTAATTTTTCCAGTTGGAGACCTCAAACCTCGGGAACCCCGATGCAGTCAGAGGCGGATTTAGCACCAAATTTGGGGACCCCCACCCGGTCTCATAATTATACCCTGCCTTTGCATGTCCATTGTTTTCGAATTTTTCTCGTGATCATTTCCTTGTGTTAAAAAGTACTGCGATCTAAAGAACAAAAAGTTAATTTAAAAAACACTTAGGGTCCATTAGCTATGTTATCGTATTATTCCTTTAAAATTACCTTGCCTGGTAGAGTACTCTCTCTCATTTTACATATTTCTGGTAAATATTTTTACAGTGACCAAGAATGATTACATTGAAAATATTTATAGCAAGTTTTTTTATTCATTTTATTAAATTGTAGATGAACTATTTTGTTTGGATTTTGACTTTTTTCCATTATTTCCCGTATAAACCTTCCAACATGAGAGGCTCTTCATATTCGAACAAATAAGTTCGGAATCAGATACCAGTTACCACATACAGCGATGGCCCAAACAGATCGATGTTTACTGATTGTTCCAGGACTCTATTATGGTATCCTAACTGTTTGCACTACCAATCTGAAAATCCTTCATCGGTCAGTCAACACTCAGACCTTTTTTCCGAATTGGTTCCCTTACTTATACGGTCGCGCTTCGTCCTTTTTTCAATTCTTTGAAACGGCTTCCTCTTTCTCGCTATATATTTTTCAGTTTAAATACAGAGATCTCCATTTGAAAATGTTGTTTCCATGAAACCTTTTTTTTTTTTTTTCTAACCCAGTTTAAATATCATTATGTAAATGTTCTTCAAAATAGTCATTTCGCTTTTCGTTATTCACACATCAGATATTAATCCATAATCAGTAACTATACTTTTGTAAAAACTAATAATCTCACGTGGTGATAGTGCTTAGTGATAGATGGTTTTAAATTAAAAAAATAAAAAAGTTAATTTATCGTCAGTAATTATATGGTTTAATTATTTTTAATTACTTTTCTTTTTATTACTAACCAATTTATTTTTTCATATTTAAGTAGAATTTTAGTTCGGGGCAAGGAACATAAAGGTAAAAAAGGAGATTGTTAGGTTTGTTATGGGGCTGCTGTACAACCGGCTGGGTCCGCCCATGAAGCAATCACTATTTGGTTTGTAATAGTTTCATCCCAATCTCACCGAGGCTTTTCTTGCAAGGTATTTATTATTTTTTCTTTGTCTTCGAAGTCTCGAAAGGGTTTTCTTCGAAGATCGGTATGAATTTTATTTTGTAACCATTATTTTGGAATAAAATTAGTAGCATATCTCAAATGGGGCAATTTATTAAAATACTGGGAAAATATTCGTTTGGAAATTTTGTAATATCTCTCATCCAATAGAATAAGTTGTTGAGTCGAATTTAGCCCAAAATGGGTTAAGTAGCCAAAAGGGAAGCGCGGAGGTAGTTTCTTAGTAGGGATTAAGTGTATAAGTCTACATTCATTTGAAATTTAGTTTTTTAGTCAAACCTGTTGTAATCGATCGGGGTACAATTATTCAACTCTAACATCTGGTTAAGTAGATCTTATAATATTAATGACCTTAATCATTAACCATAATGTTAATATTTTTGACGAAATTTCAACGCTTGATAATAAAAAACTGATTTTATATCGATACTATACGAACTTCTAAAGTCTTGCCCTGAAAAGTAAGAAATTCGGCTTAACCACTTATTCATTGGGATGACATATATTTTCCTGCATTTTTAAGATTCCCAAGGGATACCAAAATTTTCATTCCCTGATATAACATTAAAATTTTAGAATATTTTGGGAAGGTTCTAAAATGTTTAGGCCAAAATTTTAACCATCAAGCTTTACAATAAAAAAATGTTAAATATGTGAATTTCTCGGTCTCTTGCCAGAGCACTACCTTGTCACCTCGTCATGAGTTTAATAAAAGAAATGGGACTCAACACTCAAGAACTACGAAATCTCAAATCCGTGGGTGATGTAACCTTTGGAGTGTTCTTCACTCTTTATGAGTCCAAATAAACATACAGCGTGTTTTAGTATCCCGACATTAGAATCCCGATAATTTTAGGGACTAGTTTGGCAATTTTTATTTTAACAATGAATATTAATTACAATATTAACATATTCGAATTTCTTTATTGGAAACTAGCTGTATATCCCGGTTTACCAGGGGAATTTCGACTCATCTCCAATGTAAAGAGATATAACGATTTTTATAACAATAAAGAATATACCCAGAGATTTGCTGAAGTTATGCAATTTTAATATGGAGAGGTACCTGGTACTGAAAGAATTACACCTGAGCGAAATTTTCTATAAAAACCAAACAAACAGAATTTCACTTCCTCTATTCCACGAAGTCTCTGTAGACTCCCTATATTATATAGTAATATTATTTAAAGCCAGAGCCCTTTAAAGTCTGTGATATTAACGATTATTGGGTAATCAAGTCTTCAAGGTCCTCATTGATAAGGTATCTTTGGTAGGGGACGAAATCAAGAGGAGAAATAAATAAATCAATAGGTCATGGCCTTGAACCGAGGCACGCTCTCCAATCTCAGCTGAGTTCATCTTCAGCAACAGGTCAATCCCCCGGTCACAACTTTCCACAACACCTACATCATCTTTCATATCCGGCCACATCTATATCCGGTATAGGTAGAGGTAACGGTGCTATTATGGGCACCCATTTCAATTTTTACTATAAAAAGATCAATAAATCTAAAATTTTACAGAAAATATACCCTGACACATGGTAAAAATATAATCTTAATAACAACAACCTAGACCTACTATTTAACGTGTATTTTTTTTTCTATAATGGGAAAATGTTCATGGGCACTTTAATAAAAACAAAAATAAAGACCATTTTATGGCATTAAACAAGGCATTTGTCGGGAAAAAAGGCAAGTCATAAAGAATTACATATAATTATTTTCATGATGTGATATTCATGTTTAAAAAATTAAAATATATTATTCTGAGGGAAAATATTCATTGGTGGTAAAATATGTAGATGACCTCCTATTGATTCTCAATCCTAACTCTATCACTGATATTCTCGCCGCCTTTAACTCCTACCATCCACGTCTCCGTTTCACTATAAAATTGGAAACCAATTGTACCCTTCCATTCCTAGATATCCCCCTCCACCGCGCGGGAGTTTATTTTGATCGACAGGGATGCCATTTTCATCAATAATAAATATAATAGCTGTAGATTCCCCTTATAAAGGGCCTATAAAACCAGTACCAAGAATGCCCAAATTATCAACATCACCTTATTGTAAAAAAAGATGGCCAACGACTGGTAAATTTAACTACAAATTGCTTATTTTAAATCCTAATTAAGGTAGAAACAAAACTGTATGAGTATATCGTGCGTTGGTATCATCCAATATTTGTAAATATTCAGGTTGCAATTCAACACACCGATTACATTCCAAAGTTTTTGTACCGATATAAACATAAAGCACATGACAACTCTCTGACTTCAAATGAGGTGGACCCCAGTGCTTCTACACGCCTAATAAACTTTTACTTCAAGTTGAGCCCGTTTCTGCTATAAAGTTTGTGGGTATTTTTTAAATATTAAGGGTGCCCAAAATACCATCCTTGCCTCTAATATATAATTTTTACTCCAAATTATCACCTGCAATGATTGAAGCGTCGAAATGCATAAGGATCTAAGTGCCAAAAAAATAAAACTTTTTTTTTTCAAATTGTATATGTGTCAAAGCCATTCTTCAGAAATGGGTATAAGAAATGTTTTTTTGTTAGAAAAGAGTTGATTGAACGTATGAAAGATGGCATGTGTAAGCACTGAACGTATTTCACCCTAGAGGGTATAAGTCACATCATTTCTGAGAAATTTCCTTAAGCACTTAACCCTTATGCATTTCCACGCTTCAATTCTTACCTTTAAGATACTTAATTCAGTAATTAAATAAAAACTTAATATAAATATAAAAAAAATTATTTTTGGAAGTTTAAGAGGGGTAAGTGGCACCGTTTTTAGCTCAGTTGTTGATAAATATAATAATTGTATTTATCAACAACTGACAACAAAAACAGGCGGTTGAGAATTATTCTCAACCGCCTGTTTTTGCCCCATTAATTATTTAACCATTGGTTCTCAATTCACAAAGGTCGGTGTGCCGATGGAGAGTCACTCGACCCGAAGATTGAATCCTTGGAATTATGCAAAAGTAAACTGCCCAACTCAGGTCCCAACTAGATACCCTTGAGCATAGTTATTTTAAATATATACTATTTAATGATTTTAGACAACTTGAAATAACATTTATCTTAAATCCATTGTACACCGATATAATTTTTATTAATGTTCATGTTGTTTTAATTAATGAATAATTTCACATTTTAAGTAATTATAATTATAATTAGCCATTTATAGTAAGTCGATTTAAAAAGTCAATTTTTTTAGTTAGAGAACCCCATGATATGAGCCTTGTTTTTAGTTTATTGTATGATTTGATATATATTGAAAACTTTGGCGTGGATTTTAATTTGTCGAGAAATTTTATTTCTTTATTACACTTTTAGGAGCTACAAGATGTCTAGGTATGCTGCAGTATTGGGGAAAACCAGTCTCTCTGAAGTTAGCTCTCAATCCCAGTTATCACCCTAAGCGCCTGGGGCCTGGTAGCAAGGCAATAACTTATGACACGTTTTTAGCGCAAGGAAAAACTTTTAAGTGGCTATTAACCAAAATTACTCATCGAAAAAAAAGTGAAAAAAATGCAATCTTTCAGCTGCTGACACAAGAACACAATTCAGCTAATGAAGAATAAAGACAGTTTTTTAGCTCCGTCCTGTTCTTGTGTTTTCGTCTTCGCCTTATCAAGACCAACCAGTAGTTGCTTGTGACATTAGGAGAAATAATAGAAAAATACTGCTTAGGATGAAGTACTGTAAATTGTCATGTAATAGTTTAAACTGTAATATTGCTATAACACACTCAATGCAAGAGTTGGACATCACTTTTTTAAGTTGTCCCACTTAATTAATATAGAAAAGAACGTTCTATATTCTAGTAGCATTGCGAAATCTCCGGTAACGTTTGTGACTGAACGAAGAAAATTGAAGGGGTCTGGGCTAAATAGTGCCAAGCAACATTTTTAACAAAAAAAAACTGTAGCTGGCGTCTGTTGTTTGTATATTATGCAGTACTATATGTCTATGATGGAAATGCCACCTAAATATGCCTGTAGAGTGCTCTATAGCCACATTTCAGGTGGTATTTCCAGCATATAGCCATCCACTACATAGCCAAGTATAGTACTAAATAGCCAAGTCCCGCCAACTGGTCTGCGTGTGTGTGTGTGTGTGTGTGTGTGTGTGTGTGTGTGTGTGTGTGTGTGAACAGACTAGCTCAAAAACTATAAACCGTACAAACCTGAAATCGGGTATTTGGTATATATATATAGGCCCGCGATGTGCCAGCAAAAATTTCATCAAAATTGGTCGAACGGAGGGGGCACTTTAATTCAAAAGAGATCAGACGACTTGGAGTATCATGCGTGCATTGCGGAATCATTACAAGTAAAAACTTTTATTCAATAATACAAAAATTCAGTGTTCTTTAAAGAGAAATTACAAACAAAAATAAGTAAATGAATGTGGAAAATTGTGTGACTTTGAGAAATGACATTTAACAAAACACGTAAATTTCTAATCAAAGTAAGTTGGTAAGTGAAAGATGTGTGTTGCGCGCATCGCACCTTTTTTCGATTTTTTTTTTCTTTAAGGATAAAATCAGGTATAGTCTATCAAATATGTCACACATAAAGTAAAAAAAATCATTGCTCCATTTAATTTATAATCATAATTTAAAGAAAGAGTAAAAAAATGTTGTAAATTGTTTTTTTGTTTTCAAAACGTATATTCTCCAGATAACCCACTCTTGCATTGAGAGTGCGATTTGTTTGAGTACATCATTGGTGTCGATTATTATGTCATTTACGCAACAAGTGACCGAGTTGATCGAGTTACCCAGCCCACAGCCAACTAAATATCGTTTAAATAGATCTTAACTACTACTAATTAGTTAACCATATTTGAATATATCAATAAATACATATCAAAATCGTCATTGGTTGACATAGAGTTTTTTTTTATTATTTACAAATGAGGCAAAGACACTTTTTTTCCCTAAAGGAATTTTTTAGTTGATAGTTCATTTTTAATTCGATTTGTTTTCGTGATATTTATTTTTATCTCTAAAACGTATAAAATATTGTGTAAATTTTACGTAGCAACCTACTTCACATATTCTGTCGTTGCTCCCAAAACCAGTGGTTTGATTCATTAACCAGCCCCAGGAGACCGAAAAATATACCTCCGAGAGCTATTCACTGGAAATATCTGTCCGCACGTTCTATACCAATCCATCGCCCTTTCAACAGTCCAATTGCGTTTGAATTAGCAATTCATTTCGAATCCCACATCTCTTTCATTATCATTCATTACTAGTTAGTAATCATTATTATTATTATTATTAGTTAATTATAATTATTTAAATAAGATTTCTTTTTAAAATCCATTTTACATTTTGGTATTACTATTGATTTTAAAAAGGTCTACGTCACTTTTTTTTTAAATCACTTTAATACCATACTTCATGAAGATGAGATAGTTCTAACGTAAAGCCCTAATCTTACGCCTTCGACATTTCGTGTTTTCTTGGCTTACTTTAAATTTTTTTCTTGGCTTCTAGGAAAACATTTCGAACATTGGTAAAAATTGGAGAATATTAATTTTTTTTAGTTTTGTATTAAGAGATTTTTTCAATACCCAAACTGTAGTAAAGGCGAGAAATCAAGATGGCAACTAACTATTGAAAATGATGGACTGTTCTCTGATATAGAAACAGAATAATCTCCATTATAACGCTTGAAACTGTCACTTATTTAGACTCGAGTATTAAAAATATTTAACACCCCTCCCCTATACTTAGATAGTCCCCCTAGGAAAGAGGACTTGTTGAAAAATGATTTTAATAGAGGTTTCCTATTTGTATAAGGAAACCTATATCTATTAGGTATAATAGGTATCCTGTTTGTAATTTCGGATAATAGATGTTAATGAAATGAAGCCCCGATGATTGGTCTATAAAGTCCGTCGTATGGAAAATTATTACCCAGACGTTTCCTTGCATTAAATTATTATTTGATGTGTTCAAATATCTCTAAGTGCCATTAGGTAATGAAGGGGCGGTTAGATCAAGATATAGCTTATATAACCCGGTTAGGAAGCACGCGTAGCTCCTACAATCAAGATTATATCCATAATTAGGCCGTTACACGTTAATTATATTATTTTTATTGTTATTACGGGATAATTTATGAATAATAGGTACCAGATGTGATGCCAAATTTGGTTATATTCCTTAACATTCTGTCGGACATACAAAATCAAACAAATTTTAAGTTTTAATTGTTTACTTTTTTACGTGTCATATAATTCAACATCTTGGCCGTTGCTTAAAATGAACCACCTGAGGTAATTTTTATCCAATATTCATTTGCACTGTAATTAGATGAGTGATGCAGTGATATAATTGTTACCTGTAATTTAATAATGTACTCACCTTTATTAAGAATTAAGGGTACGCATAAATAAACGTAAATAGTATCTTTTTTCTTCTTGGAAAATAGAGCAGATTATTTATAGAATAATCTAATCAATCTTAATAGAATTTATACCCCACATTATATAATCCATCATCTGCAATTTCATTTTTATCTGAATTTTATGTTTGACTTTTTGTGGACTATCCCCGATCAACTTAGGAGGAAAACTAAAGGGTCGTTATCTATCAATAAAAATCTAATAATGATTAAAAATCTACCATCAACAGCAAAAAGCGCATTACTATCCATATATAATAGAATTTGGGAAGCCTCATATTATCCTCCAGTTTGGAGAGAGTCAATCATCGTCCCAGTTCTAAAACCGGGTAATGATAAAAATTTAATAAACAGTTACAGACCCATATCGTTAACTAGTTGTCTGTCTAAACTACTAGAAAAACTTATAAATAAAAGACTTGTGTAGGTATTAGAAAAATACAACATCTTAACGGATATTCAATGCGGTTTCCGCAAAGGCAGATCCACACTAGACGAATTAGTAATAATGGAGGCCGAAGTTCTAAACACATTTATAGAACAAACAGAAGCAGTGGGTATTTTCTTTGATTTAGAAAAAGCTTATGACACCATCAAAAGGACTGTCATTCTCCAAAACATGCTTACATGGGGTTTTCGTGGACGCCTTATAAATTTTCTTAAAAGCTTCCTACAATTGAGGTACATAAGAGTAAGAATAGGACGGTCTGTCTCAGCTTCCAAGACAACAGCATACGGCATACCACAAGGAAGTGTACTAAGCTGCACGCTATTTGCAATAGCTATTAATACAATTGTCAACGTAATTCCCCGTCCGATCAAAGCATTTCTGTATGTTGATGACCTTTCCATTCTACTGCGATTCAGGGATAGTAATTGGATGAAGAGAACCCTCCAGGATCTCATCCGCAACCTTCAAATCTGGGCAGATAATAACAATCTCCGCTTCTCGACTGGTAAGACCAAATGCCTAATGTTCTCTAGGAAAAGAAATCCTACCGAATATCCAGAGCTTTACATTTATGGTGAGCAACTGAGATTTACGGAAGACGTTAAATTTCTTGGTCTTGTTTTAGACAAGAAACTCACCTGGCTGAACCACATCAGATACACACGCGAGCAATGTTCCAGCCGCCTCAGATTAATGAAGGTGCTCGCTAAGACATCCTGGGGTGCCGATCGCAAAAGTATGCTTATGATATATGCAAGCCTTGTCCGATCTAAGATTGATTATGGTTGCGCAGTTTACTCATCAGCGAAGGCAAAACATCTGCTACTCCTGGATACAGTTCATCATACGGGCATAAGACTCGCCACTGGAGCATTTCGGACCAGTCCCATAACTAGCCTCTGCGTAGAAGCTTCCATGCCACCTCTTGTTTTTCGCCGTCAGGAGCTTATCTCTTCGTATCTTGTTAAATTAAAACTCCAGCCTAACCATCCTGCATACAACCACATTTTTTATCCCCAACATATTCATTTATATAACTCTAAACCAAGAAGCCCTTCACCGCTAGCAGTTAGATTCCGAGAAATTATAAGTGAAATCCATAGTGTACCTATAGATCTCACGGACTACGATTTACATAAGCCGATCTGGACAAACCCTCCTCCAAAAATAGACCTCTCTTTAAGAAGTATCCCTCCACGTACACGTAGCCTTGATTCCATTATCATGGAAAAATACAACCAATATGAAATTATTTATACAGATGGCTCTAAAAGAAATGAGAATGTTGGCTTCGCAGTAGTTCAAGCATCTACAATAAAAAAACACAAATTGCCTCCTTTCACATCAATATTTACGGCAGAAATGCAAGCAATTGCAACTGCTCTCCTTCTTTCTATTGACATTAACACAAAAAAGATTTTAATATGTTCCGACTCATTATCAGCCATATACGCCATTCAAAAACATACTGGAGATGGTCAAACACTTAAAAAAATCAATAATTATCTGGACATTTTATATGACAATAACAAGTCGGTAAGCTTTTTATGGGTGCCATCACATACCGGAATTCTAGGTAATGAAACAGCAGACAGGGCAGCAAAGGAAGCAGCAATTATGATGGGCCCTGCACTGCAAATATATGAACCGAAAGACATAAAATCCTGGTTCAAGAAGAGAGTAAGGAGCAACTGGGAGTCCATGTGGTCTGAAATCCCTCTCACTAATAAGCTCCGATCCATTAAGCCTACAACGAGAGAATGGATTAGCTCCCTGCGAGGGAACCGAAGAGAAGAGGTAGCACTGACAAGGCTTCGGATAGGTCATACAAACCTCACCCATGTTCACCTAATTACTAAAGAACGCCAACCAGAATGTGAAATCTGCAAAACCCCTCTTACAGTTAAACATATCATAGAAGATTGCAGTAGATATGAAGGCGAATACACAAAACTAAATATACAACGCAACATTTTGGAGGCATTGAAAGATTCACCAAAGGCTGCGGATAGCATTATAAAGCTGTTTAGGGAGATTTCCTTATTTACAAAAATATAATAAATAGAGCATATTAATTAATGATAAATATTAAAAAATTATAATACTCGTCATAATACATATTAGAATAATATCTTGGGCAATATCATAGAGTAAAAAAGGGGCGTAATGACCGCGCAGTTGATCGCCCAAAACAAACAACCTACAACCTAACCTCTATCAATAAAAATAGTCTGCATGTCATCAAATGCCAAAGTAAGGGGACTAAGTTGAATAAAATTGGTGGCTAATGAAACTAATGATTTTTGGAATATAGTATTAGTAATGTAAGATAATGTTGTGGTTGGAATGTGTTGAAGTTGATTTGGAACTATCTATGCCCCGTATTGCGGACCTTCATCAGAACCAGATCAACGATAGGTACCGCCACATTGCTTGGACTATATAGGAGAGTCCGGTGTGAAGTGGAACGGGACGGATTGAGAATTTATATTCCTAAAGTAAAGTATTAGATAAAACTCAATTCAATTTTTTTTTTTAAATTGGACTGAAACATTATATAAAAAGTAAAGTTATTATTAAATAATTAAACAGAATTATTTGATTTTATACGTTATGTAGTTATTTTTTTCCTTCATCTTCGCATTTACTCTAGAGGGTCATTAAGGGTGTGTGTTTAGTTGTATTCTGATGTAGTAGGATATTTCTTTCAAGTATTTAAACAGAGTAACTATTTTATGTTTATCATCTTTTAACAGTTCACTCAGTGTTTTTTTCCATTTTAAGTTTCTGCCGGACATCTTTGTATTTTGAACAGTATATTAAAAGGTGTTTCACCGTTTGGGGTACATTATAACATTTTTGGCATGTGTGTGTTTTCAGACCTCGGAGAAAATATCCGTGTGTGAATTCGCAATGCCCAATCCTAATACGAAATAATGCAACTTCCTTTCTTCTCAAAATTCTCGAGCTTGTGGTCCACTTTTTTCACTCCAGTTTTATTTCTATAAGTTTGGACTGTTTTTTTCTCCCCCCTGGAATTTTAAAATTTGGTATGGGACTAATGTTCAGATCTTTGTTAGCGTGTTGCAAAAAGCAGTATATCGTTTCTTTGAGTGTGTTGCCTGTAAAGAAAGTTCGAGCGTTTCCGACTCTTCTTTAAATAAGAATCGATTTAAGGTGTGCTGAAGATACGTTTTCAATTTTTATTTATATTTTAGTGAAAGATACTCTCTTCGCATGTTCAGCGGTGGTTTACCAGACTCAGCATATAAACTTTCAACTGTTCAATTTTGGTTCAATGCCATTCGGCTCTGTTCAATACAAGTTTGGTAAACTCCTGTATATATTCCTAGAGCTGTATTTTGTAAGAAACCCGGCATATTTAATGCTGTTTTTTTCGCAGAACCACCACTATTGGACACCATACTCAATTTTGCTTCTTATATTGTCTATTATTATCAGTACTGTCTGACCCAATCTGGGTGTGAGATGCATTTTAGGATTCCAACTCTTTTCATGCATTGTTTTCTAACTTGTTTTATGTGTCGGATCCAAGAAAGCCTTTTATGCTGTACCATTCCCAGATAAAATTATTTTTCGACGTACTCGATAATGGATCCTTCTAACATGATTTGAGGGTTATGTTGGCAGATGCTTTTTGGCAGAAATGCATGCAATTTGTTTTTTGAAAGTTTGAATCCGAGATGATTCTCCCGATTGGATACTTTATTAATCGCATGTAGCTTCCATTGTACGAACGCTAAGGACCAAAAATCTGCACCGTATCCCCAACCTTCCGACCATACGCCCACTATAGACCCTCTTTTTGTTTTACTATAACCAAAAACTCGAGACGAAATTTTTACTCCAAAATAATAAAGTTTTTTAACCACCTCACGAATACGCAGCTTCCTCGCCTTTTGTTCTGAAGTAAAAAATGAAAGCAGATATAAATAAAATGTTATTTGATTATATCTAATGATTTAGAATAATTATAATTATTTCCAGATGTTCTAGAGTTTCTATTGGCTTATAAGATATCGTTGATAGCCTTGGACGCACTTGGCTGCGAAATCGACAAGATGATCGAGGTGGGGATTATAGTGATCTGAAGGGAGGTGACGTTATTATTTCCGGGCTATCCGTCGCTCATTCTGCGCCCTGTAATTGGTAGGCTGGTAGTGACGTAATAATAGGCCACGCCTCCGCTATATATCTTTCCCAGGAACTCATTTCGCCACGATTCACTTCAATAAGATACGCCCGCTTCTTTTTTTTTTAGTCTCGTCTCTCTCTCTACCTTTCTCATTCTCCCCCTCGTGTCATTGTGTAATCTTCAATCTAACTCTTTGTTATTATGGATCGAAATTAGTTAGCAAATGATACTATTCAGAGTTTTGTTGTTTATTACTCGTATTTTCCAGCTACTAAATAGGAAATTAACTTTAGTTTTGTAGTTTTAGACATTAAAGACTCGGCAGTGTATTCAATCACGAGCTTGTTACTAGTGGATCATGGTTTCTTTTATTATATTATTCACAATTCTAGTTCACTCACCAACTGCTCCACTCTAGTGTTATTAGTTGGGGTTAGCCTCCTTAAAATCAATATAAGCATATTTTTGAAATAGTGAAAAAAGTAAAAATTTCGTATTTTTTAAACCGCAGTGAAATTCAGAAAAGAACTATTATAACAAAAATAATGTCTTAATTACCACTTAATTTATTTATTTTTCGATTTTCACAAATAATAGTAATAATATGTAATATTGTATGCAATAATAAGGGGTAATAATTAATAACTATTCACGTCTGATTTCTATAAAATCACTGTACAATATTACCATCGATAGATGTCGGATATGTTTATAAATGTTCTTTGTGTTATTCTTATGAGTTAAGAGCTGAATTTGGCATTCGTTAATTAATAAATTTTGATTAATATCGACGGATAGTAAAAATTAAAACAAACTCCATTTGGCTACGACGAGGATTAGTTATAGGGCTCGGAATTGTATAGAGCAGGATTTACCTTTTATTCAGCAATAAAATACATTCTGATTTGTTATATACACATACAACGCAATTTATTCAATTTATTGTTTCACCTTGTGAAATATTATGACCATCCTTACGACATTTTGCTAAAAATGACAACCTTATATACAAAAATACAACATTATTATATAAAAAAAGGACTCAACGTAAATATAAACTCATTCTTAAGGTCTGTTTATACAGTTAAATTTTTGGAATTTGGTCCATTTTAGATGGTTTACTGTTTTGATCACTCTTCAGATGATTATTAACCAGGGATGACCATAATTCTCACTTACCGGTTAATAAGTGAAACACAACATTTTCATTCCGAATAGATTAAAAAAAATTGTTTGCTTTTATTAATAGTTATATTAAATTCTCATTTTCTTGGATAAATTAACTATCTACATTTTTGTAAAACCTTTTATTTTTATATGCTCTAAAAATAAGATATATAATATGTTATGAGTTTATATTTAGAATTCGTAGGATATGAAATGTGACAATGTTAAACGGTAAGGGCCGATCCTAACTAAATATAACTCTTTTGGGGGTTTATTTGTCACTGATTATAGCTAGTGTATAGACTTTGCTCGCTCTACAGAGATAAATTATAAATTATCTCTAGAATTAAATAAAGTTAATCAAGGCCCATTTTTACTGAAAAAGATGCGATCGGAGTTCCATAATATCAAGGTCAAATAACATCTCAAAAGAGACCACTCTTCAGAAGTGGAACCAACAATATTAACAGATCAGATTCAATTTCTTTATTTCTAATCAACAGACCGGCTTAATAGATAAAGACCTAAAGCCAAATGGCCGCCTTAACCAACTCAGTACCTACGTCTCTGTTTATCCCGGTTTATTTATTTTTCCACTTTGCATCATCTTTTACTATTCTACAATATTTATCTGGTTTTTGGCCATCCTCCTGGTTTCTTGTCTAACATTGTGACTAATCCGTCTCCGAATTTTAATTTTTTTACTTGTCGATCGCAATTGTTCAATATTGAATAAAAAACATAAAAAGCTGAAAGTCACTTAGAAGGGAATCATTATAGAACTTAGTGGTACCTAAGTGAATTATCCAGATAGAAAGGCTTGAAAAGAAGAGTAACAGAAAAGGGCGGGAGATAACGCCATTTTGAGAAAGAGTTTCTCTTCGTTTAAAAGAGGACTCTTTAAATAAAGAAGATATACACCTCCATCTCTTGCGAGCAAAGCCCCCTCCTGTGTTCCGTGAATAAACGCCTTTTTTCCGTATCTATAAATATTTTGCTGATACGCGATTCAACACCATTCCGGCAAAGGACTTGTGAGTCAATAGAAGGATGAGTTTGTGCTCAGCCAATATTCCCTTGAGAGATTTTTCAGCTGTTCTTAGCTTTCAGCTAAGAAAATTTATACAATCTTCTTTGTGAAAATTTATATATATCTATATATATAAACGGTTGTTTGTTCTAATTCCACATCCGTTATAACCACTTAGGTCCATGTTTAATAGATGTACAAGCAAAGATCTTGCGATATAACTTTTAAGTACATACCAATATCATTTTCACGATAAAGAACTGTACCTAATACTTCAAAACAAAGCAGAGTGAAAAGCGAAATCAAAATATACCACGCCATAAGTTTTCAATTAAATGAAGAGTACTTTTTTCTTCTCCATCTTCCATCCCTTTCCCTGTCGTATTTTTTAAACCCATCTGCAGGGGTGTACCAAACATTTATATAATATTTATTGACTCAGAATTATATCATTATAATCAGGGATACTATGTTCAACATCAGGTGTCGTGTGTAATATTCGGCCTTATTTTAAAAAGGTGTGATTTTGAACAGAAGTCAAGATCCGATGTTCTTCCACGCATTTTTCAGCATTGGTTTTCCCTTTCTAAGTGTTTATACTACTTACTAATATAAATATAAATAAGTGTTTCTTAATTGCTGAAAAATAGGATGCTTTCTTTTCATAACAGCTCAGAAATTTTTTCTATGTTGAGAACTTTTAGTCTCGTTTCTCGGGATTTATTTGAGAGGCAATGTCTGGTCACCATGTTTCGACATCGATTACTTACGTATCTTTTCAGCTACTCAAAGCAAATTAAATGTTAAATTAAAAAAAAATACAGTAATTATTTTTTAGAATAACCCCAAAGCTCGATTGCATATATATATATATATATATATATATATATATATATATATATATATATATATATTTTTTTTTTTTTTAATTTCCTTCTACGGCTCATCCTAACCCTCTTGTCTCCAACCTTGCTTCCTCCTCTATCCCGGACAATCCTCCGAGGCGTCTGAAAAGAAGATGGCCTAGAGATCTTCTAAATTAAAACAATATTCGAGTGCTACCGCTGGGTAGATTATCCACACACCTTTCCATGCCAATTATGTACTTATATCAAATTTACTTATTGTATTGTTATAATACAGTTGTAAATTTCAATAAATAAATTATATTATATAAATTTCCTTCTGTAACGATAACCGAAGAAAATAGATAGTAGCATGTTTAACATCCCAGCAAATTACTTGTTTTACTTCAAAATAATTACTTATTTTATTAACTGAACCGTTGTTTTTTTTTCGTTGTTTTTTTTTTTTGTTTTTTTATGATTGTTTATCTAATTTTCTCTCTTCTCATCTGACTTAAATGAAAATGTGAGCAAATCAAACCCGTGGAATTTTCGGTGGTGCCACTGCAGAAACTTAGAGCGTGGCTCATTGATAATTATTCACATAGCATTGAAAAGTTTATTGCAACCATGGCCTAACTAATAACCAAACTTTATGATTTATTAGGTATAAAGTTTAAAAGTTTTGTTTAAGTATCGAATAATGCCCCAATTCATTTTGTTTTTTATTTTAAGAAAGAGAACTTCTCAAACATTTATAAACCCTTTTGGCAAATTCAATATTCGAACGATAATATCTGGTCCGTTTAAAGGAATTAGTCATTGAAATTACAGGCCGGAACTTGGCTAACCCTGATGGCTTACAATCAAGGCATCTCCTCAGAAACCTAATCACTCAACTATTAATACCTAATCATCAGTCCCAATAGTGACCCTTGAATAATGCATAGTTCATCCAATCAACCCCTATTTTGTGTTAACGTTGGTTAAATAGTAATAGCTGCTTTAATTCTAATTCAAATTTATTTTAACTTACTGTTGTAACAATTTTTTTTTCAGTTATAACGGCTACAGATTTATGTATCTATTACATTTACAGTTATAGTTAGGCTTTAATTAGTTCTCATGTATTTACATTTATAGCTTTTATCCATAAAGATACCTATTAACTTTTACATTACCTCAACCTGTCATAAACAATCACCCGATCCTCTTGTGATTTTTTAAGTATACTATTATAAATTAATTACAATTACTTATTTATATATTAATGACATACACTACACATGAACATCAATATTTGTTGTATCTGCCGAAACAAAAAAACTCCTAGAAATAACGATCATAATTAATAAAAAATTCCGATATTATTTTTATTATTATTATCCCTTCTGTAAAATTTTCAATTCATAATTATTCATTTTTCTGATAGTATTAAAATTTATCTTGTCGTGCCTTTTATTATATAACCTATTTGGTATTAAATAGGTGAAAAAAATTCTTTTTGTTACATATTTGTTGAAGTTACTTCCAGCTGTATTATGTAAGCAATTATATTCTGAGTGTATTTATTTTTCTCTCCATTATTAATCCTTTTTTATTCCGTCTTAAATTTATGTATTTATTTCTTTCTGATCACCTGCTTCATTATAACCTTCCTTCGATGTTACCCTTTTATATCCTCAGTATTATTTAGGATGTCATTGGGTGATGTACTGATTAACTTTTGTCTCCTTTTATCTGTTGATGAGGATACGTTGCATTTTCTATGTGATTTAGGTTGTTGTAATATTGATAGGTTAGTTTACTTCTCTTAGTAAAGTCTAATTTTTTGTTTTACAATTTACAATTATATTTAAAGTCAACCAAAGAATACAGCGAGTTAACAATAAGTTCAGATAATGGGATGAGGTCAAAATGTAAAATATTGTTCAAGAAATATTATAGAGGGAAGGAGAGAATTATTCTGGGGGAGGAGTAAACTTTAAAAGTGACTTTGAAGACTATCATTACTCAAATTAAGCTCTAACTTCTATCAAGTTCAGAAGCCATTGACCGTTCAACACCGGTTGTCTAGCTGTTCTCTTCCCAATTTCTTCTCAGTATCTGATTATTGTTAAGTTTAGTTTGTTCTCAAGTCTTAGTTCTATCAGCAACACGAAATTGTTTCATAAACATTTGTAATAATTATTATCAATAACTAATTAAAATACTTATTTAATATTTTTATAGTTTAAAATTGTTCGTTCTTGTTTACTTTATTTATCATGCTTTCGTTTTGTACTTTTTTACCACTGCCTTGATTATCGTATTTTCAATACAAGCCTAACATTATAAGCCGCATTGGATGGAGCATGAAATGCAATAGCTGCTTTCAATGCAAACTGAACACCTTCTACCTTTGGACTTTAGAACCATAAATCTTAATATATATGTAAATATATGTTACCATTAATCATATGAAAACTTAGACCTGAGTTTTGTAAAAAAAAAAAAAAAAAAAAGTTATTATATGTATAGCGAAAAGTAAATTCGCATATTCCTTCTGAAAAATCTATGATTGAACAATTATTTGCATGTGCATGCACGAAAAACATGATTGTTCAGTCTAAAACTCGATTATTATTCCTACAATTTCCTATAAAGGTATTCATATAAAAAAATATAAAGGAACTCCTGGAATGTACGGAATGCACGAGGAAATGGGACCAATTTCATTCACCACTATATGAATTACTGACCCCACTTTCCAATAAAATAAAAAAAAAAATTATTGAGAAATAAAGTTTAGTGTTCCCTCTTCGGTAGCACTTAAGTATACCATTTTCTAAAAATTGCCTAATTTTAGTTTTAATTTAGGGTGGTAAGTAAAAGTCGTGTGTTGCGAGCACACCACCAGATTTTTCTATTTAGTTTTATTATATAGATAAATATTTTATACTAAATCATAAGTTACTATACAATTTAATCATTGTAGCTTCAACCATATTAAATGGTCCAGAGGCGGATGCTTCAACTTTTTTATTTGTTTTAATAAGTTTACAATAAAAATAAACATAAATTAGAAGTACCAAATTTCAATTAGTTTATTTTTTAATTATTATGTTCCCAATGGTGACCATTTACTATCGATGGAGTGCTTGAATTGCATTTTTATACTTCTAATGTATTTTACGTTCTATTGTAAAAATACTTATAAAGTAAAAAATAAAAATGTTAAAGCAACCAATTAATTTATTTTTGGACCACTTGATACGGATTGACCTGTGTATAACATTAAATATACGATAATAGTTAATGTAAGCTAGAACACGATCTGATTCCATCTCTGGCAATGATTGGAGTTGATAAACTTTTCTTGAGTGAGGGGTTCAATAATGAACTTGTTCTGTTGTTGTGAGGGGCGGAACTGTTTAATAACGATGGCCCTTGTTGGTGAACTGGAGCAGACAGAATGTTGTTTGATAGGTGAAATTGAGATAGTTGGCCCTGCCTATCCATCACAGGGCTCAGGATAGCCCTCAGCTCACCTGACATAATCTGACAAGGTCCATCAAAAACTAATTAGCAGGTTACAAAATGGTCACCGGTTGATACTGAGTAACAAATTGCTCCTATCACCGGTCGGTGATTAATGTTGTATATTCTACTGCACAAGAAGCACCGCCCCAACCCGCCCCTTTACAATGGCATGCATGCCCCTGTTGGTTTTATGTTACCGATTCCTCTACTGACAAGGCTTTCATCACCCAATTAGTTGCTAGCCACACAGCGTTTAACAGAAGGGTTTTCATTTACAGGAGTTTCCTATTGTTTTAGAACTTATTAAAAACATAATTATGATTTCTCATGGCAAGCAAATATTTTTTACTTTCACTTACCTATATTTGAAATACATAGTAAGGGAAAGTATTGCGATCGTGAAAAATGTCGACTTCCGGTTTATGTGTGTGTGCGAACAGACTAGATCAAAAACTATAAACCGTACGAATTGGGTATTTGGTATATTATATGCTCGTGATGTGACAGCAAAATTTTGATCAAAATTGGACAAACGGAGTGAGTACTTTATTTCATAACAATGCAAAACTTCACTTCTTAGTTAAATCCTTTTATATTAATAAATAAACAGACTCATAAAATATTTTAATTTCATTTTACATAACAAAGCTTTCATTGCCTAGCTTATATCCACCTTAATTTTTATTATCTACTGTGAAACATGGTCAAATAAAAAATAAAAAAATATTTATGCTTATTCATTGTAGTTCATAACTACTATTCAAACTAACATTCTTTTTCTTGTGGTGATGGAGGAAGGAGTATGAAAATAGATTCTAATTCGTAACAGTAGATTCTAGATAAGGTATAAAAACAATATTATCTCACTAAATTAATGAACAGAATACCAAACGAGTTATATCCCTTATTATATATTACATAGAATCAAATGCAAAAATATCTGGTAATAAACTGGTAGCCTTAAAACCGTTATCAATCAATTTAAACTAACTCCAAAGCATAAAGAATGAGATCGACTGTTAATCTTTACTTGTAATATATTAATAATAACAATTAAATAAATAATTATAGTTAATAATTATAATTAATGACTAGCTGAGCCGTTCGACGGCGACAATCGGAAAAGTGTATATATAAAAAAATGTTCATCTCGACAATCTGAAAAATATGACACTTTCTAGAAAGCCCTGCGACTATTCTCGCTGAGAATCGCAGTTTTTTGCTTACAACTCGCAAACGAATGGGTTGATCGAAAAAATGTATATGACTGAAAATGTTCTCCATGGGAACTTGAAAAGAATGACACCATTTATAAACCTAAACGACCATTTTGATTTTCTCGCAAAAACCGCGTTTACGGATAACTCGCAATTGAAGGCAAAATTAGTGATTTGTATATTTTTCCCGGTGTAGCGGTTTAGAAAAGCTTTGAAATGATGCTTCATTCATGAAAATTGATTGAAGTATTAAGGATGTTATGGCGTACCGACAAAAAAAAAAAAAAAAAAAAGAATTTGAGAAATAATGTATATGATTATTGATAATTATAATTCTTATTCTGAACGAAAAAAAACATTTATCATTTTATAATATACATATCATATAAAAAATGTTACTTGAACACCTACCTAGGCAATGTAGAATGTGACCGCCGATTGGAAAGACATTTGGAATGGCCTAATCGAAATACACTTAGTCGTAAATCAGTAATGCATATATTATTTAAATTAACATCACCCCCCCTGGCCCCCAATGCTAATCCATGTACAAAATAAATTCGAACATACCGACCATCAGGTGTGGTGTTATGGATATGCTACGAAATAAATTTCAATCAGTCCAGTTTGGATTCGAACCCCCAACGATATTAAATGTACTATTTAAAACCGTCTTTTTACCTCTGTCTCAATTTTTCAGTTTTATGTGTTTTTTTCCGGGCACCTATTGTGTTCTTTTTTGGGCCGCTGCTGGACTCGAACTCGTAACCTTCAGGCTGTCGAGTTGCATCACTGCAACAAAGCTTATCGCAAACGCGTCAGCCCGTTCGACCATACCACCCACTCAATTACTAATTATAAACTGTATCCATTTTATACTGAACTTTTGCTCTGGTTAAATAATAAGGAGCATCCAGCTGTTAAAACCCTTATCATAAAAAAATAAAGTTTACTCCCGAAGCTGTTTCGGCAAACGACTCGGAAGTCCTTGGTCCTGGATCCAACCGAGAGGCCGAAGCTTTTCAGATAAGTCTGGACTTCATTTAAATAATGCCGCTGCGGAAGCTCGAGGTTTTATATCTCTTTGTGGCTTAGCTCGTTCCTACTTTGAATATCAGGGGTTTCTCTTTCCAGCATTAGGCTGCCCATTTGCATTTCCTTATAGAGCATCCCCCCACACCTTGATTTGTAAAAAACAAACATATACATTTCAATACTTTGCTTACCTTAAATTTTACATGGTGGAATGTTTCTTTTGATATTACTTAGTAAGAAGATAAAGGAAAATATTTTTAAAAAATAGAAAACCACTTTCGTAAAGCCATTATGGTGATTCTAAGAAATTGAACGGAATAGTCCTAAGGAAGTCTGGAATTGTCCTATATAGTAAATCTCGTATAAGCCTCCCTTTTTAGTCTCCTTTTGATATAGTCTTGTCTTTTGATCATCAGCTAAGTATATTTCTTTCCCCATAAATGTAAACTTGTGAGCATTTATGTATTTATCGAACAACTTCCCCTCGACTCCAATGCTAGAGATGAACTTTTTAAAATCACTTTTGAAAATTGGATATCAATAGCTAAAACCAATGAAAATATTTGCCTATTTCAATTATGTTTAATTTGTTTGTACTCTAATATTTTTGCCCTTTTTATGATCGTGATGAGGGGATATAAAATCATTTTTGGGTTTTCAATGAAATGAAATTAATTCTTAGTCGATAGGTATTAAACAAGTGCACCTTATTTCTAGAGTATACAAAGATATTAATGTTTATTAATGAAATTCTATCGCGTTAGAGAAGGATAAAATTCAGTTTGAACTATATTTTCTTATATGTTTCGTCATTTGATCAGTCATTTAACAAAAAAATCAGTTAATAGCATACGTTATTATACAATGCTTACTGTCACAAGGTTGGTTAGGAATTTTCAAATAATTAATGAGAACAAACTCTGAAAAAATGCTGTATCGTCATTGATATAATAAATTTCTTAATGTAATATCTCCCATTATTACATATCCCCCATTATCAGAATATCATAGTAGCAGAGATGTTATACTAGAATCGATTTTAACTGACATTTTGTTATTATTCATGTTGCAGTTGCGAGTCCTCCAGATAGGCCAGCGGTCATTGGAGGGCCAGCAGCGGAAGAGGAGGACACTAAGGCCCCGGCCTGTCCCGAAAAAAGCAACGGCAAAATGAAAAGTGAGTTTTATATTTAAAATCAATGTCCCATGCTTGAAAAACTGATGAACTGCGACTAAAATCATAGCCCCAAAAAATATGAAGTAACTAAGAAAGGGTAAGGAAGTAATTGGTTTCGATATCTGTTAATCATTTTCATATTTATACTTGGATTATAATTATTCTACTTGAAATACTTTTCGTATGTATCGATACTTGACACATTAAAAAATGAATAGGGACAAAATTATCAAAAATAGGGACTATCGATGACTTGGCTGACTTTTATCTCACCTTTCTTACCTAATGTGAACAAACCATTTTTATATAATGAAACTTAAGTGAGAATCATGAAAAGACATTTTCGGTTCTTACATTGCTTAGAGTTTTATACTTGGACACCAATGAATGTTGGGCTCATGGAACAAAAGTGTGCTTGGATCCAACTGTGATTTTCAAAGTTGGAACTCTCATTAAAACATAAATTAAATCTTTTAAGAACATTACACCATACTGTTAAATATATAAAAAAGTACAATAAATCTATTTTTTTTTTTTTTTTAGGATACTGTTTCTTTCACAATATGTAGTAGCATTATCATATTGTAACACTTCTGTGGGCTTACAATATTTATTCAACGAAAGTATAACAATGGTCAATGCCACACGAATTACAAAATCACAAATATTAAAGCAGGTTACAAAAATTATCACTTTGTAACACAAATAATCATATGGCTTGAGCTTCGCAATCAAGACAAAGACCACCTGTCCAGTCAATCGCTCCTTATAAATATATTCGTAAGAAGGGGCTAGAACCTCGCAGAACGTCGTGGATTGGGCTCGAACAATCTAGTCTCAAACGCGTGCTCTGTCGGTTCGCTTCAACCACTAGTTCGTTCCAACAAAAGGTCTGGGATTTTAAACCATATGTTTTTATTTAACATTAACAATATTATGAGTGATAATTTTCGCCAGTTAATATTTTTTATCTCAACTGATAATATTTCTTTAATTTCCAAGCGTTTTGACCTTTGATGACTTAGAATTAAATTAAATTAATGCATTCTAAAAAAAATTAATACAATTTTTCTGAAATAAATTAAAGTGAACTGCAGATATAAATCCTTTTATAAAAAAAATATTAATAATACCTTTGTATGGTGTCCCTCAACGAATATTTTTATTATCTAAACGAAGATCAGATTATAGAAATTAAAAAAGGTTAAATTTTACCAAATACAATTTGAACAGGAATTGGTTGGGGGTGCGGTCAAAGTAATAAGTACAAATATGTGATATTTACATATTTTATTCTAGCCAACGTTTCGACCCAAATTTTAGGTCTCCATCAGGGCTAAATGAAAAAAAAACCCAAAAAACAACCAACGCTGAAAGTAATAAATGAAAACGAGTCTAAACTAAAAATGGGGTATCTGAAGTAATGTAGAGAAATATATAAAAGATAGGTGAACATATAATGAGGTTACAATGGTCTGTAGTAAAGAAGTCTAAGAAAATAAGATGAAATGTAGCATACAAAATACAAAGCGGTGTGTAAATCGAAAATTTAAAAAAGATAAACAAGATAGATAATATAAAAATATAATGATACAAAAAATAAGTCACTGAATGAATGGTAAGAGATCTTTGGATGCATTATGATTAAAGAATAATTATAAGATTTGTGTATTGAAAGTGTGTTACGCTAGAAGGATGGATGATTATTAAACTGAATATGACAGCTATGTAGTATGGTGTGGGACTAAAAGTATTTAAAGTGATATAAATTAAAGATTCCATATTATATGCTACTATTACTATGATATAAATCCCCAACAGCTCCCAACAGCAGTGAGAAAAGGTCAGTGACAATTTTCCTATTTTCTATATCTTTTTTCCCATCATCATAAATTTCCATCACCCATTGTCATTTTCTCAAACAATTTATATCATAGTCATAGTAGCATATAATATAGAATCTTTAATTGATATCACTTTAAATACTTTTAGTGTTTAATGTTCACCTATTACCTCTACATTACCTCAGATATTCCATTTTAAGTTTAGTCTCGTATTCATTTATTACTTTCATCATGGCCTTACTTTAAGAGCTTATTAATGCTAATTAATTAAAATATGTTTATGTTTATTTTATCTAACTTGTTTAATTTTGTTTAATGTTTCACACACCTTTGTATCTGTTTATATAATTATCTGATTGGTTTTTTTTTTTTGGTTTTTTTCTAATTTAGCCCTGATGATGACCTAAAATTTGGGTTGAAACCTTGACTAGAATAAAATATGTAAATATCACATATTTGTACTTATTACTTTGACCGCACCCACAACCAATTCCTGTTCATTATATCTACGGTCAACTATCTTCCACCACTCAAATAACAAAAACAACAACAACAATAAGGCTTAACGGACCCGAAGGCCCGACGCCGACACCACCAATCGGTCCCTGCATACCTCCATCCACCTACCACCGTCCAATCCCAAATTCACAAGATCTGCTTTCACCGAATCTTCCCACCTTCGCCTAGGCCTACCCCTCGGCCGTTTTCCAGTCGGCAAAGCGTTTATCAATCTTTTAGGAATTCGTTCACTACCAAGACTCGTCATTTTGCATGCCCACTTTAGCCGACGCGCAGTTATAGACTCGATTACATTTGCCGAGTAAAGCTAACGCAATTCCGCATGTGTAGCCGTCTAAATTCTCCTGGTGACTCATCTTTCTTCGGCCCGAATATTCTACGCAGCACTTTATTTTCAAACACCATAAGGCGTTTCTCATCCCTTACTGTAAGCGGCCATGTTTCACAACCGTAAAGAACAGTAGGAAGAATTATAGTTTTGTAAATCCTAATTTTTAAATTTCGGGATAAAAGGCGTGACCCAAGTAATTTCGCAACCGAGAAATAACCAGCATTTCCCGCCATTAATCTAGCCTTAATTTCCTCTTCGATTTCGTTTTTTCTAGTTACAGTAGATCCTAAATATCTAAATTTCTCAACGGCTTCTAATATTTCCTCTTCTACTTCAATATCGCCAAAATTGTCACCGTTTCTACAACTAACCATATATTTTGTTTTTTCCGTATTTATTTCTAGCCCTACTTCTTTTCCGGCTTCCATCAATGCTTTTGTATTTAGTTCTATCGTTTCCACGTCGTCGCCAAGCAAAACCAAATCATCAGCGTAACCGAGTACGGATATATTTCCCCCCAGATTCAAACCCTTTTCGGTATTTATCACCTCCCTAATGACATATTCTAGAGCTAAATTAAATAAAACAGGGGATAGCGAATCCCCCTGTTTCAAACCAGAGTGAACCTCGAACTTCTCAGAAAAATAGCGACCGATTCTTATTTTATTGAACGTTTCGGTCATACACAATTTTACTAAGTTTAGTAACTTCTTCGGTATTCCTAGTTCAGTCAGGATGTTATACAGTTTATTGCGGTCTATTGAATCATAAATAAGCCTTTTTAAAGCCGACATACAGTTGATGAACAATACTGTATTCTAATTGTATTTATTCTAATTTTTTCTCTAATATTTGACGGAGGGAGAATATTTGGTCTACGGTAGATCGGTTCCGTCTGAAACCACATTGATAATCTCCGATAATTTCCTCGGCGTATTCGGTTATTCGTCTAGTCAGTATTGACGTAAATACTTTATAGCAGACCGGAAGTAGTGAGATCCCACGGTAGTTATTAGTGTCTGTCCGCGACCCCTTCTTGTGAATCGTTATAAGTATCGACTCTTTCCATTCTTCGGGTACTTTCTCATACTCCCAGATCTTTTTAATCAAAAGATGTATTTTTGAAATCCCAGCTTCCCCACTTGATTTGATTAGTTCGCTAGGAATATTATCCGTCCCCGCTGCTTTATAGGATTTTAATTTTCCGATAGCTATTTCGACTTCCCCTATACTCGGTTCTTCTAATAACGGTTCAGCACTTTGAAATTCCAAAAGTGGTGATAGACGGGTATTTTCTGGATTCAAAATACTATCAAAGTGCTCTTTGAACTTCCTTACTATGTCTACCGGATCCGCTATGATGTTATTATTATTATCCCTAATACCAGTCGTAACTGGTCCTAGACGTTTACGTGATAAACTTATGCCTTTATACATATCTCTAACGTTATTTTGGATTCCATTATTTTCTATTTCTATTATTTTGTTTTTGAGATATTCTCTTTTTTTATTTTTAAGCAATTTAGTCGTTTCGTTCCTTATGCCTCGAAAGTAGGCACGATTGTCTTCGCTAGGATTATTTAAAACTTTGAGTTTAGCGGCTTTTCTTTTCTCACACGAGTTTAAACATTCTTCATCGAACCATGGTTTATTCTTATTATTTTTCCTTTTGCCCAGACACAAATTACTTACCTCTTTAATATTATCCCTAATCCCTTCCCACAATTGATCAATGTCTTCACCATTCTCTGTCGATGGTTCTAATACATCAAATCTATTCTTGAGTTCAATTTCAAATTGTTTTCTAATCGCCGGAATTTTAAGTTTTTCCAGATTAAAATATTCGATATGAGATCCGGTTTCTAACCTTTTTTTATTGAAAGTCTTTGCCGAACTTTAGCGACTACTAGTTCCTGATCCGACCCGCATTCCGCCCCTCGGTACGACCTAACATTAATAACACTATTTTGCCACCTATGCTGCACCAAAACGTGATCGATTTGATTTCTTGTTTGTGAATCCGGTGATGTCCAGGTATATTTGTGAATATCTTTATGTTTAAAAGTTGTACTTTTGATTATTAAATTTTTAGAAGTAGCAAAGTTAATCAATCGGATTCCGTTATCATTACTAATTTCGTGTAAACTTTCTTTTCCAATTGTCGGATAATATATTTCTCTGCCCACCTTTGCGTTAGCGTCTCCTAAAACTATCTTCATGTAATTTCGCGGTAATTTATCGAAGACCTACTCTAGATTATCGTAAAATTCCGACTTAACTTCGTCATCGCTGTCTTCGGTCGGAGAATGTATGTTTATTAACGCGATTTTAAACCACCGCCCCTGAAATACAGCTACTGATATCCTGTCCCCGAAAAATTGAACGTCCCTCAAAGCGGATATCAACCTATTCCTAATCAGAAACCCAGTGCCTAAACAATAATTTTCGCCCCCGCCGTACCAAATTGTGTACTTACCTTCTCTTAAAGAGCCCTCCCCCGGCCAGCGTACCTCTTGCAGCGCCACGATATCTATACCGTACCTCTCAACCTCATTTGGAACCGATTTTAACCCACCCGCTGTTTCAAACTTCTGACGTTCCACGTCCCTAATACTAAATCTCTTAATTTCAACTTTTGCCATGCCATCAACATTTCCCCTGGTCATATTGAAATTCAACCTTTAATTTTTAATGTTATATGAGTAAAACCCTACTTAGTCGACAGGGCAATTCAGAAAGCATAAATAGAGATCGGGGACAGCGTTTGGCCTTTTCTGGGAAAATGACCCAAGTACGTATTTTTATTATTTATCTATTAGAACTACATTTACAACTATCTTAACCATATCTATTCATTCTACTCTGAATATTGCACTTATAATTTGTGTATAACACCGACAACATTATTGTCTGTATAATAAGATATAATAATCATACTTTTTAAAGTAATTACTGCGGTCTATAATTCATTTTATTTTTAAGATACGTTGTAAAAAATATTGACACATCGCCTTTTCAGGGAAAAAAAATTGGCACAATCACTTTTCCTTACCTGAACTATTTGATCGATTAAATTAATTGTAGATTCCGACTTGTTAAAAATAAAATACAAGAAAGTACAATATGTTTAAACTGTGTTGTATCTCTGTTTCTCTTTTATACCACATTGAAACCCATTACACTAATACTGCAGTAATTAATTACAAAGTAATCAAGCCTCAGTAAGTGCCATGGCAAACTTTTAGGGGAGTTCACTAAAACCCCTAGTCGTTAGGGTTATACGTTTCTTTAGCTGTTTATCGGCAAAGTTCTTTATTATTTTTTTTTTTTTTGCGTTTTGTAAGCGTTATGATTAATTAAATAAATACTGATATTAATTTCCCTTATTCAGAATCATTTATGAAATCATCGAGAACATTACAGTGATTATAAACTTCCTAAACCAACTCTCCGGTTTTATCTCTAATAAAAATGGAATAAGAATTATCTAATTTTTCTTAGTTTTATTTACGTGACTAGTTTAAATTTTTAAGCATTAATATGATCTTAATATTAAAATTAAAAGGCCTCTAAAATACTATGTAAAAGAGAAAATGTAGTAGGCCAATTATGAACTTACATTTGTTAGTGGACTAACAAAGTGACATATCTCACTGCTAATGATTGTATCCTGCTTTTTCAAAATTTCTTTCCATAAAACTTTTCCCATTTTCCCATCAAAACTTCAATTTTATTTGACTTCCATGATCTGCATTAAACGGCTCATATCTTGATATGGCTTATAGATTAAGTTTTTAATTTTTTTTTTAATATAAATTACTTTGCTATAATTCTTCAGCAAATCCAAGACTAATCGGCTCTCTCTGTAAGTACTGCGAATGACTGGTCCTTTGGGACAAAATTACCGCAATATAAGAAAGTAACAAATCACGCTTCACAATGTATACAGTTACTCTTTAAAGAGAGTTTTCTTAGCTGGTTTTTATCGAAGTTCTTCAAAATGGCGTGGACGATGATTCAGGAGCAATAGCGAAGCTGAAAGTACCGATTTGGAAGACATGGGAGGTTAGGGAAACCTCTGTCCGGAGATTGAGATTGGATTGAGCGGGGAGCAGACAATAAGCTCAAGATAGAGAATTATCGTTCAGGCTTCCTAGACAGAGCCTCCCTTCTTAAGAGGTAAAAAAGAACGGAATAAGTAGAAATCTAGAAACACATTCTATTAAGTTCTTTATTGAACTTTGTTTTATTTTTTCGAATTTCATTTTGAGCCATTCATTAGTGCCAAGTCTAGAATATAAAAAATAAAAAGGAAATGCTGCTTAAGTTGGAACAAGTTGCTGTAAATAAGATTCGTTCCATTTTGGAACGATTCTAGAACAATTGATAACCTGCTTACTTCAGAGAAAAAAACAAAACTGGTCAGTTTCCAAGCATTTTTCTTCCCCTTAAGCCAACAATAGTGTTGATTTACGCATTTTCTCTTTAAAATGATTTTTCTAATTCGGTTTTTCATATATTTCGACTATTACAACAGGATATTATGTTATATAATATTATATACATGGTTCAAAAATGTTAAAAATAAATTTATTTTTTCAAATTCAATAAATTATATGATGCGTAATTTTCCCAGAAAGGGAGTTCACATTTCAGAATTTTTTTAATTTCTTTCTAAAATCAGGTGTCATCCGTACTCCGTACTTCAAAGGTAGAGCGAGAAAATTAATTTAAAATCCCTTTGGTAGACTTAAGTCATATGGACTAGACAGTCCATTTGCACTTAAGGTACATTAATACTACATGAAAGCAGTATAAGTCTGATTCATCTTGTTCCGAGAAAATTAAAGATTAGCATCTCTTTCTTAATGTTCATTAAGAAAATCAGATCTATTGTTTCAAGTTGTGCAGTTTTTCTTCTGATTTTTCAATATGTAATTTTATTTTAGAAATTTATTTAGTTAATTTTTTTAATCATTACTTTGTTCAAATTTATAAAAAAATGTATACATTATTACCTAAATAATATAAATATATACGGGTTGCAAAGGGAATTACAATGAACATTGAAAATAAACGGTCCATATGAATTTGTCTATGCTCCACAATACAAGATTTTTTCCTTCAAAATTAAATGGTTTTCTCAACTTCGTGAAATAAAGTTCACTATTTTCAAGTAATGTTGGAAAATTCGGTTTTCGCGTGGTAGAATAATATAATATTAATAATTTCCTGTTTAGTTAATAATTAATTTAATTATAAGCAATAAATATTAATATGTTTATTATTTATTGATTACCTATCGTTGAGTAAGATTGATAGTTCATGGCGAGATATCTTTGGACCCTTTAAATAATTGTTAGGAAATCGGAATTCCCTCGAGACATCGATTGGCCTTTAGGGGAAAATTATAATCTCCCTAATTATTTTGTAAGCTTTAAGTTATCTCATTGTAGTCTAACTTCATAGTGAATTACCGTTTATAATAAATTTATAATAAATTACAATGCTAGATTAAATAAATATATAAAATAATAAATTGCTCTTTCACTGCATACTATACAATTTTAAAACATATTTATGAATATTTATCTGGCAACAATGATTTCCAGCGATCATTACATTTTATGTCTGTGTTCCCATTTGTTAATTTCATATTCAATTTTCACTAATTAACGTTGCGTAATCTCAATATTTTGAATTTGTAAATTAATACTAAAATTTAATGAAATATCTTTTTTTTTTTTTTTTTTGGCTTCATGTTACAATTTACGCCTGTCAACAAACATAGACAATTAGCAAATGTGCGATGTGCTATTGAAATAAGGACATGTCAGGCATGGGGAAGGATGGCACCCAGCGGTTTCAGGTAATCTGGATTTTTAACGAAGGAGGTCTCTCATCCAGCGCCTTTTTAATCTCATATTTATGGGCATATCAGCTGTTGCCATGCCTCTAATCTGTTGGTTGAGATGACCGTGTAAGTGTGAATGGAAACGTTTGTAAAGTGTCTTTATATGTTGGTCTACTGTTTGCATTTGTAAGTCAGTATGTAGGGTATTGTTAGTCACGTACCATGGTGCTTTTACTATGAGTCTTAAAATTTTTGATTGAAAGGTCTGAATTCTTTGTAGTGGGTCTTTTTGGCTGTACCGTATATCTGTGAAGAGTGTGTCCATATTGGTTTCGGTAAGTATGAATATATATTTAATTTCTGTCTCAGTCCATGTTTTGAAGTTTTAGAAAAAAGTGAGTAGAGTAGGTTGAGTCGTTTGTTAAGGGTTTTTCTTTTCATCTTAACATAAGGGCCCCATGCCATCCTTCTGTCAAAGGTAAGACCAAGGTAATGTACGGTATCAGTTTGAGAAATTTGAACATTGTCTGTATAAATTGGGGGGCAAGTATTTTTTCGAAGAGTGAACGTTATGTGTTTTGATTTTACTTTCACTTACCTATATATGAAATATATAGTAAGTGGAAGTATTGCGATCGTGAAAAAATTCGACTTCCGGTTTTCAACGGAAATACACGTTTTGGGGTCCCCTGAGTCGAAATGACCAAGTCCCGCGAAATGGTCTGTGTGTGTGTGTGTCTGTGTGTGTGTGTGTGTGTGTGTGTATGTGAACAGACTAGCTCAAAAACTATAAACCGTGCGATCCTGAAATTGGGTATTTAGTGTAGGTATTTGCCCGCGATGTGACAGCATAAATTTCATCAAAATTACTTAAAGGGAGGGGGTACTTTACTTAATAACTTTTTAGGTTTTTTTCGATTTTCTCAAAAACGGCTCTAACGATTTTGATTAAACTGAGTATTTCATCTATTTATATGCCCGAGATATGACTGTAAAAATTTCATCAAAATTGATTAACCGGAGGGGGGACTTTACTTAATAAATTTTGTATCATTTTCACGTGTTTTTTTTATTTACTCAATAACGGTTTTAACGATTTTGATCAAACTTGGTATTTAATGTATTTATATGCCCGAAATATGAATGTAAAAATTTCATCAAAATTGATCAACAGGAGGGGTGACTTTACTTAATAAATTTTGTCCATTTTTTACCTTTTTGATCGATTATCTCAAAAACGGCTTTAACGATTTTTATCAAATTCGTTGTGTTTGATGAATATTAGTTGTTATTTAATATCAGGTAAGCTTTATCATTATTAAAATGTTCTGATGGGGCTTAAATGGGGAAGGGTTTTTTTTTTGTTTTTCTATAAAGCACCTTTGTTTTAGTTTATATTGAGAAATTAACTGTCTCTCATCACGCTTAAAAATAAGAAATGGCTAAATATGATATATGAAGAAAATCAAGTAAACATATACAGGAGAAAAAAAGAAAAATATTCCGTCAACTCATAAAACACCTTGAGCTCACGCATGCGCCGTACGCCTTTAATGACAAACCAATGCGTTATAATTAAACTGTTCTGTTCATTTGAGAAGTGGCAATTAACAAAACGCATTAATTTCTAATCTAAGTAAGTTGGTAAGTGAAAGTTGTGTGTTGCGCGCACGCACCAGATTTTTTCATGATTTAATCGAATTTTCCATAATTTACACCAGTCGTTTAGTTTATATAGGTTTTGTTGTAAAGTAAGTGTGGCATGTATAGGATCTTGATGTTTAGTGAGAATTGTTGTATCGCCAGCATAAGTAGCGGTTAGTGTATCATTGCCTAGGGGTATGTCATGTGTGTATATAATGTAGAGAAGAGGAGCCATTATTGAACCTTGAGGTACTCCCGCCAGGACTGGACGAATTGATGAATCTCCTGACCCCTGCCGAACGGAGAAAAATCTCTCGAAAAGATATGATTGAAGGATGAGATAGTAGGTGTGCGGTAAAATGGTCTTGAGCTTAAAGAGAAGACCCTGGTTCCAGACTTTGAATGAAATACATAATAAAATGTATTTCATTTTTGCATTTCATTCGTTTTATTATGTATTTCATTTTATAATGAAGTACATAATAAAATTTATAATGCAAGTAAATACGGGAATTAACTGCATAAATGTGTACATTGTGATATTCCACTCTTCAAAATAGGTAAAGACAATCTTCGAACATGAATAATGACATAAATGATTCGGATGGATATAGAAATCCGGGGCTAGTCCGCTTAACACGTGTCTCAGATTATGATTTTATAAAACAGAGTTAATTAAACATACAACTATGTTGTTGTGGCCAACATGTTAAATTATAGACAAGTTTAAATTATATTTTAATTTAATATCTATTTAAATTTTATATGCATATTTACGACTGTACGTTGCCTACATATATATTTACAATGCTAGATACCGTGTTTTTAAAGTAGGAATTAGGCAAGCATCGTTATCTAATGCCAGTAGTATGGCATTGGCAATGGTGGACTGCGGTCGTTTATTGTTCACGTGAAGAGATCGCAATTTATGCCCACATTTGGGTTATTCATCAGGCAACATGTCTCACACCGACTTTATAAATATGAACATTACATATCATTGGTACTGGAACAATTCCACAAATGTACCTAACATGTAGTATAAAGTAATTTATTCAGTAACTGAAGATTGATACGAAATATTTGTTTAGACATTCATCATTCAAAATTATTTATTTCTTTTTTTAATCAAATTGAGGCAATATAAGTAGTAATAACCTTGTTGCAATCGAAAATATCAAATTTTTTTATATTTTCTTTTTGACAATTTATAAGAGTTTACTTTATTTTAATTAATGTTAGGAGTTTTAAATTATTTCTTTAGAACATTAATTTTAATTTTATTTTGTAAGTTTTGCAGAGTTTGAAATTGATAATTATTAAAATCAAATCCGATCAAAATTTTTATCTGGAATTTTAAAAATCATGTGATGATTTTTATTAAGAATGATTTTTAATTTTGATCAAAAGTGGAAAAAAATCATAACCTGATCTTTATTTTTTAATTAAATTTATTCGATTAATTTATTTATTTATCCCCTTCCGCGCCTTTTAGGCTATACGGGGTTTCCCAGGCCAGAGGAGTGGGCGGGGGATTGATGCCGAGTGTTATTAAATGTCCCCGGGCTCTGGGTTTCAAACTTGCTATGTTCTGGTTCTCAATCATGTGATGCCATGGGCAACGCGTAGTATCTAACGCGTTTGCCCACTCGGCCATTCCGCCACCCTCTCTAGCCTTGGCCCCATCGTCACCTTGAACGGCGGTGAATAAGGCATGGTTTCATTTTTATTATTGCACATTTCCTGACAATAGGTTTTGCTGTGATCCCGAAGCTGTGACCCTGCAAATAGGCCATAAAGGGAAGGGAAAGATAAAGATAGTGCGGTCACTATTAGGGCCTGTTAAAAGCTCTGGCTTTATTGCCCCATAAACTTGCCAAGCCAATACAGACAACTCGTTAAGCTACTGGCTACTGAAAAATAACACAATATTTTCTACCAGGGTCATATTTTATCAATATCGTTGCGTAACCTACAGGATACTTATTCTTCTCTCTCTCTCTCTCTCTCTCTCTCTCTCTCTCTCTCTCTCTCTCTCTCTCTCCTCTCTCTCTCTCTCTCTCTCTCTCTCTCTCTCTCTCTCTCTCTCTCTCTCTCTCTCTCTCTCTCTCTCTCTCTCTCTCTCTCTCTCTCTCTCTCTCTCTCTCATGCTTCTTTTGCCGCATCGTGTTTTTTAAATGTGCAATTTTACATTGGAAATTTTAAACTTAAATTTATTAGATAAAGGGAAATTTCTTGCCGGTATTTCGTCCGTCAAATTACCAAACTGAGTAATTCAAATTTATGCTAAAAACTTTTTCTTTTCTTTTTTAAATTTTCTCAGATGATTACCTTAAAATTTAAAAAGTAAAAAAAAAAACGTTGGTTTTCTTTCAATTGCTTCACTTCTTGTCAGCAATCTCCCGCACTAATTGGATTAAACCCATTTTTGACTAAGCACTATGAAAATGTTGATGTCACTTGAGGTGTATTGGTTAGTATGACACCTTACCAAACTCAAGGTCGGGGGTTGTCCTAGGATTCTTTAAAATCCTTGGTCATGTCGTCCTTCGGAAGGGACGAAAACTGGCTATCGGTAGCTTATCATGAACTCGTTTAAGATCCCTTTCCTAATTGTAACAGGTTAGGTAAAATATAGGTCTCCGACTCTTGCATCGACCGTCACCAATAAGTGGCGTTAAAATAAAATAAAAAACATAAAGTGGCGTTAAAATAAATAACAATTAAAATAATTAACACATTAAATGATAATAATGTTCTTTCTAATATAATAATAATATTCTTTCTTTTTTTTAATCCATACCTGCTAATCACAAAATCGCCAATCATCAGATTAACTGGCGTAAATATGTCGTGTTCCAAGAAAAAATAATTCTTATTATTTTTCAGTTGCAAAATTAGTTCGCGCTTTTTGCCCTAAAACTTAAAAACTAAAATTGACGAAAACACACTCCCAACACTTCTTTTTACATATTATCTTAATTGTGAAACATGGTCATTAAGGAATGGCATACATTTATGGTTGGGTGAACCTGATAGATTTTTTAATTTAAGTGTTTCGTAGATTACTTAGACCGACGAAGGATAAATGGACCGGAGAATATAGCAGGAAGTAGAAGAAGTCCGAGGGGTAGACCAAGACGAAAATAGGAGGATTCTTGAGGGCTATCTTGCGGATTTGAGATTGGACGGAGGTGGTGGATGGAAGTATATGAATGGTGTTAAATTCTTTAAGCCTTAATTATTTTTATGTGAAAGTTATTTTAGCAATTAAAAATACCTTTATCAGTCAAAAAGCAACTTACTCACATCGGTTGGACAAGACCTTAAAGAACTATTTTGTTTATTGAATTCTCTTAGCTATAATAAAAAATTTAACTAAAATCATTGTCATTTACCAACGTTATCCAATATGCTTTAGGTGTCTATATGGAATCCTAGTTCGCGTCCTTAGTTTTTTTGATAACTGAATAACATCTAGCGATAAATGAGGTAGCAAGGTAGAAGATGACAATAATGCTTAGCTAACCCAAAGAGCCGATGCTTGAAGAAGAACGCCCCCGGCTTTCTCCGCAGAACCAACCCAAAGCCCGAATTGACTTGATCAGACTTAATGTTACGCCCCAGGCCCTTTCTCAGCCCGGTCGGCATCATTAACTCTTGTCTTCTCTCCGTTAGGCCGAACCGCACGAGCCTTCTTTCCGAACCGCGGCTTCATTACTCCACGAATAACCTTCACCGTATAGGTTTCACAATTTCCATTTACCATACGCTCTATTTCATTCCTTGAAGTAAATATTTCTTGTAGCTTGTTACTCAGATTGATTTGGATGTCGTATTTCTATCCTAGACATACTTTTGGAGTATAAGATTCTGTCTTTACATTTTTCTATTGGCAACTTTACTGTGCTACATCATCACTAAAAATAAAAAAGATGTAGGATATTTGGCTGAGAAGAAAAACATTCACAAAAAAGTAAATGATCTAAGGTTTTCCAAATGTGAACCATTCAATAATATACCATACTATCGTGTAGGGGCACCCATTCCTCTCCCTCCCACAAGGTTAATGGCTCTACCTCCTTTCCTCCCAAACAATTTTATTGCCTTCTCTTCTTAAAAATCAGAGTATTGAAATTAGGTTTCATAGAAGTGCTGTTTACTTAAGCTGCTAAAAAAAAAAAATCATTTCTCATAAAATAAAAAATAAAAAAATCTGGTGCGTGCGCGCAACACACAACTTTCACTTACCAACTTACTTAGATTAGAAATTGTGTTAATGCCACTTCTCAAAGTTAAACATTTTTCCACATTCATTCTTTATTTTTGTTTTAATTTGCTCTATAACAAACACTAATTCCTTTTATTATTAAATAAAAGGTTTTACTTGAGATAATTCGGCAGTGCAAGCATAATATTCCAAGTCGTCTGATTTTATAATTCTCTATATAATTGTTGAAAATTTCATTTAGTTACAGTCATGATGAAATTTTTACAGTCATATCTCGGACATATTAATACATCAAATACCCAGTTTGATCAAAATTGTTAAAGACGGTTTTGAGTAAATAAAAAAAAACACGTGAAAATGAGACAAAATTTATTAAGTATAGTACCCCTCCGGTTGATAAATTTTGATGAAATGTTGGCTATCACAACTTTTTGCATATACATACATCAAATACCCAGTTTGATCAAAAACATTAAAGCCGTTTTTGAGTAAATAAAAAAAAACAAGTGAAAATGAGACAAAATTTATTAAGTAAAGTGCCCCCTCCGTTTAACCAATTTTACTGAAATTTCAGCTTTCGCATCGCGGTCATATACATACATCAAATACCAAGTTTAATGAAAATCGTTAAAGCTGTTTTCGAGTAAATAAAAAAAAAACTCGTGAAAATGGGACAACATTTATTAAGTAAAGTGCCCCCTCCAATTAATGAATTTTGATGAAATTTTGACTGTCGCATCGCGGGCATATACATACACCAAATACCGAGTTTAATCAAAATCGTTAGAGCCGTTTTTGAGAAAATCGAGAAAAACGTAAAAAATAGACAAAATTCTTCAAATAAAGTACCCCCTCCGTTTGACCAATTTTGATTAAATTTTTTCTGTCACATCCCGGGCATATACATACACCAAATACCCAATTTCAGGATTGTACGACCTATAGTTTTTGAGCTAGTCTGTTCACACACACACACACACACACACACACACACACACACACACACACACACACACACACACACACACACACACACACACACACACACACACACACACACACACACACACACACACAACACACAAACACACACACACACACAGACACACACACACGCACACACAGACATACACACAGACACACAGACACCCAGACCATTTCGCGGGACTTGGTTATTTGGACTCAGGGGACCCCAAAACGTATATTTCCGTTGAAAACCGGAAGTCGAAATTTTTCACGATCGCAATACTTTCCTTACTATATATTTCATATATAGGTAAGTGAAAGTAAAAAAATGTCTCCCGTAAAAAGGTCATAACCCTGAAAAAAATGTGTCTACCTAAAACTTTTGGTGATACCACTAGCATCATACACCACCCATCTGGGCATCAGACGAAAATCATAATCTTAAATACAATCCTTCCACGAAGCAATGTTATAATATTTTGAGGCCCATTTCCTAGCGGATATCCTCAGATCAAAATCTAATTGTACACTTTTGTTCATTTATGCTTGCGAGTAGGGAGTAGTAGTCACTAATGCCTTGAATACTCAAGCAAGGGTAGAACTAGCAAACTATTGGCAGGGAATCGAGTTGAATAATTAACTGGGTCACACCGCTGTCGTATGACAGCTATTATAATTTGACTATTCACTCCTGGGAGGCATATTATTGAAGAATTCAACCAAATAAAGGTTGGCTGAACGTTTTGAAATTTTGTATACCAATTAAATTTGGATCACAATTTTTCTGATTTTTATACTAATTAATAGCAACATTGGAGTCTGTGTTCAATTCAAACAAAAATAGAGTAAATTTACGAGTATACTTTAATTTATCCACCTTTCGCGGCCTTCATCATGTCCATAATTATTATTATAATGAAGTATACGCCCCACCTCATAGCTGTGAAAGAACGTTTCTTTTTAAGTATCTTCATTAATATTTACTGTAAAGGAAGGCCTACAAAGTGACAGGAAACGTCGGCACTGATTCAATAGAAACACTATTTTCTTTGAATTTGGCTGTTGATATTAAACTACTAACTATCGTTTATTAAATATAAACATCTTATCACCAATCGAACTAAAAATAAATTTAACTAGTAACGACGAATCACGTTGTCACATCATGATTATGATCACTTAAAGATTTAAAAGAACAGAATCAAACCAAGGCAGTATAGCGGATGAAATAACGACACGAATCCTTTGTCGGGTTTCTTTGATGAGGAAGGAGTTGGACTTCGGGATCTCCAACCATCCCTACTCAGTTTTAATGGCCCTAATTTCTAATGAGGAAATCTTATCAGCTTTAATTATTGCCTCTTCCCGAGGAGGCCCTAGGATTTTTTAATGGGAGTGGAAAATCCTTGTCTATGCCGTCCCTCGGCTAGGACGTAAAATGGAGGTCCCGAGCCTGTACGATGTCAGGTACTCGTTGAAGATCCCTATCCTAATTATCCCTCTGTAGCATCGTCCGATTAGCGTTAGTGGCATAAAGTGACGTGAAAACAAACAAAACAAATTATTGCCTCTTCCTTTCCTAATCTCAAAGATGTACTTATTTTTGGAAGGTTTGCCATCAACGAGCACTATCAAAGAACTTGTTGAATATCTGTTTATATATAATTTAAAGGAAGGGACAATTGAAGGCTTAGCGAACCCGAAGGTTCGATGCCGACACAACTATTCGCTCCTTACACCTCCAACCAATTACCGCCGTTCAAACTGAATTTGGATAGTGCGGCCTCGGACGGGTTTTCATTCTTCTTATCCGTATTTATTTCCAGACCATGTTCTTTACCGGCTGTCATCAACGCACATGCTCACCAACCATTTCGGGAACCTTGTTTTATTTATTTATTTATTCCACCCGACCGTAACTTTGAGGTAATACGTTCTTTTTTCAACAGTAGTACGATATTTTACATGTACATGTATTTACAGTTTTTATGCACCCTTATGTTAGTTCGATAACCACTGGTACTACTACCTGTAACTCAAAAGTAGTCCTCTATCTGCCTTAACGTGATCATCCCTTCCGTATAAGAATATGATAACTTGCTCCTTCCGCAAATGGAACTATTAATACTGTTGTGACTGTATTCTAGCATGGTAAGTTTTGTCAATCTGATTCCAACGATATGCATAACTCAAAATTGATATATTTTAGTTGTAACCATCTTCTTTCCGATGTGTACCTGAAAAATTTTTGAATGGCATAATATTTCCGCCGTGATAATAATATTAAGTGGTGTAATAAAATCCATAACTGATTTGTTTATTCATAAAAACATAAAATTATGTATTTTAATCTTCGCAATTTAATTAAATTAAAACCTCACCTTATTGATTGTTTTTTGTTAAACTGTCACGCAGGAATAGTGAGAACCCGTTGATTCGAAGCCCATCAGAAATTTATCCTTTAAATGTTATTCTATTCGAAATACCATAAATAGGCTTAATATTTAGTAATCATCTTGGGACTCCACTTTGCCACAGAGGTTCCCAATATTCTATGGAATTATTCTAAATAAGCAGCTTCGCTTTGTGTGTGAATGAGGTGCGACTGTTGATATAGGCTAGCATTCATCTTCGTTGACGCCTGACACCCGATAAGGCACTAGAGCCCTTTGAGGCAACGCTTTAGTACCTACTGATCGTGAGCGGACTTAGATAGAAGGGCAGTTTGTCTTTGTGCCCCCTCTGATTGACAGCACGCTAAATAATCATGACATGCTCGAATTCTAGCGGCAAACTCCCTATGATTATCATATGCAGTATTTAATTTTATGAATTCCAGTCCTGAGTATGAAAAAGCCTCTCAGAATGATTGAGAATGAAATTGTCTGAGAAATCAATGTTGTGGACAAAGCACATTTATTCCTTTCAAAGTAATTCGTAAAACGAAACCACTCTCAAGCATTTTAATTTTTAGAGAGAGGTATGTTCCACTTCGAGTTTTGAATGTCATCTAACAGTGAGGCGTATACTTTTATTTCGATTCGGACGCGTAGGTGGTACAATTTTTTTATTGATTAAAGAAAGACTATATCTAAGTTGTAAGTAGATCGTTAAAAATGTTGTTCAAAGTATATCCACCAAGACGATCTCTAATATAATTTTTTTTTTTTTGTATAATACAAGGAGCTTTCGGCGTCCTGCGCCATATTCATCTAAAATATAATGAAAAAACATTCAAAAACAGTATTAAAAGATTTATAAAAATAACATGTTAACATAATATGGTTTTGTCATTCTCCATAATGTAAAATAAAACAATAGCATGCTTACCCTTTAATTCCCCTGAAATAGGGTCGTCAGTGCATATTGGAATTCAACAATTTTGAACACCGTGTCGTCTGGCCCATCGTCTATGAAGGGTACAGCGGGCCTACTGGCTTAAGGTCGACGCGAGCGCGTTCTATTGTAATGTATTATGTGCGAATAGTGCTTAGGGATGTGGGCAGCTTCCTGTTTAGTATTTAATATACTGTCTTGATTTATTGCAATGTATATGGATTCAATTATTTTGTGTTTTGGCCGGGAGGTGGATTTATGTAGAATTTTTACGTTATCAGAATCTATTTCGTGTCTGATTTGTTTAGCGTGGTTAGATAATGGTTAGATGTGGCTGTTTTTGAATTTGGTTTGAGTGTGCGTTTGTGGTTATAGATTCTGGTTTTGAGATCGGTTGAAGTTGTGCCTATGTATGATTTGTCACAGTTTTTGCAAGGAATGTTGTATATTAGGTTTCTTTGGTTTTCTATTGGTGTGGGGTCTTTAGTTTTTGTGAGAAGTTTACGTATTGGGTGAGAGGGTTTGAGAGCAAATTTGAAGTCATCCACATCTAGTTTTTTGAAGGTGTTTATAATGTTATGTGTTAGTTTATCGATGTATGTGATGGATTTGAATTTTTGTGTGTGGTGATGGTGATTGGTGTCGGGGTTTTATATGGTGTCTTTTGTTTTGTGGTTTCCGGTTCTTTGTCTATTGTAATTTTTGGTGTTTCTGTATTAAAAAATTGGGTTAACGTGGTTTGAGAAGGGGGTTTATGGTTATTCCCGGTTGAACGTGGCAAGTTGTCGAATATATAATATATATATTATATATATTATATATTCATATATTATATAATTATATTTATATAATATATATTATATATTATATAATATATATATTATATATATTATATAAATATAATATTATATTATATATTATATATATTATATAATTTATTATATAATATTTATTTATTATATATATATATTATATATATTATATTATATTATATATTAATTTCTTTATAGTTTATTTTCTAGAAAGACTATATTGCATCCAACTCAATAATAGGTATTAATCAGTCCCAGAAAACTTTTCCTTTACATGAAGCGTCTTTTGGGTTTTGTGATTTCTTACATTTAAATTAATTTAATACAATCGCCACTTTTTTTTTTTTTTTTTATGTAATATAAAAAGCAAAAGACATTCATAACCAAACACGAAAAACTTCCTGAATATGCTAAAAAAAAATGTTAAGAAACCTAATTATTGTTTTCGGCAAAAATCAGAGCAAAATATTAAAAAGCAGTTAAGGGAATACATTTTTGATAAATTATTCGTATTTTTGTACCGATGAATAACCTCATTTATAATTTATTTATAACGATATGATATATATGAGAGGGATAATACAATGCTTTACTTGTATGACATTGGTCACATCCTCTATAGAATTATTTAATTTATACTTACTTTTACTTATACTAACTCCTACAAATATCCACCTATGCTGTTTCTTGGTCTAACATAATTGCCTATTTTACATTACAGTGGAATCGGAAAGGATTTTAAATTTTCAATAAAACTTTTAAAATTTTATATGGAAAGAAAGTTGGTCTTCTACTGAAAAGGAAGGAACTTTATATTACCCTTATTTTCTATTGTGGACATTAAAGTATAGGGCAAAAAAGGCAACGTTCTGTGGAAGTTTCAGATTTATCTATCTACCACTTTTCATGTTTTAAGGTAACAATACATAAAAGATATCGATTTTTTTCGAGTTCCTTCCAATTATAAAAAGTTTTCTATGCTTTCAAAATTTCTAAATAGCATAGAAGTTCCTGGACTAATGACTACCGATATCTACCCGGTGTAGTATGCATCGTTTTTCATTTAATTGACTCAGCTTCGTGGTTTATTGTGTATAAATGTTATTTATAATTTAATTTTATCATTTAGCTCAGTTATCTGATATATCTGATGTTGTATTTTGTTATTGCAGAAGGGCAGCAGGGGTCGCTGACTATCGTCCGGCGGTCGAGCGGCAAGAAAGGCGAGTACGGGCGGGAGGGTCCGGACGACGCGGTCCTCGAGGCGGTGGACCTCGGCACCGAGAACCTCCCGGCTGTAGACACCCCCGACGCCTGCGATAAAGCCGCCCTTCGGTACGTTATCAAATAATATAATACATCAATAAAATATTTAGAAAATAGACTATATATTCATTAATATGGAGCGGTTTGAAAGAATGGTACTGGGGAAATGTTTGGTGGAGATTATGTGAATTGAGTGTGGCGAAGCATGAAGAGTAAAGAGCTGTACGAACTTTACAACGATCTTCGGCTGTCAAAATTAATAAGAATAAAGAGGCAGAAATATTTCGGTCATGTCGGCCACATGAAGGAAGACAACAACAGTCGTATCTATTCCATTCCATTCTGTTGGCCGTAGATGGTTCATCATCGCTTTCTCTAGTCTTCTATTGTTTTGGACCGAGACGAATTAACGATCCTCGTCTCCTCCTCTTGATCTCCCACCTCAAAGAAATATTAGGAGAAATAATGCACCTCACATTTTGTGGGCACTTTGTAAAATGCGATCTTTCTTGGTCAGCAGGTGTTAAAGGGGGTTGTTTGTTCGGAATCACATTCAACTCGCAGGTTTTTTCCTTAATTAATTAACCCAGACATTTTTGTTCTTTTCTTTTAGGCACCAACCACTTGGTGTCTTCACTTACCATCATTTGTTAAATTTTAAGGTATAAGTTTGCCAGTCTCAGGAATTCGAACAGTTTGTCAGTTGTCTGCAATTTTTCCTGCAACACTGCAGGTATTTCAAAGTGATGCATGTGTCATCAGCCCACCAGTCTGTTAATATGTGCTTAACTAAACGTTGACACCCGCAATCTGGTTTAGATGGAGGCTCACATGCCATAAGATACCCGTGGGTTAATCTTGTGGGGCCAATACTCAGGCACGTGAGGACCACCTCCTCTCTTCGTTTACTCGAATTGACTATTTCCTCAGTTTTTTTAATTCACTTAAAGCTGTGCCATAGAGTTGATCGACGCTTTTTGAAGAAAAGTAGAAAAAAGCTGCTACAGCAGGACCATCCAACTACATAATATTACCTGTGCCTCGGAGCACAATATTACGTTACCTAACTCATTGTTCGCTATATGATAATAAACCTTTACAAATTTCTATGGGTAAATGTGACCTTAAACGTAATTTGGTCTTTTCTTAGGATTTTGAGTTATACAAATAGAGCCAAACACAGTTACCTGTAACTAATATTGTTTATTGCGAGATTACGTCAATCTATTTTGCAGTTCCTCATTATGGCTGGCCAGAGACCAGGCTATTCTCTTCCTGCAAAGAAGTTCGAAACTTAAGATCAAAAAAAAAAATAATAATAGCACCGCCCTTAAACTTCAGTCATTATTGTCTCATTGACACTCCCCTCCTAACATTTTCCTTTTTTTAGTTTACGAATACATAAGTCTATGGTGACTTTTCAATTACATTTCTAGAGTTATTGATGTTATGATGAGCATGAACAAATCACGAACCATGAAATTTACATTCTCTTCTTGCTCATTCAAATCTTTAATATGGAATCAATCCCTAATATAACTTCCTCGAATATTTTTACCTAATCATTCTTTAAACATTTTTTATATGAGCAACTTTTCTTGATAAAATCAGGAGCTTCGCCTCTATACCTGGTGGTCATTGGCATCTAATAATAACTTATAAATTTTACTTTTATCTAAAATTGGAACAGAGTTGAGACTAGCTTTTTACTATCTTTTAGAAAAACAAATTTTTATTACGTTATAATTATTTTTATACTGCTTGTGAATATGCCTTCCAGTTCTTTCAACAATAGATTCAGTTTTGGACTTTTGTAAGAGAAAATCCATATCCTATTATTAATTTACGCTAAAAATAAGCATAACATTTGCATAATAGCCACTTTAAAAAATAGCCACAAAAATAGCCTCTTCACTTCTCAAAATTATACTTAAAGCATAACTCTCTGAAATTAAAAAAAAAAAAAAAAACCTTTTTACCACCTGTAAATGGAGTCTGCCTTAGAAAATATTAGAATATTTTTACTTTCACTTACATATATATGAAATAAAAAGTAAGGGAAAGTGCAATAGAATTTAGTAAAGGAAAGTATTGCGATCATGAAAAATTTCGACTTCCGGTTTTCAACGGAAATACACGTTTTGGGGTCCCTGAGTCCAAATAACCAAGTCCCGCGAAATGGTCTGTGTGTGTGTGTGTGTGTGAACAGACTAGCTCAAAAACTATAAACCGTGCGAACTTGAAATTGGGTATTTGATGTATGAATATGCCCGCGATGTGCCAGCGAAAATCTCATAAAAATTGGTCAAACGGAGGGGGTACTATATTTAAAGAAATTTGTCTAATTTTTACGGTTTTTTTTTCGATTTTCTCAAAAACGGCTCTAAAGATTTTGATTAAAATTGATATTTCATGTGTGTATGTGTCTGCGATATGGCAGTCAAAATTTTATCAAAATTGATCAATTGGAGGCGGCAATTTACTTAATAAATTTTGTGTCACTTTCACGTGTTTTTTTTATTTACTCAAAAACGGCTTCAACGATTTTGATTAAACTGGGTATTTGATGTATGTATTTGCCCGCGATGCGACAGCCAAAATTTCATCAAAATTGGTGAAACAGAAGGGGTACTTTATTTAATAAACTTTATCTTATGTTCATGTGTTTTTTTATTTACTCGAAAACGGCTATAATGATTTTGATCAGACTGGATATTTGATGTATGTATATGCTCAAGATGTGAATGCCAAAATTTCATCAAAATTGGTCAAATGCAGGGGGCCCTTTATTTCATAACTTTTTTTTCCAATTTTTAACTTTTTTTCGATTATCCCAAAATCGGCTTTAATGATTTTGATTAAATTCGTCATTTTAATCAAAATCAAGTCTTCTTTTAAGTGAGCTTTATCATTATTAAAATGTTCTGAGGGGGCTACAATGGGAAAGGGGCCTTCTTTGTTTTTTCTATAAAGTACCTTTGTATTTGTTTATATGGAGAAATTATCTGTTTCTCGTTTCGCCTAAAAATAAGAAAGGGCTAAATATGAAATATGAAAAAAATCAAGTGAACATATACAGGAGAAAAAAAGAAAAATATTCCGTCAACTCATAAAACACGTTGATTCTACGCATGCGGAGTACGCCTTTAATGACAGACCATTGTATATAATTATATCCGTTCTGTTCACTTAATGGAAATGATTTTTATCATGGTAACTAAATGAAATTTGCAATTATTCCATAGAGAATTATAAAATTAGACGACTTCGAGTATTATGCTTGCATTGCCCTCAGGAGAAGGTACTAAAGAGGCTTTATAGTCTGTAGTTCAAGGTTGTTGGTGAATGAGCGACCTATAGCCATTGAGCTGATTCTGAAAAAGGGAAGTTACTTAGATTAGAATAGATTACGTAATGGATGATATAAAATCGATTTAACAATGATCTTTCTATAAAACTTAATAGTATATTTTTTCTTGTGTATTTCTGACCTACCGGGAGAAGTCTTTTGGATGCCGTATTTTGATATGATTGGAGCAATGCAAAGTTACTGTTGTATGTGGGAATAGCTGAAAGGCTTATATTTACCCTACTTCAACTAATGGTTTATTTATGGCAAAACTCTTAAGGAAAGTTCGAAGTTCCAGTGCTGTATTTATGGAATGGAAAGGTATAAATGTTTAGTCAAATACAAAGAGTTTTCCAAGTAGAACGTAACATTGAAAACATCTCAAAATATCCATCCTACTTTACCCAAGAGGTTTATATGAAGACAACCTCTTAGAGGTGAATAAGGAAAGTTCTGTGCTTATAGAATGGAAACGTTAATACCCAGATAGAACGGGACACTGGAAATATCCCGAGGTCTCTTTTGCCCTATCACAGAGTTGGGCATATTTATATTTATAAATACGAATATGACTTTATTTTTATCTTAATTTTAATGTGAATACGAATATTTTTTTTTTTTTGACTTTAATTATTAATCCGCACCTGTCAGCAAGGTGCTGACAATCAGCGAATGAGATGGCGGTAATAGGTTATAATGACATGTCAGGCATGAGGAGGGAAAGCACCCAGCAGCACCCCCTTCCTGGCTTGAGTCAATTACCTCGGTTGTCTAAGAGAGCAGATCTCTCATCCAGCGCCTTTTTAGTCTTCTCGTACCCGTGCTTATGTCAGCCATATTACTGATTAAAGAATTTGGATGTCCGTTTAAATTAGCAAAAAATCGTTTGTATAGTGTCATTATGTGCTGCTCGACTGTTAGTACATGGAGGTATGTAAAGTATTGTTAGTTACGTACCAAGGTGCTTTTGTAATGAGTCGTAACAATTTTGATTGGAACGTTTGAAGTTTTTGTAAGTGAGTCTTTTTAGCAATACCGAAAATCTGTGAGGAATATGTCCATATGGGTTTGAGTAAGTAAGAGTACGTATTTAGTTTTTGTTTCAGTTTCAGTTTTGATGATTTAGAAAGTAGTGGGTAGAGAAGCCTGAGTCTTTTGTTAAGAGTCCTTTTTTTCATTTTAACATGTGGGCCCCATGTCATCCTTCTGTCGAAAGTGAGTCCCAAATAGTGTACTGTGTCCGTCTGTGGAATTATTGTACCCACAGATAACCCTATAGCCGACACCAAGATCGATTAAATCTCGCAAGTTGTAATAAATCGATACGTAAAAGCGGAATCTCAAAATCGTTATCATTTTCATAATCAGCACCTTGGGTAACCCCATAGCCGATACCAAGATCGATTATATCACGCAAGTTGTAATAAATCGATACCTGACGGCGGAATCTCAAAATCGATATTAATTTCATAATCAGCACCTCAGATAACCCTATAGCCGACACCAAGATCGATTATATCGCGTAAGGTGTAATAAATCGATACCTGACGGCGGAATCTCAAAATCGATATCATTTTCATAATCTGCACCTCAGATAACCCTATAGCCGATACCAAGATTGATTATATCGCATAAGTTGTAATAAATCGATACCTGGCGGTGGAATCTCAAAATCGATATTTTTTTCATAATCAGCATCCCAAAAAACCTAGTAATCGATATCAGGTAATATCTGATATGATTTCCATAAACAGGGTTAACTCTATAATGTGTACCAATATGGAGAAACCAAAAAAGAATTTTATAAATTTATTGGGAAATTATGAATTTAGTAGAAATTCACATCTCAATTTGTGAATTTTTCCATATTCACATCTCTATTTGTAAATACGGCCGAATTCACAGACTGAGATATAAATATTCACATATTTTTGTGAATATTCACACTTTTCCCTGTGATTTTATTTTTATTTACAGAAAAATTTGTATATAAGAATAAATTCGTATTCACACTTGTAAATACGAATTTATTTATATTCATATTCACAAATATTGTGATATAAATAAATTTATATTCATATTCATATTAAAATTAAGATATAAATAAAGTCATATTCGTATTTATAAATATAAATATGCCCAACTCTGCCCTATCATTTGTATGATGTTTTTTAATAGTGACTAAAAACATCATTTATAAAAGCAAAAACAATTTTCATGTGATTAAATTAAATAATAAGAATCAATAGCCATTTTATTACACGTTCCTAAAACAAGCACCGTGTCGGCTATATCACTGTGGGTATATACCTCGATGAAAATCACAAAGTGAATGAGCCCTTGGTTATTTTTTAATAACCCAATGAATGGATAAGCTATCGTCAAAATACTTTTTTTTTGCAGTTATTTGTGTGATAAGTGTTGGTGGTATCATCACCATGAAAACACTCTTCACCTTAAGTTGCACAGTCAGTTAAGCGAGGAACAAAATCCTTATTTTTTACGGAATTCAATGAGATTAAAAAAAATAGGTAGATAACACTATAAGTGGGTTTAAATAATTATAGAAACATATACCAAATATTATAGAAACATATATCAAATTGTAAAAATATAAAAAACATCAACACATCAGCACTAGCATTCCATAGAATCAAACTACAACACAAATTTAATTTTGAAAAAACCAATACATTAGGCATGGAAAGTAATAAGAAAAATAGAAAATTATTGGAGGCCATACGCATAACAAAAAACAATAAAATTACAGTTAATTATAAAACATATACGAAAAATTTAGGAACCCATTAAATGGACATATTAAATAACATAAAAAGATTTTAATCAACAATAGTGAAATAATAATTACAAAAAAACATAATTATCACAATCAGCTGGGGGACAAGGGATTTAGTATTAACAGGGTGAAAATATAGAGGACAGAGTCCAGCAGCCTCTAGTCAATTAGAAATGGACAAGTATGAGCTGACATTTTAAAAAGTATAACGGTGTATTTTAGCATATGACATTGATATATTTATTATAATATTTAGTAAAAGACCATCAATCATACGATTCAAAATTATTTATGTAAGCTATACTTAATTTATTTTATCTAAATTATTAAACTAGTGTTTGGATTATTAAATGTTAATAAATATAAAAATTAATTTACAGATTTTGAGAATGGGGAAACAGCCCCGAAACGTCAACATGTTATGCTGTAAATAAATATTTATGGTGAAAAAAGAAGATACTTTTGCTAATTTATTATCAATTATAATATAAATATCTTCCAACCAAATTTAGAAGAAAATAAGAATAATAATTATATTCATAAAATAATTGCAAAAAATTATAGATTATAATTTATTATAGAACTCAAATTAGTATAACGTTACTAGTATTAACTACAAGTCACTCAAAAGTAACCTTTCGCTTCGATGCCCAAGGCCATACTAAGCCCCTAGTCCGTCGCTTCTTATTTTTAATCCGAAATGTAACATCATACAAAGGTCTACATCATTCCTAAATATATGATCAGGTACTAATACAAGAATGTAACGGTTCCAGAAGATTCTACAATTCTCTCTTAATAAAACAAAATTGATCATATGATTTTGATTCACGTTACAATATTGTAAATTACAATTAATCCATCCGTTGTGAATATTAGAGGGATATTTGAGAAAAATATGTAAATTGGTAAAGTATATTAGAAAAATGATTCTTTTTTGTTCTTTTTTAACTGGCCTCCTATTGTAAGACCCTACATTAAAGAATCCGTACTAATACAAGCACAGTGAATATTATTTTTGCATATTTTACTTAATGTTATATATCTCCGAAACCTTGGCCACATACTGTGCATTTTATTAATGACCTAACACTAATGATTGGCATATCATTTTATTAAATTAAAAATAAAATAATGTTCATTATAATTATTCCTTTTATATTTTCGGAAATACATAATTAATTATGTTCAAGTTCCCCAAGGTTAGTGGGCCGACGAGGCAACTCCCCCTCCCCTCTCCGACCCCCTACAAGTTGACAAGATAACCCATATACTCGAGTGTGCCTCCTCCTGGCTTTATTAATGACTTGCTTTAATTAATAATTTTCCCCTTATCACGCCCCAGTTAAAAAGTTTCTTAATAAAGGAGGGCCCCCTATAAACCACAAACTAACATTAGCGATTAGCAAACTGGGACCAGAGCGATAATGCGGCCTGCCGGATAAGATGAGGAACCGCAGGAAAATATTGATTCAATGGTTCTCCCCTGTCCTATTTATAGCGTAGACAATAACCTTATTTGTAGTCCGTTATTCAAGTTGATCGTGAGAAATAATATGTAATTGATTGATTTTTAGACATGTTAATAATAAACCGCAATGGCCGACTGACATTTAAATGGACTAAGAAGGAGGAATGTAGCAACAGAGTTTTAAATTACTTGTCGTGCCATCCATTAATTCAAAAATTAAATGAAATGAGTAATATGATTAATAAAGCCATAAAACTGACTGACAGCATATATATGAAAGAAGTATCTGAATAAAAACGTGTATCCTAAGAAATTAGTTTCGTGCACATGGAACAAAGTGATGAATGAAATGAATGAACAAAAGATACCTACTAATAATATTAATGATGGTCCCCTCCTGGCTCGGTACAGAACGCTAACGTATGTAAAGCATTTATGGTATCTAAATCACTAAAATAAAGCTTCATAGACTATGATATCAATGAAATAAAAATCACTTACAAACCCTACAATAAACTCAATCAAATCTTTACCCCGCTCAATGATTAAATTGCAACTGGTCTTAATTCTAACTTGATTTGCCAAATTAATTGCCTGGATTGCCAAAGGCATATATTGGCAAGACGACTGAAAATCTCTGCAATAGAATCTATCAGCACAAAAATACATGCACAGAATATAATAATAAAAATAAAGGAATAAAAGAACCTTAGACCGCACTAGCTAAGCATACTTCCGAGCATAAACATAGCTTTGATTATGACAACACAATAACTTTGCATAAAGAATATTCTGAGCACAAATTAAAATATCTTGAAGCTCTTTATATAGCTAAAAACATTAGTAAGGTTGTTCATTTTAAGACCCATGCAAGAAATTTGAACATTTTTTTTGCTGAAACTGTTAACATTTTAAACCAACAGTGATTATTTACAATTACATCAACATAGTAAATTAAAAGGAAATATGACACTCAATAGAGAGTTCTTTACTCATGCGTGTTGTTTTCTCTTTAGTCTGGAAAAGTTTTTCCTGAATAATCCGCTGTACTATGATAGGCGTCCCCTCTTTTTTTTTTTTTTTTTTTTTTTTTTTTTTTTTTTTTTTTTTTTTTTTTTTTTTTTTTTTTTTTTTTTTTTTTTTTTTTTTTGCACTTATAAATGTCACGTTTATTCACTAGAACCATATGTGTCGTATTGTCCCTTGACACCTTTATCACCTGAGTTTTGAGCCTGCTAATGAATTTAAGTGAATGGAAGTATGGAATATTAAAAATACATCGCTTAACATCTATTCTATAGGTTTAATCAAGTTTCTTCAAAAATATCACTTCATCCATTTGATCCTGCATTTATATTTTAGTTGTGTTGTCGTTACAACCTTTTATTCCGTTTATATAAAATGAAAATGCGCATCAATATATTATAGATATAATAGTAGTACTAGCAATCATAGATAAACATATTATGTAATCCATTTACATTTAAGGGTCGGCTTTGGAGAATTGAATAAATCATGAATGCTTGATATTCCTACAATTGATAATTAAGGATTTACTCATTTCTAGCCACAAATACCTATTGAGAGGAGTTTCCTAATGGCACAGTTCATTTACTCTGTGTACTATTCCAATGGTTGGAATGCTTTCCCCAAAATTCAAAACTTCTCGCCGCAAAACTTCTCCTTCATTGGACTGCGAAACAGAATGATAAGTTTATAGAAGTTTCTCAATATTCACGGTTCTGAAAATTTTAGTTCCCTCGTCATATTAAAATTACTGCGTTCAAGTTTGAAGAACCCTTCTTGGTGGAGTTAGGTGAAAGGTTGTTTAGTTTAGCATTTGGAAAAGGGAAATTCCATGTCCTCTGCTTTTGCTTTCTCGTTTACATGGTTTAAACCAGAAATTACTATTATAAATTATCTTGCTGGGGTAAATACGATTTCCAACAATAATTTAAAAAAGAGATGAAAATAAAACTAAAACAAGCTCTAAAGCTATGAAAAAATAAAATGTCACCTAACAGCAGTAACAACGAAATTCTCATGATTTTCTCATCAGTTAACGCTCTTGGGTTATCTAATTTTAGATAATTTCTAATTCATCCATGATCGCAACGATAATCCATTCGATTCGCAATAAAAAAAAGGTCATTACATGTTTATATACTTTTTATGATATATATATTTCGATTACAAATTCATTGCACCATCAGTAAGAGATTTTGAATTTCACTGTCGTAGTAAGTCACAGTCAATATTACACAACTTGACAATGCACTGGAAAATGAACCAAATTCTGTAGTTCACAAATTTTCCAAAAAGATCCTATGCAACCCTCCTGTGATTCTGAAAAAGAGATTGCTAATAATTACTATAGAGTGTTGTGAATGGTGTGCTACTTCAAAATCTTTATATGATTATTCTTTCATAGGTGGAAAATTTGCCTATTTTATGTTGATTATAAAAAAAAAATACCACTGATATGTTTATACATATGGATTCACACTATGCAAGATAGTAACGGGTTTTGGTCAGCCGTCATGCGAGGAGGTGTTTTGACCATGATCACACTGAACAAAATTTTTCAATTAAGCGGTGGGTTTGCACCAGTAACTCTCAGTCCCACAGGCGAACTGTACATAGTATCAAAAATATCTTGCCAAGCCAGATTCGAACTCGATACCTTGAGCATCGAAGACCGTGCCTTACCATTGATCTGACTCGCTATATATATATATATATATATATATATATATATATATATATATATATATATATATATATATATCGGATGAATTTTTTTTTTTTTTTTTCAGTCAAAAATGATTTTACAGCATTCAACAGAATGGAAATTAAGGTAAGGTAACTAGAGTAAATTGTTTTATTAGTTTAAATGTGCCGGTGATTGTTTATTAAAATATGTTCATTCAATGTATTATATATATATATATATATATATATATATATATATTTAATAAATTGAATGAACATATTTTAATAAACAATCACCGGTACATTTAAACTAATAAAACAATTTACTCTAGTTACCTTACCTTAATTTCCATTCTGTTGAATGCTGTAAAATCATTTTTGACTGAAAAAACAAAAAAAAAAAAATTCATCCGAAATTACATCTTTCATTTTCTAAAGAATGACTTAAGATAATTATTGTTAGTAAACAATCATAGAAGACCTTTTGTGTGTAAGAAAGAGGGGCGGAATGAAGAAGGGCGGATTTGAAGGTTGTTCCCTTTTGACAGCCGATCAATCATGTTAGGCCATAATTTCAGGCCCATCTCCTTTCTCCAGCAATGTTTCCCCTGCTACTCTAAATATTTTCCGCTACACTCTAAATACTGTCATTCATTGTCTTCTTTCCAAAATATCACTTAATCAATTTTAGCTTCTTAATTACCAGAATGAAGTATATTAAAAGGATTGTTGGGCTGAATATACATACCAAATCACTTGTTCCATGTGCACAAATAGTAATCTCTCACGAAAATTAAATTAAATCATGAAAAATCACAATATATTAGGCTTACACAACACTTGTTCTCTATAAAACCACATATAATTCCACATATACTTCTACGCAAAGTATATCTTGTCTGTGGCAGAGTAACCTTGGACAAATATTCAAAAAATATTAGGACCCTCATGTCTAATTGAAAAACAATTCGGAACAAACGACTGAAATTTTATATTCTCTTCCTTTTTTAAACAAAATATTATAGTTTTGCGCGTCATAGATTTATGGTTTAGCGAAAAATACTTTCTACCTGTTTTTACTCCATTTGTTAATCTGCTCCTATATATTAGTATCATAATAAATAAAGCTTTTATTTTATACTAAAAAAAAATATTGTTCTTCAGAGAGAGTAAATACATAGTGCTCAAATCAATTAAAGCAGTTCACTGTGTGAAAAAAAAATATCGTACAAGATGATCTTTAATTAATTATATTTTAGTTTACAGACATTAGTTTCAGAATAGATTTTTGATGCAAGTGGTTTTAGAAGAACTGTTATTGTTCTCGGTTTCCGGAAGGCTTGAGATACAAACTTTTTAGAATCGTTTTAATTTACTATGATCCTTAAGTACACCTATGGATTCACCTTCTTGATATATTAAGAAAAAGCAACTGGCGGTAAAAAAAAAATCGACTGTTGATTAAATTAGGATATTTTTAGGCCCCTTAAAAAAATAAATAAACAATAATGAATCGAAAAGTACTGAGAACTTTCAAGTTTTTCAATACAAATTGGAATACTCTACAACTTTTGGGGACAAACAAAAATAAGTAAATAAATGTCAACAATTTGTGAAGTTGCTGAATGGCGATTACATATTTATCAAAAGACGTCGATTTCTGTTCTACGTAGGTCTAGGTAAGTAAGTGTAAGTTGTGTGTTGTGCGCCCCAATGGTAGATTATTTGTGATCAAAGACTATTTTCCCTAGTCGCTGTAGGTACATAGTAAACTTGAGAATGCAGTTTAAACTTCACATGAGATTATTCAAGAAAACAGTTTTTGAGTTGTAACCGATTTCGTGTCGGCGTGTGGGCTAATATTTTATTTAAGTGTAATCATAAATGTCCTGGCCTTCATTTTTGTTACTAGGATCAATAAATTATTTTTTTTTAATAGGGGTTTAAATCTAAAGACAAAGTGTTGAAACATTACTTTCTTGGACAATAATTGTAGATGAGTTTTTTTTTTTGTTTTTTTTAGTGGACGGTTGAACATATATTTGTATTAGATAATTTTATTAACGCTTGTTTAGCTGAAAAAGTTAAGTTTACTATGAAAGAGTCAATTCCCATTTCAAAATTGCCTCATTTAAGTATTAGAGTTTCTTGTCATTGCACTCTTGGTGAAAAAGTTTCTCTAATGTCGTAAATCAACGGATGATAAGATGTGTTCCTGGTGTGAGAGTTCCTGTGAGGGTGTAGAAGTACTTGTCATATTATCGTTTAATGAAAATGACTAAATAGTATAATATTACAGGTAGCTGACACAAGAGATTATATTTGTTGATCACAATTAGCAAGGAACAAGGATATTATCTGCGGAGGAAACTCAAGGCGCTGTGATACCGAGCCGGCATTGTCTAGGGCTCCTGCGGGTTCCATGGCCCCTTCAATGACCTTCCAATTAGGTTACACAAAACCAAAATTACACATTTCATCTCCCAAATAAGTCAGTTCCAACCAATAAATAATTTTTAAATATTTATTTCTCAAAAATAAAAAAATATGTTATCGTTTTCTGAAATTCTCGAGATTCTTTAATAAATCACGTATCATTTGAGGCTCCGAAAAAGCAAAAACAGTAATTGATTAGAAAATTATTAAATAGAATTAAGCTACAGCACTTCATATGTTGTATAATGCACCTTCCTTGAGATTCACTAAAACAAAAAAAAAAGAAAATCTACCAGCTAGATGTAGGGAAGGCTGGTAGACAGACGGCTCCAGCGACGCAGTTGGTTAGCTGGTTAGCACACCGTACTGATAATACGCGAGACCCGGGTTCGGACCCCAGCCATGGGATAAGTTCTCCTCAAATAAACTTGTTGAACTATTATTAAAAATAATTTTTTTTTTTTTTTTGACTTCAATAATTGATTCGCACCTGTCAGCAAGGTGCTGACAATCAGCGAATGAGATGACGGTATTGGGAAATGATGACATGTCAGGCATGAGGAGGGAAAGCACCCAACAGCACCCCCTTCCTGGCTTGATTCAATTACCTTGGCTGTCTAAGAGAGCAGATCTCTCATCCAGCGCCTTTTTAGTCTTCTCGTATCCATCCGTACTTCAGCCATATTACTGATTAGACTATTTGGGTGTCCGTTTAAATTATTAAAAAATCTTTTGTATAGCGTCGTTATGTGCTGGTCGACTGTTGGTATATGGAGGTCTGTATGTAAAGTTTTGTTAGTCACGTACCAGGGTGATTTTGTGATGAGTCGTAACAATTTTGATTGAAAAGTTTGAAGTTTTTGTAAGTGAGTCTTTTTAGCAATGCCGAATATCTGTGAGGAATATGTCCATATTGGCTTTAGTAAGTAAGTGTACGTATTTAATTTTTGTTTCAGTTTCAGTTTTGACGATTTAGAAAGTAGCGGGTAGAGAAGTTTGAGTCTTTTGTCAAGAGTCCTTTTTTTCATTTTGACGTGTGGGCCCCATGTCATCCTTCTGTCGAAAAGGAGTCCGAGATAGTGTACTGAGTCCGTCTGTGGAATTTGGTGGTTGTCTATATGAACAGGGGGGCTTTTGTTTGTTTTCTAAGAGTGAATGTGATGTGTTTTGATTTGTCGTGATTGAGTTTAATTTTCCATAATTGAAACCAGTCGTGTAATTTGTATAAGTGATGTTGTAATGTCAATGAAGCCTGTGTTGGGTCCTGATGTTTCGTGATAATTGCAGTATCATCAGCGTAAGTTGCAGTCAATGTCTCGTTGTTAATAGGTATGTCGTGCGTGTAAATGATGTAGAGTAGAGGTGCTAGTATTGAGCCTTGGGGTACACCCGCTAAGACTGGATAAATTGAAGAAATTTTCGAACCCTGCCGGACGGAGAAAAATCTATCGAAAAGGAAAGATTGAAGAATCAGATAATAAGTGGAAGGTAATATGGTCTTTAGTTTAAAGAGAAGACCCTGGTGCCAGACTTTGTCAAACGCTTGAGCAACGTCCAAAAATACTCCAGTTGCATACAGTTTTTGTTCTAGAGCCCCTGCAATGTAGTCAGTAACTCTGTGTAGTTGATGCGTCGTCGAATGGTAAGTGCGGAAGCCGAATTGGTGGTCAGGTAACACTTTTTGGTCTGTAAGTATGTCAACTAATCTTTTGTGTATTAATTTTTCAAATAATTTGGAGCATATTGGGAGGAGGCTGATTGGTCTGTAGGATGACGGGTCGTATATGTCTTTACCTGGTTTGTGGATCATTTTTATGAGGGAGTACTTCCATTATATTGGGAATTTGGACGTTCTCAGTATACAGTTGTAAATTGTTGTTAGAAATACAAGAGCTTTTCTCGGCATTTGTTGGAGTGCCTCAGCTGTAATTAAGTCATAACCAGGGGCTTTCCTTTTTGGTAATTGTTTGATTTGTAGAGCGACTTGTGAAGGAGTGAACGGAGGTGGTGGGAGTGTCAGCTGTAGTGGAATGTCTAAGGTGTTCTGTACAATGGTATCATGTTCTGTATTTATGAAATCAGTAAATGGTGTAAATATAGAAGAAAGGTGGTTGGCGAAGAGCTCAGATTTTTCTTTATCCGACACGGCCCAGGAACCATCTTCTTTTCGAAGTGGTGCGGATACCTCTCGATGTTTTAGCAGTTTTTTGGTATGCTTCCACAAGCTTCCATCTTCCGTCGAAAGACTACTAATGTAAGCGTCATAGTTTGTCCTGTTGAATTTTTGAATTTCTCTTTTGAGTTGATTATTAAGTCGGTTGTATGTTTGTCTGTCTGAGGGACGTCTGTCAGTCTGCCATACCTTACGCGCCCTTCTCTTTGCCCTGATCAAGTCCCTTATAAACTGAGGATATTGCGGTAAGTGCGCAGATCTGGAATGATTATGCTTGGGCATTGAGGAAGACCATGCCGCTTCTTGAATTTTTGATGTGAACATGTCTACAGCCTCTTCTAATTCACTTTCATGTTTTATAGAAACTGGGATGGAAAGCGACTTATCTAATAGCTCCCTGTATGCATCCCAGTCTATTGTGCCATTAAGCAGTTTTGGTCTTCTTTCCAGGTTAACCGCCTCATCCAGGATAATGAGTTGTACAGCGGAATGATCAGAGCAAAGATCAGAACTCGTATGTATGGTGTGAGGAGTTAATAAATAAAATAATAAATAATTTTTTTTTAATCTTCATTCTTTTATTCGCACCTTTCAAGCATTAGCGACAATCAGCGAATGTGATCATATAAAATAAATAAGTATACAGGCATTGTAGCCATAAGGAAGGAAAGTGCTCAACAGCACCTCTTTCCGGACTTGATACTAATTCAGAAAAGGTCTCTAATCCAGCCACTTTTTAGCCGCCTTCTAATGGGTATTTCAGTCGTTGCCAAGTCGTTAATTAGACTGTTGTGTTGTCCATGTAATTTAATAAAAAAGCGTGACATAAATAATTAGATTCGATAATGATAACAATAATAAAAGCTTATTGAAGCGGAAGGTTTGATGCCGACACCAACAATCACACTCCCTACATACCACTATCGACCCCCCTCCCCCTTCCAAACCCAATCTCAAAAGATCAGCCGTCATAGAATCTTCCCACCTTCGTCTCGGCCTAACCCTCAGACGTTTTCCAGTCCGCAAAGTACTCATCAATCTTTTAGGTAATCGTTAGCAGCTTAAGACACGCTATAATTCTGAAGTAACGATTATATTAACCTTTTTACCAATTTTCCGGTTGATTGAAATAACATTTGCAATTTTATTAATGATTCTGTCTCAATTTCGATTCCTGCATATAAATTAAAAATTAAGGGTCTATTTCGGAAGAGGGATGCCAGTGATTTTTCAAATAACTGTTATGTATAAAGAAAAAAATTTTAATCTAAATAATCTCTATCTAATTAAATTTTAGAAAACATACATATTTGTTATAAATAACTTTAAACATAAACGGAAGGTAAATCTCTGGATGAAAATCGGCGATGTTCTCCAAAATCTTCTAATACCTCCTCCTCCGTAAAAATTCACTAAGATATGAATCCAGTGTGCTCCTCCTAGTTCCACATTCTCTCTTGTTTCTTCGTTTTACTGAGGCCTTAAGCGATTCGCCCTTCTCGGTGTGAGCACCTGTGGTGAAGTCTATGAATGGTTTACTATTTAATGTTTATATCGCAATTGAAACAATTTACAATATGAGATGCACTTTGCCGCACACCTTTCTGCAAGGTATGCACCCTTTTGCTCTGTAGGAACAAAAGGGCCTTGTCTTCTGTCCTGATATGCTCACTCAAGTCAAGATCACAAATGAAACAATATCAATGTTAGGATATTCGGTAAGATTAACGGAACTTATGTAATCTGATTTTATGGAGTAACATTGATTATTTCATTCATTAAAATAATCAATGTTACTGGTAAAATCACTGGCATCCCTCCTCCGATACAGAAATATTAAATCAAAACTCAAATATTATATGAACATGGACATATATAAATGACCGATGCTGGGTAATGTACGTCAGATGGATGGAACACCTGTAGCTTCATCGATCGATAGGATGACCTCAGAAGTTAACAATACGTCAGGTCCGGAAGAATGGCCCATCTATTGTTTTCGTCTTCTGTTTCGACCTTGTCTTATCCTTGTCAGCTATCCAACCGAGTATATACCCGAGTCCTTTTAAAGCCATAATACATATTATTTTGACAAAAAAAAATCATAATAAACCAGAATCCGATAATTTATGCTATATCGATTCAGATAAGTAAAATTGAATTCATGCGAGCAATTCTGTGGAACTTGATAACAATGACTTCCTTTCTGGTTCTATAAGAATCACCGTTTTTCTTGGGGGTTTCTGTTGAATGAAGTCCGCCCCATTCCCGGTGCTTTGTCATGACATCCAAACGCTAAAAAGTCGTTCGTCACAATTTCCGACGGAGAACGTTTCACTCGAGTGAACCCCTAGTCAAGGATCGATCCTAAACCATAATGAAACCGACTTCCATGAGACAATTTCAAATTTTAATCCCACTGAAAATTCATACTTCAGTCCATTACTTTTTTATTTATTCATTCAAACCTCGTTATCATTAAATTTCTTTCAAAATAAATTTTAAAACGGAAGGCAATAATATTTCTTGTAAATTGCAATTCTTATCCACAAAAATTTTTTTTCGCGTAGTAATCATTGTGCGTTAACTACGTTACAAAAAAAAATAATAGTCTATTGTGCAGTATTTTAAATTTCTTTACTAAGAAAATTAAATGTGACATCCATGTGTAAATGAAACATGTCTTATTGGAACAAGTCTACGGAAAAGGAAAAAACATTTCCCTGTTTGAAGTTTTGATTATGTTTTTAAATTTCAATTTGTACTATCTACAGATAATATTTTATAATTTGTATTAATAATTATATCTGTAATTATATTACGTCGTCGATCTCTGGTCACTGGATTATCCAGTGGGACTCAGCTCTCTGATTTGGACGAAAGCGTTTAGCTTTCCTCTATGCCTTTTTTGTTTTGTTTTGTCATTCTCAAAAACATGTCTTCTGAAGCTGAAAACCAAGCTATCTTGTTTAATTCTGAGGTTCTTAAGTCTTAAATCTATCTTCTATTTTCCGAAATCACAGCGAATAATTGAACAGTTTGTTCAATACACGTGGAATACGAATATACTATAGTTGAGAAGGTTTGTTGAGGTAATAATAAACCTTGATATTAATATCCTCAAAGACAAACAGAAGTTGTAAGCAGGTACATTGTTAATTTTCCATAATGTTACTCCAAATGTTATTCTAAAAAGTTCATTGACTGGTTTGGGATATTGTATTAATTGTTTCTTTGTCTTAGAAGATTTTTATCTTACGTTTTCCTGGTTCCTTTCGCATCCTTTTCTATACCATTTCACTCATACGAACAAAAATAGACAGATGTAAAAAATAAAAAATAGAACTGAACAAACGGCGGTAACCTTCGGTTCGCTTTCGAATTTAACGATTGGACTTTGCGAGTTTACGGTACCCTATACTATATTAAAATCGAATTAACACTGGTTGCATGAATACCCTTAATATTTATGTATCTAATCCTTTTTTTTTTCTTTACATTGTCATGTCCCTTTGCTTTTTTGTTTTATTTATCTTACTTATCCGCTATTTTAAACTGTATATTCATTTTAACTGCGCAATAGAATACCATATCGTCACCTTATTTATTTCTAAACTTCTAAAGGGCTAACCCTAATATGGTCCTAACTTTATTATCCTTACTGCAATAATTTATTACAATAGCCATATTTAATCGAACATATTATAATGTTTCCTACTAATAATCAGTTACTGTTTAGTGGCATAGTGCATGGAGGTTTGGAATGTGCGCAGGCCCTTCCAAGTTTGTATTAGCTCTAGACACCCCAGCCACTCCACCGGTCCTATCTAAACATTTGTTTTCATTTGTAGAGCTCTGATCCCATATATTCCATTACGCTGTGGATTACTCTTCTATTTATTTTCTGTTTGTTTTTATATATAAATATAACACAATCTCCCACTGAAAGAAACAGTGTAATTTGGGTATCAATAGTGTTTCGGCAGATGTATTTTCCATCAATAAGGTGTCCAGTACTGCGAGTGAAGTATAGCCTATACAATTCAGTAATCAGTTCTTTGTTTTTATATGGGCGCAAATCTGGGGTTATCGGAATTAGCAGAGATGGTTGGTGTTCATAGATTTTTTTAAAAATAAATTAGCCCTCCCCCAAACCCATCTTGTTTTTGGGGCACTAAAAACATTTTGTCTTTACAGAAATGCAGGAATTTATTGCACCATTATTCGTTATATGTACTATATTGAGCTGAAACTATTATATAATTTTTTTTTTTTTTTTTTTTTTTTTTTTTTTTTTTTTTTTTTTTTTTTTTTTTGGCGTCAAGATTTGTTCTCAAATCCTAATTCGCCAAACTGTTCCTATAGACTTTAGAAAACTAATTAAAATAGCCTATATCAAAAGTATTACTGAATAATTATGATGAAAAAAGTAAAAAGGAGTGCTGACTTAATGACCACACATCTTTATAACGGGAAGTTTATTTCGTTAAGGAAACTACACAATTTATGGGCTGTGTCTTTATTTATTGATCGCAGCATTTCTTCACCATCATCTATGATCCGCGATCCCAGGCTAATTCTCCTCTGTTTCTCAAACCTTTTACATTGGAACACAATGTGTCTCGGATCTTCAGGGCATATGGTAGGCATGTTGGGCAATCACCGCTCTTAACTAGACCCATTAACTTTAAGAATTTATTCGTTCTGCCATGATTTATTCTTAATCTCGTCAGCTTAACTAAATTTGGACGGTTGACATGACGTTTAAGAGACGAGAACCATGGAAGCAGAGTTACCTTCTGGTGCACGTCGTAGTGGTCCTTACCTTTCGAGGAACATTGCCACTCGTAAAATTGCTGCCAGTCTTTCAATATTGTTCCTGTCACTACTCTCGTAATGTCCAATAATGGGATCTTGGCGTTATCTCGGTGAGACTGATTTCGATTAGCTGCTTTGTCTGCCTGCTCATTTCCCACCCATAGGCCCACATGACCCGGAACCCATTGGAAGTAGTATTGGTTATTGGCATTATGTAATATACAAATAATTTTAAAGGAAATGTATGTTTGTGATCTGTTTAGATGGAAAAATTCTAGGTGTTTGCACACAGCTGCTGAATCTGTTAAAATAACTATTTTGTTCAAAAAGTATGTTTTTTCAGCGTATGTTATGGCATTTAGAATGGCAAAAAGTTCAGCACTGAATATGCTGAATTTGGCTGGCACTGATAAAGAGAATTTCTGGTTCTTTTGGGGATCAAATAAAGCTATGGAGGTTCGGTTTTTAGTTTTTGATGCGTCAGTATACACTTGTATGTGTTCTGGGTATAGATCTGTTATTGTGCTTAGTGCTTGTTGTTTTAAACAGGTTGGAGGGTAGAAACTTTTTTTTTCAACTTTGCCAGATAGATGAGAGTTACTATGGATTTTTACTAACGATTTAGGAATGGGGATAGTGTATTCTAGAGGAGCATCGGAAGTGTGTAGAGGTTTGAGAAGGGGTTGTAGCTCGTTGATGATTTCAGCTAGTTGGGGGCAGAAAACATTACCAGTTCTAATTTCTTTACCAACAGGGTGTTTATCGTCAGAGCATACTTTGAGGATATATTTTTTGGTCAACCAGGTTCTCCTCAAGTGTATAGACATCTCTCCGGCTGAGGCCTGCATTGCATTGATGGGTGACGTTTTAAAAGCCCCTAGACATAATCTAATGGCAGAATTTTGAACTGTCTTTAGCGTATTGATGAGTGGAGACTTTGTTTGGTTGTAGATGACACAGGGGTAATCTAATACTGATCGGACTATTGTTTTATAGAGAGTAATCATGTTATATGGGTGAGAGCCCCAAGAGACCCCAGCTAAAGATTTTAATATGTTCATGTTTTGTAACGATTTATTACGATTGTTTTTTATATGAATTTTGAAGTTTAGTTTTCTATCTAGTGTTACACCTAAGAATTTTAAAATTTCGTTGCTTTTAACTTTGTGCCTATCGTTAATGATTTCAAAATCTTTTAAATTAACGTTTCTTTTTCTTGTGAACGGAGTAATGCTACACTTTTCCGGGTTAAGTTTTAAATTTATTGAAGAGAAAGATTGAGATAGCGCGTCCAATGCCGAACATAGAGCGACTTTACCTTCTTCCGCAGATTTCACTACAGCGTACACTAAAAAATCATCAGCAAATTGGATAATTTTACACTTGTCTATTGAGCTATTTGTAATATGTTCCGTGTAAAGATTAAAAAGGATTGGACTCAGAATATCTCCTTGGGGCAGCCCGTTAAACGTATCGAAAGCTACTCGACCTTCCCAGCTATCCAAGAAGTAAGTCTGATATGACAAGTAATTTATTATCCAGTGAATAATTTTATTCGGAACATTGAGAGCTTTTAATTTAGACAACAAGGTTTGTATTTTAACATTATCATACGCTTTATCTATATCCATTGGTAACGCACAAAGGATCTTTTTTTCTTTGTATGCTCTGTAAATGTCATTGGTTAAAAGCCATATAGCATCTGTAGTGGACCTATTTTTTCTAAAACCGAAGCAAAAAGGGCTCAGAATATTTTTTGTCTCAGCGAACCACTCCAACCTCGTTTTAACGATTTTATTGAAGACTTTAGCTAAACATGAGATTAGCGCAATGGGACGGTATGATGTTATCTCCGAAGGATCTTTACCAGGTTTTAGTATAGGGAAAATGAGAATATTTCGCCAATCAGGGAGTATTCTCGCTTCCTCCCATAGTTCATTATAAGCTAGGAGTAATCTCTGCTTCATGGTATCCGGTAGGAGTTTAATCATATCGTAATTAATTTCATCCATACCAGGGGCGGTTCCAGTTTTCCCTTTCAGTGCTGCTTCAAGTTCCGTTAATTGATAATGATATTGGTCTGATCGGATATATTGTACGTGAGATTTGGATTTTTCAATTCTATGAGGGATTCCGAGTAAAGTTTTCCATTTAATCTTTTGAAATTGCGCGATGGTTTAAAATTGTGTAGAGAATGAATCCTGCAATTGTTTAATTCTATTATTATTTGTAAATGGTCGCTACCTTGGGTTTCTGGGGTGACAGACCAGGTAATGATATGGTAGAGATCAGCAGTAGCGAAGGTAAGATCAATTACAGAGGGTCTTGATACAGAAGTTCCTAATCTTGTTATTATTCCTGTTTCATTTAGTAACAATAATGGACTATTCTGTATAGCTAGCACAAGTTCATCTCCTCTGGGTGTGTCATATTCTGAAGAGCCAAAAAATGAGGAGTGAGTGATAAAATCTCCCCCCAAAAGCAAACTGCAATTAGGGTATTTAGTATGTAAAGAGAAAAGATTTTCAAGATTTCGAGGTGATGGTCGTCTTCTGTTATCCGGAGGAATATAAACAGAGACTACTATAATGGATGGTGCTGTGTTCAAAATTTTTACTCCTATTGCTTCTATAGTCCCCAAATTAGGTAGCTCTATGGTTTCATAAATTAAGGAATTATGGAGAAAGATTCCCACTCCTCCGTATCTGTCCCGCCTATGTCTTTTTATAATATTATAGTTTTGTGCATTATAAACCCTTTTATTATCGAACCATGTTTCCTGGAGTAACGCTATATGAAATTTATTTACATTAAGAAAATTATAATTTCGGAAAATTTATTATTTATGCTTCGACAATTATGTTGAAGTATTTTTAAGTTTGTATTGATCTTTCTGATTCTATTGTTTACCATTGTAAGTGATTGAATTGAATAGAAGGTCATAATTTTCTATTTAGTTGAAGCGTTGATTTTATTTACAGTTACTGGGATAGAAACTTTAAAGCGAAGTAAAATAAGGAATAAGGAAATAAAATAAAAAGAAATACATGGGGGGACGAGATATAGATTGAATTTTGGATTGTCAGTGCTGTATGGTATACCCTTGAGAAATGACTAAAGAGAAATAGTTGAAAAGATGAAAGAGCAACTACATAATTTACATGTTTAATTTAGGCCCATGAGCGCTTTTTTGTAGTCTTAGGTAATATAAACATAATAAGAAATAATGTTATTAATTTGATAATAAAAGATAAATTAATAAGACATTAATAAACTCAAATAAAAACAACATTGAGTTCCAACTACATTGTTTTGTGAATAATTGCGAGTGATTAATACGGCGGGGTAAAATAATAATAAAAGAGAAATAAAAATGAAATAAAAGACAAATGAAGAACATTAGAAAATCTAGACTAAACTATCGGTGTTTCAACAATATTAGAACAAATAAATTTTCAACAACTTTCAATGTTTTTTAGAATGTAGAAATGTTTTTATGTCCAATCTTCATTAAGGAATGTAAAATAAAGGTTTGGACTGATTTAATTTTTCAGTTTTGACCCATTAATGTCCCAGAGGTGCGTTTACGAAAAATTAGGTTCCTGATAAGCAATAATTTTCTAATTTATCAATCATACATTTTTGTCATATATCAACGTATAAACAGAAATAAACGCCACAAATTCATATTATTCCTACCCATGGGACTAAATGAGTTAAACATCTTATGTTTATAGAGGCAACACCTGACAGTAACTGTTAATGTCATTGTTTTTGACTTATGTTGTTATGCTATATTATATGTTTATATAATAATTGTTCATGAATGTTATATTTTGAATAAATTTTTATAACATTTCTGTAAAATAAAACATAATTATCTATCTGTTTAGATATATATATAACTCTTTTCAGTAATTAATCGTATATTCCACGCTGAAAATATCTGCTCTGGAGAATTTCTAAAGATCTGCTTGAAAGTCCTCATTCAATTATGACTCGAAAAAAATTATAGCTTCTGATTTCTGACAAATCAGATTTTGTAAACTTTCGAAATTTATAGGATTTTTGCGTTTACAAAAATAAATGAAGAATATTTCAATAATGTGCACTTTATGCTTTCATTTACAACAAAAATTTTATAATAAAATAAATCATGTGGCCCACGCCATTCAAAAGTCGTGTTATTGATACTTGGTGGAAACTAAATACTTGAAAAGAAAAGGGGGCAAAAAAAGAAAAGTTATAACCGGACAAACATAACAGTTAAAAGGGTGTAACTGGGGGCTATTAACTTCTCACGTTTTATGGGGTCATGGTTAACTGTCCTAGCGAAGCAAAAAGGCTGAAACGCTTTGTTTATATTCCCTTCGGACGTCACAAGTTGAAACATTCTGCTGTAAAATTTTATGTCGAAAAATAATTTGGTTTTCCTTTTTTATTTTATTTTTCTTCAAATGGTTATCTTCTTGAAAAAAAATAGAAAACAATTTTAAATCCATTCTTTCATAATTGCATCTCAATTTTAAATTAATACCATGGATGATTATCATTTGGTGTTTCCACATCGTATCTATAAAAAATTATTTTTACATCCCTAAATTGTCAGTTTAAAACCATTGCGAACTATACCCCAAACCGGTTTAATAAAATTATTTTTATAATCGTGCTTCTTTATATTGAATAACATTATAACATATTTCCCTACATAGTATACATAGTAACATATTTCCCTATAACTTATATTTATATCAACACTATAAAATTTAATGTTTTTTTTTACTCTATATATTTTTTATATTCTTATATACTAATCATCTACAGTCACATACATCTACGAATAAATAGCATCGACATCTTATCCATTTAAAATGTGTGATTCAAATGGAAAAATTCATCTGAATAATATATTCAAAATATAAAAAATTAATTTTTAAAATGAATCATTAACTTTTGATTCACCATTTTAAATTTAATCTATGATAATTGGTTTTATATTCCACGTTTCCATGGATACATGTTGTGAAAATTTATTTTTGGGTCTTGTAAGTCTATTTTATCAATTAATATTTTTATTATTTTTTTACTAATAATTTTTTTTTGTTTCAGGTTACGCGCTTTATTGCGACAATTACAACACGGTGAAATTTCCGCCGATTTGTTAAGCAAGAACCTTATGTTTGCTGTTAAAGTACTTGAAACTGTTTATATTGACGAAACTAAGTAAGTTCTTCATAAAAATTATAATTGTAGAAAGTGGGTTTTTGTGTAAATGCTTAAATGTATATATATATATATATATATATATATATATATATATATATATATATATATATATATATATTTATTTATTTAAGAAATATCAATCTGCTTAGATCTTTCTTTTTCTTTCTTTTTTTTATTTCTTATACTATTTCAAAATTAAATTACTATGACTGGACCTAAAATTATTGGTAACAATTATTCATGTTTGATTTTTGTTTCTTATCGTGAGGAGTATAATCTTATTATAATTTGGAATCAATTTGTGATTTTGTAAATCTCTTCGGCTCGTTTTGGTGGTTCGGATGTAGTTTTATTTTATTTCTATTGACTTCAAACATTTCAATTGAATAAGTTTTTAATCTTACGGGGTATATGGACTCAAGTGTATTACAGATTAATAGCCTAAATTAATATTTTGATTTCTCCCCCCCTCCCTTTCCATTTTAACCCTATGGGAGGATCGTGTATTTCTAAATTTTACAGATTCCATGCTCTTAGACATACTACCTGCATAGATGTTAACAATTTTTTTTTACAATAATAGTAAACACAGATTAATTAATATTTTGATCTGAATTCATTTTAACTGGAGTGCGGATTTTTCAAAATGTGAATTAATGTCGCTTATGGGTTTTTAGGGACCGGGACAGCAATTGAGAGCTGCCATTGGGTAGGAGGGTAAGGTTTCTTTGGATATCTTTGATAGTCTGTTAAAGATCTCCTCAGGGTCAGATAGACCCTCCTGCGACGTACCCAACTTCTTAAATACTTATACTGTATCATTGCTAAAGCTTATGCGATCTACGGGATTGGTTTTATAGAAAATTTAATAACCACTCCAAGGATTGTATGGCAATTCAAGATGAAATTCATATCTTATGGGTCAGGCAAACATATAAATATTCTGTGAATAACTTTCTTATCTATTTTTTCCAGTAACGTTTATTAAAAGCTAAAGAGTTTTTCGAAGAAAAATTTGTACAAGAACCATTGGAGCCGTTTTGATGGTAGAGCCTTTAATGGCTAATATCCGAAACACGATGGATCCACGCGTTCATAACTTGATTGTGACACTGACACTCGTACCGACAGGCCTATGGTTAAAGTATATGAAGAAATGTTGAAGCATCTCTTGTTCAAATCCACTTTTATCACAATGACATACCACCGCGATGGTTAACATTTGTTAACGTAACGGCTTACCCCGGACTTCTGGGTCTCACATTTGCCTGAATGCCAAGCTCCAGAGACATGGAAACGACTTCAACTTGCTTTACTCCAGCTACACTGGGAATGTCCCAAATCTTTCTATGGGACTCGATGCCGAGCTATCGAAGGATGAGATTCACATCCTAACAGAACAAAACCGAAAATAACTTTTGAGAATTACGTGCTTTATACACACAAACTGTTGTGAACTGCAGCTGGCTAAGGCCATTAGAATCCATGGCGAAGAACACCACTTCCTGTACGGCCCCCGAAAACCAAGTCAAAGTTTAAGCTAGGGACGTTACAACACCATTTAAGCATCGATATTTCTGTCAATTGGTTCCTTTGCCATAGTATCCATACTACGTTATTGCTAATTAGCAGAGATGGAAATCATAGACAGGACATGAAAATAGGTTCATTCGGATCACTTAGTGTAATGCTATACACATAGTACAAAACTAATACTTTTAACTATTTTACGGTTATCCGCAAATGCAATAAAAAAAAAAACAAGGAGTGGCGCAACTATTCACAAAATTTTCAATCTGCAGTCTGCAACTTGTTATAATTAAATGTTGCATTCAAAGCCAAAGCAGAATGACAGTTGCTGACAAATGGGTTAGAAAGGTTTATAGGGAGGAAATATATTTTATAACTAATATTCAAATCCATGTGAATTGTTACTTATCATTTTTATAACTTACAGTGTGCACAAAAAAAGAAACAAATGAACATGCAATGAAAGAATTAAACTAGTTTTCATAAAGTGGACTAAAAATGAAATTATAATACATATAATATTAGACTTCACACGAGTGATAATAACACACAGGTCTCAGTAGAATATAATAATATCAAAGACATAAGAATGCTATGTATACATATGGTACAAACTAGCGATCGGAACGGACTCACGGTTAGCTCAGTGGTAAGAGCGCTGCGACGTAGATGCAGAGGACCTGGGTTCGATTCCCGGCCATGGTCGAATCTTTTATCTTCTAATTAAATAGTTTATAAATTATTAATTAATTATCTAACGATAACTAATTACTACATAACAACATACAATGTATATATTTGACGTATGTCAACTAGATCCCGCGTCTGTCTGAACAATTGTTCAGCCCCCCGGTACTTCGCTACAATGTGGCGAGACCTGGAGGGAGGGATCACAGAAAAGAAAGATTCGATCACGATCAGAACGGACTCAAGGTTAGCTCAGTGGTAAGAGCGCTGCGACGTAGATGCAGAGGACCTGGGTTCGATTCCCGGCCGTGGTCGAACCTTTTATCTTCTAATTAAATAGTTTACAAACTAAATAAATTGTATTTCAAATTCTCTAATAATAAAGAGAACTTTTATTCCGGAAACAAAGTATCGATATTTCGATATATCCTAGTATCGATAATTTTGGAGAGAAATAGCAATCAATTATAATTTTCCACCACATATTACATAATAGTAAATCCATTATAGGAAAATGAGGGTACAAATAAATGAAAGCATCCAGTTAAAATAAATTAGGTTATAAATAGAATATTTGAAAACGAACATCTATCAAGAACTAAATACAATCATAGATGTCAATAAGCTTATTGTAATAGGTATATTATATTCCATCCAGTCTTGCACGCATTCCTTTTTATTCAGCTATAAATTTTAAATCAGCTATAAATTTTTAAAATATAAACTTAGTTCCTTCTTACTTGTATAACACAAACAGCCTACTTCATTTCTTAGAGGTGTAAAGTATAGGTATATTAATGGGATTTTGCAAAATCACAAAGTAATAATTGGCACCTTTTCTATTATTACAGTTATAAGTAATATTTGCTATTACCAGTGATAACTGTTACTATTTTGTAGTGTTTCCCTGATTTTTATTTTGTAATTTTTTAGTACAATACATTCGATCTCTCATTCTCTATTTATTCCAAAACTCGTTACCTTAGGACATTACAGGTATCATGGAGCATATTTATCAATCAGGATAAGTATGAGTGTTACAACTGGACAAATGTTACACTTATGCTTAACAGACCTTATCAAAAAAGTGATAACCAAAGAGTTATCTTATTTTATGGCATATTTATATTCAACAATCAATATTGTAACACTTCTGTGGGTTAACAAATATTTATTAAACGAAAATATAACAAAATCAATGCCAATCGAATTATAACAATACAAATATCCGAGCAGGTTACAAAAATGATAACTTTATAGCACACAAATCATATGGCTTGAGCTTCACAGTCAAGACAAAGACTCAATCACTGACTCATTCAGTCGCCCGCTCCCCATATGTAGTCGTAAAAGGACCGGCGTGGAAGGTTTCAGACCTGTGTGGAAGGGTCCATGCCTGCGTGGACTGGGTTCTAAAGATCTAGTCCTAAACACGAGCTCTGACGGTTTTTTCCGACCGCTAGTTCGTTCCAACAAGAGGTCTGGGATTTTAACCATATGTTTTTATTAAACGATTTAATGGTAAAATATATTTATCATCAGCCACAAAGGTTTAATGAATATTTCTGATATATTAGAGTTGCAAATTATGTGACCTCATGCAGAAATTGATATTTCATATGGCGATGAGAAGTAATTTTACAATATGTTAATCAATTCATCATTAAAATAATCTTATCCACTTAATTTTAAAATGGTTCTGTTATCCATAATTTACCTTAGCCTGTTGTTGATTATTGAAGCAGATTTTTGATCATCTGATCTGAAAAATCATAAGGAATTCGTTAATAACTGGATATGATCAGTATTTAGAAATAATTAAGACTCAGCACCTGGTATAGCAGCAGAAGGCTATGTTTAAAATTTTGGCATGAAATTCTCATTTTGGCTCCTTTGTGTGAAGAAATCTCTTTAATATCATATCCTTTGTGATATTTTAATTTTTGGTTCCAGTATTTCATATTTAATTTATTTACTGGCCAGAGGTGTTTTCCATAATCCTTCACAGAAAAAATAAAATTTCATTTTGGGGCTGTTCCAAAAAGCATATTTTTTAAATGCTTTTGAATATTAAAAAAAAAAAAAATGTTCTGGTTTTTTAATTCTAGCACAAAACGAGGTACCATTCATAATACGGTATTTGACTTTAACAACAGCTTTTGAAAGGAAACATAAACTCGTACTACTATTACTATTTTTATTAAACGTTTATAATTCATTTTTAATGGTAACGAGTTTTAATAATTACTATTAGGTACCATTAACTCTTAATCTTTTCTATCTTTAAATGAGTGTAAGCTGCACCATCTTTCTTTCTTATGTGTGTAAGCACCTTAAATAAATAAAAAATGCATTTACCAGTTCAAGATAAAATCAGGATGTTGGTAACCCATGTAAAATATTATACATTGTTGAGTGGATGTGATGTTATGTATTTGAATGCAAATACTTTTTTTTCTAAATGTGTGTCACACACTATTTAGTGAATATGAAAGCACGTTTGTATGTGTGTTCCTAAATTTTCTATCTTTTCTATACTTTACTCTTTTCTATAGCAGTTATCAAACTATTTCAATGAAAGTGTGAATGTAAATGTAAAAATAGTATGAAAGAAAGGAGTATATGGACTTCAAGAGTAAAATATTTTATGTAGGATATATATTGAAAAATAAGTTATTATTTATTACATTAATTATTTAAATAAATTATTTTATACTTTCACTTGAAAATAATAAAATTTTTATGACAATTTTTGTTCTATAAATTTGTCAATTGAATTTGATAAACTATATATGACATACATCAAATAAATTTTTAAAAAAGATAGATTTGTATTATTAGAATTCCTACATGATTGACAAGATCACCTTTTTACGATTTATTTAATATTTTAGACATACAATTGAAGCGTGGAAATGCATAAGGGTCTAAGTCCCAAAAAAATAAACCAAAGTTTTTTTTATGCCAAGTTGTTGTTGTTAACATATATTGTTATATATGCCAAAGCCATTCTTCAGAAATGGGTATAAGTTATTGTTTTGTTGTTAGAAAATAGTTCATTGAACTTATGAAAGACGGCATGGGTGTAAGCACTGAACGTATTTCACCCTAGAGGGTATAAGTCACATCATTTCTGTAAAAATTTCCTAAGGCACTTATACCCTTATGCATTTCCACGCTTCAATTATGAACTAATCTTTTTCTAATGAACTTTTACACATTTCAAAAACTTTATATCTTAAAACCCAACTGTTGCAATTTCATCCCTAATATTTTTTTTTTAATATTTTTCGTTGTTTAAATTTTAGCTCAAAGAAAAAAACACTACACTCATACTTGGCACTTGTACAAAACCATATTTTTAACATGATTATACACACACACACATATATATATATATATATATATATATATATATATATATATATATATATATATATATATATATTAAATAATTGGTTCATTTTTATTATAATGTTATTCATGTGGTAGGGATTCATCCCATCCATATCTGCTTATTTCTGTTGGTTTATTCTGTGATAGTAATCCTTTTTTGTCGTTTTCATTGATGGGCAATAATTGTTTCATCCGTGCACTCTAAATTTGACTGTTGTGTATCAGGCAAAATATTTTTATCATCCATTATACTTAATACCCAATTTTTTTTTTTTTTAGTTTAACAGATTCTTTGTTAAAAAAAAAAAAAAAAATTGTTTGGTAACTACAAGATTTATTACTGTAAAATGTGGCAGTGTATTTTTTCTTTTGATACTAACTCATCAAACTCATTAATGTAACTACATGATTGAACTCTCTAAGAAATATTTAAATTTCATCAATTCCACTTTCTTTCCCCCTGACTCTCAAACCTATTGTAATACAGTTATTAACAAAATTAAGTACTATTAACAATTGTAAATTAATTTGTGTTAATTAATAGTTAATCAATAAAAAAAGTGTAAATTAATTACTACAATATTAATTGTTTAAACAACAAGTCATAATGAAAAAAGAGGAAGAAAGAGTACTTCTTTACTATTTACTTGTTTACAAAATTAAAAAATTTCTTATATTTAATTTTTTTATTATAAATTACCTTGCATAAATTATTTAAAATTTCCTATCAATATTAAATTATGAATTCACAGTTTGTTAAACTTGATAATTGTATACATTGTTTCTCCCTTTCCTAATAGTTTGTTTTAAATCATTACTGCCACATTAATACTGACAAAATCTGGAAAATTCTTTTTTTGAATCTGAAGAAAGGGAAAGTGAAACAAATTTTTGTATATGCATATTCTATGTGTGGCTTTTGTAAATATGAGTTTAATAAGTTCAATCATTTTAAATGAAAAATAAAAATAAATAGAATTACTATATGAGGAGGTGTAAACAACTATAAATCTTCGATTGGAAAGAAAAGTGACATAAGTCAAAATTTTAGTTTTTTCGATAATTATGCCAATATAAATAAAACATATTAAATTTTAAGCCACAAAAATGCCAAAAACTGTTCACTACCTGTTTACAGATTGTAACAATGAAAATTAAAATCTTCCTTTTGATAAAGTTTTATTTTGACTATTCACATAAAAGAGAATGTGTTAGACACTCAGCAAAAATAATTATCATTAAAAAACATCTATTTCCTTACTAATATATTATATGATCTTCAACTCTTCTAATAACTCCTGTCTTTCCTAAAGTTTATTACTGTTTAATTCATTGCAAAAATTTTAATGTCATGAACTTATTCATATCGACCTTCAGTATAAAAAAAAATATTCTGTGAAAAATATTGTTGTTTATAATTGTCTTCCAATTATTTTTCTTAATATATGTCGTTTATAACTTCAGATTATCCTTTCATTTTGAGCAAATTAGGAATAACGCCTTACTTTCCTATTTAACATCTAAATGCTAACTAATCTTAAAGCAGAAACTTATTCAGTTTAATAGATCTTCAGTATTTTATTTTTTATGTATATTTTTAAGGTAGAGTGCCATTTATAAACAAAATTTAGTTTATTTATCTTAAGAAGAGGTTTAAATTAACTCCCTTACTTCAGACATTAACACTAGAGTTATTAAATCCATCAAATTTTCTAGGACAATAAAAAAAAAAAATTAAGTAATTATCCTCAGATGACTTTTGCTGCAAATGATAAATTAACATTTATGAGAAAAAAAAGAATGATATTTTAAAATTCAATTATCAAGTGAAAGTAGGGTGGAATGCGTTATGGAAAAATAAAAAAAATTATAGCGGGAGACACGGCACTATGTGGCCGAGTGTCAGGTTATGTATGTGTTGTAAGTAAAGGAGGGCTGTGCCTTAGGGAGCCGAGGAAGAAGGAGGAAGAACTAAAGGGAGGCAGGGAGAAAGCAAAGAATAAAGAGCTGCCGACCAACCAACCACGAGTGCAGCGGCGGCTGAGGACACCGGTCTGGGCCTCAAGGTCCTTTCACAAACATTTGTCAAAAACAAAACACTACCCTCCTCCCTTGTCAATCTGTTTAGCACTGACCTAATTCTTATCCACTAACATTATTGTAAATATATGATACAGAGTTGCCAAATATGTTTATAAAAAAAAAAGATTTATTTCTTTCTAGAGAAATGTTTATCATGTTCTTAAATATTAGATATATACCAACAATTTCAAACTATAATTAATTAAAGTGAATTTAATTAAAACAAAACAATAATTTTAACTAAATATATTTTGTGAAATGCTAGTAACTAGTACTAGTAAATCTATAAGACGCCCTCCTGTGAAAAGCATTGAATTCATAACTCCCAGTTCCAGGTTCCAAGTACTGCTGAAGCGATTTTTTTTCTATCAAGAGCCCTCAAGCTAATCCAGCATTAATAAAGTACATATTGTACTCATAACTTGCTTGCTGAAGAAAAATCTGGTGTCTGATTTTGGATGGTGACCAAATCGCCTCCTTGAAACTTTTTTTTTTCAATATCGCGGGGTTGTAGACAATGGTGGTATGGATTTCAGTCATACCTATGTCAGTCAGCATAGATTTTATAGCAGTTCCTTGAAATAAATTTGGAAAGCCTCAATTTGTCCAAATAGTTGTATTTTTAATAGTAGCTAACTCCAGGTTATTTTTATTTATTTTATTTTTTGTTTAATAATTATAATCTAATATTAAACAATCAAATATGGGCCAGGATGGCCGAGTGGACAAAGGCGCTTGCAATAGGTAATCAAAGTTAAGCTACTTCGAGCGAGGTTAGTACTTGGATGGGTGACCGCTCCATTCGGGTGACCACCCGCCAATGAACACAATGCAGTCCAAGCCTACCCCCACCCCCGGGTACGTGAGGCCCGCCAGCCTACTGGAGGCGACTCACACCGACCGGGCATAGGACTGATGTACCTTCCCCGTGTATTCCATCGAGAATCACGGTGTGGTTTTCCAGGATATCAATAACCGCCCGGAGGCTTGGTACAAGGACGGTATGCTTCAGGGAAATAAATAAAGGTCCTCGGGGCCTGCTGACTCTGGGCTACCATAATCCTTGGACCTAGACCGGTTTGTCACTGTCCTTGAACCCGAGAGAGATGACGCCATCGGTGGGAAGGACACTGCCAAATTGGCCCCAATGGGATTGGTATGGAGCTATGGGCAGTCTGCCACTGCACCATGGTGACCATGGCTTGCAGCAACGTGAGGTTGGGCTACCCCCTCCAGGCTGTCTGCTCTCCTTCAAGCAACATAAATATCTGTAAGAAGACTACACTGCACGGCCAAAGGTCTCATTAGGCCTAATGCGCCAACCGAAAAAAAAAAAAAAAAAAAAAAAAATTAAACAATCAATTAATAAATTTAAAAATAGAGGTGAGAGATAGTCAACTGTTATTCTTTACGTTAGGTTAAATGATTATCAGGATTTTCAGTTTAAAACTTTTTTATTTTGGAAAGCCAACGTTTCGGCGTATCAACAAAGGCTCAGTCTTTGTATCAACCTGGACTCAAAAGCCCTGATGAAGATCCACAAGTTGGATCGAAACGTTGGCTTTCCAAAATAAAAAAGTTATAAACTGAAAATCCTGATAATCATTTAACCTATCATAAATTTAAAAATATTTAAAATAAAACACTAATATTATGATTTTAACAATTTAAATAGTTGCATTATTGTGCTAATTCCTTTAAATTCACCTAAATACGTCATTTATTCTATTATTATCAAATAATATATATCAGTTTAATTTTAATATATGGAAATTTACTTTTAAATAACCAAGCCTATTTTTTGAATATAGAAAATAGATATTTTATATTGGTAACTCTGATATCTCTACTAGTATAATTACTTAATTTAAATCCATACTATACCAGAAACAGATTGACAAGGAATCATTTGTTGGTGTGAAAGTGTTACTACATGTCACTATGTTCGCTATATCCCATGCCTGTTAATAATGATATCGTGGAATAGTGTGCTTATGAGGAGGTAGGATTCTTTAACCGTCATCACTCTTTCTGACCTATCTTTTCCTTTTCTCTTTATCTATCAGTTTGTCTTAACTCTCTTCTTCAGTTTTATATTTTACCTTCTCTGTAACTAAAGTCTGTGTTTTGCAGCAACAGCATCTGCACGTTATATACTACTTGTGAAAGTAAATCCATCTTACCTTGGAATCCTTTCTTTAGTGTGTAATTCAATTGTTGAGTTTATAATTGTTGTGTTACATCTCATATTTGTATCCTGAAAATTTTTAGAGCATGATAAATAGACAAATGGACTAGATGTTTTCTTAAGATATTTTATCGTATTAAAATAAACACTGGAAAAATAAAAACAATCCATTTTATTTCTTCATCAGGAGATGTAATAATAAAGTTTCATTAATTTTTTTTTTTTTTTTTTTTTTTTTTTTTTTTTTTTTTTTTTACACAATTTGATTGAAATTATGCCAGGACAAGACTTTTTGTAACTTCATAGGTCGTTGATGTCTCACAGTTTAGAATGGAGTAGCCTTATTTTAGTTACCTTTCCTCCAACCCTTTGCCAATGGAATGCTAATAAATCTATCAAAATTGGTCTTTTGTTGGTATTTGGTAAGTATTTGTCCATACATCAACTAACTACTATGGAATTGTAGAAAAGTGGGACCTTCCTTCTATAAAAGTTATATTCTTGAGGAAATACATGCCTACTCTTCATAATTTTAGTAATGTTTATTTTTTATTTGTCTCTAATACCCATCATAACAAGTCCTACTTCTGCACATTACTCTTTAATTAACACCTATTAATCATGTTTAATAATTTTATTAGTTTAAAAGTAATTCTTTAACAGAAAAGAATCTGCAATTCAAAGATTTTATAATTCATATGAAATGTTTGTTCGCGAATCTTTTGATAATGTTTTAAACCTTATGAACTTTGCTTCTTTTATAATTATTTTTTCCTAGTAAATTTAAAATGAAGTAGCTCATCTCCTATAAACCATCTGCAAATCATGGATATTTTTAAATTATAATTTGACAGCTGATTATTCCTGAAGTTTTTATAATTTTCTTCTACATTTACCATATATTTAATGTTAAGGATCACAAGATCATAAAGGATCACATTTTATAATGGACAGAATAAATGATAATTTAATTAAATATGATGTTAAGCTAAGTAACATATCCACAACAACACTACCTAAAATTCTTATTATCTGTCTGACACCAGCAACCTATAATGTTTAGACGGAAGAGAGAACTTCCAAAGGTTCATCAATTTTCGATCTGAAAAAAAAGGGGGGAAATATTAAAAAGGAGCTTTCCAATTTCACGTTTTGAATTATTTTCCCCTCCCTTCTAACTATTCCCTCGACACACTTTTAATTTATGCTACTTATCTAATTTCTTAGATATTTCAAGGTGAAATCAAAGTACAAATCATAGGATTACTACCATTGGAGGATCCAGGGGGAGGGTTATGGAGCTGCAGCCTCCACTTTGATTTTTTTTTTTCATTTAAAGATAAAATTTAACTTACTTACCTCTACTCTTACTTACTTACTCTTTACTTTGGGGCCCGGTGTGGCTGTGCGGTAAAGCGCCGTACTCCCATGCCGGAGCTGCGGGTTCGAGTCCCGCCCTGGGTGGTGCTTTTCTTTCGTAGGAGAAGTATCACCCAGTGCCATGGGTGTTAGTATGGGCAGTATAGGGCTTCAGTAGAAGCCTTAAAGTCCCAAAAAAAAAAAAAAAAAAAAAAAAAAACTTTACTAAAAGTAAGGTAAAGAACAAATAATATGCAGAAAAAGTAGAATTTTAGTAGTGAGAAATTTGACTTAAAGTAAAAAAGCTGATTGGCAAATCCAAGGGAAGGGCTGTGGGGTCGCCTCCCCCTTCATAGCGGGCTTGATCTGTCCATTAAGTATTTTATTACAAGTACAAAATATAACAATATTAATAAAAAAAATGGTGAATACTTTAATAAATAAAGTTGTTTCCATAATCCAACCAAAATACAGAAAGTTGTTTATTAACAATTTTAAAAGCTAAAAGTAAACAAATAAACCTCCTATTAAATCAATTTTCAATGTTAAATTAATAAATTAGTTAAACCATAAAACATTTGTATGGCATTATTTCAATAAACTGAATATAAATAACTAACCTAAGAAATTATTTTAAATTTGTTGAAATTATTGAAAGGAGCTATTGAATGAAGTCCATTTGTTTATTAGAGAGAAATTAAATCTTTTTCCTTGCTCTGCATGTTTTGTTGTTTCCTTGTCTACCTCCTGTTTCCTTGTCTTGGACCTTTCCGAACCAACGATGACTCAAATAACATGTTTATAAGTACACACCAAACGATTAGATGTCAATATAAATCTATCTTAATTATTCACCTCTCTCGCACGTTATCATTAGATCTTCGTAAAGATAGATATAATGTTAGTTATTTTTGGTTAAACACTTTTATGTTAATTTTTATGAAACAAAGCATGCAATAACACAATCAAGTACCTTGTAGAGTACTTGAATTTATTCTATCCTTACATTACATTGATATCATCAGAATTTATATCAATCAAATGAAGAATATATATAATCTTTAGGAAAGCACATATAAGATTAACATTCCAAGATGGTTCTCTTTTAGTAAGAGAAGAAAGAAAGAAAGAAGTATGTCATTATCCATGAATCTTGAAAACCATAATTCTTAATCTTATGTTTATTTATTTTTTATACTTATTGCAAATGAAATTCATAACTTTATAAAATATCACTTTTGTCAACAGGAGTAAGTGTTTTTGATAATAGTGTCAACATTTCTAAGACATTCTTGAGGCTAAATTGACACTATAGACAAATACAATAAAATTGGTATCTGAAGAATGGTAGTAAACCTGGGTTATGTCTAGCCTTAAATTTAATAAAATTATAATGTTTACATCAGAAATATTTTCAAATAGTAAAGATATCTTGCTATTTCAGGCATAAATGGAACAAATAATTTCTTTTTAATGTCATATTTCTTATTTAGTTTTGACGCAGAATAAAAACCCAAACAGTATGATTCAGTATGTCATCTAGAGGGCTAAAATTATTAGCTTATATTCATGAGTAGAATTATTAAGTAGTTAATTCAAAGCTGTTTAGGTAATCTTTAACAATCGGATTTTGGGAACAGTTCATATAAGTTCTAATATGATTCTAATTGACTGTGATAATTGTGTCCTCCTTTGATGTACTTGTTTTCTTATTTGCATGATTGTAATCAGTATGCATATCTGCATGAAGAATCAATACACAATTTAGTCAAAATATATATATTTTTTTTTTTGATACATGTGTTTTATGTATGATTTCTTTATGTTCGTTGGTTTTGGTTTTTTATTGATTTATTATTTTCTTCATTTATTATGATGGCCAGAGTTCAGTAAACTTGGAATCAAATATGTGAGTATTCACAATTAAGAGACAATACTTAAAATTTGGAGTACTTTATATATAAGGAAAAAAAAATCATTGAGTAGAATTTATTTGTAATATTTTTTCTTTTTCTAAATTTTGAATTGTTTTTACAAATGATATTGTCAGTGACCTATGCCAAGATAGTGATGGGCCTGCATTAGAGGGGTATGATTTAAGATGCTAAATTTCTACTTTTGGTACTGATAAAAAATGTTTGTAATAGGAGGCTGGCAGATGATGACGATGAGCTATCTGAAGTTCAGCCAGATGCAGTCCCTCCAGAAGTTAGGGAATGGCTAACCGCGACGTTCACTCGTCAGGTTGGGCCTACCAAGAGGCGCAGTGAAGAAAAGCCAAAGTTCAAGTCGGTAGCTCATGCTATCCGGGCGGGTATATTTGTAGATAGAATCTACCGAAGGGTCACCAGTTCAGCGCTTATGCAGTTTCCACCTAATGTTGTCAAAGTTCTTAAGGTGATTTTGTGATTTTTATTAAGAATTTACAATAATTCAAAAAATAGGTCTTTTTATTTACTATATTTTTTATGTTTTCCTGGAGAATGGAGTTGCTGTGCTCAATGTCTCAAGTTCGAATCTGACATGACAGGTTATCTTTAATATTCTGTCACAGATCGTCTCAGGGACCGAGAGACCCTCCTGGGGCCAACCTTGCCTCTATGACTATCACTAGAAAAATTAAGCGGGGAAAACTGGTTTTGAGTGTGATTATGGTTAAATCACCTCTTGCATGACTGCTGACCAAGAAACAGTACTTCCTTATTTGCAGTTCTGACCCATGATCCTTTTTTTTTTTTTTTTTTTAATGTTATAAATTTGATTAATCACACTTGCATAAGTTAAAGTTGAAAGCAGCACGAAAATAAAATGGGGGTTTGAAATTGCAAAACTCCGTAGTGAAAGAATCACTAAAAGATTAATAAACGCAGTGCTGACTTTGAAGCATCCAAGGGGTAGGCTGAGACAGAGATGGGAGGATTAAATTAAGACAGATCTGTCAAAGTTGGGGGTGGACGGCGGTCAGTGGATAGAGGCATGTAGGGAGCTAGTAGTGGTGTCGGCATTGAAACTTCAGGTATAGTAAGCTTTTATTATTATTATACATGGATATATTGGAGATATCAGTAATTATCCTACCAACCGAGGGGGGATGGTGTGTTTCTGAATATGAACAAGCTGCTTCTTATTATATGACCAAACATTGTGCCCATCAACAAAATATCATTAGAATATCGCTCGTTTGGAGGAAGACAGCCAAAATCCAAAAAAACTAAAATTTTACCGGAGAATCATATGTTGTGATCATTATTGCTATCTCTCAACTCTATTTAAGACTACCTTGACTGCTCTCCAGCATTGAATATTGGATTTAAATTTCTGTAATTTTTCTCAAAGGAAAATAATGTGATTTGATGTTCTCTTTTTCCAAAAGAGTGATAAGTCCATTACTGATTCCATAAATTATAATAAATCTAAATTGCCCTTGTTTCCTATGGCATTGCCATTTTTTTATCTGTTGAATGGGTCATTAAAAAAATATGGGTTATTTTGAGTAACACAGCCTCTATGCCTAAACTATCTGTCATAGAAAGTTCAAAAATTTTGGAGAGATAAAACATTCTGGCTGCTGTATGGACCCACCAATCAAAACACAAAAATTTGATATGATTCACAATGAACGATTGGTAACCACATCAATTCTCACTCACTACACTTGTCACATGGGCTAGGTTTCGAACATCTCGAATTTTTATTTTACACTAACTAAATGGATTTAATATTGAAAAAAGTTATTTTTGCCTCCGCAGTACTCTTCTTTTTGAGAATATCTGAATAGAACATGAAAAGAAAATTCTCTAACCATTCATCTTTTAGGTTTTATTTTTTCACACATTTTTTTCTCACACCCTACAAATTTTCTTAAATAGACTTCCAAATCCAGGAAAAGGTTTATTTAACTTTTTCAAAAAATTGCCGGAACACATAGCTTTCAAACCAAGTTAGTTTTTTTTTCATCGGAAAACACATATTCCTCGAATAAAATTGGTTTTGTTGGAAGTTCTTAGAATATTTTTATACTTTCTCATTACCTACAATACTTTTGTTAATCAAGTAAAGTCTTTAAACCATTAATGTTTATCAGTTCATGAGAACATATAGGTGCACATAGCGTGAGATATTTTTAAGGTGGGAAAATCTGTAGCCTCTCCAACTCAGAGCATGGTAACGTTCAAAACCTCACTCCTTACAACTTTATTACATACAAATGATGAGAAAAAATCAATTTTCTAGAGATTGAAATGAGATTGTAGAGCTCCAGTTGTAAGGGTTAGTATGTACACACAATACATTCCACACAGGAAATTTTGAAGGAAAATGTAAAGCAGGTCCACATCAATTTAATGATTATACTTATTTTGTTTACCAAGTGTATCATGGTGGATTATTAAAAAATTTTGTAGTTTTTTTTTTAAATTATTGTTTTTCCTTTTTGAATGGATCTTTTACAATATAGATCTATAACACATACTTCTGTTTATACTTAAACATAAGTTTGAAGCATTATGTTACCTGTTCTTTCTCGCTCGCTTAAAATTTTCAAAAACCGATATTTCATAAAATATTCATTAAAGCGTGTGCACTTTAATGAATTTAGAACTTGTTAGAGGACCAGCATTGTAGCACTTGATGGGAAAAGAAAGGTGGAAAACAGAATTTTTTTTATTTAAATTAAAATAACCCATAATTTTAAAATGAACCAAATACATTTTTGATCTACACGAATAAATTTGAGAAAATTGTTCATTGTCGATATTTTTTTTTTTTTTTTTTCCGTGGCTAAATGCACCGCGACCACCATGGGTCTATTGTGCGCCTAGGTTTAGCCTGAGTTTTAAATTATTATTTTTAGACTGTCAGTGAATTGTAGTATACTTGTTGGATTGACTAAGTCATTTGAACCTGGATCGGGTATGATTTCCCTGTCAAATAGCCTGAATCTTAGTCGAGCGAATCTATCGCACCAACAGATTATGTGATGAGCTGTTTCATTCTCTTTGCCGCAGAATCTACATATAGGTGGCTTTGCTAGCTTGAGTTTATACATATGTTTGTTGAGTTTATAGTGTCCTGTATAGATATTTGTCGATTTAACTTTCAGTCTCCTCTGGTAAAGGTAAAGGAAGCAATTATAGACATCTTATTGCCTCATTATAAACTGCACAAATAAAATAAGTAAAATGTCTTTGATGGACATGTGTTAAACTATTATTTCTTAGATTTGTGGATATTCAATCTTTTATCACTAATTATGTTGAAGACTAACCAGATTTATACATCAAGCTTATACTTATACTTACTACTAAAAAGAGCATATTAAATTATACAAAGATCATTCCAGAGTTAATTTTCATGAAAAAGAGTCCATCCAGTCTTTTACCGCTGAGATATATTTAGATGTTCACTGATCCAATTACATTTGATCTGTGTTGTTGAACCAGCTTTGAAAGCAATAGATTCCAATCTGCTATGTAATATGGTTATTTTAATATAAGTATTGAATGAAGACAATTACATTAAAATAGATAAAATATTAGGAATTTAAATTTAAATTTATGAATTTAATCGCCATTTTTATTTTAGAAGCGTCATATTTATTTTATTTTTTTTAGACTCTAGATGAATGGAGTTTTGACGTGTTCGCTCTAAATGATGCAACAAATCGTCAGCCAATTAAATATCTTAGTTACGATTTACTTAACAGATATGGACTCTTCCATAAGTTTAAGGTAAAACAAGTTACATTAGTAATGGTTACTATAAGCTAATTAATTTATTTATAAATTATTATTTATTTTAATTTTAGATGGTGCCAACAACTTTAGAGAATTTTTTAACCAAAGTTGAAGAGGGTTATTGTAAATTTCGTAATCCTTACCACAATAATTTACATGCGACTGATGTAGCCCAAACGGTACACTACATGCTTTGTCAGACTGGCTTAATGGTAGGAAATATTTTTATAATTTTAAAACTTTTCATTGTTCTCAGTAACTTATGCTATTACTGATTTTTTCAAGGTGTATTCATCCCAAGTTCCCCCATGCAAATTATTTATTTATTATCCCAAACCATTATTAGATATCTTCCATCATGATGAGAATTTCCATAGAAATCTTCCAGTCTAGATTTCAAACATATCTTTATATTCTTTTTACTCCTTTGCCAAATCGAGTACTGCTCCTCAAGTATTAGTAATCCACAAAATCTTTAATTATCTTGGTTAGCACAATGAATTCTTTTTGATTCAAGAATTTACTTCTCCTTAAATAATTATAATTATGGATACAGTTTTGTTTCGAGCATGCCGTGTAACTCTTACAGTTATGAGCACATAATGGTACATTGACCAAATATCCTAAGACAAAAAATTGGCCAGCTATTTAAAAGGTGGATGAGTTTCTTCATGTACCTCTTTTATTCCACACGGGTAGGCAAAGAGAACTAAAATTGGTCCATCAAGAAAGAACGATTTCCCAACGAAACTGTTTGAGGAATTTGGTAAATTGTGATTGCACTAGCTTTTCAAGAGGTGTTATATGGTTTGAAAGGATTGAGATTGGACGAAAATCTTCGGGAGAGTAAGAGTTACAATTTTTATTCAGATGATTATTCAAAGCCTTTTTTCCAGTAGGTAGAAATTGCTGCATTTTGAAGGGATAAGTTATAAAAGGTAGGAGAACCAGTTGGATTTCAGGTAGGCTAGTTATTTGAAAGAAATGTCTTCAGGGCCACTAGAATTAGTGTGATATTTCATAATGACAGATAGGAAGCCTGAGGGAGGAACGTCTGAAAAAATAAAAGTTACTTTCACTAAATGATCTTTTAGGCGGAGAAAAAAAAGGAGGGGTTTGAGAAGAAATAGAAGAGGCAGATATAAAGTTTATCTAAGCAACAAATATTATTTATGCAATATAAATAAGATAATGCAAAGTCTTATTTATGGAGGGCATCGCTGCAGCTATAGTACATGGTGCGTCTTCTTTATTCAAGAGTTTCTGGCCAGTCTACTTGATTTCTTTGATTGCAACTATGTCTAGCTTGAAACACACTATCAAGCAGTTTCTAGTTTCTGTGCTTGGAGAATGCAAAGTGAAAGAATGTAACAATATCTAATATTAAAGGTCCTACAGGCATTGCTGGTTTTTTCCCATTTATGAAAATCATTATCCGTGACTGATTTTGGTTTCTAAGAAATATTCTTCAGGTAGGATGGCTTCCTACTCACTCCATTTCCTAATGCTTGATCAATGCTATAAAATTTTATTTGTAAGAAAATTATCCTAAAAACACTGTAATGGGAATCTCATGTGGATCAGCTAAATTTTGATTTGTAAAGCTGATTTTTAACAATTTATTTAACAAGATAAATGGATTATTTGCAGGTAACTAAATGACCTTTACCTGCAGATTTTTTCGAGAAATAATGTTTAATTTTAAGAGGTAAAAGTAACTTTTGATAGACCTCTCTTTAAATAATTGGAGAAATCATATAAACATTGATAAATATATCAACCCAATTATTTTTAAAGTGCATATAACATTCGTTACATTAAGTAATTTCTTTTTTTTCTTTAGAATTGGTTAACAGATCTTGAAATCTTTGCTACATTGCTGGCAGCATTAATACATGATTTTGAACACACTGGTACAACAAACAATTTCCACGTCATGTCTGGTACTGAAACGGCCTTATTGTACAATGACCGTGCTGTATTAGAAAATCATCACATAAGTGCTGCTTTCAGGTAATAATTTAAAATGTGTTATAGGATCTTGAGAAATTGTTATTTCTTTGCCTGAAAAATTTCAAATATTGAATTAATGTCCAAATCCTATCCTAATTCATAGGTTATTAAAAGAAGAAGACTGTAATATACTTCAAAGCTTTTCTACAGAAGAATACAGGGAGTTCCGAACACTTGTCATAGATATGGTACTAGCAACTGACATGAGTTTTCACTTCCAACAGTTGAAAAATATGAAAAGTATATTATCACTTGGTGAAAATAAGTACGTATATACCAGATAGATTTATAAGGAAAGAAAATTTAACAGTTATTTTAAGATGCTTAAAGAGGTTATATCTCATTAATGGGTTGCTGTGCAGATTGATTAAGTGGCAAAATAACTATCAGTCTATAGACTTAAAAATCCATTATTTGTGATAATTTATAATTATGCTACTCAGAATATACAACTTTCTATAACCGTTAGTTTTGATCTATAGTGAGTAAAATGCGAGAGAACTAAGATTTTAATATTAGTTATGTAACATATTTTGTTTTTAGTGTGGATAAGTCAAAAGTATTGTCTCTTGTTCTTCATTGCTGCGATATCTCACATCCTGCTAAAAGGTGGGATCTTCATCATAGATGGACAACGAGACTGCTTGAAGAATTCTTCAGACAGGGAGATATGGAAAGGGAACTGGGCTTACCTTTCAGTCCTTTGTGTGACCGAAACAATACAATGATTGCAGAATCACAAATAGGTACCAAATAGATCTTATATTCAACAAAATAGTAACCTATTTATTAAATTGTTTTTTTAAACAACCAAAGCTTAAATTTTTAAATCTATATTTGGTCATCTACTATTTACCTAAGTTTTGGAATTAATTAAAATAATTTTATTTCATGAAAAAAAAATTTATTAATGAGCTTATCTATTCAAAAGAAAGATGTGACATTAATTTTTCCACTTCAAACTTCAAGTATAGGGTAAAAGGAACCATAAATTAAGATTGAAATTTTATTTTTATCAAGCAAATGTGATCTCTTTTGATTTTTACTTTCAGTTTCTTGATTATTTAAAAAGTTTTGTATCTGTTGCTATAAGTCTCTTAACCACTGTCGTTCCAGATGACGTGGAGGCTGACTGAGTAACAAGAAAGAGGAAATAGAATGGATTAATGGATTAGAGTGATATAGTGTTGAAGAGTAAATGTTTGGTATTTGTTTTGATTTTACTGTCGGTATGCTCATTCCATTGTGTAGAGTGCGATTTAAAATGTGGTCCAGGATGGCTGAGTGGGCAAATGCATTAGAAAATACAGGATGCTACAAACAACTGACAGATGATTAGAAACCCAAAGATATCCAGTTCAAAATTTAATAATACTAGCTGGACCCGCGCGAAGCATTTCGCGCTTAGATTTGTATCAGATTTTACTTTCAGGTTTAACATAACGATAAGCATAATTAACTTTTTTGTTGCCTCTTTACCACCCCCCCCCCCAACCACCCACGCCTTAAGGAGAAATTATTTTTCTACAGCAGCGTTTAATAGTTAAGGAAGGACTCCATTTTCTGACCTTCTTCTCTTCAAAACTATTTCCTGTAATCATCCTGGTAAATATGAAATCACTATGAATATTGCATAGTCCCTAAAAAGTAATCTTTCTACATTCTGAATTTACCTATCCTTCCCCATGGCTCAAATTATTTAAATAATTGAAGTATTAACGAAAAAAGTTAAATTTCAATAAAGCAAATAAATTAGTTTCTTTGTGTGCAAGAAGGCACAGACTCTATCTTATTAGTGGAAAAATATAAAACCTAATAAGTCATAAATAAAAATCATAGCATCTATACCATTAAAGTGCCCAATTTAGTAACCTTATTAAGGCTTTTTCAAAACCAGTTCATCAGGTGTTTTTCACGGTTATCTTTCTAACAATGAAGGGGGAGGTATTTTTTAAAGTGGCAACAACGACATGAAATAATTTTCTATCCATGGAAAGGCAACAAAACAATAAGAAGCCTCGTAAAGCTGAGGGGCGCAATCCATGGCTTTTCTTAAAAACCATAAGTTTCAGAGAATTAAAACGTCTGGCACGTATATGTGGAACGTGTATGGGCATGTATGCAATAAGCCCGCGAAGAAAACATTGAAATGCATTTTTCTCATTTCGATCATTTAATTTACTAAAATTCCTGCTATAAAAACGATTTTATTAGTTTTGAAAGGAAGAAAAAAAATGAGCCTCCAATTCGCATACACTCCGTAAAAGTCTGAATCAGACAATACTAAATTTATGGCATTTATGGCACGATAGGACAGTGCATTTGGCGAAAACTACATTTTTTTAGCTATTTGGAATAGTATACGTAAGATTTTTTTTTTTTTTTTGTTGCGTAATTATGGATATAGTATTTTTTTCATTATACTTCAAATAATATAACATCTATAAATATAAAATTATTGGCATGAAAATATTCTTTTGTAAACATTGTTAACTTTATTGTTAACTTAATGTTTTATAAACATGTTATGTTCTTTAAAGGAGTTAATTTTAACTTTGTAAAAACAATAGTTAATATAATATTTAAGACATAAATATCAAAATTATAGGAAAACATTAATCTATAAAATCACATATTGTTTGCTTAAAATATCTTTTGGATTAATCTTTTCTAAATATTAAAATTGAATTTTTATTTAATTTAATAATTTAATAGAAACAGAAATAATATTTTTATGCTGACGTTACATACCTTTGTTACAATTAGATCAAGGTATAACTATTATCAAACCATTTGCTTTAAATTAATTTTTTTTATTTCCAAAGAGACTTTTTAATGTAACAAAATATAATTTACTTCAAATTGTAGTACATCTATTTAAATAAACATTTATTGGAATGATAATCATTCATGTTTGAATGAAATCACTGACCTGTTCTTTTAAAATATCTTTTGAGTGGGTCTTAATTAGCAAAATCCATTTTTTCCTGCCTAGACATCGATTTCATAATATTTGACAAAATAAAAAGAATGATTGTGGTAATAATTATAACCCAATTTTTCTACCTTCGCTATTTGAAGTCTGAATCCAACTAAACCACACCTATTTAATTAAATTACACCACATTAAAGCATAACCGAAGCTTACATTTAAGAGAACAATTTTTTTTCTCTTTGATTTTTATTTTTGTGAAATAATATATGTACATAATTTATTTTTTGAAGAGAAAAGATTTGGCTCCGCCGGGAGTCGAACCCGGGTCTCCCGCGTGACATGCGCAGATGCTAACTACTACACCACAGAGCTCGGCTCCAAGTAGAGCCAATCCTTCCTCTTCACTGATACCTACTAACCGATCACGCAAATTTTGCGAGTAACGGGAGGTGGACAAAGTTTGTCCAATTTAAGGTATTTATTGACGTACGTCAATTTTAAATAATTTTGTATTAATCTAATCTTAATCTGTGGGTGACTAACTTTAATAATTTAAAAAGGTAGTCGCCCACAGATTAACATTAGATTAATATATAATATATGTACAGATATATAAGAAGGTACTTAAATAGTCCTTAATGTGCTGATCATAATTGATAAAATCCACCTAACGCATCGCTATGCCACTATGAATCACTATAAATAGATTTTATTTATTTCATATTTATTTCTGACTACAGTAGACTCCAGCTTATCCGTCCTCGTCGGAACCGATTCATTGCCGTTTAAGCGAGAGAGCCGGTCAATCCGGAAAAGTGTATAAAAAATCTGGTGCGTGCGCGCAACACACAACTTTCACTTACCAACTTATATTAGAAATTAATGCGTTGTGTTAATGCCACTTCTCACTCAGTTACACATTTTTCCACATTAATTTCTTATTTTTGTTTTCATTTGCGCTATAACAAATCCTAATTTCTTTTATTATTAAATAAAAGTTTTTACTTGAGATAATTCGGCAATGCAAGCATATAAATACATCAAATACCCAGTTTGATCAAAATCGTTAAAGCCGTTTTTGAGTAAATAAAAAAAACACGTGAAAATGATACGAAATTTTTTAAGTAAAGTCCCCCCTCCAGTTAATCAATTTTGATGAATTTTTTACATCGGCATATACATACATCAAATACACAGTTTGATCAAAATCGTTTGAGCAGTTTTTGAGAAAATCGAAAAAAACTTAAAAAGTTATTAAATAAAGTACCCCCTCCCTTTGAGCAATTTTGATGAAATTTTCGCTGTCACATCGCGGGTATATACCTAAACTAAATACCAAATTCAGGTTCGCACGGTTTATAGTTTTTGAGCTAGTCTGTTCACACACACACACATAGACTATTTCGCGGGACTTGGTCATTTGGACTCAGGGGACCCCAAAACGTGTATTTCCGTTGAAAACCGGAAGTCGAAATTTTTCACGATCGCAATACTTCCAATTACTATATATTTCATATATAGGTAAATGAAAGTAAAAAGCTAAAAAAATATATTATTATTACTTCTATATTGCGATAAAACCCAAAAAGAAAAAAACAGCCTAATTTACAAAGGTTATATAAATATTAATTAAAGAAAACTTTTTTTAGCTTATTTAATTTAACGATTTACGAAAATTTACACAATCAATCTATTCAGTTTTCACAAAATGTTTTTTTTTTTTTTTTTTCGTTTTTGCGCACCTTAATGTCATCTCATCGGTATTGTCTAAATATACGAAGTTATTTCTTCTTAATTTCTTTTTTAATTTTTTTATGAAATGGGTGGAGGATAAGGATTTTGTTTCAAGATCAATTTTACTTCGAAGAGACTTGTTTTACTGGAGTTCGGTCAACAAATAAAAAACAAAAGACTTTTTGTATACATTTCAATTTAATTAAGATCTATCAAACCGCAACATAATACAAATTTTAACAAAATTTTTGACCAGCGATTGATAATATGACAAAGCTATAAATGCTTTAAAGGATCTTAAAAATAATATTTTATCTTTCACAGCGTCCTCCTGTTTATCCGGAGAGTCGGTTAAACGGGAGCCGGTTAAGCGGGAGTATACTGTAATTGCTAAATGTGAGAGTGCTATTTTCTAACGCTACAAATAATTCTAAATCAGAAAAATCCACATTTATAGAACCTAAGCTCGACAGGACTTACATTTGCTGTAACGTAACACAGTAAGTAGTAGACCACGTGCTGCGGAGGGGCCTAAGCCAGGCGTTATCTCAAAACTGGTAGGTTTTAGGCCTTCAAAACACAAACTCCAGTTTAGTTCTTATAGGCGAGCGCAAGCGACGGTGCTGCAGCACAGAGGAACTAGAAGGAACTAGAGAAACGGGGATAGAAGCCGTACGATTACCTGGGATTCATAGGGTTTTTTGCCGTTTTTAATTTATTTTTCCATAATTAAAACCCGAATGAGCAAAAAATTATTGGAAAAATGTCTAATAGGTATTGCTCGGTCCCTCAGTGTTCTTCAAAAAAATCTAAAGATGTGTCATTCCATTTGTTTCCAAAAAATAAAAAGCTTCTTAAAGAGTGGATTGTAAAATTAAGAATAGATAAGCCTGTTTCGAAACATATGACGATATGTAGTCTTCATTTTAAAGAAAGTGACTATGTTTATCCAGGTAAATATTAGTATTTGACATTTTATTATTCCAAAATGTTGGTTTTATGCAAATAACATTGGGACCATGGTGTCATAAATGTTTTTCTTTTTTAATTTTCCCCATTTTTGTCTTACATCCGTTGTGCTTAATTGTTCCAAGTTTTCAAAGCGAAGCCTGAAAGTTTTGACAAATAAATAAATAATATGACAAAGAATCTAAGCTGTCATAACAATGATTGTATGAATAGGTAATTAATGTTATTACTAACCGAAAAACGTAGAGTAAAGTTACAATGATGTGTTTGCATTTACCAGAACTACCAACTTTACACGTAAAATGACAAGAAAATTGCTTATTATTATTAATAAATTTGATTTCCACTTTTATTTGATGGGGCAGTCCTTTAAAATTGCTAGTTTGAAGGCACAAGGCTTGTAAAAGAACTGTTTTTTTACTTCTAGATATTATTCCACATGTTATTATGTGGTTTGCATCAAGAATAGCCTGCCCTTCAATTAATGGTCTCTTAAAATTACCAACTATCTCTATTACATCAACTAAGTCTATCCCCGTTCTTTCCGACATTTTGAAAATGCTACTAGCGCACCCTATAGTCGATTGCGCCCGCCTATAGAACTAAACTGGGTCTTAATTTTCGTACCGCAATTTATAAAACCCAATTTGATCCGTTTCGATCCGTTGAATCACTACATTTAGGTCGATATTTTATTTTAGACCATAAAATGAACAATGAGAATGCGATTGGCAAAAGCTCCGTGAAATTCTGAATCCAACGATACCACATTCATGGCATTTGAGCACGACAGGACCTTATAATTCGTGAAAAACCGATTTTTAGGCTTTGTGAAATAATATATGTGGGATTCGGCATAATTCCCCTCTCACCTGACCCGGGAAACCCCGTATAGTGCAAGCCTATGTTGAGGAAGGGGAGAACAAAAAAAAAAAGTATGATTTGAAATCAACTAGTGCGCCTCATCAATCTAAGTACTTCGGATTGGAAATTTGTATTTTCTTAATGTGAAGGTGTTTTGCGGAACTTTGATGTTTTACTCCATATGTTCGAATAGGTCTTAGAACAGTGGTGTAAATTAGTCGCTTGTTTTTTAAGTTGAGTTATGATCTTCAGTCCAGGAGATTGGAAAATTGCTAGTACTGTCTGGTATGTTCTAATTTTTTTAATTTGGTATGTGCGAAATTCTTTGAAGGTATTGTGTTGTAGTTGATTGTCACAGGTGGACAAGTAAATTTTTGTAAAGAAAAACTGACATGGATAGATTCGGTGGCATTGATTTTCCATTTTTTGAACCACTTTTGGAGTTCAAAAGATGTTTTTGAGGGGTAAAGGATGCAATTGTAGAATTTTTGTGTGAGAAAATGCCGTGTCTTCTGAGAAGCTATAGATGGTGGTGCAGAGGTGTTCAGAGATATCTGATGTGTAGACAGGATAGAGAAGAGGGTTTAAAACACTACTTTTTGGTGTGCCCGCAACCTGAGAAAAGGGAGGAATCAACAGAAACATTGCAAAATCTTTTAAGAAAGAAAGATTGAAGAATGAGGAAGTAAGTAAAAGGAATGGACGGTTTTATTTTCCAAAGTATAACCTTGAGCCATACTTTGTCTAAAGTTTTTTCAATATCAATGAAAACTGTAGAGCATTATTCCTTTTTTTCGAAAGCAACAGAAACAGCATCTACTATTTTGTGACACTCTTGAACAGTGGAAGAACGGAAGCCTAATTAGTGGTTTGGAATCACTTTACGACTTTATAGGATCGGCTTTAATAGATAACTAAAAAGGTTTTGAAAATATATTTTCCTTGATTAATAGAAGTGAAATAGGACGATAAGATGAAGGATTAGTATTTGGTTTTGAAGGTTTAGGAATCATCTTGATTGTGGAAAGCTTCCAAAGAAGAGGTGTAAAACTAGGGTGATCAAAAACATTGAAATTTAAACGTAAAATACTAATAGAAATGAGCCCACATATTTGTAATATGAAATACCTTAAACTGTTATAGCAATACACAGTTTAGGCTTTGATAACGGAAGAGTTTTTACGCCTTTAAACAAAACAAATAAATAATAACAATACAAAGTTGACTTAATTGTTTTCATTCAATTACCATAAATTATAAAATAAATTTATCCCTCTTAATATTTAACGATAATGCATTTTCAATTTTTTTAGGTTTCATAGATTTTATTGTTGAACCCAGCATGGCAGTTTGTGCTGACATGCTGGAATTGATTTTAACTCCACCACCCCCACCAGCAACAACTACAAACACTCAACCTTTACAAGGAGCTACCGAAACTGGTAATAATGGTAAGAAACTATTTCCCAAATAATTGTTTGGGAAATTATTTCCCTGGAATAATCTTAATCCATAAAAATACAGTAGACCCTTGTCATTCACCCAACTCAGATCTAATGCGGTGTTAGACATCCTTTAATTTCTGATTGGTCTTAAAATAAGATAATACTATTATGTTTTATTTCCCACAGAGTTTCAAACAAACTCCCCCCTCTCACTCCCCATTGATTGAATTGAGGGAAAATAATCATCTATTTGACCAATAAACTTTCTACAAGTTGGTTCCTTTTAACTAATAATAATGAAAACAAAGAAAAAATAACTAAAGCAAATTAAAATGAGTGTTTTTCTAATAATGAATAAGAATTAGCAAAAAAATGTAATGATTAAATAATTGTTTCATGATTAATGATTACTTTTTTTACCATAGTCAAATATATTATTCTTTATTTCTTTATCATGATTACTTTGCTTAATCTTATGATGTGGGTGGTTTCATTTTCCCTTGATTCGTTTATAATGAGGGTCCACTCCACAAAACTGGTTTGCCAGTAAACTGCCATTTATAACCCACATTTAAGGATTTCTTTGGGAAATATAAGTTATTTTATATCATTTTTGGGAACCATTCTACTGGCTAATCTATTCATATTATAACGAAGATGTATATTCAATGTCTCATTTTATATTTAAAAGAAGATAATACATCTCGTGGAACAAATGAGAATTTAGAATAAAATATGAAGATTAATATCTTTTGCATAGTAATACCAACAGAGTTATAATGCTCTGTAGGTGTTGTAAATATTTATTATTTTAAAAACTACCAATTTTTATCCTCTGTAAATTGTTTCATTTTGTTTTTTTCTGCTATAGTTCCTGGGCCTAGTAAACCAGAGAATAAAATGGCAATTAAAAAACCTTGGGTAAGCTGCCTAGCAGAAAATAAAAGAATATGGAAAGAAAAAGCCCTTCATGGTAAATATCCATGGTTTATTCTATTTCTATTAATTACTTTTCATTAGGTGCAACTCATCTGTGAAATCAGGTACTCAACATCAGGTAGATTTCATTATCATAGGAACAGTTATATTAAGAAAAAACTTTATTATAAATTTTATCATGAAATCTTTCACCTTCTACCCGGGTTCTTTCTGTCCTTATTTTTCCCTATAGCACTATACGGTTTCCTTGAAGAGTTCCCTACCCATTTCCATTTTTACTTCCAAACTGACAGTTAGTGGTTCTCCATGATTCTTCAGGTTATCTATCATATGGTTGTCAAAGGATTAGCCTGCTTGGCCATCCTTCTCACTCCATAAAACAGACCTGGGTATCTTCCCTAAGCTTCTCTAAATTTGTGAGCAAGAGTCCCAACAAACAAAATATTCTTCCCAGGTACGTCCCCACCTGGACAAAGGGTTCCCAAAATGTGTTTTGTCTTACCTATATTGATTTGCAGACCTACTTGGCTAGCGATTGAACAAAGAGCATTCCAACAAGCCCTCTCTTCAACCATATAAATACTTGCCAGGCTCATATTCTCCAGCACTTAATCTTAGCCACCTCTTTCATCATGTAACATCACAACATATCCATTTTCATGATGTCTCAGCACTGATCCTAAAATTAATAGTACAACTCCCTATTTTTCCTAATGCAGGAGGTGTCCTGTCTTCACACACTCCACCATAAAATCTTCTCAATACTTTTCTATCAAATCTATTTTGTCCATTAAAATACATTTCTAAAATAATGAATTGAAAATTTGGTTAAAACAAAGAGCACTCGATTCATAAATTTGATGCACCTAATTAATGGAGGCTGTTATTCCATTGATATAATAAAATATGAATATTTGTAATTGTAATATTAAATTTACAATATGCACATTATTTAACAGAAACAGCAATAAAGAAGATAAAAGAAAAAGAAGATGAAAGTGAAGACCAGCCTACCACAAATCTGAAAAAAGAGGAAGAGAGTGACGAAAAAGTAACCTAAAGCCTGTCCAATATCACTTGTTGTAAATACACCAAGCTCATAACAATACTTTATAGAAATCCTATCAAAGTTAGTTTTTCTACTTATGTTTAAAAAATAAGAAGGCTGACCACCCGAGACTAATTATGTTAAGTATCTTTAAATTTTAATTTTTTTTCTCCACTTTTTTATAGGTTGTTACTTGTTAATAATTGTAAGTTGAATAATTGAATTAAGGGCTGATAGGAGGAAAAGTGATAGAAATAATTTTAATCTTGACATAAACCTATTGTAAATTTTGTATTTAGTGTTTATAGTTTATATCAAAATGGAATATATGTTCAATATAGAATTGTTAATAGCTATGTTAAATAGAAATATATAAACTTAAAGTTTATAGGGACCTACTGTATAAACTGTTAAAATTTCCAAAAGTGTCTAACCTAACTTATTTGTCCCATTTGATAGCGTTATGTATATGGCATATGTATATTATAATAACACCCCTCGTTTCCTATGCGCACATCTACAAAATATATTAAAAGTTACCCTTTAATTTCATGTTCAGCCTGCAATCGCCCAACTATTATGAATTATTTAAAGAATTACTAAAATATAAAATCTTTGTGATATTTCAAATGCACATTTATATCTACCTTACAGGGGCTAAATTTAAGCAAATATTAGAATAAGGCATGTATACATTAAATTAGATGTACAGTAATAGTTTACATCTATATATATAACTTTTCAAATTAAACAGTATTATGAAGAAAAAATAAATATTGTACTATAATACAAAATGTTATGTAAATAATAACATTTTTATGATGCAGAAAATATATTTGATAATTGTACTGAGTTATGAATACACCAAAAAAGTATTAACAAAAATCAATATTGACTTATCCTACAATTTTACTTATAAATATTTATTGCATAGTGATAATTTTCTGGATTTGAAATCATACAAATATGCAAACCATATCTCCAACTAAATGCATTGACAATGAGAATATGAAATGTTCTCGATATAAAATTTATAATTGTTTAACCATTGAAGCTAAATATTTTTTCTTTGCTCATTTATTGGGACATATTTATTATAACTTAGCTCTATATAAAGATTTAAAGTTATTTTATTATTTAGATCTTAATCTCTGTGCCTTCTAATCTTGTATTGTGTAGTAGGTGATTATATCCATTTTATACGAAAAAGAAAAAAGAAAAGTTAAAAATGTTATATTTTAGCATTACCTTGAGATATTTTTAAAATTCCTCTATATCCTATTAAATAAAAGTGATGTTTGACAGATATCTCATAAATATAAACACTGAACCAACTTACAATTGAACCATAGAAAACGTAAAGTACATTCAATACCTCCAGAACAGTGTGAATTGAAAACGCTTGGCAGCTTGATGATCAACCACAGTAAACACAAAGGCATTCAATTCATATTGGTATAGACCAATAAAGTCATACTGTTTCAAAATTTTCAAATTCAAAATGTACATGCTCCTAAAAGATATTCAATTTTAATGATCAAATTAGATTTCTATAATTCATAAAAGTAAATTTATAAATATAAATATTTATAAATTTGATGACAATAAGTTAATTCTTAAAAATACACATCAGCAATGCATAGTAAACTTTGCGATAATAATAAATATAACCTTTATATGAGTTGAGTTGTTAACAGAACATCAACTAAAGGTCAGGCCACACATGTCCGCACCGCAACACTAATATAGGTTATGTTCAGAATATTTTTAATTTAACTTACATATTACCTTTAGTTATGCCTAAAGGTCAGGCCACACATGTCAGACACAGGCCACTTTAGGCATAACTAAAGGTAATATGTAAGTTAAATTAAAAATATTCTGAACATAACCTATATTAGTGCTGCGGTGCGGATCCGGTGCAGACATGTGTGGCCTGACCTTAAAATGTAGGAACAGGCAATCACATTGCAAATAAATAACTCAATATCAGATATTAGAGGTTGAAATGCTCTTCATTAATATATCTTTAAGAATGAATTTTAATATTTGTTTCATTTTTTTTTTTTTACAATATGAATTTCCAAAATTAAGAATTTAATATTAGCTTTGACATAATATGTAGGTCATACACTTTTATGTGGGACTTAGGTGGCACTGAAATCTACATCTATTTCATTTTTCTTTTGGTGATATATTTTGGTTCTATTTATAAATTATTTGATAACGGTATAATCGAGGCTGTTCGTCAAACATTAATAATCAATATCACCATCACTGACATCTAAATTTTATTTTCTCTGGAAAATTTAAATACACGTAGATATGTTAAATATAATTACAATTATAACAAATAATGAGATTATTTAATTAGTGATTGCTCCAAAAACTCATTGATTTTTTTTCACCACCATTAAAACACTTGTGACATCAATTTCATCCCAGGAGTTTGCAAAAATATTAATTTTACTTTTTTACATTTGTATAATTATATTTACAAAAGTCAATTCATGTTGGTTTCATTTCCCTTTCTTTCTTCTTAGGTATCTATATTTTAATTCTATATAAATATTTTTTGTGGATTTATATTTATTAATCTGCTCATATAATGCTTTTTATTAGAAGCTATCATTTAGGCCTAGCACATAAAAGAAAAACGAGTAGTTAATGTATAGTTTCTGGTATACCAAATTGATAAATTGTGAAAAAAGATTATTTCTTGATGTTTTGCATTTTCTATTGACACTGTTCTATATTTATTTTAAGCTAAATGTATTTTTACCCTTTTACAAAATGAAAGAAACTTATTTGAATTATGAGAAGCACTATTCCTATATAAAACTGTACCACAAAGTAAACTATCACAAACAAATTTACTTTATTATTGTGTATTGAAAGTGTTATGAAATACTAGTATTTACAATAAAATTTAATAATTAAAATAAACTAATATTTAAAGGCATACAATAAATATAATGTCTTTCCATTTACTGGTCTGGTAAAAATAGACTACCCTTATGTCGGATTTGATAGTTTACATATGAGGTACAGAAATGTTCATGGCCAAGATATTTGGGCACTTATTGCGAACTGTTGTATAATATGTAAAATTATATTTGTTTGTTCGTTTAGAATGTTTATAATATATAATGTTTGCAATGTGCATAAATAGGAGTGTGTGTATATATTGTCAGAATCTAAGTTCCTTTGTTATGATCAGGAAAAAAAGTTATAAAAAAAATACAGCTTATACAAATAATTACAAAAAAGACATTTATCTCCTTTTTTAAAAAATGCTAAATAATCTGTTGTTAAACATTTGTGGTTCTATCATTAATTTATAGGCATAGCCATACCCGACTACAAAGATATGTTAATAGCACTGAATTAATACACTCGATTTTTTTGGTTTGTAGTTTTTGTTTTAGAAAAATAGTAACAGTTTGTGATAAAACATATAATTTCATTATTATTTCATAGTAATCATTAATGGCTTCCTATTTAAGAGTGCTTAAAAAAGAAAAAATACAGAAAATTAGAACTAAGAGCATTATTGTAAAAGGAAGAAGTTTATTTGTTACAAAAACATAGAATAACTCTTGAAGTATTTTTTAAAAGCTTCAAAATGTTTCTGTATTTCCTGTTTAGTTAAAATATTATTTTAAAATATTCTAAAACATAAAATGAATTTAACCTATTAAAATAGAGCCTGACTTCACAGCTAATTATTTGTATCAAAGGGACCACAACTTAAATGAAAAATAACTTTTTTTTGTAAAACTCTATTTTTGCCTTAGAAATCAACATATGTTTTAAATTTCAGTAACCAAAAACTATTACATAATACCAATATATCTAATGAGGTATATCATTTTAACATTTATTTCTTTAAGTTGATATTTTAATTTTTAAAACATACTTGTATATATTGTAATTTTGTCCCTTTTATAGAAAATAAACAAAAAAAAAAAAGTCTTATTCTAGTTTAATTAGAACAATATTGTTATTTAAAATTCTGCCTAATGATCCCAGTCAATCATTGCTTAGTTTTACGTTGATATGAAAAATAAAAACAAAATATTTACTAATTCATGAATTTCAAGCTCTAAACCATTCACAATACCTAAATTCCACAAGATGGATAGTTGTATTTTTTTTTCTTTTCCTGAAACATTTTTTAAGATACATAACTACAAAACTTTATTAGTCAGCATCCAGGAAAGATCTTATACAATGAATGCACATATCATCAAACTTCGTATATAAGAATAGCTAATAAAATAGTGTAAATAAAAACAACTTGAAACATTATATCTTGTCAAATTATAGTGACCGACTGAAGTTTCGGCCGAAAAACCAGGTTTCAGGCAAAAATCAGATGAATCTTCAGCTAAGCTGAAACTTGGCTAGTTGTCAGATGTCCCCGAAAAAGGAGTGGGACTACAGATTTAATATGGACCCAACTCGTTCATTGCCTTCTGCTCCCTTGAATCTTGTCAACTACCCTTGAATTGGCATTTGATAACACATGGATTTCTCTAATACTTTTGGTATCTTTAATTGATCAAAAACTTCATGATAGTGTCAAACAGGGATGTGTCATGTATATAAATCAAGTCTTAACATGTAAAGAAAAAATCTGGTGCGTGCTCGCAACACACAACTTTCACTTACCAACTTACTTAGATTAGACATTAATGCATTTTGTTAACGGCTTTAATTATGAACAATGGTCTGTCATTAAAGGCGTACTCCGCATGCTTGGGCTCAACGAGTTTTATGAGTTGACTGAATATTTTTCTTTTTTTCTCCTCTTTATGTTTTCTTTATTTTTATCATATCTCATATTTAGCCATTTCTTATTTTTAGGCGTAACGAGAGACAGTTAATTTCTCCATGTAAACAAAAACAAAGGTACTTTATATGAAAGAAAGAAACAAACAAAAAAGCCCCCCCCCCCCAAAAAAAAGCCCCCTCAGAACATTTTAATAATGATAAAGCTTACCTGATATTAAAGAAAACCTAATTTTCATTAAACATGACGAGTTTGATAAAAATCGTTAAAGCCGTTTTTGAGATAATCGAAAAAAAGGTAAAATTGGAAAAAAGTTATGAAATAAAGTGCCCCCTCAGTTGGACCAATTTTGATGAAATGTTGGCTTTTACATATTTGGTATGTACATACATCAAATACCCAGTTTATTCAAAATCGTTAAAGCCGTTTTTGAGTAAATAAAAAAAAAAAACACGTGAAAATGATACAAAATTTATTAAGTAAAGTCCCCCCTCCGGTTGATCAATTGTGATGAAATGTTGGTTATCACATCTTTGGCATATAAATACATCATATACCAAGTTTGATCAAAATCGTTAAAACCGTTTTTGAGTAAATAAAAAAAAAACGTGAAAATGATACAAAATTTATTAAGTAAAGTCCCCCCTCCGGTTGATAAATTTTGATGAAATTTTTACAGTCATATTTCGGGCATATAGATAGATCAAATACTCAGTTTAATCAAAATCGTTGGATCCGTTTTTGAGAAAATCGAAAAAAACTTAAAAAGTTATTCAATAAAGTACCCCCTCCCTTTGAGCAATTTTGATGAAATTTTTGCTGTCACATCGCGGGCATATACATACACTAAATACCCAATTTCAGGATCGCACGGTTTATAGTTTTTGTGCTAGTCTGTTCACACACACACACACAGACACACAGACACACAGACACACACACAGACCTTTTCGTGGGACTTGGTTATTTCGACTCAGGGGGTCACAAAACGTGTATTTCCGTTGAAAACCGGAAGTCGAAATTTTTCACGATCGCAATACTTCCACTTACTATATATTTCATATATAGGTAAGTGAAAGTAAAAATTCTTTTCATGCATAGTTCTTTTCATGGAGTGTAAAGATATATTCTTTACCTTGTAAAGAAACTTTTATTACTTTTAATTTTCTACTTTTAATAATGCAATTTGATTTCTAAAAAGAAATACTAAATAAGAATATGGTACTTATCGGTTATAATGGCTACATCGAAATTCCTTGAGAAAAATCGATTATATGCTTGACTACTTCGAGTAACCTAGTTAGTAGTCTTGTGTTTAATTTATCCACATTTACATATATAAATTAAAAGATATTTTTAGAAAAATTAACAGTGGAGAAAGTGTAGAGAATTTTCTTCAAGAACATGGAATTATTCCAAAAGAGGTTATTTTACGACAATTTTAGGGGACTTTTCTTTTCAGTTAAGAAGTGCCTTGATTAGCTTTATTAGGTCCCAGATTTCGACTCCTGCTCACTATTCAGAGATAAATAAACCCCCAAAAGGGGCTTTTTCAGTGGGGATCGGGGCCACATTAAATGGCACCATGTTACTTTGCCCAGAAGTTGTATCGGGAAACTGGTACCATAAATTTCTCTGTTAGTTTATAACATTTTTTACATTAATTATTGTCAATATGTAAATAAATGTTCACCTTCCTATGTTTAATATTTAAACAAAAACCTTTTTTGTAGAACCTTATTGAAGGAAGTAGTGTTCATAATCTTTTTTGTATAGAGTGTTTATAACCTTATAAAATGAAATGGATTATTCGATGATCATATAAGCAATGTCGATGTGGCCGTTACAACCCATAAGTACCAAGAATACTAAATGTTTAAAGTTTAAATGATAAAAATGATTTTTTTTTTATTAGGTAGACTAAATTTTCATTAAGGCTGGCTATCTAATTTGCAAAATAAATTGTATTGAGTGCCTGATAATATTGGGCCTAATGCACTTTAAAAAAAATTAAAATAATTATTCATGGAGTCAACCTGTCAAATTCTTGAACCAACAACATATATTTTTTATAACTGGAAACAATGAAAACAAAAATGAACATTTAGATGATATAAACCATCTCTCCTTATTCACAATTCAACATAAAAACGTTCTAAAACTCTGTTCAGTGGCCCGCTATTGGGGAACGAAGCTCTCCCAGGAGAATGGAAATAATGGAAAGACAGTGCACATTATAAAGACATGTTATATTGAAAGATATAGATGATTGGGCTCTCGGCCAACACCTCGACAGCAATGCTCTATGCACCAAGGAGGTATCAAGGACTGGGATTGATCTGTTGTCAATGGTAGGCTCCTTCACAGCATTGGACCATTGCCCAATGGCTGTAAAATGTGTCAGATGCCCTGCTCCAGTCTATGTTTAATTACCAAGCAGAATTGATGCAATGCGCAAATAGGAAGTGTTGATCAGGGTTGCAGAAACGTGAGAGCTCTATAATAGTCGCAGCGAGAAAATTTATTTGAAGAATGGGCCAACTGCAGATCTCAGGGAATAGGAGTTCAGCATTTTAAAGAGACCCCGAAAGCGAAAGAATGATGAAATGCCTCAAAACTCAACTTTATTTATGCTCCTCTGGTAGTCCCAAGAGCCAGCGGATAATCGAGGAAATTTTGGTGCCTCTATCATAAATGCGGCAGAGTCTGAAACACCACACCACGTACGCCCTAATAACTCCGTTCTTATAACTCACCAGCATCATAAGTTTAAGACTGCTCATCATAAGACTCTTGAAATAAGAAAACTTTACTACCTTTGATGAGAACACTGCATCAATAGAAATGTATCTAGGAGGTATGCAGGCATTGTTACTTTCCCCGGTCGGGGAAGAAAGTAAATATCTAACATTGAATCAGAATAAAAATTTTTGAAACATCCTATCATAAAAAAAAAATGCTCTTTTGCATAGGAAGCCAAGATAAGGGCAGGAAATTGTACAGAAAGAACATGAAGCCTTCTACATGAATAAATAAATGTATTTAAAATTCTGTACATATGTTACAACATTCAAATTCACAATAAATAAATTTTAAAAATATAGGTCAGTCCATGATCACTTACAGATTATAATAATTATTATTGTTCTTTGGTAAAAAAAAAAAAAAGATTGCTTTTTCAAATTAAAATTTTTCCAGTCATTAAATGAAAGAAGATAGTAAGACATTTATACATTATAAAATCATTTGATCAACAATTTAACATAAGATCATTACATAACAAACTAAAATAATTTAGTTATAAAAAAGCCCAGCTTTAAAAGTACATTTCAAAAGTATTGAACTTAATTATATATACAAATTTATTAAAATTAACTCGATGATATCTTTTATCATTTCAAACATGATACGTCATCTAATATAGTTGCAAGTAACTGCTTGTCTTGCAATGCATTTTCAATTTCAGCTTCATCCCACATTAATAACACCTGGAAAAAAATTAATAAGTTGTAAGTGACATTACTTCAGAGATTAAAGATGTAAACTATCATACTTAAGAAGCATATTGTATCTTTGACAATTTTCAGGTTTTGGATAAATGATACTTATTTTTAATGCGATTAAGCTTTTAGCTGTGGAAAACAAGTATTGACTCTTCCATGGTAACCTGTCAACCATTGCATAAGAATTGGGGCTGCCCTATTGCATGTTTTAATAAAGATGATTTTATCATATTGTAACACTTCTGTGTGTTAACAAATATATATTAACGAAAATATAACAATGCGAATGCCAAATGAATAATAACAACATAAATATAAAAGCAGGTTACAGAAATTTTAACTTTATAGCATACAAATCATGTGGCTTGAACTTAACAGTCAAGACAAACACTAAGACTGTTCAGTCAACCGCTCCTTATATGTAGTTGTAAGGAGGGTCTAGAACGTTGTGGAATCTCGTAGAAGCTGGGGTAACGCCGTAGATGGAGCTCGAACAATCTAGATCCAAACAGTTTGCTCCAACCACTTAGTTTGTTCCAACAAACGGTCTATGATTTCAAATCATATTTTTTTTTTTTAACAAGTTCAGTGTGGACGGCAAAAAGGTGGCCTATCCATAAGTGCGGCACGGGGTCAATTGACCCCGTAGTGCAACTATCCACTAGTGCGGCACGGGGCTAATTGACCCGTACGTATGTCTCCATTTAAAATTCTAAAACCTCTCGGAAAATGAACTAAATTGGTATAATTTAATATCTTCCTACTCTTTGGACATCAACAAATATATAACAGCTGCAGGTTTTTTCATTCGTGTTTTCATCCATATTTTGATACATGAATAGAATGAATAGAATTGAATATTTAACTTACACTTTTTACCTTATTAGGAACTTTTTCTGCATTGTGAGATAATTTTGGTCAGCGAAGGATTTGAATTTTTGTTAAGTATGCATAAAGATGGGTGAGTGTGAATTACCATTAAATTACGAAACATAAAAATCAAAATTTATTATACAGGAAAATGAGAAAAACAAATTAGAACCGACAGCAAAAAGTAAACTGAAAAGGTGTTTCGTTATTTACAGAGGTTGGGAATATGTGATTCACAGATAAAACACGGGGAATAACACAAGGTCTTATGACTTTGTGCCGGACTGCATCCCAAATACCAATCTCTAGGCCGGCACGGGGCCATAAAGCCCCGTGCGATTTTCAATGATATACGACGTTTTTGTTGGCTTTGAAATGCATAAACATACTGTTATCAATAATATTTAAAAGTCAAAGTGTTTTTTTGACAGATTACCTCAAAACCCACCCGTACTGGCAGATAGTTTTGCACGGGGTCATTTGACGTGAACGTGTTAGACGATTTAACGTTACAATATTTTTGCCGTTTTAACTTTTGACCCTTTAATTGCTGTAGGCTTGTATATGAGCTAACCGCACGCTGGTCACTGAGTCTAATGGCTCGTATATGAGCCAGCCGGGCACTGGTCCCTGAGAGCTGATGGCTCCTATATGAGCCACCCTGTTTCTCCCCTTCTCAGCTGTTGACTTACATACGAGCCCCTTCTCAGCTGTTGACTTACAAATCTAGCGCTTTCTTTCGACGTTTTTTGGAATCTATAATATCCAACTGATTCAAACTTCAATGACATCGAGTATAATGAGGATGGTGTTTATTTTTATCTAAAGCTGTGTGGAAGTCCTGGGTTTTAATGAGAGGGGAATGTGTGGAGTAATAGGACTAAAACCAGACAAGAGGTGATTCAGAGGGTTTTTTTCTCGAGATATTGAGATAATTGTGACTGAACTAAATGTTCAAAAGGTTTGGATTGGTAAGATAACAGGAAAAATGGGACGGGAATCATTGAGGGTTACAAGATAGTTCTGTTCAACGGACATACAAGAGCAGTTTTCCAGGTGCTGGGAAAAGTGGCACTTTGTAGAGAATAGAGCCGAATGGGGATTTTTTATATTAATACCCCATAATGATAAAATATATGTATTGATAACTATATTAAATTTTTAAAACAGTGAACCCGAAGTAGGTGAAAATTCAGGAGGCTGCAAGTGCCGGCTGAGTACAGCTCATGCTATATGAAGGCTACCAAAGCCAAAAGTTCTTTTGGTACCCCACAGAGGCCTTCCTTATCGAGCCACGGCAAAGATTTCTGGCAGTAAGACATAAAACAGCCTAATATACTATAGTGGCTTCATAAAGCCAATATAGTATATAATGGTAAAAAAATAAATATAAAAATCAGGTAAAAAAATTAAAATTAAGTATTTGACAATAAAAAACTAATTTTAGAACAATAAAAACCCAGTGGCCCTTTTTATATTAGATTTAGTCATCCCATTTCTTTATTTCCTGGAACAGAACCCTCTTGATTAATCCGACCAACAATAAAAAAACTAAAGTTTACAGGCGAGGGACAGGAGAGTTAGCAGGAAATGGCTAAACTTCAAGAGTCCCAATTCATGTTTCATTCTCGAATTTCTGAAGTCCCTCAAACCTAAGTTAGTCTTTGTTTTGGAATAGTGAACATCCCTAAAAGATGAGCTTAAAAGTGAAACATATTTGAAAAATAAGTTTAATAAATTAGGCAGTGAGTAATGTGCCAACCATCATGAAAAACACCAAGATCATATAAAAAAAAACTTATTTGACATAGCTTCAGGGTATGACATTGCAGCAAGCATTAAGAAAATAAATTTCTGACATCGCAGTCATGTTGTCTGATGCATAGAAACCCAATTCCATAAAATTCACTTATGTCCCCAACAAAAAGTTATGACCAGGGTCTTCCATTTATCATCATTAGAAAATTGTAAAATTTTCCCATTGCTTTGCAAGCATTAAGAAAATAAATTTCTGACATCGCAGTCATGTTGTATGTTGTCTGATGCATGGAAACCTGATTCCATAAAATTCACTTATGTCCCCAACAAAAAGTTATGACCAGGGTCTTCCATTTATCATCATTAGACCATTGTAAAATTTTCCCATTGCTTTAACTGTAGTTAGGTACAAAAGGAAAAAAAGAAGGTATCTGTCAGGAATTGTCATAAAAGAACAATAAGCCTATTTGCTGAGCTTATTCCTCCACGTCATGGCCAAGGGCTCATCTTCATATACATACACATACCCACCCCTCAGACTTGGCACCACGGTTAATCGGGACCTCGGTTTGATCACTCGGAAGGAGTGATTTCGGCATTTAAACGATATTACATAAAGAAGCTTTTGTGTGAAAAGCTACTAGCAGAGAGGAAGGATTAATTGAAAAGTTAAAGAAATCAACAATTAAGGATGTGATTTATATGGCTGCTCATTCTTGGGATTCTGTATCGAAAAGCACACTTAATAAAGCCTGGAAAAAGATAGGACCTCGAGTTATCCATGATAGCCAGACAAGTGAAGAACCTCCAACAAATCAGGAGTTGTGCAATTTGCTAAAAGCCCTCAACTCACGGGATATAAGGGACCCTGTAGTTATGGATTGGTTAAATGAAGACACATTAAACAGATCGGCAGTCCTTACGGAAAAAGAAATCATTAATGAGGTAATGAAGTCACATCCCCAAGAAGATCTTGAAGAAGACGTAGAAACCATCCCTGAAAATAAGCCATGAGGAGGGTTTCAATCTGCTTGACACATTATTCGGTCATTATCTGAAAATGTGCAAATCGTACATCCGGTCCATTTTCAACCACTAAAATGAGAGCTAGTAACTAGAAAAAAATAGGAACTATTTCACTCATTTTGTTGTTCTATGGAGGCTATGTTTTAGCTCCAAACTAAATTTATAATTGGTTAAAAAAAATTAAAAGTAATGTTTTTTCACTCCCTCATCTTTTTCGACTTCCAGGTAAGCCACTTTAAAAATCCGTATTCTTTCAACAATTGAGTGTTTGATTAAATTGATTAATCAAATTATTAAGTGTGCCCCCTCCAATTGACCGATTTTGATGAAATTTTGACTGTCACATCAGGGGCATATACATACACTAAATACCCAATTTCAGGTTCGCAAGGTTTATAGTTTTTGAGCTAGTCTGTTCACACACCCACAGACAGTCGCACGCACGCACGCACACACACACACACACACTAGGTTCTTAAGCATATATGTAGTTTTTATTTAAAAATAACCTACATTTTCAGTTGTATTGGTATGGTTCCAATTAACCGAGGTAACCTTGGTCCCCACCGACTCGGAATCGGAACTCTACTGTACTGTTTCTTGGTGATTTGACTTTGATCAAGCTCAACCGCCAGGCTTTTTTCACTTTATTTTTCTATTCTAGGTATCCACTTTATAGAGGCTGGGTTTGCCACAGGATGGTTTCTTGTGACAGAATATTAAAGATATCCTGCGAAGCAAGATTTGAACTCGGGAATTTGAGCAAAGTATAAGAGATATCACAATGTTTATTTCCAGAAAGAAAAAAAAAATCATGTTATTGTAGAAATATTATTAAAATTACATTTTAGTACTCTATTTTGTCAATAATTCTACTTAAGAATATATTTGAAAATAAATCATTTAACAATGATTTTTATTTTTTATACATATTTCATTTTTTTATGAGTATGAAAATTAAAGATTTATTATTGGAAAATATTATTTTAGGATTATTAATTTAAATATTGATAGTCAATTTATATCTGAACCCAATTTTGAACTTGGTTTAACCACTAAATATTTATATAATGAGGATACTTTTATATAGACAATAATCTATATAGTACGTTTATTCTTTTATACAAAACATTTAAAATTAAATAAACTTCTTAGGTTGTTGATCTATATCTATTTTTTCTTAGATTTTTTTTAATGTTATTATTTTTATTGTTTAGGACTTTTATCAAATAAGCACAAATTACCAACCAGACAGCCCTTCAATGCTATACCACTATAAGTTCATACCTTGGATAGTCTGTTTCTTGTTTTCCCCTGAATTTTGATAGCTCCCCTGGACTCAACTAGTTCGGAAAGGCCAAGAAACTCTGATATTTCAATTGCAGTCATGTTTTTCTTTGCACAAACTTTTTTATAAACATCATGAAGCTAGAAAGAAAGAAGACTATAATAGATAAAAATGCATTACTTTGGGTCACAATATGTGTAAAATAAGATATATGCATTACAAAAATTCTTTGCTTAAACAAATTCAAATCATAACATACCCTCCCAACAGTAATTTCCTTGCATTTGGAATTTTTCTTAATTAAAATCATAGTACATATCAGCATTTTCTGATGTAAAGGAAAACTTTCACCATTTTCTGAATTGGTAGTGCCTGTTAAGGTACTAGAAGTTCCATAAACATTATTAACTACTGATAGAACATCCTGTAATGATACCTGTTTACTATCTACAACAAAAACAACATGAATTGTTTTATAAATAGATTGACTAACAATTATAGAGACAATACATTTCAAAATCAGTACAATAAATAAAGCGCTATCATTTTTAAGTAATTAAAAACCAAAATCATATAAACTGAGTAAATTAAACCTCTTCTTCATTAAATATATTTAGATATACACAATATATTTTGCATTCATTTGTTAAATGTATTACCATTGAACAAATAATAAGTAAATTAATGTACCAATAGTTTACTATATGTTTGCCAGTTAGACCAAATATTTAATATATTGTATTAACTACTTCTAAAAACTTATTATCAAATTGCAGGTAGAATAAATTATCAAATTGCAGGTAGAATAGCAATAGCCAGTATCATTATCTTCATGAAAATAATCACTGATATTAACTGAAAAACCAAGGAGTGTAAAGGACAATACAACATGAAGAATACCAATTCATCACTAATTATTACAATTTATAGCTACTACGTCTAACTGAAAGTCAAACTATAAATGTCTAACATCTATCAAAAAATAATTAGTTACAACAATTATTAATTAGGGTCAACCAAAGGAACAATAACCAAAAGACTAGCCAAAACATGTTAATACAATTAACATCATAAGATAATCATTTAAATCAATTTTTCTCTTTACTTAATAGTTAAATTCAATTGAATACGGCAATTGGCTGCTAAAGATACAATTGTTGATCACAAAACAACTTATTTTTCAAAAGAGAATGAAAAAAATTAGTTATTAGTTTAATCAGAAAATCACACACTGACATCACAATGCATCTGAGATTTCAAAATTAGATAAATCCTGGAAGATAGATCTAGCCAATATGACACCATAATACTTACTTTCTGATTTACTTTGAGTGATTTCAAGAACCCTCCTCCCTATGTCTAATGCCTTACGTAGATCTCCCGACACAGCTGCAACCTTGCTAGCAAGAAGCTGAAGGGCCCCTCCTTTCAGAACGTCATCTACCCCGCCCTAGGAACATAGAAAAATATGAAAAGCTTATTTATTTACAAAAATCATCTCCTCTTATCTCATCTTTACCAATTCATCTCCTATATCTGGCAGTTGTAATACTTAAAAAGTTCATTTTAACAGAAAAATTGTGCAAAAAAAATGTATCTCAAGGTAAAAAAAATTTGGAAAGATATCATGCAGACTTCTCAAGTGATTATAACACTTACTGAGGTGCCATAAAATATCATTTCATGGCATAGGTCAATCTTAACCCTTTCATGCCTTCAGTCGAGATATCTCGCGAAAAAAAGTCGAATATAAGTTTTTTCACTTATTTAATGTCTTCAGCTTCACAAGAGATAAGTTGTCGTGACTGACACACATCTTAGCGGATCCACGGAGACTTAATAAGTACATCTAGCGGCCGCTAGGCTGCAGGGGTGTCTCTATTGCGGGAATATTTGTTTCGGCCCGGTAGCTGCCTGTCATCAGGGTCGTCCATTCAGGGAAGCCCATCCCACCCATTTTTTACCTACTAATTTTTTTTCTGTCCCTTATCCCCTTAGGTATTATAGAATCATAAAAAATAAATAAAACATTAAGAAATAGTCGGTGAAGGTTATGAGGAGTTAAAGAAGTTGACAGCGGCGGAGAGTGGCCTGCACGCCTTAGCTTGGGGGTGTAAAAGCCGACAGACCCGCTTAGCTTCTCAGTGCAACTTTCGTTCCGAGTACTTAGCTGTTAAAGGGTTAAATGGGAATTCTAAATCTAAACATTATAAATACATTTAATGTAGGAACGAAATGTGACTAGCAAAACATTTAAGCCCACAATCAATTCAGTTTTCTAAAAGATCAATGAACATTGCTAAGGATAGATTATTATGTAGTAAATATAAATTTTAGGTTTGCGCCTAAATAAGACTAAAAACTGTACACAGCGTTTCCAAGTCTAATTTGGAATTTTCCTAATCAAATTGGGAGTTTTCTAAACCAAATTTAAGAATTTTATAGGGCATAATAGATATTTTCTATTAAATTCCACTTAAGTTTGAAGAAGAGCTTATTAAGAATAATATGATGTTATAAAAATTATTGAATTAATGTGATAAACCTCTTAATTTTAAACAAAAAATTCTAAAATTTGGTTAGATAAAATCCCAATCTGGTTCGGAAAGTTCTAAATTTGATATGGAGCAACCTAAATTTGTTTAAGAAAATTTAAGTTAATCTTGGAAATGCTATATAAAATTACCTCTTTTAATCTATCGGTCAATATTTCACAAATTTCTTCTCTTGAATATGGTGGGAAATTAATTAGAATCGGTAAAATATCCAACTTAGCCTCCAGCCTTGGCAGAATTCTATCGGTTAAATCAAGAGCATTTGCGATTCCAACAAGAACTAGGTTTGATTTGTACATTAAAGGCCACTCAAATATAGTATACAAAAGGGTTTGCTTTTTACTTTCTAATTGGTCCATTTCATCAAGAATAAGCATTCTGAAAATAAAATAAAAAAATATATATAGGTAAGTGAAAGTAAAAGTATTATAAAACATTTTAAAAAATCAATTATTTAAATAAATAAAACATTACAACGTTTTTAATAATGTGTAATACTAATAAATATCATAAACTATAATCATACCAAAGAATGTTAAGAAATATATTGTTATGAGTAGGACACAGATTTTCTATCATCATTTTCAACATATAAAGTATATGTTTATACATACATTTACTAAATATGTTTATACATATATACAATTATAGACTACTCACTTATGAAAGAAGAAAGATGAAACATGAGAAAACAAAAAACCTGAGATTTGATTCATATTACTTTATTAACATGAATAATAGATCATAAACATACTTAACTCTCCTCCTCAATAATTTAATAGAGTTGTACATTAAATAACTATTAACAAAGTTATTTTATTTTTTAAAAAGGTGAAAAAATATGAATTAGGAACGTTGAATTTAGGTAAAATTACTAACATGAATATGAACATACAGAAATGAATGCTTATATTTATGTTAGTTATTTTTATCTTTTTTGAATTTTTTTTCAGTAGTCATATCTTTGAATGCTTTTTATAGCCCTGATGAATGCCTTAAATTTGGGCTGAGCCTTTAACATTTAATGAATAGTTCAAGATCTAATCGACTTACAGAGCATCCACTTCGGGATTCTGGTTCCCAATTATGCTTTGATTATTAAATATTAAAAATTGCCAAGTTAGTTAACTTTAAAGCTCTTTTTAGAAATATTATTTAAATTATGTCATAGAATATAGGCTTTTTAAATATATGGTAAAGATATGTTCTCAAATAGTTTATGGATTTCAGAAGACAATGTTGAAGGAATTTAACAAAAAACAACTCATGTTTACAAGATTTCTACTTTCACTTCCTCTTGTTACCTTGCTTTAGCCTTGGACTTTTTTTTTCTTACTATCAATCAGTTAAACCTTTACAGTATAATTGTAGAGGTGAGAGATAGTCAACTGTTATTCTTTACGATAGGTTAAATGATTGTCAGGATATTCAGTTAAAACTTTTTTATTTTGAAAAGTTAACGTTTCGATCCAACTTGTGGATCTTCATTAGGGCTAAAAGAAAACAAATATACGAATACTTTACAAAATTGATAATATAAAAGATGTTAAGCATTATACATGAATATTTAAATAAGTAGCTGGTTAGTAAGATAAAATAAAATCTGATATTCACCTTCTGAGAGATATATAAAGACTGAGGGTAAAATAAGGTGAGAGGTAGTGGTACAGGGTTAGTTTGCCGACTTCAAAGATTTATTATGGGAAAACCCAACGCTTTTGAAGTGAAAAGCTACATGACATATTAAGTATTTGAAAATAAAATATTAAAACTAACAAAAAGATAGTAATGTATACAAATTGTTATGTCTGGACTCAATAAGACAAAAAGTGAGATTATACATAAGGTAACAATGTATAAAAAAATAAAGATAGAAGTTATACAATAATAAAGATAATAACAATACAGAGGTACATTGATAGTTGCGGATACCTATGAAATCAAAACTAGGATTTGAGGATGCGGAAGTTTTTAGAGTAAGTGGATGAAATTATCTCTTTTGTCTACTTAATGATTTACAGGGTTACTTTTTTCCAGATGGATGAATACAGACTTTGAGAGGAGTCGTTTGTCATGGTTTGGTACAGTAGCTAATATGGAGGGTTCTCAAAGTCGAAGGAATGGTTATGGGCAATGGCATGTTCTGCTAATTTAGACGTAAACGCATTACGTGTGGAAATACTGTATTTATGTAGGTAAATCCATTTTTTAAAATAATTTTGTTTCACCGATATAGCAACTGTTGCAATTAAGCGTGGAGCACTGGATACGATAAACTACTTGTCTAGGAGTGGTAAAGGGTCTTTTAATCTTTTACAGATTTTTTAATTTGTTATTATATTTTTTTTGCGACGTTTATTTTTTGGTGATGTAGATGTTGGGAGAAATAGTTTAGGATTCGGCCAGAACAAGTGGGTTTGGTGTACCAATTAGTGGATATGGAATTGTCGGGGATTTTAGTGATGGAAATGTCTAGGAATGGAAGGGAGCAATTGGTTTCCAATTCAATAGTGAAATGAAGATAATCGTGGATGGTAGGAGTTAAAGGCAGTGAGAATATCAGTAATAATGTTGGGATTGAGAATAAGCAGGAGGTCGTCTACATATTTTTTAATGAAAAAATATCTTTGGGGAATTTAGGTAACACAGAATCAAGTAGGTCATTGAGTTTAGTATGGGATTATAAATTGTTCCATTTTTCTTCAACGATTTGGAGGGCACGATCAGTCTGGATGTTAGTGAAAAGACTCTCGGTGTCGAAAGAGGCTACGATAAAATTATCGGGAATTTTGATAGTTTTTAATTGTTCTAAAAGGTGGAAGGAATTTTTTACGTCTAATGGATTGTCATGGCTAAGGGATTGTAATGGAGGGAGAAGGAATTTGCTGAGCTTAGAGAAGGGATAATTAATATTTGAAATGTTGGGACGGATGGGATTACCGGGTTTATAGATTTTTGATAGACCATAACAATGAGGAGCAATAGAATTATAGGAAATAAGGGGTATAATCTGTAAGTAAGGGTATTTATTTTTTAGTTTTAATATTTTATTTTCATAAACTTACTATCATGTAGCCTTTCACTTCAAAAGCGGTGGGTTTCTCCGTAATAATCCTTTAAACCTTTGAAGTTTTATTCGGCAAACTAACCCCACACCAGTACCTCTCACCTTATTTTACCCTCAGTCTTTGTATTACTCTGGACTCAGAAAGTAAATATCAGATTTTATTTTATCTTGCTAACCAGCTACTTATTTAAATATTCATGTATAATGCTTACCAACTTTTATATTATCAGTTTTGTAAAGTATTCATTTAATTGTCATCATCTAGAATAGATACTCATATATTAGTTTTCTTTTTGCCTTGATAAAGATCCACAAGTTGGATGGAAACATTGGCTTTTCAAAATAAAAAAGTTTTAGATGAAAATCCTGACAATCTTTTAACCTATTTTACAGTATAATGTTTAGAAACTTGCGGATACCACATTACTACTTTAAGGCCTAAAGGTTTATTTTACTTTTGAAATGTCCAATTAATCAAATCAACAAGGATAGAAAAATATGATCACAAAAGATATCTCTTAGTTCTTAAAACATTGAAAACTTTATAGCTTTGCAGTAAACCAAATTAGCAATAACTTACAAATTACATCTCAGATAATAAGTCCTTATCCTTCCCCAAAATACTCTGAATTTCGGGTTTAAACACATTCTCTTAGCTACTTGTTCTAATTTTTTTTTTTAATATGAATTTTCTTTTTTGACTAAATTTGGTCGAAAATATGTCACAGAAACCCCTGATATATAAAAATATATAATAACCTCCAAATACGTTACAGCAAATAGGCTTTATTTCCTTCAAAATTGTATGAAATGAAAAAACACCTGACAACCAGGGCTCCATGAAGCTTACAAAAAAAATATTTAAATACATATAAATCCCGTCTCTAGTTGGGAGATATCAAACTGGATTTACATAGCACCAATCAATGAGCAGAACTGAAGTAACAAGCGTGAGAGGGGGGGGGGGGGTTAAAGTGAATCGTGTAATTCAGCAAATACATTCATCAGGATTTGAACCTTTCAGAGATTTACCTGAATTTTTCTTTAAAATCTAGGAGGTACATTTGGAATCCTCTCCTTTCAAGTTGTATGCATGATGTAAACAGAAAACGATTTAATATCAGCACTTACATCATTTTTTGAGCAGTCGTGAGATACTTCTGAATTGCATCCAAAATTTTCTTTTCACTGGTTCCAACCTTAATTTTCAATTCTGTAGCAATTCTTTTATAAGCAGCGCTGGCAGATTTCAGTCCAGTACAATTCACATACACTATTTTGTAATTATTTGAAATCTACAGAAATAAAAGTTTATTAGGATAAAAACAATCACAGGTATATTACTTGAATAATATTATACCAACACTGCTCTGTGAAATAATGTGGTTCATGCAGGCTGTTTTACCAGTTCCAGGAGGTCCAGATATATAAATTGTAATAGATTCCTTGACTTCTAGAGCTTTTAATAAAAGTCCTGAAATTTTTTCAATTTTTTCATAGCGTTGATACAATTTTTTAGGCTGGCCAGAATGAAGAACTCTAATAGCTTGAGACAAGTTTTCATCTGCAAAACATTATATTAAAAATATAGAAAGATTAAGAGAGCATAAAGTAATGTATAAATGCAAATGAATAAAGAAATATGTTCATACATCATAAAATCAGATTTTATAACTTCACATTTGCAATAATTGCACCATACCAAAAAAGGCTGCAATATAAATAATAGTGGTTGTTTATAGAATTTACTCTGCATTAAAGTAAATGGTAGTACTGTTTTTTTTTTTTTTTTTTTGTTTTTTAAAAGGTTTGATAGAACTAATTAAGCATCAACATAAAAACTAAACATACCTTCATTCAGGGGAATACTAGTTTCAGATACCTCATTTTTTATAGCTTTTGAAGGACTGCAACTATTTTCATTCAAAATCGCCTCTAAAATTAATAATTTCTCATAAATAAACCAAGTGACAAACATATTAAATTTACAACATAAAAAGAGAGCATCAGAAAACTACCATTAGAACTTCTTTTAACAGCCTTGTCTTTAACAGGAGAATCGGTCTCCTGATCTTGTACAGATGGATTATTTTCTTTTTCTTCATTTTTCTGTTGAAAACGTGTCAAAAATCTCTTCTTAGCAGGAAAAGTTATTGTTTTCTGAACACTAGTCATCTCCTTATGATGAAAATATAAAAGTAACACGAATAAAAGTACTAAATTTCAAAAAAGAAAAACCTTTAATATTTGTCCTAAAACCTAAAATCTGCTGATAATTGCACTTTTAGAATCAACAAGTGAAAAACTGACACTAGGCCAGCAATAAATGATTAGCGCGGGAAAAAGCAATGTGGAGTGGGAGAAATAGCTCTCTGATTGGCCAAAGTATTTGATAAAGTAAGGGAATAGAGGGAGATGTGCACTGAGATTAAACAATATTTTTTCGAGTTCTACTAATGAGTAGTTCCTCAACAAGTCTGTTCATGTCATTCCATGGGCGTACCCAGCGGGGGGCAGGGGGGGGCAGCTGCCCCCCCCTGGAAGGCTGGAAGCTATAATTTTTTAGGCTTTTAAGACTGGAAGCAGTAATAGAATACATTTTTTTCAAGCAAATAATTGTAATAACTTAGTTGATAAAGCACTGCTATAATTATACATAATTTTGGTTTCATTCACCTTTTCCGCGGTAAGGTGTTACAACCCGAACGACCATAGCTTATCCCCCCCCTATTTTTTAGCTTGCCCCCCCCCCCTAGTTTTGATCCTGGGTACGCCCTTGTGTCATTCTTTAATATTAAAAACAAGCAAGCAATAAGTTAATGTTAACAATGTTTGTGTTGCATTTCTTTTTTTGGTCATTAAAGGCTCTTTCCTAAAAAAACATTGTTTTTTTTTACAATGGTTTCTAAGATGAGCCAACGACTCGTTGTTACCTTTACAATATTTTCTCTTTTAAACAATATTGGTTTGAAAAAATAGCCATGTTAATGTGGATCAAAGATTAAATTTCATTTCTCATATTATTGTATAAGGATGATATTTTATTTTTCATGTTAACTATTTGGAAGGACGTCCTCAGAGGGGGTGCCCCCACAGAAAATTTGTGACATGAAAACTACAAATTAAATAAATTCGTTTTCATTTACTACTACTACTATCCCGTGACGCTACAGACCATCAAACAAAATTTACAAAGGAGTGGTTTTGGGTATACTGAGGTACGCGTCCCCTGCATAGTACAGAAGTCTCTCGCAGAGGCAGCGGAGCAAATTGGCATCTGTTCAGCGGATGGCTCTGCTTCGGGTCACCAGATCTTACAGAACAGTGTCTCATGAGGCGGTGCAGGTCTTAGCAGGAGGAATTCCTCTCGACCTCCTGCTAAGAGAAGACTGTTACAGATATGTTCTTTAAAGGGAAGGCTTGGCGGATCTGCCGGATGGAAGAGGATCCTCCGGGAGGATACACTAGAGGAATGGAACCGACGGTGGACGACCTCTGAAAAGGGTGCTACCCTGAGAAAATACTTCCCCACTGTCGCATCTCGATTAGAAGCAACGTGGATCCTCCCGGACTACTGGATCTCACAGATTCTCACGGGGCATGGGGGTTCCAAGCGAAGCTCGCAAACCACGGTATAAATATCGCACCTGGGAGACCACCGGAATGAGGCACTGATGATTGAAGAGACATGATTGAAGATGATTGAAGGAACTGATGAAACGAAGAAAATGAGCGCCAAATGGACTATTGTTTCGATTGCAGGGGTGGGTTGTTAGGTAAGCCTACCACCCCACAACTGCAAATACCCGTATTGCCTTAAAGTCAGGGCAGGATTGTTATAAATAAATAAATAAAAAAGCTACAGACCGTCATTCTATCGCCAATCTAGGTGGAAATAATTCTGGAAGCGACTTATTTTATTTTAATTTTTCTCAACGATTAAATTTAAGCATTAATTAATAAATAAAAGTCAACACAATGTTTCAAACGAAGGATTTATAAAAATAAAATAAAATGAATAATTAAAATAGAAAAAAAGTAATAATTATTTAAGTAAATTGTATATAATGGAATAATTATATTAATAATTATTTTTAAAATGTTGTATTATCCTAAAATTATAAATTAAAATAAAACATAAATTGTAAAAAAAAAAACACAAAATAAATGTAAAAATTAAATATGTATTAAATTGTAATATCAAGTTCTCAAAAACAAATAACCGAATATTTCATTATTCTGATTTATTCAAATCTGAAATATCTAAATCCATGTTACATTCTTCTTCACAAATCATCAAGGTAACGCCAGCAGTCTATGCCTTTTGAAAATAAAATAACTAAAGGTCTACAATATCGAGTAGACTATGCATAGATTTTGGATAGCGGTCGCTGTAATCTTTGCTTTTTATCTTCCACAAACATGGGAACGACTCATATACTTCAATATATTCTGAAATAAATTGTTTTTCATTCATCATTTTGATGAAAACAATAAGTGATAGCGGTCGAAGTAAGAGGAGCTTACGTTTTTCATTCAATGCGCATGCCTCAAATTGGAACTTTGGCTTGAGCATCGTTTACACGCTCAAGCCAATGCACCTCTAACCAATTTTCAGTCCGGACAGATTTATCACTAGCCAATTCTTTTGGCTTGCACAAACTTCAAACCAGCGTTTACACGCACCAATTTATTTACTCAAACTTCAATTTGAGCAAATGTTATGAGCACGTAAACGCACCTTAATGCTTAGTATAAATTTTTTTCCAAAAAAACACAATCCACTCTTCGATTTTATTTATTTTGCAATATAATTTGAAGATGAAGTGACTGAACTTATGAGGGAACTACCGTGCTCAACCCCCCATTATTCTGTTAATATTTGCTTCAAGCAATTATGTATCTTGGTTCTAAGAGGGCCAATAAAGGGATCTTCATTTTTACCATTCCCAGAAAAGGCCAAATTAAATCTTTCAATTTATAAAATTTTCATTATCTTCGTACACAGTTTCTTTTCTGCTCACTTCAGGTATTAATTTGGTAACGAATTCCAGGCCATTGGCCCTTTTTACAGTAAAAGTACTTCTTCTAGGGAGATCATTAGATGTATAAGTCAATTTCTCGACATCTGTTTGCCATTATTATTCGCTGATTAATTTCTAGGGATATTATTTTTCCACAGCTTACCACAACTCCCAGATATGTAAAATGGTCTACATTAAGAAAGGTAAACAGATATGGGGCTATAGCTACCGGTACTCGAACTGCGGTCTCTGTAATTCCAGGTCCTGCACGAATATACATGGTATTTTCCTAGTTTATATTCATTCCCATAGTTTCGGCCAACTTTAAAAACGCATTTATAAGGGAATCAAAGTAACGCGCTACCAGGTCTAGGTCGCCAGCAAACCTTAGTATTTGTGTCGACTTGTTGAAGATAGTGTCGGTTGTCTTGATTCCCGAATTGTGTATCACCTTCTCCAAGGCCAGGTTAAACAATAGGCAGACAAGACCTCTCCCTGGATAACTCCTCGAGAGAAATCAAATTTAGGCGACAAGTTTGACTGTACTCGAACAGTGCTCTTAGCATCATCAAAGTCATCTTGATCAGGCGGACAAGTTTCCAAGGAAATCCAATGTCAAACAGGGCTGCCTTTAATAATTAAATAATAAAATGCTTAGTTCATTAGTAATGGATATGAGGTTTTAGTAATTATATCTTAGTTTACAAACTTTGTTTTCTAATAGATTTTTTGAATGAAATATAAAACAGGACCGTGTTCTAGATCGGTTAAGGTGCTCTAATATGGTATACCCGAAGTGAACTCAGGGTATCGAATAATTACCACCATATTAGAGAACCTAAACCGATTAGTTCTAGAACAGTGATCGTTTTTGGGAAGGATTCAGACGAAAATTCGAAAATTGTGTTCAATTTACTATGAGCTGTAAATCGATTCTTGTACATGAGAGATCAACAGACGGTTAGAAAAAAAATATATACTCACACACACACACACACACACACACACACACACACACATATATATATATATATATAATCAAAAATATTTTTGAAGAACCTTAGGTACATTTTTTGCGATAGCAACAAAATGCTAATTGCTGATTTTTTTTCTTATCTCCATTGCCTATTTTTTAAAAATTAATCATTAATTAATAAATCAATTACTTTTACCACCTTCACTTTACAATAATTATATTTGTCCGGTACTTGTTTCTACTTATTTTTTTTTTTATTCTTGTATCTTCGGCGAAATTATTATTCCATAATGTAGGGAAATTATGGAAATCGCCAATAAAAAACTTAGTTTTTCTTTGGTCCACTCCATGCCGCATGCTACAAGCCGTACCGATCAATTCGCTGTTAGACGACGACACTGTTCAACACTGCATTATCAGGCAGAGTTGGGCAAAATGCAGTTGCAACTACTTACTACTAACTGCACCTACTTTAGTTTGATTGTAGTTACAATTACTAACTACATTTCTTAACCAGTAGTTAGTAGTTAATTTTTACCTTCACTTACCTATATATGAAATTGTATGAAGGGAAAGTATTGCGATCGTGAAAAATTTCGACTTCCGCTTTTCAACGGAAATACACGTTTTGGAGTCCCCTGGGTCCAAATAACCAAGTCCCGCGAAATGGTGTGTGTGTGTTTGTGTGTGTATGTGTGTGTATGTGTTGCAGATTGTTGCGATGCAGTATTATGCTAGCCGAATCAACACGAGTAAAAACTTTTGTTTAACACTAAACATTTTAGTGTAATTTGGAGAACAATTCAAACAAAAATAAGTAAATGAAAGTGTGATTTTGAGGAATGGCCTTTACATATATATCAAAACACGTCAATTTCTAATCTAAGTATGTTGGTAAGTGAAAGTTGTGTGTTGCGCGCATCGCACCAGATTTTTATAACTACCAACTACATGTTAAAAAGAGTAGTTAGAATTTGTAAACTATTAGCTGCAAATTTAGTTGGTAATTATGATTATTTAACTACTAACTACTGATGAATATGCAAGTACTGATAACTTCCGGATATTATTGAGCCAGCTTTATTGTGGTGGGTCTACCTTAAGTGTTTAGAGAAGGTACATGCGATTGAAATAATTTAAAATTGGGTAATTTAAAAATCAAAGTTCATTTTTTTCATTTAGAGGAAACATTAAAATACGTATATTCTGAGTAAATTACGATATTTCATTGCTTGGCACGTTTCCCCAGAAATTTATAACACCCGCATATTCGGTCTTCAACCTGCATTCAAAAGTTCGCTTATGAACAATGTCAATAAGTGTATTGTAAAGCTAACCGGACCGGAAGTTGCTGTAGACTTATTAGTTGTGATTTTCATTAAAAATAATAGCTAACTTTACCAAATGGTTTCCAGTATTAATAGTATAACAATACAATAAGTAACTGGAAATAACAGATACAAAATTTATAAGGCAATGTCCGAGATTCATGCCTGTTGTAGGAGGATTAAATTATTTAAAGGAATAAAGCCCAAAATGCGTCATGCCGCATGCTACATGTTGATTCAGTGGAATTCCGCTGTAAGGTATCTATGGTCATCCATAGGCTACTCCTTCGCGGCTGACAAAAGGAGACCACCACTTTCTATGAAACCTTTTTTTGACGATTAATTGATGCTTCCTTTACAACTCAAACTTAATTTTTGCCTTTAAAACAAATTAATATATATAAATATCTTTGGGCACTAGATAATTTGAACTAAACCTTCTCGAATGAGCCTGAATCTTGTTTATCAACTTTGTCGCTCAGGGTTTGAATAGTGTTATCGGCAATGTAAAGATTTTTGGAATTAGTCCTGGAGATAAAGTTCAAAGATTGCCATAAAAGTATTCAAATGGCTTCCAGTTTGTTCTGTACCCTCCGAAATGGAGGGGTTTTTCAAGAGAGTTAAGTTTTAGTTCCAGATGTGCATTGAATTTTGATTTTATTAAAATGAATGTCCCAGGTACCAGTGTCATTAAACAGCTCCCTCCCAAAGATCTTAGAGCAGAACTCAGAATATTCATAGCTGGTGTTGGTAAACCATCAACTGGCAGCCCTTTAGAACTAATTAGAAAAGGGTTTTCACTGTTGAAATCCCTCCCTGCTTCTAAAGATGCTGTACTTGAATACTTTGGATCATTTTATGAAAAGTCGGTTGCGCATTATTTAAATCAATTAGAGGTTTGTTGCTTTTTATAGTATATTTCACAGTGAAATGTTTTAATTTGGCCAGAAACATCATTTTATACCATTATTCATCTTATTTTTTTAGAATGGAGGGAATCAAGATCCGGCATCTTCATCGTTTGATCAAGGGGACAGTATTTTAAATGAAATTCATTTATCATTATATAACTTTATTTCCACAAACCCTGCTGGTTGGAGGATAATTTTTATTAAGTGGTCCTTAAGTTTATTAGGTTTGAAAATGTTTATTTGGGTACTAGTATCGCTCTTTTACTTCTAGACGTGACCAATATGACACTGTTTAGGGAGGTCATGATATCAATTTAAAAGGATTCTTTTAGGGTTTATTTATCTCTGAAGAGCGAGTGGCAGTCAAAAGCTGGGATCTAATAAAGATGAACAAGGCATTTTTAACTGAAAAGGATGCAATAGGAGTAATTTTATATTCAAGTAACCTCTCGAAATAGGTCACGCCTAGAAGTAACATAGCAATAGTTTTACTTTTATTTTAACTCTCTATATTTTATCATCTATAAGTTATCTAAGTTTTAATAAATTATAGGAACTATATCAACTAAGTATGCTGATCGAGGAAGAGCTCCAGTTAATGGTTCACTAAGTGATAGCCTTCAACAATGGTTGTCATGCAGAGCCACCAGATCTTTGATCGATATTAATAATCATTGCATTACTCTACTTGAGTCTCATGAATGTTTTGAGCCAATAATATTCCTACTAGGTAATTATTTGTTGATTTATCTTATTACACTTATATTTACAGTTATTTCATTTATGATTTGGAATGTTCATAAAGTTTACTACTTCATTAACATAAAGTCCGTGAAGTTTACTACCTTGCAATGATGTAATACTAACAAGAATGTTGTATGTGGAAGATACTGCTGATAATAAAAAAAAATTCTGGTGCGATGCGTGCAACACACAACTTTCATTTACCAACTTTCTTTGATTAGAAATTGACGTGTTTTGCTAAATTTCTCAAAGTCACACAATTTTCCGGATTCATTTACTTACTTTTGTTTGTATGTACGTACTCTAAATTTTTTAATTTAACCCTTTGCGGGCCATTGCCGACCTGGGACCGGCATAAACAAGTCCGCGAGTGGCTATCCGTCACCAGTCCTACCGGTCCTTTGACGAGCTGGGACCGGCAAATAAATTTAACACTAGAGGTTCTAGGCCGGCTCCTCACCGGGATCGATTTTCTGTCCCTCTAGTTTTTTGCCAAATCCTGCTTGGCATAATTTGAATACAAAACACTATTCTAGAAGATCAGTTGATCATTTTGGTACCAAATAGTACCCTCAACAACCAATAGATGCGCTGTAAATGTTCTGTGAACTACAGCACTCTTAAGTCTTCTTAGTTTTTTATTTCTTATACCTAGAAACTGTTTAGTGTCAGTTTTATCATTTTCGTTGTAAGTTTTGGTTATTTTGGGAGTTTTAAATTGAAAAATGGATGGAGAGAAACTAATATTTAATCTAAGACATGCTTCTGTAAAACATTGGGGAATGTTTTGAGAAGTACCACACTATGAAAAATTATCGAAAAATTAAATTACATTACTTTTTTATCACCCCTAAAACAAAATGTGCTATTTGGCAGAAAACTACACGGACCACGAGGGTGCGATGTAAACAAACAGACACGGACTTATGGCGGAGGTTGTTTACGCCGGTGTTGGACCGGCATTGGACTGTATGGACATTCCATGAAATCAAGGGTTGGTCCGCAAAGGGTTAAAATAAAAGATTTTACTAATGATAATTCGGCAATGCAAGTATAATACTCCAGGTCGTCTGATTTTATAATTCTCTATGTAGGTTTTGGAAACTTCATATACTTCCCATGAAACAATTTCCATTAAACAGAACAGAACATCTTTAATTGTAAAGCATTGGATTAAAGGCGTACTGCACTTGCGTGTGCTCAAAGTGTTTTATGAGCTGACGGAATATTTTTCTTTTTTTCTCCTGTAGGGTAGGTGGGGGCAAAGACCCGCATTTTTCAGTTTTTCATTTTTCAAGGAAAGGGGAAATGTTAGTTTACTTAGTTTAAGCATGGGTTAGTTAGATCTCGGAATTAGCTAAATGCCCATGATAATAAAAACCAGATTGCACCAACATGTCGCCGGAAATTCAACTTTTTGTTGAAAAAAAAAGTGCGGGTCTTTGCCCCAAAAAATGGGGCAAAGACCCGCAGTGTGTGGCTTTGCCCTGATAAAAGGTTTTGTGGGAAAATACAACAAAAAGCATCTGTGAACTTTTGAATTAAAAATATATTTTATGAAATAACAGTACAGAAGTACTTAATGATGATAATGAACTGGGACAGGTCTTCTGAGAAAGATATTTTGTGAAACCTAGCACTGTTGCTTTCTGTCGGTTTAGTAGATAATTTCATTACAACATCTTTATTATCAACAAAAGCTTCTTCTTTCGTTTCAGAAAATTTTAAATTATCCCGAAGTCGTTTATAAAACACAACTTCACACCGACGTAACAATGGAACAAATTTTTTATTTTAACGTCGACTTTAACAAGAAGACGTAGTTCTTTACTGCAAGTAGTGAAGTTGCTGTCGCCTCATCTTCTGTGGATTCCTTATCTGAATCTGAAAGAAATGAGTCAAAATCCGACCTACTGTTATGTAGGGAAATTGCACCTTCTGACTCAGAAGAGCTGGATTTAACCCTGTTCTTTTAATTTTTTTTTGGTTTTAAGGTTGGCAACACTTGCTTGTCAGATTTTCTCTTTGGCTGACGTTAAACCTTCTCTGCAGCTTGTTTCTGTATTTCATTTACTTCTTGCTGCACCTTCGGTTTGTTTGGTGTGGAACAAGTCGCTTCAAAACCATTTATTGCATTCACAATGGTACCCACCTTTTCGAAGGCCACCTTGAACTTTTCTGCTACATTGTATACATTATATAGTAGTAGTAAGTAGTCATATTTCACCTGGGTGTGAAACATTCCAAGCATCAACTGCAGCGTCATAATATGCTTTTAATGGCCCAAAAAAAGTTGATTCAAGTTGCTGGGCCCTGTGGGGGGAGAAGGCAATATGAGAAGGTGAGTATGAATTTCTTTGGCAAATGTGATAGCCTCGAGACTGGTGTGAGACACATGCTTGTCGAGAATCAGTAGAAGTGGATGAGTTTCACATGGCATAGTGTACTTCTTGAAATGTTCGAGCCATGTAATGAAATAACATTTCTTGGTTAGAACCTAAATGTAAACCAAACCCTCGTGACCAAAACCCCCATAAGTTGGTAGGTAGCTACTTTAAACAATGGAAGTCTAACTAAGTGTAGTGATATACAATCGGTTTAGACCTTTAAACTGATTATTACCTCTTAATGAACAAGGAATTCACCACCGAACACCAGGGGCAAGTCCCCGCACTTTTAGGACTGCGTGGACTTGCCCCTTTTAGAGCGCGGGGGTTTGCCCCATTTTCACACTTCCAAAATCACGACTCCTCCAACAATGTAAAAAACTGTTTGGAAGTTATTTGAAACACGAACATGAAGCTTAACTAAGAGGCTAATAGCTGTGAGTTTGTCTTTAGAAATACCTCGAACCATCTTTGAAATAATTGACTTAAAAAAAGAAGAAATATTACATGAGAACAGAGAAAAATAAACTTACCGCATTTTTTTGGTCAACATTGAAGCTATTGCCGCCAATTTTGGTGTGCTATTGGGGGATACCAAGAAAAACCAGGTGCCTAGTGGACATAATGACAACTCCGAAATTTCCCTCCAAAACCCTACTGCGTGTCTTTGCCCCGTGTGGGTATTTGCCCCCACCTACCTAATTTTGGTGTGCTATTGGGGGATACCAAGAAAAACCAGGTGCCTAGTGGACAAAATGACAACTCCGAAATTTCCCTCCAAAACCCTACTGCGTGTCTTTGCCCCGTGTGGGTATTTGCCCCCACCTACCCTATATGTTTACTAAATTTATTTCATATTTCGCCACTTTTTATTTTTAGGCGTAATGAGAGACAGATAATTTCTTTATATAAACAAAAATAAAGGTGCTTTATTGGAAAACAAAATAGGGCCCCTTCCCCCTTTTTGCCCCCTCAGAACATTTTAATATTCATAAAGCTTACCTGATATTAAAGAATACTTGAGCCTCATTAAACATGACGAGTTTAACAAAATCGTTATACCATTTTGAGAAAATCGAAAAAAACGTAAAATGGAATAAAAAGTTATGAAATAAAGTGCCCCCTCCGGTTGATCAATTTTGATAAAATTTTTGCTGTCACATCGTGGGCATATACATACACCAAATACCCAATTTCAGGTTCGTACGGTTCTATAGTTCTTGCAAGTCTGTTTACACACACCCAAACACAGACATACACACACGCAAACACAGACCATTATGCAGGACTTGGTTATTTGGACCTAGGGGACCACAAAATGTGTAATTTCGTTGAAAACCGGAAGTCAAAATTTTTCACAATCGCAATACTTTCCCTTACTAAATATTTCATATATAGGTAAGTAAAAGTAAAAATCTTTGATGCTCCAGCATTCCTTTAAATGGGTTTGTTCTACTTATGATGTTTTTTTTTTTTTTTTTTTTCTTTAATTTTCTTCTCATACTTGATCAGATTGCTTCAATAAAAATTTCCTTTTGAGGCAACCTGTAAATCGTTAATATCTCGTCTATATCTTCATAGAAAACAAGAAATTTTTTTTTTTTTTTCAGAAAATCTCTTTAAAAAATAAGGGGATAATTTCCTTTTAGAAATGCTTTAATAATTATTTTAAATGTTCATAGTTAGTTTTGGACTTTTAAACTGCTCATTGACAATATTTAAATTTTGTTTAAAGTTTTGAATTTTTGAAAGTAAAACAGAATAATTCATAATCTGTTTTGAGATTATTCTATACATGTATAGTTTAGATTTGGACAAAATATATCTCATACTATCTCTAAAAATTTTCTAAAAAATTATACATTATTATTTATGTCAATCAAAGATTACTGCTTCATTTTTTATCAATGAAATAAAATTTACCTATTAAAATTATATATTCATTTGTCTTAAAAAAAAATGTATGTACATTTGTTTTAATAATTCATCAATTTTAATTATTTATTCCCAACCCAGGTACTGTTATTTATTTATTTGTATTCAATCTTTTCTTCACTTGCAGATACATGTGTTATGCATAGCCCTCACTTTGATTGGGTTGTTGCTCAAGTCGGAGGTAACTTTCCTAACATTGTCATCTCAAGAGTTCTCATAGCTGGTCTTCAGGACTTTGCAAATAATCAAGGATCTACTAATGTAAGTATTTGTTGTACGAAGAAATTAATAATCTAAGTTTTAAAATTTTTATTTATTTACATTTTTATACATATTTTTTTTTAAATTACAGACTCCTAAAATTAAGTCAGTACTTGATATACTGATACATCTAGCTGGTTGCCACCAAGACGAAATCTTTACTGCTTTCAAGGAAATATTTAATGTATGTTTTTTTTAAATATCCTTGTTTAGATTTTACCTCAGTCAGATTGCCAGCTAATTTCACTAACTTTAGTTTTTAACAATTTAACTTTTTTTACCTTCTCAGTGGACTTTAGATCCTGATGTAGCAGCTGATGACAGAGGTGGAACTGTAGAAAAAAAGGCAGCTGTAGCATATCTTCTGACTCTTGCTTCAAGATCATCTGTGTTATTGACATCACTTTGTGATGTGGCTTTGGAACTACGTAATATTAATCACTTCCTCTTTAATTTAACAATTTAGTTGTCCTTTTAATTTTCTAAGCTTGTAATAATTGCTTTTATTAGACTCTTCTGCTACCTATATATTTATGTGACCTCTTACCCCGGTCCAGAATATAATTTACTACTCTTTAGGTTTATTTTATTTCTTATCATTTTTTAAAATTAATTAAACCCTCTTTAAAGAAGTTGGATAAAGAATGTTTTAGTCCTAAAGTATATTTGTCCAGTTGAAACTTAGTAAATCGAATAGGAAGGTTCCTTGAAAAATATCTAATGGAAATATTGAATACTTTGTGCTTGTCATATAAAATCAATTTTAATCTTTTTTTTTTCAGGGATAAACAAGTGTTGGCAATAAAAGCAGCTATATTAATTATTAAATTAAAAATAATTCAGTCATGAAAAAATTGAATTTACAATTTATAATTACTAAAATGTGAAAAAAGAAAACTTGTTGGTGAATCAGAATTGCTCACTTATTGCTCTCCTGAGAAACATAATTAACGTTAATATTGAGAGGTTTAATCTATTAGACTTAAATAAATAAAAAGAATTGCCAGACAGCTTTTACAGTTTCAGGGATCAGTGAAGCATGCGTGAAGCTGACCTTATCCTTACCATCCAAAAAATTACTGAGTAGACTACCAAGTTTTCAGAATAAAGAGTGGGAACTATCTTTGTTATATCTTTATAACAAAACTAGGTACCACAATCACAAGAATTCGAGAACACATTAGCTATTCCCCAAGATTATAGTTTCAGACTGCTAATCCTGTAGGAAAAGGCAGCTAAAATGAGCATTTGACAATCTGACTAAGACATTTTTTTTTTTTTTTTTTTTTTTTTTGGCCCCAAGACTTGCAATCACAAGTCCTATTTCGCCAAAGCAAAACAATATTGTTCATTAGTACATTAAAAAATTATCTAATGATGTAACTAAAAGAAAGCGATAAAACCTCGAAGATGAGATAATAAAAAGCTGTTATAACATAATTTTATTAACTTTTAAGTTGTACTTGATTATATTGTGAATTTTATTTCATTAAAAAATTTACATAAGCTACGTGCTCTGTCTTTATTCATAGATGTTAGAAAAGCGGTATTGTCATCTATAACGGAACTCCCCAATATGTTCTTTCTCTGTACTTCAAATCTTTTACATTGGAAGGCGATGTGTCTTGGATCCTCGGGACATTGGCATCTCGCGCAGTTACCGATACTAGCCAGAGCCATTATATTTAAGAATTTTGCAGTGCAACCGTGATTTATTCTTACCCTTGTTAGTTTGACTAAATCAGGACGATTGAGATGGAGCCGAATGGACGTAAACCATGGTGTTAGCGCTACTTTCTGATGCACAGCATGATGGTCCTTTCCCTTAGTCTCAGACTCCCAGTCGTAGAACTGCTGCCATTCTTTGACTATTTCTCCCCTCACTGCTCTGAACGCATCTTTTAATGGCATCTTGGCATTAATACGATGAGCTTGAGTTTGATTGGCTGCTCGGTCTGCGATCTCATTTCCCCATAATCCTACGTGGCCCGGCACCCATTGGATAAAATACTCATTCTTTGCTTGATAAATTAGTGAAATTATTTTAAAAGGGATATATGTTTGAGTTTTGTTTAAATATATTAACTCTAAGTGTTTACATGCTGCTGCTGAGTCTGTCAAAATTACTATTTTGTGATTGAGGTAAGTTCTCTCAGTATAAACGATAGCATTGAAGATTGCATATAATTCTGCGCTAAAAATACTGAATTTAACAGGTAGTGAGAAAGACATTTTTTTATTCTTTTGGGGGTCAAACACGGCTATTGATGTTCGATTGCTAGTTTTCGATGCATCGGAATACACTTGTATGTGATTAGGGTACCGTTCCGTAATTGTTTTAAGAGCAAACTGTTTTAATGGGGTAGGAGAATATAAACTTTTCTTTTCTATTTTGCCGATTAGATTTGAGCTGCTATTTATTTTAATAAAAGATTTAGGAGTGGGGGTGGTGTATTCCAGATAGACTTTGGAAATATGTAGCGATTTGAGATGAGACTGAAGCTCCCTAATAATGTCAACTATTTGTGGACAAAACACGTTTCCATTTCTGATTGCTAGGCCTACTGGATGATTATCTTCGGAATATACTTTAAGAATATATTTTTTTATAAGCCATGCTCTTCTTATATTTAACGGCATCTCTCCGGCTGAGGTCTGCAGTGCATTTACTGGAGACGTTTTGAAGGCGCCCAGACATACCCTAATAGCTGAGTTCTGAACCGTATTTAATTTTTGGATTATAGGGGATTTCGTTTGGTTGTTTATAACACAGCAGTAGTCAAAGATAGATCTGACAATAGATTTGTACAGTGTGATCATATTGTGGGGATGAGATCCCCAAGAAACTCCGGCTAATGATTTTATTATATTCAAGTTGTGTATTGATTTTATATGGACGTTTTTTAGATGATTTTTGAAAGTTAATTTGCTGTCTAAGGTTACTCCTAAAAATTGTAAGTGTTCTTCGCTTTTAATTTGTTGTCTTTCGTTGATAATCGCAAAATCCCCTAAATTGATCTTTCTTTTTTTCGTAAAAGGTGTTATGCCACATTTTTTGAGATTAATATTAAGATTAATATCTGAAAATTGTTTTTTTAGGATATCCAGTGCGTTACCCATTACATCTTTTACTATTGTATAAATTAAAAAATCGTCTGCGAATTGGATTATTTTACACTTATCTATCATACTATTTGTAATGTGCTCCGTGTAAATATTGAAAAGGGTTGGACTGAGCGTATCACCCTGAGGAAGTCAATTATATGTATCGAAAACTACTTGGCCTTCCCAGCTCTCAAGAAAATATGTACGATAAGATAAGTAATTTATGATCCATTGGGTAAGTTTTATGGGGACTTTGAGAGCTTTTAGTTTATGCAAAAGAATTTGTATTTTCACCTGATCATAAGCTTTTTCGAGGTCTATTTTTAATGCGACAAGGACTTTTTTTTCTTTGTAGGCTTTATAAATGTCATTAGTCAGAAGCCAGATGGCATCTGTAGTGGACCTATTTTTTCTAAAGCCAATGCAGAAGAGGCTTAAGGTTTTCTCTGATTCAATATACCATTCTAGTCTGTTTTTGACAACTTTATTAAATATTTTGGCAAGGCAGGAAATCAGTGCAATGGGTCGGTATGAAGTTATAAGAAGCGGATTTTTCCCAGGTTTTGGTATAGGGAATACGAGGATTTTTCGCCAGTCAGAAGGGACCTTAGCTTCCTCCCATAGTTCATTAAAAGCCAAGAGTAGACTTTGCTTATAAGAATCCGGTAAGAGTTTAATCATTGTATAGTTTATTTCATCAATACCGGGAGCGGTTCCAGTTTTAGCTTTAAGTGTCGCTTCTAGTTCTGTGAGGCGGAGGGGTGAGTTCAGTGGGTGGACGTCCTCTGATATTGAAGCGCTGAGCAATGGTTGTCGGGGTACAAAAATGTTCGATAATTGTTCAAGGAAAGCCACAGCTGATGACCGACTTGCCAATACGATATTTTGGAAGTTGACCCTTTTTCCACGGAGAGTTTTAATTTTGTTCCACATGGAACCTGTTTCTTTTGGATTGATGCTTTCGATGTAGCTCCTCCAAGTTTGATTTTTCGCCTTTTTTATTAGAGATTTAGTTTTATTTATTTTGGTTCTCATAATTTTATAATTTTCAATTGTCATGTTTTGTAAATATTGTTGTATTGCTTTTTTCTTTTCCCCATAAGACCTACGAATGTCATCATTCCACCAGCACTTAGGAACGAATTTAGGGTTATATTCGGAGTTTTTACGAGGGATAGCTTTTTCTCCGGCTAAGTTAATAATATGAGTCAGGTCTGAAATGTTGTATTTTAGATTTGATTTGTCAATATCTATGAGAGTCTGAATGAATGTCTCTTCATTTAGCCTTTTGAAGTTTCGTCTAGGTTTGTATTTGTGCTGTGTCTGAGTTTTGCAGTTGTTTATTTCAATAATTATTTGTAGGTGATCGCTACCAAGGGTTTCTGGAGTTACAGTCCAAGTGAGATTATGGTAGAGGTCAGCTGTTGTGAAAGTTAGATCTATTACGGAAGGTCTTGCCCCTAATTTAGTTATTTTTCCTATTTCGTTTAAAAGGAATAACTGGCTATTTTGTAAAGTCCTAATTAAATCATCTCCTCTAGGTGTATCGTACTCATTACTGCCGAAGAATGAGGAGTGTGTGTTGAAGTCACCCCCCGAAAGCATACTACAGTCTGGGAAACTCGCTTGTAGATCGAAAAGCTTTTGGAGGTGTTGAGTTGATGGCCGTCTTCTATTATCTGGTGGGATATAAACGGAAACTAGGACAATATTAGGTGATGTATTAAGAAGTTTTACCCCTACTGCTTCTATGGAACCCAAATTAGGTAGTTCAATGGTTTCATAAATCAAGGAATTATGGACAAAGATGCCCACCCCTCCGTAATTATCACGCCTATTTCTTTTTATAATTTTGAAGTTTTTTACACGATAGTTCATTTTGTTATTAAACCAAGTTTCTTGCAATAGAGCTACATGAATTTTGTTAATATTAAGATAATTTACAATCTCTGAAAATTTATTATTTATGCTTCGACAGTTGTGTTGTAGGATTTTGATGTTATTTTTAAATAAACTGATTTTTCTTGTAACATTATTCATTTTAGAAAAATTGAATTAGGATACGGACGGTTATAATATTGTGAGAAAAAGTATATATACATATATACACACACATACAACACGTATATATATATACACATATACATACACCCATACACACATACATACATACATAAACACACACATACTTATATATACACATACACACACACATATACATACATATATACAAATATACACACATATACAAATATACACATATATACTTACATAATAGATTAATAAAAAAAAAAAAAAAAAAAAAAAAAAAAGTTCTTTTACTAGGCCACCACAAGCACTTTACAGCCTTGTGGAATGTCGGAAATATATACAATGATGTTGATAATTTTTTTATAAAGATAATCTTTAAACTGATATTTTAAGGGCCGTACAAACAAACATGAATAGCCCCGTAGAATGTGAGGCTCGAGTAAGATAAAAAATGATTAGAAACGATATAAATGAGAAAAATACGATTCTTCATGAATTGGCTTGCTTCTATTTCTATGTTGAAAATTATTAATTTAGTCTTGTACTCTGTTTCTATTGTAGCTAAGAAATAAATACATATATTTTTATAAATATTCATAAAATTTGACGTTTTATTTACAAATCTTTGCGATATAATTCCTTAATTTTTTTTAAATCTAATATAGTAGTTAGTCAATAGACATACTTTCATTTTTTTTTAATTCTGAGATGGATTTTATAATTGAATTATTTTCCTGGACGAAGTTGTAGAAAGTTTGACCAATAATATTGACGGTTTCCTGCTCGTTGTCCAATGATTTAATTTTGTTTATTAATGAATTGAGCATATTGATGTATTTCGAATCAGAACTAACTCTGTGGGGATTGTCTGTGATAAGGGGACCCATTGATTGTGTTTTGCTTAAGGGGCTTGAATTGTTTGTGTTTTGATACTCTACTGCGGTATCATTAAGCCTTGGTCGTTTTACATTTTCTTTATTAAATTGAAATATATGTTTTTTACCCGGATTTTTCATCACGTTTGTTACAAACTGGGCTGAATTATTTTCCGAAAAATCATTATCTAATGTGAGCTGAGGAAAGTCTAGTAATGAAAATTTGTTATAGGTGGGAATCGGGAATAGATTGTTTGCTTCTTTATAACTAAGTGGTTTAATAGCCATGGCCTCTTTTATTTTATTTTGACGAATAGCTTCAGGACATTCTTTATTTGTTGGGAGGTGAGCGTTTTTGCAGTAAATACATTTGATCGCGTTAACACATGTTTCTGAAATATGATCATTACAGCCACATTTCATACACTTTTCTTTGCCTCGGCATTTTTCTTTAGTATGTCCATATCTCAGGCATTTTACACAAAAAAGAGGCTTAAAAACGTATGGGTAGACTTTTCTTGGTGCTAAATTAAGTGAAATGTTTTCGGGGAGTCTTTGAGCATGGAAAACAATTTGTATGGTACCGGTAGCTAAAGAAGTAATATTTCCATCGGAATCCTGAATGTTTCTATTGAAGCGTCGAATCTTAACTATTTTTTCATTTGAATGCATTTCATTGAGAATTTCTTCCTCAGAGAGAGAGGGGTGCACATCCCTAATAACTCCATATTTCAATACCATACTGTTGGGTATATACGCTTTTAGTTTATTAATTACAAGGAATTGATTTTCTAAAAAGCGGTTAGCATATTCACCAGTTTTACAATTGATCTCAATCTGTTGCCTATTCTTTTTTTTTATATAAAAAACTTGCGCGTTATTTAATCCTAATGCTTTTCCTATTTTCATATCATGGAAACATGGTATATTTTCTTCTACAGACTTTTCGATGATAACAATAAATGGTCCCTTAAAATAATGAAGATATTTATAATTTTGTTGTACTGGCGGTTTGGCGTATTTATCAGGGGGGTCAGTCCCCTGACTACTTTCTCCCATAATTATCGATAATTTATTTAATGTTTACTAAAGAAAAAAAAAAAATAATAATATCGAAAGATTGTATCTATAAGAAAAAAAAAATAAGAAAAATTGAATGTTATAAAATGATCTGGCCTGATAGTAGCGGTGAGCTCCAGAGGATTAGTAGATACGCACTGTTCCAATGTTCGCACACAACTGCGAGCTAAGACATTGATACCATCACTCTCAAACTTCTCCATCTCAGCATTTGCTGTTCTATATACCTTATCTTTCTTATTGTTCTATTTACCTTACAAAACTATTATTCGTATAGATGCGAAACGTGGCCGCTGACATTGAGAGATGAGCAACGGCTTAGGTTTTTTGAAAATGAAGTACTGCGTTGAACATTTGGACCGAAGAGGGATTAATTGACCAGAGAATTTAGACGCTTACACAACGCCAAACTGAGTAAACTGTACCCGGTAAATATAATTGAGGTGATAGCAGCGAAACGAATAAAATGGGCGTGTAAAATTGCGAAACTTGGTAGTGAACGAATCCCAAAAAGATTAATAAGCGCTGTGCCGAATAGGAAACGTCCGAGGGGCAGGCCGAGACGGAGGTGAGAAGATTGCATTAAGGCAGATCTATCGAAGTTGGGTCTGGAAGGCGGTCGGTGGATGGAGGTGTGCAAGGAGCGAGTTGTGATGTCGGCTTAAGAAACCTAAGGGTTCTTAAGTCTTCATTATTATTATTATACCTTATCTTTTTATCCACCACAAATAAATATCTTCAATAACATATAAACATCCTCAAGAAATAAAAGTTGAAACGAATATGATTAATGAACTGGACCAAATCTAATGCATGGGGACAAGGAAGAAACCATGTAAGAAGAGACAATGACTTAGGAAAAATTGGGAAGGTATAAGAGAGGGTTGATAATTTCTTACTTTTAGGTGCTTATCTCAATGGAAATGGGAATTAGAGCGGAAGGTCTTGTATCTTTATTTTATCATTAAGCCAAATTTACTGTCCATTAACTCTAGTGAAAAAAGTATTTATCTATGTCTCAAAAATCAATAAATACCACATTGTTCTAATAATACCGAATTTCAGATAATCATTTTTGTTACAGTTACTCCTGAAATAGCTGAAAAACTGGTTCCCTTTGGAAAAGAGTGGATTCCCTACTGTAACAATCGCCAAGCTTTATTTAATTTAGTGGTACATTTGATAATATCAATAAATGATAAGGCTGATGAAATATTTATCAAACTTTTATTACCATTTGTGACTTACCAAAACAGTGACGTTAGTAGTGTTGCTGAAGAGATATTAGGTTTGTACATTATGATAATATTAAGTTGAACAAATAATTTGTCTAAGTGGAAAAATCCTATACGATCTATAAATTTTAATCAATCTCTTTAATCTTCTATTTTCATTTTAAACATATTAGTTTTTATAACTTTATTTTTTGCCTTTTCAAAAATATTTAATGTTTTTTAAATTAAAATATATATTCTTGTTATATTTTTGTTTAGCATTACTACTCAAAGAATTGGACATTTTGTCCAGAGGAAATTCATCTAAAATACCTTTCTTAGAATCTATTGGAAAAAATAAGGATGACTTACTTCAATTAGTTCTCTGCGATAAAGAAGTATATAGATCTTCAGCTGTATCTATAATTTGTTTCATGGGTAACCATATTTTTTATTTTCTTATCTTATATGTATTAAATAAATGTTTTATTTCAAATTGGTTTTGTTTAGGCCACCAAAATGTAAGAGTATTACCCGATTGCGTTGCTCATGTTATGTTAAATTCCAATAAAGATGAACACTTAGACGCAGTTGTGAAATTTTCACAAAACTATACTTATAAGGAAGTCATGGCTCCTGCTGTTGAAAAAACTTTAAAGGAAGTAGACATATTGAAATGTAGACGCTTATGGGCTAATTTAATAAAACTATCAAAGTATGTGTATTATCATAGACAAGTTTATTTATTAGATACTTATATTTATTTTGTGGATAAATATTTTTAAATATTAATTTATGCAGGTGGGAAGCAAGTGGTACATTTATATCTTTACCTGTTATGGAATCAATTTACAGCAATCTCCTTACAATATCATATAAGCTATGTGATGAAACAGATGTGAAAAATGCTTTAGCTATGGCAGAATTGATTCATAATCCAATAGTAGATCACAATCGTCAACCTAAGCTTAAATTGATAAGAGCTATTACTGATGCCATGATTTCGTTTCTTTATCTTTACACCATGCACTCAGGTAATAAAACTCTTACAACTATGAAATGTTTGTTTATAAAAAATTTACTTTGATCATGTAATCATCATGTTAATACATTTGCTTCGTTTTTATTTACTTTTTTGGTCCACAGATTATTCAAATCTTTGACAGCCTTAACCAGCTTGTTCAATCTCTATCTATTTATTTTCAATTTACTTCATTTACCTCGTGGTTGATGGAATCTCTTCATTTGTTTTTGTGTCCTATCACATAGTTTCTTATAAACTGTTGAATTCACAATAATACTGTGTGTGTGTGCGCGCGCGTGTGTGTGTGTGTGTCTATTTGTGTGCGTGCGTGCGTGCGTGTGTGTGTGTGTGTGTGTGTGTGTGTGTGTGTGTGTGTGTGTGTGTGTGTGTGTGTGTGTGTGTGTGTGTGTGTGTGTGTGTGTGTGTGTGTGTGTGTGTGTGTGTGCCTGGATGCGTGTGTGTGTGTCCAGTGGTATATGCCAGCGTGAACGTGTTAATCCATTTATTCGGGGTGAAAATCATGTAGTGAAAAAACATGTTGATTTCTACTCTGAGTCAGTGTAAATTATGTTGTGCGATTTTTTATTTTAGAACGTAGTTATGGAAATTATCATTATGCTATTTATAATATTAGTACTGATCCCTTTTCTTGTTCTTAGGAGCAATGAATTTTGATGAGGAAACAAATGAAACGGAAACAAATGAAATGGGGAGGGAATCACTTGTCCGACAGTCTGTGGCCAGTCGTTTAAGTTGTTCATTGAGACTCATTCAGTGCATTCTTTTCTCTTCCAGTGATTTAATGCCCCTTTGAATTTGCATAGCTTTAATAAAGAGATCTAGGGGCTCGAATTATTACTTGATCAGCTGCATTATTAGAAGTTCTTCAGCATATTCAGGATTTGGGTACACGTATGGTTAAATAACCTGTGTTAACATGTTTTGCGCCCTTTTAGTTGTAGTAATTCATTTTAGCAAAGCCATTCTCTTAGTTTTTTGCTTTTTCTACATTAATTAATATAAATTATGTAAATTTAATCAAGCTGATGCCGTTTTACTAATTAACTAGCCAACATGAGATTTTCCTCTCTATTAATAATTGGACTCAGGGTCACTTGTGGTGTAGTGGTTATCATAGCAACTTACAATACTAAAGGTAGCAGGTTCGCGTCCCACGGTAGCCATAGGACATTTTAAAGGGAGTAAAAAACCTTCGGCTAAGCCGCCCCTTGGATAGGACGTAAAATGGAGGTCCCGAGCCTGTACCATGTCAGGTACTCATTATAGATCCCGCCCTAACCTAATTATCATGTGTGCAAATATGAAACCGGAATTTGCCAATGATCGGAGGTAGCAGTCAATATAATCTTCTAACGAATCCGTCAGTGGTGTTAGCTGCTTTTGTTTACATGTGATAAAAAGTTCCAATTTATACCAACATAGTTTCAATCAACAAGTGTGGATTTAGTGACGTGACATGTTGACTTTTGTGCCAGCAAATTATGATTTGCGGACAGCATTGATTTTCTGTTTCCATCTGAAAAAAAAAAAAAAAAAAAAAAAAAAAAACAAATGCAGAATCACGTAGGATGCTTGTTGAAGCTTAGGGGGTGCTTGCCCCAAGTAAATCTCAATGTATTGATTGGTTAGAAAAGTTTAAAGATGGCGATTTTGGTGTCAGAAACAATGATTGTGGAAAACCACAAAAAAAGTTTGAAGACACTGATTTGGAAACTTTGTTGGACGAGGATGACTCTCAAATGCAGCAACAACATGCAGATCAATTACATGTGACACGCAAAAGCGCCTCCATTTGTTTCAAATTAATGAGAAAGATCCAGAAAGTCGGAAATGGGTACCTCAGCAACTGAATGACAGGCAACAGGAAGATCGAAAAACCTCATACCAAATGCTGCTTTCCAGGTACAGAAAAAAGTAATTTCTTCATCGAATTGTGAATGGTGATGAAAAGTGGATTTACTTCAAGAATCCTAAGTGTAAAAAATCCTGGGTAACTCCAGGTGAACTATTGGCGTCAACTGCAAGGCCAAATCGCTTCGCAAGGAAGATCAATGCTCTGTGTTTGGTGGGATCAGATGGGTGTTATCTACTAAGAGCTGCTGAAACTTGGGGAAACTGTTAATATGGAAAGCTACATACAAGAGATGATCAATTTGAATCAAGCTTTGAGCCAAAAATGTCCCAAATATCAAGAAAGGACACACAAAGTGATCTTGTTTCATAACTATGCCCCATCACATCCGGCTAAACGGAGCAAGGAAACGATCCAAGCTTTTGTTTGGGAAATTCTTCTTCACCTGATTTGGCCCCAACCGATTATTACCTATTTGCATCGATGGGACACGCACTAACTGAACAGCGCTTCACTTCCTATGAAGATGTATGAAATTGGCTAAATGATTGGTTTGACTCATAAGAGGAAGAATCGTTTTGGCAAGGAATCCACAAATTGCCTGAGAGACGGGAAAAATGCATAGATAGCAAAGGACAGTACTTCTAATAAAATATTATGTACCATTTTTAGACAATAAACTATTTATATTCTATTTGAAAAATTCCGGTTTCATATTTACACACCTAGATAGGCAAAATTTAGGACTCCCACTGTAGCATCGTTTGACTTTCCTTAGTGGCATAAAGTGATGTTAAAGAAACAAACAATAATTGGGCTATTTCTTGGATTTCATTCATTAATCAGCTTGAAAAGAAGCGTTCGAACCTATATACCATCTCTTCTAAAATTTTAATAATTATAAAGAAAAAATGTTGGTAAGTACGCCGTTGAGCCTTGAACAAGGAGATTTGTTCACTCTCATTCTTCTATATTATTAAAAGGTATTAGTATGTCAGTTGATCTCTTCTTATTAGTGGGGCTAATCTTTTGAATTGCCAAGTTTAAATCTTATTTATTTGTATGAAATTCCTTAATAATAAAAAAGTAGTTTTTCAGTGATAAAGCTTTTCACAAAAAATAATTTTTTTTCTTGATTTCCCTCCATATTAACCCTATGGGAGGACAGTGCATTTCTAAATTTTATAGATTCCATGCTCTAAGGTATTGTATAGATGTAGATTTTTCAGATGAATTTCGAGAAAAAAATATTCAACAATTGATTAAAAGAACTTTGCTTTAAATAAAACTACAGCTTGAGGAATCATAAGAGGTAGATAAAGATATCAATTTATTAAAAGTGACATTTTGTATTGTTCAAGATGATTTTATTCTTAGCTTCAATTTTTTGTAAGCTTAACAAGTCCACCCTGATGAGGCACTAAACTGCCTCATCGGACACTTAAGTCAATCACAAAACTTTCCACGACTGTTGGGTATTATGTAGGATTGTATTGTTTATTTTATTATTGTTGGATTGTCAATATCGCATAATGCACTGGAATAGCTCCTGTCCAACAGAGCAAAAAACTCAGCCGCCAATGGGTGAGGAGCATGAATTACAGTGCTGGAGTGAATGTGTTAAACATTTCAAATAAAATTATTGTTTATTTTTCAATTTCTTTTTTTCCTTCTATTGAAAAGAAATGAATTTATTTCTAGAATGGATAGAACAGATAAAATGTTTAAAAATATCTTGTGCTGTATTGAAGAAATTGAGCATGATTGGATCAATTGCACGCAATTATGCTATAAGAGAAATTGTTGACAATTGCATCAGAAAGAAACCTAGTATATTATTTGGGGCTATTCCTTATTATGGTACAAAAATAATTCAACCACCTGAAAGTTTGATGGAAGAAAACAATAGACAGGTAAACTTTCCTTTTTTTTCTTTCTTTTTTATCTTATTTTTACTTTCACTTCCTATATGTGGAATATATACTAAAAGAAAGTACGGGCGTATTAATCTATTGATCGCCCTAAAATTCCCATCCTACCCTATCCTAAAGGATAGTATTGCAATCCTGAAAAATTTTGACTTCCGGTTTTCAACAGAAATACACTTTTTGGGGGAGTCCTGCAAAATGGTCTGTGTATGTGTGTGTGTAAAGAGACTAGCTCAAAAACAATAAACCATATGAATTAGGTATTTGAGATAGGTATATTCCTGTGATGTGGTAGCAAAAGTTTAATAAAAACTGAGTAAACAGAGGGGTTACTTTATTTCATAAATCTTATCATATTTTTATGTTTTTTGCGATTTTCTCAAAAACGGTTCTAATAATTTTAATTAAACTCGTTATGTTTAATGAGAATCAAGTATTCTTCAATATCTGGTAGGTTTTATCATGATAGAAATGTTCTGATAGGCTCAAATGGTGAAAGACATTTTTCTTCTTTTAAAGAAACTTTGATTTTATTTATGTGGAGATTTTAACTGTCTCTCATTATAAGAGTGGCTACAAATGAAATATTAAATAATTCGATAAAGATAGAAAAGAAAAAAATGTTTCGCCAAGATTGAAGTTTCACTTTCTGTTAATGAGTGGTATATATTTGAATAACATTTCATTGGAAAGCTGAGAAAATGAGACAGAGTAATATTTAGTTGATAGAGTCGTAGAATACGTAAGTATATGCATGAAAAATTCATGTCTACTTTTATATTAGCTACCCATTTTCCAAACGTTAAAACTCATTGACAACTCTTTTGCATGCGCAGTAGGCCTTTACCAACAGCCCACTGTTTACATGTAAGGTGTGCGCGCATGTGAAAGTCTTCAATGTATTTTAAATGCTTATAGGAATATACCTAATGAACGGAAATTATTTATTTCCATGGTAACTGAATGAAGTTTCCATAAAAGTTAATAAGAGACTTATAAAATGAGATGCTATTGATTATTATGTTTCATATTGCTATACTGTCACTGATATAAATAAAAACTATATTATTGTTTAGTGTGTGCGTAGAAGAACAGGTGATTCTTAAAATATTTTAAGGAGTATTTTGGATGGAAAAATATATGATAGAAATTAATCTGTAATAATTATTACAGTTAATAATTTAAACTGTAGTTCCATGATAGATTTCTGAATGAAATATAAGATGGTTTTATTGGAACAGTAATCATTGTCGGTTTCTGGAAAGACAAATATTTGAAAATTAAGTTTCAATTTACTATGAGTCATAGATATACCTTCTATCGATTCCTGATTCTATCGATTCATGACATTTTTACAAAAAGTGGCCCCTTAAAAAAATGAAATAAATAATAATGAATCGAATAGCACTGAGGACTTTCAGTTTTGCAATAATTATAATACTTTTAACCTTATTGAGAATAATAAACAAAAATATGTAAATAAATGAGAAAAAAGTTATTTTCTATGAAGTGTGAAATGACATTTATACATTAATCAAAAATGTCTATTTTAACTCCAATAAAAGCTAAACAATACCCTTAAGTTTATACTCCCCTAATGAGTAATAACTGTTGATGCATGGAATAGCATTTAAACATTTTTGGTTCTTTTCTTCTCATTTGTATTTATGTTCTAGGGTACTTCAGCTATCCTGGCTCAGAAGCACTCAGTTTTCCATGCCGGGGTAATAGGAACTGGTAAGAGGAAATCAGAACCGCAATGTCCCTTCCCTCGTGAAAAAGTCGTGCATGCAACTGGTCTCCTTCTGCAGTTTCTTACCTCCGTCACGGAATGTGGGGCGCCTCAAGCAACTTTAGATTCTGTTATATCAGTAGCACTTCTCTTAGTTGAATTTGTTTCTCCTAATATTATGTATAATGGTCTTCCCTGGCCTGAAGAAGAGTTTTGTAAGGTAAATATTTAACATTTGTTGGTATTTTTCTTTAGATATTTATGAATTTGTTCCATAATTAGTATTATTATTCATTGTCTTATTTATTGGGTGGTCTAAGATATCTGCTTGGTACCCACTTTACCTCACATATGAAGTGCTGACCATATCACCTCCTTGAAAAACCATTGAGTTCAATACTGAATCCTAGGTCCTTTGTGGGTTTTGATACTAGTGCTTTAGCCTTTTTCCATCTAATACAGTGGTTTTCAAAGTGTAGAAAGGGGGGGCACAAAGCTTATAAACTTATTAAATTGTTTCAACATTAAACCCTTGGTCTCAATAGGATTAAGCTTTGAAAATGAAACAAATAAGAATTGAAAGTAAAATAAGAAGTGTTATAAAAATGTACATTGCTATACCATATACTTGTAGGGGGGCATAGATTACAGTTAAATCATACATGGGTTTCCACATAAATTGTTTGAGAACTGCTGCTCTAATAGAAAAGTTAACTTAGTTATACCTGATATAAAGGCTTTAATTTTGAAGTATAATTTCTTTAAGTATTAATATTCACTTTTTATTCTTTAAAACAAAATAGATTTTTTTAGATTAAATTAGATTTAATAAAATTAAAACAGGTCACCATTGAAAGAGATCTGAAAATAAGAAAAATGCTGGACGATACCCCTGTTATATGGTCTTTCTTGTCATTTATCGCTCACCATAGACCTGCTTTGTGCTACTGTTCTGTGATCCTGAGAGCTGTGGTAAGTTTAAGAGTACACTCATTTCTTCCTAATGGTACTAATAATGGTTATTAAAAGTTATTTCTCTTTCCTTTTTTATGTGAGATATGTGGACATAAAAGTTGGAAAAAAATATATCTTTGTTTGTTTTAATGAAAATAATAATAAAACTTTACTAATAATCCTGTAAGAGGCACAATATAGTCCAGTTTTTCCAGATTAGGAACAAAGAAACATAGTAATAGCAATATAAAATAAGATAAAATAAGCAGCAGTCATGATCTACAGATAAATGAAACAAATATTTAATAATTTCCTTTTTAAAAAAATAAGTAATAAAAAAAATTGTTATTTAAAATCACCACAATTATTTAAAATAAATATAAATAAATCTTTCTATATTACATGATAAAGCTTCAAATGTAATTTTTTATAATTTAATTTTTCATTTAATAAATATACATTTTTCTAAACAAAAATGATAGCTACAAATTTTATTTTAAGTTTTTAATTTTCAGGATCAATTATTTTCTGGGGTTGTTATTAAGCGCCCCTAATTTGCAATTATTTTCAAGATTTTAATAATATTAATTGCAGACTTTTTTTTTTCCTTAGACTTCTACTGTAATTAGTGAATGGTCCCGCATCAGCCAGCAAGATGAACCTAACCTCATGGATACCACAGAAAAACTTCTTCATTTACTGAATCTAGGGCAACTTCTTCCACCGCCTTTTACAGCACTAGCAGATATCATTCCCCACATTCCACCTGAGCAGGTAATCATGTTTATGATGTTTACTATTATGATGCTAATAGTAATTTTTATATTTTTATTAGATTTTTTCCATTTGAATTTGTTAAAATAAATTTTCTACTTTTCTCATGCCATTTTAAAATGGGCAACTTTTCTCAAGTTTTAAACCTGAATATTGTAGGTATAATTGATGTTTGATTCTTGAGTGTTGAATTAATTGACAAACTGGGAAATAATATATTAATATTATAACAACACAGTAGATTTTAATGCAACAATTGAATACATATCACTTGTTTGGGAGAAGACTGCCACATTCCAAAAAACTGAAATTTTTGGGAAAAGCATATGTATGTAGTAATCTTTATTACGGTTTCTCAACTGCATATGAGATTGTCCTAACTGGTCCTGAGTGTTAAATATTGCAGTTAAAAATCTGTCATTTTTCTCTAAGAAAGATTTGAAGTTAATTTACGTAGAAAAAATCTGGTGCATGCGCGCAACACACAACTTTCACTTACCAACTTACTTAGATTAGAAATTAATGTGTTTTATTGATTGCCACTACCTAAAGTTACACATTTTTCTTCATGTGTTTCTTATTTTTCAGGGTTTGAAATTAACTCTTATTTTCTCGGAAAGAGAATAAAAGTCAAAGCTTGATTTTAGATATTTAAGGATGAATTTATTAGCTTTTTTTCGGATTTCTCCATATTGGTGTACATTATTGGGTTAACCGTTTTTATAGAAATCTTATAGGGTATAATTAATGACCTTATATCGATCTTAAAATCGATTATTAGATTATCAAGGCTGCTGATAATGAAAATAATATCGATATAAAACCTCAGGCTCGCTCAGGTATCGATTATAACTTATCCTATATTTACAATATTGGGGTCTGCTCTTAGGTTAATTGAGGCGCTGAATTCGGAAATGATATCGATTTTTCGATTACGCGCTCAGGTATCGATTTATTACAACATACACGATAAATAAGATATTGGAGTTCGCTCTAAGGTTAATTAAGGTGCTGAATTTGGAAATGGTATCGATTTTTTGATTACGCGCTCAGGTATCGATTTATTACAACTTACACGATAAATAAGATATTGTGGTCGGCTAATACGTTAATGAAGGTGCTAAATTTGGAAATAATATCGATATTTCGATTACGCGGTCAGGTATCGATTTATTATAACCTACGCGATATAAACGATATTGGGGTCTGCTCTTAGGTTAATTGAGTCGCTGAATTCGGGAATGATATCGATTTTTCGATTACGCGCTAAGGTATCGATTTATTACCACTTAGACGATAAATAAGATATTTTGATCGGCTAATAGGTTAATGAAGGTGCTGAATTTGGAAATGATATCGATTTTTCGATCAGGCGCCCAGTTATCGATTTATTACTTAACTTACATATATAATTATATAAATTGATACCTGGGCGCCTGATCGAAAAATCGATATCATTCCCGAATTCAGCGACTCAATTAACCTAAGAGCAGACCCCAATATCGTTTATATCGCGTAGGTTATAATAAATCGATACCTGACCGCGTAATCGAAAAATAGATATCATTTTCGAATTCAGCGACTCAATTAACCTAAGAGCAGACCCCAATATCGTTTATATCGGATAAGTTATAATCGATACCTGAGCGATCCTGAGGTTTTATATCGATATTATTTTCATTATCAGCAGCCTTGATAATCTAATAATCGATTTTAAGATCGATATAAGGTCATTAATTATACCCTATAAGATTTCCATAAAAACGGTTAACCCAATAATGTACACCAATATGGAGAAATCCGAAAAAAAAAGCTAATAAATTCATCCTTAAATATTTAAAATCAAGTTTTGACTTTTATATTAGCTATCATTGGGATAAAGATCATATCAGGACTTTTATTTTCTGGCCCGAAATATAAAAGTCATGATGTGATTTTTATTTATTTATTAGAAATATAAAAGTCCTGATTTGACTTTTATTCTCTTTCCGAGAAAATAAGAGTTAATTTCAAACCCTGTTATTTTTGTTTTGAATTGCTCAAAAAAAATACAAATTTTTTTTATTATTAATTAAAAGTATTTACTAAGAACAGCTAATTTTCATTAAACACGACAAATTTGATCAAAATCGTTAAAGCCGTTTTTGAGTAAATAAAAAAAACACGAGAAAATGATATAAAATTTATTGAGTAAAGTGCCCCCTCCGGTTGATCAATGTTGATGAAATTTTTACAGTCATATCTCGGGCATATTAGTACATCAAATACTCAGTTTAATCAAAATCGTTAGAGCCGTTTTTGAGAAAATTGAAAGAAGGTAAAAAGTTTTTAAATAAAGTACTCCCTCCCTTTAACCAATTTCAATGAAATTTTTGCTGTCAGTGACCGATACTAGTGATACCGACAGATACTAGTGACCGACCGAAGTTTCGGTTTCGGTTTCGGCCAGTTTCGGCCGAAAAACCTGGTTGGCCAAAAATTGGCCAAATCTTCGGCCAGGCCGAAACTAGCTCCTGTATCTGATATCTCCAAGAAGGAAGTAGGACTACACAATTTCAGCTTGTATGCTCGATCTCTTTCATGGCATTTAACACCCTTGAATTTAATAGTGGGAAGTATATGTTATTTTATTTAATTACATTTGTATTGTATTTCGGCAGAACATAGATTTTTCTAATTCTTTTGGTATCTTTCTTTGATCGAAAACTTTAAGTTGGGTGTGGAGACAAAAATTTGAGAGTGACAAACAGAAATGTCCTCGTAAATCACATCAAGTCTTAACATGTAATGAAAGCATGCTCTTCATACAAAATTATTTACGTTAAGTATAAAGAATAGAATTTATTCTTTATCTTGAGCGTTAAGAACCTTTTTCTGCTTTTAATCATCTACTCATTAATTATGAAATTTTTTTTATAAAAAAAAAAGATTAACATAAATAAGAATATGTATTCTAAATACTTAAACTTAAATTAGTCGACATGTCCACAGATTCAATTCAAAATTGAAAAAATATTTTAGTCAGTAACCTTGTCATTAAAAGTTGCATCAAATGGTGGTAGTAGGTTTTGGTCTTTGTTCTTGTATGGAATGGGAATCAGATGCAAAACTAATTTTTCAACCTTGGCAGCCCCCTTTTCCCCAGTGGTTCACCAATAACATCCCAAAAACTTCAAAAGTCTCAATTTCTACCACGAAGAAGCACGTTTTTGACCAAAAACTATCCTATAAATTTTCAAACTAGATTAAATCCACTAACATTTGAGACCAAAACTGACTCAGTTGATTAAATAGCTTCTGACATGTAGCTTGACGTATTCAATAGGCCGTCATTTTGTATTCTATCGACTTTATTATGGAATGATTTACTTTATTATTTATACATAATAATATGAATTTTTATTAATATCAGCCTGTTATTTAAAGATCATTCCAACCGTACTAGGAGGGGGCCGGGATTCGATCCTATAACAACTAATACACCTGTTTTACCACTATTGTATACTAGCTGACTATTAAATGAATAATTGAGTTAAGTTACTGTTATTTTATAGGCTTTCATTGATATTATTACTAAATTTGACATATTACATACTTATATGTATTATATATAGACACGTAAATAAGTTTCGGTTTCGGTTTCGGCCCGAAACTAGGTCTATGGCCGAAATTCGGTTTCGGTTTCGGCAAAAATTTTGGTTTCGGTCGGACACTACTAAATACCAAATTTCAGGTTCGCACGTTTTATAGTTTTTGAGCTAGTCTGTTCACACACACACACACACACACACACACACACACACACACACACACACACACACACACACACACACACACACACACACACACACACACACACACACACACACACACACACACACACACACACACACACACACACACACACACACACACACACACACACACACACACACACACACACACACACACACACAAACACACACAAACACGCACGCACGCACGCACGCACCCACCCACCCACACACACACACACACACACACACACACACACACACACACACACACACACACACACACACACACACACACACACACACACACACACACACACACACACACACACACACACACACACACACACACACACACACACACACACACACACACACACACACACACACACACACACACACACACACACACACACACACACACACACACACACACACACACACACACACACACACAAACACACACAAACACGCACGCACGCACCCACCCACCCACACACACACACACACACACACACACACACACACACACACACACACACACACACACACACACACACACACACACACACACACACACACACACACACACACACACACACACACACACACACACACACACACACACACACACACACACACACACACACACACACACACACACACACACACACACACACACACACACACCATTTCGCGGGCCTTGGTTATTTCGACTCAGGGGACCCCAAAACGTGTATTTCCGTTGAAAACCGGAAGTCGAAATTTTTCACAATCGCAATACTTCCACTTACTATATATTTCATATATAGGTAAGTGAAAGTAAAAAAACAATAATTTTCATATTGAAGCAATCTTCTTCCAAACGAGCGATATTTTAAAAAAATGGTAATAATAATACCAAAATATTATACATTTTAAAAATACATTTCTCCACAAGTTTTGTTCACCAGAAACTAAAAAAACAAAACAACGCAATACTTTCTAATAGTTCTTCTATTTTTTTAATTTTTGTATTCTTCACTAAATTAAATGTGGTCAATGATAAATTAAAGACATGTAGAAGGTTTGTATTATTTTTCTGTCGAACTTGTTGTCAAATTCAGTTGGAAAAAATCATGAAGAAATATCGGGAATGCAAACTAATACAGTTAACTGTTGGTTTTTTAAATCCAAATTGTTGTTTTTAAGCTTTTAAATCAAATATTTCTTTTAAGTTTCTTATTATTTTTAATGGAAACCTAAACAGGCAGAGTTGTTATCAGTCTTGAATGTACATCGAACTTATGTGACATCAGTTTTAACTATAATGAGAACTATTGTAAAATTGTATCAGTATCCATAAAAAATTTTATGAAAATATAAAGTTTGCTTACTTAGATTGTAGAATAATTTATCCTACAAACACATAAACATAAAAATAAAAAAATATTAAATTACTCACTCCACCTGATTACAACTTTTGATTTTCACCAGAACTTTTATCAATACTCATCAAGATGTATTATTGCTAATATTAAAATTCATAGCTATAACAAAAATGTACATTATGTTTTCATGGAAGGAAAAATTTTACTTTTTCAATTATAGAAAATTTGTTAAATTATTAATTTAAGCAAAATACCTGCTGCAAGCATTAGTAGTCATTTTCTAGTTTTTCATTGCCTAAAGGCTTGGTGTTTGGAATTTTCAAATTGTATTCTAGTAATTAATATATAACTTTTTGCTCTTTTATGCTATTAATTATCTACTCTAATTTTTATAGGTACATATACTTTTGCGGGACTGTGTTTGGAATTACTTGAGGGACCATGTCCCTTCACCAGCTTTGTTCACGCGTGATGCAAATGGTGTGATGTGGCGGGACCTAGCAGCTGCTAGACCTCCCAAGCAATACACTGAAACTATGAGGCATCTCATGATACAGAATATCGCTGCACTTGGACCATTGTACTATACTCTCTTCGTTCAAGACCAAGATGAAGACTAACAACTTGAAATAGTTTTAACTATTGATTATTACTTTGTTTTTCTCTTTAATTCTATGATATTTTTCTGTGAAGACAAGACTGATCATTTTCCATATTTGATAACTTTACAATTCTCTCTTCAACCTGGATTTGAAGACCTCATGATGATAGGAGTTAAAATTCATATTAATTTGAATTTATATGTAGTTTTTAATTGAATTGATTTTTTCATTATTCATAATGTTTTTAGTCTTCCTTTGATTTTGTGTTTTATTCACTTAATTTTGAACTTATTTGTAGTTTGTAAGTTAAATTTAGTTTTTTTTTATTATTCTTAATGTTTTAAATGTTCCTCTAGTTTAGTGTGTGTTTTTTGTATTAGATTTAAGGAGCCTGGGTTATACTGAATAATATAAATTTTCGAAAAATTAAAGTATACGTCTTTTAATAATTAAAATAGTAAAATTTAACAGAGACCTCAAGACTAGACTACAGAACATGGTTGATACATTCCAATTTTTTACATTTTTTTATTAGTTTTTTAAATAAATAAATATTAATTTATTTAAAAAAAATAATATTAAGTCATCAGAAGGTAAAATAAAATCCATATGCCTAGAAAACAGGTCACCTTATTCCAAAAATAATATTTAAGAACCATTTCAATATAAAATCACTTGATAAATAAATCATTGACCATAATAACATCACTCAACTTACAAGCAAGTTCCATTTAAAACTTCAAGCAATCAATTTCCAGGCATGATATTTTATTAATGTGTTTTATTGTTCGTTCTTATTATGCTTAGGTTTAAGGAGACTTGATATCAGAGAAAAACTTTATTTTTAATTTTAAGTATTTAGGAATGTAGCTTTTGATTGGATGACAACATGTAAGGAGAAGTTTACATCTGATTCTCCCAAAAAACCAGGCGAACAAAGCAAGGGCCTAAAAAATTGTCCAATCTTAGTCTTTTACTTATAAGGTCTTAGTAATAAGGTTGTTTATAAGATTATTCTTATAACTTTGGGCTTATATCTATGTGTTTTTTAAATAATAATTGTACTGTAATTCATTTATAGTTTACAATGTTTTTTACTTATTTTTGTGTGTTTTTAATATTTTAAAAAAATTAGATTTAAGGAACTTTGATGTGAGGAACTAATCATTTATCATACAATAATATTATTTTTTATCTATTACATTGCTATAGATAAACTAAAATAAATACTCTCATCACCCATTGGCCATTGGTAAAATGTAAGGAGGGCCTGCTGGTGCTGTGAATACACTCTTAATTTGTTTAGACTGTTTTTTAACTTATCAAGAGAACCTTAACACATACCCGATACCTTTTCAGAAGAAATAGCCCCAAACATAATCTCATTTGCTTAAAAAAATGTTTTTAAACATCTTCATATCAAATATTTAGTTTGTTAATGAAAAAAAAAATGTTTAACTAAGATTTTAAGTGTTCTGATGTCAAGGAAAATAAATTTTACTAAGCATAATCTGATTATTGACTTCTAAAACCTTTTTTCTATTCATTTAAGGTCTTCATTTATATGTATAGAAAATAAATCTCGGCTGTTCATGAAGATTTTATTGTAATATGATATGATGATTGGTGACCAATCTAGCCGAGCCTTCTTACTCCTAAGGTTGTTTTGTCTCCTTTTTCTTAGTCTGATTTTGTCCATTTATTATACCTGTTTTTCATGTTCATTTAATATATTTTTCTAATATTTTTGCCATATTTTTGCTGATTTCATTGTTGTTCTATAGTTTCCAGCTCGTTTCTACATGAATTGAGCTCAAGAAATTTCTGTATTATTCTTTCTTAATTTTATATCAATTTTGATATATTTTTAATGAATTGAGTGTAATGTTATAGAGTTCGACTATATTCTGTATTTGAAAGGTTATTTATTTAGTAACTGGATAGTATTCATACTCATACTTTTATGTACTTATAGTCATACTTATAGTCTGGCTCTGGCCGGTGACTGAAGCACATCGAGTCCGTGATAAACTCGTTTACCATTGGCTTTCGTTCATCAATTGTTTTCAAAATTTGAAAAAGTGTGATTCTAGGTGTAACTGATTACTGTGTAAAGTATCAAAAAAATTCACCGAAGAATACAGCCAGGAAGGAGGAATAAAGAATCGGTCTTGCTAGCATAACGAGGCTCCTTATCAGCTTGCAGCCTGGGACTTGCAGCCCCCCACCACGGCCAGCTGGCTAACAACAACAAGGTGAGTGCCAGCTTCAGAATATCTGTCACCGAGGAGCTGGACCCTAATATGACGCAAATCAATTTTTAATCAAATTTTCTATAAAAAAAAAAAATAGGTAGAATAACAACAGTGGATGTGTCTGTAATAGTTTTCCTTCATTCTTGATTTCATTGTTCTACTGTTTTTTTTTTTTCTAAATCAATTAGTTCCATATTGTTTTATTATACCACTCTTTGTTTTTATTTTAATGACTATACCGTTCTTTTAATGTAATATATTTTTATAGCAAACGACCTTTCCTATTGTAGAGGAAAGAAATAAGTTCTATTAAGGGGAGAATATTTTTAGTATTTGCTACTTTACAATATGTGGTTGAATATAACTTTTATTAGTATAAAAATATTTTTATTATATTATATTTAATTGTACCTATTCCCCCCCTTTTTAATTAATATATATCTATTACAATCTTAAATAACATTAATTTTAAACTTATTTTATTTTAAAACTTTTCTTTTTAATTTGTTTTAATTTGTTGATTTTATGGATTAATTTATAGACACATTATTTAACTCTAATATTTGTCCTTATCGTACCTTATCATATTAATTTTATATATTTATTGTGAGCAGACATGTCCTTTCTGATTTTTTATTTATTTTCTCAAATTTTATATAGGTAGTTTTAAATTCTTTAAATATATTTATTCGTGTACATACTCCATGAAATTTACAGTAGTATTTCTTTATGAATGTGAAATTATTCATATTTAATTGTTTAATTCAGTTTTTATATTTATTTATTTATAGAATCTCAAATTCAATTGTATGTACGTGTGTGTGTGTGTATATGTATATATGTATGTATGTATATGTACGTACGTATATATATGTGTATGTGGGTGTATGTATATGTATTTTTTTTTTTCCTCTGTGATGGATGGGTGGGGTGTAGCTCTAAATATACAAGAGAAATTTCAGTTTTGAGCTATCTTGCCAAAGAAGAAAATAGAAATTGGTCAGACAGTATGGGTTCTGAGAACTGGAGGTCCTGTTCAAGAAGCGGTAGTTGCCTCTGTGATGTCTGTGGCGGATGCGGCAGGCGGCGAGAAGGAATATGTTAAAGTGGAATGGCCTGACGCAGAGGGCGTAACATTGGGGAAGACTGTCCCAATTGATGAAGTTTTTCCTAGATTGCCAAAATTGCCGCGGAGCGTCACGGGGGCGGACGATAAAACACAAAGCGAAGGTCCACCTACAGAAGATAAGGTTTGCCCCATCTGTGGGCTTTCGTTTAAAGGTGACCGTGGCCTCGGAACCCATATTGCGAAGAAGCATCCCAGGGAGGCAAATAGCAATACTTTGAGGGGGATAATTAAAAATGTAACTGGCCCAAAAAATGGAGAGGGTGAAAAAAACAAGATAAAAGAGGACATTGCGCAGTGGTCTGCCACATTCAAGGGCCTCTTACAGAATAATGCGACGAATCTTGCGGATTTTGATAGGGCCGTAGAAATGTTCTTAGACTTCTTGAAGTCAATAAATTCAGAGTTACCAGGCCCCCAGCACCCTGCTATTAGGTTTTACCGAATGAGGAAGAGGAGTAAAACAGTCATGGCTGACAAGGGTGCTGGAAAAGTTTCAAATCCGCAGAGAGCCAACAAGGCAGACAGGAGTCGTCGGCAGCAACAATATCAATACGAAGTTGCCCAATATAATTATTACAATAAAAGAAAAAAAGTTGTGCAAAATATAATGAACGCCGATGCTCCTAAGCAATGTCCCCTAAAATTGAAAGATGTTGAGAAACACTTCAAAGACCTCTTTGAGACCAAAAATCTCCGCAAACGTGCGGATTATGAAAGGTTTGCCCCGATGCCTAACTTAATGTCCATAGAAACCGAACAAGTTAAAAAAGCCATAAAATCTACATCTATGGACACATCGCCGGGGCCCGATGGGGTGTTAATCCGCACGTTAAAATATTTTGAAGTGGCGAATGTTATTAAAATTATTGCGGAGATAATGTTGAAGGTGGCCTACGTACCGGAACCACTTCGAAAAGGGCGCACAATCCTAATTTACAAAGGAAAAGGAGAAATAAACAATATCTCCTCATGGAGGCCCATCACGATCTATTCAATTGTGCGCCGAATTATAGAAAAGGTTCTGGACCATGAACTAAGGAAACAGGTCACCTTCCATAGGAATGAAAGGGGTTTCATAAAAGGACTCCCGGGAACGCACGTCAACTCGAGAATTATAGACGCGATTCTAAAAGATTCAAAAAAGAAGAAAAATGATTGCGCGGTAGTCTTTCTCGACGTTGTCGGTGCTTTTGACAATGTTGGCCACTCACATATAATTGATACATTGGAAGCGAGAGGTGTGTCACCGGATCTCAGAAACGTAATATCAGCTCTCCTAGGTACAAATGAAATTAGAATTAACATCGGTGCCCACACGACCAGCCAGATCAAGGTGCTGCGAGGAGTACCCCAAGGCGGCCCCTTGTCATCGTCGCTTTTCAACCTAGCCATCGATCACTTATACCGCGACCTGTGCGACGAAGCATTTACAAGAAAATTTGGATATCAGCTAAAAGTTGACCAAGATAGTGTGGTCCTTACAGGGTTCGCGGATGATCAGGCGGTCCCAGCGCGTGACAAGGGTGCTGCGGAAAGAGTTATTGGCAGCGTTCAGAGGACCCTCGCAGAGATTGGTTTGGCGATAAACCCTGAGAAGAGTGTGGGCATAGTTCTGAATAAAGGAGAGCTGGAAGCCACAACGCTCTCCCTTGAGAATGGAGACAGCATCCAAACTCTGAAACATGGAGAAATCATTAAATATTTGGGATGTACATTCTCGGGTGAGCTACTGTTTAGCGAGGATTCGGTGGCAAAATTAAATGAAAACCTTAACCCTCAGAAGCTCAACATTGTCAATCAATATTTGTTCCCGGGTCTAATTTACCCTCTCCAAACTGCGCCCCTAACAAAGCTGCGTCCTGAAATATTAGAAGGCATCGACACCATGATTCGCAGGAGTGTCAAGGCCATCATCGGACTACCTGCGAACACCTCCACGGCGATGTTGTACGCTCCCAGGAGATACAGAGGATTAGGACTGATCCGCTGCCAATGGGAAGCTCCTTTACAACACTGGTCCATTGCTCAGCGGCTGTCAAATATACCGGATTCCCTGTTCCAATCTATTTTTGATTACTTCGCTGAAATAGCGAAGTGTGCGGAGAGATTGGGTGTTGAGCAGGGACACCGAAGTGTGAAAGCTCTACGACAGTCGCTACGAGAAAACTCGTTTGAGGAATGGGCCAACTGCAGGTGGCAAGGCATTGGAGTACGCCATTTTAAAGAGACCCCAAAAGCTAATAGACTTATGTATGAAAAACAAGTACTCTCGGGATCTGAATGGTCTAATGCCTTGAAACTTAACATTAACTATGCACCCCTGCGAGGAGACCCAGGTGTCAGTGGACAGGTCAGAGAAGTTGGGTCCCTCTGTCGCAAATGCAACAGAGAGTCTGAAACACCAGCACATGTGCTGGGGAAATGCCCCAACAACTCGCTCCTGATAACTCGCCGTCACCACAGAGTCAAGCACGAGTTGATGAAGCTCCTTAAAGAGAGAGATTTTGCGTGCTATGAAGAGGTTTACTGTGTGGATACAGAGGGGTCCACGAGATATGCTGATATAGTGGCGTTTTCTAAGACCGGTAAGTCAGCAATCGTTCTGGATCCCACTGTTAGGTACGAATCCAATGACCTCGACCAGGCGAGCAAAATTGAAAGGGAAAAGAAGGAAATTTACGAAAAATGTATCCCTTTCCTTAAAGAGAAGTTCCGTGAAGGCTTCGGCGAGAGAGACTTCAACGTGAGAGGCCTTTGGTTCGGAGCCCGCGGAACTATACCAAGTTCAACAAGGAGCTTCATGGAGGATCTTGGTGTCGACATCAAGGACGTAGCGAAGATCGCAGAATACATTGTTCTCGACTCCCTGGGAATCATACACCACCACATCCATTCTTAGAATTTAAAGTACAAATCGTTGAGGGGACATGTATGTATGTATATTATTTATTTATTGTATTTATTTATTGTATTTATTTATATATTGTTCTTATATTTGTTGTTATTGTTGCGGTCAGCGGTAGTAGACAAAGCGCCTTTGGTGAACAATACGTCCGTTGTTCGGTGCCGCACTGGCTGTCGGGGAAGATCAAAGACTTTGTTCTGGATGAACCCCGAACCTTCTAGAATCTATCCAAGACTAATAAATACCGGCTCTAACAGGCCTCAGCGGAGTTGTTTGGCAACACCCGTGGAGTACACTTCGTAGTGAACAGGGATAGGTTAGTGTGATAAGTGGTAAGCCTTATTGTGATAAGTTATTGTGGTGATAGTGTATGTCGTAGAAAAGACTCTTGTTTTAACCCGTGCGGTTTGTTATCAGTAAGTAGAGTCTGCATACACAGCCTGTTTTGTATCTGATAATAAGGCAGTAATTACCCTTGTGAGTATTGATTAATAAATTATTGCTATAGTGTTAATTGTTCATTTTATCGAACCCGAAGCCCGTAACAACTGGTGTCAGAAGTGGGATGTATTTTTAGTATTAGCGTATGTATTTAGTTTGTTCTAAATAATTTTTTTGTTTGTTATTTTAGTTAATTATTGTAATTTAGGCTATTGAAAATTTGTTTGTCTATTTTGAATATTGTTTATTTTATTTAATATTTGAGTTTTATCTAATCTTTTTGGTTTCTTTTAATAATTTAGTTTATTGTTTATAGTGTTGAGAATTTCATTTGTAATTTAAATCTTAGTAACTGTGTATAGGATTAGATTTATTTTTTTCGTTGTTAGTTTATAATCAAATTATTGTTGTTAGTCTTTAAGTTTTGATTTGTTAATTTTAATTTTGATAATTGTATATAATATTTAAAATGTCAACCGGTGGCTTAAGATTGTATGATTTGAAAGTAGCAGATTTAAAAAGGGAATTAGAAGAACGCGATTTGGATACTTCTGGGAACAAGTCTATATTGCAACAAAGGCTCAGGGAAGCTTTAATTAGTAGTGGAGAGGATCCAGATCACGTTCTTTTTGAAACAGAATTTAGTAAATTGAAAAATGAGTTGTTAGAATTTAAAAATGAGTTGTTAGAAAATCAAAATGAGTTATTTTCTACGTTATCAGAATGTTTTACTACTTTAGAAAATAAGTTAGTTGATAGTGATACTCCTAAGATTTCGGTTAAGAAGGTTCTTAGTGCTACGCAAAATGATAAAGAAGAAGAAGAAGAGCCCTTCGACCTTGATCCTCAAGTGAGTGTTGAAGATGTGAAGGTGCCGCTTGGTGGATTGAGAGAGGTGGATCCTTTTGTGTGTGGACCTTGCCGCAATGCTGTTCATTTCGAAGAGGAGTTCATGAGACACATGCCTGAAAGGATAAGAAATGCAGAGGTAGCTGCTGTACAGACTGTGGTGAATTCTAGTTCTTTTGTGTATGCTAAACCTGTTGATACAGACATTAAGCCATCGCCAGTAGGGAAGTCAATTGACAAGAAAGATTTTGATGAAGGGGATGAGGAAGAGCCTGTTGTAGTAAGAAGGCTTGTTCTGGGGGTCTCGCCTGGAAAATTCATGGAAGTTGAGTCAACCACTGGTGTTGAAAAGGGAACGGAGAATATTGAGAGCGTGAGAGATCAGCTCGAGGATGGTGGCAGCTCTCAAGATAAGGAAGAAGAGTTTGTTGTTTTCCAAAGGTTCCATCCAGGAAAGAAGCAATATGGATATTTGCTTGGATGGGAGGGATGCCCTTCTGAACATAGTGGCTGTGAGCCGGCTGGAAGCTTGGAGGCTTGTCGGCGTCTGCTTGGAGCATTTGAGGAGACTTTGGCCAAGCGGTCTTTGAATGGACAGAGGTCAGCCGTATCGAGGAGGGCCGGATACACCCTTGGATGGGAAGGATGCCCTTCTGAACAGAGTGGCTGGGAGCCGGCTGGAAGCTTGGAGGCTTGTCGGCGTCTGTTTAGAGCATTTAAGGAGAGTTTGGCCGAGCGGTCTTTGAATGGACAGAGGACTGCCATATCGGAGAGGGCTGGAAACGATCGAGTGACAAACTCTGGAAACTTTTCAATCAGTGGTCGGCTAATCAGGTACAGCAAGCAAGGAACCTTGAGCTGGAAGGAACCTCAGGGAAAGGCTTGGTGTGGGTCTATGAAGTGTGATGATGCGGAACTTGAAATGTTAAACAGGAGAATGCCTGTTACTGATTCTGATGAGGATGGTGACCCCTTAGCAAAGAACTTGAAATTGGAAAGAGAAACTGACAGTGAAGTGACAGTCAGTGGCATCATTCGAGGACCTGGACGGCCTCCTCCTAAGCCTAATATTACCCATGGGACTACAGAAAGTCCAGCAGCGGAAGTAGGACTAAAATCGAATGGTGATGAGAGCAAACCATTAGCTGCTCATGGTGCAGTTAACGGAATCTTAGTTGAGCAGAGCATTGGTCTAGACCCTCACAACCAACAGGTGCTGGTTTCCAAAGCAAGTGTTGTAAGGATTGATCCAAGCCAGGTCCCGGACCCAACTTCTGGTGTTTGTATAATGTCAAATACGTTTGGCATTGTGGAGCTCGACTCTGTTGCACCGGCCAGTGTCCTTTCGTTGAGGGTGGCTTCGCCTGGTAATGCCAAGAAACTTGCTGTGCTTCTAACACTTGGTCAGAAAACAGGAAAAGTCCTGCTGGAAGCTGAAGAGGAGAAAACTCCTGAGTCTACTCCATCACATTCACGACCTGATCTGGGACAGATCAGCATTAAGGAGGGGGTAGTGTTGCGGTCAGCGGTAGTAGACAAAGCGCCTTTGGTGAACAATACGTCCGTTGTTCGGTGCCGCACTGGCTGTCGGGGAAGATCAAAGACTTTGTTCTGGATGAACCCCGAACCTTCTAGAATCTATCCAAGACTAATAAATACCGGCTCTAACAGGCCTCAGCGGAGTTGTTTGGCAACACCCGTGGAGTACACTTCGTAGTGAACAGGGATAGGTTAGTGTGATAAGTGGTAAGCCTTATTGTGATAAGTTATTGTGGTGATAGTGTATGTCGTAGAAAAGACTCTTGTTTTAACCCGTGCGGTTTGTTATCAGTAAGTAGAGTCTGCATACACAGCCTGTTTTGTATCTGATAATAAGGCAGTAATTACCCTTGTGAGTATTGATTAATAAATTATTGCTATAGTGTTAATTGTTCATTTTATCGAACCCGAAGCCCGTAACATTATTGTTGTTTTTTTTTTTTTTTAGGCTTTTTAAATCTTTTTATACTATTTTATGCTACTGTTGTTATTCCATATTATTAATATTTGACCTAGTTTTCAAATTTTTAATTATTACATACAGAAATTACTTAATTTTCAAAGGTCAGTAAGAGTATAGAGAGAAAATGTTATAAATGTAAAAAAAAAAAAAAAAGGAGAAGAAAAAAAAAAAAAAAAAAAAAAAGGGAAAAGAAAAAAAAAAATTATGTTTCTTTGTATATATATATATATATTAGTTCTATTAGTACTTAGAATTTAACAAATAATCTGTATAGATAAATGAGTATGCTGTGTTTAAGCAACCCAATATAATTGGGCAGCATCACTATGTATTTGCAATAAAGTGTTTCTCTCTTCGTTCAAAGAAGGTAATGTCAAAACAAGTAACCAGCCATCTCCATTTTACCTTCAAATATTGGTATCGCTTTGCTATATTTAGGACAGTATAGCATCGTTTAGTGAGGCCTCCATCTCAGCTGAAAAAGACCCTTTTGGGAGTTAATTTATTCCTGAAGAGCGAACGGGAGTTGTGATCTTATAAGGTTTATCATAGCCCTTTTTTTTCCTAAAAAGGACAGGATGGGAGTAAGATTATATTACAGTCACATAACCTCCCGAAATAGGTCACCAGTGATTGTGGCATACCTAGACAAATGAGTCCTGGGGTTGATTATATTTTTGATTTCCCTCCAGCTTTTGGGATCACTTAATCTATTAAACGTAATCTATGAAAAACAGGTCAAGAGTGGGGAACAGGAGGAGGTCTCATAAATCCTGATGTTGGGTCCCCCTTATCACCCCTGTGGGATACCTTGATAAAAATATAAACTCCTGGTATTAACGTTCCTCCACATCGAAACCCCTCATAAGAATCGAAATATTTGGATCAATCACCAGCAGCATAACTAAGCAGGAGTGGCGGTCAGCTCTAGGCACCCACTGGTTGACAAAATTTAACTTTTTTTCTTTCACAAGAATTAAAATAACAGATTCTAAAAGTATTTTTCGTGCTGAATTCAAATATAATTACAGTTTTTCCCCATCAGGCAGGAGTTTTGTGTGATATTCATTTGAATTTTTTATAATATTCCAAAAAATCCGTAACTAGCTATCTAACTCAAAATTATAACTACTGATTCTGACTTACCTAGAAAGTGATTTTCGGGTATATTTTGCATCTCGAACGTCTCTCATTTTAGTCCAACAGTAGTCAGCCAGCATATAGGAACTCCACTTGCCTTGGTACCTCTTCTCTATTGTAGAAATTTGCTGATGAAAACGCTCACCGTGTTCATCGCTGACAGCTCCAAGGTTTTCGGGAAAGAAGTCCAAGTGAGAGTCCAAGAAGTGAATTTTTAAAGACATGTTGCATCCCATAGCTTTATAAGAATGCAGAAGATCAGCCACTATGTCACGATAGTTTTCTGCTTTATGGTTTCCAAGAAAATTGCAACACAAACTTTTGAAAGACTGCCAGGCTGCTTTCTCCAGTGGATTTAACAGTCCCTCGAAATGTTCATCAGCCATTAATGATCGGATTTGTGGTCCTATAAAAACTCCTTCTTTCAATTTAGCATCACTGACTTTGGGGAAATTCGATTTCAAGTACAAGAATCCATCAGAAAGTTTATCCATAGCTTTGACGAAATTTTTCATAACTCCTAACTTAATATGCAATGGAGGTAAAAATATTTTTTCAGGCTTCACTAAAGGGACACATGCCACATTTTTCTGGCCAGGGATAAGAGATTCACGTTTTGGCCATGACTTTCTAACGTAGTGAGACTTCTTATCTCTGCTGTCCCACTCGCACAAAAAACAGCAAAATTTGGTGAACCCAAGTTGCAAACCAAGCAATAAAGCAATGACCTTTAAATCACCACAGATATTCCATTCATATTTTCCATATTGTATTTTCTCTAAAACTAGTTTCATATTTTCGTATGTCTCTTTCATATCAGCGGCATGCGCTACCGGTATTGATGGAAGTTTATTGCTAATATGTAGCAGCACAGCCTTCAAACTTACTTTAGAGGAGTCTATGAACAATCGCCACTCATCTAGCCGGTGTTGAAGCCCAAGAGTTTCCATAACTGAACAAATATTATTACAAAACACAATACCATTTTCTTCAGAGAAGTATACTTTGAAAACACTATGGCGGCTACGATATCTACTAATTCTTACATCTTTTTGGAGTAGATTCCACCCTTTGAGTCTGAAAGCTAAAACTTCCGCTTGCTGTTTAGACAGATTTAAATCGCGAATCAGGTCACTAAGGTCTTGCTGATTGGGAAAGTATGGTTCTGATGAACAGCTACTAGCTTCATATGTAAGATCATTTTTATTTTCATCTGAATCATTTGGAGTTTCAGTCAGGTCAGAACCAGAGTTATCACTTAAGGTTGTATCTGCATATACTGGTACGGGGAACTCTTCACTGTGTAAGACAGGTCCCATTGCAGATTGCAAATTCGGATACTTAACTGTATATTTTGTTTTAGATGTGATTCCTTTAATATTTGTCAAACAAAAATAACAGTCAGTTAAATGATCCTTCGGTTCCCTCCAAATCATGGGAATTGCAAATGGCATATGATATGTACCATTTTTCCACCCAGTCAGCAGTCTAACACACGAAACACAGCATTTTTTTGGGGCCCAGCTCTTATCAAAATCACCAACTTGACAGCCAAAGTAAAGTTTATAACACTTCTTTACAAGTGGGGTCAAATTTCGCCTCTGAGACTTGAAGGTCAGCTCACCACAAATATAGCAGAAATTATCTGCATGATTTACACAATTTCTTGGCATGATGAAAAAATAAAGCACAGAAATACAACATGCACAACATACACAATACACTTCTAAACAGAAAGGAAGGAAATATTTCACTACTCAACAATCTCACAGTCAGCTCAATACTGACACATCACAATGCCAAACAGGTCTGAACATGTCTAAACAACAGCAATGAACCTGCACAGTCATGTTTTATTGCGCTTCAGCATGAAATTGCAAATAATTTCAATAATACAGCTTGAGTAAAATAGCTACATATGAAGTAACAGTTCCTATGACAGGTCAAAGAAAACGCTAAAATCATATTTTGAAAAGTAGCTTTTACAGAAAAACTATGCCAGATGGGAAAATTCTGACTACATATCTGAATTCAGGATGGAAAATGCCACTAGATTCACTATTCAGATCTCTTGTGAAAAAAACCTTGTCGACCAGTGGCACCCAAACAATTAATTGATCACCCTCTCCCCTTTCAAAAGAGGACCCCACAGCAATACTTGACCCTTTTCCCCCAGACATCAGTTGCAGTCTCAGCCCGTTACTTTTCATTATAGTATTGGATTCTGAAGAGCACTGTCTAAACCTTATCGCCTTGGGCTACAGAAACCCAAGGACTAAACTCTTCACTCTGCTTGCTTTTTCCTATGATTTGGTCATATTCAGAAATAAGTTTAGCTATCTCCAGTTTAACCTCAGAGTCTTCGAGGAGGTTTAACGAAAATCAAAATGGAGATAAATGTTGATAAAACAAAATTAATGAGGATAGGAAGAAGAGCAGAACCAGGAGACAGCATTGTCCTCTTTAATAGTGTCCCTCTGGAATAGGCCAAAATTATTTAGTATTTAGTTATTTAGGTGCCCATGTAAATGAATATGGTTGGATAGATGGAGAGATCTAGGAAGGAATAAAATGTGGAGGAAGGGTATTCAAGACCCTTAAAGCAAAAGAGAGGGTTGAGGGGACACCAAGAAGGCTCTATTCAGAAATACTTTCTCCCAATTCTAATCTAGTCAAGCGAATCTTGGGCCTTCACCAACTAGCATAAGAGTCAGCTCCAGGTCCAGGCTGTGGAAATGAGACATCTCAGAAGAGATAAGATACAAACCAGAAGAGATTGGGCGGGAAATGTTACGATTTCATCTAATTTGGACATACGAAAAAGAGGAATACCCGATGAGCTGGTTCGGGCATGTTTTCCGTATGGCTAGAAATCGCGTGACCAACGTGGAAGGTAGAAGACCTCGGGCAGATACAGGAAAGCCAGGAAAAACGGAGTTGAAGAGGCCTTTGATTGGAGGGGCTTGGACTGGGCGGAAGAATCTTGGTTGGGGAGAGACAATTGGATTAAGTTCTATAGGCAGGCTCCTCACCTGCTTAAATGGTACAGAGGAAATTATTTAGTAAGTAATATATTTTTATAATTTTACTTTCACTTTTACTGCACCATTTTTACAGGCAGAAAGCTATATAGTTCTTCAGGTGGACAGAACAGGGGCCAATTTAGTCAATTGGACAGTAATTAAAATTTGGTCTGTGCAATGGAATAATTGTCTAAAGGTTTAATAGATATGTATTAAGTTTAATAGCAAACCAGATATGTATTAGGTTAAACACACCATCAATTGCTGAAGACAGTTCGTGTTATTTCCAGCTTGTTAATGTACACGAACCAGCTTACTCATAAACGTTTGAACTTTACCCTTAACCTTTAGCCAAAAAGATATTACCTTACTTCCATAATTATTTGCAATGCAAATGTTCCCTACAATGCCCTGTGCCATATTAATTATTTCGCTACATTTTACATTAACCACCTAAAGTATGAGGGCAGTTATGGATTTTTTTCCCATTGCGATGTCGAATAAGTTGAACGTTTTTAGGATTTTATTTGTTTTTCTTTATGTATTTTTTAAGAATTAACATCCAAAAACTCTGATAGGCCTTAAAACTTAAATCGACTGCATTAAGCGAAATTAATCTTTAAATTAAGGACTTGAAGACCATCAAGGAATTCGAAAATAATTCTTTCTAGGGATGGGTTTGCATAAGAACAACTTACAATTTTGCATAAGAACAACTTACAAATTCTTGAGTGAATTTTCAATTGCGGCATAAATTAAAGAATAAAGCATCAAACTAAAAAAAAAAGTTAGGAAGTGGAAATATTATTTTGTGCTACATTTTCAGGGAATTTTGCAGGTTGGTTCATAGACGGTCTAATTTCAATTTCATCAAATCCCACTACAAAAAAAACTATATTACAAACTATTAGGTTATGGGTTCGAATCTCGGTAATAAATAAAATATTAACAAAGCTCCCCCTGGTCGGGAATAAAAGGCCATCAAACCGGATGCAGGAGAATTGCCTTCTAGCCCATAGAAAGAATTATTCTCGACTTTCTCGATGGTCTTCAAGTCCATATAAATGGGGCCGGGATGGCCGAGCGTGTAGGAGCGCGACCCGCTGTTGCACGCTCGAGCCGAACGGCGGCGGTTCGAATCCGCCCTGGGAGGGTTGACTTTTATTTCGTGGAGGCCCCACGGAAAAAATCTCGAATCTCCCACCATGGTTAGAATAGGTTGGTTAAGTCCATATAAATAAAGATGAAATTCTGTTTGTTTATTTGTTCTTTATAGAAATCCATACCGTTTGTCCTAAATTCTCCAAATTTCGCTCAGTGGTTCTTTGATACCAGGTGCGAACACCTATCCATATTAAAATTGCATAACTTCAGCTGATATTTTTTATTCTCCAAATTTCGCTCAGTGGTTCTTTCAGACCAGGTGCGAACACCTGTCCATATTAAAATTGCATAACTTCAGCTGATATTCTTTATTGTTATAAAAATCATAATGATCTCACTTTACAATGTTTTTTTTACGAAATCGACCGTTTCTTTAGAAAAATGAAATTTTCCGTGTGAAACTGGGATATGCAGCTATAATCTATAAAAATAAAGATGAAATTCTGTTTGTTTGTTTATTTGTTCTTTATAGAAATCTATACCGTTTGTCCTAAATTCACCAAATTTCGCACAGTGATTCTTTCGTACCAGGTGCGAACACCTGTCCATATTAAAATTGCATATAATATATTATATAAATTACTAAAAATTACATAAAAAACAAACAAATAAAATCCTAAAAACGTTCAACTTATTCGACACCGAAATGGGAAAAAATCCATAACTGTTCCGATATCTTAGTCGTGTATCGTATTGCTTTTTTTGCAGAGCTATGAGTAGTCTGCTGCTGTACAATGGTATAACAAGGTTCCAAGTAACCTCGGCGTCCCTCTATAGGCTGTCTAGGATGCTGTTAGAAATACGTTTATCTAAGAAGGCGGCATCTCGTGGCCACAGACCTTATCGCATAAGAAAAATATTTCAAAAAATTTATAAAAAAATCTATTTTTTTATAGTTAACTACAATGATAAAACTACAATGATAAAACTACAATGATCCAAACCATTGAAGTGAATAAGGTGAACATTCGCGGATTTTTGCAATTTGCAATACCTAAGGGATAGAAAAAATATACTTTAAAGACAATTTCTAAGCGATCTTTTAATTTTTTATTCATATATATTGTTATCTTTGATAATACTCTCTCTGAAAGGTACCCAGACACAGAAAAATCTCAAGAGATCTTCAACTGAGGGTGTGCAGTGCAATGATTAAAACCAGTCCTGTTGTGGTCAGGCTGTGAGACCTGGACACGAACTAGCACCCTAGAAAAAAGTATTCAAAGATTCGAGAGAAAGGTCTTCTTAACGATATGCCAGAGCGATCTGGAATCATAATAATAATGAATGGAGAATGATCTACAAAGAATTGCTGACGGAAACTAGTCGGGTCTTAATAAGGAAAAGATGTTAAAATGCAGACGGGGCTTGTAGCTTGAAGCAATCAAAATAAGGAAGTCTAATCACGACAGTGAATGCCTCAATAGTAGGCAAGAGACCTAGTGGTAGACCAAAAAGCGGATGGATAGATAGGTTCAACTAAGACACTGCAGAGCTACATGTAACTAACTGTAAAGGAGTAGCTCAAGATAACACAGGAAAAGGCCGGTTCAGGCGGCTAAAAATTTGCAAGGGTAACAGAAAAAAAAAGAGACAATAATTTTTGTTTGCTTTTGTTTTTATTGTTTCATCTTTAATTGCTTTGTAACTATTCGGTGTCCAAAGCCATTTTAAGCACAGCACCTTATAAATCCTACCTCCTCCACTCATAAATAAATATACTCATGGGCGTCACCAGCTCCAAATTATTAGGGGGGGGACGGCTCAATTTTTTTCTAGATAGGGTAGGTAGAAATTCGAGCGGTTAAAAGTTGAAAAAATAGGTCCTTAAAACAACTCTAAGGACATCCTCCAACGATGTATTTTAAATGTATTCATAGTATCTTAAAACTTGTCTATTTATGCCTCAGTTATAAAATAGGGAGTTGTTAATGCTTAATATTGAAGGATGTAGGCCAAATTTCTTGATTGAATTTTATCCAAGTTTTACTTCTGATCCCGATCCTACTAATTTCATTGCTTTCCGTCAACTTCTATAAGCTTCATTGAATTGATGGAAAGTAGGATCAAACCAGTTGGTTTAATAAAGAAATAGATACCAATGCAGGGGATACTACTTTTTTCAGAATTTATAAAACTAAGCAGTTCAAGCAGAAATAAAATATATAATTCACCCAATACACAATACTATTGATTGGTTATACCAAATAAGGAACTGGGTATAACCAATCAATAGAGTGTGCTGTAATTAACTAATGTTTTATATTATTATTTTATTAGATTTGATTTGATAAACTCTGGTAAATTCTTAAAATCGCATTTTTATTCAATTTTTTGATTGGGTCCTTTCTTGCCAAAATATTGGGGGGGACAGTCCCCTCCTGCCAAAATGTTGGGGGGGGCGCGTCCCCCCTGTCCCCCCCGGCGGTGACGCCCGTGAATATACTGGTCACCTGTACTAGTTATTTGCATCACTAGTACAGAAAGTGGCTTTTTACAGTACGAGGCACAGTGGTCCAATCTGTGAAAAAACCTCATAAATGAAAGTAGCCCAAACCTAATTTTTTATTGGTTTTCGAATACTTAGATACTTGTAGAACAATGGATAGAATATATTTTTTTAACTAGTTCAAAATTAAAATATGTGTGTACCAGTAAAATTGAACTTTTTAATGATTGAAAAATCGTACTTTTCTACCAACATAAAAAAAATTGTCTACTCTGTATAAGATTAACAATAAAATATTCCCCAATACATCAGGAGTGTGTCATCTATATGTGCACTGTTATGGACTAAATATGTTTAAATAACATCAATAGTTAGGGAAGGAAATAATTTTCGAAATCGTTGCTGAAATAAGTATTATTTTTTGACTTTGTTAATTTATAAAAAGTTTGCGTTACGGTCGCAATGGTTTAATATGTAACTGTAGGTAGTAGAGGAACTATGGTAAAATTTTCAGCGCCAACTTCAGCCAACTTTGGGATTTATAAGGATTTAAACATTTTGCTAAGGTGCGAGTGGCGAGGAACTATGACCTTGGGAAGGAACTATTAGTTAAGAAAAATCCTCCTATAGGTCTCTAAGGGAGGGGGGCTGGCTTAGAATTAAAATAAAATAAATCACACGTTATTTTCATTTTAATTCTAAAATAATAAAATAAAATAAAATTATTTTAATTTTGATTCTAAAATACTAAAAAAAAATTGTGTTTTTTGTATTTTAAATAATCAAATAAACTACAACTACAAGTAGGTTGTTTGAAGCTGCACAGTTTCCTTATAGTGTATGGTTATCCTTTGCACTAGAGCTCTCACACCTGAAAATTGAGGCGGTACATTTATTTCAGTTTGATGCTGTTATTGTTGCAAGTTTTTTGAAAATCCTTCATTAACCGCGCAAATTACAGGGATAAATGAAGAATTAATTATGATATTAAAAACAGTACTAGATGTGATTTGCTCTTTGTACTCGATTGATACTGCAGCATTTCGCACGTATACAGCGGAAACGGCTGAGATGGCAGTGACTCGGTATCCCTGGTACTATCTCCCATCCACCGTCTACAAAATTCTTTTCCATGTAGCAAACATGATTGAGCACGCAGCTCTTTGTATCGGTTCCCTGTCAGAAGAGCCACATGGAGAGTAGGAACAAAAATTATAAGCAGTACGGGAAACATCATTCCAGGAAGATACCTCGAGTCGCAACAAATGAAGATGTTTTCCACCAATTATTTGTAACTATTAATACAGACCAGTATACAAGTATAAAAAGAAAAAAGAGCTAACCGAGGAAGCATACAATTTATTTAAACAAGCTTAAATAATTATATCCTATTTTTATTATTGTACATAAAAATGTTAAATAAATAAAAATCTATTCAACTTTTTATTTTCCATGTCAAATTTTAACTTGATCTGATGCTCTGATTTCGTTGATATTGATTTCATTAGATTCGGCTCCTCAAAAAACATGTAAGACCATATCAAACACGAATTTTTGATATTTTTGACTTTTTGACCTCAAATTTGGACTTGATGTGGTATTCCCATTGCACTGATTTTGATTTCATTAGATTCGGCACCTCGAAAAATCAATACACGGGTGGTTCCAAGCCGCTAGCCAAGTAATTATAATAGATATTAGGTTTTATCCCATTTTCAGCTTTTTTGGACCACTGTGCGAGGTCTCGTTTGATGAGCGAGACGCAGCCGAGCTCGGTAATTATACCGAGTACTGTAGGGATACTTTCTGTACAATTGATGTAAATTATTTTACATTACACTGAAACATAAAATAAAATATATTATAAAATTTTATTTTGAGAAACATTTAATGAGAAGTGTTAGGTTAACAAATAATGAATGAAATTTATATGGTAGGAGGTATTGATGACTCGTAAAAAATCTATTTTATATTTATATTTATATTAAATGTGCAATTAGTATTATTACTAATATTGAATCTTTCCGATGGTAACTGAATGTCAAGTTTGGAGTTAGTATACTTTTTATTATTCCTGTTATATAATGGATCGTCTCTAAATAGATCATCAACCGTGAAGAACTGATCATCAATTATCGTTATTCCCGATATTGATGTTATTATGCTTCATTTCTGTGTCTGATGTATGAGGAATACAATTTTGATAATCAATATGTGTGTTATGATGTTAATGTATCGTGATAATCAATAAGTGGTAAAAAGGTTACTAAGCTTTTTAAGGGTCTGGCCACACATGTCCGCACCGGATCCGCCCCGCAGCACTAATATAGGTTATGTTCAGAATATTTTTAATTTAACTTACATATTACCTTTAGTTATGCCTAAAGGTCAGGCCACACATGTCAGACACAGGCCACTTTAGGCATAACTAAAGGTAATATGTAAATTAAAAATATTCTGAACGTAACCTATATTAGTGCTGCGGTGCGGTTCCGGTGCGGACATGTGTGGCCAGACCCTAAGAGCTTTATTAACATGTGTTTCCTTTATTCTACTAGTAGTGTAATGGATCATTTTCCAGACTAGGTAACAGTCTAGAAAGAATACTTTCATAAGCAGTATAATGTAAAAAGTATTACCAATAAAAAATTATAGGCATCGATTGAGGAACTTATTGAAACCGATATTTATTGATGTAAAAAAAATCTACGTTGTATTTATTTATTTTTTAGCTATATGATTAATTGTTGTTTTGGGTATATCAAAGCATTCTTCTAAAAATGACCAAAGAACTTTTTTATTTAAATGGAAACGAATGATATGAAGATGAACGATAGGTAATTTACATTCTAATTAAAATAATCTAAATGTGAATTATGATATTTTAAATTTAATTCTAAACAAATAATACCTTTATCAAGTAATATTATTCAATGTCCTTAGGGAAGGGGGAGTCCTTTTTTATTTAATTGTATGAGTCATGGAGGGCCCAATTAGAATATAATTACAATGTGAATACGTTGTAAAACCACAATAAAATTTTTAAATACGATGCATACATTTAAGGACATAAAATATTACTATATAACATTTAATTTTATTCAAATTCTCGTCACAAATCATTCTGTTCTCACCTATAAGGAGGATACGCCAACCGCGTCGCTCCTCTGGTGGTATTATGTCATTTAGATTCAATGTGGGATAAACTTGAGAAAAACGAAGAAATACCAGACGGATCGAGCAATAATTTTTCATTATTTTTATTTGAGCAAGATTTTAAAATAATCTCTTAAATAATTTGCTTGCTGAAAGTAGTCCGGAATTGTATATTTACTTGTTTTAAAACTTACATACTGGCTTTTAATAGAGTACGCCTCCTTGGTCGGGGTATACGTCATTAGCGGCTGTATAACGTATCAGCGAGCCTACAAAGGATCCAGCGGAGATCGATCGGTGAGTGTTAGTACCGGGTACACTTCTGCCCCAATTCGCCCAGGTCAACCACTTGAAACAATAACTACCTGTTACCCCTCACTTCCTCCACTTCTACACCTCCATCTTTTTGATTTCGTGCCTGCACCCCCCCCCCCCCCCCATCCCATTCATCCCGACCCCTCCAGCCCACTGACGTGCCCATGAAGAGAGCAATCCAAGAAGACGTGGATGTCAAGCTAGTTCGGAGACGGTATCTGGTGTTGCGACGAACAGTATTTATTAATTGGTGAGAAAAAAATAGATGACAGATTTTCAAAAATTATTCTTAACTTCAGAATATTGTGTTATTATTTATTTATTTTCTTTAAATCATTAGAAACAGAACTAGTCGGAGATATTGAAATACCCTATCCTTACTGTGACTGAAAGAGACAATGCAGTTAGGAATTTAATGAGAAAATAAAAAATATAGGCTTGATAATGATTCCAATTCTAAAATGTCCGTGATAGCTGGCTTGGTTAATCAAATTTTAAGACTTAAAAGTGGGAAAATAAGTGGGAAGTTATCGTTGGCGGTATCGGTATCGAGCCTTCGTGCAGGCGCCAGGAAGGAGCACCGGATAAATTCTGGTAGAAATAATAAAAATAATTTCTTATTGACTCTTATTATTTCTTATTATAAATAGTTCATTTTAATCGGTTGTGAAATAAACGATTCATGGAGATAACATAATTGTGAAATATCGATTACTAAACATATAACATAGGTATCTTTAAAATGGTCTTTGGACAAAAAAGATACATAGAGATAGCTATATAGTCATGTTGCTTATGATTTCATAATTTTTCAATACATCATAAAGTAGAACCGCGTCGTTTATCCACTGGAGCCTTTTACTTATATTAATATTGGTTTAATCCTCACTATTAACGATATATAATTGCATAGACTTCTATTTGGTGGTGATCAAACATGACAATTAAATTTTCTAAAAAATTGCAATACCTAAATATTTGCATTACCTAATTATTTAAAATGCAAATATTTAGCCTCGGGAATTCAAAGATGAAAATGCTCTTTCTGAAAAGGCTCGGGGTAGCTCTTAACAAAAAAAATTAAAACTAGCGACATCAAGCTCGTGAGAAAATAGGGCTTCGGACGCAAATAGATGAAGCTCTACTGAGGAATCAGGGAGGGGCGTTGGAGTTTTCCGCCTTCCTGTAAATGTGGGATACTTAACTTAAAAAAAAGAATGGCTCGTTAAAGCTAAAAGGCTTGTCCTCACTCCGGCCCCGTAGATGTGACTAATACTATAACTGCAGGAAGCTTCATAAGCCAGATGTTGTCATTGTCGCCTATGCTCTATTTTAAAATGACCGTCAGTGTTAAATACGTGCTTACCCAATCACTTTTATTCTAGGGAGAAAAAAAGCTCATTTAAATAAAAAAAAATTAATTTATTTTACTTTAAATGATCTATAGTTAAAAAATAAGTTGTGAAATAATTATCTTCATGTCTCTATTAATTGTTTCATAGAGGGTAGTGATGAAGTAATTACCTGTCTCTTACTTATATGTTGTAGGTTATTATTAATTCTATTACATAAGCTATCGATTACCCTGCGGTAGGGAGAGACTTTGAGATTACACTCCTAAGAACCTTTAGCAAGTGAATCCTGTTAATTAAAAATTAAGTAAAGAGAACAACCTAGCGGTTGAGATCGCTCTCAGTCACATAACTTCCTTCCATTAACAACACAAGGGCCTTTCTGATAAATCGAAGAACTTCCGAGTGAGAATGGGAGATGGACCCAGAAAATGGAACAGGAATCTCCGGGAGAGGGGGGGGGGGATAAAGACGACTGACACCCCCACCCCACCAGAAATTTCGACAAAATATTAGTTGAATAAATTTACCTATGTAATTCTCAAAAAAATTCTTTTTTTTTTGGAGTAGTAGTTATGGATACATTTAAGAAAGTTTGCATTATTTTTGTAAAAAAATAAGTTTGCTGTTTTTTCGCTTGCTTGATGATTTCTTTCATACCAACATATACCTCGTGCTAGCGACATAATAAATTATCTAAATTTAAAAAAAAAAAAAAACTTTAATAAAATTGTATCTTATTTTCTTATCGTTTTATTGAAAACAAATTGTAGTTTGAAATTCATTTTGATTTAAAACCTTTATCACACATCATAGGTACATAACTTTCGCAAGAAAGTTTTTCTAATATTTTTTTTTTAAATAAATATTTCTTTTGTATCATAGGGTATTTATAATCTTATAACAATCAAAACATTTTAAAACTATTCGACTTAATTTGATTTTAACAAATACATTAGGTACTAATATTGAAATCAATGGGACAACAGAGCATGTTTCTTACCGAACCAAGGGTATTTAAAAAAAAAATGATGCAACAATGATTCAAATCATATTGAGCTCGAAAATATAGGATATTCAGACTCATGGAACAGACTTTTCAAGAGGTGCCTGTCATGTGAACACCTACCTTACACCCACCCAATCTAAAAATGGAACACAATGAATTAGTTCGACGAAGCCTGAGTCAGGAAGTCACCTGTCAAACCCAATCCTCTTGTCAAGAAATAAGTTTAATAGCTTTATATTCCAGACCATTGAATTGAGACTATAAACATTCCAACAAGGAATGGAATAAGTGTGCAAAAACTGATGCTCAATAAGTTTTTTTTAAACAAATGAGCATCATTTTTTGCCCTCATCTCGGAATCATCGATAATATAATAATGCCAAACACATGACCATCATCGAAAATTTCATTAACGATCCATTTATAAATACAAATCATATACACATCGATCATTCTAATTAGAATCTTTCCCGAATAATCACCACATTCCAACCACGGAAAATCCATATTCCAACAAATCAGCATGTAATCTAATGTAATCCTCCAACCTTCATCATTGCCTGCGCCAGGAATTTTTCCAAAAATAAAGCCTTCAATTGAACTTTGCTTATCCCCTGGTCTACTTGGCCAGGTTTCGCTTCCGTAGAGGAATTGTTTTGTTTTTTATGGTTTGATTCCTTTCAGACGACAGCTGAATAATTTAATTTATGAAAAATGACAAAGACTTACCTTCTTTAACTCCTCATTTTTCCTTATTACCCAAGAAATATGAACGTTTGTTCCCTTTTGTGTCGATAGCAGTACTAAAACATCGACATTGAGCCGGTATGGCCGAGCGTGCTGAAGTGCGACCCGATTTAGCTTTCTCGAGTCTAACGGCAAGGGTTCAAATTCGCTCTGGGCGGCATTCAGTGGCGGACCTCTAGAATAAATATCGGACATCCCAGTTGGTTGAGATATATTGCTTACGCCGATAGAGTACTCCCGCTTTATACCACACATGATGTTCCAAATAAATATATAGAACCATCACTATGGCCGAGTAGTAATATTCAAACCTTTTTTATTTGAAAGAAGTCAAATAGTTTTTTTTTTTTTTAATTGAGCAATATATCCAATATATAGCATTCATTTTCTTTTACACAGCGTTTGTTAAAAACATTGAGTGTTGGAAAAATAAATACTTATAATACTGACTAATGCACTTTCTATGACCACGATTGTAAATATAATACGCAGTAACATTTAAAATAAAGTTAAAGAAATGATTATACATAGTGTTCGATGCGTGCTGATTTAGAACGAAAGAGCCTTGCCTACTACTGAACTTGCAATACAAAATTTCGCTTGTATTACTTGATAAACGATCTAAACTTTCCTAAACGGCCCAAGAACTTCGCAAACAACTTTTCCTTTTCAGAATTAGAACTCTCGTGGAGCGGTTAGTAGGTCGAATATTCGGAAAATTCAGTGTTTCCTTATTTATTGAGCAACACATTACAAACGAATTTAAAGTTAGAAATGAAGTGCTAGAATACTCTGGAGTTCCTTTCTCCTCATATTTGATTCTATGATTATATTTTATGCTTTATTTATAGAAGTCAAAAATACGTTATAGAAACAAAATAATACGGACTATTTAATAATTTTTTTAATTATACACAGCGAAATTTAAAAAAAAAAAGAATGGGGTCACCTGTGGTATAGTGGTTAGTATGGCAACCTAAAATACCAAAGGTTGCAGGTTCACGGCCAGCGGTGGGCCTAGGATTTTTTAATGGGAGTAAAAAATCCTTGGCCATGCCGTCCGTCGGATAGGACGTAAAACGGAGGTCCCGAGCATCTAGGATGTCAGTTACTCGTCAAAGATCCCTATCCTAATTATACCTGGATAAGCAAAATTTAGGACCCCCACTGTACACATCGTCCGATTAGCCTTAGTGGCATAAAGTGACGTTAAGCAAACAAACAACAACAAAAAATCTGGCGCGATGCGCGTAACACACAACTTTCACTTTTCAACTTACTTTGATTAGAAATTGACGTTTTTGTTAAATACCAGTTCTCAAAGTCACACGTTTTTCCACATTTATTTACTTATTTTTGTTTGTATTTGCTCTTTAAAGTACACTAATGTATTTTACTATTAAATAAAAGTTTTTGCTGGTGATAATTCGGCAATGCAAGCATAATAATCCAAGTCTTCTGATTTTATAATTCTCTATGTAGTTGTTGAAAACTTCATATGCATAGTTACCATTAAACAAATAATTTCCATTAAATGAACAGAACATCTTTAATCATAAACAATGGTCTGTCATTAAAGGCGCACTGCACATGCGTGTGCTCAACGTGTTTTATGAGTTGACGGAATATTTTAATTTTTTTCTCCTGTATATGTTTACTTGATTTTTTTCATATTTATCCATTTCTTATTGTTAGGCGAAGCGAGAGACAGATAATTTCTCCATATAAACAAAAACAAAGATACTTTATAGGAAAACAAAAAAGGTCCCTTCCCCTTTTAAGCCCCCTCAGAACATATTAATAATGATAAAGCTTACCTGATATTAAATAATACTTGATTCTCATTAAACACGACGAGTTTAATCAAAATCGCTGAAGCTATTTTTGAGAAAATCGAAAAATGGGAAAAATAGTTATGAAATAAAGTGCCCCCTCCGTTTGATCAATTTTGATGAAATGTTTGTTGTCATATCACGGGCAAATACATACATCAACTACCCAGTTTTATCAAAATCGTTAGAGCCAGTTTTTGAGCTAGTCTGTTCACACACACAGACCATTTCGCGGGATTTGTTCGTTTCGCGGAAACGACCAAAAAGAAAAGTTTCAATCCATTCCTTCAAACTTTTCCAGAACATCTTAACGGTTCATAGCAACGTTCTTCAACGGCACACGCATTAATATGCAATAATTTTACAACCATTTTTTTTTTTTTTTTTTTTTTTACTTTCACTTACCTATATATGTAATATATAGTAAGTGGAAGTATTGCGATCGTGAAAAATTTCGACTTCCGGTTTTCAACGGAAATACACGTTTTGGGGTCCCCTGAGTCGAAATGACCAAGTCCCGCGAAATGGTCTGTGTGTGTGTGTGTCTGTGTGTGTGTGTGTGTGTGTGTGTGTGTGTGTGTCTGTGTGTGTGTGAACAGACTAGCTCAAGAACTATAAACCGTGCGAACCTGAAATTGGGTATTTAGTGTAGGTATATGCCCGCGATGTGACAGCAAAAATTTCATCAAAATTGCTCAAAGGGAGGGGGTACTTTATTTAATAACTTTTTAGGTTTTTTTCGATTTTCTCAAAAACGGCTCTAACGATTTTGATTAAACTGAGTATTTCATCTATTTATATGCCCGAGATATGACTGTAAAAATTTCATCAAAATTGATTAACCGGAGGGGGGACTTTACTTAATAAATTTTGTAACATTTTCACGTGTTTTTTTATTTACTCTAAATCGGCTTTAACGATTTTGATCAAACTGGGTATTTGATGTATTTATATGCCCGAGATATGAATGTAAAAATTTCATCAAAATTGATTAACCGGAGGGGGGACTTTACTTAATAAATTTTGTAACATTTTCACGTGTTTTTTTTATTTACTCTAAATCGGCTTTAACGATTTTGATCAAACTGGGTATTTGATGTATTTATATGCCCGAGATATGTCTGTAAAAATTTCATCAAAATTGATCAACCGCAGGGGGCACTTTACTTAATAAATTTGGTATCATTTTCACGGGGTTTTTTATTTACTCAAAAACGGCTTTAACGATTAATAAAAATAAGATATGAATGTAGAAAAATGAGTGATTTTGGGAAATGATATCTAACAAAACACGTCAATTTCTTATCTAAGTAAGTTGGTAAGTGAAAGTTGTGTGTTGCGCGCACGCACCAGATTTTTTTTTTTTTTTTTTTTTTTTTTTATTTAGGAGTTTCTTCAGTATGAAGTTTTCCTCATCCAAACTCTTGTATTAATAAGTCTCTTCATCTCTGCCGGTCCATAGTATCCTCCTCCGACAGTCCCCTACCAGCCATACTCTCCATCACTCTATCCTTCCATCTGACTGCAGGTCTTCCTCTTCTCCTTCTACCCTCTGCCTCCCAATCCATAATTATCTTTGGTATTCTCTCGTCACCCATTCGTCTAACATGACCATACCATCTGAGTCTCCTCTCTTCCATCACCTCAAGGATGTTCTTTCCTACTCCTAACCTTTCTCTTATGGTGTCATTTCTTATCCTTTCAGCTCTCCTCCAGAAATCCATTTCAACCATTTTTCTTATTGTATTTCTTTATTTCTTGCCATAAAAATGGTTTAGTAACCATTTTTCTTATTACTAAAATATATTTGATGCAATAAAAAGTGAAGCCTAATAGAAAAAAAAATTAATTTTTAATTTTAGCGAAATCTATGCTCATCTCTTTGAATTATTTTATTTTTTTATTAGGCTTTCCTTTCTATTGGGCCAAATATATTTTAGAAATAACAAACTTTGCTGTAATATTATTGGATAAAAATGCGTTTTAAGATCATCCATGTTAACTATATAATTTACAAAAAAAAAAAAGTATTTAAATTAACATAAATTCTGTTATTGGCAATAGTTAGTTCTATTTTTTTCTTAAAAAAAAATAGTAGAGGGTGAAGGGTGCTGAATTGCCATACTAGAATTTGATCGATCAAATGCGATCGATCGGTGATATATTGATTTGAAGATATAAATCGCCGAACGGATGATGGTGTTAACGCAGGTAGATGGCTACTTTTGAGTTACAGTACCAGTGATACTAACTGCCCCAATTGTAGACTATTTGGGATCAGACTATTTTCCCTAGTCGCTGTTTGTGGGCACCTAGTTAAAATTGAGAATTCAGTTGAAACCACATGCAATTATTATAAAAACAAACAGTTTTTTGAGTTGGAACCATCTTCTTGCCAGCATGTAATATAATATTTTTTTCATTTATAATTTCATAAAATCAGTATACTTAAGTATTCTTGTTCTTAAAAAAAATGTGAAGTACTTATTAAAATAAGTGCTTAATGATGCTGCATTCAGAGAAAAACTCGTTTCAATTGATTAAATCTCACTTGATTCCTATCAGTCACTGGAATGAGGTCTAAAGAGTGGAGGTGCAGAGGTACTTGATTGAAAAGAAGCGCATAGATAACGATCTTAGAACGAGGCTATCATTAAGGAATCGTTCAATTTTAATAGTATCGATGCTTGAATGGGCCCAAGGGACTAGAAGATTGAGTGTCCGAGGATAGGCACTAGCGTCTACTCTAGAGCGCAAGGCCTTCAGTCTCTCTACAGTTGCAAGCGGGGTTGGTCTCTGTTCCGCAGGTAACTCGTAACGGCTTCTTTACGTATCTGATTCAATTTTATTATTATTTTTTTAATGTATAAAATATCGATTTAAAATTTTAGCCATAGTAATCAGAGTGCCTTATTTATAATATAATTGTAATATCCATACAATGTATGCTGGAAACAAAATTAAGTATTTGTTTTGAAAATAATTTTTATGTATCATAATCTTTTTATTTCTTTTAAAAAATATTTTATTTTTTAATTTTCTAAAATAAATATACAATATATTTATTTAATCCAAAAATATATATTTATTTTATACATACATGTTCTTAACTAATTTAAAAAAATTTAAAATTTCAATTTTGATATATTGTTGGTAATCATCAATATACAGATATTTTCCTGTTATTAGACCAATCGGGTACAAAATAACCTCAGTCAATTTCTGTTTTAAAAATCAATTTCAGAAATTATAAAAAAAAAAAAACATATTAATAATTATCTAAGGTAAATAAAAATTTATGTACAATAATTTAAGTTTATTTAGTAAATTTATCTGAAAACAAATTATTATTGTGATATATAAGTTGATTTAAATAAATCAACTTATATATACATATACCAATTAAAAAAAGTATGTATTTTTACGACCCCGGTCGACTGTTGGCTTAGAAATAAACAAAGCAAAATACAGAAATACATGTATCAATTTTCTTCAGCTGATAATACACATTGAGATCATATATAATCATATATATAACAAATTGTTACTTTGCAATAAATATTAATACTTGATACTTAGCAATATTTTGCTTAATAAAATACCAATATTATAAATATTTTGCGCGTATTACTTTTTTATTAAGTTGCACTTACAATTTCACTCAATACCTATTGCCGGTATGGTGTGAGTAAACATCTTTAACAAGAGTAAACATCTATCTTCGGTGTGAGTAAATATCTTTTTTAATTGATAGGGGAGGTATGCTTGCTTCTGAACATATACTGAGAGTTGGACTTGTTCTGAGACACCTGTGGCCATCCGAATTCCGGCATGATAAACAGTATCAAGTTTAGCAAGGGTTCGTTGGCGTGCGGTGCTGTAAATAAAAGACTCGAAATCCAACTTAGCACAAAATTAAGGCTTGATTCAGTTTTAGCATGATGAATTATCGGACCCCCAAGACGTAAGGAAACGTAAAATATTTAATTTTCGGTTAGTGACTGCCCTCAGTGATGAAATTTGATTATTCGATTCCCAATATAATTTCTTAACAAATATGACGCCTTGAAATTTGTGATGATTTACATACGGTATTAAAGAATTTTCTAGTCGTAATTCAGGAAGGGATGGAGCATTTCTCTTTCGGTTAAAATAGACGCTTTTTTTCTATAGAAATTTTTAAACCTACGAATGTGGAACGAGTATTAATTCTATTTAGAGCATCTTGCAATTTATTTTGGATTGTTAAAATGTTGTCGGATCCGCAAACAATCGCTAAATCGTCTGCAAATATTAACGGATTAACGCCTCTAGGTAAGTTATTCCCAAGATCATTTATAGCCAACGAAAATAAGGTTGGGCTTAACACGCAACCCTGGGGACACCGCTTTTCTATTCGTGAATTCGGGGTAGTTCTCCAAATCGCACCCTAACTTGAGGATTATTTAGGAATTGCTTGATGAACCTGTCATTTGACCACTGATTCCCACCGACATTAGCTTTCGAAGGATGGTTGTATGGTTTATATTATCAAATGCCTACATCATGTCAAAGAATACTGCTATTGTCTATAGTCCTTAGGCAGATCCATATTGGACTTTTCTTATGGGGTTTTCTCACATGTTTTAACTGTTTTCACTTAACCTATTATCAGTTGTACTTTATCCAGGGGTCCAGCCGGTTGTGAAGGTGGCTGCAGCCCGAAGGGGGGGGGGCACCCCCACGAAAGATCTACTCCTGGATCTGCGCATTAGCTCTTTTACCTGTATATTCCTTTCTTGGCATTACCTCCTTACTTGTAGCAAAGTTGAATTATAAAAATCTATCTTTAAAAAATAAAACAATACCCAAAGTGGGGGCTGCAGCCCCACAGCCCTCCCCCTAATCCCGGCTATGACCTTATCTAACTGAACCTTAAGTCGGCTATACGAATAAACTGGTTCTTAGTGTCTGAAGAATTCTGTACTTTTGGGATGTTTCAAATACATCCCCACTGCTTACGTAACTAATATTTTTCATTAATAGTATCTTTAAGGGGAAGGATGGGACTGATGTCTTTCTGATTTTCTAAATGACTTCAAGATTTTTTACATTTATTATTTTGAACGCTAAACATATACGATCTTAATGCACATCATTTATGACATTTTTATTTATAATTTTCACAAATGATGATTATTATTAATTATTACAATTTACTTTCGCTTTCAGAAATGCCGGAGGGGCGAAGCCTCTCCATTGGTAGCGGCATATCCAAGGAGAGATTCAACGAACTGCGAGCGATAGTCGAAAAAGCGGCCCAGGTTAGTAGAACCTCCAACTCCAGATCGAACGGGGACTATAAAGAAAATGGCTTTGTATGTCCCTTTGAAAAGAGTTCCATTTGTTTGAATAGACTTATGTAAAAGGTCGATGCACAGTGGCCAGGTCAAGAAACAAGCAAATAGACTTTATTGCATTTTCTTTGAAGGGCGAAGTTCGTTTCTCGGTAACCGTTGTGTTTGATTCTTTCGCTTCATCTATTCCTTGCAGTTGACCTTGAGAATGAAAAATGAATAGTTTCTTTTTATATTTGCACAGAAGAAGACTGAGGATTACTCATATAGAAGAATTTGATTTCATAAGTTTCGTATATTAGTTGTTATTTATCATATTACGTTAATGTAGGCAAAGTTTCGCATATTCCGGCATCTTCAGAGCTTTCATGCGTATAGATGTATATTATGGATAACGCATTAAGCATCTGAAAATTTACCAAAAAGAGAACTTAAAAAAACTTCAGGGTGCTGAAGTGAACGATAGCGCTGCTTGGGTTAGTGATATTGTTTTGAATTTAAAGTTGATTTTGGTATCGTTTGAGGTCTTAATGGTGTTTGTGTCTAGTAAGTGATTCTTTTTTTTTTTTTTTTTTTATAAAGATCACAATTAGTAAACTTATGAAATAATTTTCAGGGAAAGAAAACATTTACTGTGTTCGGAAAATACACGACGATAAGAGAGGCTCTAAAGGCGAGGGGGTGGATCCAGAACTTCGACCTGCAAAAACTGAGCACGCCGAGGCAGAGGCAGGCACAAGATGATGGTGAGCTCATTTTTTTTAATTTAATTTTTAATTATTTATAAAATATGATATTTAATTAGTTACGAGATTATATAGTAATCAATTTTTTTTCAACAAAAGAATCAATTTTGTTTGCTATACAGTCAACGAATTCAGCCTAAAGTGTAGGGTAAGGATGGTGTTTATTTTTAGTAACGTAAAATAAATACTGTTATATAACGCTGTTGATTCAATCAGCCTACTGTCTTACAGATTAAGAAACACAATGGGCAATATTGTGGCTTGACAAAGAGCAAATATACTTTACAAAAAGACCTGCTCTTTTAGTGATCTCTTGAAGGGCAGGGTGGTATCTTTAGCTATAAATAACTTGATAACATATAAATAATAAACATTTCCGGTCTTTAATCATAGCTTTGATTTCTTCTTCAATTTTTTTATGCATCTTAGAAACTAAATTTCTCTTCTCTGAAACATATTCCCTATAATGACAATATCTCTGTGACCCTCTGAATTATAGCAGCTAATCATATTTATTTGTCTCATTGGCGGATCCAGCAGGGCTATCGGGACTGCAGGCCCCCTATACAATCGGCTGGATCCGGTTTTATTTTTAAGAAGCCTTGTTTGTATTTTCTCTTTAAAAAATGACTATAAAAAGTTTGTGAATAGTTTAAGAAACATTTAGCCTTACGAAAAACGACATTTTTTCACAAAATGATAGTTTTTGAGAAATAATTCTACAAATCTTCTACAGGATTCTCAAAACAGGTTTAATTGAGAAAGTAAAGATATCTTTAGTGTCAGACGTAGTAAAGTTGCCAGAAGAGACAAGCTTAATTTTTCTACACCATTTTATGTCTTTCGCTACCACTTCCCTCAAAAATTAAACTGACTTAAAATAATATTTTGGTTTGTTTGTTTGTTTGTTTAACGTCCATTTTTATGCTACTTTGGCTAATCGGACGATGCTACAGTGGGATTCCTAAATTTTGCCTATCCAGGTATAATTAGGATAGGGATCTTTAACGAGTACCTGACATCGTACAGGCTCGGGACCTCCATTTTACGTCCTATCCGAGGGACGGCATAGCTAAGGATTTTTTACTCCCATTAAAAAATCTTAGGGCCACCGCTGGAATTGAACCCGCGATTTTAATAATATTTTGGTAAAAATCGCATTTGTTAACATTATCTCATTTTATTGACTAAATCAATAGATTTAGAAGCAAGGGCGTACCCAGGATCAAAACTAGGGGGGCAAGCTAAAAACTAGGGGGGGGGCAAGCTATGGTCGTTCAGGTTGTAACACCTTACCGCGGAAAAGGTAAGGTTATACAAAATTATTTATAATTATAGCAGTGCTTTATCAACTAAGTTATTACAATTATTGAAAAAAATGTATTCTATTATTGCTTCCAGTCTTAAAAGCCTAAAAAATTATTGCTTCCAGCCTTCCAGGGGGGGGGGCAGCTGCCCCCCCCCTGCCCCCTGCTGGGTACGCCCATGTTTAGAAGCAAAAAAATAATATGTAATATACTTTTTACAGATCGGCGAATATTTATTATTCATGAACAATAGTTGGAATTCGGACATTATAAAACTAATTGAAATTAACAAAAATAATTTAACAGAAAAACAATTAATTTAAACCTGAATCTTGCTTAAAGGGAAATTCAGAAAATGAACGAGCAGGCATTCAACGCTGACGACCTTTTTATTTTAAACAACTGTTCCGTGTTAATCGGTCGTTTCCCTTCAATTTTCCTTTTCTGCCACTTATTTTTTCATATTGACTGGATGTCTAATATATCATTTTCTTTAGAATAAAAGTAATGCTGAGGATATAAGTAAGCGCATTTTTGAAAATTGTGAAGTAGACAGGTTACCTAATATTGCTATGCTAATAACAGCAATTTAGTGAATTGAAAAGTATTTTTTTCTGTTCATCTCCTGATACTAGCTAATAACTTTGCCTAAAACACGCTATGGTGAACAAAATATTATATTAAATAATATGAGGATGAAAGAAATTTAGGATAGGAAATATGCTAGAGAACACTGTTATTTACATGTATCTCTGAGAAACTGGTGTTATGAACGAGTAAAAACTTTTAAAGGTGTGTATTTAAACAGCCACCTGTCCAACAAACATTGTTGACTCTATCGATAATCTTAGGGTGTGAAGCGTGGTTGCTAACATTAAGGAATTAGAGAAGGGTGAAGGGCTTTTAAAAATAAGCCTTTACACAGAATTTTTGGACCGAAGAGGGGCAAATCAACCGGAGAATTTAGACGTTTACAAAACGCTGAACTGAGTGAACTATATCCGGTAAATATAACAAATGTGATTGCAGCGCGTCAAATAAAATGGGCATGCAAGGGCGTACCCAGGATCAGAACTAGGGGGGGGGGGGCAAGCTATGGTCGTTCAGGTTGTAACACCTTACCGCGGAAAAGGTGAATGAAGCCAAAATTATGTATGATTATAGCAGAGCTTTATCAACTAAGTTATTACAATTATTTGCTTGAAAAAACTGTATTCTATTATTGCTTGCAGTCTTAAAAACCTAAAAAAATATTGCTTCCAGCCTTCCTGGGGGGGGGGGGGGCAGCTGCCCGATAGACAGGCAGGGGGCCCACTGAGGGGTAACCCGAGTCCGATGGATAGACCGATACGGAGGACCTCCGCGGAGGTGGGAGGATTGCGTGAAGGCGGATCTGTCGAAGTTGGGTCTAAATTACGGTCGGTGGATTGAGGTGTGCAGGGAGCGAGTTTCGAAATTGGAGGAGCAAGGGTGTCGAAAATTGGGGATCCTTTAGTCCTTTATTAATAAAAATATCGACAATCTAAAATAGACCAAACAGATCAGAATACCAAGAGATGGCTCCAGGGTCTTACTTTTGTAAGAAGTCGCCCTTTACTGATTTACTGTTGTGATCTTTTGATATCCTTTATGAAGTCGGCCTACCGCGGTGATTAGTTGTTTTCTTTCAACCAGTTTAACAAAAATAGTTCTTAATTGAAAAAAAAAAAAACTCGATGATAGGTGCAGGGAAAGGATGGTAAAAATTCAGGTCTTAAAATAAGTGGAAGATATACTACATTATTTTCCATGGAATGTTATCTTTAGTTTAACGGAATGATTCCGTTTCCAAATTGAGTATGCCCGCGGTTGAAAAAGGCCCTAAAGATCGGTAGACACAAAACAAATACCAAATTCTCAACTCTTTGGTGACAACACTCCCGACCCACTTATCCTCACAATACGAATATCAATGATTAGGACAGTTCTCTATTTTGCTGTTTCAGTGAGCGTTGCCGCGAGGATCGAAAGCAGAGGGGATGAAGAACGCCAAGTATTGTCTAGGCTTCTTCGTCATGTTCCAGTCAGCTTCGTATGGGCAACGTCTGAACCTATAGACTGGAATAGCTTGTCTAAATCTACCATAGTATCAAGATTTCCAAGGGTTTTCTTTACAACAAAAGTAAGTAAATTCATTTTTCTTTTATTAATTAAAATATTAACCTTCAGAATACTAGTACCCTGGTAAGTACTTACTGATTTCCTTATTCCCGGTACAATTATACAATGAGTGTTCAGAAACATGAAGAAGGTATTATTAAAAGGTACGGGAAATGCTGGTTATGTGTTGTTAAATTCAGCCTAGATACCGATAATTAATGTTTTTAATAGACATTTTTGATTTCATCATTTTATAAACGACAGGTGTACTACTAGTTGTGTATTTTCCTGGTGCAAATGCTTTGTATGAATAAATGAGATACAAAAGGTAAGATGAGTTCTACAAAGGTTGGTGTATTGTAGGTAATAAGTATTTTTATGTTGAACAATAACAGCTTTCTTCCCTAGTTAAAAAATAATCGGCCCCGGGTGGGTCCCTCCTTAGAGCCGGGCTGCTTGAGAGTGCAGCCCTAAGCGGGTGGTAAACTCTATCTAAGGCTAAATACCTGGAATATATCATTACTTTGAAAAATAATTAAACCCTTTTCCTTCCTAACAATCCTAAAAAATGAAGCACCATTCTCTTTAGCGAACTTTCAGGATTCAAAATAAAATTGAGCCGGAACATCAAAGGGTACAGGCAACGCACCACTATAGTTTTTCCCTTTGTCACAAAGTTGTGAGGTCATTCCCCAGCTATTTTTGTATATACTCACCAATACCCTCAGAAATGGAAATTTCTTTTCGAGAATATTTTGTACGATGCTGTTATAAACCCGACAATACGTTGAGCCATATCATTTTACTCCAGGTGACTTCAGTTGTTTCCAGGAGCTGGAGGAAAGTGTCAAGTTGTATAATATTTTTATGGCGAGCCACTCCCTATACCTCATCAACATAAAGCTAGTAAATAATACATTTTAATTTGATTACAGTTTTGTAGAATTCTCGAATCTCTTCACATCAATAACCTCCTTTAGGTTAGTTTTGTACTTATTTTGCCCAAAGAGAGAACGGAGCTTCTTTATATTTTTTTATATTTTATTTCCATTTGATAATAAATGAAGTATTTATTCCTAAACTTTATGAAACTTTATGCCTATTGTATGTGTATATGCTTCTCCTTATACGGTCCTGCGAAGTCAGTTAATATAGTTACAGCATGCCTGAAACTTTCTATTAAGTCAGAATGATTTAAGAGTAGCAAAGTTGAAGAGAATGGCTGTAAAACTTACAACCTTTCAATTACAAAATCGCTAACCTCGCGCCTTCTGTCCCGAAATTTAAAAATGGAAAGTTTGGAACTATTATTATGACTACGGCGGCCCACTACTTTTATTTATGGGTAACTTTTGCTGCTGAAAAATTGTTGATACACGCTTTCAAAGGACCCCTCTTTTGTCATTTTAATTCAATTTTACTTTGAATTCAAGGTCTTTAAATTTACTTATTTCTTATAATAGGTAGGTGTTACATGTATGTGTGTGTGTGTGTATATATATATATATATATATATATATATATATATACTTTTTTTTCATGTTTAATTACATTTTAATAGCTTCAAGATCAAATTAATTATTTCATTTTTCGTTTAAGTTTTCCATGATAAAATAAGAATCAAAATGTCGCAAACCACCTCATTTTTCGACCCAAAACACTACTTTGACATAAAATGGCTGAAAACAGCACATCTTTACTTAGCCTCAGCCTGTAATACTAAATCGATAGGTCACGCAGATTATATTGGTTATACTTTTGAGTTATAACATAGAACCGACATGATATTTCTGAGTAAGAAGAAAACCGAATAATAATCCAACAGGAACTAGGTTTAATCTGCTAAATGACCTATGCTTGCCGGTGTGTACAATTAGGAGGGGGGAAATGAAGCGCAGTTTCGGGCAGGGTTAGGAAGGCATCATAGTGCACGCAGGCCATTACCGATAGCAGCCCGCCGTTTTCTGCCAACGCTCGTCCTGGAGCCAATGTCGTGACCTCGCCGTCCTATTTAATGAAATAAGGCTCTTCGCAGCCGTCGCGTCTGCTTCTCGTAGCTATAGTTTTTTCGTCGAGCCTATCACTGACAGCAAGGAGAAAAAGAGCCTTTGAAAACCCCATCTATTCATATTTTATATTTATGTGGATGGAAGCCGATACAACCAAGTATCGGTATTCCTATAATCTACATCTGTCGAAATAAAGGTAAAGTTATTAAGCAAGGACAAGTTCTTGCTTTCCAGAACTTTATGAAATTGAAACATAAATCCGGTTACGGGCCCAGGACTCGAACTCTTAACTGGTTATTATGGCTCAGAGGTACTTTGAATTCTACTTTGATAGCTACTACAGACACCAAGAATCCATGGTCCACACAGATTTCGCGGATGTTCAGGCTGTCGCAGAAATGGATCTGTCAATAAAACCAAACAAAAGCGTAGGTCGTAAAATCAGCAAAGGAGAGCTGTTGCAGACTACCCACTCTCTTGAGAATGCAGACATTATAGCTGTCTATAGACATTATAGATTCAAGCATAATGTCCTCCATAATGTTAAATCATAAACCCTCAGGTGAGCTAGGATTTAACGGTTAGGCTACAAGTAAGCTTACTAATAATGTTTATAAATTTGTGAGTTTTAGTCTGCTCAAAACGAAAAGATCAATGTGGTAAATCAGTATTTGTTTCCGATGGTAACCTACTCTCTCCAAAAAGCGCTTCTTATTAAAATACCTTGAACCGTGAGAGTTCTACGGTTCTACGGCAGTCGCTGAGAGAAAGTTTTTTGACGAATGGCAAGGCGTTGGAGTTAGGCATTTTAAAGAAGCACCTAAAGCCAATAGATTTAGATAGAATTGAATAGCATTTTCATGGAACCTTTTCATATATATATATACATATAAAATAGATTGCCTAAAAGTTGTGGAGTAAGCCATGAAAAGGTTCCATGAAAATGCTATTCAATTCTATCTAAATCTATTGGCTTTAGGTGCTTCTTTAAAATGCCTAACTCCAACGCCTTGCCATTCGTCAAAAAACTTTCTCTCAGCGACTGTACAATGATTAGCTTAAGTAGCATCAAGGGACGTTAAACAAAACAAACAAATAAAAGATATGTTTAACGCTAAAAAATAAAAAAAGGCTTTAATATTAAGCAATATATTTAAGCAGGAGTAAATCATTTTAGAACAGTCATAAAACAAATTCGCAAATGATCATACAACATACACTGGCCGAATCAAAGATAGGTAATTGTAACATATAATCGTTTTTCAACTATAATCTGTGAATTTATAAGATATCGAAACAAATATGTACATGAACCAGTAGCGGATCCAGGGAAGGGGCGCGGGGGGCGCCCCCCCCCCCCTGGGAGGTGAGGACACTCATAAATTATTACTATTTCTATATAAAATGAGGTATATTTAGTCATTTTTCAAGTCTACTAATTGAAAATGAATGGTATTTAAACATTTACAGTAATTTACAACGTCATTATCTATTAATATGTATTTTAAATTAGGGCCTTCATTACTCATGAAATGTAAAAAAAAAAAGTGCGCCCCCCTCAAAAAATTTCTGGATCCGCCACTGACATGAACGAAATCAAATGTTAACAGATTGGCATCGCCAGTTATCTTGGAGAATCCCATTGGTTCGTTGGTCCTGGAATCAACGCAAGGTTTCCAAGGTGCCATATCCTCTCATCACAAGAAGATTATGAGTTGTTTGTGGCTGATTTTCGGATTACTGCTTGCTTAGGACTCTTGAACACGCTGCTTACGGCAATTGAAAACCAAACGCCAAACCTGTTCACGGGAAATGGCAAGGTAAGAGAGTTTAAAAACATAAATAGATCAACTACTAACACAGTTTGAAAGCAATTGCAATGCTGCAATCTATAAACAAAACTTTTTTTTTTCAATTCAAGTATATCAAGAGGCAAATAAACTTATTGACATTTTTCATTGATCAATGATTAATTGGAAAAAATCGTGACACTTATTTATACAGTGCTGCTGTCAAACAATTTGTTCTTTAGTGTGATTCAGAATTCTTTGATCGCTCTGCCTTGAAAGGACTGATCAATATGCACTGCACTTTTGCATTTCATTATAGGCCATAGACCTCTATGCAGTTAATAATAAATGCAATTGTTGTGAAAGCTATTGTCGTGCGGTACTTTTGTTAGTTTAATACCATCGATTCTGTCAGTTCCTTCCTATTAATTGCATAATCGCAGGTCAACGACTGCCTCATTTTTTAAAACTTCAATTCATACCCCTTAACGAATTTTTAAAATATCGATTTCTTCATTATGGCAATATGAAAACTTCTTAGTCTTGGACGAAGTAAGACCGCAACCAGCTTCTCTAATAATTCACCTTTTAAGTTAGTTTTACTGCAATTATAACATAATAACATCATATTACTGGCTTATGTTAAAACATTCTAATACATTCGCCAACTTATCCAAAAAACAAAAAAAAAAAGAACGATTATATTTCTTAGATACTATAACGGAAGAAACCAAAAACATGTTTATTACTGCAAATTTATGGAACTTTGGAACGGTTCTAATGTACATACGGCGTGTTCACGTGTTCTATATCGACTAGATGGAAATAGAACGTTCCATTGCCAACTATAGTCGGCTACTATAAGACTATTATATATATATATATATATATATATATATATATATATATATAAGGAAGTTATTTACTCGTGAGTCAGTGTATCCTAGAATCGCGAAGTGACATATTTTTTCCTATTCGGTATTAATTATAATTTCCTAAGTGTTTCGTCTGGTGGGGATTATATTTTTTATGTTCTCGTTTTTGCTGGACATAATTGCATTTTTTAAGAAAAGAAATCATTTTCAAACCCGTATTCGTGTTGGAATACTATATAAAACATATAAGTACATTTCTATAACTGCATCCTTCGCACTTTCCTTTTGTATGGATACCTCCATAATTAAAATTATGGATATTACTAAAACCTTTCAGTAATACTTCTTGTTATACTTCTTGTTATAGGATTATTAATTCGAAATTAGAAACTTTCGAACAAAACATTGGGAATAAATCGATCATCCGATGTATCAACGAGAGCAAGCAGATTAAAACAATGTATTTTTTCTTGCTCAGGTACATTTTCTCCACCTTTCCATACGTTACCCTCAAAATCAGTTTGTAAATTTTAGAAGAAGTAAATTTTCCTTCTTGAAAATGTGAAAAACAAACAACACAAAATAAATAAATTCGTATTTGTTTACTATACATATTAAGTATTACATAAACAAGAATTTTAATTTTCAAATACCAATAAGTTTTATTTGGAAAATTAATTAAGCCTTACATATTCAGAATACCTCGACCCCATTTACCGGTCATAAGAATTTTACCAGCCCCCCCCCCCCTAGACGCCCTTGGTTGCGTTACAAAAAAATACCACCGATGATACGATACTGCCCCAAGGCAGTCCCATAAATACTAAATTGCTTAAAGTTCCATTAAAAGGCAATTCTTAGACCTCAAATTTACATCCAGTGAGCGCTCCTGGCACGTCAGACACTACTCAAGTCACGATACCTATTAACTCAACAGAAATAAATCTTGTTATCTTGATTCGTGTTTTTTCTTCTGAATTTGGTCTCAATCTTATTGCCTAATTTTGCGATTCCATAATTTATTGTTATGGACATTTTTTTTAATAAACGCATTTCACTAGTGTGAATGGAATTTGATTATTTGTGAAAATAAAAATTTAAAAAGAAATAGATTATTCAGTTTCTCAAAAAATATAATCCTTTCGTTTAACCGTTTTTAATAAAGTCTACTAAACTAAAAGAAAACTTAAGAAAAAAAAATGGAAATTTTCTTGTCCGATTGTTATTTGTACTTGCCATCTGGCATCTTTACCTCAAAATCAGTTTACTTTTATATTTAATAAATTTTAAAAGTATCTAGACGCTTTGTAGCATTACAAAATTACTTCACCAATGGTTATATTACCGTCCTAGAACATGGTCAATAAATTATAAAGTACTGGCATTTCACAATTCTATTACTGTTAAAAGAAAAAGTGAATATGACGACCTCTCAATGGTATTGAACAACTGCTTGTCTGATTCCTCTATTCATTACGGGTCAAGGGAGCAATTAAAGTTTACAACCGGTTATCTTCGGTCTTTTCGGTACTTTTTTCTTAGCTAAATTCTTGGTAAGTCAATTTCAATTTCTTTATCAGGCCGGTAAAAAGAACACCTTTATTTAGTATCCAAATCAATCTGTCCTTCAATAAACTTGTATTTGAAATTCCGTTCATGCTCTAATGATTATGCATCCAAGTGAGTTAATACGTAACTAATTGGTAATTCAATAATTTTAGATCTGTTCTGAAATTTCCTGAGCTATTTTCATCAAAATTCTTAGAATGCTACGTTCACATTGCCTCCAAAGTATTACGCCAAACCAGAAATCAGGCTCTCTAATCCTTGTTTATCCCTACCATTCTGTAATTGTTTGGAAAGTTTATTTTCTCAATAGATATAACTATTAAATTTGATTTTAAAGATTATTAATAAATTAGTTTTTAATGGAATAATCTGAAATTTTCAGGTTCCGCTGAAGGCGATTGAGTTTGCTGTACGGAGAGTATCCGAGTACGTTTCGTACCGGCAACATGATGATATAGATAAAGGAAATGAAGAAAAGGTATGGGACCATCAATGGGAACAGTTTCTGACTCACTACTATCAATGCGTTCACTCTGGCGAACTTTTCCAGGTCGCAACTGACTTGCAAATTCAGGTAAGTGACTGACAATTTCGGCGACTGTTCACGATAACCGATTTGTTAATCTTACATGCATTAGTTGTGCGACGATCTTCATTCCAATCTTGGCATAAGGGCCTTTGCTATCTAATGGTTTTTTGTTGCAGCTCTCCAATGGCGAATGTTGATAATTTATAGCCTATTTACCTGTTGATTTATTGTAATATCATTGAATCAAGTTCCAATAAATTCTTGGGTTTATTGTTATTCCCATTACCAATATAGCATCCACACTTTAAAGTTCTATCCTTAAATAATAAAAAACCTATTCTTTTTCCTAATAAAAAACAACATTTTATTATAACATGATAGCTGATGTACTATCTCATGCTGGTGATTGAAATAGATGTCGCCTAGTAGTCCTTGAGCCAATGTATGCAATATTTAAATTTACTATTACAAGTGAACCTCTTAAAAACTGCTATTCCATAGGAGATGTATACCTGTGCAAAAATGGCTGTTGACTCAATCAAACCATATTGGCCACAAATGGCTATGGATGGTACCAATAATGTGTGGATAGTGAAGCCTGGTGCGAAGTCTAGGGGCAGAGGTATCCAAGTGATCAACAAATTAGAGCAGGTCCAACAAAGGCTGGGGGCTTTCAATGCTAATGATCCTAGGCTTGTGATTCAGAAGTACATCGGTAAGTTATTATGATTAAGTATTATTTTTATAGTTAGCACTAAGCCACACAGTTATCCACAACCAAATGTAATGAAGATTAAAAACAATTAATTTATTTGATAAATAAATCACTCACATTATTAAATTTAATCTAATTTAGTTGTCAAAATCAGCTAATATGGAACTGATTGATTTTTTCTTTCAGAAAAACCACTTCTGATACACAATACAAAGTTTGACATCAGACAATGGTTCTTAGTTACTAGCATTTACCCTCTGACGATTTGGATGTACAAGTTAGCATACTTAACTTATAAAAAGATAAATTAATGAAGAGATTTATTTAATCGAGTGATTATATTAATTTGATCGTCTCTTCTTTTCTAGAGAATGTTACCTGAGGTTTTGTTCACATCTGTTTTCTTTAACTAACATGCATGAATCAGTGCATCTGAGTAATAATGCCATTCAATGCAAGTATAAGAATGAAAAAAAGAGAGACCGTTCGCTACCTGATGAAAATATGTGGGACTCTTTGACCTTTCAAGCATATCTAAGGTGTTATGCTCCATGCAATGAATATAATATTGAAATATGGATAAAAATATGGATATGGATATAAATTAATTGAAAGGATTGTAAATACTGTTTTCCATCAATATTTACATAGATAAAAGAAATATTGGAATTCAAAATAAACTGTTTGTATAATAAGTTTGTAACTCATATTCTAGCTTTTATAGTTGAAAAATAATAACTGAATAATTAAAAAGTAGGAAGGTTCAAGGTTTATTGGCAATAATTTTTATGTTTTATATTTCCTACAACATCTGATTGAACTTAGAAAATACAGAAAAGACACAATTTGCTTCTTAAGTTAATAACAAACTTTCATTAATTTCTCCCTCTAAGAAGCTCATGTATCATTAAAAACTCTATAGAATGGGATCTCACCTGATGAGAAGTTAAGTTCTGGAGCTGCTGGTGAAAATTAGCACAGTTGGCCAACCATCCCCTCATGCCAACCTGCGCTACTCTCTTATGTGTTAGACAAATATGTTGTTTTGATTACTTCAAACTGCTTGGTTAATAAAATGAATACACAGTAAAATGATGAAAATAAGCAATACAAATATATAAAAAAAAGTAAGAAATTGAAAAACTGACATTCTACTTACCATTTTTGTATTAACACAGTTACTTTGTTGCTGATTTTAGTTTATTGTTTTAAAGGTAAATATTGCAATGAACTCTTGTAAACTGAATTTGGTAAAATAATTCAATCAAAACAGAATTTTTAGATACTCTGAAACAATTTACAATCTTATTGTTTTTATGAATATTTGTTTAAATACTTTTTATGAAATATGTAATAAAAGAAATACTAGTTACTAACAACCATCACAAAATTTTCATTATCATTTCTGTTATCTTTTTTTATTAATTCTATAATTAATATGATTTAATTTATTCAGATCTGACTAAAATTTAAGCTGTATTCAACGAAATTATAATACAACTTTATAATTATTAAATAAGGCAGAGAAAATGATAATTAATGCAATCTTAATATGATTGCCAGGACCATTGGGCATGCTGACAAGTGGGAGAAAATCATATATCCAGGAATGAGAGGTGCATTCACATGTGCACTACTGGCAGCGCAAGAGCATGTGTCACCACGACCCAACACTTTTGAACTCTATGGAGTAGACTTTATGCTCACAGAAGACCTTCAGCCCTGGCTAATAGAAATAAATTCTTCACCCTGTATGAGCCCAACCACCAGCGTCACTGCACGACTGTGTCCGCAATGCTTGGAGGACATTATCAAAGGTATTTACTGAAAAATATTGTATTATTATTTCCCCATTTAGTATATTTTTTTCTTAACTGAATTCAGGTCACCAGATAACTGAGGATGAGTGTTTTAACATTATGGCTTAACACATGTGAGTGCGGATTTAAATTATATACCTCATATATCCATTGTTTAAGCTGAACAAAAAATTTCTGATCGCAGGGGAAATATATTTTTAAGAAGATATTTAGTACTTTTATAACATTTATTATGTTACAGTTGTGATTGACAGAAGATCCAATAAAGATGCTGATACTGGAATGTTTGAGTTAGCTTACCGACAAGATGTATCGAATCCACCTCCTTATACTGGAATGAACCTAACTGTACGTGGCATGAAGTTAAGAACTGGGCCTAGAATTACAAGACCAGAGGAAATTAAGACTGATCACAATCATGGAATGAAGGAGGCGATCAGGAGGTTATCAGAACAGTTGAAGGAAGATTCATCTTCAGGAGTTAAAGTATGTTTCATCCTAAGCCTTTGAACTTATACTATAGGTCAGGGATGGGCCAAATTTTTACAAGGAATCAGCTGAAGATTTAAAATTTTAGTTCTGGACCATATGTAAAAAAACATTGTCTAAATCAAATTATCTGTTTATAAATAAAAGATTACAGAATTTAATGAGTCATAATATTAACATTTTTACTTTCACTTATCTATATATGAAATATATAGTAAGGGAAAGTATTGCGATCTTGAAAAATTTTGACTTCCGGTCCTCAAACGGAAATAAACGTTTTGGGGTCCCCTGAGTCCAAATAACCAAGTCCCGCGAAATGGTCTGTGTGTGAACAGACTAGCTCAAAAACTATAAACCGTAGGAACCTGAAATTGGATATTTAGTAAATTTTGTCTCCTTTTCAAGTTTTTTTTATATTTTCTTGAAAACGGCTGTAACTATTTTGATCAAACTGGGTATTTGATGTGTGTATATTCCTGCGATGTGACAGCCAAAATTTCATATCCCCTATATCACTGTTGAAAATAAAAAAATTTATTTAACATTAAAAAAATTTATTTTACTTTAGGAAGTAAATACGTGATACTCATGTTATTTTAAGCATTTAAGTTGTGAAAAATATAGTATAAGATAATCTTTAATTAATTATATTTTAGTTTAGAAACTTTAGTTCTATAATAAATTTCTGTAGGAAATACAAAGTGATTTTAGAGGAACAGTAATCGTTCTGGATTTCCTGAAAGGCATAAGAGCACTAAAAAAAAAAAAAAAGAATGAAAATATTGATAGAATTAATTAAAAAAAAAGAGCTTTAGTGTGATCAAACCAAAGAATCAAATAAATCAAAGTGTACTATTGAGTGAACTAATTGGTGAAAAGGAAATTAATCCATAATTAAAAAGAAAATTAATTTTGTTAAGGTTTATTGATATATTTATTATTTATGTAATAATTATTAGTAATATGAATATTAGAATTAATATCAACGTCAGGCAACAACACTGAAATAATTTTACAATCGAAAAAAATAAAATAAAAAGTAACATCAACCACTGAATTTGAACCACTAACTTAGATATCGTGAGTCAGTGCGCCGTGCACTAACCTAACATGACTTATTACTGGCAGAGATGGGCAAATTGTATCTGCAGATACAGATATCGGATACTGTAACTGTGAAAAGTACTCATGAGAGCAGATACAGATAATATCCGTATCCGTACGGACGGATTCCAAAGGATCCGAGTACTTCTCGTATCTGTCAGCTTCGGATACAGTGACTACTCGTATCTGTCAGCACGGATACCCGAGTATCTGTGAGTACTTCGGTATTTAGTTATTTTTTTACGGATACTATTTCGGATATTTCTATTTCTTGGGCTGGGATTGTTTGTAATTCTATTATTATTCTAATATTCTATTAAAATTATTAGTATTAAGCCGTCAACATTGTATCGTTTCGTAATAAGGGTGCAATATCCAAAGCGTTAATTTTGACAAAAAGTAATAATTTTAAAAAAACGATAGGAATATTCCATTGTGAAAATTATTTTATTTCTTGGGATTTTTAAAATTGTAAACTACTGTGATGATAATAGTGGCTTATAATTGGAAAATACTACCGATTTTAAAATTCGATGCTGGGGGGCGGGGACATTTTATTAACTTTCCGTTTTCTTCGAGAAGAGTCTTTATGGTAACGGGGGAGCAGATTTTGAAAATAGTAACATTTTTAAAATTTGGTTAGGGAGGGCGTTACTAAGATTTTTTTTATAACTTCTGATTAATTTGTTATGAGTGTCTATATCTATGTTTACGCGTTCGTAGATTTTGAAAAAGTAATTAATGTTTTACGTATACTTCTACTTCTGAGGTTAGGAATATTTAAAATATTGTTATTAAACTTTTTTATTATTATTAGGCTGTCAACATTTTATGTTTTCGAAATAAGGATCCTATCGAAAATTTTAAAAATAAACATAATTTTAAAATTGTAAATATGTAAAATTAATAACATTCCCAAACGGACTTTTTTTTTCTATTTCTTCACAATAAAGAAGCATAATTATGTTTAGGCTGGCCTAACTTTTGAAAATAGAAATAATTTTAAAATTATTATATTGTGGGGGGGGGTCCATCTTTAAGAGGAAATGTTAACTTCTAAAATTAATATGAATAGAATTTATATTTTGGTAAATATACACTAAATGAGGGCTCATACGGATATGGATTTGGTGAATAGTATCAATTTTAAAATTCGATGCAGCCAGGGAGGATTTCTTCGGAATGGGCGTTTAAGATAATGGGAGAGCAAATTTCGAAAATATTTACAATTTTAAAATTTTGTGCGGGGTTACTACGCAATTTTTTTTAAATTCTGATTATTTCGTTGTGAGGGTCTATATTAGTCACACATAAATTTTATTATAGTATGTTTTATTATAGTATGTTTTATTATAATCAAAATATAAAGAAACACAATAAGAGTAGATATGAATTAAAGCATTCCTATCTAAAATGGAGATACTATAAATCAAAAAGAATCAGGAACAGTTTATTTGAGATAATAATATGCAATTCACAAACTATTTCAATTTTTTTAAATAATTTATTTTTTGAAGAGAAAAGATTTGGCTCCGCCGGGAGTCGAACCCGGGTCTCCTGCGTTGACTAATACAATCAAATAAAAATGTTGACGGCTTAATACTAATAAATTTTTTATAATTTTAATAGAATAATAGAATTATAAACATTCCCAGCCCCAGAAGTAGACGTATCCGAAATAGTATCCGTAAAAAAATAACTAAATACCGAAGTACTCATAGATACTCGGGTATCCGTGCTGACAGATACGAGTAGTCACTGTATCCGTAGATGACGGATACGAGAAGTACTCGGATACATTTGAAAATTTTGGAAGGATTCGAGTACAGTATCCGAGTAAAAAAGTATCTGTAACTTGTAGCTTGTATCCGAAACTAGTACTTTTTTACTCGGATAGTGCCCAACTCTGATTACTGGTAACCTTACCTATTGTCAGTATAGTTCTGTTGTCAGAGTAACTAGGTTTACAGCTGAAATTCTTTTACATTATTTATTTAAATCTTTTTAAAATGTCATTATTCATTAATATTTAAAAAAAATAAAGAGATACAAACGAAGTCAAACTTAACCAAACTACAAATTAAATCAAATAAAATTAACCCCTTAATTTTCTAAAATTAACATACATAAAAAAATTAAAGTCTTTGACTCAGGCATACAAAAAAAATAAACAGAAAAACAACAGAAATGTCCCCTCCTCCTTTTACTGATCAATTCAATTAGAAACAAATAAAAAAAAAGAGTCTGTACTTCCCAATTCTAGTAGGACTTCCTAGCCTCTCCTCTCCTCGGCCGCTGCTGCCTTCTTTTCCTCAAATTTACGATGGACTCGCGTTCCTAGCTCCTTCCGGTAAACCACCGTCTGCACTGGCGTTTTGGGTGAATCAGAAGCGAAGGTCCATTCAAATTATCCGGTAAAACCACAGGAAATTTTGTGGAACCAAAACACACTATGTGCTCACGACACTGGCTAACTTCGCTTGTCTTTTTTTTTCGGCCGGCCACCACTCGGTCGCACACTATAACTCTCGTTTCGATTGTCGATTTTTCAAATCAATTATTTTTATTTCAAATAAATAATAAATATTATCTGTCATTAATTATTTATATCTAATACAGGAAAATAAGTATTTCTATAATTTATATTAAATCTACAACATTATTTTATTTATACACCAGCTTCTCTGACTAATAAAAAAGAAATAATTTTTGTTTTGATTTTGTTGCCATGACGAAATTTTAAATTAAATTTAAATGCCTTAACGAAAATTTAACCGTAACATTAGGTCCCTTAAAAAAAAAAAAAAATAAGCAATAATGAATCAAAAAGTACTGAGAACTTTCAAGTTTTGCATTACCGATAGATTATAACCTATGGAGATATTCAAAAATAAGCATATTAATATGGAAAAGTGTGGTGTTTACTTATTATCGAAACATGTCGATTTCGTAAGTTCCTAAGTGAAAGTTGTGTGTTGCATGCATCACACCAGATTTGTTTAAAAATAGTCAAGGATTTGTGTAGGAAACTATTGTTTTATGAGAAACCAAGGATTTTTTCTGTATTCAAATATATAATTTCCCAGCTTCTCATATGCAGTTTCTTAACTGTGTATAATTTAATCTGGACTAGTCTAAATTTTATTTTGAAGAAAAAATATTATGATTAAGTACAGTTTTTCTGACCTTTCGAATTCTGTTTTTCATTTTTGCAAGTGTTAGGCATATTTTTGGTCTTATTATTTAAGCATCAAATCCTAAGGCTTTTAAGGGTCTTGCAAGAAATCTTGGTATGCCTTGGATCCCTTATCCCTTTACCGAGTTTCATGTGCCTTAAAACAATATAATCAACCATACTAAACAACGAATGTATCATTACAAAAAAATCACAAACATGCATTCTTTAAATATATTTCTTAGATTAAAATAATTTCACTGTTGTCAATCGCATTAAATCAAATCTCCTGGTTGTAACCTTGATGCTATCCTATTTATGCACCCAATCTTAGTTCACTGTATTATTGTTTTACATTGTTCTAATACATTGTCTACTAAGAGTACTGATGATAATGATATTAAATTTTCTCCTTTTTTGATGGATAATTCTATAAACAAATTTTAAGGGGGTATTGATAAAATATATCTCACAGTGCTAATCATCAGAAGGCTTTGTGGCCCTTACTGTTCTGAGATTTCTACACAATCAAATAGATCGAATTTGTATTATCCATCGATCACTATGTGACACCTGCTTCAGTATTCTTGAATCTTGAAATGTTGGAATGAATGGATGAATGGAATGTCAGGTGTTGGAATGAATCTGGCCTGGGCAGGTTGGAATTTAATTTTTTAGGGGTCCCACAAGATGAATGTTGACCATTCCACATTTAGTTATACTACTAATAGTTATACCTTTAGAATAATCCATTAACCCTATATACCAGACATGACCATAAAGGATTAAAAAAAAATATTAATGATGTACTTTGTTTTAATGTTTTAGAATTCTTCAACTGATAGCCGTGAGGTTAGAAAAGAACCCGAGAAGCGTAAGAAAGTAAAACGCCATTGCTGCTCTGGAAGAACTTCCATCTCTCAGGCGGTTCAAAGGTACAGGATGTCCAAAAACAGTGAAACAGTAACAAAAAGAATTAATAGTTGTAATGAGTTGTACGACTGGAAAAAGCGCATCGAGCGTACCAAGCTGGACTGTAAGACAACAATTATGAACTTTAACAACGAAAATTCATCACAAGATCAAAGAGAAGAAAGGAAGGAGGTGGGATCTCCAGAGTCTAGACCAAGATCAAGGTTACCAGAAATTAAAAGAAAAGATTTCAACAATAATATTCAAGTTACAAAAAATCTTAACATGTTTTCTCAACATAAAATACCATCCCCAATAAAGCGGACCATTTTAGAAACTGTCAATGTTGCATAAACTTATACTGTTTTTTACAATACCAGTTATTTTTTATTGTAATAGATACATTTATCAATTCAAGTTTTAAATTCAAAATTACTAACGTTGAACTGAAGGATCATAGGATTGAAATAAAAATCATCCTTATTATGTAAAACAATAAAATTGAAAATATTTTATATATTATACTTTGATTTTGGTATTCAAATGGTTTCCATCTCTTTAGATTCTAAAATTCAGTGAATTTCTATTGTAAAGTATTTAACTAGTATCTAATAAATATAACATCATATCTTTGTGTAGTGCAAAAATAACGACTTCGTTATTATATAAATACAAAAAAATGTATTAATTATATTCAAAGCTATTTTGGAAACTTCACTTATTACACCAATCCTCATTCAGTCTGGATTCTTACAGTGCAATAAATTATTTTTTTTCATGGTGATCAAGAGATTTTGTTTTTTCAAAATGCACCACTAATAAAGCAAAGTTAGGTATATTTATCCTTGTTTTCATTTTATTAATTGTTTGCTTAGGATTGAAGTTTAATCAAGTCTATATTCAGTGATGTTAAGTTAAAAATTTGGTTCTGAGGCAGTTTGGTAATCAATTTTCGATGATTTGAAAAGAATTATAATACTAAGTGACTAGAAGATTAATGAGTTTTACTGGATGAATTGAAAAGCAACATATGGCTGTGCTTTATATATGATTGTTAAGTTTTTATTTGGTTTGTTATGAGCTAAATTTAGGTTGGATTTTTAGATTTAAAAAATTTACTATTCACTGCCAATAGTTTATTTAATTATGATATTTAATAACCCTCAGGAAGTCTAAAAGTACATTGAAACCATAATTCATGTTTAAATTACTGAGCTTAACCTGCTGATTATTTATTAAGACACTTTATTTTTAAAATGTATACGTAAAGTTAGTAAGGTAGTTAATATCCTCATTGTCACCTAATGTCATGTTATCAATTATTCATTTTTCAAAATTATATTTTATCTACTTGTAACAAAAGTACAGCTCAAATGTTTGTACTACTTGTACGTATTTGAAATCAATACAAACCATTTGTAGTATCTCTTAAGCCAATTTATTTTAATTATAAAAATTTTATATTTTGATAAAAAAAAAAATTGTTTTAATTAATGATGTTTAGATATTTTATTTTTATGTAGCGATGATAATAAATGTATAATATTTTTAGACTTACAGTTTTTCTCATAAACTCCTATTTTGTTGACTGCAAACTGTATACTTTTTTAGCCTAAATGTTTTCTACAGAATGAAATATTATATTTTATTTGAGGCTGATAGTATGTAAATATTTTTAAGATCCTTAATTATAGCCTCATTTCTTCAAATGTTACCTTGAAAATGGCTTGAATGCCGAAAAGTTGGACATAAATAAAGTAATTGAGGCTATAATTAAAAATCTTGTAAATATTTAAATAGTCTTCTATTTTTTCAGAAGTGTGTCTCATCATTGTACAATCCATAACCATAATATTTAGAAAACTAATGCTAATATGTCTCCAAATATTGATAATAAGATTCGTCATTTCAATTCAAAATATGTGCATAAAGCTGGACTCTTTAGGAAACGTATTGTATCATTTAAAATCTTCAGGGGAGTTCAAGGATGTTGGATCACCAACTTCAATAAACGTTTTCAGAAATTAGAGCCTAAACAAATAGTTTTTATTTAATTATTTAAAAATTATAGTAAAATATGAAAGTAATATTGCCAATCATATTAAATTAATTGAAATAAATAAAAGATTATAAATATCAAAACACGCTTCCAGTAAATTAGACAAAATACATTTTAGGCATGATGAGTTATATAGTCAAATAAGTTTTTACGATCTTGAAAACCCTTAAGTACAAGTTTTTATGTGAAGAAACAATTGGAAATTTTTGTACTTGATTTCATTAGAGGCAACTTACCTTTTGGGGAAAGCAGTACCTTTGGAATTTATGTGTTACACTGATTTTTATTTTTAAATAATCTGAAGGAAAAAAGCATGGCATAGAAAACCTCATTTTTGAGCTATTAATGAAATCAAACAAACTCTTAGATGGATGTCAAGGATAGGAGTGTTGATACAAGGAGGCCAATATGGCCAGATTATTTAATGGGGCTCAAGCAAATATAAGTGTAATTAATCAACTCCTTTGTTTTGTTTTTAAGGTGTTACTTTCCAAGAGTATCACTAATTCTAAGTTTTATCTTATTTATTCTAAAAGAAAAAGATTGAGACAAAGCTGTTTTAAGCTATATTTGCTCAAAAATATAATATATAAATTAGCTAAAAGGATAAAAAAAAAAAATAAAAAAGAATTTATGAATAGTAAATAGTTTTTACTTAAAAATGTTAACATCATCAACAGTTTTATCAATCCACCTGTTTTAATTAAGGAATACTAGTTTGGCAACTTCTGGAACCATTATTCTGTAATATGAAATATGAAAAACTTCCCCTTAAATTCCCCTGGAGTACCACCAGAGTGCATTTGTCACCTCTGCCCCTCCCCTGTTTAGGGACATGTTATTTGTAATATCCTAGTTGATCTGAAAAATTGTAAGACCTCTTGCATTTCGTATGCTTTAAAAATTAGTTAATTTAATATTCTGGGGCCCGGTGTGGCTGTGCGGTAAAGCGCCGTACTCCCATGCCGGAGCTGCGGGTTCGAGTCCCGCCCTGGGTGGTGCTTTTCTTTCGTAGGAGAAGTATCACTCAGTGCCATGAGTGTTAGTATGGGCAGTATAGGGCTTCAGTAGAAGCCTTAAAGTACCAAAAAAAAAAAAAAAAAAAAAAAATTTAATATTCTGATAACTTTTTTTATGAGATTCTCCCATTTCTAGGATTGCACCTAATATAAAGGGATAATATGATATACAACAAGGCAATGAATATTTCTATTTTGGGATATTCAATCTGAGAATGGGAAATATAATTTAATGTATGTTACAGCATAAAAAATTGTCTTGCCACTAAATAATTCACTAGACTTATTTTACTTCTTATCAACTAAGTTTTCATGATTTTTAAAAATAGTAGTTTTCATCACACACATCTTCTTTGATTTTTTATCAATTGTCAACAATTATTCCTGACAATTAATGAGCGTCTTGGAACAGTATTAAGCCTGTCTTTCATGATCAAACTTCGACCCCAAAACAAGAATCCTATACTTTTTGTAGACTCGTTTTATCATTGATTCTAATATATGCTAGATCTGGGCAAAGGTGCTCAATTTTTCGCAAATTGAACCCAACAAAAAAATCGTGATGGCATAACTCGCGCTGAGCAACTTCCGCTAAGCAACCCTGCCTTTGTGGACTCTTCGGCAGCCATTATAAATAAAATTCTAAAACATTAGAACCAGAAACCACAATATTTTTCAATTTCTTTGAATCAATATTTATTAAATAATGTTTTAAATATATAATTATCACTTCATAATATGATACATATTATGTATTATAATAGAAAACTGTTGAACAACAATAAGGGTTCCAGATGTAAGAAAAATTGATTATTTATAAATCGTAAATAGTAATGTGATGATGTAGACAACTATATCGAATAATAATAAAAAAAGTAAAATGGAAATAGAGAAATTAAAGGCATGAGCTTGTTTCATAGATGAAAATTATGTATTCCTCTGAAAAGTACAACGTCTTTTTGAATCGGTGCAGTAGAGAATTCTCGTCAAAAAAAGAACCGATGTAGTTAACAATTCTTCACTATTCAAGCGTAAGGTTTTTTTCGGGACTATGACACACGTTAAAAAAAGTCTACATCCACAATCCAAGCATTTCCAGAGATTATATTCAGGTTATGGAATCGACAACCCAAAACCTAGTGAAGAATTTTGGCAAAGTTTGTGGGACGATAAACCTCGAATTTGCATTGTTGACCTAATCGATACTTTTAGGGTCGACAAAAAAGAACAAAGCATACCTTCTGAAAATGCTCCTAAAAATGAGGTTGATTTTGATTTTACAAACTCTAAGAAATTTAGTCTAGGGGTAAGTTTTCATTATCTTTAAATAATATTTTTTTTTAAATTGACTACATATTCTAACTAGAGCCAAATGTTTAATTTGAGATTAAATAAAAGAAGTTTACATATTGTTAAATTGTTAATTTTTTCTTTCAGAAGTGGAGGAAAAATGATTTTTTCAATTTGAAGTAAGTATTTTGGACCTTCTTGTATCTATTGCGTTATATGTGAGTAGAGGATAAGGTGTTAAATATGATGGTTTAAAATTATCAAAGAAATTCAATCGTAGATATCCTGGGCCATTATATTTAAGTGTCGCCATTTAAATTTTTTACTTTCTCTTACCTATATATGAAATATATAGTAAGGGAAAGTATTGCGCATTGAAAATTTTTGACTTACGGTTTTCAATGGGATCAAATATCCGTTTTGGGGTCACCAGAATCCAAATAACGAAGTCAATGAAATGGTCTGTATGTGAACAGACTAGCTCAAAAACGATACGTACAAACCGTACGAACCTGAAATTAGGTATTTGAGGTAGGTATAGGTATATATAATTCGGCATATCGTGATTTTTATTTAAATAGCAATAAAGATTTATTCATACTGCATTATTTGTAATTGTAAAAATGAATATTTCTATTGAATGACATGCGTGAATACGAATACAATGGTTTTTTACAATTTTTTCTGTAAATAGAAATACATTCATAGGAAAAAATGTTTATAATCACAACAAATGTTAATATAAATTCACATTAAAATCTGTGAATACATATTTAATCTATCTATATAAATAAAGATGAAATTCTGTTTGTTTGTTTGTTTCTTCTTTATAGAAATCCATACCGTTTATCCTAAATTCCCCAAATTTGAATTGAAACCCAAATTCGGTCGTTCTTTCATACCAGGTTTAGAATAATAATCTATAAGTGCTATTTTTATTTTATTTTTTTATAGAATTGTTCACGTTTATTAGAAAAATGAAATTCCCCAGGCGAAACCGGGATATACCTACAACTAGTTAAAAATAAAATATAAATACGAATGATTTACCAAATAAAGTATCATTAAAAAAAAAAGAATCACAGCTCATTTTGTCAATTTTTTCCTATTTAATTTATTTTTTATACAATGGTTGCACATTTTGAATACCAATTCATCAATATCGTTAATTTTAATTTATAATATTAATAATAAAAATCTGGTGCGTGCGTGCAACACACAACTTTCACTTACCAACTTACTTAGATAAGAAATTAATGCGTTTTGTTAATGCAACTTCTCAAAGTTACACATTTTTCCACATTCATTTCTTTTTTTTGTTTTCATTTGCTCTATAATCCCCTCAGAACATTTTAACAATGATAACGCTTACCTAATATTAAATAACACCAAATTTTCATTAAACATGACGAATATGATGGAAATCGTTAAGGCCGTTTTTGAGATAATCGAAATAATGGAAATAAAAATATGAAATAAAGTCCCCCCTCCGGTTGATCAATTTTGATGAAATGTTGGCTATCACATCTTTGGCATATACATACATCAAACTCCCAGTTTGATTAAAATCGTTAAAACCGTTTTTGAGTAAATAAAAAAAAAACGTGAAAATGATAAAAGAATTATTAAGTAAAGTCCCCCCTCCGGTTGATCAATTTTGATGAAATTTTTACAGTCATATCTCGGGCATATAAATAGATCAAATACCCAGTTTGATTAAAATCGTTAAAACCGTTTTTGAGTAAATAAAAAAAAACATGTGAAAATGATACAAAATTTATTAAGTAAAGTCCGTCCCCCCTCCGGTTGGTCAATTTTGATGAAATTTTTACAGTCATATCTCTGGCATATAAATAGATTAAATACTTAGTTTAATCAAAATCGTTAGAGCCGTTTTTGAGAAAATCGAAAAAAACTTAAAAAGTTATTAAATAAAGTACCCCCTCCCTTTGAGCAATTTTGATGAAATTTTTGCTGTCACATCGCGGGCATATACATACACTAAATACCCAATTTCAGGTTCGCACGGTTTATAGTTTTTGAGCTCTAGTCTGTTCACACACACACACACACACACAGACACACACACACACACACACACACACACACAGACCATTTCGCGGGACTTGGTTAATTGGACTCAGGGGACCCCAAAACGTGTATTTCCGTTGAAAACCGGAAGTCGAAATTTTTCACGATCGCAATACTTCCACTTACTATATATTTCATATATAGGTAAGTGAAAGTAAAAATTGGTTGTCCAATTAATTTGAAAGGAGGTATAGCCCATCTCACAAATCTTTACAACTCCTGCCTCCGGCTGAGGTACTTCCCTGTTACGTGGAAGCAAGCGATACTTGTCCAACAATCGAAACCCGCAGACAACAAACCGCAGCCAGCAGACAGCCGACCAGCTTGCTACGGCACTTAGGCATGGTTTTTGAGAAAATTATTCTTTAATATCTCAATACCTGTCGCTCAGAGATAGCCCTATTCCCTCCATTTTATCTAGCGAAACCCCCAACAGCGAAAAGTCAAAAACAAAATCGGACAGCGAAAAGTTAAAAACAAAATCGGTTTAAAAGTGAAATTACCTGAAATCCACAAAGTTACTCATTCAAATCTCTTAACTATTATCAGTGTTATGAGAAGAAGCATTCCAAAAGCATAACTAATATTAGGCGAGAGGTTCTCAAACAAAATCAGTTTAAGCATGCCTGATTCAACTGATTTTTCAGAAATTATTTCGCCTGACGATAAAAACTATTTAATGAGTACAAAAACTATTCTGTAAAAATCTCTGTTTCAGATGCAATGGCGCAATGACTTGTTCCCGCCACTCAGCTCACATGAAACATCTCGAGAGATTCGATTACACCCGTCTTAAAAAACTTATGCAGCAAAAGATGATGAAGAAAACCAGAAAACATTGAAATGTTTGTGTTTGATTAGCTACGATTGAAGAAAATATAAATTAATTATTATAAATTTTATTTTGTTTCATATATATTCAATCATCACCTATATTCCATAGCCCAAATATATTTATCTATTAAATCTGAAAATGAATAACTGTTGTTAAAGATTTTCAGAATTAGCAATTTTTAGAACTAGCAATTTGACGATGTCATAAAAAACATAATCTGAGCTAATATATGAAACAAGTCTCGCTATTATTTTTTCCCTTCCCTTTTAGGCAATACGGTTTTTTTTTTCCCAGGCCAGGGGAAGATGATAAGATTCATCAAGTTTCTAGGGACCCCGCATTATTATAATAATGCTCTGCATGAAGACACTGTGTATGATGGAATAAGAAAATATCACAGAATGTCATCAGAAAACCAGAAACTTAACACTGGTGGTGTACACATTGTACACATTTTGTTGTTAAAAATATGGAAACCTATCCCTGCTTCCCATAGCCTGAATAGATTTCCAGCTGTGGTATCGATAATATATATCGTTTATAGAATCAAATATATCGATATCGTCGATATCACATGATATCGACATTAGAAGGAATGACCCAATGAAGACACTGTTTATTTTGGAATAAGAAAATATCAGACATCCAGAAAGTCATCAGACATCCAAAAACTAAACTTGTACTGTTGGTAGTGAACAAAAACTATAAAAAAAACTATCTTGATCATCATGAAAGAAATATCCTTTATATATAAACCACACACTGTTCACGAAACATTGGGCACAGATTGATAAAAGTACAACTGCTTCACTAAGAATAAGTAAACGAAAAAAAAAAAAATAAAATAAATTGTATGCTCTCAATGAAATAATCTTCATTGGAATGAGTTCAATAAACAATTAAATTTTTTCTTAGTGATGTTTCATTATCAAAGCACATTTATACTCGTATAGTGGATATATACTGTATAAAGTTATACAGTGAGGTTCCCAATCTTGTTTAGTAGGGTTTCAGAAGCAAAAATTCTGGTTTTTGCCCGAAAATTGAAAATAATTTGAGGAAATTACCTAAATATAAAATATTAAGTTCGATGGCCTTGATTACATTCATTTTAAAGCTTAAGAAGTTAGCATCAAAAGGAAGGTTACATATAATCGAAAATAAAAAATAAAGTAAAATATATATATATATCATCTAAAATCGAAACGTCAAAACCCTATCGATACTTTTCAGCTGTAGGTAGAATTGCACATATGATAATAAACACTATTTCATCATGGATTAATGAATTCTTTCAAGGGGGCTCCCAAAATCAATTCCAAATTATGAAAGACTCATAACATACAACACCTATTTCTCTTACACTCAAGACACATCATGTCTCAAGCACCCTTTTCGGCTGAAGAAAGACTCAAAGAACTGAAGGAAACATATTTCAAATTATTTTCGGAACGTGAATCTGGTAAAAAATTTGCATTTCCTTCTGATGATTATCTATTGCATTACAGACGATTATTTCCAGTGCAAAGTACCAGCCAGCAAAACGATCAGGAGTAAGTACTTCTGTTTAATTTTAAAGTAAGTGTTAAATTGATATTATTTTTTTCTTTTTTTTCGGCTTAGTTTTTATCCACACCTGCCACAAAAATTTATATGTTATAGTACATTTGAAGATCTGTTGTTATAACCACCAAACTGTTACCTGAATAATAAGCCTATGTGTATGAATATTGCGATATTATAGATATAAAAAAACTTCGATATATTCCCATATGATGTAACTGACAGATACACGTGACCTTCATACCGGAAGAAAGATATCGAGTTTAAATTATTCATTTTATACTTCTAGATTTTAATTAAAACTTATTTCACTGTAAATCTGTTTAAACTTTAACCCTGTAGATTTTTCGTTGGCTAATCTAACTCAAAAATGGCATTTATTTACTTTTTTTACTTTCACTTACCTATATATGAAATATATAGTAAGTGGAAGTATTGTGATCGTGAAAAATTTCGACTTCCGGTTTTCAACGGAAATACACGTTTTGGGGTCCCCTGAGTCCAATTAACCAAGTCGCGCGAAATGGTCTGTGTGTGTGTCCGTGTGTGTGTCTGTGTGTGTGTGAACAGACTAGCTCAAAAACTATAAACCGTGCGAACCTGAAATTGTGTATTTAGTGTATGTATATGCCCGCGATGTGACAGCAAAAATTTCATCAAAATTGTTCAAAGGGAGGGGGTACTATATTTAATAACTTTTTAAGTTTTTTTCGATTTTCTCAAAAACAGCTCTAACGATTTTGATTAAACTGAGTATTTGATCTATTTATATGCCCGAGATATGGTTGTAAAAATTTCATCAAAATTGATCAACCGGAGGGGGGACTTTACTTAATAAATTTTGTATCATTTTCACGTGTTTTTTTTATTTACTCAAAAACGGTATTAAAAATTTTGATCAAACTGGGTATTTGATGTATGTATATACCAAAGATGCGATAGCCAACATTACATCAAAATTGATCAACCGGAGGGGGGACTTTACTTAATAAATTTTGTTTCATTTTCACGTGTTTTTTTTATTTACTCAAAAAAGGCTTTAACGATTTTGATCAAATTGGGTATGTATATGCCAAAGATGTGATAGCCAACATTTCATCAAAATTGGTCAAACGGAGCGGGCACTTTATTTCATAATTTTTTTCTCCAATTTTTACCTTTTTTTCGATGATCTCAAAAACGGCTTTAACGATTTTTATCAAATTCGGCATATTAAATGAAAATTAGGTGTTCTTTTATATCAGAAAAGCTTTATCATTATTAAAATGTTCTGAGGGGGCTTTTTTTTGGGGGGGGGGGCTTTTTTGTTCGTTTGTTTCCTATAAAGTAACTTTGTTTTTGTTTATATGGAGAAATTAACTGTCTCTCGTTACGCCTAAAAATAAGAAATGGCTAAATATGAGATATGATAAAAATAAAGAAAACATTAAGAGGAGAAAAAAAATAAAAATATTCAGTCAACTCATAAAACTCGTTGAGCCCAGGCATGCGGAGTACGCCTTTAATGACAGACCATTGTTCATGATTAAAGCCGTTCTGTTTATTTGAGAAGTGGCAATTAACAAAACGCATTAATTTCTAATCTAAGTAAGTTGGTAAGTGAAAGTTGTGTGTTGCGCGCAGGCACCAGATTTGTATGACTTGTTTCCAATTTTCCATTACTATCCCCGAAATACCGCTTATTAACAGATATATTATATGTGGAATCGTGAAACGGATACAGAAGGCGACGGATATCAAAGGAAGGGAGAAAACTTTAGAGTTTAATCGCAAGAATCGCGCAACACCCCACTCGGAACAATGGGCTGTTAGTCAAACCATAAAGTTACAGTACTGCGCATGGTACGATAACTTTAACGTGGTTGAACTGGCAGTCGGAACAAACCTAAAGTAATAGTTTAATGGAAAATGTTATCTAACATTAATCAATAATTTGGTCTATAAGAACAATTATCCGACGTAGGAATTTGGTCCGATGCACGCAACACATAACTTTCACTTACCAACCTGCTTGGAGTAGAGGCCGACGTTTTTTAATAGTGTCAACGCAATTTAGAAAATTCACGGAAAATAGCTTTATCCACATTTATTTACTTATTTTTGTTTCGCATTTTCCATAAGGTACAGAGTATTATAATTATTGCAAAACTTGAAAATCCTCAGTAATTTTCGATACGTTTTATTTATTATTTAGTAAATAATAAAGTAGTTAATGTATATCGTGAATGGAAATTGATAGAAGGGTTATTTAGAAAATAGAAAGTAGAAAATCGGAACTTAGTTTTCAAATTTTAGTGTCTAGTGCCTTTCCAGAAACCGGCGAAGATGATTATCGATGATAGCCAGCAAAAACCACGTTAAATGTCTTATGCCTTGGTGAAAGAAGTTATCTGGTTGTGGGTAAAGGGTACAAGATGTTCAGAAGCGTCTGTTTTGCTGATATCAGAAATCTGGCAGATGGTCTCCCACCCTTTGTTCTTGCTCAGAACCTCAGCCAATTTTGATCTTATCAGATTTCTCTTACTCCCAGGTATTCCTTCCACTTTTTCGATGACCTTTTTAACGTTAGCCACGTTTTCTTTCATTGGAACATTTTGGGACTCAAGTTGGGTAATGGCTTGTGCGAGAATACGCAATTGTTAGAAATGGAGACAAGGTGATTCTTTAAGTAAGGTTTCTCGAATAAAGACTTGGCTGTATTTATCGCTACTGCTTCGTCCCAAGATGTGAAAGGACCTTGATTTTATTGTAGTTCTCGCAGCATTACTGAGCTGCTTCCAGCCAAGTACCCCACCTTGTCAATATTGGTTCTGCTGGAAAGCACAAATCTGGATAGAGATCTTTTAGCATTTGAATGCGACTTGGTGCTTTCAAGAAAACTTTTTTAACCGAGGGGAATTAGGAATCTACGTCACTGAACAAAGATCGGACAGTTTCTGTTACTCGATGCAAGGCATAAGCAGTACACGTCGCTTGAATTATCTTAGGATAACATACCTGAATAGATTGCGCAGTCTTGACTATATTGGGGGCAGCATCAGAGAGAAACAAAAGAACTTTTTCGTTCAAAACTCCATTGGGCCATAGGATATGCATCGAGGCAACGAAGAATCGTGAAACAGTCGAATGGTTGCATTTTTCGAGAACTTCGGAGTTCAAAAGGAATGGCTTTGAATCCACATCACTATCAAGCTTTCCAATAACTGCATTGGCAGTATACCTGCCCTCAACGTCAGGTTTCGTCAACTGACACCAAAATCGGTTCATCCATGTTCTCGAATCTTGGCTAGTTTATCTTTAGAGGAGATATCTTCCAGGTAGTTTTTCCACAGAGCGCTCTCGTCGGGCATATTTTTCCTGATATAATTAGGATAGGGATCCTTAACGAGTACATGACATCGTACAGGCTTGGGACATCCATTTGAAGTTCAGCTCTTTTACTTAGTTATTCTATTTATATAGGCTGTACGTTTATTAATCTGAACCCAATATTTCATAAACAGCTAGTGGCATACAAATATGCATAGGTTTTTAGTTGCACATTCGTTACTTTAGCATGGTGACGACGATGTGAAGGCTATTTGTTTCATAGTGATCACTTACTTTTTATTTTTTTAAATATACTTAAAAAATCCTTTAAATATCGAATTGATTTGATATACTATATGGGTCATTATCTGAAAGTGTGTAAATTGTAAGTCCGGTCCATTTTCAACCATTAAAATGAGAGCTAGTTACTAGAAAAAAATAGAAACTATTTCACTCCTTTTGTTGTTCTATGGAGGCTATGTTTTAGCTCCAAACTAAATTTATAATTGGTTAAAAAAAATTAAAAGTTTTTTCACTCCCTCACCTTGTCCGACTCCCAGGCATGCTTTAAAAATTCTTATTCTTTCAACAATTGAGTGTTTGATTAAATTGATTAATCGTTTAAGTCAGTTATTACTTCAAGATTCCATGAAAAAATAAGCGGTCATTTATTGTTACCAATAACAATAAATAAAATAAAAAAGGTATGTCCAGACGTTTTTCCTTCACTCCCTCACATCAAGTGTTGGATGGTCTGAGTGTTGAGGGGAACATAGCTCAAAGCCCGGGGTGGAAAGAATCGGTTCAGGGAAGACCCTAGGATCGTTTTGACTGCCGACCAGGGGCTGCGATGGCTTGCCTCCGCTGTCAGATTTAGGTTATTACGGGAAATCTACGCTGTGGTCAATAGCTACTTCACTACTTTAAAAAAAGTGGTGAGTTTCCTAGCAATTTTTTCACTTAATTATTGTTTTTCGATGGAAAATGGTCATAGTTATCGATTCTGCAGTCTTTTTCAACTTTAACCTACTTACAGTGATTAAAAAATAATAAAGACTGTGAAAATTTCACTCCCTCACTTTTTCCAAAAATTTCTTAAATGAGGGAGCGAATAACTCCAATCTTTCAATTCTCAAAAGGATTTGAGAATGCTTTTGAATGTATAGGTGATAATTTCTAAACTATGACCAAAATTATGTAACTGTAACCTAACCTGACTCTAAAATCAAGCTTACTTTTGGCTATACGCTTTTGGAATTTCCTATTTTTGAATTTGAAATTGTCTTTATTGTATTTCTATTGTTTTTTAAGATTGTATTTCTTTAAAATATACGCGTTTTTGCTTGTACTTCTCAAAGTTTACTACTACCTGAACACATTTTTCACTACCTCACTCCCTCACTTTGAAATTATTTTCATAAATTCATAGTTTTTAAAAGAACAATTAAAGGTTCCACTGTCTGGCTACTATTTAAAAAGTGAAGGTAATATACCACTGAGTACGTATGAATTTTTTCGGCCCGAAATTATAACATTTCAATACTGAAATTTTAGCAAGTGAAATCTACGCATCTTCAGATAATGACCTATATACATGATCGATACCAAAGGCTGATATCTATAAAAGAATGGGAAGTAGGGTTAGTTTTCTATAACCTAACAACAAAGCGAAATTCACAAAATGAGGGAAGAATAATATTGCAAATGAGTATTTTCAAATTTCCAGTAATGACAAAAGAAAAGTGGAGAAGTATATATTCTGTTCAAATTAGATATGTTAACAAAAATAATTCAGGTAGGTCAACTAATCCTATTAAACTACAAGAAGCTGAAAGGGCACAAGTATTTTTTGTACAACACCAACAGTACAAGTTAAATTTCTGGTTTATGATGACTTTCTGTGATATTTTCCTATTCTAGCATACACAGTGTATTCTTGCAGAACATTATGACTCTGGTTATGATTTAGTAATAGCTTTTAATACACAGGATTTTATTGTGATAAGAATATGAAGAGAGCAGGGGCAGTCCCGCCGGATATTTTTGAAAAAATAATGAAAAATTAAAGCCTCTAATTTTTACAAACTTTCTAAATAGCTTTTTTCTATCGCCACGCAGTGCTTCGAGTATATGGAGTTTTTCTTATCTTTTGACCCCGGAACATTATAGGAAATGCTGAGCTAATTACGAATATACCTCATATGCGAGGTCGGAAATAATATTTGACCAATAATATTTGGAGTTAGAGCCAAAAAAAAAAAAGCAAATCATGGTTTTGGCAAAGTATCTTAACTTTAGGGAATAATTATCGGTTATTTGATCAAAATTTATCTTTAATAAGATAATTAAGCTAACACAACATATCAAATACAAAAGATACTTTCTTGATCAAGTTATAAAAATAACATTTTACACAATAAAATCATTTTTAAAAGTATATGCATGAGAGAAATCATGGTTCAATGGCGAAAATTTTTATGTTAAATTTATTTATATAAGTTTAGTTAATTTTGAACTATGTCATAATTAATTCAAAATTAATTAAAATTAAATTGAACATTAATTTAATTTTAATAAGAAAATTATAACTAAAAGAATTATTGGAGGTGAAAGATCGTCAACTGTTCTTCAATTACGATAGGTTAAATGATAGTCAGGATTTTCAGTTTACAATGATTTTATTGTGGTAAGCCACAAGTTGACCATCCTGCACAACGGTCAACATCTACAACTACATTTACAGAGGTAAATTGCTTTACCTATCTGAAATCAAAATACCACCATCATGTATCCCACTTGAACCATTTTTCCCACCTCCACAAAAACCTCACTAACAAAGAACAATCACTAATTTTTCTATTAAAATGCCGCAAATCATCTACAATACCTAAATTTATCTGTAACCTGTCCAAAAATCTGAAATTAAATTGCAAACTAGACAAAAAACTCAATACTATAGAGTCTAAATTCAAAAAATCTATGCTAAATATATTTATTAAAGATAACCTTTTCTCATCCGGTGACATAAAACAAAAAAATTAGTCAATTACATAATTCGCTCTCTACACATTTCTCCGTTGAAGACATCGCGCTATTACAATCTGCCACCCAAAAAATTTATACCCATGCTAAATCAACCAAAAAAACCTCCCCCAGAAAAAAGTTCACCCAACTTATCAGTTATTCTAACACCGTTAAAATTTATCCTAGTGGCAATATATCCTCCACACACATTCCTTCCAACGTGAACAAAATTCTTAGCCTAGGACCCAATTTCATCACCCCTAAATCTAATTCCAAACACCTAATCCCCTCACTCATCACGGACCTCGAACACATATACCGAGACAACATCTTAACCCTTGGCGACGATATCAGAGAGATGTCGCGTACTAGGATTTGCAACATTATTACCAACTACCTTTCACAGAAACCCACCCGTTCATCTCCTTTCTCAACCCAATTCTATAAAGACCTATCCTTAACCCGTTCATTCCTAAATACTCATAACCAAATCATTTTAACCCGTGCGGATAAAGGAAACAAAACTGTCATCTTGGACCGCGCAGATTACAATGATAAAATTAACACTCTTCTCTCTGACACGAACACTTATCGCCCCACTAAACGTGACCCCACACCTTCTCTCACTACAAAATTCAACCAACACCTCAAACATCTCCTTGATACTAAACAAATAAATACCCCTACCTACAGATACCTTAGCTCCTATAATTCAGCTGCTCCCCGTTGTTACGGTCTACCAAAAATCCATAAACCTGGTAATCCCATCTGTCCCATCATTTCAAATATCAATTCTCCCCCCACTAAGCTCAGCAAATTCCTTCTCCCTCCATTACAATCCCTTAGCCATAACAATCCATACGACGTAAAAAATTCCTTCCATCTCTTGGAACAATTAAAAACCATCGAAATTCCCGAAAATTTTATCTTAGCCTCTTTCGACGCCGAGAGTCTTTTCACTAACATCCCGACTGATCGTGCCCTCCAAATCGTTGAAGAAAAATGGAACTTGTTAGAATCCCATAGTAAACTCAATAAATCGGCCTACATTGACTCCCTTGCATTATGATGTAATTCTGGATATTTTTGTTTTCAAAATAAATATTTTCTCCAAACTTTTGGCCTTGCAAACAAAATTAAAAAATCCTTCTCATCGAGTTTCCCACACATACGCCTAGTATTAGAAAATAACAATAAATTAAAAAATCTGTATACCGAACTCAAAGACCCAGTACCTCTCCTAGACAAATGTAATGTAGTTTATCGTATCCAGTGCTCCACGCTTAATTGCAACAGTTGCTATATCGGTGAAACCAAAAATTATTTTTAAAAACGTAGTTATCAACATAAATACAGTATTTCCACGCGTAATTCGTCTACGTCTAAATTAGCTAAACATGCCATTGCCCACAACCATTCCTTCGACTTTGAGAACCTCTCCATATTAGCTACTGTACCTAACCAGGATAAACGACTCCTCTCAGAATCCATTTTCATCCATCTGGAAAAACATAACCCGGTAAATCACAAAACAGATAAAGAGATAATTTCATCTACTTATTCTAACATCTTCCGCATCCTCAAATCCTAGTTTTGATTTCATAGGTACCTGCAATTATCTCTGTACCTCATGTCTATTATTATTTTTGTATTGTATACTTCTTTTTGTATATTTTTTATGCATTGTTACATTATGTATTATCTCATTTTTATGTTATTATTGAGTTCAGACACAACTATTTGTATACAGTACCATCTATTTTGTTAGTTTTTAAAATATTTTTGTTCACTCAGCTGTCATGTCCCTTCACTTCAAAAGCGTTGGATTCCCCCGTCATAAACCTTTGAAGTCGGCAAACTAACCCCCTACCACTACCTCTCACCTTATTTTTACCTTTAGTCTTAGTATCCACCTGGACTCAGTAGGTAAATATCAGATTCTATTTTATCTTGTTAACCAGCCATTAATTTTAATATGTATGTATACACCATCTTTCTGTAATGTAAATAGCATTTCTGTAAGTTCTGTAATGTATCCATTCATTGTCACCCTCTAGCATAGATTCTCGTATATTTGTTTTCTTTTAGCCCTGATGAAGATCCACAAGTTGGATCGAAACATTGGCTTACCACAATAAAATCATTGTAAACTGAAAATCCTGACTATTATTTAACCTATCGTAAAAGAATTGTTCTGATTCACTTGAATATTCGCTCCTTAGATTATCTTCTAAGTTCATATCGGTGAACATATCTAAACTTGTTCCTGTCAGCATATTGCTAGTTCGATCACATATTAAATATTGTTCAATTGAAACATTATTTTGTTTTGATTTTCTCTCTAATTTATTTCTTTTAGTGAATATTTTATATCACAATCTTTAATATCTGTCACCAATTCTAATTTTTTTTCTAATCAATGAGACAAAAGGGCATCTTTTTTACAGCTGGGAGGCGCATAAATACACTGTTTAATGAGTTCTGGATTTTTAAGATCTAAAAATTTACTTATGACTATTGGACCAATTTCATAAAAATTCAGTTCCAAAATTAAATGAGAGTTGTTTTTAATTGAAAAATCAAATATTACTTTTATTATAAAAGTAATAATTATTAAATTATAAAAGTTTTATAGTATAATGCAGTAAACACAATTTCCAAACAAAAATTAAATATATGTAAATAAAAATATGAGGTACATTGATTTTTTTAAAATTAGGGCATAATTTCAGACACGGTTTAAAATTATTGATATTGGTCAATTTACTGTAGTAAAAATTAATATTTTCTATGTATTTAACTGTAAAAATGTATCTCATTAGAACGGCTAATCTAATTGTTGTAGATGCGAATTGGTTTTTGAGCAAGCGCTGAGTGCCTGATTTCATTTGAAAAAAAAATGTCAAAGTCAAAGTCGCAGGTTATCGCAAATGATCTTTATAGATTTTTATTCTAAATTAGTTAGACTGCCAATATTAAAATAAATAAAGGGGTTTTTTGCGGACATTTTGAAATATTTTACTTTAAAGTTAGTAAAACATCGAGTGAGTCAACAAATTTTCTTACCCTTGGCCATATTTTCCAAAATAATTTCGACTTTCACTTAAAATAAAGTTCACAGTATACCTTTTCTAAACAGAAAGAAGACTAAATGAAAAGATTACGACAAAGCCAATTTTTACATCTGGTATTTAACTTCGATCTAAAATCCCTTCTAAACTAATACGAGTAAGTGTTCACAATGTTTTTCGAAACATTTATTAATTTTAATAGCAATTGAGTTAACAAATAGATGTAAATATTATAATTAATCCAATTTTATACCAGTGAAAAAACCAATCTTCTTTTTGTGATATATATATTTTTTGAATACATTAAGAACCTCACAACGTTTCGGCCAAAGAAAGAAGTGCAATTTGACATTATTTATTTATTGACGAGATTTTAATAAATTGATGCATTTATGATTATAATATATGTATTGTACACCTGAAGATGAGGCAATAAGCCTCGAAACGTTGTGATGTTCTTAATGTATTGAAAAAATATATATATCACAAAAGGAAGATTGGTTTTTTCACTGGTATAAAATTGGATTAATAAAAGACCAAAAAGAAATTTAAAAAGTCTTCCAGTAAAGTATAAACTTTCAAAAATTATAATTAATGATTATTTACATCTTTAGGAACATTTTAAATGTAAATGCAAGAAAAAAATAAAAACTTGATTTTTTTTATTTTTGTTCATTGATCGCAGCACTGTGCGCCCCATCACTCCTGAAAGCTTTCGGGGATCGCTCTTTTCGGAGAATATTTGCATTGATTAAACAAAATAATAAATGAAAGGCGGAAAAGAGGGGGTGACCCTTCATGTGCACGTGCCGAGCAGCAAATTGTGTTGTTAGCTTTAGTAAAAAAAAGTAATTTTGATCTTAATTGAGGATAAAGTGTTATTTTTATGACTGAATGTTTTAAATATGCATTGCTAAAATATTGTTTCAATGGGGTGTGGGTGAAGGCAGATCGAAAAGCTGAAGGTCTCTGAAAATAAATTGCTGCGTAGAAATTTGGACCGAAGAAGGATGAGAGAGAGTTATATAATGCTGAATTGCGTGAACATAAGCTTTCAGGAGCGGTTTATTTAATCGAAGTTATAAATAACGTCGCGCCAGTTAAAGCGGGGGTGACAAATTTCGAGTCTTACTTATGTTTTACTTTTAAATATTATATGTTGCCTATAGATCTCATAATTCTTTAAGGGAAAAAAAAGACATCAAAGAAGTTGGTTACAGTGGATCACTTGATGAAAATTTGTTTTATACAAACAAGACAGCTCCAAAGCTAAGGTTAAGACCACTATTGGAAGATCTTAACCGAAAAGGGTCGATAGAAAAGAGAAATTTCATGTTGCAAAGAATGGACGAACTGGCAGGTTCAAAGCCCGCAAAAGTTATGGATTACGTAAAGAAGCAATACCCTAGTTCGGTAAATAAATTCAATAATCTTCTTTATTTGTATTTATGAAAATAGAATATTTCTATTGCTGTAAGATTACAAATAATGTAAATGCATATTGCAGTCCGGTTGTTTGTCTGGCGTTCGTGAAATACCCGTTATTTCAGGAGACAATTTTATTGTTTTAAGTCTTAATGTATCTTCGGATTCTTATCATTATTACTTGTAATCCACTTAATTGTAAAATTTTATACTAAACGATCTTTAAATAGTTATCTTTAAATATTTTCACTTCTTAACACGAACTATGAAAAATAGTATCAATTTCAAAGGTTTTAACCTCTCCCCTGAATTTACCTGTATTTTCCGAACACCAAGTAAGGTAAGTGCTTAAAACGTTATTAAACTTCATCAGATCAGATGATGGTTTGTGCAAAGGTGAATAAATTTGATGTATCATTTTACGTTTAATATCTATTGTTGCATATTATTTTAAAATATATTGTGCAAGAGTCGTCAGAAACAATGAATTTTCAATCCCTGTTGGGATGGGAAATTGGCAGGAGAAGATGGCAGAAAATGATGTGAGTAATGTCAGTATCGAGCAGAAAGGTTCATTGGAATCGCCCGTTCGAGGGAGAAGACCTGTTGCTCTCTCCAAGGAATCTCGTAACATCACTAAAGTAAGAGTAACCGATGATGACCACGTGAGTAATAAATTTTCTATATTTGAAAATTTAGACCAAGGAGAAGGTGTAACTACTTGTCAGTAAACTGTATATTAGGGAAGTTGTTACCCAATTCCGGGAACGTAAATATATGCCCTACTCAGTGGAGAAGGGGTGGGTAGAAAAAGAAGCAACCAAAAAAAAAATAACAAAAAATTAAATAACTAAAAATTAATCAAGAAGTAAATAAAAATAATTCAATAAATAAATGCCGATTAACAGGGAGGGAAATAAAAATATAATAAAAAAAAATTGTAGGCGCCACGCCGTTTTTTTTTGTTCTTAAAACCTAAGATCCGGAAAAACGTCGAAAACCTAATCCATACACTCTACCAAGGGCAAAAGAAATCTATTTGATAGTAAGCAAGAATATTTAAAAAGCAAATAAAGGAAAAACAAAGAATTTAGAGGGGCCCAGTATCGAACCTCAAAACTTCACTATGAGTATGTAACTAGGGCATTTACCTACTCGGCCACATTTACATTCATTCCCCGTGAACAGTCAGGTTAAGACCCCTTAATTTGGAAATTTGTAGCTTTCCCAATTGGTTTAATGATACCATTCCCTTATACATAAACAAAAAAATTAGGAGGTTCAAGAAGGCAAATGGTTGATTGAAGTACTATTGAAAAGAATTTAAAAAAAATAAATCTCTACAATGAAATTCAATATGGATACCAGGGAACCAACATCTCTTATGTTAATTATTTTTCTTCCTTTTTGGATCAAACTTACCTTGTGAAATAAATAATAATTTGGTAGGAAAAAAATCAGTACTGTGAATTTAATAGCAATTTCTTTCTCTTTGAGGGAATATAAAATTCATTTACAAAAAAACAAATTGAACATCAAAAGAAATTAATATTGGTTTATTTACATTTTTTTAAAATTACAATCATAAAAAAAAAAAAAAAAAACCAACTTTTGATCAACCCTAAGAGGCAAAAATGCTCAAAACAAAAAAAATTCCTCCATCACGCAAACTAAATAATAATAATTACAAAAGCTACTTTTCTATTCTAATTTTTATATCTACTATTATTCCCTCAAATTATTACAAAAAAATTCATTTCTCTCCAACATAATTAAAATATTAATTCAGAGCTCTGAAAATAAAAATAAAACTGAAACTTAGCTGGTTGGTGGGTGCACCCGTCGGTCGCTCGCCCCCGGTCCTCTTCTATTTTCAATTTTTGGCTCTTTGCTCGCCAAATCAGCCTCAGATTCTCCTAATCATATAAGTCCCCTCCTCGGGTAATGTTCGGCTACCACACTCACTTTGGAACTTAAAAAAAGGCTCAGAAAAAAAAATTTAAATCCGGCAGAGCCGTCAAAACTCAAGCCTCCTCGACTGTCTCTCCCCGCTCGTCTTTTTTTTTTCTCTGCCACCATGTAGCGCTCGTTGAAATAAGTTAATATTTCTTCGCTCTCACTTCTTTAAACAATATGTCTTTGAATTCCACTAATATTGCAACTGTTATTTTATACTAATTTAATTTACGTTTAATCTCACATTTTATATAGCGTACTATATAAAAAAAGTTCTATTGAAATTGCTATTAAATTTCGAGTTACTAAGCTCACTCGATTTGGTTCCCTTTTGTTTATTGCCTTATAACACTAGGTTAATTAATTGAAATCACAATATAAAACTATGGCCTATATTTACAAAATTTTATTCAAACCTGTTTAAGCAAAAAAAAAAATTTCTGCCGAATGCAAAAAAAAATTATGGCCAAAACTAACAATAAAAATTGTTCGGACCAAGCTGTAATGAAAAGCAAAGGCCTTAGTCTCCCGAACCTTTACCATTTTTTTTTCCAAAAAAAAATATACCAAAAATCTTTTTACACCGTAACAAAGTAATCTAGGTTCTCCCGTAACTAATTTATTTCTTATTTAAAAAACGCAGTAGGATTATATATTTAGCTGCCTGTGTAGCATATGGGCTTCGCGAATTGTCGCCATCAATCTCTGACGGAGATCACCACTTCATAACACTTCACTCCATCACAGTCCCAACTTCCTTTATCACTCTTCTATTTCACGGGATTCGGGGTCGTCCTCGTTACCGAGTAACTTGCGGATTTCAATCAAATGTATATTTTTCGATGGATTTATGCATGGTCCCTTAGGGTGTGACCATTCCACTTCCATTTTTTTTTCTTGACCAGAAACCTTCCAGGTGGAAAGGAATTTTGTCTTAAAAAGACGCGACTCTGTATCCTGAGGGACGCTGTTGCTCCAGACGGCGTATAACTATACAAATGCTTTTTAGTATAAGTGCTCAATCTAAGCCTTACAAGTACTTCAGCTCCTACTTTCTATATATACGATACTCTCTATCATATGGGTGATTCTCAAACTTTTGGCAACTTCTAGTCACACCACACTCAAAGCCAAACCCGGCATTGTGGCCTCTTTTTTTGGATGTAAAAATTTTCTGTCAGCAGATATCTGACTGATGAAATGAAAATTATAACATATTTCTATGTTCTTCTAATCGAATCTGATGATTTTTTATTCGTCATTGTCGTGGGCTGTCACCAGTAACGATTTTTCTTACATAATATATGTTTTGGTTTATAGTACTCATTAATTGACAAAAATGTATAACCCTGGTTGTAATATAACGGAATAAGAATTAAAATAACACGATTTTCAACCATTTGGTGTAAATGATAAACCAATAAAAAATACTTAAAAATTGTCACTGGGATATGACGCCATCAGCGTGGACGGATGAATTATCGAATCGTACACCAACCAAGAGGGAATTAAGTGACCCAAAGAGAGAATTTCAATAATGTCAATACTGTCGAGTAAGATTTCACCTCTTTTTATTACCTTCTGCACTATTTCGGCCCATGCCGGGGTGTGCTTTCATCGAAAATGGAAGTTTATGTTTATTACCCTCATTCATAAATCCTATTGTGTAATTGATATAGGTATATATCCTCCTTCCAGCAATATAAATGAATTAGGTGAATCGTAGTCAGTTGTTTGCTTAAGTTATTTTTCGATGTCTTTTTTATTTCTGAAAAAAAAAAGATGATTTTATGTTTAAGAATTTTTTCCCTTAATAAAATGCAATTCTTATGGTATCATCCGATTCTGCATTAAATGTGAAATACACTAAAAAATAAATGGAATTAAGACAGTTTTACAATTAGTCATTGACGTACGTAACTGAAATCATTGCCGTGGCAATGAAATTTTAAATTAAATTATCTGAATTTCAAGCAATTATCATGAACTGCTATAATGCTAAATTTGCTGTGGATGAGTCCAAATACATGTACATTTTTTTTTTTTTTTAAACCACACTGAAAAATTTCGAAAATAAAATGTAAAACTTGCCCTTAGTTTGAGAACCACCTACATAGGTAACGAAATGACCTTATTTTTTCGATGTGCAAATATTGTCCCACAGATAACCTGACTCTCATTTCATTCCTTTTTAATGTAATTAATGACAGGCCCAACTTTGATGCTCCGGCTTTTAATCTTCTTGGTTTACACTCAATGTTTGTTAAACGAAACCATAAATAGTTAGCGAAATCTAAATATTCGATATTCATCACTTTCTCTTGATGTGAAAAGTGACTTTACACATTAAGAAATCCATTAATGGAGTAAGGCTCAGAATACACACTTGGTGCTACAGCTGTGATTTGTTGATAGTCCAAAAATTTTACCTTTGAAGTACATATTTTTTTAGCAATATCACATTTTTTCATATTAGTTTCCTATTAGCAGGTATTACGCTTATGTACTTTCCCTAGCGCTTGGACCATCAAAAATAGCGCTTGAGTTAAAACTCTCGTAATCGTAAGGGAAAAATTTCAGTCAATGTCAATTCGCATTACAGACAAAAATGTTTCCAGTTGTTGCAACAAAATAAATAATGGAAGTGTAAACAGGAAAAAAAAAAAGGTCCTGTATGCAATCCATAGAGCGTTGAGCGGGGCGGGTATAACAATTCCAAAACAAGGAAGTCCGCAGGATTTCTTCTAGAGGGGGGGCGGGTGGTGAAATTCTATTGGCCGAGGCGGAGTTTGAGGTATTCTGACTTTATTCCTTCACTTAAAAGTGATTTAAACTACTTGCGGCAACTGTATTTTAATTCTCTACCTGTAGTAAAAACGCATATTGGTTTTCTTCGGAGCGTGATGTAGTGCTTTTCTATGCAATTCTCCGTATCAGTCTTCTCACAAGTCGACTGCAATATGCTAAAGTGTCTGCCCCCACGCTTTATTAATAGTTATCAATTACTATGGGCTGCCGCGTGGTTTTATAAGACCTACAACAAACGAACTTACTAACGCCAAAATAATTTTCATTTAAGTAGCTAAAACTTTTGGTCTTAAATTAAGGTTGCAGGCTTAACTTTATATGCTAGTTATGATAAATATAATGATTTTATTTAAACGTTCAACGAAAAGTTGAATGAACTAAATTTAAAAAAATTATAATAAAAATAAGTAGACTAGATATTATAATTAAAAATTAAATTTATGTTGCAAAAATATTGATTATTATTTGCAGGACGACAGTTCATCAAATACATTCTTTGTTCTTGGAGAGGTACATAGGTGTGTCAGAGAATACCTCGTAGCAAATGGTTGGATAGAAAAATTTAGTAAGTATTTATCTAGGTCCTCCTACTTATTTGTTATATTATAAACAAATCCTATTAGAAGCCATTAGTAATTAGGCGCTATAAATATACTTTATTTTATTGTAAATGGCAGTTTTAAGATATGTTTCATTGACCCTTCTCATTCTTCAAAGATTTTCTTGAGAAGTATGGGGTGGAGATTAAAAGTATTTTGAGGGACTGAATAAATAAACTGAATCCGTTAAGAATATTGTTTTGTTTTCTTCGATTTTTAAGCTAAATTGTAGCTTGTCAGTTAAAAGTTCCTAAATAAACTAATTTAAACTAAACTCAGTTAAAACGAGTTCGTTAATTAGTGTTGTTAAGATCACTGATTAGTAAAAGCGAACTTGGTTTGAACTGAAAAGAATAATGAGGCTAGGTTGTTGGGGAAAGTTTTGCAATTTTCTTTCTTTCCTTACAAGAGGGCCACAGAAAAGTGTGATACAGTTTAGCTAAACTGAAGGGATGAGCTACTTTATTTGATAAAACGATACCGTTGTCAAGTTCAGTTGTGACACACAAACTGTTTAATATTTTATTTTACCTTTCTAGTAGAAGAATATTAGAACGTGATATTAGCGAATACCAACCGCGCCCTTTTCAGTCATAAAGGGCCTTGATTAGCTTTATTACCTCTCGACTTCCGTTCCCATCGTTCGCTTTAAATGGTATATAAAATAAATAAACCCCAAGGATCCTTTTCATTTGTGACAGAAGTCTAAAGGCACCATAATAGGTTACGCCTTCTTTCTCCACACATTTATATATATATATATATATATATATATATATATATATATATATATATATATATATTACAAATTTAGGCTAAATTTAGAAAATTTGGCGGCTTTTGGTCTACATACGTTACCTATTTTGTGACATGTAGAGTCCCGCAGAACTCACCTGAAAAGAACTCCTTGGCGATTTGTTTGTATCTTTTAAGATAGCGAAGAGAGCTGAAGTTGAAAACCGAGACTAAATAATACTAAAATAAATGCCCGCTTTAATTTAAAAAAAAGGCAATTTCACGCTCTCATAACCTGTCTGGACATGCCACGGCGAGGCTCTTCGTAAATTTTGGACATGATGGAGTGTCTGGTAAAAATTTCAAGCCAATCGGAGAGAAATATCCCTTTACCACCGTTGTTAAATTGACAACCAAATTGATTTTTTTCATCCTTGAAGGTTCGAGTCGCCAAAAATCCTTAATGCTATCCTCATTTAGTGCATAATAACGTATATGGTAAAAAATTGGAGCCAATCGAAGGATTCCAGTTTTCAGAACTCCAGAATAAATAGTTTCACTCATATTTCCAAAGTTGCCTGGTATAATGAGGTAGTAACTTGTAGTCATTTGTTATTAAAAGGTATAGTTGTTATGTTACCAAGGGCAGTTGTATGTACCAGGTTTGAATAAAAAGTTTAAAAAATGAAAAGGTTTTTATGAAGGTTGTCGCACTGAATTTCAGAATCTGGCGCTCATTTTGTTACTAAGCAACACACCCATTCGTAAAATTCTTTTCATCAATATTTTAGTTGGGCGGTAGATTTAAACAAAACCTTCAACAATGTAAAACCTAGTTAATATACTACAAGAATTGATAAGGGAATAGGACCAATATCATGGGGTTGTATGACATAATCACTAGTGCGGTCTCCCTTCTCGAAGGCGGGCCAGAAGAGAGATCCCAGCTGATCCGCTGCCTTCAGGGGCTTCCCACCAGCGACAACAGAACTCTTGGCAGGATGTTGGCCACGGATCCTGTCAAGTTCATCTGGGTCAACGGCTTCATCAACTGGTCCCTCATCAACAATAACGTCATCGTCAGCAGGATCCCATCTTCCAGTTACTATTTTTCTAAGGTAAGAGTTATTCCGATTCCGTTAATATAAATAGTAGCATACCAATTATATCTAGAGTTATTATATTATTCAATATTTTAAAACGTTTAGACGCCAAAATTTCTGAAGAAAGGAGAGTCCGCTTAACGCAAAACATTTAAAAAAATTAAAAAACAGGATTGACATTGAATGAGCATGAAGTCAAAACTTTAAATAACAACGTTAAACTTTAAAACTTAAAACGACAAAACTTTAAATAACAACTTGTAACCTTTGACATCCTTATAAAATTCACAAACTCACCTTTACATTTTAAACCATTTTATTTGGTTTCTATACTGTAGTGAACTAACTGTAAATACTAAATATCGCTCGCCCACTAGAAGACAAAAAAAAAAAATTTGGTAAAGATTTCCCTATGCCACTTCCGGGTTATGTTACCGCGAATTAAGGGTCTCTCATCAAATAGGGCCTTGATTAGCTTTAATAGATCCCAGCTTTCGACTCCCGTTCGCTACCCTCGCTCTTTAGAGATAAATAAATCCCCAAACGCTCTGCCCAGTAGCCCAGTTGGAAAACTGGTATCTTAAAGTTGTTTTTTTCTCTTCCTTTGATCCCTCGTCTGCTTTATCCGATTTCTGAAATATTTCGCGGTTCATCACTGTCGCGTATATAAGCCCTTTGGCACAGGCATAGTAGAGGCAATTTGAAGAAAATAAAATCTAAAATAAAACGCAAAATTTCATTTTTTAAAAGTCAAGATGGACCAGATGGAATGGTCTACCATTTGATCGATCGATATAAGAATTATTATCTTATGGGAATTAGATAATTCTTTTAGCTTATATTAAATGATATCATTGTAAAAAGAATCATCCAACGGGCAAAAAAATTACATAGAAAACAATTTTAGAGGGGTCACCTGTGGTGTAGTGGTTAGCATGATAACCTACAATACTAAAGGTCCTGGATTCGCGCCTAGTGGAGGCCCTAGGATTTTTTAAAGGGAGTAAAAAATCCTTAGCTATGCCGTCCCTCGGATATGACGTAAAATAAGGTCACGAGCCTGTACGATGTCAGGTAATCGTTAAAGATCCCTATCCTAATTATACCTGTATAGGCAAAATTTAGTACTCCCACTGTAGCATCGTCCGATTAGCCTTAGTAGCATAAACATGGACGTTAAACGAACAAACAAACAATCTTAGACTGGGGGTCATAGGCGAAGAGGTTACAGCAGACTGTATCGTTGGACACCTACTGAAGAAAATATTGTTTACATAAAACATTCTGGAAACTAACTTCCAAAATTTGATCCACTCTCAACTCAAATATCCGTAGAAAAAGTGACAGCATAAATTTTTTGTTCCTGGACACAGAGGAATGTTTCATTTTAATTCAAATAATGCTTCACCATAAAAATCATAAAACTGTTAAGAGGGATTCCTATGAAACCAATATTATCATTTATATTATTTTTGTTGCACATTTCGCTCCCATATGTTTTAACCATCGGAAAAATTACTATATAACTCAAAAATTTACATAACATTTTCATATTACTCAATTACGTTACAAAACATAACTTGAAATTGGGAATGTAAACAAAAACATTTTACACACCGGGGACGCGTCAGCGATAAATAGAAACTTACGATGAAAACTAGTCGGAAAGTGATTGATAAAGAAACAAAGTTTGAAGAGAAAAATGTCAAAAAAGCACAGGCACGGTTAAAGGTTAGTCTAAAATAAAAATTTCCGTTTAGTTATAAACCCCCAAAAAATTATATTAGTTCACTAAATCGAATACTATTCTAAATGTGAAAACATTTTGTAAAGTGTCACATTAAACATATGATGAATATCAGATTTCATCTTGCAATAACGATTGTTTACATACAACAGAAAACACTGAAGCACTAATTTGTATCACATTACCATTTAACTACAATACATCACACTTAATAATTTCAAAATGGATACCACAACAGTATTACAATACTGGCAGAATCCAGGATACACATGTCACAGAAGTTCGATTGGCAATAAAGCAAGTATTAATGCTTTTCATAGGAAAAGTTAAGGTAATCGTAGGCATCGGTATTGGTAATTTTTTTAAATTGATAAACGATACTGATGTCATTTCAAAATTATTTGCAGTCAATATTTCATTGTAGCCTGAACTAATTAAATTATCTTTGACCGATAAACTATAACTGAAATGAATGTGCCTTAGCAATTAGTTCGGACTCACTACTCCAACTTTTCTCCCTTTGATACCAGACGATATTATAGCTGCACCACAAGCTCTTCTTACTAGTCCAGTTGTGATGGCTGGGAATCAAGACAGAGTTAATTAAAAACGTATTGCAAACGCGCGCCTGTGAATTATCTATACCTGTAAGGTCTGGAACTGCCAATTAGAAGTTTATAGATTCCTATTGCCCAGTAAAGTCTGTGTTAGTGCGCTCCTTCCAAAGTCGGGTGTATTTAAATGCGTCACCAGCTCCAAAGTATTGGGGAAACTCAATATTCTCATAGATAGGGTAGGTAAAACAAAAGTTGAAATAATAACCTAAAAACTGTAGGGACATTTAATAGCTCCCACAACGATGTATTTTAAAGGTATTTGGTCTATTAAAACTTTCCAATTTAAACATCAGTTAGACCGAGCGCACGTTGAGACGCAAGCGACACATTGCAGAGCAGAGCAGTGTTTGTGAAACGTGAATTAGAAAGGAAACGCGCGGTCCAATGTCCGCGGAAAACTGTGCGACGCAGTTTATTTTTCGTGCTGCCCTGCCCTGATCTGTGTCTATTTGCCCTGTTCGGCCTCCGTCGCCTGCGTGGCATACTTCAATGTACGCCTTACCTTACAGTGTAAGGTGTTGTCGCTTTCCAAAATTTTTGGGGGGGGGCTTCCCCTTAACCACCCCACCTGTCTTAACGCCAATGATTTTAAAAACCGCTCGCTGAGAAACTCGAATATATCGATGTTTGGAAAAATGAAAATTTGCCTCATCCTGTTAAATATTGTCATTTTTTGAATGTCGATTGTAAATTGGAATCCGGAGGGAAAAATTTTTCCAACTGCAGAAACTTCACTTTGCAATTTTGAGAAAAGACATTTTTTTTCATTCTGGATGATTTTGATCCTTTACCTTGAGGACGTGCTTCTTTACTGAGTTGTACTAGGGAATGATTTGGCTAGAATTAGGCTAAATCACCAAGTTTTATCCTCAAATTAAGGGTCACTGCTTCATGGTGGAAGAAATCAGGACATATTTTTGCCACCGCCTTGTGTGCAACAATAAAGACATCCACCATAATCCTAAGTTATAAAAATTTTAATCTTCTTTTTGATGCCAATAACCTACTCCTGGGTTCCATTTAAAAAAAAGGAGGCGAATATTATGTTTATCTCCTTGTAAGATAATAAAATAATTAAAATATAACCCAAAGAAGAAAGTAATGACGTCAAATTTTACATAATTTCCTAATTTGTAATAAATAACACCTTTATAATTAAAATTTAGTAATTTTTAATTTGCTATAACTAAAAAACAAAATTTACAAATTTAAGACTGAACTTAAAAAATTGAAGCTTTGCAAATGTTGTGATTTCAGACCGCCTTAGCTTCGTCAATCAGAGACCTGTTTCCGTTCCTTTATCAAAAGGGATTCATTGATGTGAAGACACCCAGGACTTACGAAGTAAGATGTGCCGAAGATATGAAACACTTTACGAAACAGTACAGAATAAATGCTTGCGTATCACTCATGCGAAAATTTGTAACGTCGATGGAACCTTCTTCAAAGTGTCAGCTGTTTAGTGAGGATGGAACGGTAACATGGCAAATTGGCAACTAACCTCACTTTTCTTATGAACAGAGGAGTTAAATGATTTTGGATGTGGCAGGTCCCGCTGGATTGCTTGGACTTCGCGGTTCAAAGGGTAGTGGAGATGATCCGTTACCACCAGCATGCCGATATAGACGAGTGGCACTTCAGTGTTGTTAGTGAAGAGGATTGGAATGTATTTATTTACAGATTCTACGACATTGTCCATCAAGACGCTAAGTTTCAAATAAATCATCATAATATAAATGTACCCGTAAGTTTGCAGGAAATTTACATTTACCAAGTTCTTCATACACCTACATATATATTTTACTGTATGCATTCTTAATTAGACAGTATACATCATTTTCTGTAGATTCTTCACTCACATACAGTTCACAAAAAATAAAGATCGTCATTTCTAAACAAGTGCATCCACAGGATTTTGTCTATGAGGGTCAGGCTGGTAAAATTATCGCATCGTTGGGAAGGCTAGTGAAAATCTGATGACCGGGGCGGGGGGATCGAGGTGTTCTGACTATGGAAGGCTCAATTAATTTTTAAAATAGAACTTATTGATATATGAAAATTTAAATATTATTTCTTTCGATGGCACTACGATCCTTGTAGAACCCTGGCCTGCTTCACAATGTCCGCCATCCTTCCCTGTCCAGAGCTGCTGCTCTCCACCTTCGGACTCCAAATGTCTCAGGTCCTCCACGTCTTCCAGCCACCGTAATCTGGGTCGCCCCTTTCTTCGTTCTCCTCCTGGCTTTGGGATTCGCTGCTCTTCCATTCCCTGTACATGCTACTCTTCTTGATGAAGGTGACAATATTTGGGGTCTTGTAAAAATCACGGAGATCCTGATAGTTTCTGTGCCTCTACTGGTCTCCCTTCTTCAAGGAGCCAACATCTTTTTTTTTGTTCTGATGTTCTGCTAAGTACCCATGTTTCACTTCCATGTGTCACTACTGGTCTAATAATGCTATTCCGAGCGCCCAGCAACATCTACTTCCGGCCATCATGCGTGTCTTTATTTCTGCCTGTATATCATTCTTCTCCCCAAGATATTTAAACTCCTGTACATCCTCGAAAAAAATCCCTCCTGTCCTATGACCATTCCTCGCCCCACAATCATTCCGGGAGGTCTTCGTATACTTTGTTTTGGCTTCATTGATGTTGAGTCCTGCCATTTTTGAAGCCTGCTAACATTCCTCGAATGCTCTCAGCAAAGATGCTCGTGTGCTACCAGTAATGACGTCATAGTCAAAAGCAAGGTCCTTTGTCATACGGTTGTAGATGGTCCCTCCAGGATTTGTCCTAATGGCCCTCATCACCATTTCCAAGACAATGTGGAATAGGATTGGGGACTAGGGGTCTCCTTGCCTTAATCCTTGTGTGTTGATACGGAAACAAATGGACTTAGTACTTTGGAGTTTTACTTTCCCTTGAGTCCCTTCCAAGGTTGTGCGCACTAATCGTATCAGTTCCTCTGGGATATCCATAATCGTCATGGGCTGATTCAACTTGCGTCGGTATACACTGTCATAACTGTAGTCGATGAAGAGGTGGTGTAGATCAATATTATTTTCATAGCATTCTCCAGCATGGACATTCTGCTTGAAATGTGGTCGATAGTGGATCTACCTTTTCTGAATCCGCACTGGTAATCTACAAGCTCTCCCTCAGAGTACTGGAGGATCCTACTCAATAACAAAATGGTGAAAGCTTTATATCTTGTGTTTAACTGATGCCTCCGTAGTTTTCACATTCCATCTTTTCCCCCTTCTTATAAACTGGGTATATTAATGTGGTGGACCAGTCTTATGGCATCTCTTCCGACATCCATATGTAAAAATCAGATGGCACATTTCCTCGGCTAATGAGTCTTCTCAATGCTTCCATAGCTCTTCTGGAATCTCATCCTCTCCTGAGGCCTCGTTGTTTTTTTGGGGTGCTAGCAGTTCTTCAACCTCTTCCTTCTCTGGTGGCTCTATGACCTCTATGCATACCGATGCACCTCGGCGGGCTTGAAACGAGTACCTCAGGCACTTCTGGATTCAGAAGCTTCTCAAAGTATTGAGACCACCTATTAACAATATCCAGTTGGCCCCCCAGTGGTTTGAACTCTCCTTATGTTCTTTAAGGATACAGAAGAATTTCTTTATATTTTTCTTCCCAAACTCCACTTTCATTTGTATTAACTTGGCTTTTTCCGCGTCTCTCCTCCTTTTCCTGCAAATGCTCTTGACTCTCCTCCTTAGAGCTTTATACCATTCTACATTTGCTCTGGTCTTTCTCTGGGGCACTGCTAGTCTGGCCCTATTTCTTTCTTCTGCCATCCGCCTGTAATCATCCAATAAAGTTTTCTGAGGACACGCATGATTTATTAATAGGGCTTCATTAGCCGTCCCTGTGACCGCTTTCTTTATCCTGTTCCATCTAGCTTGCACTCCTCTGGTCTCATCCTTAGACTCATATAGCTTTACAGCCACCCTTTCTCTTATTCTCATCAGCATCTTTAAGTTTCTCCAGGCAATACTTCCTGGTTTTCGCTGTCTGTCCCTTTGGTCTATTGACAATCATTTGGCCGTATTGTGTCATGACCATATAGTGATCTGATGAGCAGTCAGTACCTCTGAAGCTTTAGATCAAGACATGATCTATTTTAGCTATCCCGTCGGGCGAATGTTAAATATTAGTTTAAATAATACTTAATATATGTAGTGCAGGAATACGAATTTATTTAATTTGTAGCTTTTGTTTATCATGTTTTCTAGGGGGGCCAGAGACCCTTCCCTGCCACCCCTTTCGGACGCCCATTGTTCTACTGTTATTTTAGTCAAAATCCCATTAACTAATTCATTACATATACATTACACATACACACCATGGCACGGCTAAAATGTATCCCAAGATTTTCTCAATGGTAAGAGAGTTGCGACAGAGATGTCGAAGACGCGGGTTCGATACGGCCGGTATAGTAATGAATACGGCTGGTAAATTGTAGAATGGTAGAACATTTATGGTCCAAGCCTGAATTGCACTACACTCTGCCGAGTGTAGTGCACCTAATTACACCTAGGTTCGTGTAATTGGCAATCAGTAATCAGTCTAGTAAAAGACGAGCGATTAGGGCGAGACAGTGGATAAGGGTGTTCTATCCTCTTGGCCCACTAAGTACTTCTAACATCTCCCCACTCCCCTTGGCATTTCTCTCGGATGGCATAATCACTTCAAGTGAATTAAATAGGGAGTAATGCAATTTATCCCCCCTGCGAAACTGCAATTTAATTTATAAAGGAATATAAATCACACAAATTTCTATGGAATTTAAAATCATATTCTGTAATCTTGGAGATCTTCAGTTTCCAATTCCCTAAACAGTTTTTAACAATTATAATAACATTTTTTTACTTAAAGGTACTTTTAAAATATTGCAGAAGTTGACATACGCTTGTGAAAAATTATGCATAATTTTTGAGAAGTACTTCCCTGAAGCAAAACACGACGGTCACAGGAACCTCTGGATAGTGAAACCGTCCAATGGCAGTTGCGGGCGTGGAGTTAAGGTTTTTAAAAGGCTAAATGAGATACAACAATATTGTAAACCAACCAATTCCTACGTTATACAGAAATATATTGGTAAATATTTTTTTTGTAATTCTGGTATGTTAAGTTTAAAGAATCGATAGATTGCGTTAGATTGTTTAATAATTTATGTTATCCGTAATAAGTAGGTAGGTAATAATAACAAGTTATTTAAATGTCTATAATAAATATTTCATTTTATAAATATTATTTAAATATACGTAATAATAATATAAGACGAAAATACAACTTAATTATTACTATTTTTTTTTTTTTTACATTAAAATAGCTGCCTTTTTTTATTTACCAGAGAACCCACTGCTGATTTATCAGACCAAATTTGACGTAAGACAATGGTTCCTGATTACCAGTGTTTACCCACTGATCATATGGATGTATAAGTAAGAATAATGTTTAATTTGTTGATTCTGTTTAATTAACTGAAATAACTTATGGGATATATCTATAAACCAACAGTGAATGCTACCTTCGATTTTGCTCTCAGCAGTTCAGTCTCACTAACGTACATGAGTCGGTTCACTTGTGTAACAACTCAATCCAGTATAAATACAAAAATGGTGTTCGGAATCCACAACTACCTGATGACAATATGTGGGCTGATTCAACATTTCAAACATATTTGAGGTAATTCTTTTATTTTTCACCAATTCCATCATTATCCTGTTAGATTAAACAAAACTAGCATACTCAATGTGGGTGAACCTTCTGGAAGGACGCGCTACCTTCACTTTCCCTTTGAACGGCTAGTACCAGGGGGGGCTCCAGGAGATTCAGGAGGTAATGAAATAGTTGAGTTTTAAAGGATGTGAGGGATGAAGTTTTTTGGATAGAGATAGGTAATGAATTCCAGTAGGTGGCAGCACGGATGATAAACGATTTCGTAAAGGAGGCAGAAAGGGATGTACAGGTTAGAGGTTTGGGATCTGGTATTTAGAGAATGTATGGAGGAGCAGGGTGTGAACAAACTGAGGATATACGGAGGTTTCTTGGTTCTAAAGGTTCGGAAAAGATAAAGGCCTAGGAAGTATTGCCGTCGGAAAACTGGGTAGAGCCATTTCAATTCAGCATATCAACTGGAGACGTGGGAGCGCCTGGGAACACCGAAGAGAAATCTAATGAAGCAATTCATTAGTCTCTTCAACCTCACCTCATGCATATCAGACAGTCCACCGTATACAAGGCAGCCATAATCGAAATGGGGGAATATAAGAGAGGAAACTAGGAGCTGACGGGTTTTTGAGGGCATGCAGTCATGTGATCTTAGGAACTGTTTGAGGATATGATTATTCCATGACAAATGCTGGTCAAAGATCACTCGGAGGTTTCTGACATGGGGATGGAAATGAATGGTTTGGTCATTGAGCCAATTAGGATTTTTTGTCCGTTAAGTTTTAACTCATTTTTCTCTGTCCAGGCGTTGATGCTGTCTATATCTTCTTGTAGTTTTCGGATTGCCTCAAGCATTTTGGAAGGGTGGAAGGATAGGTAAATTTGGAGGTCGTCAGCGTATAAGTGGTATTGTGAATGGTTGATGGACTCCGGGAGATCGTTAATGTAAACAGAGAAGAGAGTTGGTGAGAGGGAGGATCCCTGTGGTACACCTCGTGTTAGTAAAAGAGATGAGGAAGGGGGTTTATCAGGAATGTGAACTGTTTGTGAACGTTGAGATAGGAAGGAGAGGAACCACTTTAAGACGCTGTTTGACAAGGAAAGGTTTTGGAGTTTAGAAAGGACGATCTCATGATTGACGGTATCGAACGCTTTTGAGAAATCAAAGAGAATTAGGATAGTGATTTTATGTTCGTATATGGAGGAGTGGAGGTCCTGAATGATCCTTAACAGAGCAGATTGTGTGGAATAATGAGAACGAAAGCCGGACTGAAGAGGGTTTAGGAGAGCATTCCGTTCAAGGAAGTCATTGAGTTGGGAGTGGACAATTCTTTCGAGTGGTTTGGATAGGTTAGAGAGGATGGAGATGGGTCTATAGTCGGAGGCTAAGGTGGGAATGGGTACTTTGTTCAGCGGACGAACTATCACTTTTTTCCAGGCTTCTGGAAATATAGAATTTTGTAGGGAAAAGTTATATATATGTAATAGAGCAGGGAAGATGACAGGAAGACAGAGTTTGATTATCTTTACAGGAATTTGGTCGGGACCGTAATCATTGGTTCTGGATTTAAGGACGGAGGATAGCAAGTCTTCGGGTGTAATATTAAGGAAGTAAAAGTTATCAGGGTTGAAGGTTTGTGTGAATTAGTATGAGGAGGGGTGAGGGATAGTTGGAGAGTTGGCAAAATAGGAATTTAATTCCTCTGGATAATGGGTACAGAATTTGGATTTGACGACTGATAGTTTTTTAAGGATTTTCCATTTGGACTTAGGATCTTGGGCTTGTGATATGGAGTTATGGAAAAACTGTGCCTTGGCACGCCAGAAGGATGATTGGGTGAGGTTGCGTAGGAATTTGAAGGAGGAGTAGCCTTCGGCAGTACGGGTGCGTCTGAAACGTCTCCTGGTGGCATCTCTTCTCCTCATTAGCTCTCTGATTTCAGGACTTATCCAGGGAGCGGCAGGACGTCTAAAAGTGAAGGTTTTGAGAGGAGCATGTTGGTTTAGGAAAGTGGAAAGATTAGACGTGAGGCATTCCACAATTTCATCAATGGAGGATGACGAATAAATTTTATTCGTCATCCTCCATTGATGAAATGGTGGAATGCCTCACGTCTAATCTTTCCTATCCTATTTAATAGGATCAAGGGATTGGGAAAGTGAGTCAAAATAAGGAATTAGCTTTTCAGAGGTTAATGAATCGAGGTTCCCCCAGGAGATTTTGTTAGGACATAGTTTAGGTGTTGGAATAATGTAGGAGATTTTGATGAGGTCGTGATTTGATAGAAAAAGTACTGGATGTTGTGAGGAAGACAATAGGTTATGAGAGGAATCTATTATAAAGATGTCTAACAAGGTGCTGGTATACTGAGTGTGGTGGGTTGGTTGGAATGGTACTATGAAAAGGTCGAGTGAATGGATGAGGTCTGTAAGGTAAGATCTGTTAGGAGAATCGGAGAGTATGTTTATGTTAAAATCGCCGGCGATGATTACGTTACTGTATAACGGAATATAGGTGAAGGGGGAAGGTTCAAAGGAAGGGTCGAATTGGGCATGCGGAGGGCGGTAAACGGTTATGTAGAGGAGTGATAAGGCGTCAGAGGAAATTTCAACGAAGAGATAATCCGGATGAGGAAGTTCGGAGGAAGGAGATTCTAGAAGGATTTTTACCCTCAGACTATCGTGAACGTAAAGACCAACTCCTCCTCCAGTTCGGTCCTCACGATCACGACGAATGAGAGAGTAGTTAGGGATGGATATAGAAGAGGATGGGATATTCGGTTTCAGCCAGGTTTCCGAGACGGCAATGATGTGATAAAAATTATGGAGGAAGTGGTCTAGGAACTCATCATAATGTGCTGGGAGGGATTGGGAATTGACGTGACAGGATAGAAGGATATAATACATATGGATGGATTAATGGGATTGGTCTGAGAAGGGTGCAGGAGTGTAGAGGTTGATGAAAAGGGGCACAGAATAGTGAAGAAAAAATACATGAGGGTAGAGGCCTATAATCATTTATGTTTTTGAATGAAATATTTTGAATAATAAAAATAATCAGAAGAAACATTATTGAATTTAAAAGAAAATAATTACCTCTGAATTTAAAAATAGTATAAAAATTTCGAATGAAAAAATAAAAAAATAACATAAACAAAACAGAAGTAATCATTAATGTTTTTGAATGAAAAATTCTGAGTATTAAAATAATCAGAAGAAACATAATTGAAAAATAAACGAAAATAATTCCCTCTGAATTTAAAAATAATATAAAAATTTCGAATAAAAAAATAAATAGATAATATAAACAAAAGAAAATTGATCATTAATGTTTTTGGATGAAAAATTCTGAATATTAAAATAATCAAAAGAAACATAATTAGATTTATAAGAAAATAATTCTCACTGAATTTAAAAATTTCGAATGAAAAAATAAAAAAATCTGGTGCGTGCGCGCAACACACAACTTTCACTTACCAACTTACTTAAATTAGAAATTGGTGTGTTTTGGTAACTGCCACTTCTCAGTAAAAGGTATATTTGGGAAAATCGTAAAAATGGAAAAAGAGTTATGAAATGAAGTGCCCCCTTAGTTTGACCAATTTTGATGAAATTTTGGGCATCGCATCTTTGGCATATACATACATCAAATTCCCAGTTTGATCAAAATCGTTAAAGCCGTTTTTGAGTAAATAAAAAAAAACTCATGAAAATGATACACAATTTACTAAGTAAAGTCCCCCTTCCGGTTGATCAATTTTGATGAAATTTTTACAGTCATATCTCGGGCATATTAATACATCAAATACTCAGTTTAATCAAAATCGTTAGAGCAGTTTTTGAGAAAATCGAAAAAAACGTAAAAAGTTATTAAATAAAGTACTCCCTCCCTTTGACCAATTTTGATGAAATTTTTGCTGTCACATCGCGGGCATATACATACACTAAATACCCAATTTCAGGTTCACACGGTTACACGGTTAATAGTTTTTGAGCTAGTCTGTTCACACACACACACACACACACACACACACACACACACACACACACACACACACACACACACACACACACACACTGACCATTTCGCGGGACTTGGTTAATGGGACTCAGGGGACCCCAAAACGTGTATTTCCGTTGAAAACCGGAAGTCGAAATTTTTCACGATCGCAATACTTCCACTTACTATATATTTCATATAGGTAAGTGAAAGTAAAAATAACATGTAAAAAAGAAAAGTAATTTTGAGGTAATAGCTGCCCCTATATCAGCCCAAGGCCTCTACATCCTTCTTATTTATTATATTGACCGGACAGCCATCGTCCCGCCTGCACCGGACCCTTCCGCCAGCCAGTAGAGGTGCCTATCCCTGGGCTCATCGCCTCGCTCAAGTACACTCTCTCGTCAGTCTCCCATCCTAGGTGTCTCGTCGAGAAATCCCTTTTTACTCTTCGAAGGCGAATGATTTCGCCCCGAATCGTTTGCCTTACAAACCGGACTACGATCGGGGGTGGCCGAAGGTCCTCAGATCTGGGTTTTATTCTCTCCACTGTGTCGATGTCCTCGGCAGTTAACTTGAGACCCAGAGCCGCACCTATGGAGCACACTAAACCGTCAGTGGTCTCGCCGGTTTTCATGCCTCTGATTTCGATAGAATTCGAAAGCTGAGCCTGTTCCGCCTGATTAACACGCGTTTCAAGCATGCTGATTTGCGATTTTAAGTTTTTATTTTCGTTTAGTAATTCTTCTATAATTTTTTCCTGCTTTATAGTGCGTTCTTCGATTTTTTTAAAATCTTTCGTGACTCTCGAAAGTCATTTCGCTCTGCTTTTCGAGTGTAATTTTGATTTCTTTTAAGTCCTCGGAAAGTTTTTTTATTTCTGAAATGACCGATGCCGAATCCTCTCTTCTATTACATGCCACTGTGGACTTCCCGGGTGCTTTTGTGCATGAAGGGCAATTCCAGTTTTTTTTAGCTTCCGTTTCCGAGTCGTTACAGCAATGCTTATGATAAATAAATTTGCATGAGGTGCAAACTATTGCCAGCTTTTCGTCTCTCGCGATGTTGGCACAACAAATTGGGCACTGAGTCATTATCGAAGATGCTATGCTACTGGATTACCGACAATAGGTACTGTAGTAAAACATCACGCTCTGATATTGTCAGTATTATACCAGAAATAGACAACAAGGAGGATATGCTAATCCATGAGTTGAGAGCCACCAGCCTAAAACACATTAATACCCACTACCCAAGCTATGAATGGACAAGAATATATACGGATGGCTCAGCTACTGAAGCAATCAAGGATGTTAGTGCCTTTTCGATGAGGCTAGGAGGAGGATTTGGCCTGAACCGAGATCGATGGAAGCAAAGCTCTACGGGACCCTGGAGGACCTCAGGAAGACTGCCGGCTTTCTTCACTTATTACCAAAGGAAGTGACTATTTGATGGGAAGAACGAGGAAGAAGAAAGAAGAAGAAGAAGGTACTGTAGTGGCTGGTGGGGAGCGGTAGTGGTGGTGGGGATAAGCTTTCCTTATCACTGTACGGTCTACGACTTAAAATTAATTAATGGGCTTACCTTTATATATTTTAATTCTGTATATGCATTTAACAGTTTTCATGTATGTCTGATTATTAAGTTAAATATATTTCATATTTAGTTACAGTCTGTTTAAAATATACTTATACACAAATGTATCCATATATTTGGCCTTTATTTAAAATAAAAATTCATTCCATCTTATCTGAATGGAACAAACTGAAAATCCAAGATTTGTCCTTATTTCTGACTATGTATTAATTCTAATAATCATTTCGTTAGCTATGATATCATACAGCAGAAAAACAAGTTTTTTCAACTCTAGAGTATCATGACTAATAGATCTGTTATAACTTATACAATATCTATCACACATCTGGGAGAAGCCTGGTACCCCAGCTAGTATTTATTAATAAGGAGAACTAATTTTGCCAAATAATAGGAAACTAACAAAACATCTGTTCCCAAGCGTGGAGAAAAAATATTCTGAATAAAAATATACTGGGAATCAGCAGTTGTTCTTTCATCGGAATTTCATAGTTTTAGGGAATATTATAATTGATCCATGTTTTGAGCCTTGTTGACTGAGGTCCCCGTCCACCTCCACGATTCATCTAATTTTTCGAGTGCATAATAATTTATTTTATCTAGTTTATCACGCTGGGCTATCAGGATAAATCACCCACTTATTTCCTGATATCGATCCTTTAGGTTATATTCTCTTAACACACACAAACACAAACAGACATATATTTATGTTAAAACTAGGTTATATAATATAATACTACCTTTATAGTGACAGGGACAGTGCTACAGTCTGGCCTGGTATAAAGAGCAAAATGCAGCAAGCCATCATCGCAGCATGCCTTGTCAGCCAAGACAAGATGTACCACAGAACCAATTCGTTCCATCTCTACGGTGCGGATTTCATGATCACTCCGGATTATGACGTATGGTTAATCGAGATTAATACTCATCCAAGTATGAAATATTCCACAAGTGTGACATCTCGAATGTGTAAAGAGGTTTTGCAGGATACGCTGAAAGGTATAGCTGTATATTTTTCTATTAAGTTTACCAGGAGTGCCTTATTTATTTCGCGTGCCACAATCAGGATTTTGAGGAAGTCCAACTGTTGAGGCGTGTCATTACATTGTTCATAATGGTTTCCATATATCATAACCATATATCGCGTACCTTTGTTAGTTCGAGAGTATAAGCTTATTTGGAACATGAAATTTTGAAGGGCTTAATGACGAAATTCTCTGCGATTAACCCTGTCAAAGACCGCTTTGAAATCGATGAACAGGTTTTGTGTTTGCATTTCGTATTCATGCTCCCTTTCAAGGATTGTCCTAAAGATGATTGTAAGGTCTATAGTGGACCTGCCCCTTAATTAATTAACATAGAAACTGCTTATCTCAACGTAGCTGTTCAAATTTTCTTTATCTTCTTTTTCTTTCGATGGCTCTTCGGTCCTTGGAGAACCCTGGCTCCATTCTTCCCTGTCCAGCACTCTTATTCTCTGTATATACCCCAGCAACCTAATTCTACTTTTCCTGATGTAGGTGACAGTATCTGGGACCTTGTATAAATCACGGAGCTCCTGATTGTTTCTCTGCCTCCACTGATCTCCCTCCTTCAAGGGACTAAAAATCTTTCTTAGGATTTTCCGCTCACACATTGAACATTTGTTCTGATTTCCTGGTAAGGACGCATGTTTCGCTTCCATGTGTCCCTACTGGTCTATTGATACTAATGTATACAGCCTGCTTTAACTGACAGGGTAACTCTTTCGACCTAAGTACCTTTCTGAGCGCCCAGCAACATCTACTTCCGGCCATGAGCTGTCATTTCTCAGGGGTGTTTTTTAGCACAGAAATCATCAGCTCGTTCCTTACACAATCTATTGCTGCACCCATAGATAGTTGCTCCTTTTCAGCTTCTGTTTTTCTGCCTATCAGCTCGATGAGCAGGACCGAGCTCTTACTCCCGTAGGTCTCCTGCCCGACATCACGAAAACCAGAAGTGGAGTTGCATGTACTTCTCCTATTTAATATTTCCCATCAGTCAGAGAGAAATTTGGTGGTCAGGTAGAGAAAGTTCGCCACCACTTCGAAGACTTCGCCTCCAATCTCTCCTCCTCATCTGGACAGGTCAGTGTTTTACTCTTAGAGGCAATGATTGTCGTTTCTTTTTTTTATTAAGTTCCTTCTGATGTTCCAGTAGAGCTTGCTAGCTTACCAAAATTTATTTTTGGTACTACAGATGTGAACAAGAGAGACATGTGCTGCATATGCAAGGGAGACTGGCTGAGTACAGTTCTCATGTTCCTCTTGCCAATAACTGTTCGGGCAATGAATCCTTCATATAAGTCATGGAATTCGTCCATAAACACCGTGAAAAGTGAGCTAAGACTTCTATCATCCTTGATATCTAACATCTATCATCCTCTTGTTCAATAAGTCTAATAGTGGGAAAATAAGCAGATTCTGTTACATTAATTTTTATCACTCCTTTCATCACTTTTATAAACGCATTTTTTATAGCAGTAATACGGTCTTTTGAACAGCTATTGCTGCTTCTCCACATTTGTCGTACCCTTTTTTTAGTCCGTGGCCTACAAGAGAACAATTGTTGGCCCGCGCTTGGCGTATTCTGTTCGTTCTTTTTTTGCGGATTGGAACATTACACTATATTATACTTTTTTCATCGCAATGGAATGTAACGTAATAATAAGGTTTTTAATGTTTGTTTTTAAGATCAAAATTTATCTTTGATTTATTTTCCAGAATCAATAAGTAAAATATTATAGTATCAACTGAAATATATAAAAAAATGTTGTCGAAAAATACATAAAATTTGCATTGTTGCTTATTTTTTTTTTAATTTAGAGGGTAATTCAAAGTTTATTTACCTGTGCAAAAATTATTCTTATTGATTCTGATATCTTTTAGGTTTTTCATACTTTGTAGTTAATAGATACAATGACAATCTAGCTTGGAAGAAGAGCGTATAACTATAAAATTGATTTTTAATAAAATTCAGTACAAATTATCATATCAATCAGTTTAATCCAGGTAGGGTAACGGTTTACCAAACATTAATTCGAGTTAACTACTACCTCTTTTATTTTTATTCCCAAAGTAGTAGTTTAGTTTTCTCAGTAAACTTATGTATTAAAATTTCTTATGTATATAACAATGCTGCATCTAATACAGATTAGGACTTTTTATAGTTCGTGCAACACCTGCACCAGACGATTATCAATCTTTATGTTACATCGCGCATACTATTCATGGAAACAACATTAACATTTCACAACTTCCATGAGTGGAACGAGGAAAATCCCCAGGCAACAGTCGAAAGTAATTTTCGACGAGTTTTCGATAAAAGCGTTGTGAAGCAAGGGCGTACCCAGGATCAAAACTGGGGGGGGCAAGCTATGGTCGTTCAGGTTGTAACATCTTACCGCGGAAAAGTTGAATAAAACCAAAATTATGTATAATTATAGCAGTGCTTTCTCAACTAAGTTATTACAATTATTTGCTTAAAAAACATTATTCTATTACTGCTTCCCGCCTTAAAAGCTTAAATAATTATTGCATCCAGCCTTCCAGGCTGCCCCCCGCTGGGTAGGCCCATGTTGTGAAGTACTACCGGAGGTCATTTTTGGCCCTTTCATTTGATCGTCACACCTTCGTAGACTATAGCTCAATTTTTTTACATTTTGAATTACAACCAGTATTAGAGCGTAGTCCTTCCATTTAGCAAATGAAATTTCAGCATGATGGAACTTCTGCTCATTTCGCTTGTCAGATGAGGCAAAATTTAAATAGAAGGTTACTATATCGTTACATCAATCGAGATGATGTAATGTTTCGGCTGCCGACATCTCTCCAAGTGACCAGAGAACAGTACGAGATTATTGTTTATGAGACTGATTCAAAGGTTTATAAAGTAGAAGTATCAGGCAACCGGTAACGCATTATTTCAACATATTAAAAATGCTATAGGTGTAATTAAAGCAAGATAGGACACAATCAGGAGAGCGACTGTCATTCGTTGTTAAGTCACCAGTGGTTTCGAGGAAAACTTACTACAATGGGTTTTAAAAATACATCGGTTACTTTGAACATTGATACTCATACATAATAATAATAATAGAATCTGATTATACCTGAAAGAATGCTAATTTCCTATCAGCTTGAAGAAGACTGTTTTCACTTTCCGCCTTAAATGTGAGCATTGCAATCTTTCATTAGTGAGAAATTGTTAACAACTTTTCACTTATTGACTATTGACGTTTTAAATAATTATTTCCTACATGCACTCGTCTTCTTCCAAACTAGCGAAATAATGGTTTCAAAGAATGATCATTAAATAATTAAATTAAAATAGATTACCTAATAAGGATTAAAAATAATAAATCCTTATTACTTTTATTTTTAGTTGGGTTGGATAGAAGAGCTAATCCTCATGCCGATACCGGAAAATTTACTGAAATTTATCGGCAGCAATCTCATATGCCTACTGTCGGTGTTCCAGCATCAGCAGCAGGTGTTCATGCAAGAAAAATTCGACTTCTGAATACTATAACTCCAAAAGATCCACCTACCAAAACATTTTTGGAGACTTCCAAAGCGCCATCTAAGTTTGGAAAATGGTTGTCATATACAAGTGTAGCCAGTTATAAAAAGCATAACAAAATAAATTTTAAATATGTTGTTTTAAGGCATACTGATATGCCTCTGGATCCAGGCGATAGTATTACTCAACGAGATATTGGGTATGCAGGTGTACTTGATAAGGTTAACGTAAGTGAAAACGCAGAGGAAAGTAACGAAGAAACAATCACCGTAACAGATGAAACAACAGATAAGGAAAAAATCAAGACACCCGTAGCGTCTCCCAAGCCTCCTAACCAAATATCATTACATAGGAAAGTCGTTTCTAAGCTGAAAACCAAAGAAAAGACTTCCGGCGAAAAGGAAAATAACGAGGAAGACATAGAAAGCGGTTCAACTAGAAATAATGTTAATACCAAACTACAGAATACATCTGAGATAACACCAAGCATTGTCACACAAGTGACTGCTGATGCAAAACAAAATGAATTTCAAAAATCCAATGCTGATTTAGAAACCCAGCGAAGTAAGAACAGCCAGGGGGATGTTGTTGAAGTGCGTAGTGTACTTGAAATCATAAAGGCTAAACCTGGGAACACAAGTAAAGAAGTAGCCTCTAAAACTCAAGAGAAGACGTCGAATTATAAAAAAATAGTGCCTTTGGAAGATGCTAAAAATATATCCAATTTAGAGAGCATCCCTTCTGAAGATAAACCTGCGAATTCAAAGAAACTAACCAACCCAGAGACAACAGAAAACCAAATCATAGAAACAAACAATAATAGAAAAATCTCAGAACAATCATTAAAGCCAAAAAACCTCACCTCAGGTAAAGCCAAGAGTGCGAAAAGGTTAGTGCACAAACCTAAGACTCAAAGCGCATCAAAGCCACTTTCAGCGGTTAAAAGAAAAGCCGAAGCGAACACTAAAGTAATTAAAGACTCGATGATCTTTGTTTTAGCCGATGCTATAAAAAAAAAGACAGAGCCTGCGAAGAGTAGTAAAACATATTTAGACACGGAAATTATTAAAGGAAGTAATAATAGCATCAAAAGTAAAAATGGTTCTAAAATGAACAACGCTAAACGCCGCTTAGGTTCGGCAAAACGAAATAAAAAAGCTACCAGATCTAGGGATAAGGTTTTAAGAGATAAATCAAGAACGGAATCTATAAATGTTTTAAGGATTAGCAAAATAGAAAGGGAAGAACATTTAAAGAAGAAAATTGGAATAAAGAATCCAAATGAAAGAACAAAAATGGCGAACTATTCGCGAGTTTTAAATAGTAGAGATACAACTTCAAAGTCTCCAAATAACTCAGTGAAGCGGACGAAAACCGAAATATATGAAAGCAGTGGATCAAAAGCTAAGAATGGACTGGTCTCCCCAAAAAATAAACCAATTTCTGAAAATGAAGTGTTGAGAGTCACTCCTGTACTTGACAGTACCAGAAATAGCATCTCATCATATGATAAAAATGAAAAAAGGCTCATTGGTAATCCATCAAATGTGTATAGTGAAATAGAAAAGGACAAAGGATGGAGTAAAGCTGATATAAAAAACGATGATTTCGATGATGTATTACAGTCATCCTTAAATACAGAAGAATTGATATTTATGATGTCGGACAGTGACAATTCATTCAAAACTGCTCTAAGTTTGTCCGATGATGACACTTTGTCTTACGAAGATAGTGACACCTCTGAGGCTCAGGACTCTTACGACGAAGAAAATGACGTGTCCCAAAGTCGTCCATCCTTTCAATACCTCTTCAAAGAAGAAAGAATAAACACCAACTCAATAAAACGATACACAATGAGAAATAAATATTGTGAATAATTTATAATATTTCTCTCACAGGAAAATTCCGTATGATTGTTAAAGAGTAATTCCTTTTTCAATGAGGGCATTAACATAAAGTTCTTAAACTCATTCAAAGAGCTTAAGAAGTTACAGATCAAACTTTAATAACAAATTACATCAATCAGAAATAAGAACCAAGATGTGACACTCAGATTCATGTTTGTAATTGGCAAGCAATGTCATCAGAAAGTATTTTCAATTTTGCCTTTTCTGATTTCTTGTAAATCTGTTCCCTTACATTACTACCAGATTCGGCTTTCTGTACGCAACACATTTTGGAAATAGGCTGCTAATCCCGACCCAATATCCACACTCCTCAATCTCTCCACTTTATTCCTGTTTCCCCACTTTTCCTTCATTCGGCCAATAATTTGTGTCCAAAATGTACTTTTCTCTTCCTTCAGATAAGTGACTCTACTTTAGTTCAATGAGCCCTCAAAAATAATTTAAAGTGTGTGTGCGTGCGTGAGTGCGTGCGCGCGTGAGATGCGTGCGTGAGTGCGTGCATGCGTGAGTGCATACGTGCGTGCGTGCGTGTGTGTGTACATATTTTCACAGCAGCTTGTACTGATCACACTGCCGTTTTACGCAATCATAATGATCCATCTGAAAAATATTGTCAGAATTTTATTGACTAGTTTTAAGAGTAGTATGTGAATTGGACAAAGGGGAGGGGGGAACGTCTGCTCAAATCATTTTTAAGTTTCAATTGGTATAGGCGAGCGCAAGCGAAGGGTGCTGCTTCTTTCAGGAACTAGAGAAACGGGGATAGAAGCCGGGCCATTACCTGGGATTCATAGGGTTTTTTGGCGTTTTTAATTTATTTTTCCATAATTAAAACCCGATTGAGCCAAAAATTATTTGAAAAATGTCTAATAGGTATTGCTCGGTCCCTCAGTGTTCAATTAGAAAATCAAAAGACGTGTAATTCCATTTATTTCCAAAAAATAAAAAGCTTCTTAAAGGGTGGATTGTAAAATTAAGAATAGATAAGCCTGTTTCGAAACATATGACGATATGTAGTCTTCATTTGAAAGAAAGTGACTATATTTATTCAGGTAAATATTAGTATTTGACATTTTATTATTCCAAAATGCTAGTTTTATGCAAATAACATTGGGACCGTAGTGTCATAGATTTATTTTTCTTTTTTAATTTTCCTCATTTTTGTATTACATCCGTTGTGCTTAATTGTTCCAAGTTTTCAATGCGATGCCTGAAAGTTTCGACATATAAATAAATAATATGACAAAGAAACTAAGCTGTCATGAAAATGACATCTGCCATAACAATGATTGTATGAATAGGTAATTAATGTTATTACCGAAAAACGGAGAGTAAAGTTACAATGATGTGTTTGCATTTACCAGAACTAAAATTTGATTTCCACTTTTATTTGATGGGGCAGTCCTTTAAGATCGCTTGTTTGAAGGCACAAGGCTTGTAAAATGACTGTTTTTTTACTTATAGATATTATTCCACGTGTAATTATATGGTTTGCAACAAGGATAGTCTGCCCTTCAATTAATGGTCTCTTAAAATCACCAATTATCTCTATCACATCAACTACATCTATCCCCGTTGCTTCCGACATTTTGTAAAACTACTTGCGCATCCTATAGTCGATTGCGCCCGCCTAATAGGCTCGAACCGACCATGTTAAATATCTTGAATTGGTGCTCGATAAAAGACTGATCTGAACTCCTGATATCATATTTCTTAAGTTCAGAGAAATTATAAAATTTTAAATAAAGCATTTAAATTAACAATAACAAAAAATATGGGTAGAATCGGATAGGTGGTTTTAGGGCGATTTATTGCTAGATTATTAAGCCCGTTTTCCATTCAAGGACATGAAGTCGCTGAATAAAATAGCTTTTTATGTAGAAATAGTAATATATTGTGGCATACCCTCTCCTCCCCCCCCCCGCGACACTTCCCTCGAGCTGCTGTGGCATATTAGAAATCAAACTTAAAACAATTTTAAACACTATCATAATAGTGTTACTTCTGTTCGTTATGATGGAATCATAACTAAATATTTATCAATTTTTTTTTTTTTTTTTTATTTTTTTTTTACGAGTTATTATTGAATGATTCTGAAAATAACAGTTTTGTTCTTTCATGGTTGTATAAGGTTGTAAATAGATATTTTGTGAACAAAATAGATATTTAGTTTACACATCATTTTTATTATTGTTTAATAAAAAACTTTAAAAGTAAGTTGTGTCATTTAAATAAAATAACAGTTAAGAAAAATAACAATTAAATTATGGCTACACTGCAACCTGTTATCATTATTACTTTAAATTAAAACTTTGAATTGGGTCGTTGAGCATAATGTTATTCATACTAACTTCCTTTCTTTAACTTTTTCTGCCCTTCATGTTAGTAATATTTATTAAATTTTCTGATTTAATATTGCCAATAAATGCGATGGTCCTTGTTTAATGCATACTTTGTTGTGTCTTAGTTATGAAGAAAACATATCAAATAAGTTTGTCCACTGGAATTGAATATCATTAAATTATGAGTTTTGTAGACAAAGAAAATTCCTTGTCTTTTAGTAATAAGATTCATGATGATTACTCAGTCAACTGTTCTTCAAGGAATTTCAAAATAAAAGAAGAACAATCTCATTCTTCATATAGTGAGAATCTTAGCTGTCAGAAATTTGCATGGAGTTCTCAACTTGAGACAAGTCATAGGTCAACGCCAAATGTATGTAAAACAAACGTTTTTAATGAATCTAAATTTAGAAAAACAATTAAGCAAGAATTGTTGCATGATGTGTCTGGAAACACCTATATAGTTTCGCCTAATCTGGAAAAAAGAAACATGGACAGGAAGAGAAAGGGTATTAATACACCTCTCAAAACTCCTAGAATAAAAAAGGAACGTCTCAGTAATAGTGAAGTGTCTGTAAAGCAAGAGTCAGTGGGTTCTATCAGTTCTCCGGTTCTAGCACCTAAAAGTAGAAAAAGGAAGGCAGAAATTCCCAAAACCTTAGTTAAAGTAAAGAAGGAAAGATCATCAACCCATAATCCAGAAAATGTAAAATCCAAAGCTAATTTTGTAGCATCTGACGAATCTCCTGTACCTAAGAAAAAAAAACAATGCAGAACAAAAAAGGAAAAAAACAACCCAGGAGTTTCTGAAGAAGAAAAACCAGATTTAAAGTTTGATCTAAAAACTGAAAATGACATTAAATTATTAAACAGAGTGTTTGAAACAGACTTAAGAAAAAAAAGACAATGTTTTATTCTCTCAGAAGTTTTAAAATTATCATTTGACTTAACAGCAAAAATAATGACTTTATTTGATAGTGATGCAACTATACCATTCATAGCTAGGTATCGTCAACATATTATTCAGAATATTACTGCTGAAGAGTTACGTAACTTTAAACACAATTATGATTACCTCAACAAAGTGTTTGATAAAGCTGAGACATTAAAGAAAAAACTTGAAACACTCGGACATTTAGATCAAACTCTATCTAATGCTATTGATTGTTGCACTACTTTGCAGGAGCTTGATTATATATATGAGCCATATAAAGTCACTAAGTCTTCCAAGCTAATGAAAGTAATTGATTCAGGTCTTGTTGGTCCAGCAACAGAAATTTTAAATGGGACTGGTACCGTTAATTTAGATAAAATTCAAGTGCCTCAAGGCATGAAAGAAAATGAAATCGTAGATTTGATTATATACTATATTGGTGAAACTATGTCCAAAGATACAGATTTACTGAAGAAAGTTCAAGAATTAAAGAAATACGAGAGAATAGTTTTAAATTGCAAGCAAAAAAAAGAATCTAATTCTAAAAAGGATAAAGAACAGAAAAAGAAAAATCACCGTTCTGAAGATAATTATTTCAACTACTACAACTTTTCTCAGTGCATTAATAGGATTAAACCTTATCAAGTACTTGCAATAAATAGAGGTGAGAAAGAGCAATGTTTGCAAGTATCCATTGTATTTGAAGATTCTTTCAGACAAAAGTTAAGTCGATTTGCATTTGGAAAGTGGTTCAACAGAGGAACTTATTATGAAACTAGGAAGAGTATTTTCAATAAAGCTGTTGATTTTATGTGTAATCAAAGAATTTTGCCTCATCTAAAACGAGTGATTCGTTCTGAACTAACTAAAGAAGGTGAAAAAGCAAGTTTAGAAGTATTTTCTTCAAATTTAAAATATTTACTCTTGACTCCTCCAATTCATAATGTTACAGTTTGTGCCATTGATCCTGGTTTCAGTAATGGCTGTAAAATAGCTGTTTTAAATGCAAAACAAGAAGTACTTGCTACTGATATTTTGTATTTAAATAATGCTCATCACTTTGCTTATAAAGATTGTAAACTTGTTAGACTAATGACAGATTTTAATGTGGATTTACTTGCAGTTGGTAATGGAAAAGGATGCAGGGATGTTGAATCATGTTTAAGCAAACTAGTAAACAATAACTTTCTTAATAAGAACTTCAAATATATTGTAATAAATGAAAGAGGGGTATCGGTTTATAGCTGTAGCCCTGAAGCTAAAGAAGAATATCCTAATTATTCACCCAATGTAATTAGTGCAATATCTTTGGCTAAGCGTGTTTTGGACCCATTATGTGAAATGGTTAAGGTAGATCCCAAACATTTAGGTGTTGGTATGTATCAGCATGACATCAGTGAAAAAAAGCTGGAGTCAGAATTAGATGAAGTGGTATCAGAGTGTGTTAGCAATGTTGGTATAGATATTAACAATGCCCCTCTGAGAATCCTTAAAAGAGTGGCTGGTTTAACTGATAGCAGAGCAAAAGCAATTATTGAAACAAGAGAAAAAAAAGGATCATTTGTTAATAGGGATGAATTGAAAAGTGTTAAAGGAATAGGACCAAAAACTTTCCAGCAATGTGCTGGATTTATTAAAATTATTCCAGCTACCATTAATACTAAAAAAGAAGGAAAGTCTAAACTCCAGACCAATAGATTGGATCAAACTATTATTCATCCTGAAGACTACAGCACGGCAAAGAAAATTTTAAAGATGAATGACCTGAAACCTGATGATATTGGTAGTGCTGAAGTAATTAATAAATTAACTGAGTTCATGAGAACACAAAACCTTTCATCAATTGCTAAAGATATTGGGATTCCATTGGAAACTCTCAGGTTAATCTTGGAAGCACTAACAAAACCAATAGATTATGATATACGTTCGAAATTAGATAAGCCTATCTTTAGAAGTGGCGCTAAAACCATTAATGATTTACAACAAAACACTGTTCTTCCCGGTCAAGTTGAAAATGTTACTCACTTTGGTGCATTTGTGGATATTGGTATAGAGTGTTGTGGGCTTATACCAACAATTTTTTGTCAAGGGAAGACTTTGCATTTAGGGCAAAAGGTAACTGTTAGAGTTGGTGAAGTTGATGCAAAAAAAATGAGAGTATCCTTACATCTTGTAAAAATAGATGCAAATGAAGAATAATCCATGTTTTTTGATTCCTTGCATAACATTGTATTTATTTAATCATGCAACTAATATTTCACCTGAAATATAAGTTGCATGTTTAAATTTATCAAACCTTCTGTTTTTGATAATGTATATATGTTTTAAATGCAAAGTTCATATATGTTAACTGGTAGAGAGTGAATAAAATGATTATATTTACGATTAACATTCATATTTAGTTGTAAACCTATTATTTTCTGTTACTAACCGCTTATTTGCGTTTTAGGTAATGTAAATGTATGAATATAAGTGCTTAGTTTAGCTAAGTAATATTAGACTTGGTGTTTCAGTATTTTTGACATACTTTAGAATATTAGGGCTTTGTACCTTAATAGATTTCTTCTAAAAAGTAAATTTTTATGAATAAATATTAAACTTCCACTCTTGCTTTTTTTGCCATTTGGTTCTGCACCTAGCAGTAACAAGCAATATCTAGAATTCTCCTATTTCATTGGATATCACCAAATTTTTAAAAATTTATAATATATTATTGTCTCCCTAGGAGACACTCTGTTGATGCTATTATGCAAGTCGGCTGCCAAGCTGCTTTGTTTGATGTGTAAGAAAAGAAACTCCAATTTTGACAGTCATCTGCTTCCTCATTTCTAGTTTATATTTGAAGTGTGGAAATGCATAAGGGTATAAGTGCCTTAGGAAATTTTTACGGAAATGATGTGACTTATACCTTCTAGGGTGAACTACGTTCAGTGCTTACTCCCATGCCATCTTTCATATGTTCAATGAACTCTTTTCTAACAACAAAACATTGCTTATACCCATTTCTGAAGAATGGCTTTGGCACGTATAACAATTTGGCAAAAAAGAGCTTTGTTTTATTTTTTTGGCACTTAGACCCTTATGCATTTCCACGCTTCATTTTATTTCCATCTTTTATTTGGCTCAGTATTCATTGCAGTTTCATATTCTGTCCCATACTATCTTACTGATATATTTCTTTTTTTTACTTTCACTTACCTATGTATAAAGTGTGACAGCAAAGATACTGTCTAAATCGAGTAAGCGTAGGGAGCACTTTATCCCAACATCTATTTTTCTATTTATGATTTCTCAAAAACAGCACTAACAATTTCGATTAAACTTTTCATTTTTAATCCTAATGAAGCATTCTTTAATACGAAGTTGGTATCGAGTAGGTCTGATAGGGCTTTAATGGCAAAATAACTGTTCCTTGTCATCCCTAGTTACAAGAAATAGCTAAATATAAAATATGAAAGAATTTAATAATCAAATAAAAGAGAAATAAAATATATAATTTCCCCAAACAAAAATTTCAATTTCCGATAATATTAGTAGTAATATATGTGTATAATATATCATTGGATAGCTTAGAATGAAAGAAATAATAATATTAAGTGGTTAATAATAATATAATATGGTGGAAGGTCGCTGAAACAAAATATCAGAGGATCAAAAACATTATAATTTATACTTTCAGATTATTTAACAGAGACTATTGGTTTCCACGGTATTGATCACAACTGTCTTAAAAGTAACTCAAAAGTTAAAGAAATAAAAACAATTTTTTAATTTTGTTTTACTATGAAAAACAAACAAACTTTTTAGTAATAAAAAAGAAAGGTGGTAAGTGAAAGTTGTGTGATGCGGTTTTTTTGTTTTTTATATGTTAGCTAAACTGATGTTATCTTGAGCAGTTTAGCTAACATGTACTTGAAAGAATAAATTATGATGGTTTGACCATCTATAAAACAGAACTTGTTGATGTATTATTATTTTCAAAAATAGTATAGCAATATAAACCATAGCTGTTTCAGCATCACAGTAAGTGTTTGTAAGGCCTGATGCTTCCTTGGTAAAATCCATTCATTGTAGCTAGATTATTCACATTTTTCAGTTATAACGAATATATCCTAACTTGATTGGTAATGTGGATATATATTATACACGTAATAAAATTAATTTTTTCACATTCTGGCCAAATTTGAACACCGCTTGACTGAAAAATGGTGAAGTGAGCAGCACTTTTGGCCATTAAAAAAATATGTATTGCTAAAAATTTCAAGTTACAGGCATATGCCAATTCCCTTTCTCCATGCATTACCCTAACAAAAACATGGCAATTAAATAATAATCATTTAAGTGATTAATCAGACATGTAATTTTTTTTTTAAACTAGGACCATATAAATAATTTTGTAAGAAGTCTATGTGATAGTCCCCTGCGTTGAGGCTGCTTCGAAGATTATCACCAATAATAAATGTTTAATATGATCGACTCCCGGCGGAGCCAAATCTTTTCTCTTCAAAAAATAAATTATTTAAAACAAGGTGGTTACCCACATAATGATTAAATTAATATAAAATAATTTAAAAAATTGACGTCCATCAAAAGATGCCCATATTTGGACAAAAATTGTCCATCTCCCGTAAATACTCGCAAAGCTTGCAGGATCTGGGGAGAGGTGTCAGTGAAGAGGAAGGATTTGGCACCGCTAGGAAGCGAGCTCCGTCGTGTAGTGGTTAGCGTACCGCGCATGTCACACAGAAGACCCGGGTTCGACTCCCGGCAGAGCCAAATCTTTTCTCTTCAAAAAATAAATTATTTAAAACAAGGTGGTTACCCACAATAATGATTAAATTAATATAAATGTTTAATGACTTTTAAAATGTTTAGTATGTGTAATCTTGATTAAAATAATGTAATAATCCAAGAGGCAATTTTTATATTTGCCGAACATATGATCTCTACTTTTGGGATAACAATAATACAAGGTGAATGCATGTAAATGTCTAATCTTGGATTAACAACATAAGATAAAAACAGGTTTTGTCAAAATAAAACTTAAGCTTGAATGATGGCAGTGTGGGCTGAATTCTTAACTTTCATTCATAAAAGAAAACAATACATCAGTTAATTGATATAAAGATCTAATCGATATAGCTGCAAGTTTACTACAAGTGCTATTATTGTACTATATAATTTTTAGTAAAAATTTTTTACTATAGAAAGTAAAAATTATAATTTAGAGAAAGAAAATATAAGTAGGGAAAAGGCTCCAAATTTTGACACAAGCTATAGTGTAAAATAAGAGTCATAGAAAACATTTTAATTTTCTATGGAATGCAAACTAAAGCCTATAGGATTACCCTACTTTTAAAATAGTTTTGATTTAAAAATCAAGGTACAAGTGGATACATACCCACAGAAAACATAAAAAATAACAACCCACTTCTAAAGCCATTTCATTAGCACTTTAAAAATGAATTAATTTTGTTTAATTAATAAATATTGAATTACTTGTGGTAATCAATCTTATTAAAAACCAGAATTGTGTTTAAAGTTTTTGGTATTTACAAAATCGATTTTTAATTCTTATTATTTTGATTCAAATTTATCATTGGAACCGCCAAAACCAACATGTCAATTACTGGTTCATTAAAATACTCACAGGTGTAAACTACTGGTAAACTGAGGTTAAACATCAGTATCAATGTGTTCTAAAAAGTACAATTCATAAAGAATTAATCAATTGACTTGATCAGAACCAGTAGTTGACAGATCCTTGGATGTGAATATATCAACCACTAGAACTAGTGTACAACTTCATTTTTAATTTTTTTTCTCTAAACTTAACATTTCCGTTCTCAAAGGAGTATGATTGGTCATCAAGTGATTGACTCTCGAGTGTACAATTGGATTGTCCCGGAAATCAATGCAGTTCATGGTATTAAAATATAAAAATGAAATAAATGATCCAATACATTTTTTATAATTCACCCGAGTTATTAACTTTTATTCACTGTGAATAGAATTTTGAGTCGTTCTTATTAACAAATTGAAAAAGTACAAATTATGGTAGTCTGTTCAGTGATGGTTTTCATGAACAGAACAATACCAATATTGTTGATAATGGCAATACATTCAAATCTTTCAATGGAAAACTAAATAATTTAGACAAATAAGAACCTCATGACAATGGTAGAGAAAATATAAGAAATCTTTATTATAATTAGCTATTAGGAAATAGCTAATTTCCTCTGGAGAAATAAATCCTTCATGAAGGTATGAAAAATCATTCAAAATAGTGCTGAGAAGTCCTCTGAGGGGACTTTTGCAGATTGTAACAGTATTCATTCCATTAGTATCTAATATTAAAAATTCATTCACTAGCGAAGAAAATGAAATGGTGAAAATTACATACCACACGTGTAAAAAATGAGGTTTTTGAAATTACTAGTTTCATTTATGTCAATGATTGAAATTATTTTTTATTTTGGAACAAAAAATAATTATAAATTTGTGAGTTTTTTATTTATACATTGGTATTATAATGTTATTGTATTATAAATCAAATTTAAAGACTTATTACAATTTTTTTTCTGCATCTTAATTGTTTGTTCTAATTAAAGTCAACTTCTGGATTTTTAAAATCTAAAACTACTGGAGCTTTAATATGCATTCATACATTTTTTTTATATTATATTTTTTTTTAAGAATACTTTATTTAATAACTTTTTACGTTTTTTTTGGATTTTCTCAAAAACGGCTCTAACGATTTTGATTAAACTAAGTATGTGATGTATTAATATGCCCGAGATATGACTGTAAAAATTTCATCAAATTTGATCAACCAGAGGGGGGACTTTGCTTAATAAATTTTGTATCATTTTCATGTGTTTTTTATTTATTTACTCAAAAATGACATTAAAGATTTTGATCAAACTGGGTATTTGACGTATGTATATACCAAAGATGTGACAGCCAACATTTCATCAAAATTGGTCAAACGGAGGGGGCACTTTATTTCATAACTTTTTTCCAATTTTTACCTTTTTTGAGATTATCTCAATAACGGCTTTAATGATTTTGATCAAATTCGTCATGTTTAATAAAAATTAGGTGTTCAATAATACCAGGTAAGTTTTATCAGTATTAAAAGTTTCTGAGGGGGCTTAAATGGGGTAGGGGCCTTTTTTGTTTTCCTATAAAGTACCTTTGTTTTAGTTTATATTGAGAAATTAACTGTCTCTCATCACGACTAAAAATAAGAAATGGCTAAATATGATATATGAAGAAACTCAAGTAAACATACAGGAGAAAAAAATAAAAAAATTCCGTCAACTCATAAAACACGTTGAGCTCAAGCATGCGCCGTACGCCTTTAATGACAAACCAATGCGTTATAATTAAAGATGTTCTGTTCATTTAATGAAAATTATTTGTTTCATAGGAACTAAATGAAATATGCAACAAGTACATAGAGAATTATAAAATCAGACGACTTGGAGTATTATGCTTGCATTGCCGAATTATCACAAGTAAAAACTTTTATTTAATAATAAAATTTTGTTTGTTTTTTTTGTTTTGTTTTTTTGAGCAAATGAAAACAAAAATAAGAAATGAAAGTGGAAAAATGTATAACTTTGAGAAGTGGCAATTAACAAAACATATTAATTTCTAATCTAAGTAAGTTGGTAAGTGAAAGTTGTGTGTTGCGCGCACACACCAGATTTTTAGGATAGGGTGATAGAGAATCAAATTCTGCACATCATGAAAGTTAAAAAAATAAAATGAAGTTTTTCAGAATTTTAACGTGAAAACCGGGTAGATTTGAAGATTTGACAACAACGCACAAGATCTAGTGCCATCTCCAAGTGGAATGGACTATAGAAGAATATAATTAAACAAACAATAATGGGTAGGAACAACATTGGAGTGGTAAATTAAAACAATTAAATACTATTAAGATAAAAACTTTTAATGGGTTGAAAAAAGAAAATTATTTTTTTACAGATTCACAACTTTAACAAAAATTTATTTTAAAACATGTTTCTTATAATTATACATAGGTTATATGTATGTATACTTCAGCGACTTAAAACAGGCCACTTCAATAATACTGCCAAATTTTAAATAAATCACAATATATAAATGACTAAAATAATATTTACAACAATCAGCACATTTTATTTACATATATGTTCAGCTCATTACGTCCGACATATTGTTTTCTAGTGTCTCAGAGGCTAAGTAATCTATATTTACAAAACAAAAAAGAAAAGAAAAGTATAGAATAAATAGAGATTATTGATACAATACAGTTTCTTAAAAAACTAAGAAGAGAGATTAAACAGGGTAATAAAGGGGATCAATAAAACTTAGGTATAGTTAAAATGATCTAACCAATAGACATAGTAAATATACATTTGTATTATTTCCAAACAACAATATTAACATGGTTATAAATTCATAACTTTCCAAATAAATTCCATACTGAATTCAAGAATAAAACAAAATATATTTCAACCCTATACAATAATTTTCATCGACTATGAAAATAACTTTTTTAAAATCTGTACACTGCAGTCAAAACGTTTTTCGACTGCCGAAATCAGTCTCTTTTTACAGCATTTCAATTTCTGTAAAATTTTCAACTAAAAGAACAATGGTGATTTTCAGAACACCATACACAGAATATAATTTAAACACTAGTATAAAAAGGCACGTTCATATAAGTCCCCGTTTTTTCTTGTAGTCCTCAAGATTCAGTGATCGCCGAGGTCCAGTATCTTTCATCATTGTCACTACTTTTGGTGCTAGGCTCACGGGGGCATCTGTTGATAGATTCATTCATTACAAAGTCATATACTATTTGTAATTATGAAAATTTAAAGATACTTTTTAATGTATCCTTCAAAATCCAACTTAGTTTATTATAAATAAGCTAATTATGTAGCTATTGATACATAAATAATGTACTAGCTATTAATACATAAGTGAATGAACTGAGAATGTCAGAAAAAAAAAAAAAAATAAGACTAAGTTATATAAGGTAAGGATAAATTTATTCTCAACAAAAAGGGAAAAAATGGTATGATGACTACTTGCTCATTGCTAAAATATAAGCTTTAACAGAAATAAAAATCAAATACTTATAAAAATTTATAATTTTCTTTTAAAATTTATGGTTAAAAAAAATTAAAGAATATTTTAATGCTTATGTGCAGTCTCCAATAAAAATAATGAGGTAAACAAAAATAAAAAAATATCTAAACCTACCGCTCCATTACATGCACTGTATCTGACTGATACATAGTCAGGCAGCCTTCATCACTGCTTAACATGTGGAGCTGGATCTTGTCCCCCCACCTACTATTTCTCACACTTGCATTGCTCTACACTTCAGTTGATCATTGGGGCCAAACTGTGAAATTGGGGATATCCTCTTTAATTTTTAGTATCCTTACAGATGGAGTGTCAATGAAGAAAGTGAAGCTATGGAACAAAAAATTGGTGTGGACAAGGTAGACAAAATGTTTTCAGCATAAAACATCCAGAGGCATAGGGGAAGATAGCTAAAGGTGGTAATTTCTACCAATCAAAATTTTGCAGGGATCAACAGCCAATTCTTAAACCTGGGCAATGGGCAAAACCTGCTACCACGCGAGTTTTTCTTCTTTAACTGGGGAAGATATTCAAAAGAGGTCAGTTGGTTATATGACTGCAGCTCACGAATTTGTCATGCAACATGGTCTTACAACGAGAAATTCTTTTTCAAGTGTTCCATCACGGGGCATGTGCAATGGAGCGTTAAATTTCGATGAAATGAAAATCTTGCATGTAAAAAATCCAGTTTAATAAAATTTTGAGAAACAGAGGAGCCATAAAACTAGGTAAATGAGAAAGAAGTTCCATGAAATTATATATTGCATAGATTAAAGCAGCTGATTTAGATAAGGTATGAATGAATATGTTATGCCTTGCGCAGACCTCATTACCTCATATATGAAGGGTCCCACAGGTGGTGGATATTGGGATGGTTGGTGGAAATTCCTCCCAAGTCCGATGGACTCGCTGACCAAAAAATAAAAGCGGCCTCCCAGGCTTGCAGGAGGGTGTGGCATAGGATTTAACGCCCTCTTTAGGTAACCAAAACACCACAAATAGTAATGGATTCTCATAAGATAAAACACTCATTATCCGGAGGTTAACTAGTCCCCTGTTCAGGTCTCCAGATGGGGACTGCTTTAGGGGAATCATGGCAGAAGTTGAAATTAAGAGATTAAGTATTAGGGACGTGGAACGTCAGAAGTATGAATACAGCGGGTGGGTTAAAATCGGTCTTGAATAAGGTAAAAGGGTACAGTTTAGATATCGTGGCGCTGCAAGAGGCCAGTAGAAAGCTCGTTAATAGAAGGAAAATACACTATTTGGTATAGAGAAGGCGAAAATTATTGTTTAGGCATGGGTTTACGATTAGAAATATGTTACAATCTGCTTTGAGGGGCATTCAATTTTTTGAGGATTTACTTATTTTACATAATCCCAACAACAGGCATATGCCAAATTACAGGTGGTAATGTTAACAACTTAGTGGTTACATAGTAAATAATAAAGAAAAGAGAAAAAACAAAACGACAAAAGAAAAGAAAAGTCTAAGCTCTGAACCTATTATTCAAATTCCTTCAAGAAAATATCCCTTATTCATGGAAATATCATGGGTTATTTCATTCATATACAAATTAGAGTTATCAAGACCTCCCTGGGCTAGCTTAACTAAGTGACAATCGACAAAATGGTACATCTTTCTTCCAGTTTGTGGGCTACATCGAATTCCTTCATTAAGTAATTATAGGAAACTTCCCAACCCAGATAAAAACCATGTTTTTTATAGAATAAAAATCTTAAGAATCATTTTTCTAACAAATAGGATAATATAAGAGGATAGGATAATGGTGGCTGTATTTCAGGGGCTGTGGTTTAAAATCGCATTAATCAACATACATTCTCCGACCGAAGACAGCGATGACAAAGCTAAATCGGAATTTTACAATAAACTAGAGTGAGTCAACGATAAAATGCTGCAAACCTGCATGAAGATAATCATAGGAGACCGAAACACAAAGGTAGGGGGAGAAGAAGTATACCATCCGACTATTGGTAAAGAATGTTTACACAAAATCAGTAATGATAACGGAATCTGATTGATTAACTTTGCTATTTCAAAAAACTTAATAGTCAAAAGTACAACATTTAAATATAAATATATTCATAAATACATTTGGGCATCACCAGATTTGCAAACACAAAATCAAATTGATCAAGTTTTGGTACAGCATAGATGGCAATATCGTATTATTACTATTAGGTCATATCACAGGGCAGAATGCGGGTCGGATCACGAACTATTCTTTAAGTTAGGCAAAAACTTTCCACAAAAAAAAATCCAAGAAAATTGGATCTCGTACCGAATATATTAATCTAGAAAAGCCTAAAATTCCGATGATTAGAAAACAATTTGAAATAGAAGTCAAGAATAAGTTTGAAGTATAAGAACCATATATCGAGAATGGTGAAGACATTAATCATTTGTGGGTAAGGATTAGGAATAATATTAAAAAGGTCAGTTATTTGTGTCTGGTAAAATAGGAAAATAAAAAGATCAAACCGTGGTTCAATGAAGATTGTTCAAACTAGTGTGAGAAAATAAAAGTTGCTAAACTCAAAGTTCTAAATAATCATAGCGAAGCCAATCGTGCCTACTTCCAAGGCTTAAAGAACGATACGACCAAATTGCTAAAGAACAAGAAACGAGACTATCTCAAAAACAAAATAATATAAATAGAAAATAACGTTTAAGATATGTATAAAGGCCTAAATACATCACATAAATGTTTAGGACCAGTTATGACTGGCATTAGGGATAAAAATATCATCGCGGGTCTGGTGCTGTATTTGTGTCAGTATGAAGCACATAATATATTTCAGAAAGCACAGGAATGAAAACAAAATAGTATGAAAGTTATTTAATTCGAGCCTAATCATAGCTCAAAGGGAAGAAGCTCACTATTAGCGGTAAAAATTATAAAATCCAAAATTAGAGGGGTAGGTAGGTGCAGAGTAATTAATCCATGTTCAAAAATTAGGTATAACCAGGGCTCACCCCTGTTTTACCCTGACTTTAGTTATCTTACCTCGAAGACTAACTAAGTGGACGGGAATGGACTAGGAAGCATGGCAATGAAATCAAAATAGTGTGAAAGTAATGTAATTCGAGTGTTGAAAACTGGAAGTCAAAATTTTTCATGATGACAATACTTTCCCTTACTATATCTATCATTTACAGGTAATTGCAAGTAAAAACTAATTAAATTCGAGACTAATCCAGAGCTGGTAGGGAAGATTCTTATTATTAGAGAAAAAAATTGGAAACATTTTTAAAAATAGTTATAAAGATTTACCAGAAGTGGAATAGGAGGCAGTCTAAAAATTGGTAGTTAAATCAAAAGTGTAAAAATGGGTAATTAAATGGAAATATTAAAAATTAAAAAAAAAATTAAAATCGAGCGGAATCACGGCTATAGGGGTAGAAGCTAACTATCGGTGATGGAAATTGGATAAGGCAAAAAATAGGGGGGTAGGTGCGGGGCCCACTTCCGGTCTCCCAACCGCTCCTACCCTAGGCTAGACAGTAATATCGTACTTAGAAAGCATACAAATTGCACGGGAACGGACTAGGAGGCAGTCTAAAATAAAACAAAAAACAAACAATACTATGTGATATTCAAAATATTACAACAGACAAAGGAAAGGCTTGTGCATAATTGTTAAAAGGCTCTCGGTCTCATGAATTTCAGGTTTCCACATGATTGTCAGTGGAAAATCCATTTTCAATACACTGCATACGTGAAGCACTAGGGAAAAAAAATCCCAGAATTGTGGAAAAACAATTTATGACTTTTACATCAAAATAATGCACCTGCTCACAGATTGTTGCTGGCTTGTGATTTGTTAGCCAAAAAAGAAATCTTTTATCGTTCACAGTGGGTATCCCCTGTTCCTCCCTGTCTACAAAATGAAAAAAAATTGAAATTTTAGTCATGAATAACCTATCATAGGATTGAGGAGATAAAAACCACACTAATGGAAGAGCTCTAGGCCATATAAAAAAACGCATATAAAATGTACTTTCAGAATTGGAAAAAATACTACATCTGAAGAGTATTATTTTAAACGGTAAAAAATAGATATTGATGAATAAATAAATGTGTTTGTAAATAACAAGTCACTTTTTTTTTAAACATAACTTAAATATTAACAATGTCTTTCTTCTGTAACACTTTCAAACAAATACAAAACAACTTATCATACTAAAATAGGAGAAATTACTTACTTTGTAAAGGAACTTCTAGATCAATCTTTATATCAAAATCGTGAGCAGAAAATAAATCATCCGTTTTGACTCCTGATTTATCTTTTTGAGAATTGTCATTATCACTATTGCGTTGAGATTTTTTGTCTGGTCGATCAGGCTGGTTAGAAATAAAATGTTATATTAGTGAATTGTAAAACATGAATAATGTTAATTTACAGTAAGAGCAGCAGTAAGAATTATTCACCACTGTTGGCGGAGGAGGTAAGTCTTCTTCTTCTTTACTAAATGTCATTCGAGGTTTGGTGCTACGTCTAGTGAATGGGTCGTCCGCTTTCTTTCCTTTATTAGCTTTCACCTCTTCCTGTAATTTTTTGAGGTGTGAAATATATTTGTTAACAATATATATACACATCAACTATTAATCATTAACTAATATTTAAAATGATACTAAATTTATTATAAAAATGCATTGAATATCAAAGATAAACAACATATTAATGATTGATGATAATCAGTTATATATAAAAATTTAAACAAAAATATATTACGTTTTTTGTCTAAATGATTACATAGTTATAATTAGAAACTTCTAACATTCTATGAAAACTTAAATAAGCATTACCATGATTGCTTTCTCAGCTTCTTCAACGTTTCTTTTCCTATTTCTATTATTAATATATGAAATACTCGAAATAGTGGATGTCCTTAATTTATCTAGCTCATTTGCTCTTTCTTCTAGTTCTACTAGTTTCTGTGAAATTCTACGCACTTCTTCGTCATCACCCCTGAAATAAATATGTTTATATTATTAAAAAAGAGGTTAAGTGAATCATTTAACGTTTATAGAAATTAAGATCCATCAAATGACCCCCTGCCCATAACAGCAAGGACATATTTTAATATATCTTACTTAAAAAAAGCCGAAGAAAGATCTGTAGGTCCTCAAACATTCTTTGATTATAGCCCTCTTAACCCTTTAACTGCGGAGGTAGCGGGGCATGAGATGGTCCGCCGGTGTGCGTTAGTAGGCACACCAAGCGGTCCCGCTGTGCGGAGACTTTTACTGCATTCAAGCTCTCGCATCTTACATCTTTTGTGAGCTTAATTAATTCTAAAAAAACTTTTCCATCCTCACTTTCCGATTCGGCCTGTGGACCGGCACTGGTGTAGTTAAAAACTTTTTTTTTCCTTACTTTTAATACCTTTTATCATTTAAAATTTTTCTTTTGTGTGGTAAATCTCAAAGCATGAGACAACACATCTTCCTCAGTATTTAATCTTTTTGCCATCACAACTCACAATTTCAGTATATAAGTTAAGGCCACAGGAGATGCAAATGAACTGGATATTAGACATACGCAGGTGTGAATTTTAGTTATGTTATTCACAGAAGCAACCGTGCATCAAGGCAAGATTAGTAATGAAAAGAATAATCAAACGTCATCCAGCGGTACGGGTAAACATTATAGATTCCAAAAAACGTCGAGAGAAAGCGCTAGTTACCTCACGGAAAAAGGGTGGCTAATATGTCAGCCAACAGCACCCGGGGACCAGCGCCATGCCGGCTGATACATTAGCCTACAGCACACGGGGACCAGCGCGCGGCTGGCTTATATATCAGCCACCAGCACTTAAAGGGTTAAGAGAAAATATAAGCCCTCAAAAATCCCCAATTGTAACAAAGACCTAGTTATGCAAACAAACAATGAAAAACCATATAGTTAACATTCGTAGCCTTTGAAGAAATTTGAGTGATAGGATCAACTTCGTGATAAACATATTAATTTTTATCTGAATAGAAAAAATTGGCCATGGCTGGGAATCGAACCCGGTTGCAGCATTCTTCATCATTAAGCTAACTATAGGTCCTATTTATATTAAGATTTTCCAATAGCAGGAAGGAGACTAATCACTAATATAGAAAAAAACGGCCTCAAATAGTCTCAAAAATTACATATATATACAAGCCAAATTTTCGCCCATTCGGGCATCATCAGGGCATCAGAATTGAATATATATATATATAAAATATTTCACATATAAATGAAAAGTTAAAATTCTTATAAAAACAACTATCCTGAAACAATCTGTGTAAGAAAGAACACTTCATCAATTCAAGTTGATGAAGTGTTCTTACACAGATTGTTTCAGGATAGTTGTTTTTATAAGAATTTTAACTTTTCATTTATATGTGAAATATTTTATATATATATATTCAATTCTGATGCCCTGATGATGCCCGAATGAGCGAAAATTTGGCTTGTATATGTATGAAAATATATATATGTAATTTTTGAGACTATTTGAGGCCGTTTTTTTCTATATAGGTCCTATCCCAGCCATTTTCTCTCCCATGAATCCAGCCACCAGATCTGGCCATCAATATTAATTTATAAAAATAATAATTTATAAATATTTAGATGGTTAAAAAGATCTGGGAACAAGAAAAGATACCCGAAGAGTGGAAAGAATCTATTCTCATTCCGATTCACAAAAAGGGATCAAAAACGGATTGAAATAACTATCGCGGAATCTCACTCCTTCCGGTTTGCTATAAAATATTTACGTTAATCCTAACTAGTCGAATCACTGAATACGCCGAGGAAATTATCGGAGAATATCAATGTGGTTTCAGGCAAAACTGATCAACCATAGACCAAATATTCTCACTCCGCCAAATATTAGAGAATAAATTAGAATATAACGGAATCGTTCATCAGCTTTTTATCGATTTCCAAAAGGCATATGACTATTAACCGCCAAAAGTTGTATAACATTGTGGTCGAGCAGGGAATACCAAAAAAATTAGTAAAAATGTGTATGACTGAAACGTTCAATAAAGTTAGAATCGGTAATTATTTTTCTGAGAAGTTCGAGGTCCGCTCTGGTTTGAAACAAGGAGATTCTCTCTCACCTGTTTTATTTAATTTAGCGAATATACCCGTGCTCGGATATGCCGAAGATTTGGTATTGCTTGGGGAGGACGTGGAAACCATAGAAATGAACACAAAAACGTTGATGAAAGCCGGAAAAGAACTTGGACTAGAAGTAAATACGGATAAGACAAAATATATGGTTAGTCGTAGAAGTGGTGAGGATTTCGCTGATATCAATGTAGGGGGGAACACGTTTGAACACGTAGAGAAATTTAGATATATACGGGCGATGGTAACTAGAAAAAACGAAATCGATGAGGAAATTAAGGCTAGATTAAAAGCCGGTAATGTTTGCTTACTTTTCAGTCGCGAAATTAGCTCACGCCTTCTGTCCCGAAACTTAAAAATTAGGATTTACAAAACTATTATTCTTCCGACGGTCCTTTACGGATGCGAAACTTGGCCGCTGACATTGAGGGATGAGCAACGGCTTAGAGTTTTTGAAAATAAAGTATTGCGCAGAATATTCGGACCGAGGAGGGATGAACTAACCGGAGAATTTAGACGCTTACATAACGCCGAACTGAGCGAGCTTTACCCAGTAAATATAATTGACGTGATTGCAGCAAGACGTATAAAATGGGCGTGTGAAATTGCGAAACTTGGCTGTGAACGAATTCCGAAAAGATTAATAAGCGCGGTGCCAAATGGGAAACGTCCGAGGGGCAGGCCGAGACGGAGGTGGGAGGATTGCGTTAGGGCGGATCTATCGAAGTTGGGTCTGGAAGACGGTCGATGGATCGAGGTGTGCAGGGAGCGAGTGGTGGTGTCGGCATCGAACCTTCGGGTTCGTTAAGCCTTTATTATTATTATTATTATTATTATAAATATTTAGAAGAACAGCTCTAATGATGGTTCAGAAACTAGAGCGCCAGCTAAAATTGAATTAACACGTTGAGCGCCAGGGAAAAGATGATGTACTTTTGCCTGGGGCCAAAGCAATTTTTCCTAATTTATAACTTTAATATGATTAGAATGATACAAAAATTGCAAAAGAAATAAATAAAAAGTTTAATTTTGGCAATTAAACAATAATTTTGTGAGCGGTACGTATGTACCGCCCGGCCCCAGGGTAAAGCCCGCTACCTATAGGAGTACGGGGGCTGCCCGGTTATGACCGCGACGTCTACCCTTGTCCCCTTAAAATATGTTATTTTAATAAATAAGATATTTTGTTTTGTAAAAAAATAAATAAAATTAATTTATTTTATTTATTTATTTATTTATACCCCCCCCAAAAAAAAAAAAAAAAAAAACATTTGGGCCAATTGCATTGGCGAATTGTTCGGGGCCGGAGCGGTCCAATATGCCTTGAAATCACGCTCGGCAGGCGGTCCCCTGGCCCAGAACAATCTTTTAGATGGCGGGAGCGGGCGGTACCTGGGGACCGCCTCGGCCCCAGCCAATAGTCCAACAGCGGTACGATCGTACCGCTTGGCGCTCAACGTGTTAAGAAGATGGCATGAATAAAAGTTGCATTATAAGGGTGTACCTAGAGCATTCATTTAAATTTTTTTGGTTAATAAGAGCAAGGCCAAAAAAAGAGGAAGCAAGTACTCCATTAAATTATTCATATTTCATTAAAAACCAGAAAAATATCTTATCCCAAAGAAGACAGATTGACTGGTAATTATAAACTCTTGCTAGAGAACGGAATGGTCACAACAGGCTATGGTATGCTTCTTTGAAAATGAGCTCAGCAGCCTAAGGACATAGACTAAGGTGGGCTGATAAGAGGTACTGGATATAATTCAGGGTCATGATACCCAACCACCCTACAGCAAAACCTCATTCAAGATTTTTTAATGTAGGGCAATTTCGAGGGGCGATGGTTTGAATCCTGGTGATGTTTATTTCATAGCATGTCCACAGAATAAATCTTGACTTTCCATCCTGATCAAAACTTGTTATCAATTTTTTTTATCTGAAGAACAACCTCTCCCTATATGATACAACTGGCTCAACCTTGACAATTTAGGTTGAAAAAAAAAGAAGCTACTAAATGTTATAAGTCTCCTAATCATCCACACAAGGCAGCAACACAAGAAAAGTGCCAAATAGTGAGGGATTATTGAGAACGTAAAGTATTTTTAACAAAAAATACAAAAAAAATGTAATTGAAATTCTATTGTATTTAAAAGTAAAGAAATTATGAATATATAACTTACTTGGATTGTGCCATATCACGATCCTTCATCAATTCTGTTTTCTTCATTGCATAATTATAAGGATTAGTTTTAAATCTTGCTTTTTCATTGATAATCTAAAAATAAATCGATTCCTTATTAAATATCAGTTAAGTGAGTATATTTAAATGTCAAGAATATCGCCTGTTGAGAACCATGGTGTAAGTCTGAAAACATCATACCGGAGAAAACAACATTCCAAATTTCAACAAAACTTGAAACTAAATCAACACGGCAACAGCTTCCATTGTAACTTTGTTTGCTTTTTTCCTTTAAGTGTTAGCCTGTTTCCTAGATATAACAAGGGTAATGGTATAAAATAAAATTTTTTTTTTTTTTTTATATTAATCTAATCTTAATTTGTGGGTGACCACCATCCACACGTGTAACGCGGGAGACCTGGGTTCGACTCCGGCGGAGCCAAATCTTTTCTCTTCAAAAAATAAATTTTTTTTTTTTTTAGTTTTAACATGCGGTTATTTTGTTCCCCTTTCTCATAGCGAATATGAGTCAGGCAAAACATTGAAGTAACTTTTCGCCACTTCCACACATAAAACATGAGTGATTCTAGCGTCATTTGGTTGTCTTAACTCGAAAATCGATATTTTGTAGTTTCACCACTATTATTCTCAACAAGCGATATACACTTTCTCTGATATTTACAATTTCACTAAGGCAGGACATTTATATACTAACATTATAAAAGTAAACAATCGTCAACAACATATTACATTAGGGTCATTTCAAAATTTTGGTCACATTTATGTCACAGAACAATAATTGGGCCAAATCACAGTTGAATCCATTTTGATAATTTTTTCCTGAAATCTATCTGTTTGAAAGCTTACTTATCATTAAACATTAATTGTGATTTGTAATTTACGGCCCAGGAAAAAAAAATGCAAAATATTGATTTCTCACTCCCTAGTGATGTCACAACCCAGAGGTACTCCACAAGTTAGCTGAATATTGTGAAACTTCTGGGTGTAAGTCCATAAATCTAGGGTTTTTTAGAAAGGTTATTATGTCTAAGTCCAATATTCAACTGATGAATAAAAATTAATTAATTCAATTCACCTAATTAGTTCATTTCATGAATGTCACTGGTGTTGATCCTCACTCCCTAGAAATTTTTTATAAGTTCCGCTAAACTGGAGGAACAGGGAAATTTTGTTTTTCCAACCTATACGATAACACTGCTTCAACATGGATGACACATGATTTTTCCCGCTAAGAACAATCCCGAGACTAGGAAGTTAATTTGTGTTCAAGTTTTGAAACTCATAGGGTATTTTTATTCATCCTCACTCCCTAGTGAATAAGTTTTCCAATAAAGGTAAGTGGATTTTAATCATCCTTTTCACATTGATTGTAGTTTGATGGTAATTTGTGGAAAATATTTTTGAATAGCTTACTTACTTACTCTACTAACCGCCTGTGCCATTTAATGGTGGAAACCTCACTCCCTAGTCTCTCACTCCCTAGAAAATCTTAAAATCTAGGGATCTAGGGAGTGAGGTTAACATCTAGTGATTGAGTGTTTTCAAGTTTTTACAATAAATTTATAATACAAAAAGTCTATCACTGTGCATTATTACTTTCCTTGCTCAAAAAAGAAGCACAGCGAGGAGCAATTGCACAGAATGAAAAAGGTAAATGCTCAGGTCCGTCAAGATGTTATAAATTTTCTTGAGGATGACGAACATTCAAAATTGTGTCCAGGACAAAAGGAATGTATCACAAGAAATTAAGAAACAAAAAAGGATTTTATCAGGGTCCCTAAAAAAACTTCATGCTCTCTTCAGTAAGCAGGTAGATTACAATATAAGCTATACCACATTCACAAAATTAAAACCTTTCTGGGTCCTAGCGCTTAAAAGTTTGTGTAATATTTTATATTTTGATATTTTCTAACTGCTTCTTATTTTCTTAAAATAAAAATGTTAAAATAAAAAACTTTTCTCACTTCCTAGACACCTACCTCACTCCCTGGAATTATATTTTTTTTCAATATGGCGTATGTATGGTTTGACTGGTAATTATGTATGCTCAAATCAGTGACTTGCTCAGACAACCTTAAAGATTGATAAGGAGCAAAAAAACACACATATTATTCTTTTTTTTTTTTTTGTTTAATTTGATGCCTGAATGTGACCGAAATTTTGAAATTACCCATTAACAAATATGTTAGCTTTTTCATTGTATTTCACATGGTGACGAAAACTTATAAACTATTAAATTACCTTCTCAATATCTTCTTCTTTGAATTCATATATCATAGCTTCCTTGATATCCTTCATTTTCGACTCAACATTGTCAAGAGTTGGTAGCTGAATATTGCTTGTACTTAGTGTATCCTTCCATTTTAAAAATTCAGGCTCCGTGAACTCCTGGTTAGAAATAAACTCCAGACGAAAGACACGTTCCTGATTTCCATGTCTGATAACAATATGATCATTAAAAATGGATAAGACCATAGTGTTACATTGATCTTTTATAAATCAAATTAATTTAACACCTTAATTTTAATCCTTTATTGGTCCTAGTATTTCCAAGCTGATAGATCTTTGCAGTTTCTACAACTCCACTGATTTCAGCTACCTAAATTATAAAGAAAAATGTAAAACAATGTTTCATTTAAACATATTTTTACATCGCATACATTGTATACATTGCATCATATATAGTGGTAAAATTGGATTTTATTAAAATAAACCTTACCCTATATACAGGTTTTCCATTATGGTTCCCGATTCCAATCCTGACGAAACAACCAGTCACAACTCTTGTAAAAAAAGGAAGGTGAACGAACCTATGTACAATAAATTGGATTTTGTGGACAAGAAAAAAAATACAGCTATATACAGAACTGAGTTTCTAGATATACCTTTCCATTTTGTGTCTCGACAGCCTGATTTTGTTTAATTCTTCTTTAGTCCCAATATATTCGACCTTTTTCTGTTTTGCCTTTGAACTAGCCACAGACCTAAATAGATTAAACAATTAATAGAGAGGTAAGAAAAAAAGTAAGAACTGAAGAAACTAATAAATTCTGCATGAACATAATCATATAAACATAGTAAGAGATTCTTATTTCACAAATATCTGAAAACTAAAAATTTTGAACATTCAATAATTTTAACAATACAATACAGAACGACCTCAGCTTCCTGAAACAATAGTGTTGTGTTTACTTTCTCACAACTAATTAGTTTATCCTAAAGTATCTAGCCCAAACTAATTTGTCCTAGGCCAAACTTATTTATCCTGATACACATAGGACAAACCATTTAGGCCTAGAACAAACTAGTTTGGCCGAAATCGGGTTTAGCTAGAAACATACATAAATAATTTTCAAAAACAGATGTAACAATATTATGAATTCAGAATAGCTCACCTAGCATCAGAATCAGAATCTGAAGAGCTTCTACTAGGTGATGAGGAACGTTTACTAGGTTTACCATCGTCACTGTCACTTCCTGAGTCATCACTATAAATATCACTAGCTTTTAACTTAGTTTTAGCTCCACTGACACTCTCATCTGAGTCTTCACCATCTTTACCAGCTACTTCTTCTTCTTCTTCACGTTTCTTTTCTTCAGCCGCTTTTTGCTGCTTTTCTTTCTCCTCTAAACAACAGAATAAAAAACATAAATTTGAGTTATTTTGCTTAAATAACCTATTTTAAATTATATTATATATTATATCATATTTTATATAAATATATAAAATATATTATAATTAAATTTTTATGGCAATAAAGCCTTTAATGAGCTATGATATATTTGGCTTCCTAAAGCCCAATGACACTATCTGCATTGAATGCAATAAAATTATTATTATATTTTAAATATATTTATCAATCCCTCTTTTGAGAATTTTCCAATAATCAAAACAATATCACAACATATTTTCTGATTGCAGCAGTAAGTCGATTGAAAAAATAATCAAAGTAGATATTATTTAATAATAGATTTAAAATGCATTGTAGTTATATATCACTTTTTTTTGTTAAGTACTAAAATCGATATGATTTAAAGTACCATTTAAATTTATTCAAATTTCCTATGATGGTTGCTAATCATTTTAAATTTGATTGTCCACCTAGCAACTTTAACAAATAAATTTAATCTTCTGTAAATTTATTTGTTTTTAAATATAAGTTACGAGCAGTCCCAGCCGGCCATGCGTTGCTGTGGGTCAGTAGCTATGATGCGAATAATTAATTATATCTTAATCTTTTTAATACAGTCAAATCAAAGTTCACTGATAAAGATAAAAACGTTTCAGCTAATCTAAAAACCAATGGGATTTAAAATAGAACTTTACTATGCCAAATTTAAAATTGTTTGGTAAAGAATTTAGAAGGGTTAAAGTTTTTATTTTTTACATCTCATATTTGACTATAGTAAGTATTAATGATCCATTCATTTAGCACTTACTGGATTATTTTAGCAGAGGTGAGATTAAATATAAATAACACATATGTAAAAGGAACTAATAAAGAATATAATTGGAATGAGGTTTAGTACAATCACAATAAACAGTAAGCAAAAATGTACCAAATTAATCTTTTGCCATGATAAGCATTAATTAAATTCAGAATATAACACAAGATGATACGAGATATCGTCTCAGTAGGTTCTATCTGAAACAGGTTATGAAAAGCGAGCAATCTCAAACCATGCTGCATATTCTTACAATACTACTTATCATAAAATTTAATTTTATGAATAAGAGAGATAACATTAATTTATAACTTTTTTATAATAGTAATTTACATTTTATTTTTTATCATTAGAATTCACAATTTATATTTGTTGTACCTAGTGCTAATAGGTGCACAATAATTTTGGATAACTTGTCTTTTGCTAAAACGAATAGATTCCATCTTTTTCCCACACGTGAAAAGGCGACACATACGAAATAGGATTTGTCAACAAATCTTGGTGCCAAAAAAAAAAAAAAAAAAAAAAATAAAAAAAGAAAAAGGCGACACATAATAGCCAAATAAAAAATAGATTTGGCTACTGGATGCTTACCCTCCCTAAATATCAAAAGAAAATTAAGTGTCAATAAATCAACTTACACTGCCATCTTTTGGAAATTTATAGAACTTGCAAATAATCAACACTCAATTGTAGTATCATAAGCATTTAATGTGTAATAAAAAAAATATTGAGGGCAATAATCAAGATAAAAACTTTCCTATCTTTAAAGTTGGACAAAACTACACACAATGAGCCAAATTTTAGAGATTGGTTGAGTAGTTTCTGATTTTACTCCCGACAAACATCGGGACACAAGATTTTCATATATATAAAGATTTCATACATATAAGTCCTACTGACATGATTAAATGGGTTAAATAATTGAATTATAAATACAAAAGGTACAAATAAATTAATAATATAGGAATCGGAGTATCCATAAAATTCTTTTACCACTTTGGTATTTCAAGAAACAATTGATTAAAAAACAATAAACAAAGGATAATTTTTAAATAATTCAATCAAGGAAAAAGAACAAATTATATTATAACACAAAATTGGTTACATAAATACATGATTTTGATATCAGAACAGGTGGTGGTGACTGGATCAAACCTAACCTATTAATGTAAGCAGTGAATGAATTCCCCTCCTAAATTGTTGATACAGCCGAACTGAAGATTGGGAACTGAACTGTGGGTATCTGGTAAGGCATGATCAAAATATTTTGTTGTTTACTGACCCTGGCTGCCATATTGGAGCGCCTAATCCAATGTAATTCCATTATTTGTTTTTGAAGGAAAGTTTTGTTATTAACATTATATTTTAAAATGTCTCTTCAAAAATAACTTTATATTGAATAAAATACTAATAATAAAATCATAAGTTTTTTTTTTTTTTTCAAGACTGAATCCTATGACAAGGATAAAACATACAACTGAAAACTTAGGAACAATTAAAAATAAATTTTACAATAAATACTGATCTAACCAAGAGGATATTTATTTAACTCGGTGCTGGTCGCGTCCCTCCGTGAGACACCGTTGGTCGCGCGTGAGCAATTCGCTCATGCACCCGTTTTTTTTTTCTCTAAAAAACGTTTTATAAACGTATTATATTAGCGCGACAATTTTTTTCTTCAAAAACAATTTCTTAAATTGTTTTAATATACAAATGACAAACAAAAAAATTTCAGAATTAAAAAGAAATAAGAGAAGTACACAAGATGTTAGGCAAGTGTGAGCGAAATGCTCACGACGCGACCAACAGCGGGTTAAATGTATAAAAAAGTCAGCAAACTATATTAATCAACTTAGTATTATACAGCAATAAAATATCTTTCAATAACAGAAACAAGACCCGAGCAATGTTAGATGAGCACAAATTAAATAAAACTGCTAACTAAAAAGCATGCATTACTCTAAATGATGAAAAAATGTAAATATAAAAAAACTTATTCAAATAATAACTATTCTATTCATTGTAAATAATAAAAAGTTACGATGGCATAAAATCATTTTTTTTAAACAGGAACGATTAATTTTTTAAAAGTCAAATTTAACTAACAATGATTTAAATTACAAGTGACAAAAAATGTTACATTATATTTTTGAGTATTTTAAAGTATGTTCATTACTCAACAAACAATAAAATAAAAAATCAAATGACACATTACACACAAAATTAAAGAATAATGTCAGCTGTTACTATCCTTTACTTGGTTCAATTTACAGATCAGAATCAGCCTACACAGACAAAGAAAAGGCAAAACAGGAAATTCAATAATAAATTAATAATTAATCAAAATTTTAAGCTTACGTTCATGAAAATTAGTCAGTATTAACATTATTTCAATTTGATTACAGTAACTACTGAGTTTACTATACGCAAAACCTATTTAGCACACAAGAAAAACAAAATCACTATCACACTAAATCACATGTTATATTTATTTAAATTAAGAAGGTTAAAATCCTTAAACACAATTGTTTTAATTTAGAGCTTCCTTTGTTAAAAAATACTTTTTAAAAATAAAATTTGATTTTCAATTTTATTCAAATTTTAAAGAAAAATGGTTACTTTTTTCTTAAAACGATTATGTTAATGAAAAAGTTATTTTGAACATTATGAAGTTACTAATAAAACATATGGTTGAGGTATATTCATTGTTGGCCCTTTTAAAATATTTAAACTTATTTCTGAAAAAAATAAAAAAAGGGTTTATATTTGTCAACCATATATAAAAATCATGATGATATTGGCAAGAAATCATGCCAATAAAGAATAAAGATTAAATAAAAAAAAGAATGAGTAGTAATCCCAAATTACTTCATACAATATTTGACAAATCAATTGTAAAATTTATCCAAAAAAGAAAAAAAAGAAATTGAACTGCTTTAACAATAGTTATCGGCTAATCTATATTGTTTTGTTTTCCCACTTTTTAGCAGTTCCTCAAAATTGCATCACTTTATTGCAAATATTCAACATATCACATTACTAGTAACATGAGTATCTCCTTATATTTCATTAATTTATAGTTTTTTTCAAAGTACTTTCAGAATATAGGAAATGTGTTAAAAAATTATAAATAAAAAATGAAATAAAAAAAAATAATGATTTTAACAGTTTTTTTTTTTAATTGGAAGGATGAGTTTGGTCTCTTGTGTTCAAGAAAAAAAATTTAATAAGGAAATTTAAAAAAAAATTTAAAGTAAGACAATTATTTAATTGCAAAATTTATTCCTTTTTCTAAAATATGTACTATGAATGATATTATCCAACTATCGGTTAATGCGAATTTCTTATTAAACTTGTTTTATATATATTCACATATTTAATTTACAAGCAAAGGTAAAAAATATAATTCATAAAATAATAGGCATGTATTTAAAAATAAGAACTATAATATGATTGTGGTCTCACTCATGAGCTAACATATAAACATGGACATAGTAAAAAATGGTTGGGGACAGCAGACCAACAGTCCATCACTATCCTACAATAAAGAAAAGATAACGTTTTTAATAATTTATAGATAACATTTTTAACAATTCGTAATTCCGTATGCTTAACTTTATAAGCCTGTTTTAAGTATAAAAAAGCCTGAATATCCATAAAAACCAACTTTTTTTTTTTTTTTCCAAAATTTATATTAGATCTTATAAGAACAATAAAGAGAATTATAAAGCATATGAAAGACAAACTATGTGTGCCACATGTCAGAAAGTATGATGCGATATCTAAACAAACAATGGGCTAACCTTTAGTTTGGCATCAAGGCAAGAATAATAACTATAATTTATCTCCTAAGTCAGCATTTCGCATGTCAATATTTACTTTTGGCATAAATAAATCTTACTACAACTAATAACAACCAATTTTTTTAAAGAACATGGTGACCAAATAAACTAACCTACAAAGTACATTGGGAATAGCAAACTGTCTTTCACCCGAATCCAAAAAATGCAAATGTTCATAAAAAAAAAAAATTATTTTAGGTGGGAAAAGGAATCTAAATAAGCAATACAATTATTAAACTAAGTACAAACCTGATGCACGGACACAAGACATTACACAACACTTGTAATACGTACTCAACAAACCAAACAAAACAAAACACTGATTATAAAGAAGCACATGGGCAGAATAGAGGGAATGAGTTGGCAGACAAGGACAAGGCAGCATTCATAGCTTGTGGTCATGGAGAGAATCACTCCAAAACCATTAAATGTCAAAAAAAAAATATATAAAAAATACACAAAAGTTAAAAAGATTTTTCGATTGGATTTTTATAAGATAATTGACCTGACACATCCTCACGACCATGTTTCAGTAATGAACGTGCTTAGCTTTATGGTTTTGCATTTGTTACTCTAAAGTAACGGTGACGAAATGGGTCCTCTGGACTTATAAAATATTTAATATAAATATATGTATATAATATATTAAAAAGATTTATTCTTTGTAAATTAGAAGTGGTTTGTCAAGGATGTTGATACAATATATAAAAGTTTTAATTGAAAAACTCTTCATAAATTCAAAAGATATAAGAAAACTAGGAAAAATTAAAACACTTTTAAGAAAAAATAAAAAACTGAAAATACCTCTTTCTTTCCTCTCTTCTCTCCTAGCTTTCAGAAGGTTCATTGCTTGAGCTTTTTTGTCTGTTTTGCCCCTATTTTCTTCCACTGCTTTCTTCCTTTCTTTAGATCGATCTTTCACGTCCATTTTTTCTTTTTCAGGTTTTTTACCAGAAACAGCACTAGAATTACCAGTAGCAACACTACCAGCAGCACTAGTCGTCCCGCTACCACCCTGCTTCTTCTTTTTCTTCATTTCTTGTTTCTTAGCCAATCTTAACTTCTTTTCTATTTCAAACCTGAGAATAAAATATTTAATATAATAAAAAAATTTCAAAAAATTCTCGATGATAATTTAGATTAGATCCACCTTTCCAAATTTACTCTTAATTTTTATATTGTTATTTTTATTTATTTAATCTCACTCCATGTTACTAAGGCTAGCCGGACAATTCAACAGTGGGAGCCATAAATTTTGCCTATCCAGATATACCTAGGATGATATTAATGAAGGCTTAACGAACCCAACGGTTTCGGCCCATTTCCCACCCCTCGGACATTTCCTATTCGACACCGCCCTTATTAATCTTTTTGGAATCCGTTCACTACTAAATTTTGCAATTTCCCAGATCGGCAGGAGAACGGCTGACTGGCAAGGTATTTAAGAATAAATTTAATAATTTATTTATTTATATAAGAATAACTTACTTATGCGTCCAGTACATAGTACATACAGAAGTCAGAAATATGGATCTTTTATCAATGTGAGGGAGCAAGGCTTACGAACTTTGAATTAATAATATTAAGAAAAATATTTGGGCCAGTTAGAAAAATTTCAGAAGGAGAAAGAATATAGAGCACTCCAGTCTACTCAGCGGTATAGGTATTAAGTTAAGTAGACTCTGACAGGCTTGGCAAGTTTGGAGAATGACGAACATTAGATGAAAGGATGCTGGCACGAGAGTAATCCTTGGCACACTGAACTGGATAGCTGTGGCATAGTATCATAAAAACTGGTTAGAGGCTGTTATAGGAGGCCCAGGTTCGGTGACGGGCCTGATAATGATGATTTTAAAAAAAGTTTTCTTATAATTGAGTTCATAATTTTTTTAGAAAAATTCAATTTTTTAAACATTTTTAAAGTAAACACAAGTTTTTCCATTCTAGCAGACAGTTAAGGGAAATTATTTACGATAAATAGGTCCAAAATAATATCAAAATTGGAAAATAAAATATTTCGGTAAAAAAAAAATGTAAACCATCTTACATACAGACTATCAGACTACTGGGCAATTCCACGTCAAATAAACACAAAAATATATCATTTTGAACCTCACCATCTCAGATTTTCTTGAAATTTGGGATATGATTACTACTTGTATCTACTTGAACAATTGTGAAATATTAATGAGATATTTCTACCTGTTTTTGAATTATTGGTCTCTAAAACCGTCAAAAATAGGTCCAGAAACATAAAATATCATGATTAAAAATAGCTGTAGAAGTTTTCCAAATTTGACTAGGACTATGAGATTGTTGTAGTTTAACAGTGGATTCCATGCCGTTCCCTATGATATACAACAATGTATAGGTGGTACTAAAAAAAATTTCTTAAAACTAATTATAAAATTTTAATTTCAATTTTCTCAAAAAGGGCATTTTTTAAAACTTTTATATTTTTTTCAAAAATAGGTCGTATTATATCTATTCATACGGCAAAATATAAAAGTGGGATGAAAATTTCTTCATCACTAAAAAAATAGAAAACTATTAATAAAATTTAATAAATCTAGCATTTTATGATTAATAATAGTTGCAGATGTTTTCCAAATTGGACTAGGACTATGAGATAGTTGTCTTTTAACAGCGCATTCCATGCCATTTCATATGATATACAGCGATGTATAGGTTGGTACTAAAGAAATTTCCTTAAAACCTAGTTTAAAATTTTAATTTCAATTTTCTCAAAAAGGGCATTTTTTAAAACTTTTATATTTTTTTCAAAAATAGGTCGTATTATATCTATTCATACGGCAAAATATAAAAGTGGGATGAAAATTTCTTCATCACTAAAAAAATAGAAAACTATTAATAAAATTTAATAAATCTAGCATTTTATGATTAATAATAGTTGCAGATGTTTTCCAAATTGGACTAGGACTATAAGATAGTTGTCTTTTAACAGCGCATTCCATGCCATTTCATATGATATACAGCGATGTATAGGTTGGTACTAAAGAAATTTCCTTAAAACCTAGTTTAAAATTTTAATTTCAATTTTCTCAAAAAGGGCATTTTTTAAAACTTTTATATTTTTTTCAAAAATAGGTCGTATTATATCTATTCATACGGCAAAATATAAAAGTGGGATGAAAATTTCTTCATCACTAAAAAAATAGAAAACTATTAATAAAATTTAATAAATCTAGCATTTTATGATTAATAATAGTTGCAGATGTTTTCCAAATTGGACTAGGACTATGAGATAGTTGTCTTTTAACAGCGCATTCCATGCCATTTCATATGATATACAGCGATGTATAGGTTGGTACTAAAGAAATTTCCTTAAAACCTAGTTTAAAATTTTAATTTCAATTTTCTCAAAAAGGGCATTTTTTAAAATTTTTATATATATTTTTTAAAAAATAGGTCATACTGCCTATTCCTATACATTGTTCTATGTCATATGAAACGGCATGGAATGCTCTGTTATACGACACCATCTACAGCTGTTTTTAATCATAAAAAGCTAGATTCATTGAATGTTATCACTAGTTTTCAATTTTTTTAGTGATGAAGAAATTTTCATCCCACTTTTATATTTTGCTCATGAATAGATATAATACTACCTATTTTTGAAAAATATAAAAATTTTAAAAAATGCCCTTTTTGAGAAAACTGAAATTGAAATTTTACATATAGTTTTAAGAAAATTTCTTTAGTACCAACCTATACATTGTTGTTTATCATATGGAACGGCATGGAATGCACTGTTAAACGACACCAATCTCATAGTCCTAGTCAAATTATATAGTAAACTATATTTGTAAATATTTAATATCATTCACATATGGCCACACTGGCTAGATCTCTATGTTATGTATGTAAAATTTATTCTAAAGGGACATCAGTCCCAGGATAATAAAATTATTTTTCATTTCATTTCAAATGTGGAAAACTTCTACAGCTATTTGTAATCATGATTTTTTATGTTTCTGTACCTATTTTTGAGGGCTTTCATAATCATCATCATTGGTGGCGCAACAACCCGTCACCGAGTCTGGGCTTCCTCCAAAAGATTCCGCCAGTTGGTTCGGTCTCATGTGGCAGCTCTCCAGTTTCGGTTACCCAGAAGAACCCGTGCATCCGCTGCAACGAAGTCCACCCACCTTAAATTAGGCCTTTCTACGCTCCCCTTGCCATGGAGCTCTCCGTTCAGCATCTTCTTTGGAATCTCGCTGTCCTCCATCCTAACAACGTGTCCTGCCCATCAAAGTCTCCCGAGCCTGATGAATTTAACCAAATCGATGTCACTATACAGCTCTAAGAGCTCTGAATTCTTCCTTCTTTTCCATATGTCTCCCTCACAAACTAGACCAAAAATTCTTCGAAGTAATTGCCTTTCAAATACCAGTAGCAAGGCCTCATCAGCTCTGGTGAAGGCCCAGGCTTCCGACCCATATGTGAGGACAGGACGGATTAAGGTCTTATAAAGGTTTATATTGGTTCTGTTCGATAGGTTCCTGCTCCTGAAGTATTTGGCCAGGCCAATTTAGCTCCGCTTAGCTGCTGCGATTCTCCTACTGATTTTCTGGGAGATGTTATTTAGTGCATTGCCCTCCGTACCCAGGTATATAAAGCTTTGCACCTTCTCAAATTTGTAGGGTCCAACCTGCCCGGGTTTGGATGCCTGAGCGGCACACTGCTCGTTCCATGGCAAAATTAAAAAGAAGGCATGCAAGGGCATCTCCCTGTCTCACACCGCAGTTGGTCACAATGGGACCAGAGAAGTCGGATCCAATGCGAATCACACTGTTCGAGCCCAGCATAGTCATCCGCACCAGAGTAATCAACTTTTGGGGCACATTCATTTCCTCTAATGCCTGGTATAGCTCCGGTCGGTTCACACTGTCATTAGCTGACTTGAAGTCAAGGAAAAGGTGATGTGTGCCTATTTTATACTCCTTAGCTTTTTCCAGTAGGCATCTCAAGGAGAAAATTTGGTCTATCGATGACCTACCCCTCATGAACCCAGCCTGGTATCCACCTATTTCCCTTTCGCATGTGGGGTGAGTCTCTCAAAAAAGGTGTTGGATAAAGTTGAGGGCTTTAGAGACCAATAATTCAAAAACGGGTATACATATCTCAGTAATATTTCACAATTGTTCAAGTAGATACAAGTAGTACACATATACCAAATTTCAAGAAAATCTGAAATGGTGAGGCTCAAGCCTGTGTTGAATTGACGTGGAATGACCCTACTATTTACACCAAAATGGCAGATTTGTTAAGAAATGGTTGAGCTTATCATGACTAAACCAAGATTCGAAAAAAAAATTAAAATGCCAACCTGGTTCTCATGATTTCTCGCTGCTCTACTCTTTTGAAAATTTCCTGCTCCCTTTCTTTTTCTGTCATTTTAGCCAGCCTAGCTTGGTCATCAGCATCACCCATCAGGTTTTCATCATAACCATCATTGAATTCTTCTTCAGAAGATGAATCTCCATCACTAGAAGAACCGCCACCACTCCCGGAATCAGATACTTCACCTGGAAAAAACAAAAGTTTAAAGATAATTTTCATTTAATTGAGTAAATTATTTCACCAGCAGGCAAGAATATCTTAAAGTTTATGATATTTCAGTTATATTGGTGTCAGTTAAATCGAAGACTAAAATAATGGGTTATACCATTATTCTTGCCTACCAGCGATTTGAAAAAAATGTAACGTGTTACAATTTCTGATGAGAACCTTAACTTTTTAATCTTGCAAAACAGCCAGATTCCAGACCCCTTTTATTGACATCATTAACATAAAATTGATGAGTGGCTTCATTTTAAGTAATGCCACATCCTTATCATCTATGGAAGATCTCGGATCTGGACCGTGCGTCCTAGCCTAAAATCCCAACAATTTAAAATAACAATCCTATGAAAGTATTTGGACTTCTAGCTGATTTTCACATTATTCCTTAATTAAATTCAGTACAATGAAATGCTCACAATGGCCTACAAATTCTATCGTCTGTTTCTTGAAACCTACGCAACTAAACTAAACAGCAAAAAAACCGGCGCACCCAAAAATTTTCGATAAATATGTTTTAAAGTACGATCTAAGCGTGTTGTTTGTTTTTTTTTGGTTAGATAACGGCTAGAAAGACTTTCATATCAATAATCCCGAACAAAGTCCTTTAATGCCCTAGAAACAATAATGATTTCCCCATTAGTTCACCTGCAGTTATTGTGTAGTTACCTTTCATTTTTGAAGTCAAGTTTTTCGCACTTGACTATACCCACCGAAACGGTCGCTAAAATCATCGCATTGGTAGATGATGGGAGCATCCAGTGTTATGTCCTTAGTGCTACCAGGAACCAACGTTTGCAGGGCAGTCCAGAGGTACAAGGAGACTGGTAACATAACCAGGAGACCAGGTTCAGGTCGGCCCAGAACGACAGTTCCCGCTGACGATAGATTTATTGTGATGCAGACGTTAGAAAATCACTTTCAGACAGCCATGGAAACCAATCAAAGGCTTCGAATTGCCCGAAATGTGAATATCAGTGTGGATACGGTAAGAGGGCAGCTTCACGAAGTTCACCTTCAATGAAGGGCCCCAGCTACGGGAGTTCAGCTCACCCCAGCACATCGGATATCTCGTCTTATGTTTGCTCGCGTGGGCAGTAAACAACTGGGCTCAAGTACTGTTCTCAGACGAATCGAGATTTTCACTATTTGCTTCAGATCATCGGGTTAGAATGTGGAGAAGGCCGGGACAGCGATTTGCACTGTGCACGATCTCCGAAAAGGTGCTTTACGGTGGTGGGTCTGTGACGGTTTGGGGTGTGATCACTTTAGTGGCGAAGACTGATCTCCATGTGTTCCAGAGAGGGAATCTAACTGCTCACAGGTACATATCAGAAATTCTGGAAGAATATGTAGTGCCATTCGCCACTTTCAAATGTGATTATTTCATGTTAATGCATGAAAACGTGCGGCCAGATGCTACAAATGCGGTTACCGACTATCTTAATGAAATCGGTATACGCACCCTACAGTGGCCAGCCTGAAGCCCGGACCTTAATCCCATCACCTCTGGGATGAGGTAGGGAGGCCCATCCGAAGGTGACTCGATCTTCCAATGGACCTTTAACACCTCAGGACCGCGTTAGTACGGCATCGTACAGGAAAGAGTTGCCAGCTTAATCAGCAACAAGCCGAGGAGATTCCAGGCTGTGATACAAGGAAGGGGAGGAATCGCCCGTTTTTAGAAAAAAAAATAATAACAATAGTCGAAATTTTTCACGATCGCAACACTTTCCCTTACTATATATTCCATATATAGGTAACTGAAAGTAAAAAATAGGATGATTGATTATCAGGCTAACTAACCACTACCACTTCACACCTCATAATTTTTTCCTCAGTCTCTGTATTACTCTGGACTCAACAAGGTAAATACCAGATTTTATTTTATCATGTTAACCAGTTATTTATTAAAATATTCATATACATTTTTACTATCTTCTATACAATTATTAGAATTCAAAAGTACCCATTTAATGAAAACTTGGCCTTCAGCTGGATTTCGTTTCCATTGCAGTGTTTGCCTCTTAATCCATTGGATAATCCATTTTTACGGATATTCCGTTGAAAAATTATAGAATGGAACCAGATGTTCCATTACTATATATTTTTATTGGATAATCCGTTGTTTGTAAGGAACTTTTTTACTGTTAAATGCAACAACAAATGTGAAGCTACAGACAGGAGTGTTTTTTCTTACTTCCTGGAATCCAGCTTCTGTCCAGGCTAGGAATACTGTAGAAGAAATAATCCTGTTTATATATTTCATCATATACCATAAATATACATCTTCTTAGTATTCAGCCAGATATCTACTTATGACAAATTAAATATGTTTGAAAAAATTAGAAAATGTCCATTTAAAAATTTACCCTCAATTTCTCATATTTCGTTGTATCCGCATTTTCGGTTAATCTGTTGAATTTAATCCTGACCCTAATTGCAACAGATTGAACGGCAACCACTGTATTTTGCTATTTCTTACTGTTAATATCTGTAATTAATCTCATCTCCTAGCATAGATGCTTTACATGTTCCTCATATGTTTGCCTTCATTTTAGCCCTAACAAAGATAACACATCTTTGGGTCCAAAACGTAGGCTCTCCAAATAAAAAAATGTTTTGTCTGAAAATCCTGATCCGGACTACATACAAGGCTTTAATATTAAACACTCCAAATTCACAATACCTCCTGAGCTTCAGATAAAATTAGATTAAAAGAAGATATATCTCAATTTTAACAGCTGTTACAGACATTATATATATATATATATATATATATATATATATATATATATATACATATTTAATTTTAAAAAATTTTAATGGAGTAATCTTTCCCATCATACCTTCTTCAGGTTCTGAGCCTCTTCCATCTTTATTGTTAGCCTGGCTGTTAGCAGGTTCAGATTTTGCATTGCTGCTGTCACTATCGCTGTCACTTTCACTACTACTAGAGCTGGAACTCTTGGCAGCAGATTTTTTTGCAGTTTTCGTTTTCTTTTTCTTTTTTGTCTTGGCACCTTTAGCATCCCAATCGTCATCAGACCCTAAAAGAACAAAACATATCTTAGTATTTATTTATTTATAATCAGCAATATGATACTGAAAAAGTCCAAAAATAATAACCACCAATTTAAGTATATCTAGTTTGAATATTCATCAGTAGTAAATCAAATTTACAATTGCAATTACATTCAATCACAAAGTAGTAACATGGAAGATCTGTGAAGTGATCTAGATCTCTTTTTTTAAATAATGATTGAGTCAACATTTCAGAATAAGACAAGTTAGGTTTGATTAATACTTGGTCGGGCATCAAAAGTTGTTATAGTTCCTGTGGAAGAGGTTTACGTCTTCTTCAGCCTTCAAATCGACTGTTTTTAAGAAAATTGCAGACAGCAGCCTAGGTGCCACAATTACAAGAGATACATACAAAACTACACTCATTAATTGTTAATAGGGATAGAAAGCTATTTCTTTTTACAAATTAGTTCAACTTTAACTTTTTGAAAAAAACTTCTATCGATGATCTCTTGTTCATGAAAATTCTTTTAAAACTGTTAACTGAGAATTATTCCGTAAATAGGTTTTTACTTATTTAATAAAATTATAAATGTGATGTTCTTCAGGAGATTGTGATAGTTTGCTATTTAGTTGATTTTGCATCAAGTTGGTTGTGTTAAAAAAGTTAATGGTCAGTTATATTAAAATACAGCAAAAGTTATTTGTTTATTTCAAGTCATTTGTTTAACCTGAAGTTTCAATCCAATGAAAATCGTTTCTGTATTAAATGCCCAAAAACTAGAATTTTTGGACAATTATGTTAAATTAATATTTATCCTATACTCGAAAAATCACAAAAACTGCTAGTAATCGAAAAATTGGGGAATAGGCCATATCTTTAAAGGAACTTATTAGTAGGAAATTAAATGTAGCATTGCTGATTTCGATAGTTTATGTGACTATGATATTAGTGAAATTTTATTCGCTAGATTGATTGAATAATAATGGCCTTGATTAGCTTAATTAAATCCAAGCTGTTGAGGTCCTTTTCATCTGAAATTGGGCCATACTAAATGATGCCCAACAAGCCACCCCCAGAAGCCACTCTTCGAACGTGGTTCCTTTTTTGCCTCAACCTATTTAGAAACCCTTAATATTTAAGGATTTTTAAAAAATTTATCGTATTTCCAAATTATATAACTAGCATCATTTACAATAACACTAATAATGCAGTGTTACTCTAACACTAAAAATTAATTGTATCCTAAAAATATCAACATCTTTATTGTATTTGTTTTCTTATGGAAGAGTTCCATCTTTCATTATTTAAGTATGTTTCATGATGGTTGATACCTTACAATATTAAAAAAAAATCAGCTACTTTTATCATGTTTAATGCAGATTCAAAAACTTCATTTCCCGATTAAGAATTATATCAATGTTGCAAATGATAGTTAATTACTAAATTGATAATTACTGGGGATCACTCGTGTTAGTTAAATGTAGAAGGTTCAACTATTCTACTCAAGACCCAATTATTGATTTTCTACTAATACATTATCATAATAGATATGATAATATAATGCAATGGTTGGAAATTTTAATTTATCAGTTTATTATTATTATTTCCAGGCTATTGATATAAAATAAATTAATAGTTTTCAAACAGTTCTAAAGTAGTATTTAAATCTCTAACTAATACTAAATGGGTTATTTTCCTAGAAAGGGTGAATCCTTTCCCCACACTTTTGTGGCTTTTCAGGCTATGCAATATTCCAGAATTTTTTTATGAACAAAGGTACGGTTATTAAAGTAATTGTTAACCACAAAAGTAGGGCCAAAGTCCTATTTTGCCCAAAAAAATTTTAAATTATCGAATTTCTCTTTTGCTAGCCCTTTCCCAATCAAAGCTTTGAAAATAAAAAAAATTACCAAGGTAGACAGGATAATTTTTTTTTTTTTGTTTCATTATGTTTAGTCTAATAGGAACTACATATGAAAAAGAAGGATTAAAGATGACCATTGACATCGCTCCTTACATGTCAAATACGGACCAAGAATGTCCACACGAGTTCAGTGCAGTCTAGTAGTGTTATCTGTTTTAAAATGGCTGCATAGTTTTAATATGGATCATTAAAATTAAACCAGGTAATCAGTTATTTTATCTTTTTCTTTGCAGTGTGATATTCTCATTTTACAGATAGCTATAGATTTGTATCTTATAATTTTCTATTCATGTAAAATTCATGAAGTTAATTTTAAAAAACTGCAGATCTCTCATTCCCTTGCCAATGTCTTTATCCTTCTTGGAAGATATTTGCTCAATGGATGGATGCCCTTTCAAGGAATAAGCATGAAGTTGTTTTGGATGTATATGCATATTTATGAATATATATATTGGATATAATGTACTAGTAAAAATGTAAAGGAGTACTCTCAATGCTATCTGCTTAAAGTTAATGTATGCAAAAGTTTATTCAACGTCACTTCATGCTGATTTGGCTAATCAGACAATGCTACAGTTGGAGTCCTAAATTTTGCTAATCCATGTATTATTGGGATAGGGATCTTTAACCCTTTAGCGTCTGAGCAGTGCGAGTGTATTGCGGGCCCTGTGGCCTGAGACCTATAGCCCAGTGGCCTGAATACTTTTTGCCACATTCACTCTTCTTTATCTCCTTATTCAAATTTTTCTTCTAAAGTTTTCCATCGTCCTTTTTCATCTGGACTTTGAACCGGCATTGGTGGATTTAAAAATTTTAATTTTTTTTTTTTTAAGAAATACTACTAATTATTTCGCCTTATTTGACTAAGGAATAGGGTGCAGGTAAAATTAATTAGGAAAAACCCAAAAAGAATCCTATGTAAATTAGTTTACAACCCTCGGAAATTTTTGAGTAAACCATAAACCTCGTTACTGGGAAATACCGGACGGGCTTGAAACAGGGTTGGAGAAATGCGAAAGCCCATTATGTAAAAATAATTTCCATATGTCCTGCACTCGTCTTAAATATGAATAGAAAATGATGACTATTTTGCCTGCTCACCATGCTCCTCTAATATTCATGAAATTAAAAAAATATGTGTAGGAACGTAACTCAGTAGACATACTTACATATAATTTTTAGAACTGTTATATGAAATGTTTTATATATCTATTTATTTAATAACATTTTTAAATTATATACTACATTTTTATTTATGAGTTGTTACCTACGATTTATGAATGTTGTATTCCTAGATAATGATACGATAAATCAAAAAGCGAAGAGTAAAAATTCAATTTTTGTTTTAAAAGAAGCCACAAAAACATCTCTTAAGGTGCTGACTGCTGGGAGTTTTGGGAGTGCAATAGTAAAATGGAAAGAGTTAAGAAATCAATTAAAATAAGGCCCGCATGTTGTCTTCTAATGCCGAAGCGGGCGGAACATATATATCGGTCAACAGGCGTTAAAGGGTTAACTAATATCGTACAAGCTTGGGACTTCCATCCATCCAAAGGACAGCACACCCAAGGATTTATTAATCCCTTTAAAAAATCTTATGGCCACCTTGTGGGCTATAAACTCGGAACCTTCTGTGTAGTATTTGGCTATGCTAACCTCTACACCACAGGTGACCCAACAGACACTTTCATTTCCAGGAAAATGACCCGAGTAATTCAAGTTTAATAAAAGAAATGTATTCTTCTTCTTTTTTTTTTTTTTTTTACAACTACTTACAGCTTTATTAATCTACGAACATTCACTATTCTAAGCAAGAATTTCATAATACAGCAAGATAAAAAACTTTAAGTTATGACAAATTTGTTGTTTTAGGCTTCCATGGTCTGAATCCATTATATACATTTGTTCTTCCGAATTTGACTATGTAATAGGTTTTACAATTGTAAAACCTATAACATGGTCAAACTCAGAAGACCAAACGTATATATATAAAATTTACTAAAAGTTAAGATGTTTTAATTATCACAGTGTCTAATTTTAGCAAATGACTGGTAATGACAAACCACAAAATTGTTCATCCATCCTAATTTTATAATGATCAAAATATAGTTAAATTAATTTCTTGATTCTACTTCAGATGTTAGCCTTCAAAATCAGCTAGAAATTGAAAAATATTTAACCTTATAATAAGGCAATAATTGAAAAAGTATTGTCACTTTTTATAAAATTATAACTCAAACAATACATAACATATCATCATTGATAATGATATATTGATAATCGAAAGTAATAAAAACTAATATTTAAATATCACATCTTTCTTAATGACTAACAGATTCGTTAAGATTTAAGACAGAATAAACTCATGTAAAAATCAATGAATATAATTGCTAGGGACTGGGAAAATAAAATTTTCACATTATTTTTCTTCAGCCATTTATTTAGCACAGACTATGTGAGTACGCATATTTGATAATTAAGTTCATAATAATTTCTTAAATATAACCTTACAAACAACTAAAAATCATAGTAAAATCATTAAATATTTTTAAAAAGTAAAATCTTTTTCCTAAACCTTATACACTAGATAATAATTACCTGATGATGTGTCCGAGTCGGTATAAGCAGGTTTCGATGGGGCAGATTTCTTTGCAGAAGCAGTATTGCTATCTGAATCACCAGTACTTGGAGCTGGTTTTCTTTTTTTCTTGGCCAAAGAAAGGAGTTCCTGTCGTATGAACAAGAATGTAAACTAATTATGAGCTTATACCTATGAAATTCACTGGTTAGAAAATAAGTGCAAAAACAATACTTATGAATATTAATGTACAAATCAAAATTATTCTCTTAATGTGTATCTAATTCCTATAAACTAACAAGTTATAGGTTACTTGTAAGAAAAATCCCATCTTGAAAACTTCTAAAACTGATTTTTTTAAGAGCCTACTATCAAGACACTATTAAAATAGATTAAGTCCCATTCAACTAAGTTTAGGAAGTTGAACATGAAAAAATAAGATATGGTGAAAATGTAACCAAGTGAATGGTTAAAATACCTACTGATGTATCACAACTTTTCCTTTTCATTTTTAATGGAGATTTTTTTAGTTTTATATCCAATATGATGCAACAAATATGAACTTATATAGGAATATGGGGTTAATTTTCAATTCCAACAATATATTTAGATCATAATTATGCTATACATATATTACATTTAAAACAGTTGGGAGTATAAAAGGTAACATCCTACTTAATAATCAAGTCTAGAATGTTATGTTAATGGTTAAGTCTGTAAAAAACAGGCAACAATTTTAATGTGTATCTGAAACCCTATGGACCAAAATAGTGCAGGTTATGATAAAACGGCCTTAGAAACTTAATTAATTTATTATTATACTATTTGGAACCTTAAGAAATCACATTTTAACGAATAATTATAAGAAATACAAACATTATCCAAATCTGACGTGCTGCTATCACTATCACTGTCTGAATCTAACAGTACTTGAACTTTCCTTTTCACCATTTTGATTTAAAATGTTTGGAATATTTAATAATTATATAGAGCAACAGAGAAGGCCATAGTTAAACTCACGTTTCGATTTGTGTTTTATGCTTTGAGTTCTATCTCAACGCCATATGTATCAACAAATAAACAGTTTCAACAAAACAACTCTAAAAAACTTAAAATAAAATTTAACAGCAATTCCAATCACATGAATTATAAAAAATACCTGCTATTGATTTATAGAAGCTTCTTCTCATACCATTAGAATGTTTAATTTTTTAAAAATCTTGAGAGATTTGAAAGACACCAATGTTTCCCTCCAAAACGCTGCTATTCAATTTTAAAATATTCCATTTCATCATAAAAATCTCTAAAATCAAACTATTACAGTAACATTCGAATATCTTTTAATTAATTTAATTTATTAAATTCTCCTTTATACAAAAATTGTTTTCATCTATTTAATAAAAAATACGAATCTTGAAAGAAAACATGTAGTTCACTTTTATTTTCATTAAAAGGAGCACTATGTCTAAAAACATATGTTTGAAACATACCACATGGTTAAAATATTATTAAGAAGGAGTAATATTTAAACTCCTACTGAAAACTAGTTATTATTATAGGACAAAGTTTAAAAATATATCATTCTCTTTTCCTTTACAATTTACGAAAACATTTTACTTTTAATATAAATTTACTTTTTCCCAATACGACTATAAAAAAATAAACTTGGCGTGCCTTAATTTTTATAAATACATTTCTGTTAAACCGAAATAAACATCCCATTTTTTCCAACGAAAGTTTATTCTACATGCTTCTAAAAGGTACAAGGGAATAAAGAGAGAACACTATAAAAATGCCTAAATATATAAAATTTTCAATTTGACTTCATTTTTTAACATTAGGTAATTGATTAGGAAAAGGATTTTGGCTGCGAATGGATATGTCAATAACGAAAGTTCGCCTTCCTTATATTTAAATCTTTTTCTATCATTATTTAGTTTATTTTTCTTTTGGAGATCAAATAATTTTAAAATTATCCTTTTCCGCGTATACAAGTTGTGTATATACATACCTGTTCGGTATGGCACACGGTGGTTGAAGGAAGGAAAAAATCTATTTTTTGAAGGTATTGGATTTTTTTTCTATTCACTATAAATTAATAGAATAGTTACTTAACAGTGTCTATCAATTTATTCAGAGATATACCGATTTTTAATTTCACTTACCTATATATGTATGTAATGTATAGTAAGGGAAAGTATTGCGATCGTGAAAAATTTCGACTTCCGGTTTTGTTTGTGTGTGTGTGTGTGTGTGTGTGTGCGTGCGTGCGTGCGTGCGTGCGTGCGTGCGTGCGTGCGTGCGTGCGTCCGTGCGTGAGTGCGTGCGTGTGTGTGTGTGAACAGACTAGCACAAAAACTGTAAACCGTACAAACCCCAAATTGGGTATTTGGTGTATGAATATCCCGCAATGTGACAGCAAAAATGTCAACAAAATTGGTCAAACGGAGGGGGTACCCTGATGATACCCTGATGGGGTACTTTATTTAAAGAATTTTGTTTTTTTTACGTTTTTTACGATTTTACGATAACTTTGTGTTTTTACGATAACTTTTACGTTTTTTTTCGATTTTCTCAAAAACTGCTCTAAAGATTTTGATTAAACTTGCAATTTGATGTATGGATGTGCCCGCGATATGAAAGTCAAAATTTCATATAAATTGATCTATTTTACTTAATAAATTTTGTCTAACTTTTACGTGTTTTTTTTTTTTTTTTTTTATTTGCTCAAAGCGGCTTTAATGATTTTCATCAAACTGGGTATTTTATGAATGTATGTATATGCCCGTGATGCGACAGCCGAAATTTCATCAAAATTGGTGAAACGGAGGGGGTAATTTATTTAATAAACTTTTTCTTATGTTCACGTGTCTTTTTTTATTTACTCAAAAACGGCTTTAACGATTTTGATCAAACGGGGCATTTGATGTATGTATATGCCAAAGATGTGATGGCCAACATTTCATCAAAATTGGTCAAACGGAGGGGGCACTTTATTTCATTACTTGTTTTTCAGTTAAATTATAATATAATAATCTCATATATTATAACACTGAATTAATATAATATAAGGAAGCTGGCTCTGAGGAGAAAGCCAAAGGCTCGAGGTGAGAGGAGTTCCCTCTAGGGACTAGGAACTTTGGGAAAGACTACCGGAGCAGTCGCTTACTGTTTCACAAGAAAAAAGAGAGTACATCCAGCCGTTATTCTCTATGACAGCACGTGACCGATAGATTTAGAATTAGCTCCTAACGAGTTCATATAAGCTAGTGGGAGTTTCATACTTCTGCAGCTGCTGGAGCACGTACAGAGGATATGTCAAGTTATAAATCAGCCATGTCTGCTATTGCTGAAGACATCACATTTGTGGCTGAGACTGATGCATCAGAACATTCTATAGCAGCTACCCTTTCACAGTCAGACAGCCCGGTTGCTTTTTTCTCTCGGATGCTCTCTCATAGCGAGATTAGACACTCTTCCCTAGAAAAAGAGGCTTACGCCATTGTTAAATCTCTGAACAAATGGTGACATTTTCTTATTGGTCGCCATTTCAAACTGGTCCCTGGTGGTCTGGACTTCTTGACTTGACAGACTTGACTGGACCAACAGATCAAACCAACAGATCAGAAATCCGTATTTTTTATGTTTGATCAGCATCACAAGAGTAAAATTAAAAATGAAAAGATACTCCGATGGCGCCTAGATTTTTCATGCTTCAGCTATGAAATTGGTTATCGACCAGGAAATAAGAATGATGCAGCTGATGCGCTATCGCGGGTTTGCGGTGCTACTGGAGCCGATAAGCTGTATTCCTTACATTCCAATCTAGGACATCCGGGTGTTACCAGAATGGCACATTGGATCAAGAGCCGAAACATACCATTTACTTTAGAAGAAATCAGGAAGGTGACTGCCTCTTGTAAAATATGTGCCGAACTTAAACCACCTTTTCACAAGCCTAACGAAATGAATTTGATAAAGGCAACTACACCGTTTGAGTGGGTGAAAGAAGATTTTAAAGGAGTTTTGCCGTCTGTAAACAAGAACATGTATTTACTGGCTATTATAGATGAGTTTCCATTCGCTTATGCGTGCCCGGACATGACTGCTGCTACATTAATAGAAAAATTTGATCTATTTAGCCTATTCGGTACCCCATCTTTCATTAACTCAGATAGAGGATCTGCATTCATGTCAAATGAATTAAAAACATTCCTGCATTAACAACCAACCCCAGCTCTTGTGAGAAAGCTCCACTAATACACGACGCAACCATTGATGTAAACCATAGTTTAGAAGAAATTGAAAAACCTGGACCTACTCTGCAAGGCACCCGGTGTAATCAACAATTACCCGAAGACATTAGTCAGTCAGTTCAAACAACTTCTCCAAGAATATCAAGTCGTCAGAGAAAAGCTCCCCAATACTTAAATGACTTTTATTGCAAATAATGGGGAGAATGTGGTGAATCTCAAAAGTTAAATAATAATTTATTTATAATTTATATCTACAATGTAGTTCACATGTTAATATTGTTGCTTATTATTTAACCAACATGTTTGTTTAATGTATTGTTCAAACATTGATAAATGTACTGGCATTGTTCTTAGATGAATAAAACCTCATCTTGCCTAAAGGTTTCTTTCTCTTTATATATAACAAAATTTTTTTTTTCGATTTTCTCAAAAACGGCTTTAATGATTTTGATCAAATTCGTCATGTTTAATGAAAATTAGGTGTTCTTTAATATCAGGTAAGCTTTATCATTATTAAAATGTTCTTAAATGGGGAAGGGGCCTTTTTTGTTTTCCTATAAAGTACCTTTGTTTTTGTTTATATGGAGAAATTATTTGTGGCTCGTTTCGCCTAAAAATAAGAAATGGCTGAATATGAAATATGAAAAAAAATCAAGTAAAAGTACGAGGTGTGGCTATTAAATAACGAGACTGACAATGCTACAGTAGAAGTGCGCTGCGCCAAACGCCAGCAACCAACAGCTGTTATCGTGAAGCCTTCTCTTTCGAATGTAGTGCCTCTCGCTTCTGTAAACAAATCAGTACAGCCGTAGCCTTCGTTCGCATTAGAGTTATTTTTTTGTTTCGCCGGAAAAATGTTAAGTGTAACAGTAGAGCAACGAATTGTTGTGAAATTTCATGTGAAACTTGGAAAAACCGCTACTGAAACTTATAATTTATTGAAAGAAGTGTCCACCATCCATGCACTGGAAGCAGAGTTGGGCATATTTATATTTATAAATACGAATATGAATTTATTTTTATCTTAATTTTAATGTGAATATGAATATAAATTTACTTATATCACAATATTTGTGAATCTCTATATATATAAGAGGCTTTGTCCTGACTGACAGAATCAACGCAGAGCAAAAACTACTAATGATAGAAACTTGAAGTTCGGAATTTAGACTTTAAACGCGATGTAGGTAACCACTAAGAAAGGAATTTCAAAAATGTAACCCCTAAGGGGCTTAAATGGCGAAATTGTCGTTTAACTCTAACGGAAATCTATTGTTGAGATTTTAAACCATATGTTTTTTATTTGAATATCGATTTAACGTTACAATAGTATTAAAATAGACATTCACATAAAATATGGCTACTGATTATTTAAATGTTAGTGGTAATCAAATTATGCGCACTGTGATTCCCATGATTGGGGATGGTGCGTGTTTATTTCGATCTCTTTTCCATATATTTCTCCATATATATATACTTCTCCATATATATATACTACTCCATATATATATACTTCTCCATATATATAAGAGGCTTTGTCCTGACTGACAGAATCAACTCAGAGCAAAAACTACTTATGATTAGAAACTTCGGAATTTAGATTTTAAAAGCGATGTAAGGTAACCACTAAGAAAGGAATATCAAAAATGTAACCCCTAAGAATATCTAAAATGTAAATGGCGAAATTGTCGTTTAACTCTAACGGACATCTACGAGTATTTTCGAACTTCGAGAAAATATATCTAATTAGGACTCATTTTAAAGAATTTGATACAACGAGTTTAACTCGAAAGGCCCTATTGGGCGTCGAAAACCATGTTTTACAGCCGAAAAATGAAGCGTTCACGACGAGTAAGTCATTTTTGGTTTCGACGGTTTTAGTGAACTCTCTCCATTGCGCGTCTCCGTCTCTTTTACCGAGCCGGCAGCTTCCCCCTCCAACATTCCACCTTCCGTAAGCTCAAATTCTACTAAATCTCTTTAACATCAGTTAACATATTATATTAGATCAATACCAAGATAATGGTCACAGAATTGATTTTAAAGGCTCGCGGACGAAGCCAGTCCAGTATGAATATAAATAAATTCGTATTTACAAGTGTGAATATAAATAAATTCATATTAACAGGTGTGAATACGAATTTATTCATATATACAAATTTTTCTGTAAATAAAAAAAAAATCACAGGGAAATTTGTGAATATTCACAAAAAAATGTGAATATTTATATCTCAGTCTGTGAATTCGGCCGTATTTACAAATAGAGATGTGAATTTCTACTAAATTCATAATTTCCCAATAAATTTATAAAATTCTTTTCGGATTTCTCCATATTGGTACACATTATAGAGTTAACCCTTTTTATGGAAATCAAATCAGATATTACCTGATATCGATTACTAGGTTTTTTGGGATGCTGATTATGAAAAAAATATCGATTTTGAGATTCCACCGTCAGGTATCGATTTATTACAACTTGCGCGATATAATCGATCTTGGTGTCGGCTATAGGGTTATCTGTGGTGCTGATTTTGAAAATGATATCGATTTTGAGATTCCACCGCCAGGAATCGATTTATTACAACTTGCGCGACATAATCGATCTTGGTGTCGGCTATAGGGTTATCTGAGGTGCTGATTTTGAAAATGGTATCGATTTTAAGATTCCGCCGTCAGGTATCGATTTATTACAACTTGCGCGATATAATTAATCTTGGTGTCGGCTATAGGGTTATCTGAGGTGCTGATTATGAAAATGATATCGATTTTGAGATTCCGCCGGCAGGTATAGATTTATTACAACTTGTGCGATGTAATCGATCTTTGTGTCGCCTACAGGGTTATCTGAGGTGCTGATTATGAAAATGATATCGATTTTCAGATTCCGCCGTCAGGTATCGATTTATAACAACTTGCGTGATATAATGAATCTTGGTGTCGGCTATAGGGTTATCTGAGGTGCTGATTATGAAAATGATATCGATTTTGAGATTCCGCCGTCAGGTAACGATTTATTACAACTTGCGCGATATAATCGATCTTGGTGTCGGCTATAGGGTTATCTGAGGTGCTGATTTTGAAAATGATATCGATTTTAAGATTCCGCCGTCAGGTATCGATTTATTACAACTTGCGCGATATAATCGAGCTTGGTATCGGCTATAGGGTTATCTGAGGTGCTGATTTTGAAAATAATATCGATTTTGAGATTCCACCGCCAGGTATCGATTTATTAAAACTTGCGCGATATAATCGATCTTGGTGTCGGCTGTAGGGTTATCTGTGGGTACAATAATGATAATAATAATAATAATGATTAAATTTGACACATATCGACATATAAATCAGAGTATAATTAAATTCATATTCGTATTTTAAATTAAAAATATACCTATAAACCTATAGTTAACCCTATGGCCGATACCAAGATCGATCATTTCGCGCAAGTTGTAATAAATCGATACCTGACGGCCGAATCTCAAAATCGATATCATTTTCAAAATCAGCACCTCAGATAACCCTATAACCGATACCAAGATCGATTATATCGCGCAAGTTGTAATAAATCGATACCTGACGGCGTAATCTCAAAATCGATTTCATAATCAGCACCTCAGATAACCCTATAGGCGACACAAAGATCGATTACTTCTCGCAAGTTGTAATAAATCGATAACTGCCGGCGGGATCTCAAAATCGATATCATTTTCATAATCAGCACCTCAGATAACCCTATAGCCGACACCAAGATTCATTATATCACGCAAGTTGTTATAAATCGATACCTGACGGCGGAATCTGAAAATCGATATCATTTTCATAATCAGCACCTCAGATAACCCTGTAGGCGACACAAAGATCGATTACATCGCACAAGTTGTAATAAATCTATACCTGCCGGCGGAATCTCAAAATCGATATCATTTTCATAATCAGCACCTCAGATAACCCTATAGCCGACACCAAGATTAATTATATCGCGCAAGTTGTAATAAATCGATACCTGACGGCGGAATCTTAAAATCGATACCATTTTCAAAATCAGCACCTCAGATAACCCTATAGCCGACACCAAGATCGATTATGTCGCGCAAGTTGTAATAAATCGATTCCTGGCGGTGGAATCTCAAAATCAATATTTTTTCATAATCAGCATCCCAAAAAACCTAGTAATCGATATCAGGTAATATCTGATGTGATTTCCATAAAAAGGGTTAACTTTATAATGTGTACCAATATGGAGAAATCCGAAAAGAATTTTATAAATTTATTGGGAAATTATGAATTTAGTAGAAATTCACATCTCAATTTGTGAATTTTTTCCATATTCACATCTCTATTTGTAAATACGGCCGAATTCACAGACTGAGATATAAATATTCACATTTTTTTGTGAATATTCACAATTTTCCCTGTGAATTTTTTTTTATTTACAGAAAAATTTGTATATATGAATAAATTCGTATTCACACCTGTGAATATGAATTTATTTATATTCACACTTGTAAATACGAATTTATTTATATTCATATTCATAAATATTGTGATATAAATAAATTTATATTCATATTCACATTAAAATTTAGATAAAAATAAATTCATATTCGTATTTATAAATATAAATATGCCCAACTCTGACTGGAAGAGCCCATCTTCACCGAGAGCCAAAAAAGCTCGAATGAGCAAATGAAAATTCAAAGCAATGTTGATTGTTTTTTTCGATATTCATGGGATTGTGTACCTTCACTGGGTTCCTGAAGGTCAAACGATTAATCAACATTACTACCTTCACGTTCTTGCTGAACTCCGCGAAAGAATAAGGAAAAAACGACCTGAATTGTGGAAGGACAAGTCATGGGTTTCCACCAAGACAATGCGCCGGCTCATTCCGCATTGTCTGTTAAGAGGTTTCTAGCCAAATTCAGCATCCCAGTGTTAGACCATCCGCCTTATTCGCCGGATTTTGCGCCGTGCGACATCTATCTGTTTCCTAAGGTGAAATCTGCATTAAACGGAACAAGATTTGAGTCTGTTGAAGCTGTGAAAGAGAAAGCGGCACGCGTTCTGAAGGAGCTGACAGAAAAAGACTTCCAGCACTGTTTCGAACAATGGAAGATTCACATAGAGCGTTGTAGGGATAGAGGAGGGGTGTATATTGAAGGTGATAATAAGTAAAAATGTATGAAATAAAAATAAAATGTTTTACAGCGTCAGTCTCGTTATTTAATAGCCACACCTCGTATACAGGAGAAAAAAGAAAAATATTCCGTCAGCTCATAAAACACGTTGAGCGCCCGTTTCCGGAGTACGCCTTTAATGACATCTATATACCAGACCATTGTTCATAATTAAAGCCGTTCTGTTCATTTAATGGAAATTATTTGTTTCATGGTGACTAAATGAATTTTTCAACAACTACAAAGAGAATTATAAAATCAGACGACTTGGAATATTATGCTTGCATTGCCGAATTAACACAAGTAAAAACTTTGTTTAATAATATAAAAAAATTAGTGGTTTTTATAGGGCAAACAAAAACAAAAATAAGAAATGAATGTGTGACTTTGAGTAGTAGCAATTAACAAAGCACATCAATTTCTAATCTAAGTAAATTGTGTGTTGCGCGCACGCACCAGATTTTTACACATGCTATGAGTCTTTGAAAATTAATCAACGAAAAATTTATAACATAATTATTTTTGAACTCACATTTTTGTTTTTTGGTGCGATATTCCTTCATAATCATGAACAGCGATCCCACATATTACATTAACATAAAAATGATGCCATTTTTTCAATGTTTTAACGCAGTAATAAAATTCCGAATAAATGCGATACAAATTAGACATTTTTTTTTGTAATCCATAATTTTTAATTGCAGCCGATCGCAGGTTTAACATCCATTTTTTAAGAAGGTAATATCTTAAAGGACATATAAAAACATATTCCAGCTGCGTCCATCTGCTTCTTTATATTTATGATTTTTAAACTCATTTACCTTTTTTATTCCATTGCATTTTTTTTTTTTTGCTTTCTAGCTTGTGCTTCGAATTAGATTAATAATGAATGGATGAATGAATAAATAAATATAGTATATTAATACTAATTTATTTAATTTGCATTTTTTTTCGAATATTCCAAGGGGGGGCAGCTGCCCTGTGCTGCTACCCCCTCCCTGCGGACGCCCATGATTCTTAGTGATGGATAATTTTACTATACCATTTCGCGATCTAGCTGCAGTAGTGATTAGTTGTGACTATGATTTAAGTATTTGTTTGGGAATTATCAAATAGAAGTTTATTAATATGACCTCGGATACCCTGGTGGAAATTACCCGATTGCTCATGATAACTATCTTGCCTCGTTATAATAGAAAGTGGCTGGAAACTCATAGAAATAAAAATAGCTTAATTAATTAAAAAAAATTATACGGCCCGTTGATTGCACAGTGGAGTGTCATAAACGAACGCCCAACAGATGATTCAGTTTCATTACTTACTCGCAAAGGCTTCATTCGGTTCAAGAAAAGATTTTCAAACATTTTCTCCATCGTAGGTAGAAGTTTGATAGGACGGTTAGATGAAGGATTAGTGGGTTTAGTAATCATTTTGATTTTAGAGAGTCCTCCAAAGAAGAGGATAATAGGTAGTGCGTATGATTTCTATCTTACACACAACCTTTTGTTTCTTAATCATATCTATAATTCTTTATAGATATGCTTAAGAAACAAAACAGCTTTTCGAGGTAGTTGGCGAAGGATAAAGGTTTGAGATCATAGCAAGGGCGTACCCAGGATCAAAACTAGGGGGGGGGGGGGGAGCTATGGTCGTTCAGGTTGTAACATCTTACCGCGCAAAAGGTGAATGAAACCAAAATTATGTATAATTATAGCAGTGGTTTATCAACTAAGTTATTACAATTATTTGCTTGAAAAAAATTATTCTATTAATGCTTCTCGCCTTAAAAGCTTACAAAGTTATTGCATCCAGCCTTCCAGGGGGGCAGCTGCCCCCCCCTACCCCCCGCTGGGTACGCCCATAGATCATAGCCCGATGCTTTTCTGATCGGAAATATGTTGATTGCTTTGAGAATTTCTTTTGAGCGAAACGCCTGAGGAGGTAATGATAAAAGTAGTAGTGTTGTGAAGTCGTCGCCTATTTCGGTGGCGTGTCGTATTATATAGATTTTGTTCCAAAAACCTGGCCAAGAATGGAGCGAATTCTTTATTGCGAAGCTGCTTGTTTGCCACGTAAGTGCACCGCTGGGTACTACTTTACCTCATGCCTACTATGTCTTTTTATTATTTGATTTATTTTTATTATTATTATTTTTGTTTCTTACCTCAAGTTTATGCCAGCTCATCTGCTGATTGTTGATTATTGTGATTAACAGGTGCGGATTTTAAAAAAAAAAGGTGAAAAAAAGCTGCTTATTAAAAATTGTTAAAAAAAAAGTTTAGCTCTCATTTAGTATGAATTGGAGAACTAAATTTTCATAGATAGAGTTTTAATTATTTATCCTATATGGAACAGTCTACACATGATCTCCTATCAAAATTATACATATGCTAGTACGGAGCGAAATATGCCTGATTAAACGAGAAAGCCGGATAACCCGAATCGCACAAAATATAATAATACATTTAATAGTTGAAAATTAAAATAGCAAAAATTAATTTATAGCTCGTAAGATATATATCCTATTTATATATCATATTAAATATAACATATATATATATATATATATATATATATATATATATATATATATAATATATATAAATTTTTATTTTGCTTTACCTAACTTTGGTGATTTTATGAAAAAAAAAAAAAAATAGGCAGCTGCCCTCCCTTGGAAATATGATAAACAAAAACAACAAATTAAATAAGTTCATATTCATTTACCATATTTATTAAGTATTATATAAAAAATATTTTAATTTTTAAACATCAATTGGTTTTATTTGAAGAATTACTTGAGCCTTTTTATTCTCTGTTGGCGCAGTAGGCCTAATAAGACCTTTGGCCGCACAGTGTAGCATAAACCTCACCCACTGATGGGGATCAGCTCTCTCGGGTTCAAGGACAGTAACAAAATGGTCTAGGTCCAAGGATTATTGCAACTCAGAGTCAGCAGGCCCGAGGAACTATATTTCTTTCCCTGAAGCATACTGTTCTTGTATCTAACCTCCAGCCAATTAGTAGAGCTTGGACTAGCCACCTAGGCTTACATCGACGGGCAAACACCTATCCTAGTACTAACCACACTCGACTAATTTTGATTTCCTATTGTAAATGCCTTTATCCACTCGGCCATCCCGAAATCCTATAGATGATTGGGTAACTCAGTATAATTAGCAGATAAGTAGAGGTGACATAGGCCAGGAGGAAATGTGCACAGTACCCTCCACCTATCGACCCACCACTGCTCAGTTCCTGCCATCATCCTTATATTTTCGTTCGAACGAAAAGATTTATTAATCTAAAGCATGTTATTCATATTAAAAAAAAAACTTTTACCTTCAACACACATTCTTCAAGTTGATACTTAATGGTCAGTTATCATGTTTATTTATTCATATTCAATTTATTTTTTCTGTTATTGTAATGTTAATGAGAGAAATTGAAATTAGATATAGTTTTTCTCTTTATTAAATTGTTATATTGTGCGTTCATATATATTTTTTTGTGGATGTTTATGGGCTTTAAAGTAGTTATTCCAGTGGTCTGTTGATGCAATAACCTTTAAAAAAAAAACAGATAGTTTAGGGAGGATAAGAATATCATTTGACCATTTTCATAATAAGATATACCTTATAGAATAATAGATTCAAGCAATCAGAAAGTATAAGTTGAGACCATCGACTAAGGGTCTGGCCACACATGTCCGCACCGGATCCGCACCGCAGCAATAATATAGGTTATGTTCAGAATATTTTTAATTTAACTTACATATTACCTTTAGTTATGCCTAAAGTTCAGGCCACGAATGTCAGACACAGGCAACTCTAGGCATAACTAAAGGTAATATGTAAGTTAAATTCAAAATATTCTGAACATAACCTATATTATTGCTACGGTGCGGATCCGGTGCGGACATGTGTGGCCAGACCTTTACAGTTGTATTTGCTGCTGAGGGGATTATTAGACTATATATATATATATATATATATATCGAATAATAATACACACACAACACACACACACACACACATATATATATATATATATATATATATATATATATATATATATATATATATATATATATACATACATATGTATACTCACTTGGGGACTAGGGACCAAGGTACTGAAAGTAATAAACGAAGGTGCGATAGGACCAAAGTTACTATACGCCATTCCTGTGTGGCTGTGTGGAAATTAGGCGCAAATAAAAAAGAAAACCTCGCCAAACTGCAAAGAGTACAGCGACTAATGGCAATCAGAATTAGTAAAGCTTACCGCACCCTATCTTACGTGAAACTGAAAAAGTACAATTTTAAGTTGTGTGGATCCTGTAGGGTGTTTTATATCGGTTGCTTAATTGCTTAATCAGAATGTTTAATATCGGTTGCTTCATTGACATTCCTTTCTAAGAAGATGGAGTGAATACAAAAATATATAACTTTCGGAATATGAAATAATATTTAGCACTAACAATCTTGATTACACTTTTCACTCATAACTAGTCTGAAATACTGAACCTATTATTTTGTAACCGTGTCATTTCATATCTAATCGACAAGTTTCTGAACCTTTTGCTCTTGGATTTTAATAATTGTTTAGTGTTTTTTGCATCCATCATTTTAAAAAAATATGAAATTTCAGATTCTTTGGACTTAGAGTTTTTGAGATAAGATGTTTTGAAGTAATATACAAATAAAAAGCAAAAATGTTTTTTTTTTTTAACATTTTTGATATACCACTTGACCATATCCTAAAAATCTTTAAAAAAAATCTTTTCTGACTTTTTAATAAACATTTTTGATTTTTCTACAAAATCATGTCCTATTGTTATTCTAGCATTTTTTACTTAAAGGTGTACTAAATTTCAAAGTCGAAAACAGTAAGTTCTTATGACAAAAAATATTGAAATATAATTGGTGCGTTTTAGTAACAGTTTCTGGGGTAGATCTTAAAAAATATTTATGCTAGAACGATGGAGCAGGCATTATTTTTTCATTTTTCTCAGCTCTTTCTTCTAATATGCAACATTATATATATATATATATATACGAGGGCTATCCAGAAAGTAGATTACGTTTTGGAATAAAAAATAAACAAAGTATAGGAAACAAATTTTATTATATACAGATGAAAGCCACACTCAAATACTACTTTTCTACATAGTCACCATTCAAATTAAGGCATTTATCGTAGCGATGTACGAGCTTGGAAATTCCTTCGTCGAAAAATTCTGCCGCCTGCGACTTCAACCACTTCGTTACCTCTTCTTGCAGACAAACTTCAAACTTCACGAAATTTGTGGAAAACTCAAAGAAAGTTCCGTTATTGTGAACTTTCGATTTTCACGGACTTTAGCATCGACTTTTTCGACAAGTTCGGCAATCACTTTGCTGGGTCTCCCACTTCGATCTTCGTCGTGAACATTGGTTCGGCCATTTTTAAATCTTATGACCCACTGACGCACTCCACCTTCAGTGATAATGTTGTCCCTATATACTTCACACAGCTGCCGATAGATTTCTATCGGTTTACATTTTTTTGCAGTCAGAAACCTTATTACTGCACGCACCTCCCAGCTCGCGGGATTTTCAATTAACGCAGACATTTCAAACCACCCCAGGTATCTTAACGGAGCACAGCACGAACCTCTCACTAGCACGAGTATGAAAACTTTTGCTGGTCACTGAATGAATGCTAAATTATTTTAAAAATGTAAGACTGGCTCTTATAATTTTTATTACAGTAGAACCTCTCTTAACCGACCTCGCGATATCCGACTCCTCGGGATATCCGTCACCTCCGTCACCTTTCCTCCCTTCTGGGAAGGTATGTGATGGGGAGGGTAAATCACAGTGTCAAGAGCGGTATATACCCATTGGAGAACACGGCAGTTTTAAACCTAACTCGCTCGTGACCCATTGCATATTGTTGTTCAAGTGTGTGTGAATTTTAAGTTTGTGTACATACGCATATGTACATGTAGTTGTTGTTATTGTGAGTGTTACACAATGATTATGGCTACACAAGAAAAACGCAAACGTATTGTATGCACGCTACAGAAGAAGTTGGAAGTTCGGACGACGAAAATCAAGAGCGTGAAAAGATCAGTCATACGGCAGCTAAAGAGGCTTTCAAAATCGCGATGAAGTACATCGTGCAGCATCCAAACGCAACACCCATGGATGTGATGTGCCTTAAAAAGTGGAGGGATATCTCTGCTAAAGCAAGGCTAACTTCATTAAGACAAAAAAAATAACTGACTTTTTAAAATGAATTTACTATGTATACGAATATTTTACATTAAATATTGTACATATATATGTATATTACTCGTTTCTGTGAGTTTTTATTCACTTCCTGTTGTTCCTCGGGATATCTGATCTTCTTTGTTTACCTACCTTGCTGGAGTCCTGTGGGTGACGGATATTAGGGGTCCTACTGTATATCATATGTACTTGTACAATTATAATTTGATACATTTCCTTCTTACAATAAAAACAAAATTAAATAAGAAGATTAAATAATTCAAAAACTGTTCACTTTAACCATATAACTACTTTTAAAAATTTAAAATTATTTATTGAAAATATGACTGTTATCCATTTTAAGCAAGGGTTTTACTTTTTCATTTGCTACAATTCGTTGATCATAGTTTAATTACAATTTTTACATAAAGCTCATGCTACTAAATTTATATTTTTATATTAACATTGCTATCTTATATATTTATAAGTTGATAAAAATGCAGCTGATTTTCTTATACTGAGTAACACAACAGCTAATATTGCTAATATCTAAATAGTTATATACATCTTAAATATAAATATCCATAGCAATTTTATTAGTTCTATTAAGATTGTGGTGTTCAGCCATCGAAATGGAAATTTTAAAACATGATTTTATTTTTAAATGCAGTTACAATTTTTCCACATATTTTTCGATTGCCTTTCAAAAAATTATCTGACTAGGGTGGAAAAAAAATTCAGCACTGTGACAGATGGAGCTACCAAGGCTACCTAAATATTAAAGAAAAATTCCAATGGCTCTTAAAAAGGATATTATTATAAATCAATCATTTATAAATCTCATGAGAAACTCAAACTAATATTCATTGTCATCCTTAGCGTATTTAAATAAAAATACTAATTTATTAAGAAACATTTCAATCCAGATTACAATTATTCATCTCATTTATCAATTCATAAAAACATCTTTGAGTTAGGATTAGCAAAGATAATATATTGACAATGACAGTAATTTAGCAAATCATTTATTTTATCAATATAAATTATATAGTACAATTATCAAACAAAATACTCATTTATTATATATACAAGGTTTATCATTAATTAAAAAAGCAAAATGGTCATTCTTTGGTAACAAGGATGACTTAGAATATCACATATAGAAATTATATTTTTTATATTACAAGTTTGGAACAGCAGATGACAAATAACTTCCACGCTTATTTTCTATATCAGGTGGACGAATTTTGTGCAGTGCATCGCTTTGAGATCTCTCTGAAACAATAGAAAAATTACATGTGTATATATATATATATATATATATATATATATATATTTTTTTTTTTTTTTTTTTTTTTTTTTTTCTAATCCACATAATACATTGAACTATGTGCTCATTATGACAGTATATTAAATATTTTAAGAGCCTTATACTGTAAGACTTACATTTTAAGACGATCTGATGGTTTTGATAATGTTTTGTTGTTTACATTTTATTAAAATTATTAGAGAGAGATAGAGTGATAGGGCTCACCCATTTTTTGTGTTGAATAACTAAGATAATACTTAATCTAAGTGCCTAACTAACTAAAAATAATTAACTAACTAACTTATGAAATAATTTTCAAAAACAAAGCTATTTTGCCAGTGAACTGGAGCCAGTGCCGGAGTTAAGGTATTGAGGAGAGGGTTTGAAATGGCATACAAAGAGTCCAGAAATTTTAAATGTCTTTTCTTGATGAAATCTGCAGTCTTCTCTACCTGAAATATATCATGCAATTGATCAGCTTTCATTTTCTTCATTTAAGTAGATTGCGTGATTTTCATTAACATGTTATTCTGCATGTGTTTCAGTGTGCCCTCAGAGAGATGTGTGAAGAGAGGAGCTCCATACATTAGGGAAGAGCATAGGATGCCTTTGTAAACCATCAGCTTTAGTCTGAGTGACGGAGTCGGGGATGTTAGGAGGTGTTGAAGTTGATATAATTTAGTTCTTACAGACTGAACTTTATTATAAACATGGGCCAACAGTTTCATGTGTCGATCCATCTTTATGCCGAGATAAACAATAGAGTGGGATATTGGCTGAGCTTTGTTAGTGACTCGGAACATTTTTGGTAACCGTGCTTTCTTCTCTTTCTGGTGAGCAAACACAAGCGCTAATTTCTTTATAACAGTTTGGCTAACCAATTCAACTTTTTTTAATGTGCGTGTTGGATTCATGCTTGAGCTGTATATGGCTATGTCATCCATAGTTATTACATATCTCTGTCTGCAGTTTATTAAGCAGTGTTCAGTGCTTAGCTGAGCTTGGAAACCTGTCTGTTCGAATGGGATCACAGAAAGTCCTCAGATAATTTTATTTTTTGAAACAAATTTCCAAGATGCGGTAGAAGACTAATGGGCCTATAATGTTCTGGGTCGTCGCCTTTTTTAATAACGGAAAGAGTATTGCATGTTGCCATTGTTCCAGGAAATATAGTAGTCGTAGGCAGGAGTTGTACAGATTCGTCAGGTGTACTATTCCTCTTTGAGGGAGTTGTTTTAGCAAGATGGTTTGGACTCCATCATGCCCCAGTGCATGGTTACCATGACTCCTAATTATAGTTTTTAACTTTTTAGGGCTTATAAACATAAAATTTTTAACCTTGTCATACTCAGAGGGGATTGTTCTCCGACTGTTCTTACGTTAATCTCTCTTCGGTAAAGTTCGACTAAAACTTCGGCTTGCTCAAGAGGTGTAAGGAGGCGGTCTCTATCATGTAGGCGAATGGTTGAAGACTTTTTCGTGGCAGCTTCCGTCAATCTCCAAAATTTCCTCGTTCATCGGAAGATGGTCACAATTCAAAATGGTAATGACCCACTAAATTATTTTTGATCAAATACTATTTTCCCTAGTCACTGTTTGTAGGTAAATAATGAAATTGAGAATTCAGTTGAAACTTCACATGTGACTATCCAAAAAACAGTTTTTTGAGTTATGGCCATCTTCTTGTCAACTTGTGATATATACAAATCAGTATGTTAATGTGACATTTATATAAAGTGGGTGATTTGAAGGACTGTTAGAATGTTGAATATTTTGAACATTAATGCATGCACATTGATTCTGATTAGTAACTGTAGAGTTGAATTTGTATAATAAAAATATAACATCTAATAGCTTATATATTATATTAAATATAATATCACATAGTTAAATTAACATAGAACAATAACATTAAAACAATATATACCACGATATTTAAGATTCCCTCCTTGAGGCTGTAATAAAGGTCCCCTAAAAGAAGCAGCTGAACTCATCACTGATCTGCTGCTATTCATTGTTCCTGTGTCTCCTGGAAATCGGGAAGAAAAATATATATACATATATGTATACAATCGTAATAAAAATTTAAACGTATAATAATGTAATTTCTAAGAACCCTGAAAAATATTTTAATCTCTTATATGATTGTTAAAATAATGTTATTTGCATTTTTCGCAAGTAAGGACTTCTGGTTCTTTAGACATTATTATCTAACAGTAACTGATCAAGGGGAGGGGCGCGTGCCTGAGAGGCGGGTACACTACTGTAGTATTACTGTTTCTTTATGAAATGCGCTATATTTAGTCATATTTAATTCCACAAATTGAAACTAGATTGTATTTAAACATTTAATAGTAATTTACAACATCACTATGTACTTATAAGTTTTTTATATTGGGTCCTTCATTGCTCATTAAATATACAAAAACGCCTCCCCTCAGAAAATTTCTGAATCCATTACTGTTACTTAAATACAGATAGGTGCATGAATAACAGTTGAAAAATACAAAGATTATATTTATGTGTAATCACGTTTATATTTATTAATATTAAATAAAATTTTAGCTTCAAAAACCATTTGTATTATTTATCATACCATGTGGCAGGAAAAATACATCAGGGTTCAATCTGTAAGGACGTCCTCTGAATGTTGAAGGAGCTGAAGGCGCTGCTGAACCCCAGCTGTTTATATCAATATCAGTCAGCACTAAAAAAGAAAAAAAAACTTATAAGAGTGATAAAAATGTTACCTAATTTAAACATGTTATTCATTACATTACTTTGTAGTAGGAAAAATAGGAAATTAATAATAATAATTAGAATAATGCTTATAATGAATACCCGAAATTGTAATAATAATAAGAATAATGCTTATAATGAATATCCGACATAATAATAAGAAGAATAATGCTCATGATGAGTTATTATAATGAATACCCGAAAGTTCGATGCCAACACAATTCGCTCCCTGCACACCTCCATCCAACGACCGCCGCACAGTGGTCCCGATCTGCCCATCATGGTGCAAAAAATACTTACAGTTGACGGATCTTGTTCAAACTTTGTCTTATTTTTAATTTACTATTGTAGAGTTGTATTATATCGGTTTCATGAAAATAGGTAAGGGTGGGGTGGGGGTAAGAGGAGGGGTGGGAGAATTTCTTATTAATATTATAACTTTTAGCAGACAAAACTTGTTCAAACTTTGTATTGTGTTTATTAGTGGATTGTATAGTTGCTTTATATCAGTTTCATGAAAATAGGTAAGGGTGGGAGTAAGAGGGAGGGGTGAGAGAATTTCTTACTAATATTATAACTTTTAGGGGACAAAACTAGTTCAAACTTTGTATTGTGTTTATTAGTGGATTGTAGAGTTGTATTATATCGGTTTCATGAAAATAGGTAAGGGTGGGGGTAGGGGTAAGAGGGAGGGGTGGGAGAATTTCTTACTAATATTATAACTTTTAGTGGACAAAACTTGTTCAAACTTTGTATTGTGTGTGGATTATATGGATTATATTATTATAATTATAATGGATTATTTATAATTATAATGGATGGATTATAATATAATGGATAAGAGGGACGGGTGGGAGAATTCGTGTTTATTAGTGGGTTATACAGTTGTTTTATATCGGTTCATACTTCATTTTTATATTAACTTATCATGTAAAATATTTAATTTATAACAAAAAGAACTCTTTTAATGCTCTTCAGTATTACTAATATACTAATATACTCAAATACTAAGTAATCATTTAAAGTCATCACTAGAGCATTTGTATTAGGTATATTATTTTTTTATTATTTAATAAACACGACATTTTAAAATACGAAAAAAAACATATGTGCACATTTACATAAGAATATAATAAGAATGTTCAGTGGGAATAATTTGAAGTGTATACAGCAGTGGAATAGAAAGAACATGTTTTAAAATGCACAAATTGATTTTCAATTATATAAGTTTAGAATTTTAATATTATAGATCAAAATTAAACACAGAACATTTCATTTCCTTGTAATTAGTGATTTTTTAAATAACTCAACAGAAATTAGGACCACAAATATCAAATTAAAGTAGCGCACCCTTTGAGCCGGCCGGCCGTGACTCATACTTTATCTCTAAAAACTCCCCTTTTCCTAATGTTGTGATGTATTTTGGGACGTGAATCTTATACAAATTAAAACTCAGATAGTTTCTGTAACGTGTAGTGGCAAAAACATCGTGGACAATCAAGGACAAAATTATTCAGACATTCCCCAATATGAAGAATAGGTGATCAAAATTGTTTACTTTAAAAAATAGTTCATTCGCTTAAATCAATGGATACAGAAATAATTTGGATGGCTGTATATTGTATATGGAATGCACATTCAAGGTGACATAAGTAAAAATGGATAGAAATTAACTAGCGAATGATACAACCATTGGTTACCGAGCTACAAAAAGGGCGCGGATGGAGATGCCAGAAACAAACAACTTTGAAATGTTGTATATTCCACAAAGTTTATTCTGTTTTTGTTTCAACTATATTTTCAAGGTCCAGCATTCCAAGAAAAAAAACCCAAAAAAAAACCAAGAAAAATTATTAGATCCAGAAAAAAAAAGTTGGTTTTGGGATTTTTAGCACCGTAATGCTTGAATCGGGACCACTGTGCGCCGCACAGTGGTTGAAAATCGACTATTTTCGGAAAAAAAACTTGCCAAACCTAATCTGTAAGCCGCAAAAAAAAGTTGATATTATCATAACCACGATTGAATTTCCTATATAATGTATAGGTTGGAGCCCCGCTTAACCGGCTATTCGGATTAACCGGCGGTGTTAGGAAAATAGAAAAACAAATCATATATCAATTTTCGACTCGAGATCGGCTAGTTTAAGACCTTTTGCTGTTTCACGCTATTAATATCCTTGATAGTACTTGCAGTATCATTTTATTTCATGAAACCACCCAAGTTAGGTGAAGAAAAAAAAAATCATACATAGGAGCAAAGAATTATTTTTTTCGTTATATTTTTATTTTTAACTATTAAATGTATTATCATAAAATATTAGATTGGGGTTATCCGGCTTTAATATAATTTTGATAGGAGATGGTGGGATAGACTGTTCAATATAGGTTTTATAACTACAACTCTATCAGTGAAAACTCGGTTCCCTAATTCCTACCAAATAACAGCTGAACTTTTTTTTAATACGATTTTTTAAAAATTAAATGTATTCACACAACATGTAGACCTGGTTTTTGGAACGAACTTTGTACTATACGACACACTCACCGAATCAGAAAAATTGACAGCTCAACTACCTCTATTTAATGATCCAACTCCGGGGTTTCACCCAAAAAAAAATCCACAAAGCAATCAAGAGACATCCGAACAGAAAAGCATCGAACTATGATCTTATCACTCCCTTTATCCTTCGTCACCTACCTCGAAAAACTGTTTTGTTTCTTAAACATTAATCTATATATCTATATATCTATATAAATATATCTTACACACAACCTATTAACATCTCCTTTTGAAACTTACCACACACAAAATGATTCTAAATTCACAACTAATCCTTCATCTTACCCTTGAACTTTTCTACTTTTCTTGAACCGAATTAAGCTTTTACTTGAAAGTAGTGAAGTGATACCGAGTCATCAGTTTGGTTCTGTCCAAGCCATTCTTCATTTTTTTTTAAAAAAATTTGTTTTTATTTTTATGAGCCTGCCATTTACTTTTAAAACGAGTCAGGAAAGTTTTCATGAGAAATGGGTTTATTTCCACCAAGTTATCCGAGGTCTTATTATAAACTTATTAATAATAATTTTCAAACATACTAAAATCACGGTAGGTGAAAACGTTTTTTTTTTTTTTTATCATCGACCTAATAACGATTCAAAATGCCTTCATAAATGATGCTACAGAGCTAGTAACTTAATTCGACGTACAAGCCCCATAGTGAATAAACTGCAAGAAATAGCATAGGTAATTCAATAAAAAAATAAAAAATCACGCATTTACAGACGCAGGTGGACGCAGCTAGAATATGTTTTAATATTTCCTTAGAGGTATCTTCTTCTTAAAAAAATGGATTTTAAAACTGCGCTCGGCTGCGCTTGAAAAATACGGATTAACAAAAATAAAATTCGTCTTATTTTTATTGCTTTTATTCAGGATTTTATTTCTGGGTTAAAACATAGACAAAATAGAATAATTGTTATGGTCGTGTAATATGTGAGATCGCTTTTCATGATTATGAAGGAAAATCGCACCAAGAAACAAAAATGCGAGTAGCAAAAATAATTATAGAATTATAAATTTTTCGTTGAAAAATTAACTTTTTCAATGATCGATATTCAAAGGCCATAATAAGTGTAAAAATCGGAATATCTCCGAATAAATTGATGGAATGTGTCAGGTAACTATTCTATTTATTAATAATGAAAAGAAAAAGAATAATCCGATACCTTCAAAAAATAGATTTTTTCCGCCTTTCAACCCTTGTGCGCCGTCCAGACCCAACTTCTACACCTGCCTTTACGCGATCCTTAGGTAAGGCGCACATCGAACTGTGTCACGCAGGCGACACGCAGCATTATCAAAAGTCAAGGTAAAAAAGATTGTGATAAAATGAGGAAATGGAGAAAAGACCAGCTATCGAAAGAATTTGCAAACAGATTATTCTTAACAATCTATTAAATATTTCCGTCTGAGTCGAGTGAATTACAAAATTACATTGAAGTTACTATTTAGTCTGAGGGATCCAAAGCTTAAAACCATTACTTATCGTGATGTTATAAAATCAGGTAATGAGAGATCAGGTTAAGCTCTAAGTTTGTAGAATTATATTAGGCACAAATCTCTTAAAATCCTTGGATACGATTTTAACAGCATTATATCATTATGGAATAATTTTTTTTTTCATTAATTTCTTCTTTTTTTTCCTTGGACATTTATAGTAATTTATTACCGTTATTATTTATTTGATAAATCAATATATTATTCACTACTTTGTATACTTTTATTTTTTATAACTATTTATTATGGGTTTTTAATGAAAATATTATTTTTAATTATCCACCATTACTTTAATTATTTGACCAGTTGTAGTTCTATTCTTTGTTCCAGTCTGTAATTCTTGAGGGACCTTGTCCCAGAGCAAAATTTATTTTCTATTCTGTATGAGGATATAATAAAATTAAGAAGATAATATAACAGAGAAGAGTTATATTCACATAAAATTTCTTATTAAAAAAGTTCCAATCAAAACATGGTTGATTTTTAAATAGCAGTTTTCTTTTTACTCAAATATATTTAATAAAAGAAGAAATATACTGTTAGAAATCGAGATGGCCATGTGAATTAAAAAATATAATTAAACCAAAAACTCGATTTTTATATAGCTTAAATTTGTTCTCTTGAACGTGTTAGGTTAAATGATTTGATTGTGTTTTTTGTTCATTGTAAATTATTTAATTGACTTGTTTAACTAAAATATTAAGCACTTCAAGTTTGTTTTATTTTGTATCTTAAAAATTTGAGCTTGGTGAACTCAACAAAATTAACGAAGTTTGGTGAAGGATAAATCGATTTGATTTATTGCAATCCCAACATATACATTATTGGTTGTAGTCAGCATTCCCATTAACTAAATGTCCGTAAAGCCTATGTTTTTTCAGTGAAATAATATCAGTCAAATTTTCCTAAGATTGTTGAACCGTTTAATGAACTTCTAGTATCTATGAGAAGAAAACTTGTTTTTCTAATTTTTAAACGTGTCACAGTAAGACGAATAAAAACTAACGAAAACCGAAATAAGTGATTACAAATAAAATAACAATATTAAAAATATTCAAACAAAAGGATCTGCTTTTAGAACTTCAGAATGGCCCTCATCTAAATTTTAATATTTCTATATATTTTTTAAAACTAATTTTACAGCTACATTTTCATCCTGAAATTGTTTAGTTTTAAAAATTCAAAACACTCGTATCATGCGCTTTTGGAATAGCGAGAAATTTCAAAATTATATTTTGATTTTGGAATCTAAAATAACATAACATATACATATCTTTTAAATTATTATATTTTTAATACCTTTTTTTTTCCTAGAACTTATCTAGAACACCCTATGAATACAGAAGACCTACTTAGTTTTATTAACCTGCATAAGAGAAAAGTACAACTTCACAAACACTAATATTAATAATAGGAATTAAAATAATGAAATAGCGAAAACTGCGTCGCATCGGCACAGTTTTCTGTGGCAGATCCACGAGTGCCACATCGGCCTGCTCTGCTCTGCGTCCCAATGTGCGCGGTTCCTATATATTTCAGTTACCACAAAAAATGCTCTGCTCTGCTCTGCTCTGCTCTGCGTCGCGATTGTCTCAATGTGCGCTCGGCCTTAGGCAAGGCGCACATTGAACTGTGCCACGCAGGCGACGCAGAGCAGAGCAGGCGGCACGAAAAAAAAACGGCGTCGCACAGTTACCCGCGCACATTGAAGAGCAGTTTCTGTGCCACAGTTTCGGGAAGTCAGGGGCTTTTTTAGTTTAATTATGTTAGATTTCTTGGATTTAAGATCAGAATCTGATTCGGATATAGAGTAGAACACAAACAAATTTGCATTATCAAAAGTCGAGGTAAAAAAGATTGTGATAAAATGAGGAAATGGAGAATAGACCAGCTCACGAAAGAATTTGTAAACAGAATATTCTTAACAATCTATTAACTATTGACATCTGAATCTGGTGAATTACATAATTACATTACTTATCGTGATGTTATAAAATCAGGTAATGAGAGGTCTGGTTAAGCTATAAGTTTGAAGAATTATACCTATTAGGCACAAATCTCTTAAAATCCTTGGATACGATTTTAACAGCATAATATCATTATGGAATCGTTTGTTTCCCATTAATTTCTTCTTTTTTTCCCTTGGATATTTATTTTAATTTATTACGGTTATTATTTATTTGATTAATGAATATATTATTCACTACTTTGTATACTTTTATTTTTTATATCTATTTATTATGGGTTTTTAATGTAAATATTATCTTTAATTATCCACCATTACTTTAATTATTTGACCAGTTGTAGTTCTATTTTTTGTTCCGTCTGTTATTCTTGAGGGAACCTGTCCCAGAACAAAATTTATTTTCTCTTCTTTTCTATTCTGTATGAGGATATAATTAGAGTTATATTTACATCCAATTCTTATTAAAAAATTTCCTATCAACACATGGACCATTTCCCACTCTTTTTCGATTAATTGCGGTTTTCGATAGTAGCTTTTTTATTTTTTATTTAAATATATTTTTAAAAAAGAAATATACATTATTTATTTTTTCAATCAACGTTTCCATTAAGCCTATGTTTTATTTTCGGTGAAATAATATCAGCCAAATTTTCCTGAGATCATAACTTGTTGAATCGTTTTATTAACTTCTAGTATCTATTAGAGGAAAACTTGTTTTTCCATTTTTTAAACGAGTCAAAGTAAGAAGAATAAAAACTAACAAAAACCGGAATAAGGTATGACAAATAAAATAACAATATTAAAACTGTTACCGCAAAAGTATCAACTTTTAGAACTTCAGAAAGGCCCTCATCTAAATTTTAATATATCTATATATTTTTTTAAATACACTACACTCGTATCATGCACTTTTGGAATAGCGAGAAATTTCAAAATTATATAATGATTTTGGAATCTAAAATAACAGAGCATATATATATATTTTAAATTATTGTATTTTTAAAACCTTTTTTTTTCCTAGTACATATTAGAACACCCTAAATATACAGAAGAGCTACTTAGTTTTATTAACCTGCATAAGAGAAAAGTACAACTTCACAAACACTAATATTAATAATAGGAATTAAAATAATGAAATAGCGAAAACTGCGTCGCATCGGCACAGTTTTCTGTGACAGATCCACGAGTGCCACATCGGCCTGCTTTGTAGAGATGCGACATCGAAGGCAAAACATCGATGTTTTGAACATCGATGTTTTTACAATCAAAACATCGATGTTTTTCAACATCTTTAACATTTAAGATATTCTTTAAACATTAACATATTAATGCCCAAACGTATTTAAATCGATGTTTAAGAGTAAAGCATGTTTATTTTTCATTATTAATACATAAAAACATCGATGTTTTCTACATAGTTAGTTTTACATAATCAATTATTAAATATTCAACGTCAGGACCTAAACATCTTAATTATAGCTAAAACATCGATGTTAAAAACAACTTTTTATTGATAAAACATATTTGTTTTTGCAGAAAACATCAATGATTAAAACAACATCAAAGTTTTAAAAACAGCTCTTTTTTACATCGATGGTTTTGACAAAAACAAAAATGTTTTAACATCGATGTTTTGGACAAAAAACATCAATATATATGCTCTTAATCTCATTGATGTTAAAACATTTTTTTTTGTCAAAAACATCGATGTTAAGAACAACTTTTTTTGTTAAAATACCAATGATTTTAACATCGATGTTTAGAGCATATAAATTGATGTTTTTTGTCCAAAACAAACAACAAACACAAATTTTTTTTAACATCGATGTTTTCTGTAAAAAAAATATGTATTAACATTGATGTTTTGGACAAAAACATCGATGTTTGATAAAAAGTGGAAGATAACATCGATTTTTATAACGAATATAAAAATGTATCAACATTGATGATTTGGACAAAAAACAACAATATATATGCTATTAAAATCGATGTTTCGGAGAAGAACAAATATGTTTTAACATCGATGTTTTAACAGTAACTAAGTTCTTTTTAACATCGATGTTATATACAAAAACGAATATGCTCTTAATATCGATGATTTAACTATCACAAGGTTGTTTTTAAGATCGATTGTGAAATACAGCGATGTTAAATCATAATTGTTTTTGCAGAAAACATCGATGTTTTAAAAAAAGTTGTTTTTAACGAATTTATGACAAAAACAAATATGTTTTTACATCGATGTTTTGGATAAAAAACATCAATATATATGCTCTTAACATCGATGTTTAAATCATTGATGTTTTAACAATTAAAATTGTTTTTAACATCGATGTTTTCGGCAAAAACAAATATGTTTTAACTTCAATGTTTTGGACAAGAACAAATATGTTTTAGCAATATCCAAGTTGTTTTGAACATCGATGTTTTGAGCAAAAAACATCAATATATATGCTCTTAACATCGATGTTAAAAACATCGATGTTTTAACAATAAAAAGTGGTTTTTAACATCAATGATAAAAACAGATGTTTTAGCATCGATGTTTGGGACAAAAAACATGAACAAATATATCATCTTAATATAGATGTTTTAACAATAAAAAGTGGTTTTTAACATCGATGTTTTAACAATAAAATGTGTTTTTTTTGGAAGGCCATTTACTAAACTAAACAATAGTTGAGTGCTACCGCTGAGTAGTTTCTCCACACACCTTTTCATGCCAATTATGTACTTATATCAAATTTACTTATTGTATTTTAAATACAGTTGTAAATTTCAACAAATAAATTATATATAAAAAAAAATGTTTTAACATCGATGTTTTGGACAAAAAACAACAATATATATGCTCTTAACATCGATGTTATATACAAAAACAAATATGCTCCTAACATCGATGTTAAAAACAACTTTTTTTTAAAACATCGACGTTTTCTGCAAAAACAAATATGTTTTAACAAATTTGTTTTTGACAAAAACATCAATGTTACAAACAAATTTGTGATAGTTAAATCATTGATGTTAAAAAGAACTTGGTTATTGTTAAAACATATTTGCTCTTGTCCACAACATCGATTTTAATAGCATATATATTGTTTTTTTTCCAAATCATCAATGTTGATACATTTTTGTATTTGTTATAAAAATCGATGTTACCTACCACTTTTTATCAAACATGTTTTCGCCCAAAACATCGATGTTAAATCATTTTTCTTTTTGTTATAAACATCGATGTTAATAACCACATTTTATTGTTCAAACATCGATGTTAAAAAACCACTTTTTATTGACAAAAACATAGATGTTAAGAGCATATTAATTGATGTTTTTTGTCCAAAACAAATTTGTTAAAACATATTTGTTTTTGCAGAAAACGTCGATGTTTTAAAAAAAGTTGTTATTGTTGTTAAAAAAGAACTTGGTTATTGTTAAAGAATCGATATTAAAACACATTTGTTTTTGTCCAAAACATGATGATAACAGCATGTATATTGTTGTTTTTTGTCACAACATCGATGTTAAAAATTTTTTTTTTTTTTTAAAAACATCAATGTTTTCTGCAAAAACAAATATGATTTTATATAGATGTTTCGACAAAAATATCGATGTAAAAACAACTTGATAGTTTAACACCGATGTTTTTAACATCGATGTTAAGAGCATATTAATTGATGTTTTTTGTCTAAAACATCGATGGTTAAACCAATTTCTTTTTGTCATAACATCGATGTTAAAAACAACTTTTTTTAAAACATCGACGTTTTCTGCAAAAACAAATATGTTTTAGACAAAAACATCAATGTTACAAACAACTAACTAGTTATTACAAACTACTGTTAAAAACTACTTGATAGTTAAAACATCGATGTTAAGAGCAAAGTAGTTTTTGTGTGTATTGTGTGAACTTGGTTCTTGTCAACATCGGCCCACAAACATCGATGTTCAGAAAACATCGGCTATGTAACATCGATGTTTCAGAAACATCGACATCTATGTCGCATCCCTACTGCTTTGCTCTGCTCTGCTCTGCGTCCCAATGTGCGCGGTTCCTATCTTTTTCACTTACCACAAAAACTGCTCTGCCCTGCTCTGCTCTGCTCTGCGTCGCGAGTGTCTCAATGTGCGCTAACACTTCCATTTTGGCCTACCCCTCGGACCTTTCCCTGTCGGCCCCGTTAATCTCTTAAAGATTCGCTCACAACCGAGTTTCGCAATTTTATATGCCTATTTTATTCGCCACGTTTCGCATCCATAAATGACCCTAGGAAGAATAATAGTTTGTAAGTCCTAATTGTTAAATTTCGGGACAGAAGGCGCGAGCTAATCAATTTCGCTACTGAAAAGTAGTAAGCATTTCCGGTTTTTAAGGTAGCCTTAATTTCTTTATCGATTTCGTTCTTTCAAGATACCATCGCCCCTAAATATATGTTACATGTTCAAACATATTCCTTTATACATTAATATCAGCAAAATCGTCACCACTTCAACCAAATCAGGTGACTAAAAAAATTTAAAATTTTGGGTTTTGGAAGAAAAAATGGTCAATATAATATAACACTCACAAACTTGTCTCATTTTAATCAAAGATTAATTATCTCAAACAAAATAAAATACCGCCTAACGTTTATTATAAAATACAGAATCTGACGAATTTATTTTCAACCAATTTTTGTTAAATAATAATTTAACAGTGTACTTATGTGGAATCTGAGTTGCTCAACTCAGGCACGATTGTTTGGACTTCCTAATAAATTAGAAAAAAAGGATTAAAAACAAAAAGTCATTGAGACAAGAAAAATATTTGAATGGAATATATATTATACCTATAATTTTGGTTAAAGTTTTTGTCGAATTACATGTAAATAATACTTACAAGATAATCTATTCTCATGTCGAAAAGGTCTTGGCCAGGGATCGAATTCTGAACCACACCTAGATCTCCTCTTAACTTCAGCACTCACAATTGAAGCTTCATCTCCACATATATCTAAATTAATTAATATCATTAATAAACTAAAATTAATACAATAAAAATGCAAGTGTATTAATTAAATAAAGAAAAATGTATCGAGAGTATAATGGTAAAACAATTTACTATTTCGTTTATTATTTTATTGAAATCTTGTTAATAAATAAACATAGTCTACATTTCTGATTTGATTCGATCTAACTTAATTGAAAGGAAATTATAATAATAATAATAATAATAAAGTGTTTATTTACATAACCAAATAAAAATACATAATTTTACAATGTTATGACAATGAAAGGAAATTATATTAAACTTTACCGAAAAATAAGAACAATTTTTTAATTTTACATATCTGCAAATGAAATAGTACTTATATATTAAGGGAAAGTATTGAAATCGTGAAAAATTTCGACTTCCGATTTTCAACGGAATCACACGTTTTGGCGTCTCCAGAGTTAGTACGTGGGCCAGACCCCCCTACCGTGCACCTCCCACCCACATCCCTATAAATTGCATATCGTTGTGTTCCTTGTGATAAAAGAATAAGAAAAAGCCAATGTTCCCATAAAAAAAGGGGCAGCACTAATCCAAAATGGCGTTCAAACATGGCGGAATGACGAATTTGATTTTACTTAATTTTTTTATTACTTACATCCACCATTATGCTCAATTTCGCTATAACTGATCTTTTATTAAAGCTAGATACTTCTAGATTCAGAATAAATAAACAAACGTTCTAAAATAATTAGTCTAGACAACATAAAATACCTTTAATGTCAATTTTTTCTAGTCACTCGCGTAAAAAATAAAATTCCAAGTTAATTTGTGATTAAACGGCCACCGTTAACGAAAAATGCCCTTAAATAAAACATCTAGGGCAATTATTCATCTTTAAAAATCAGTGGTAAAATTTCAAAATATATCAACTAGTTTCATAGAAAACGGACCTTAGCGGCGAAAAGGCACCAATGACTCGGGAGTATCCAGTCCTCTCCCACATCGTTCAGTTCTCATACGTGATATAATTACAGCGGGTTTAGGATCTTATTTTGAATGTATAATCGAGCCTATGTAACTGCAAGTATATAACTGACAGAAAAATAATATAACCTTTTTTTTTTTATTATATAAATAATTAATTAGTCGCATATTGCACATTATATAAACCTCACTTATATTGACATAAACTGGTTATCTTGAAATGTAATAATAATGCTGTTATAGTAGTAGTTGGGTTCCAGACACTGGCTTCTAATCATTCGTGGAATTTGAAGTAAATGCATTTTTGCAAAGTATTGATTATTTACAGATTTAAAACCAATCAATATAAATAAGATATATAAAAATTTCTATTTGTTCGTTGAACTGTAGAAATTCATAATACAACTTAGGAAGTATATACCTAATACAATTAAATAGCTCACAAGAATTAGGGTCAGGTGGGGTAATTGGGAACGAAATTTGTTGGTTTCAAATTTTTGTACCTTCTTATTACCACTTGGATCCTGCAAAGCATTCAAACTCAAATGTTTATGCCTAACTTGTTTATAAACATGTTATTAAACTTTCCTACACGTCTAAAATAGAAATCCGTTTTTCTGATGTCCTTATTTGACGCGTTCACAATTACCCCAAAAATTCCCCAATTACCCCATAAGGTAGGGGGTAATTGGGAACGGCTACTTTTTAAACAGTGGCTATTAAATGAATCCAAACCCTCATTTAGAATTATTTCCATACCCTGTTATATATCTAACCTACATAGAACTTTTTAGCTCTTTGTTCACAATTACCCCGAGTTATGTTCTCAATTACCCCAACTCACCTATTCATAGAGATGTTACCATATAAATTCGACTACTACGAAAACGGGAAAATGAAATATGAACTGGGAAAATTATAGGTATAAGTTAAGTTAATAAATTATAGGTATTTAGTAAAATTACAGCTGAATATTACTTGGGTATAAAAAAAAAGCATCATAAATGTCAAAGAAAAATCATAAATGGCAAAGAAAAATCAAATTATATTAAATTAACATAAAAAGTTTGTAGAAATGAAAAAAAAAATTAGTTATTCCAATAATTGATGTATAATCATTAATTATTATTTTATCATTAAAAATAATAATAATAATTGCCAACCACAATGTGGTAACCACATCTTGCCTCAACCCAACATTGTGATACCTAAATTTTATATTTCCATCACACCGACATGACCTTTGAAATTGTATAGTTCTTTTCTATCTACTTTGATGCATGATGGGGTCGGCACAATAGCTTTTAATTGCTCCATTTTGACGGAAAACTTTTCCTCTTCTTTGAGTCTTTTCAACACCTATTCAGAAGCCAAAACTTCCCGATGTGTGTGGTGCTTCATCCGTGTCCCTGCTTGTTAGGGGGGGGGGTGGAGGCTTTCGGATGTGGTTGAGTCTGATGTGTTTTTGGTGATGCTTCTAGAGAAGATGGGTACTGCTGTTATGCAGCAAGGATCACCCTTGTGTGCCCTTGCTATCAACCTCTGTTGAAGGTTTCTTCCGCCTTTTTAGGAAAGTAAATAAGTCTCCCCGCACCCAATCTACTAATATCAGTCTTCCTACCTTTGATAACGTTGAAAAGAAACGTTTTCGAAACTCGGAACTTTTCAGCAACTGCGAGATACATCAAGTTGCACTTGGGAGTATCGTTGATAACATGGATCACTTCTTGGATCGTGTAAGAGGGTGGAGACCTCTTCCTAATGTATGTCCTTGGCATCCTTTTGGTCAGTGCAACAGTCAATTTATCAGGACACTTCATTATTTTAGAAAAAAACAATGTTCTTATTATTGTAGGGATGTGAAAAAAAAGTCTGAAATTTAGTTCCCAATTACCCCTGAAGTAAAAATCTCAGGGGTAATTGGGAACATCAATGTAGTGGTTAGTAAAAAACTAACTAAGACAAAAGCACCACAAATACTATTAATTCACATACTAAGCTACAATTATTAACTTAAAGGACACTTTCCTTGTAAGATCTATAGTCAATATGTGCTCTTAACTGTAGTATGGAAAATCCATTTTCCAAAAAAAAGATTACACTTTTTATAAGGTCACCTGAAGGTGAACAGAAAGCTGAAGACTGGGAAACACGGGAACTCATTCTACCGCTTCATAGAGATATTAACTTACTAGTTTCATAGCTCTTTAGTTTTCCAGACCCCCACCTCAGCGATAGTGGCCCTTGTTCCCATTTACCCCTGATTCCCAATTACCCCACCTGACCCTCTGTAATGAACTCTAAATAAAAAAAGTTACAAATATAAGTTTTAGAATATTAAATTTAGCATAAAACAAGCCCATTTATTTTTAAATTAACTTATTCCTGCGTAGAGATACAAATGAAAACGTGAAAGTATTCGTAGCGCTTACTTCCTGCTAAAACATTTTTGAGAAAAATAAATAATGCATGTAGCTACAAATCATCCTTTTTTTTAATCCAAGATCGATTTTGCAAACTATCTACCCACCTAAATAGTTAGTTCTGTGAATATTTTAGCATATCCCCTTAGGCTTCCCAAAAAGAAGGAAGTCGGTAAGCGCTACGAATACTTTCACGTTTTCATTTGTATCTCTAAGAAGGAATAAGTTAATTTAAAAATAAATGGGCTTGTTTTATGCTAAATTTAATATTCTAAAACTTATATTTGTAACTTTTTTTATTTAGAGTACAAGTTCTCGGGTTAAGGGCGTAGGAACATGAGTATCCACCAAAATGGTAAAAATTACCGATCTTTGAATTGTTAGAATTTGGCTAAATAACTAATCCGATTTCAACTTCAAATATTTCATTTTATTTGTATTAGTATACCCTTTTTTCGAAAAAAAGAGAAAGGAAACTTTTTGATGTTTAGTTATATGCAAGAAACCGAAAAAGGCCACAACTTCGTGGATTATATACCATTAGATACATGAATACTTACATGTTTTAATTGGTTTTCCTCCGCAGTAGTAGTTTAATTTTAAATTAATCATATACATATATATAGATCGTGTAACTGTTAATTCATTAATTGTTGTGAGCTATTTAATTGTATTAGGTATATACTTCCTAAATTGTATTATGAATTATTTCTACATATCAACGAAAAAACAGAACTTTTTATCTATATTTTTTATTTTGATTGGTTTTAAATCTGTAAATAATCAATACTTTGCAAAAATGCATTTATTTAAAATTTCACGAATGATCAGAAGCCATTGTCTGGAACCCAACTAACTACTATGACAGTATTATTGTTACATTTCAAGATAACCAGTTTATGTCAATATAAATGAAGTTTATATAATGTGCAATATGCGACTAATTAATTATTATTTATCACATTTATATCCTTTATTTATCAGTTTTATATAATAAAGAAAAAAAAAGGTTATATTATTTTTATGAGAGGCTATAACAAAATTAGAAACAAGAAACATGTCTCTTACTGGCAGTTTTCAATTAATAAATGATATAAGTGACAAGGTCAACAAAATCCCAGGTCAAGTGGGAATCATCTTAAAAAAAAGTTAAGTGAAATATTTTCAAAAAATACTGGTATAGTATTACGTGACATAAATAAAATTTTAGAAGGTGATAAATCTGTAAAAATTGAAATATTCACAGACCCTGAACTATTTCGGCGTCTAAGTTCGCACCATTGATTTCGGCAGAGGTGGAAAGATCATTTTCTGTTTATAAGAGTATTTTAAGTGATCGGAGGCACAGTTTTTCAGAAAATAATTTAGAAATGTATTTGGTTGTAAACTTTAATAATTCACAGTAACATTATTTTATTGTGTTAAAGAAAAATTACTATTTTTTTAATTCTAATAAATTTTTCAACAAAATTGCTTTTCTATTTTATGAATTACCTTTTTTCCTTGTTGAAATGTAAAGAAAAACTTATTCTTATCAATTACAAGAACATTCTTATTCTTATCAATTACTTGAAATTACAAGAAATTTATATGCATATTTTGTCGCATATTTCCCACTTTTTTCTTGCATATTATATTGCATATTCGAAGAGTTTTTAATGCATATAAATTCGGGGTCTAGTTATAATAAACATTTTATTCAATTATTTTTCTTTTCATCTAACATGAAAATTATTAATGTAATCTTTATTACATTTACATATTAATATTTTTCATAAGAGAAAAGATCGGGTTTGGTCGGGATTTGAACCCGGATTTCCTTATCACTAGCAAGGCGCTCTTTCCTGTTGAGCCACGAGGCACATATCCCGGTCAAGCCAATCCTTTATCTTCACTGACTCTTTCCCACCGATCTCGGAAAATATATGGGTATATCGGTACTTAAACAAGTCTGTAACCGAAATTGTATATAAGTTCGGGTAAGAGGTATTTTTTACCAAATTTTACGGTAGTAAAACAAGTCTGTAACAAAAATTGTTTTTAGGTACATATACCGTAAATGTTTTTAAGCAAAATATAATACCAGGCGTTTCAAACCAGTCCCCAGATTTATAAGAAGTAACATCGTCACTCGCATCCCACTTGGGCTCGTGAAGTTTTCTCAAGGCTCTTCTCCTTTCCTTGCTTCCAAGGGTGCACTCCTAAAGATGAAATTTTATTAAACAGATTAATTTACAATAGCAGGTGACAGGATACAAACAAATGGAATAAAAGAAATCACCTCTAAAAGATGAAACCAGTCATCCAAGCCGAGGCTTCCCCGAAGTAGTATCCTACTCTCCCGGCCAACCAGTGTGATGCCGATTGCTGAATATGATTTCTTATTTACCCATTCTACTTTTTCAACATCAACCAATTTAACCTGAAATAAAAAATATTTTAAAGAACGTAAATCTTATTGATTGATTTAAAATCATCTGTATTCCATTATTTAAATGAGAAAAAAATATGAAAAACACAATTAGGGCAAACATGGGCATGTTGTGTTAGTTTAGCTTACAAACGAAAAATAAAGTAAAACTGAAATTATCTGAGGTAAGTATATACTGTAGTTGTTCCAACAACATTTCAATCTAAACCGGAAGTGGCATAACTCATATACACCTTTTTTTTTTTTTTTAATGGTTCTTGACATTTCAGACACCCCCAGCCATTTCCTTATTAAGAACTATATACTCAGTGAAAATAAAAATATATTGATATTTCTTAATAGAATTGAAGGTCAATTTGACACCAAGCCACAGATGAAATATTTCTAGAAAACATTTTATACGTAGATATACAAATACATAGTCCAAATATGTAGGGTTACTATATGCAATATAGGCGTAGCCCGGGGGGGGGGGGGGGTCCACCCTGTGCTCCACACATCAGTAACTTTATGCCCTCCCGAGGGTTGAACCACTCACTTGGGAGTTATTTAATTAATATCGACATACTAAAAAAGTAATATGCCTAACTGTATAATATGTTATCTAACAAAGATACATATGGTGGGCCGGGATAGCCGAGCGTGTAGGAGCGCGACCCGTTGTTGCACGCTCGAGCCGAACGGCGGCGGTTCGAATCCGCCCTGGGAGGGGTTAACTTTTATTTCGTGGAGGCCCCACGGAATAAATCTCAACCCTCCCACCATGGTTAGAATAGGTTGGTTACACCTGTAGAGTAACCCCCCGTATGCCACACATGGCCAGGTAGGGGTACCGAACAAAAAAAAAAAAAAAAAAAAAGATACATATGGAATAATATGACAAGATTATGGAATATATTATTTGCCTCAAATAGATACAAATCTTCCAACAATAAATTGTTGACGTGATTTCAAATTGTATCGAGAGGAAAACCCTTTACCGTTTATTATGAACTAGCTGTTTATACCGGTTTCACCCGAAGAATTTCATTTTTTAAATCTATAAAATCTATAAAGTGAGACTTTTATCGACTCAAACGGTCGATTTCGTAAACACCAATGTAAAGCGAGATCAAAACGATTTTTATAAAATAAAGAATATATCCAGAGATTGGCTGAAGTTATGTAATTTTAATATGGACAGGTTTTCGCACCTGGTATCAAAGAACCACTGAGCGAAATTTGGAGAATTTAGGACAAACGATATGGATTTCTATAAAGACCAAACAAATAAACAAACAAACAGAATTTCATCTTTATTTATTAGATTAGTATTGTAAGCTATAAATTAAACAAAATAATATTTAAAATACTGTATAATTTATTAAAAAATTAACAAGAATCATTAGAGATAAAGAAAGCGTTAATAAAAAATGGAAATAACCTAGTGGGCACGTCTCGTGTAGGGCAACGTGAAACAATTATTTATTCACCCACTGTTATGGAATGAAGGACGGTAACTTTATAATAATTAATACGGAATGGATATACGGCTTCCTGAATCATTCGTGATAATCTCGTTGGTAAAAGTCAACCGGAATGTTTTCAATTTTAGAATTTAGTTTGATTATCAAAATAGACTAGAGAAAATAATTTGAAACAAAAATTATTACTTTCTCTAGCTTACTATTACTTAAAGCAATTACTACGCCTTGCGTGAATTCGTTTGCATATCATTGCTAATTTGTTCGGTATGGTTTGATTTTACTTATCACACATCAGCTTCAGAGTTTTTAGAATTTGTTTTTGGGAATTATTTTATATACTTTTTGGGTCAAAGCGAGGGAAATTGACTCTTATAAAAACGAATGTTCGAATATTATAGAAAACTGATGGAATTTTAGTCGAACCAATAAGCAAGATGAACGGGGTATTTTTTTCTTCTTTTGTTTAATATACGTAAGACCGTTAACGATTAAAAGGGGCCTATTATTTTTCCCATTTAACCTTTAGGCTTCTTTTGTTAAAATGTTATACCTGATCATTCTAGTTTTTTCTTTGGTACAGGCTCCAGCCCACTATTCCGTGGACAGTCCACTAATCTTAGTCTTGGCCCACTTGTTACCTAGTTTTTGCGTATTTAATGTTAAAAAATAAAAAAATAAATATTATCTAAATGTTTTTAAAAGTATAGAAGTAGCTATTTAAGGATTTAAATTTAATTATATTTAAGGACCTTTTCAAAGGAAGCATTGTATGTAGTGTGTACATACACATCATAATGGCTATGATTGTAAACCGAGTAGATGTCAAACTAAAACAGAAACAGAAAAATAAGATAGAGAAAAAAGTAAAAGTTATGGAGAAAACAATATCCGCTGAAGAAAGGAAATTGAGCGCTCCAGTCTAGAAAAGGCGAAAGTTGTGCTGCCTCCGCTTCGAGCACCCCTTTTCAGTTGTGTATGTAAAGTAGTCGGTGAAATCATCAACTGGTCCATTTCTACGGCAAAAATAATGTCAACTCACTCTCTCTGGTTTTTGTACCAGTGTGTTTTAACCTACAAGCTATTCAGAAGTGAATATAACAAATCGCTTGTAGTCTTCTTCTTCTTGTTTTTTTTTACGTGTTTTTTTCCTGTAAACAAATCCAAAAGACACCGGATTTTGTACTTTATATTATTAGTGAATAATTTATTTTTAAAAAATATCTTTTTAGTAATATAAAATGTAAGACACTGTTCAAATTCGTATTGTTCAATTAATTAAATGTAAAACTAATATTTTCTATGGAATTAAAAGTAATAGAACGATAACTCCATTTTTGGAGTAATCATAAAAAAATGGAAAGATTTTTCTTTTGGATATATCAGTAATTGCATATTAAGCGAGTAAAAATTGTTAATATTCTATATCTTTTCAAAATATTCCCAAATTAATATAATCCTCCATATTGAACAAATCTCACTAGATAAAAATAAAGTCACTGCCCAATAACACGAGTTAGTAAGACGTCACAGTTATTTATTTTTTCAAACAATCCTTACTTTTATTTACCATAATGTGAACAAAATAATGTAAAAGTTAGGAATATCTTGGTAACCTGTAGAATAAATAGACCACACACATAAAAAAAACTAGAATCAATAATAAAGATAAGCTTATCATCAATATATTATTTCTTAAGACCTTCTTATTGTCAGTACGCCATAACTTCCTTAATACTTCATCAAATTTCATGAATGAGGCATCATTTTAAAGCTTGCCTTAACCGCTACACCGGAAAAATATACAGATCAGTCATTTCGCCTTAGATTGCGAGTTATCCGTGACCACGGTGCTTGCGAGAACATCATAATGGTCGTAGAGGTTTCTTAATGGAGCCAATCTTTAAGCGATTTCAGTCAAAAGAATCAGCGCACTCGCTTTCCGCGAAACTGATGAACTCATACTAAAAAACATGCTATTATCCTGTTGATAAGAAACCTCAACGCTATGCAGGGCTTAATTAATGGCGCCAGATTGGTTGTAACTCTTGAGCAACACTATCACAGTGAAATTGATTGACTCCGTTCAAACTGTCGTCTTACCACGCATCAAGCTCACCGCTTCTGATCCTACCGTCCCTTTCAAACTGAGTAGGCAGCAGTTTCCTATAAAAGTCGCCTTTGTCATGGCTATTAATAAGGCACAGGGGCAGACGTTTACAAAATCCGGATTGTACTTGCCTGACCATGTTTTTTGATGCGGTTAGTCAGTTAGTTGTGGCGTTTTCCAGGGTGCGCTCTTTCAGTGACATCTATGTCTGTATAAAAAAAAACCCACCACCAAACAATCTCAGATGACCATATCATGACTTCAAACATAGTGTTCAAAGAGCGAAAAAATTAAACACATCTATTCTTTACTTTAACCCTCAACGATTCCCATGACGCCCTAAATATGCACTATACGATTCTAAATATAGGGTGTGTACTTTAATTAAGCGGGATTTAAGAAGGTTAGAGTGCGAATGCTTCGCACGGGTCAGCTAGTAATATATAAATAAAATCAATAAACCTCCCCAACTCCAGGCTCATCCAAATAAAGTTTTTTGTTTTTTTTTTATTACTTTATACAACGATGGATTCAAAGCTCTTAAAAATATATCTTCTTCCTGAAACCCTTAACTTCCTAGAAGAGTCCAGCGATAAAATTTCTTTAAAATTCTATACAAGTTGCGTTCTTAAATTAAATGCAAAATGGTACATATTTGATCGTGTAACTGTTTTTTTCTCTTTTATAAAACGGCAATTAAGTTTTCATATTAAATTTTAAAACATACCTTTCAATTTCGACCAAAAGCAATCACGTGTCAATTCTTAACCTTTGATAAGTTCTATGAAAAATGGCAGAAAATTTGTTTTCCCAAATTCCGTGGGTCAAGAACTTTTTAGCCTGATAAAACTTTAAGAACTGGATAGAAAAAGTCTTGTTTAGGTTAGCAATGATCATAATTGCGATACAAGGTCTCAAGAAGAAGAATGCCATATTCTCTAAAAGAGACCTAGTTCCCACTTCTGAGTAAAAAATATAAACGGAACAATCTCATTTCAAACCTTGGTCTAATTCCTGATTTGTGCACATTTAGGTAGCATTATCGCCCTGTTGCGGGACTGATTGAAGAGATAAAATAAAAGGAATGAATATTATATATATGCATATAATATTCATTCCTTAAGGCGCACTAATGAGACCTTGGACCACGCAGTGTGAATAAATGGTCTTATAGACATTTATTTTGCCTAGAGGAGCACAAACAATAGGAGGGGGTAGCCCTAACCTCATGTTGCTGCAAACCATGGTGCAGAGGCTGTTTAACCTAAGCTCCACAACGAATTTCACTGTGGCAAATTGTTCTTCCGGGTTCAAGTACAGTGACCAACTTGTCTAGTTCCATGGATTAGGGCTGCTCAGAAGCGCTGGAACTTAACTTCTTTCCATGGAGCAGACCGTCCATAAAACGAACCTCACGGTGGCTACAGATATCTTGGGAAACCATATTGTGCACAGAATACAGGAGAATGGGTTATCATTCCTACGCCCGGTCGGTGTGAGTATCCTCCAGTTAGCTGATGGGCGGAGGATCCAAAAAAAAAAAAGTTATCTGACGGGTCTTACATACCCGGAGAAAGGAGGGGACGCTGGCTTTCGCGCTTTCTAGCGGTCACCCATCCATGTACCAAACACGATAGAAGTCGCTTAACTTTAATTGCCTATTGCAATGAATTTAATTCTATTTTTAAAGGATACTAAAGCGCACTCACTAGACCAATCAAACAGAGAATAAAATATAATATTAATACAAAGATTGAATGAATGTTATCAGTTTTTTCTCCTTAGCCGAGAAAAATGAACTTAAAACGAGATCGTCTAAAAATATTTTACAAGGGTATTATACGGTTGTACAGATAGTAATAAAATTTCCAACTTCTATTAACCGAAACGAAATTTTCCACTGTTAACAAGGTGCTTTAAACTTGTAGGGCCAGAAGTAGAAATAATATTCTGTTTCGAAAAGAGAAACAATGGAATAAAAAAATATCAGGAAACAACCATCGAAAAACAAAAGTTTAGTAATTAATGAGAGCATATTATGGAATCACTGTAACGTAAAATCAAGTTCTAAATTATTTATCCAGAAAAAAATATAAGAAAAAAAAAATAAACTGATTCTTAGCTAACGTGGCTATCCAAAAATGATGGTTTGTGTGATCGCTTATTTTAAATCGCAGACTATGTGACAGCATTGTTGCCTTGACGCTTTTCAAAATCGTATAGAATGACTTCTTCGATACAAGTACCCTCCTAAGAAAACTGATGGAGCTAAAATGCGGAAACATCAGGACAATTATGTTAGTAAAAGATCAATTTTCTACGGGCAATAAGAAAGGAAGTAGGCCGAACCGAAATTTCTTTGGCAAATAAGCTCGACGAATCACCGATTAGTAGCCAACGAATGGCAGAGGATAACCGAGAAAGAAATAGGAAGAAAAAGGGAACATCATTAAACAAAATACGAAACTTCCGAATCAATGAAATAGATGAAACGTGTTAAATTTCTTTTCTCAATTAACATCTTCGTTTTTCATCAATAAATTCATTGTCGAAACCGCTGGTAATGTAAAAATCATTTAAAAACTTACAGACGGGAATCTATTAATTTAAGTAAATATTACGAAAACGGAATCGTAGTTAGCAATAAAAAGGTTAGGAAGTCAGTTTGAAGTTGAGGTCAGTCCCCATCTTTCCCTAAGCTACTTTAAAGGAGCTTTTTGTTTCTCTTGTAAAGTTTAAAAAATTAGACTTAACGGGGTTTAGAATAACAAGTCTCATTTAATTAATATACCTTTGTTATCACCGTAAATCATGAAGATAATCGTAAATTAAAAAAAAAAAAATTTCGTCTGCTTTTATGTCAAAATAGTGAATGTACCAAAACCTGATATTTATTAAAATTTATAACTAATTTTATAAAGCTTTTATCAAAATTATAGTTTTAACCCTACTGGGTTTGGGATACTGCAAATAAAAGGTGAAAAAACTTCTCCTTGCAAAATATCTAATTCCAAAAGCACAATCTTTGATAAAACCAATAAATGTTTTTTGTTTTTCAATCATTATTTCAACAATCTTCCATGATATGTAACAGCAAGGTTGATTAGCTTACCTTGAATATGAACTGCCCCATGGGAGATATGTTGTTGGTGGCCCTCTTGAAGCAGTGGAGGTAGTCCTTGGTGAGGATGAAGTACCTCTCCTTCCACCTGGAGAAGAGCCTCTCCCGCTGCTCCCAGAGGAGGCCCCTCTTGATAGCGTGGATCTCGCCTCGTCCCATCGAAGACACCGACTGCAACAAACCGCCCGCCTCAATCAGTTTATCAATCTTATCTAAGCCACAACAGCGAGTGTATAAATGAGTCAGGCTGTTATCTGGCATAATCTGGTGGCTACTTGCAACTGCTTTGTAATTATATAATTCAAGAGAGTAGTGTGAAGATAAGAAATTTTACGACGATTCTTAAGATATTATTAAAAATTAATTTCCTTCACTATGCAATTAACCCAATTAATGCAACGTAAACCAGCTGTGATTACAATAGTTGTTAGTCAAATAGAATAGAATTTATTCATAATAAAATATTTTAAAAATTGCTCAAATTATATAATGATATCCACTAAGGTATAATTATCACGAATAAAAATTATCAATACAATAAGATTAATAACATAAACTTTTAACATAAAAATAAGAACATTGAGTTAAATAAAAGAGAACTATGTTGTTTACGAAAATAAGCAACACCAGTCTACTTTTTATTTCATTACAAATAATAATATGGATTTAAATACCATGATAAATTCTTCCAATTACTTATCAATGCCAACGACATTGGGAAAAATGTTTATAAAGCTGTGTGTGCAAGTAACGAAAAAACAACTAACTTTAACAGCTCAAAGTTCTCAAAAACAGGCAAAAATACAAAATTATTGCATAGTGTTGTTGAATCCCGGATTGAACATAAACAGCATCACTTATTTTATTATTTTTACAATATCAATTAATACAAATACAAATATCAATTAATGACGCTCTTAAAGCTCCCATTCATTCCGACAAGAAAATTTCGAAGATGTATCAATTGTTAGACAAGAATATCAAAATCGTCTTTAATAAAAGTCGTGAAAGATGCCGTATGGTAGATATTCGGCAGTATCAAGTTAGCCAAGATTCTAAGTAGCGCTGAGCAATTTGGAACAAAAATTAAGTATCCTCGTAAGTACTTGAAAAATTCAATAGAAAATTTGGATTCAAGTCGAGTTAAATAAGTGTTCAATCTAATTCCTTTAGTGTTAAAAAATACAAGTGGTCGTACTTGTAATGCCTTTACTCCTTTGATTGCCGTTAAAGATCCCTATCCTAATTATACCTGGATAGGCACTTTATTTAGGACTCCCATTGTAGCATCGACCGGCTAGCCTTAGTGGCATAAAAGGACGTTAAACAAACAAACAAAGGTTAGCCAATCATTATATAGCAATAAATAAAATCACATACACATTAATTCGATTGTTTTAGAATCATAGACATATTTTTCTTGCTTTGCAAAAACAAAGATGTATTTATTTAAGTAAGAATTGTGTAAGGAAAAATGAATACTAACGTTGAGATGTAGTACAATGATTTTTAATGTAGATTAAAAATACTTTTGAGTATCAAGAGATTCTCAAACCTGAAGTACCTTGAGGTCGAACGAGCGTAAACTAAGAATATGAGATGCATTTACGTTTAAAATAACCAACGAAATAAATACAAGCCAACTACTAATAACCAACGAAGCTAAGTCAGAAACATCATAGGCCTTAAAAATATGACGAACTGTATATCCGGATGATTCACTAATCGGGGGAAGAGGATGTGATTAGAATAAGGTTATTCAAGAGCCCATTAGTAACGTTTACACAAGAATGTGATTCATCATCTATCAGTTTTATATTTAAAATTATCTATTTTGGCTATACCTAAAAGTTTCAAGTCACTGCTTGGACAGGAGTGAGTGAGGGATGGGACCTAGTTATAACTAGGTGATTAATTAATCGAGCAATATGTTTATTTTACTACCTCTCGTCTTCCTCTCAATATAATATCTATAACATTATTCCTTGCAACTGCGTTATAATTCAAGTCGTAAATAATATATCTCAATTACAACTTTGACGTGAATCATCAATCATTGAGAAGGGGACAGGGATGAGTTGTTGAGAAAGCTAAGTCGTTGAGTAAGGGATTGACATCATCTAGAGCCTTAGTCATGCATAGTAACGAACCAGCCAAGATACACGAGATGAATGAAATGATCGCCCAATAAATGGAAATTAAAGATTTTTTTTTTTCTGATTTCGTCATGATTAGGTAATAAGGGCAATAAATACTATCACAAATCATTATCTATTTTCCACCGATCAAACCAAGAAAAAACTATATTTATTTTCATACTCATGACCAAGAACAGCTAATTGAATGAAAAATAGTGGACAGTTCGCGTGAATTGGTCCAAAGTTTTTCATTAATAGCCATTTCTTTAACCTCAATGTTGAACTCGTAATGGCGCCCAGAACGTGGTTCATCTGCAAAGGCGTTGGCCCTGCAGCCGCAACCCCCAAACCAACGTTGCGTAGTCTTTTCATTAACAATTACCCCTCCATTTCATATATTTTTGGAGCAGCATACCCATCAGTAAATCTTCCTTTAAAATGATGTTGCAAAAGAGCTCACATTTAATTTATTTCTAAGCCCAAATTATGAATCATGTAGTTCGACACGAAGATATGGCAAATAACCTTTTTAATTTACAGTAAGCGAAGAAATGGAAAAGCTGTTATTTCTTCTTCCTTGTTACTTGTAAAAAAATTACAAATTGATATAATTTTTAAAATAGAATTTATTAAAAATCTAAAAGACTTATACAAAAACAAATACTTGTTGAAAAATCACAGAATTGATTCCAAGAATGGGAAATATACCATGCTTTTATAGAAACATTTTAGAAGGATATCGAATTGCTAGTATTTCTCTCTTTGTAGGTATCAATACATAGTTCATTCGCACTATGTTGGTGCGTTTAAATAGAAAATTGGTAGTTACTTTTTCCATCAAGATTTCAAGCCAGTAATCTATTTTCCAATGACCGAATTAGCATTGAGAATCTTTTTAGTAATACTTTCGCTCTCAACCGTAGAGCTTTTAATCCGATCCAACCTTCAGTACATACTTTCTAAATTTCAACTACATATTTAAAGGGATTCTTCAAAATAATATGGACAAAAAATAACATTAAATCAACAGAAATAATCTCATGTCACATTTATTACTAAACAACAAATAACCTTATTTATGATGTAATAATGAAAATGTTGTTTGAGCAAAGTGAAAACAAAATCTGATTCTCATAAATAGGAAAACAATTTTATTGTTCATAAAATATCGAACTCGATCGTTTCTTGTTTCCAAAATGAGCTTTATAATTATTCATAACTTTACTGAGTATGTGAGTAACAAAACTCTCCAAACAGACTTACACCCACAACCCATAGGCCAACATATCCGTAATCTTTATTCTCGATTTCGCTTCTAACTAAACGGAAACCAAAACAAACGTATAACAGACATGGCTACGTATGACATGCAATCTATGAGGCGGCTAAAAAGAAATAACATTATAAGTCCGGTGTAAGTGCTCCTGGGCACCATCTTTCCTCAAACCTAAAATGCCTCTCTCTCTGTGGTATTCATACATTTGCTGATTGTCGCGCTGATGTGTGAATTAAAACATTAAGAGAGAAAAAAAAAACTTTAATATTTTTTTTTCTTATTTACTCTTCTATTAATTAAACTTTAGTAATGGTCTATATTTGTATCACACTTATATATATTGATGAATAGAAATCACACTGCGTATCACAAACTAAATTTAAACGGTAATATTGTATTATTAAAATGTAAAAACAATAGAATAATATTCTTATAAATATGATTTCATTATATTGTTTTTCGTTAAAAAATGTTTTCTTCAACGTTGGGATTCATCTGATTTTATATTATTACTCGCAAATTAAAATTTAAATGCATTTAGATATATTTAAGGGGAAAATAGAATAAAATGATCAGTTTATGAGTATCAACTTAATTAGTATAAACGTTTGTTTTGAATCTGCGCGTATTAATATTCTGATTTTCGCATCAGATACATAATTATAGTTTCACAAAGAATGAGGATTATACGAGTACAATGGTCATGTTGATAACGAATAAATGTCTACAATATGAGACGTGGGGATGCGAAAGAGGCTGAAATCGGGATTCGAAAATTTTACTGCAACCACAAAAATATGTGTACTTCAGGTGATTTATCGGTATTTTTTGAGATAATGATTATAGGCTTAGATGTTTTTAAAATACTAGTAACTATAGTTCTTCGTTTACAAATCTTAACTTTTTAAAAAATTTAAATAAGTTGGATTTATCTCATTCTACAAATTAAATTGGTAAAATGAAAGTTGTGAAATAGGAAAAAAAAAACATGGTAATTAACATATTTTATTATTTTCATAATTTAACATTAAAATAAAAAAAAAAAAAATTGAAATATAGTTTAGGATTTTTTTGTCCTCTTCCTCACCTACTAGGGGCTTTCCCGAACTAGAGAAGAGGGTGGGGGATTAATGCCAAATATTATTAAATTTCCATTGGCTCCGGGTTTCGAACTTGCTATCTTCGTGTTCCCAATCATCTGGTGTCAAAGGCAACGCGTTTGAAACTAGAGTTTAGGATATTAAGTTTAAACTATCGATCGCTTGTTAAATGGTAATATCTGCTAGAGAGTATCCTACCTTTCAGTTCATAGTTACTTTCTTAGTAAATATAAAATTTTAACGTAAAATTAGATTGGATATATGGAGTAAGCCGATACCACCTTAAAGAAGGCGCTGAACATATAAACCAATAAACATTTTTATCCAATCTTGCATATTCACGCCTCATATAAACACATATAGTTACATTGAATGTTTTGCAGAGTTGATGAGTTAGCACACCGACGAAAAATAAAAACAGACTAGACAACTTTCGCTTTCACAAGTGACCAAACGAGTTATGAAGACTGGATACGGACACTTTCCGAACTTTAGATCATTTCGTTCTTGATCAATAAATTTTAAATCTAATGGGCTCGAACTTCATTATAAATTAAAATATGGATTATATGGAATGTGTTTGCTTCTTTCGAATACAGGCATCCTCGACATGAGAAATTTTCCCGGATGGTGTTTCCAGAAAGAAGAGGAGAAGAACCGTTTTGAATATAGCTATGGAATAGGTAGCGGTACAATTACATAGTTAAACGCGTGTGGGAAAGATAGCAGCGAGGTTTGAGGCACCTTGAACTTTAGTCTTGGCGGGGTGCGGCCACAGTCCCTGACTGGTTCTGGGCTCGACAACAATTACTAATTTGGGGCTGGTGGTTAATAAGTTATCAGTTATGACACCTCTACCCCAAAAAGGAGATGCTATTGAAATGTTATCAACGTAAAAGCGTGTCGTTATCTCTTGTAACGGAGATCTTATTAGCTATACGGATGAGTGAGTGCTGCTAATTCAAAATATCTTTTATTATGGAAATGATTTAATAGATAGCACTCATTAATGTTAACATCAACCCACATTTTTAAGTAAAAAGGTTACTCTTGATAGAAAACTTGTTGATAACAAGCAAACATACATCGATTGTACAACTCACTTGTTAAGGCCTGTTTATTTAGTGTTTGTTTACCTGTTTATTGTTAAGGTTTTGGAACCAAACGTTGGTTCGCTTTTTTGACCGCCAAAGGACTTAATAGTTCTCTTTACAACGTTTTTATCAAGTTTTTTTATTAATCTTTTGATGATTACTAACCGGTAATGATTATTATTCTTAATAATCGGTTTACAAGTGAACTACATTTTCATCCCAACGATGACCGAAATAATTAACTGTGTAAACAGGCCTGTGCAACCGATGTATGTGTCTTTGTTATCAATAAATTTTCTAGCTCACGTAACATTTTAATTAAATATGTGCCTTGATGATAAAATCAATCAGTTTTATTATAAATCCTTTCCAAAATTGAACAACAATGACATTTAAAAATAGCAGCTTACTATGAGCATATTACTAATAAGATCGTTGCAGGAGATAAAACAGTTGTTCAGTTGATACAATTTCCATAACAGCTTTTTTTACGTCCCAAAAAGTCAACTATATAAACACGCCTTTAGAGAGTCCGACTCCTCGAGTGCCTCCGCCAGAAGGCTCTAAACTAACCTACCCTAACCTGAGCTACACCTTTTTTTTGTTCGGTACCCCTATCTGGCCATGTGTGGCATACATGGGGGTTTCGCTACAGGTGTAACCAACCTATTCTAACTATGGTGGGAATGTTGAGATTTATTCCGTGGTGCCTCCACGAAACAAAAGTCAACCCCCCCAGGGCGGATTCGAACCGCCGGCGTTCGTCTCGAACGAGCTAAAGCGGGTCGCGGTCAAACACGCTCGGCTATCCCGGCCCACCTGAGCTACATCTGTCCAATTTCAGTATTTGGCAGGTTCATGGCATCTTGGAACACTCCAGCCAACCGAGGGGGGGGGGGGGCTGAGGGAGAGGTGGCTCCTGGACCCCCTCAAATAGTTTGGCTATTTATTTTTTCATGTGTTTTTAAAGGAAAATGCAATTACAGAGCTAATAAACAATAAACGTAATACTTTTGGTTGTTTAAATCGCAGTACTTCTGTACAATAAGAAGAACTGCGAATACAAGAACTTTTTTGACCCTCCCATTCATCGCCTTCTAGGCTATACGAGGTTTTCCCGGGCTTGTGCAGAGGGTGGGTGATTAATGACAAGTATTATTAAATGTCCTTTGGCTCCGGGTTTTGAACTGGCTCTCTTCGGATTATCAGAAGTTGGTTGTCAGGGGCAAGGCGTATTTCTTAACGCGTTTGCCCATTCAGCAATCCCACCACCCTACGATGCAGGAAATAAATGCATGAGGAATTCGAACACAAAAGTGCTGTCAGCCAAAAAGCAACACGTGATTATCAGACCGGCGGAGTTGGGACCCGCCCCCTAACTTGGCGCTTGTTATTCCAAATATTATTCTCAATCTCATAACAAAGCTTGGTTTCTCATTGAAGGATTTAGTATAATTTTCAAAACAAGAGTTTTGAATTTGCACATGATTGAGTGCGCCTTTCCAAAACGATGTTGCCTGTTCAAAACGATTAACTACTGTTGTTTTAAAGAAATAGTTCTGAACTATTACGGAGAGATTCACTATTTCGTATTTTTAAAAATCAATTCTGAGAAGTTATCCTAATTTATTTTTCGCTAAAAGGGAACATTCGTTCGCCAACAAACCAAACTCGTTGAATGACCTTTCAAAAGATACAAGAGCGACAATTAGTGTTCTCTCTGAACGGGATACAATGTTGAAATCTTCTGCAATACAAAACCTAAGACCAGAACTAATCTTAGTTTGTATAAATCTCTTTTTCGTTCAATATTGAATTTTGTTGTGACCTTAGAGTTTTTATTAATATAATATTGTAACAGCTGTGTTATGCCTTTTTAAAAAAAAAATCTGGTGCGTGCGCGCAACACACAAGTTTCACTTACCAACTTACTTAGATTAGAAATTAATGCGTTTTGTTTATTGCCACTTCTCAAATGAACAGAACGGCTTTAATTATGAAAAATGGTCTGTCATTAAAGGCGTACTCCGCATGCGTGGGCTCAACGAGTTTCATGAGTTGACTGAATATTATTCTTTTTTTCTCCTCTTTATGTTTTCTTTATTTTTATCATATCTCATATTTAGCCATTTCTTATTTTTAGGCGTAACGATAGGCAGTTAATTTCTCCATATAAACAAAAACAAAGGTACTTTATAGGAAAAAAACAAAAAAGGCCCCAACCTCCCCCCCCCCAAAAAAAAAGCTCATTCAAAACATTTTAATAATGATAAAGCTTACCTGATATTAAAGAACACTTAATTTTCATTAAACATGAGGAATTTGATAAAAATCGTTAAAGCCGTTTTTGAGATCATCAAAAAAAAGGTAAAAATTGGAAAAAAAAATTATGAAATAAAGTGTCCGCTCCGTTTGACCAATTCTGATGAGATGTTGGCTATCACATCTTTGGCATATACATACATCAAATATCCAGTTTGATCAAAATCGTTAAAGCCTTTTTTGAGTAAATAAAAAAAACACGTGAAAATGATACAAAATTTATCAAGTAAAGTTTACCCTCCGGTTGATCAATTTTGATGTAATGTTGGCTATCGCATCTTTGGCCATATACATATACATATACATACATCAAATACCCAGTTTGATCAAAATCGTTAAAACCGTTTTTTAGTAAATAAAACACACACACACACACACAAGCTCCGTGACCAGGAATAAGAAGGGTGAGACATTATTGTTAAGTTTTCTTCAAAGTCTGAGTTGAACCGGTTGCGTATTACACATTGGAAACAAAAATATTATTATTATAAGGATTTGTTATATTTTTTATATTATAGTTTTTATTACAAGTTAAGATCATTTAACCCCACATCTTAACAATATCAATGATATTTTTTTTTTCATTTTTGACCATTCTTTATCAAACATTTGATATAATTGGTCCAGCAAATATAATTGTAATGCCAGCAATACATTATTGACATAATTTTTTAAGTCATATAGTTAAAATATATCTACTATAGGTTCTATTTCCAACTTTCCCTCACAAACTGGATACCATTAATATTTTTCAATATTTCAATAACGACATATTTTTTAACATATCTTTTCCTTGGTATTATACTTGCTTTTAACGATAATACTTTGCAAAGTCAGATTCTAGTTAAAATGGTATAAATGAGTACGGTGTGATAGTTTCTCTCCATTTCTTAAAAACATCAAATAATTAGACATCACAAAAAAATCCATATTTATATCCACACATTTAATTGTGTCAAGTATTCTTTAGTTAATATTTTTTTAATTTTCGGTTAGCATTTGACCATGCGAAAAAACGACCCAGTTCATAAGAAACGTGTTTTGAAGATGCAAAAAAAAACAAGGTAGATTCTCGAAAAATATTTTACAAACTGTGGTTTTCTTAATACTCCAAGCCTCGTTAATAGTTGTTGATAAGAAGGCAACAAAACGGACTTGAGAAATAATCGAGGCGGGCTCTTAAAAACTTCAAAGCACCAACTATACGTGAAGAAATAAGAAAGCACTTAAAGCGAAGGAGAACTCTAAAGATAGCCATCCTGGTGGAGATGCAAATGTTTCATCTCCGTGAAGAGACCAGCCCTTACCTCTACTACGTTACTGGAAAACCCGCGCGTAATATGAAATTATTCCGGATTATGGAATCATCCTTCCGCTTAGGGGATGACATGTCTACGTTTCTCATTGTTGTAGAAACAGTAAATTGCAGAAATAAGAGCTATTATTTGGTTGAGGGAATGGCTTCAATTATTATGGCGTATTTTTATAGGTTATATGGCTTGTTGACTAATCATAAAAACTACGGACTTTTCTCATTTCCAGAGTTAGTAAATGAGGTGGCATGCATTTGATATTCCACACATAGAAGTCGAATGGAAAGGAGCAAAGAAAAAAACAAAGTGTTGAAGATTATAGCTATTAAAAACTAATAAAAGAAATAACGTATTTAAACATGTGTTAATATTTACAATTTTATAATTGTAATAGTATGTATATTTGCAAAAAGTTTAGTACAATCGATAAATAGAGCAGCCCCTTAAATCCAGCCTATAATGACGTTGAGTTTTAAAGTTCATTGCCAGTTCTAGCAATTGATGTCATCAGCGGCCCGTGACCTTTACAGACCGAATTACTTGCTGTTATTTCGTGATCAGCTTTGATGTCTTCCGGTTGACTTTTGGAACACAGAACTGTTCGACATTCCAAGTCAAGGCAACGAATGGACTACTTGTTCGCATATATCAAGACAGTTTAATTAAATAATAATCTTTATACCCTCTGAATATTCTGAGATGTCTTGTTTGTTTATTTAACGTCACTTTATGCTACTATGGCTAATCAGACAATTCCTTGTGTGGGAGTCCTAAATTTTGCCTATCCAGGTATAATCATGATAAAATCATCCGTTTTACATCCCATCCAAGATATCATCGGACGGCATAGCTAAGGGTAAAAAACCTCGGGCCACCTGGTGAGCTACGAACTCGCGACCTTCTATGTAGTGGTGGGTTATGCTAGGTAACCAGTGCACCAAAGGGGACCCCTATCTATGAAGTCTTTATAAGTGTAGCCCGGAAAGTGTTGGACACAAATCCATAGATGTATATATGAATGCATAATAAATATATATTGTTATTATGAAAAACGTGCGAATAATTCGCATATCATATTGATATACTTTACCTATAGCCCTAATTTGAGACTAAGTAAATACACATTGTATAAAGAAGAGAAACCGGTGAGCTTAACATGATTCAAAGGGCAGAAACTTCGTAATCGTAATCGATTTTCATTTTTTTTTTTTCTTCATTTTGAAGGGAATCAGAGACCTTTCATTTTTGCATATACGACGAAAAATTCGATAGTTTTTGAGTTATGCGCAAATCAAGTTTACTTTTCTTTATCGCTCTTCTTCAGGGGTTTTCAGGGGATCTGACTATTTTTCCGAAAGGGAAGGATAGGAGATCTTCAAAATGACACTCATTATGATGATAATGATATGATTAAAAATAGAACTTAAAAGGTGAAATTTAACATAATTATATAAGAGCAACCGTTGTTTTTGTATGCTTTTCTCCAGTATTTATGTATATATTTTTATATATAAACGGTATATTTTTTGTGTATATACGCTCGGTCATAAACACAGTATTTCCACTAAGGTCCGAATAGGAATTTAACTTAAGTATAAGAGAGAAATTAGCAAGCGCTGTGGTTAAGCAAGCGAATCAATCTTGCTCTTAAAAGCACTAAAGAAGTTTTAAAGGTAGGAGAAAAAGAATGATGCAATGACTTCATAACGATACCATGGGAAAATGTCAGGAGGTAACACAAGCAAACCTTTGAGAACCTAGAATAGTTTTCATCATCTTAAAAAAAAAATCATCCTCTCTAAATTAACATATTTATTTTAGAAATAATTTGAAAATTCATGACTTCAGGATACGAGTTCTTTTTCCAGATTGTACCCAGCGTTTTTAGTTCTGATGATCAGAGATGGTTACTTCGCGTAATTCAGTTTATAATTTAAAAGTTGTAAACTTCTATACAGGTAGTATGCCATGGAATCTGTTAAATTTAGAAATACACGCACCCTCACAGGTTTTAATGGAAGGGGCAAAATAAAAAAAAAAATAATTTAAGTTATAATAAATAGAACTTACTTAAAGTTAGAACTAACCTACATATTATTTATATGTTTGTTCTCTATGTTATCTACTTCGGTATGGTGACTGGACGAGGTCCAAGCACTTGTTTTTTATTCCAAGCAATATCCTTTTTGATGAATTCAAATTATTTATAACAATTATCAAAACTTTGTTTACTTATTCAGTTATACAATTAATACATACATTAATTTAAATGATAAAATTTAACAGCTTGGAATTTTTAATGATAATATTTTTGCTTGATTATAAAAATGTATATTACTGCTATAAGGATTTGAACTTATAATTCAAAATAAATATTGAATTCCTTTATTCATACTCCATTTCTCTAAGTGTAAAAATCAACTCGATTCAGCGTTCGACTGATTTGAAATTCAAGTATATTCCTATTTTATTTATCGCAAAGTATTTTCCAGATAATCCTTATCACAGAATATTTTTAAAATGGTGGATTATATTTTTACCTATTTAGGTAAATAATAAAGATGCAGAAAATGAAAACTTATGCTATGGTAGACTAAAGCATTAAGGTTTTTCTAATTTTTTTAATTTAATTTTATTTTTATTAAAATAAAATATTTTCAAGAATATTAGGACTTTGTTTATCTATTAAATGAAATTGTTTTATCTATTATCATTAAAAAATTAATTTCATGAGATTATGAGCTTATGGAGGTGGACGGTGCACAAAAACATTTTCACATGCATAAGAAAGAAAAATGTGAACATGTTTCGGATATGTAAGAAGAATCTGAAAGGTTACCTCAGGTTATGGTGGAATAGGAAAGGTTATGGTGGAATGGGAAGTGGATTCACAAGAAAAATTAAAATAATATGAATAAAATGGAGGAAAGATAAATAAAAAAATATATAAGATATTAAGATTTACAGGCACAACCTGGATACATTATGAAAACAGAACATAAATCATTCACAAACAAGGAAAACTTAATAAGAATTATCAGAGGGAATGTCATAAAATAATGTAAGTGACTCTCTCAAACATTCACGGTCGTGGACAACGCCTTATCGGTGAAAGCAGAGAAAGGTTGACTCTTCGCGCAATAAAGATCAAAAAATGTCGCGACGTGGCGTCTCCTTCGATATCCGATATGGTTGATCTCTCCCATTTCAAGAAAACTTTACAATGTAATCAAGATTTCCATTGGCGACTAAGAACATTGAGTTGTTATGGTAGCTTACGACTACTATGGGAGATAAATTGTAAATATATTTTTTAAAGAAATGAAAGAAATTATTTGCAGTAATGATTATAACAAAACGAATAAAATCCGAAAAATGGATATTGTATTAACCGTACCGCAGTAAAGTTTCATAATATAGGAACAATCTTATTGAATGAGGTCCATTAGCGTTAACGATGTAGGGTCAATATACTGTTGCCCAACTATTACAGTTTAAACACCAATAATTCGAATAATGTACAGTCAGCCTTATGGCAAGGTTATGTTTGGCACGTAGAATATTAATGGGTAGCTTCATAATATGTTAATTTTTCAGTTCTAATAATATTTTTTCTAGTTTAATCAAACCAAAGGAATGTTTCTCACATGCCATTTAAAATACGTATGTTGGAATAAAGTAATTATAAATTAGGAACGGCGACTTCTGGGTTTGGCCTATTTAAAGAGGTCATGTGACAGTGACAGCGAACTTCCATCGTGTATTCTTAGTTTAAAAACGGGCTTTCTTTAATCCCAGGATTCAACTCCCACTCGCTTCGCTCGCTGCTCAAGATTAAATTTGCCCTCAAATGATAATTTCCAGGTAATATTGGGTCAGACTAAACGATAGCAAAATAGACCACGCCTAGGAGCCGCACTTTCAAAGTGGTATCTAAACTTCTAAAAAATCAAAACACTTTGAAAATTAACATTAGGCAGCCTTTTTATGAATCATTCGATCTAAGTTGAAGATTTTTTACTGGCGAATTCTTAAAAAATATTAATGATTGTATATTTGTAGGTACAAAGATAATTATTCTTGTAACATCTACTACCGGTACTTTTATATATAGATATAGAAAGACCAGGAAATGGAAAGAAACACCCAAGTCATTCTAATATTACTATTTGAAGACTTGATGACCCCGGTAATATAATCTGCTTTTTAGTCTCTTCTGCTTTGTTACTTCGTCATTTAACCGCCAGAGGTGATTATAATGGAGAAAATAGACCTATTCACACATTACGGTTTTTTATGTATCTTGGGATAAAAATGTTGTAGTTTACTTATTAACTGCTCAATAAGAATAATAATCACCACCGGTTAATAATCATCACAAGTTTGATCAAAAAACCTAAAAGTGTTAACAGGACTAATTAGGTTTATTTTTATCACCTCTTGCGGTAAGTGAAATAATATTTGGTTCCAAAAATTTTCCGAAAAAAATTAACCGCATTTTCGGGCTTTAAAAAATATAGTATTTTCTTCTTATACAAACTTCTACTTTGTATCCACATTATTTGTTCTCATCCTTACTTCTTAACTTTCAGTTACGTTTAATTCTATCTTTAAATGGACCAAAAAAATGTCCAAACGTCGGCTGCAGCCCCCACTGCCCTCCCCCCCCCCCCCCCGGATCCGCAAATGGTTACATAACTAATCAGTGGAGGTATCATATCATATCGTAAAAAAAAAAAAAAAAAAAAAGAAAAAGAAAAACAAATCAAGACTATATTTCACATTGCTCAGTCAAGATATTTCTTTTTCACCGTTATTTATGAAGGGTAACCGGATCGGCCTCCTGGATCGCTAAATACAGCCTCAAGGCAACAGAGTAGAGTTAGGGCCAGTTCACTGATTCGAATATCCAAGCCACGTAATATCGAAAGGAATGACTCGCCAATCCCAACGTGATGCTTATGCAATGGTAACCATGGTGCGTCCAACCTGCCTCCAAGTCTGAGGTAGTGTCCACTACTAAGGGTGAAATCAATTCAGGGATAGGGGATTTAAGGGAAGACAACTCTTATACTGGGAGCAGAAAATACGAACTTAACGATAAATAACTTAATGACAGCTATGACTAAGCTTTCCTGTAAGTACACTTAAAGTAAAACGGTTTTATGTCCGATGGTATAGAAGGACAGGTGATGGTAGCCTGACATTCTGAATTCACCATAGCATATTAATCATAGTTATTGGATTACATATTCCAGTTATAATCTACTTTCCAAAGCATAAGAATATAATTTAGGGAACATCATGTAAATATCCAAAACCTTTAATCTTGATATCAACAAGCCACATTTTGTACATCCATAAGCCTTAACAATCCACATTGTGGTGTACAAGGACTAAAGAAATCGTACGTAAAGAGTAACACATTAAGTGCATTCGAAGTAGAACTTTTTGCTAGACTGACACCGGGATATAATACCTATCTTTAAACTTGCATCAGAATATTTTCCCACCATTCAGTGCCATAATAACAGTAGCTTCGCTTTTTCATTCAATACTTTGATGAGGCTCAGCTGATAAGTAAGCGTTATAGGACTAGTACCATATACCGACTACAGAGTTGTTGCAGCACTCAAACGCCATTAAACGTGTTTTACCAGTTCCCAGTGTCGAAGAACCTTGTCTTCTTTTTATAACTTTTTACTAATCACAGTTGATCAAGTTGGATTGGAATACCTTAGATTAAAGCATACGATTAGCAGTTTTTACTTTCTTAAAACTATTATTTATTTATTTTTATTACGTCCTTTCGGCGACACGGGTGTCGGCAACATAAGAACGCTAACTAGTGTTTAAAACACTTTATCTTGATAGTTGTCTTTAGAAAAGAAAAGTATCGTGATGGGGTCAAATCTTTAATGGGCAATATTCAAGAGATCGTTATATTTCAGAGTCATCTGAGTCCCTAATAAGACATTTGTGGCTATTTTTCTTTCTGTGTGACGACCATTTTGTTAAATCTTGTTTTTTGTTTTTCGGGTCTCAAAGGATATATGCAAAACAATTTTAAAATTAAAATCATCGGGACCAGTATTAGCATAGAAAGTATTGAATGAATCTGTATTTAACTTCATTCCCGAGCAGCAAGGGTTTCCAGATTGTGTGGACCACGAGATATTTTTTGTAATTTTTTTACCCATCGATTTTATTTTTACAAAATCATAAATGACTCCGTTCTTCGTCTTTGGATTTCGAATCATCATTTCAAAAGAAAATATTTTATGAAAACCTCTGTAAGTCTTTTACGACACCTAGAAACAACCAAAACATTAATGTCTAAAGCCAAGTAGTTTAGTTTTACGCCTGTAATATAATTGATAAACAATAACTAGAGATATAAAGATCTATAGAGATATATATAAAAGATCTATATTTTCTCATTTTTATTTTTTAGATGATGAACAAAGTTAATTATAAAATGAAACAGGTTTTTTTAAAGAAAACATTTTAATTTGTCACGGCAAAGGGAAAAAATTAGCAATGGATGAGAAAATAATTACAAAATATTTGTAAAATTGTGTTCAGTAAAACATTCAAATAACTTAGATCACAGAGGTTGGAATGGGGAGTTGGACTGAAAAGGTCACAGGTTCTGCTGAACGCTAAAAGCGGTAAATTAGGTTGTGGCGTCGAAAGGATATTACGTTAAACCAAATCTGCTTGGGGGGAACATTCAAGATTAACTTTGGTGTTTGGATTAGCATCGAACTACCACCCATTTCGAAAACCAAATAAGTCAAAAAATAGATTTTTATTGTAACCAGTCACTATAGGAATTACCTATTGTATATTCAGAATAGAGTGAATCTCGGGTCAAACATAGTGATTGGGCTTTTCAAAGGTTAAAAAAATGAATAATATTTGTAATTTATAATCATAATTACCGGAATATCGAGTTACAATTATTGGGGGTTGTATTTAATAAGAACGAAACAGTCAGATCAATTTTTGGTATTTTCATCAATTGATGAAATTTGATTGATGAATTTGATGAATCATTAATAATGAAAAAATGGCGTTCTGACAGAAATATATATACAAATATATGAAGAGGAAGATCATTTTTTAGAAATATTTTATGAGGATTTATAGAATAGATCTGAAAAAATTCACTATAGGTAACTCTATTCTCGTGTCTTTATGAAATTCTTCCAAAACGCACCTTGACTTAAAACTAGTCTGTTCACACACACACAGACCATTTCGCGGGAGTTGGTTATTTGGACTCAGGGGACCCCAAAACATGTATTTCCGTTGAAAACAGGAAGTCGAAATTTTTCACGATCCCAATACTTTCCCTTGCTATATATTTCATATACAAAAGGTAAGTAAAAGTAAAAATGCTTTTCACACGGGCTTAGTCACATGCTTCATGTAGTCGCATTTAATAAACATTTATCAGTTATTAATACTATTTATCAGTCAAGTCGACTATCTATTAGCCAATTCTGTATTACTATACTCACTATATTACTCTTCATTATTAATAGTATTTATATTTATTACTTATATCATTACGTTAGCTTTAATGGGCATGTACTGTTTCCCAGTTCAATACGTTTTAATAAAATTGTCTATGCTCTCCCAACAATATAACTCACGACTGGCTTGAAATCCTGTATTTTTTACTATTGATTGGAACATTCAATGCTTAAGTTACGGTTGGTGAAAACGCTATTTGATGCAAGGGAGGTCTTTAGTGCTGGTTTTAGTAGCAGTGTTATTTTAGGTTCTGTAAAGTTAGATCAGATAATTATCCAAGGCTGGATAAGCCCAAAAATCATATATTGTAATAATATAATATAATTATATAATAGTAATAATATATCATATATAAAACGAGTCTCAAGAAGTACTCGAGTTTCTTTTTTTATGGAGATAATACATTAACTAAATTTCTATATATATATGTAGACAATAATTTATAGGTACTAACTATATTTTTGAGGTGTGAGTCATAGTGAGATGGAAATCTTTTTTTGTTTTTTTCTCTCTACATTAAATTCTTTATTAATAAAGGAAATAATGCAAAATCATAAATATGCCCGTACAAAATATAAACGAAATACGACACTGCATTTGCATTGAATAGACGAAATCCAGTCTAGAGGCAGAACTTTCTCACTAAAGTTTTTTGTATCCTGTTCTCTTTCCTATTCTCACTGGAAAAGATTGCGTTTGAACGAGGTCAAGAATGCTTTTATCTAAAACCTCATCTTAGCAGCATAACTAATTCATTACTACATTCATTGTAATTAATATTCAAATTAAGAAATATACGGATATGAATACATTTTTTTTTACATGTGGAGCATTTAATGTTAATAAAGCTAGAAAACTGGAAACTATAATGATAACAATGATCGAGAATAATTTGAGAACAATATTTAAAAATTGAACTTTGGACTAGAACCATCGATTAAGGAAACTTATAAAATTATATAAAGTTATTTTCGAAAAAAAATATGAAAATCAGTGATACTGTAGTCTCAGGGGGTCGGAGGTGAAAAAGGAGGAATATCCCAAGCTGCAAATATCGCAACTTATGTTTTTAGCTAAGGTAAAAAGTATGCGCTTACAATGAAACAGTCAATGCAAATGAATATATATTATGGGTTGATAGTTTTAATATTGTAATTATTTTTATTTTAATTTTTATTAAATTATTTTTATTTAAATTTGGTTGGTTAATTTTAGAAATAATGCTCGATAATTCGAATGAGAACACCAAAAAAATAAAAGAGTGGGGAGGGGATTAAATGTTTGAACAAACTCATTGATGTGGTAACGTCCTTCTGCAATGAGTTCTCCGCGCTGTAGTCGGCGTAATATGAAATTCAGCTATAGGCCTTCGTAAATTCCCAGAAGGATTGTCATCAAAATAGAGTAATACCGTCTCACTCCTTTTTCTAATCCTTATTTCGGAAAGGGGCCCGAGCTCTTAATTAAAACAATGTACTATTTTTTGTAAGCCGTTGAAATGTAAGACTGCAGATAGCCCTGTGCGGTACGGGCAGCATGAGCAATTACATTGCACACACAATAAACAAAAACCATATCGGCCTATCCACTTTTAGGATTTATGTCTAAATTTAGTTTAGTTAATAATTACTTAATTTATTATTAACAGTTTCATTACTTTTACTTAAAAAATAATGAACTAAACCGTTTAACAGTGTCAAAAAAACTGATGTCTTATTAAAAAAAAAGATATTCCAATTCCTTACAGTGCCAATATTGATAAGTGGACATTCATACGCACTAAAATCTTTTAACGTCAACATCTCCTTAATAAACCTTTTTTAAAGGGCATACCTTTATGGATTTTTTTTTCTTGTTTTGAACTCCTAAATTCATGTTTGGACACTTAACCCTGAAACAAACTACAAAAAAAAAACAGAGAAAAATAGAAGATCCCCTTAGCAATGTACAATTATAAGCACGTAACACAATTTTACTATTTTAAATCAATTTTTCTTTAATAATTTCAGAGTGAGAAAAATGATTAAATAAGTTCGATTCTAATTGAAAACTTTTTTTTTTTTAAATAAATGTATGTATTATGTTAATAGTTATAATGTAAAAAAACTTATTTTTTTAATAAAAATTGAAAAAAAAAACAATATCAGTAAAATAAAGACTACAATATCAAAGTTTGCTTTTAATTTTCATGAGCTGAGGTTCAAATTAACGAGCGATTTGGGGCAGAGATACCCGTGGCTAACCGTTTCTCAACCCAGCTTTCTGTTGTAATATCCACACAGTTTGTAACTACCAGGTTTTTTCTGTGATTATGTTATTTTGGTAATTAACGTGTTTTTCAACGGATATAAACACTGAGGATTATGATAGAAAGCACCATGTTCCTGAGGGTGGTTGTTTTGAAAAGTGCTAATAAAACCTATGATTTCATAGGACAGGTTTCCCACCATGCACTGCAATCCGGGGTATAGGATCACTGTGGCTAGTTCAGCTTTCACTTTTGTACTTCAACGCAACACAGGTCTCCTTCACGGTTCTATTGCCATTCCCCAAATATTTTAATTTAACTAAATAATTCATTTATTTAAAATAATAACAGTCTGTTCTTATGATGCTTTAGATCAGGGGTTCACAAAGCAGGGTATAGAATAGCAGGAACATACCAGGTGGGTGATTTGCCACCAAGCTTAAAAAATTGTGGATAAATATATTTATTTAACTAGCGCATTTTTAATTCATTCATTAAGTTCATTTTATATAACAGTTTTTACCACATCATTCATAAATTCTTCTTTCAAAAGAAGAAAATTACAATAAATTGTTAATAAGTCAGTTGTCCTTTTAAAATATAAGAAAACTTCATCTTGCACATTTTTTCCTCACGTCGAACTAATAGAACAAGAACGTTTAAAGTTATTTTATTCAACTCATTGAACAAACTTTGGTGGAAAACCAAAAGCATAGTAAATAATTTAATGATTCGTACAGTAAATGTAAATAAAACTCAAAAGGTATCTTTACAAAAAAAAAGAAATATTGAAGATTAGGCGAGGAAATTGTGCGAGGAATGAATGCTATGTCTGACCTCAAATATGGGAAAGACTTAATCGAGGTTTCTTAAAACAAAAATAGCTGAGGAAAGCGACCCGGAGAAAATGAAATAATTACTGTTCTCAAAAAAAAAAAAAAAAAATATCTCAAAAAGTCGTTAAAAACGCATTTGAATTTTCTTTCGATAATATGGGAGCGTTTTCACACATCCATGAAATAAGGGATAGCATTACGAAATTGGTATTTAGATCATTGTAAAAGTTCGTACAAACTAGGCATTTAGGAAACACATTAGTACTAGTCTCAGGTTAGCAATACTGGGAGTACCTTTCTTTTTAACTTATTACGCCAAAGTTTCTAAACAGAAAGGATAAGACGAAGGTAAAACCTTACCATGTCTACTCTCTAGTTTATTGCTTTAAGAAAGATTGACAATATAATAAATGGACAATTTATGATACGAATTATGTAATTTATATTTAAATTTTTGAAGAAAGGGAATAGATGATGGGACATAATAACTCAGAGCCTTACGGGGTATTTTCTAGTTATCCAGAAAATTGTCTAATTATACAAAAACTACATCTTCCTATTTTTCACATAAGCCATACAATTTTATATCCCAAATAAATGAGAATGACCTCCTATTGCTTTGATGAGAAATATCCACCTATATTTTCGACAAAAAAAAATATGTAAGATTTCTTCGATATATTCGTTATAAAATAAGATTTTTTCGAATCACCTAAAAATCAACTTAAACGCGTATATGAACCTAGCATTGATATTTTAAGGAACCTAAAGTTAAATACAAATCTGGGAAAATAAGAGTTCACCCAAGACTTGAAAACAAAGATGTTAGAACCGATTAATCCTTACCCTATTCAACGTCGTGAACTAGAAAGCCAAAGAAGATGAATAGGCAACTTGCTAAAGGCGATTTAACAGGTCAAGATTCAGCATTGATTACGTGTATTCAGGAAGTCGACATTCATCACCTGGATAGGACACAATGGGTGGGGGAGAGCCTACTCTGAGGAAAGAATATTCTTCTTTAAAAATATATATCTTTTTAAATTATGCTTATAGCATTAATTTAGCAGATCAAGATTCAAAATTGATTACGTGTATTCAGAAAGTCAACATTTACACCAACGATGGTACAAAGGGGATCGGAGCATACTCTGAGCAAAGTATAGTTAGATCTCTTAAAAAATGTATACCTCTTTGATGCGCGGTCATAAGGGCTTAAGTCAAAATTTTGAATTTTTCAGGAGATCAACAGCAAAGTTCCAAACATAAAGTAAAATTTAATTATTGATATTATTTGTAATTGTTACTTTTATAAACCAATATAGTTTGACTTAAGAACTTAATAACAACCGACAGCTCTGATTTCTGCTATAATATTACGACATAATCTCCAAATGCTCAAATAGTGACTTAAGCCCTTATGACGCGCATCAAAGATATATTACTGTAGAATATAATATAATTATAGTATTAGGATATAATAAATACTAAAGGAAATCACAAAAGTAAATAAGTCATTTTTTAAGCAACAATTTATTAATTGAATGGGTGGTTTGTCCTAGTTTGCTACAAATTCAAACCTATGGTAATCCGGAAAAAAAAGAAATGTTTTTTTCTCTTCACTAAGAGATTCAATAAAATTGAATTTTATTCTTCAACAAATATGTTTTATTAGAAATTAGAATTAGATATACATATTTTTTTAATATTTCTTGGTATACATCAAAACGAAAATATTTGGACATGTCAGGTTTCTAAAACGACTGATTCAATTCTCAAGGTACCTTATGGCAGAAAAAAAATTGGCCAGGAGAAAAACCGCTATAAGCAATAGGAAGCATGATTACCACTTCTGAAATCAGTTAGATGGTGTGAGTGACCTTAGTATAATATCTTGCAAATCAATACTATCCAGTCGCCCAGACTGTTTCATCAGACGGTGTCATTACCAGGGATATCACTCCTGCTGGAATGACACCTTACTTAATGCACTGAAGCAATCAATTCCAACGAGCCGATCGAAATCATTCTCCGTTCCTAGAAATAAATCGAATTGTTCCCCGGATAAAAACAATAAAGTAGGCAGGAATAGGAGGGATGCTAGGACGACAGACGGGGCCGACTAATTGCCGACTGGATGGACTGCCAACCGCCGCCACTACAATGCACCCTCGCGGCATTCCTATCTCCCATTGTTCCCATCCTCTTTCTTTTGCCTTACTTAACGAATGGGCGAGTAGGTGGAGATCTCCATCTCTGCTACTCCATGTTGCGTACCATTGTTATAGCGGTTCAAATCCCAGCAGAAGTGATCTTTGTCTACATTATTGAAATGGAAGTTACTATATTTATTCTAGAGATATTTATTTTATGGAAATTATTCCTCCTTTACTTTGTTTATTCCAATAGAGTCGAACTCATTCGAACCAATCGTCAAACTTATGATGATAACAGAAGAATAACAGAACACAATACGGCCAATTTTTAGCCGACAAAATGTCTGGTTATTAAGTAAATATTAATATCAAATATTTTTCTTGCATAACTTTTAAATATTTTTGATAAGAAGAGAAAAGATTGGCATTGCCCGGGATTACAACCGGAATCAAATATAAACAATTTTATTCTTATAATAATAACTAGCTAGGGTGCCCGGCTTCGCTCCGGTAGTTTTAATAACAGAAAAACTTTAAAATTAAAGGAAATATAGAACAAAATTAGCACTTTCTTGGAACTTTTAACATGGTATCAATATTAAGATTCGATATCAGCAGAGTCCGCCCAAATAAGGAACCCCATATACTTTAAAGGGGGTTGAAAATGGTGAATGAACAATTAATTTTGCTGAAACTTTGTCGAGTCATGCATCGTTTTTGATGGTTTCTGTGATTCTGAATTCTATAAGCCCATTCCAAGCAGTCAGCAGATAATAAGTTATTAGATTATGGTTGAAAAATATATTAGTTAAAAAACTATATTTCGATTACAACTTAAGCCCCTACTACTGTGATGGTCCTATTAGATCCAGAAGTTTAGAAACTACCGAAGATTCATAGAAACTTTTTTTTAAGACCTTTCTTCCAGTTCAATTTCCCATAAGATATCCCCCCCCCCCCCCGTTATTTGGCCGGACACTGAACCTACTATTACAAAGTGAAAACCAAAATATCATGAGGGCACAATTTTTTCATCATATTTCTTTTTATCCTGAACTATGAGGGGTGATAAAATCTTATTGAAAAAATGCTGTAATTGGAGTTAGTCATTTTGTCAACTGGAATGCTCATCATACATAGTAATAAAACAATTTTTCATAATTACATACAATAAGAACACTTCAAACATTTTATTTTCGATTTACAATCAGTCAATTCAGCTCTCCTTTTTTGTTTTATGTCTGTTTTTATTTGCTCACTGTACTACCCAAAAATGTTCCCTCATATTGCATCAAATTTACTCAAGTAGGTATATATTATATATTGATTAAATATAATGTGTTAATCAATTAACCTTCTTATGAGAAAATTAATTTTGTAAGGTATCCAGTCGGTTTTCTAATTGATATGTAAAATCATTATTTTATTTTGAAAGAAAAGGTGAAACTAATTATTTTCGCTTGATTTTTTAGTAATTTCAAAAAAGAACAGCTGAACAAATACATAACCTTTACACATTTAACGGAAGAATGAACAATAAACATCGAGTGAAACGCACCCTAGCGCTTCCTCGTAGCCTGGAGCTCGAACTAAATTTTTCATTCATAAACTCGTATCTCAATCTCAGAGATGCTAATTAAATGGTGCGAGAGGCTTAAAATTCCTGTCCTTTTCTCTTCAATTTTACACCCTTGAGATAAAAACAGAAACCTTCTTCTCCATTAGGGGTTATACAGCAACGCGCTGACATAACTTCCTTAATCCCACGTGGAGTCGTTTTTGAGCCTTTTCGGCACGCACATTGTACACTTTGCTTTATAATATATATTGATTATCGAGTCATCGAGGCAAGAAAAATAAATGAATTAATATTTTTTTAAAAAATTGACAATGGTTAAGAGACCTTATTAATTGGACATTAGCAAAGTATAATTTGCGAAAATAGGGAGATCGGGTGGGGAAGGGGGTTAGAGAGAATGGATTGGTTTGAACGGGATAGGTGCCTGGTGGCTCGAGTGGCAAGAGCGTACTAGTGATACGGGTATCCGGGTTCAAATGCCGGCCAGCGCTAATATTTTAAAAAATATTTAAAACATTAGTAACTAAGTTCTACATTTGAGAAAAATTTTGTTTACTGATTTTAAGGATGTAATGAGATATGAAAATGTGTCGTTTTTTTTTTTGTTTTTTTTTAAAGGCTATTCTAAATATACTTCTTAATATCCTTTTTACATTTCAGGTCAAATATAGTTACCACTACAAATCGTAATGAAATTCTAATTAATATTTCAGAGTAGATGTTCAAACTGAGTGAAAACAAAATAGTGGTTAATTGATGAAAAATATATCAGTTACACGAGGTCGCGGTATTAACCATGGGTTGGTCCAGCCGGTTGTAAAGAAGGACCGCATTCACAAAGCAGGACTACATCCCCTCAACCCTTCCCCTGGATCTGTCTATCAGCTTTTTTACCTTTATGTTCCTTTCCCACCACAACTGAATATTATTTGTTCTTTACCTTATTTCCTTACTTTTATTAAAGTTAAATTTTATCTTTAAATGACAACAATTCCCAAGGGGGGGGGGGATTGCAGCTACCACAGCCCTATCCGTGGATCCGCTAATGGTATTAACAAACAATAAGTAAGTACCTGAGTACGATATTTATTTGTTGAATATTGCCCTTCAACTAATTCCAACCTTAAAGAACCTTCTGGATTTGAATCGGGCACGGTTACTACCTTCTACTGCATATGAAACAGTCGCAAAATGCTTTACTTCTCAAAGCTAGGTCTTTTTTGGCAGGTTTACAATTATTTTGGGACCTGGTTCCCGATTTCCCGATTGGTAATCACTTAAAGTGGAATTTCATTCGATTTTTAATCTTTTCAATTGTACACTTCTGAATAACGTAACTGTTGAAACCTCAAGATTGTTGTTGATTGTAAAAGGACATTTCTGAAATGCTGAAATCGTGATTTGGGGCGGCTGGGATAATCACCAGATTCAACTTGAGTAGCAAAAATATTCATTGAATTTTTAGTCCATTTAACTGTTGGATCTTGTAGATAAGCTGTCCTATTTTTCATTAGGATAAAAATTGGAGTGCAAAAAGGTTGTTATTTTAAGAATCACAGCAGTAACTCTTGAGAAAATGGGAAATTCCGACAGCAAAAATACCTGCAAAAGGTATACGATTGCTCCCCTCCCCATCTACATAATCTCTCATGGATTATATTTTATTTGAAGGCTTAGATATAATTGACAATACCTTCCTTTCCTACTCTGTGGTCAGCCTCCAAACGTTGTAATAGAAGTAACACTTTAATTATAATTAGGTATTAGAAATATAGATGAAAGCTATTGAAGGGAATAATAAATTGTTTACCACATGTGATTGGACAATTTGTCTGTTGGTGGAATTTTATATGTATAAATAAATAAATAAATATAAATGATACCAGCTAGAATAAAAATTCCATCTTTACTTAAAGAGAAATCCCTTCGGCAAACTAAGGCACTGTAAAATTTCCAATAGTTTATCTTTAAATAAGGCTCAACCAAACTAAAACTTTTTCACTCAACATTATTCCTATACTAAAGCCTCCGTAAATTCTCTAAAGCTCCTTCTTATAGCATAGAAAGTTATGAATTATGTTATCAGCGGGATGCAGACAGTCTGAAATCGAAACCAATCCTTTCTGTTGTAATATGAGCTAGAGCATAAATAACATTTATTTGATTAGACTAGAAGTTGTTCAAGAAAAGATAGTCATTAATAGGGGCAATGATTGATAATTAGTGGCATAAATTTACGCATTCAGTTCGTACATTTTTTTTGGTATTGCAGTTTTTATAAGTGTACTAAATAAAATTCTTACTATTTTTGTACGCGTTTGTTATGTGTTTTCTTCTTCTTCTTTTTTTTACTTTCACTTACCTATATATGAAATATATAGTAAGTGGAAGTATTGCGATCGTGCGGTTTTCAACGGAAATACACGTTTTGGGACCCCCTGAGTCGAAATAACCAAGTCCCGCGAAATGGTCTGTGTGTGTGTCTGTGTGTGTGTGTGTGTGTGTGTGTATGTGAACAGACAATATCTCAAAAACTATAAACCGTGGGAACCTGAAATTGGGTATTTAGTGTAGGTATATGCCCGCGATGTGACAGCAAAAATTTCATCAAAATTGCTCAAAGGGAGGGGGTACTTTATTTAATAACTTTTTACGTTTTTTTCGATTTTCTCAAAAACGGCTCTAACGATTTTGATTAAACTGAGTATTTGATCTATTTATATGCCCGAGATATGACTATAAAAATTTCATCAAAATTGATTAAGCGGAGGGGGGACTTTACTTTATAAATTTTGTATCATTTTCACGTGTTTTTTTTATTTACTCAAAAACGGCTTTAACGATTAACAAAAATAAGATATGAATGTAGAAAAATGTGTGACTTTGGGAAATGATATTTAGCAAAACACGTCAATTTCTAATCTAAGTAAGTTGGTAAGTGAAAGTTGTGTGTTGCGCGCACGCACCAGATTTTTTTATATTCGGACCGATACCCCTCTAAAAAAATCTGGCGCGTGCGCGCAACACACAACTTTCACTTATTTAGATTACAAATTGACGTGTTTTGTTAATTGCCATTTCAAAAAGTCACAAATCTTTCCACATTTATTTCTTATTTTTGCCGTTTATGAGTAAATAAAAAACACATGTGAAAATGATACAAAATTTACTAAGTAAAGTAGTCCCTTCATTTGATCAATGTTGATGAAATTTTTACTGTCACATCGCGGCCACATACATACACCAAATACCAAGTTTGATCAAAATCATTAAACCCGTTTTTGAGTAAATAAAAAACACACGTGAAAATGAGACAACATTTATTCAATAAAGTGCCCTCTCCAATTGATCAATTTTGATGAAATTTTAACTTTCCCATCGCGGGCACATACATATACTAAATACTAAGTTTGATCAAAATCGTTAAAGCCGTTTTTGGGTAAATGAAAAAAACCACATACTCGTAAAAGTGGGACACAATTTATTAAGTAAAGTACCCCCTCCAGTTGATCAATTTTGATGAAATTTTTTCAGTCGAATCTCGGGCATATTAATGCATCAAATACTCAGTTTAATCAAAATCGTTTGAGCCGTTTTCGAGAAAATCGATAAAAACGTAAAAAGTTATTAAATAAAGTACCCCCTCTGTTTGACCAATTTTGATGAAATTTTTGCAGTCACATCGCGGGCATATACATACACTAAATATACAATTTCAGATTCGCACGGCTTATAGTTTTTGAGCTAGTCTGTTCACACACACACACACACACACACACACACACACACACACACACACCACACACACACACACACACACTCAGGGGATCCCAAAACGTTTTCTTCCGTTCTTGAATTTCCGTTGAAAACCGGAAGTCAAATTTATCACGATCGCAATCCACTTTCTATGTATTTCATACATAGGTAAGTGAAAGTAAAAAAGTTTCTGGGTCCGCTTCTGAGAATAAGCGACGTTACTACAGTTAACTAACTCAATCTTCTGATTTAAAACAAACTATTAAACCAAATATTACATTTTAGTATTAAAAAATAAATCTAATCTTAGCAAATGTGAGGAAAATATTAAGCGTATACAAACACATTACATGTATACACGACGTCGAACTTGAAACAGGCCACCTTTTATCTAAGCTTTGTTTAAAAACAGCTGAGCCATGTACTGTTGTAGCATATGGTTTCATGGTCTCAAAAAAACAAATGTTAATTCATCGTATATAATAATAACTCATGATAAACAAATAAGAAACTTACAATATGATGATAATTTTAACTTCTTATGACAACCTCTAATTAGGACAGCATACATACCTGAAAATAAAATGAAGACATAAGTTTCTTTACATGTTTCTTTTAATATTATTTAATATTTGAGCAATAAAGAATTATTGGTTTTATAGAAAAATAAGTCACAATCAGATTTGAAATTTTTCAAAACTTAGTTTTAAATAGAGGACTGCAGTTACTGGAGTACAAGTTTAAGGACTCAAAAAAGAATGAAAATTACGTTTAAAGAAATTATTGTCAATAATAATCTGTGCATAATATTACATTAGTTGAATATGGTATAAGTGATATTTTTTCCCCATTGAGAAAAAACATTGCGAAGAACATATTTTTCTCCTTAAACAATGAAGTAGAAAACTACGTTTGACCATAACGTACGTGTGGTCTGGAGAAAGTTGTGACCTATGCCCTGCGGTCTTTCCGGGATAAACAGAATTCTTCAAGGTTTTTATATTACATTTTTACGATCCGTTAGAGTATACTATACGACTATTTTTATGAACATGACGAGAAATATTTCTATTCACACATAAAAGTAAAAAGAGACAGTCATAAGCCAATTTATTAAGATTATTTCCCAAGCTTTTTGCATATTTTAAATTTATTCTTACCAATCTATTCCCTGTGGCCATAGAGTTTCAAGTGTATTAAAAGAATCATCTTTAATGAAGAATTTCAGGTTTCAATTGCGTCGGCTCATCGTCAACATTATTTATGCCTCTACCATTATTTACTAAAAACAAATCCTTTCTATTAAAGTCTCAGATTAGGGAGTATCAAAAACTTAAAAACGTTTTCAGGCTAGAAAGCTGCACTTTTTAAGAAAAAGAAATGATAAATAAGCTTGAACTTTAAAAGCTTGTTTTGTCTTGAGAATATTCTTCAGTCATAAACTGTAAAGTTCAATTCGAGCGGTAACAAGTTCCATATAGAGAAATAGAGAGTTATTCCTCTCAGGATACCGAGATAAATTTATATCACTGATTATCACGAAGAGGCGGCCGAGAGTTGAGAGGTGCCTAGCAATTAGAAATGTTTACCGGTCGTCTTAGAATACTACGATTCATGTGTAAGATGTTTAAGAAAAAAAAATACTGTTAATTATAAAAAATACTGCAGATTATTATTGACAAAACTTAGAAATTCTACTGTAGCAACCGGAGGGGGGGACTTTACTTGATAAATTTTGTATAATTTTCACGTGTTTTTTTTTTAGTTACTCAAAAACGGTTTTAACGATTTTGATCAAACTGGGTATTTGATGTATGCGTATGCCAAAGATGCGATAGCCAACATTAGATCAAAATTGATTTAACGGAGGGGGCACTTTATTTCATAACTTTTTAACCAATTTTTACCTTTTTTTCGATTATCTCAAAAACGGCTTTAACGATTTTCATCAAATTCATGGTGTTTAATGAAAATTAGGTGTTCTTTAATATAAGGTAAGCTTTATCATTATTAAAATGTTCTGAGGGGGCTTAAATGGGGAAGGGGCCTTTTTTGTTTGTTTGTTTTCTATAAAGTACCTTTGTATTTGTTTATATGGAGAAATTAACTATCTCTCGTTCCGCCTAAAAATAAGAAATGGCTAAATATGAGATATGATAAAAATAAAGAAAACATATAGAGGAGAAAAAAAGAAAAATATTCAGTCAACTCATAAAACTCGTTGAGCGCAAGCGGAGTAAGCCTTGAATGACAGACCATTGTTCACAATTAAAGCCATTCTGTTCATTTGAGAAGTGGCAATTAACAAAACGCATTAATTTCTAATCTAAGTAAGTTTATAAGTGAAAGTTGTGTGTTGCAGGCACGCACCAGATTTTTATACTAATATATTTGTTAAACAATACCTTTTTGCATGAACGTGGTCTAATACTTAAAAATAAATAAGGCTAATAAGATTGCTTATGAAAACTGAATATTTTATCAATATATTTTAGGAACTCTAGTATATTATACACATTAATTATACCTGGATAGGCAAAATTTAGGATTTCCATTGCCTATTAGCCTTGGTAGCATAAAGGGGCGTTAAAATAAACAAACAATTATACTTCTACATTTATTTATTTGATTATATCATTACTTTGCTGTATTTTTTAAGTGATATTGATGAACTTGGGGGAAAAGACGCTTTATCGAAAGCTTTTATATCATCTGCATCTAAATAAATGCTGTGCGGTGTGGGTGGACAGGCAGACGGACGTAGACTCCGGCGCTTCGGAATGCACTCTACCCTCTTCCACCCACAATTCATGACAATGCTTCCAGGGAACTAATTATTTGCTGATCATCGTTAGCAGGTATTTCGTGATCCAAATCTTATTTTGGGAGTCTTTATTATATTTGCTCACGTTGAATATCACATAGATTATTGATTTGCTTTTTTGTCTATAGGAACAAGTAAATAGATAAGAACCGGATAGGAGTAGCCACACAATAGCTGAGCCACAGCGGACAACAAACGACTTTCATTCGGGAAATCCTTGAGCCGACCTTGGTCTGGAAATTAAGTAGCAGCTCGTTCTGTCCTGTCCAGGAGGGGTCCAATGGTCATGGTCTTATAGGAAAATAACGTTACAGTGGTAACGATTAGAGAGAGGAGTCGATAAAAATGTAATTTTAATAATTGTATCACAGGTAGGCCAGAAATATGATACAACCAAATTACAAAATTTTAAAGCGTTTTAGTATCTTAAATTTGAAGCAAATGAAGTTGCATAATTATATTAGAAATACTGTTCACTGCCTATAAGTAAATATCGTAACAATTACAATATAAATCTTTCTTTTGATCAACTTTAATTTTCACGATTCCCACTGGTGTCACTATTCTTGCCGACCGGCGACGTGCAACCTAACTACTTATAATAATTACATTTAGCGAAGTAAATTTTGGTACTTATTTTATTCAATCTTTCGCTGTGGACCAGGGTTTAATTATATAATTATGGTAAGAAACACGCGACTATCATACCTACTAAGAAATTATTTAAAAGAAGAAAATTCTTTTAACATCATTCAAATTGGAACTTTAGCTGTGCGTTAAGATTAGTGAGTTATATTTTCAACAAGTTCTCAGTTTTGAATATGATAATGATTGACAGATTCAAGCATGACGAGCCCCCCTCCCAGAGCGATTGATTTCCCTAGTTTGAAGACACCCATATAGAAGACAACCAATTTTTTTTTATCCCTGTAGAGACTATCAAATACCTTTATTGAGGAAGGACATTTCTTTTATTTTTTTTTTAACGAGCACTATCACACCACTTTAAACTAGTTAATACAAATAAAAGCTATTGAAAATGTAGAAGAATTTTCAGAAAATGAATTAATAGAATTAAAAAGTTGAGGTGTGTAAAGCTAATGATAAAATTCCTTCGAAGACTACATATATACATACATTTAAGGGCCTGTGTTGTCTTACATTCATATATAGTCTCATAACATAGTTCTGTATAGTTTATCTATGCAGGTAAACTACCAAAACTCAGAAGTCGATTTACATCAGTTTTAATTTTCATAAATAATTTTTACAACGGATTACACCTTGTCTTGTTCACGTAAAAAGGACAAAAGTGAAAAAATAAATCAACGCCCAAGACAGTTTGATGTAGTTGTATTTAAAACCTCCAACGAAGGCCTAAATTTCGCCGAACATTTTAGATCTCAGTTATACAAATTAGTTGTGCTCACATAAGCATTTAATTTTTAATAAAGTTTGCGGAAAGAATTGCAAAAATATAGCTGATAGCGGGATGCCTACACAAGATATTACGTTTGCATAGAGCAGCTTTTTTCTCGGACTAACGTTGCTAAATTAAGAAAAAGTCAGCCGGATGAGAGTGGTGTGATTTCGGGGCCGTTAACCCTTTGCAAATGTCGTCAGGTAAAAAAGTTTAAGATTGTTTCCGGAGGGCTCTAAATTACACGCCATTACCCAAATCGGATGTTATTTCGCCCTCTTGGAGGAAAGAAACATCAAAAGCCATCACATCAAGAAGATCATAGCCCTAAAAGTTAGTTTAATTTTAGAAGAACCGGGCGGATTTTCTTTTTTTTCGACTATCTCTTCCTCAAAACTGACTTACCTACAATACTCACGGGCGTGAATAGATCTAGCTATTTATCGCCCTAATACTCCCATCCTATCTACAATACTCCTCGGGTTTTCTGAGTACGTAAGGATAAGAAACAAAACTACTAAGCTAAATTCCCAATAAGTCCAATATACAAAGAACTAATCACAAATATCCCACGTTCTCCTAGAAAAAAATATACATTTACAAGTTGTGTAACTCGCAGCTAAGAAAAAGTAAACTCAATTAAAATTACAGTAGCCGCCATTATAACACATTATATGAATCCTCAACCAATTCGTTCCATCTGCAACCTAAAAACTAAAGAAAATTTAGATTAAGACAAGCAGTCAAGATAAGATCGTTTATTATAAATGAATATCATGAATAATTATTATTTATTATAAATAGTTAATGACAGTTTATTTTTGGTTTCACTGAAATTTACATTTTAGTTTACTGTTTCAATCACAATATTCTTTTACCTAATGTTCTGTATTTTAAAAATAACTTTTGTACAGTTATAGCATTTTAAATTATTTATAATTTCACTGTATTTTATGATGCTGGCAACTCCTTGTTAAGAACAATAATAATCAATCTACATCCTCTCCCACTAATCTACATTAGTAAATCATTCCTGTTATAATCTTATTGATGAGACAAACATACGCTGAAATGACCCATGTTTTACGCTGAAATGTTTTATTAATGAATAATGATTCTAAATACTTTGGAACAAAAAAATGTTCACTCCGGTATGAGGAGAATTGATACAATGCCCTCACCTTATGAAACCTCTAATGGAATTCCGGCCGGAGGAAAGCGAAAACATACGAAGGGAAGGCAGTGGAATATTTTGTTCTACTTGGATGTCCACGGCCGATTTCTTTGGGCATATGCCAAACCCATTTAGACACTTTCTTCCTTCACATCGACAACAGAATATTAGTAATCTATTCGAATTCCGAAGGCGTTTTTTATTTTCTTTTTTTGTATTGGATGAATCATAAGTACGTCTCTCTTCTCTAATGATGAGTGCATTGATTATGTTGTCGATTTTGGAGTGTTTATTGAAATATTTAAATGTCTTATTAAAAATTTAATCGTTTCGATTGAAGTTTGCTAAAAATTTATTTCGAGTGGTGCTTATAATTTTTTGCTATGGTAATTACATTCAATTCCGTGACTTCCTATTGACATTACTAACAGACGACTAACAAATGATCAATAAATATAATCGAGATGCTCGACCATCTTATTGTTTGAGAAAATTATTACATTCTCTTGATTACTTTAATATGTTTCAATATCATTTCCGTTGACTATAGGAACACCTCATCAAATATAATTGGAACACACACCCTCGTTCTTCATCAAGATGAATCTCTTTGTCCGATGAATATCTTTTAGAAGTGCAAATTTTGATTTGAAAATCATTTCTCATAATTATTATAAGCTATCTTTAATATTTAAACTGAATCAATTTCCGTTTCTGAAATTAAATAAATATTCTTCACATAATCCGAAAATAAAAATTTTGTAAACATCTTAAAGAACATTTTCATCATTTCATTGTAATAAAAAGAAAAGATTTATGAACCTAGAAAATGTGCTAATTTATCACTTAATAGGAATAAGCATTGGTCATCGAGCATCCTTGCAGGACTCCTTTTTTATGTAAATAAATTAAAAATAATTTTAATTAAATGAATTAGGTATTATTTAATAAATTTACAACTACTTACAGTGTATTTTTTTAAACTAAAGGTTTTATTTATTGTTTTTCTAGAATGATATTCTTGTTTATAACACATATATTAAAGTGTTGAACGGTACGACTACTGCTGTGTGACTTCTAGGCGTGGTCTATTTTGAGCAGTTTAGTGTGACCCCGATCTCAGCTGAAAAACCGCTTTGGGAAAAGAGGAAAAGTTCTTTAATAGGGTCATTTCTTTTCTCTCCGAGGCAGGATTTCTTAAAAACATCTGAAACTTATTTCTATATTTATTTATTCAATATATATTATTATTTATTACCGATTCTATTTATGGATCAATCCTTCCAAATTAACTCTATTATATCTTAAAATCAATAAATTTAATAAAAATAACATAGATATAAACATAAAAAAAAAAAGCGTTGATGATCAACAGGTTTTACACCTTCATATTGAAACAATCAACCAATCAATCAACTGAAAAGCACCTGTTTAGGTTTTTGTTAGTCGCATTTGAACGATCGATGCCAGAATTCGCTAATCAAAAAAAGGCCACGCCCAGAAGTGACGTAGCAGTACTGTTACCAGTACAACTGTATAACATTATCTGATTAGACAATTAGGCATATTTTAGTATATCAGATTATATTCTAGTAGATGCGATTACTGTTAACGATATTAAGATATTTTTGGGAAAACTACTGTCAAATCGTAGTCTAAAAATAGATGTGAAATATTCCCTTTTACAATAAATCAACCCCGACCACCTAGATATCTGATCATGTTTATCATTGTACCATGAGCAAATATTTATACCGATTATTCTTGGAATTTAAATAGGTCCCTCCGATGAGATTGGAGCTATTTGTAGTAGGTATTGAAACAGTTGTAAGAGTTAAGACAAGTTATCGCATCACTCTGTGCTGATTAAGGAGATCCCTTTGTTAACACGAAAAATACTAAATACCTAACGAACCGTATTTGAAGTGAACGTAGAATATCGGCTATCGGTTCATTATGACGATAGCTGAGTAAACACAATTGATTAGGAAAAGTCTTAAGTTTGATATACAATATCTTTATGATTTAGGTTTTAGTATATAAAATAAAAAAATATTAACTGATTTATTACGAAACAGCCTTCTTATTAGTTTTTTCTTCTTTTTTTTTTGACACAGCACTGAGCTTAAACAAATATTAGTACTTACAATTTCCCAAAAAACCAATTAGATAAACTTAGTGACGTACTATTATTTAATAAAATAAGCGTATTAATGTGGTTTTTGTTATGGCAACAATAATTTTATTAAAATGTTATTTTGGTACATTTAATTTTATCAATGTATCAATCTATATTAAATGGTAATATAATGATACTTCGTTTGGTGAATTTAATTATAAATAAGTAATTAGGCATGAATTAAAGTCCTCCATGACACATTTTTTTTTTTTTTTTTTAAGGTAGACGCTTGTACTCCTGACTGCAAAACAAAAAATAAAATAAAAAATAATTTTAATCCCACCAATTAAGTAAATAAATAAAAAGTACAGATTTATGCCAGTGTTTTGGGTATTGTAGTAGAAAGAAAAAAAATTAAAACAAATAATGCAAAATAAATAAACACTCTTTACTTGAGCCCAAAAAAAAAAATTTGTAAACATCTTAAAGAAAATTTTTATTTTAGTTTTAAAAATTAAATGTGATAACTCTTTTTTCATCCTAAAAAATGTATCAATCTATTCTCATTATTTTACATAGTGTTAATTTCAAACTTAAAAATGGTTTAGTAAAAAGTATTTTACCTGTAAATTATGAATTAAAATGATGATCATTTTAAATGAGAGTTGAAGCGAATAAATCACCAATACTTAATTTTTACCAAAAGTTTCAGTACTAAGGCAAAACAATTAAATATACATTTGTATGGAAAATGGTTGGGGTGCGGTATTCACTCTAATATCTGTGTGCCAACAATTAGGACAAAGTTTCATACTTTTATCAGGGCTTTATAACTGACTGCTCAAAAGAAAAAAACCTTTTGTTTTATTTTCCCCAACAACTAAAACAATGGTAAACTAAAATCTGCACCACCAGTTTAATAAATACTTCCAGAAATATCCGGAGCTATCGTGGCCTTAAATAGAAAAAATATTTTTCACCAATAATTATTCAGGATAAGTAAAATTGTTACTTATAATGATTTTTGGAAAATCGGTGGCATTGGGTTGGATTCTCCACGAAGTAAGCAATCAATGCCTGGTTAAGAACAATGGACGCATGACATGATTTCAGAACTAATGTAGAACTGAACTCCAAGCGGATGTGTGCCGGGGATTAAGCGGAAGAGAAAGAGGATCCTTAATGAAACGGATGTAAGAAAGGAGACATGGCTAATTTGGACGACAAGCCACCGCCTCCTCGAGAGGCCAAACAGAAGGCTGTTAATATTCCAAAGAGGTAGGGGCACTTCACATTCAGCTCCGCGCCGAGGCAACAGGAACTGACAACCCTCAACTCGCTCCGAATTGGTTCCTGGCATAATACAATAACCCTAAACTAAGTCCGCCACTTCTACAAAGCTCTTCTAATCAAGTCTTCGGTCAAGTTCTATCCTTTAATATAATCCGAGAGGTTCGTGACCAAACTGGAGATGGTAAGATTAGAAGTATATTTTGTCTGCAAAAGATTTTTATCGATCATAGTTAAACTTGGAATAAATAAATATTTTTTCTCTGAAATTAACTTAAAGATAGAAATGAATTTTAAAAACCACAAGTTTCATAATGTCTTTACGAAAAGTATTTTGCCTTACTTCGGAGCCTACAAGCCTTTAAAAAATACATAATGGTTTACATCTTACGGCAGAAATATACAGCGAACCGAAAAGAAGAAATTAGAAACAAAATTCGAATTTATAAATACTCCTTAATGAAAATACTTCCTTAATACTTTGGTTAATGTTAAGTCTGGTTGAAGACAATTAATTTCGAAATAAATGTACCGAATAATAATAAAAAGCATTAATAATTATTTTGAAAAGATTTATCACTAGCAATGAATGTATATATAATTTATATTGCATATTTGACCACGAAATCTCTGATGAGTCCGCAAATATTTTTGAATTGGACATAATAATCACTTCAGGAGTTATTACCAGTAGGCATAAATCTGAGTGAAAGTTTATAAGTATTATACCTACCTTCGTTTTTAAATGGCTGAACATCCGTGTTCTAATTATTTTGGAACGGCTCGGAGTGGACAAAATCGCTTGTAATTGAACCAAAGGTCAAATGCCAACATGCCTTAAAAATAAGAAACTAATTTTGATAATTCGAGTTTACATACCTGCAAAATGAGACATGATAGCATTTGTTCTTAATACTCTTGGAAAAAGTGTTCATTTTTTCTATATATTACCTTTTTGTAATAATAGTTCAAAAGCTCTTAATTATAAAGAACTAATGAGAATTTTTAAATAGATTTGTTTATTAGCTTTACATAACTATAACTATCCATTTCTGTTTGAATTTATTTATCATGGACAAAAAAATAAAATAAATGAATGTTGGTATGAAGCACATATTCAGGAGCTATTAAACAACCTCATACAATTGTACATTAGTTATTTAGGTACTGTTATCGATATTGTCTTTCTTGAGTATTTTCATTAGAAGAAATTTGATTTTTTTATAACCATAATTAGAAATTCTTATGTTTTATTTTTTTTCTCTATCTACCATCATATCTAAAGGTTCAGATTGAAGTTATGTTTAATAATTGAATGTAAGAAATCGCCACAAAAATCTTTACCAGAGAAAATTCGGTTGCAAAAAAAATTGCGATAAAAGCTGTTCAAGTAGCTTCATACAGTCATCCTTCGCAGTCATACCTAACTACATTTTCGTCCATCATGGCCCATCTTTCAGAACTACGGAATTTTAATTGTGAGTTTTATGTTTGTGCCAGACTCATCGGACCTTTTAATTACGAGCTTGTGGGCAGTCACATCAACTGCCAAGAAAGAATTTTTATCGCCCGGCATTATTTTATCATTAAAACCTCTTAATTGCCGAATTTCTACGACATTATTATAAATAAATATTTTTTAAATATCTCACTGTGCCCTCCGCTGGGTACACCACTATACACAAAAAAAAATTTATATCTTGAGTTTTCTAAAGGTATCTTAGAGTTTTATTGTTATTTTTTTACATTTTTACTTTTACATAAATAGCTGAGAGAATTTTGGTAAACCTCATATGATTCAGTTTTTTAAAAACTCACTCAGCTACTTCTCATAAATGGCAAAAGAGATAAACACTTCCTTCCAAACTTGTAAAAACTAGAACTCTATGTAAGCTATTGGTTTTTCGAAATAAAATACACAATTTTGTCGGTTTTTCGAAGTAATACCGCTTTCTCATACCAATAAAAAATATGTACGCTCAAAATGTAAGTGTACGTACCGAAATTACGATAATATATAATGTTATATTCGAAGTTCCTATTGATTGACATAGCATGCGTGCAAATAAAATCCAGGCAGGGAATGTAGGATGAAACCTAATAAAATAATTGTATCACCAAATTCATATTCTATGCCCAAAATAACTTTGAAATTAATATAATCATTTAATTTAAACAATATCCAAAGGAGCTAAAAGATTTGTTCAGCTAAATTAACGATTTTGCTCGATGTGTGGCTGAAATATTTTATCTTATGTACTTCTAGATATGACTATAGTAAAATATGTTGACTACTCCATCAAGATGAGACCAGAAATCTATAAAATGACACGAATATACCAATGAAATATATGATATTCTGATAGGAAAACGTCTTTATTAATGTTTCATTTAGTTCACATAATTTTTTCATTTAATTTTTTTTTTTTTAGGAAGTAAAATTTTGCTCCATTTTTTAAATATATACATGGAAAATATTTTTATTAAAGTACCATTTTTAACTATCAGGAATTCACGGACAATCTACAAGACTAGATAAAGCCAAGTTTTTACTCTTCATAACAAATAATGTATCTTATGTTAAATAATGTGTATTATTTGTTAAGAATGTATTGATAATATTCTAAAATATATAAATCAATATTATTTGTATACCCTATAAATGTGTTTTCACCCTGTAATTTATTTCTAAAACTTACTGTCTTTTAATCTTGGGATCGAAACCACAAAAAACTTCCTAATGCTCTTTGTATCAGAAAACACATTATTCAGGACGGCCTCAATATTTACTCCTTGGCCAAAAATAGTTAAAAATACAGTACATATTTCAGCTCAAAACATTTTGACGATCCTTAGTCTTTTTTTTCTCAAGACATTTAGTTCTTATTTAGTTGCTGCTCCATCGAAACTTATTTATTTAGATCTCACATTCCCTTGATTTGTTTCTAGTTAAAAAAGTATAAGAATTCAATATTAATAAATAAATAACAAAAAGAACCTGGTGTACTCCAAGCAGGACAGGAAGGAAACGTTATCCTATAGGTTACAAGCCTATTCAAGCCGCAGTGAGAAGGTCGAGGTATATAATCTGACTTACTTGTTTTTCCCACAGTATTGCTCGTTTGTTTTTGCTGGGTTATAGGATTAATGTTATTGAAAGATCTTAAGTAAAACCCTTTTGAGGCATCACGCGATTCTATTTTCATTCACAAACTGGAATTCTTTTGAGTGATTAGTAAAATTAAATTGATTCACTTGTTTATTCATGAATGAGAATAAAGAACGAATTATTTTTGAACAATAACTTGACTCAGCAGCAATTGATGATGGAATATGGATTTGCATAATGATAGGTGTTAATTGGATTGCTGAATGATAATGGAGTGTTTTAATTGGGACGGTGAAACAAACGAGGAGTGAAAGTGCCACCGCTTGGTACTGCAGAGCAGAATGTCACTGCTGTCATCCATTCTGGAGCCAGGACAAAGAACTGACGAAACCCTTTTGTTCCCGCTCGGATTCCAGCCCTTGCCGCTTGATACAGCTATAATGACCTTCCACTCCCGAAACAGTCGGCCCGCCCAATGAAAATGAATGGTCACAGATATGAGCGATGAAACATTCCGAATTAACAGCGATCATTAATTTTTATCAAAACAAGAGTTAGACATATTTTCCATCAGGTTTTATTTATACATCCCCTATGCAGATCCGAAGTCCTTTTATTAAAAAAACAGAACAGGAAGAAACCAGTTAAAAATACATTCAAATAGTCGGTTAATTCCACTAGCACTTAGTTTCTAGGACAGGAAGCCAAATCCATTGAGCTAAACTAAACACGAGAGCTTTTAAAATAAGAGATATTTAAACATAAACAATGTCTTATTAATCAGTTACGTTCATAACAAGGCATTAATCGTAAATAATTTAAAAATTAAATCTATATTACTTTGACCGTAAATTACAGTGCGTCACCAATCTTGCACATTTCCTTTCTAGTACCCCTCCGGCCATTTTTATTTTTATTCGGCTATAAATTGAAGGTCGTGCAGTCTTTATTAAGTCCAATAGCCTAATCAATAGCTAAATTTTAAATGATTTTACTAATACTCTGTAACACTCATTGGTGCTATTATTGTTTGAATTCACTGTTATTAAACGACTAGAGCATTAATCAGCGAACTTATGGTCATGACATCAGAGTAATTAAATACAACATATTTGTAAAACATACTTATATATACATTATATAACATACTGAAGATAAATTTTGTTTTCCATAACAATAATTCACGAAATCAACCAAAAATGTACTCATTTTTTGTAGGGGAACTGACCATTTCCGGCACTGGAGGGGATGAAAATCTTCAAATTTGATAGAGTATTGAAAATGGTATAGCGTAACGACAAAAAACACCACATAGTGTTAATATATAATATGGGTTAGTGTATTTAATAATAATTAATTAGATAAATTTTAAGAGGTAGTAAGAAAGAGAGAGTAAAAGGTTAAAAAAAATTCCGATCACAATAGATCTTTTTTTTTTTTTATGTTTATGCACAGATTAACAAATCATCATCTGATTCATAGTTTATTCTGTAAATTGAAAAATACCAATGAGGAAGGATTATTGTTTTAGGTACTTGTAATCCTAAAGGATACAGATACCTTGTAAAAACGTAAGTGGTTTCAAAATAAGGTCCAATAATTTTTTTCTTACTTTCAATATAGGGTTATTTCTCTTATTTGCTTGATGCATAACAAGAAATAACCCCACATAAAAAAACTCGTATGAACGCTAATATGTCATAAACAAATATGTTAAAATGCTGTAGTGAACTTAATTCATGGAATAATAACGCGTTAAATAATTTTGCTAATTCTAAGCACCTGGAACCACATTTCCAAAACCTGCCTAAGGGCATGCAATAACAGGGCGTGTAATGTCACGCAGTGTTGCTATTTCGATCAGCCAAGTAGACAAAAGTAATCCTAATATGTACACCGTTCCTAGAGGTTACCGGGTTAAACGTACTAGCACTTTGTTACTTAATCAAAGCACCAAATATTAATGGCAAAATCATATATTGTACTGATCCTACTATTTAAGGAAAGACATATGGCAAGCTAATCCTAGTTGTTCCCTCATCTCGCCAACGGTACCCCGTTCCTTCTTGACAATGCTTTCCTCATTCTTTCCGAGAAAGGATACATAGGCTTATCTAGTAAGCAGCTAAGGTCTAAGCCGTGAGCCGGGGCTTAGCCAATGTTGGAGAATTCAAATGAGCCTTTCAGGTTGACATCTAAACCGTCTCTTTCAAACTTGCCCTTCGTTTTCTTTTCTATTGTCGATTTTGTTAAAACCGTTTGGAGGTGAGTATTAAATTAGCTATATCTTGTTGTTCTAAATTAATTATGCAACTAAAAGTTGTGAGTAGTTCATTAATTAATTTTATATAACGAAGAGTACTACTAAAAATAATATAAATAAGCCTATACAATATCTAACAACTGCCAGCATAAACGTGAATTTATTTAGTTTTTTTTTTTATTCAATAAAGCTAAGTAGAAATTTTTTATATTGATCTAATGTACCTGAAAATATCAATCCTTATTGTACATACATGTTTTTATATATTAGTCATGCTCGTAGTGCCACTAGATCGTTAAAATATTTTTTCATAATTTTATTCACTGAAAAAGCTATTTAAAAAAAAAACACGTACAGCCGCGGCGGTTTTTTCGATTTATTCGCTAATGTTACTAAAATTTTAGACATCGAAAGTGTCATAATCACATAAAAAATACTGTTTATAACCTTTTTACACTTTGCAACCGGTGATATGATAACGTAAAATATACGTTCATCAAATCATAATATTTATAGTTCTAAAACTGTTATTTTTAACCGCTACTTAGCATTGAGTTTAATCTTTCTCTAACGGTCTTTTTAATTAATATTCTCCATTTTCATCATACCAGTATTGAAAGCTATCATAAATGTACGTTCGAGATATTTACAATTATGGACTTAATAGCTCGAATCTTTCCCGATCATTACCGTATAATTCAGAAAAAAAAACTTAATGATTTGTTGGTTATTACTGATTTTTGAAGTAACAGATACCTATTTTCATTTAGAAAGAACTCAGCAGTTTCATGCCTCACTGGATCCGAATGCAGCCAACCTCATCTCTCTAATGATATCGATGACAAGGAAGTTCCCAATTTCGTTCAAAAACGACTAGGTATTGTAACGGAACTTGAACAGCAGCCAAGGTGAATTATTACCCATAGTTTAAATTAAATCTATATAATTCCTTTATGTTATATTTTCGCATGTTAAAATATGATTTTATCTTGTATATAAGTAACAAAAAATAACGAAGGGAAAATTATGGAATGATTATAATATTATTTCCCCTCGATTTGCTCAAGATGATGAAGAAATACTCCGGCTAACAAGTAGCTCCGATCTTCGCTATCGATGACTGACGGACCCAACCTATCACTGACCTCACGTACCTTGGACCTGACGCGAGCAGCCCAATCATCTCTTGCTTGTCTAACAACATTAAAGATTCATGTCTGCAACTCACCAAGAATGATGAAAGAAATATTTTATTAAGGACAATAATAATACTGTTTCCAGTTTTTAATTCAAATATCAATTCCTACTTCCGTGAGACTCTTCGTCATAAACTTACGACCCCCCTTCCCCTCAGTTTTCTTTTATAATTTTCCACTTATCCCCCTTGCTACACATGGTCCCTTGGGACTACACATGGACAAATGTCTAGCATACAAACCTCATTCAAGATTGAAACGACAAGTAACCGCACGTTGTTTCCGCCTACTTCAAAATTTACTACCTACCTACTACCTATTTCAACATTACTACAAAGCGCCCATACTACCAACCGATTATAAAAGGATTAGGCTTTGGAGCTCAATTAAACAATTAAATTCTTCGCATAATTAAATTAAATTCGTATACAACCCTTAAAATAAAACAATCCTGCGCAAAATCTTAATGCTCATTATTTGAGCACCTGGGATTATTCTCAAAGACCACAACTTTTTGGGTTTTTCCGATTTGGTCAGGTCCAGATACCTATCCTTTCCCGATAAACTTATTCATACTTACCCCCTAGCTTCAATACTTGGCTACCACTTCCATTCCCTGTAACGCACCGATGGGTCTGAAAATAAGATGGAGATCATCTGATTTCTAATTACTATTCGAGGGCTATCAGGGCGTAGTTTCTCTTATACTATGCAGATAATTTTTATTTATGTCTTTAACATTTACTGGATGCATTTTGTAATTATCAATAAATGCAATTCAAGAAAACAAAGAAATTCCGTATAATATATAAAAAATCAGTGCAACGAACCAAACATTACCTATAGAGGAAGGTAGGATAGAAAAAGCAACCTGATATTAGGAACGAAGCACCTTAAGAATAAACAAAAAATTCTCTGGCCCATAATACAGTTACATTTATAGTTTACAGTTATAGTAAAAGAAATAAAATATTGTAACGTTAAATTTAAAAAAATAAAAAAACATATGATTTCAAATCCAAAACCGTTAATTGGAACAAAATAAGCGGTTGAAACGAACTGTTTGGGTCTAGATCTTTCTGCCTAGTCCACGCTGGCGTAGAACTGTCCACATTGTTCAGGAACATTCCAGGCCTGACTATTTACGATTATATATAAGGAGCAGCGACTGAACGAGTTAATCAAAGTCTGTGTCTTGACAGTGAAGTTCAAGTCATATGATTGTGTGTTAAAACGTTATCAATTTTGTAACCTGCTCAAATATTTAAGTTGTAACAATTCGTTGGCATTGATAACTGTATATATTTTTGTTAAATAAATATTTGTTACCCAAATAAGTGTTAAACAATAATAAATACACAATAATATACATAATATTTAAAATACAAATTAAACCGCAATCTAATCATCTGATAGTTTCTATATCATTCATTAAGGAAGAAACCTCTTAAAGATAAACATCAAAAACGTGACTGAACCCAATGAACACACAAGAGATGTATAGCTAACCATTAGCAATGACCATGTGTCTCTTTGAATAGAGGAGGGACCTTTATCCCTTCCCTAAGGAACAAGGTCTTCATGAATAAAGAGTATAGTGTTCAATGTGTCCAACCGGTTCACATATAGCCGTCATCACATGACAAAGAGGGAAGGTTGCGCAAAGAAGTTGAGGACCGTATCGAAAGGTTGGCCAACGGTGCGGTGGTGCCCTGCGGCCAAAGCGGGAGATAAGGACTGTATTATTTAAGCGACAGGCGGCACGTGTTTTCGAATGTGATAGCCGTTATCAGATGGAACTCTTGTGCCCTAACAGGCGTGGGCGAAAGATATTTGTTAATGGCTTCGGCCGTGAAAATTTCCTCTTTGGCCTCAAATGTTTTTTTATCTTCATAAGTATCGTAAATATACCTCGATATATTAAATACAACAACATAACTTTTCCTTAAACGTAAAATTCAGCGTCTCTCCGAGAGAGCGAGTTATGTTACATATGCTGGCCAACAAGAAGTAGGCCTTTCTGCTTTACGTGACATTACTGCAACTTAAAAGAAAGTGCTTCTTATCACCCGTGGTATTATGTATGCACTACGAGAAACTTTTTTTTTTATATTACATTTAAATTCATCACGTAAAAATAAGCTTCTTATGAGGTTAAATTGTGATTACATACATTTTCTGCTTTTATTTTTTGTACCCTCAGCACAACAATTATTTGGACATTTTAATTTTATTTACAATAAACGGAAATATTTATTTATTTTATTATAGTATTTCTCATAGCTCCAAAAATGGATAGCAGAAAATATATATATATAGTAACTTAAACCTACCTTATTCGGTCAAATTGTTGAAGCAATATTTATATTGATAAAATAAAAATATTATTGACCGTGTAAGGGAAAATATTGAAGCTATATTACTTACACCGTTGATTTCTTATAACCGTTTCTTTTTTTTTTTACTATATCAATCAATAATATTGGCCGAGTAAAGTAGGTTTCAAGTCCAATTAGATGCCTGATTAAATAATTCTATTTTATTTTTATAAATTAGCAGACACTATATTTTTTAAAAGATGTACCACACCTATCAATGTTTTTGTTATCAAATGAACGAAGTAAGAGAATAGGAACATACTCATCCGTTATAGGTCATCATCTTCATTGTCAGACCAGGCGTTGATTTTTAACGCCAAAAGTTTAATTATGTACAAAATCACACTTGAAACAAACATTTTTCAGACAAATGTGTAACAACCTAGCTACTAGTTAGTTAAAACTAAAAAGGTTTGGAAAGTTTGTAAAGCGTCATGGTATCCCTCAGCGCCTGACATAGATTTGAGGGCTATAGAAACTATTGATACAATGAACTCATAGTAATTTATCTATGTAATAAAGTGCTCAAAGGAAATCGAAATCCTTTTGAGAAAGGAACAAACAAAACATCTGGCCGACAAAGTAAGCAGTGCAAGGCAGCTTTCTTTTAATTTCATCACTGTTGATTATTGCTAACTTAAGTTAGTTCATCGACCAACAATTAATATGAATAAGCTCTCATAAAAGATACTATTTGATAATAAAAAATCGACCTTTTGTACAGAGCTTCTTAACGTTTTTCACTTAACTTTTCGTCAACTGCAAGTTTTTAAATCTGATTCCAAAAGTCTTCAGCTACATGCTGTCTTACATTAAATTTTCTTTTTCAGATACTAAGGTACAAAGTTTAATAAAAATATAGTATATAAGGTTAAATATGATTTTAGAGTTTTACACTGTAGAATATAAATTGATACAACTGTTACAGAACGTGGATAAAGCGGATCTTACTTAAAACGATTTCCCTTGATGAACAATGATCGGTTTCATCACTGGCGGACAAATTTTCAAACTTTAATCACGTTCTAAACGACGGGACAATTTTCGTCAGTAAAAGTGTTAATGCTATGAGAAGTATTCGTCTAAAATATAACTCCTAAAAGGAGAATGGCGTTTTGAAGGATTACAACCAAGAAAAACCAACTGATTGATTGCTAAACATTTTGATGCTTAATTTTAGATTACTTATTCATGTTTATTATTTTATTTGTTTTATATTAGGGAATATTTTTTGTTCGAAATCTCCATACTTGCTATTTCTGTATTATTTTCCTTTTGATTTCCTTTTAATTACTCGCAACCAATCTTATATTAATAATTTATATAATTTACGATTTATTAATCTTATATAAACATTTATTGAACAGAAATTTGTTATTCAATAAAAATGTATATAGAATATGCTGAACCTAGAGCATAAAGCAAATACAAACCGTCAAATACGCAAGCCTTGAAGCCTAGCGAGGACAAAATTAAAAAAAAATATTGGTTTAAAATATTATACTTGGAAAATATAAGAAATGAAAAATTGAAAATTTTTAAACCACTATTATGAAATAATGGTTTACAAAAAGTTTCTAAGCAAGAGAAATACTCTATTTTGATATTTTTCCTTTTAAGAGTGCTGTATTAAGCAAGGAAAAAATATGTACAATCAAAAAACAGTAGGAACGCATGACTAATGCATCGCCTCGGTGTAAGGAAAGAAAGTACTATAGAGAACGGTTATGCTTTCGATTTACATCACAGATGTAAGAAAAAAAGTGTTCAATAGTTTGTACAAAAACTTATCTTTCAAAAAACTGGAAGGAGCAAACCATAAAAAGTGAAACGCTCGCAAAGGAATAGTTCCACATCCTAGGCTCCTAGAGGATAGTCGAGAATTATATAACCGATCAAATCATGGATGCATAACGGTGTTAGGTGCGTAAAGTTTTAGTTATGGACCGTACTCCTAACGGTTGTACAATAAAAGAACACAGGATTTCTAACGTTTCATCATATGCAATCCAGATTTGTTAAAAAAAAAAAAAAAAAAAAGTCATAGAAAGAATTACTACAAAAGCAAAATTATATGGAAAGATATTTTAAAAAATGACCGAAAATGCAAATAATTAGAATATTTCAAGTCTTAGAATCATGAGCGAACAAATGAACCGTCAACGCCTCGTTTGAAGATTGAAAATCAGAAAACCACATAGATATAAACCGAAGCCTATCTCAAATGAATATTATTATTTTTAATACCGATTAAAACCAAGTTTATCATATATATATATATATATATATATATATATATATATATATATATACAGGGTGACATGCTACTCGTGCGACAAACTTCACCAGTAGATTCTCCACCATAAAATGAAAAATCTGGTGCATGCTCGCAACACACAACTTTCACTTACCAACTTACTTAGATTAGAAATTAATGCGTTTTGTTAATTGCCACTTCTCAAATGAACAGAACGGCTTTAATTATGAATGGTCTGTCATTAAAGGCGTACTCCGCAAGCGTGGGCTCAACGAGTTTTATGAGTTGACTGAATATTTTTCTTTTTTTCTCCTCTTTATGTTTTCTTTATTTTTATCATATCTCATATTTAGCCATTTCTTATTTTTAGGCGTAACGAGAGAGTTAATTTCTCCATGTAAACAAAAACAAAGGTACTTTATAAGAAAGAAACAAACAAAAAAGGCCCCCACCAAAAAAAAGCCCCCTCAGAAAATTTTAATAATGATAAAGCTTACCTGATATTAAAGAAAACTTAATTTTTCATAGAACATGACGAATTTGATAAAAATCGTTAAAGCCGTTTTTGAGATAATCGAAAAAAAGGTAAAAATTGGAAAAAAGACATGAAATAAAGTGCCCCCTCAGTTGGACCAATTTTGATGAAATGTTGGCTTTTACATAGTTTGTATGTATATACATACATCAAATACCCAGTTTCTTCAAAATCTTTAAAGCCGTTTTTTAGTAAATAAAAAATATGTACATGTGAAATTGGTACAAAATTTATTAAGTAAAGTCCCCCCTCCGGTTGATCAATCTTAATGAAATTTTTACAGTCGTATCTCGGGCATATACATACATCATATATATATATACATATATATATATATAGAGAGAGAGAGAGGGAGAGAGAGAGAGAGAGTTACATAATTAAAAAATCTGGTGCGATGTGGACAACACACAACCTTCACTTTAACAAGGGTACTTTAAAGGAAAAAAAAAAGGCCCCTTCCCCATTTAAGCTCTCTCAGAGCATTTTAATAATGATAAAGCTTACCTAATATTAAAGAATTCTGTATTTTCATTAATTACGAAGAATTTGATCAAAATCATTAAAGCCGTTTTTGACAAAATCGAAAAAATGGGCAAAAAGTTTTGAAATAAGGACCCCTTCCGTTTGACCAATTGCGATGAAATTTTTGCTGTAAAAAGAATGAATCCAATTCACTGTACCGGATCAATTTTTTTTTGTTAGTTCAAAATACTATCAAACATCAAGCCCACCTCTCGACCTTATATACCAACTTCCTTCCTACTTTCCTACCATGTGTGGTTCCTGAGAATAATTATCAATTAAGGATAAATTTAATATTAAAAAATAAATATGCATTAAAATACGTTGAATCTGATCTATATATATATATATATATATATATATATATATATATATATATATATATATATATATATATATATATAATTTTAATCTATTATTTTTAAAAATATGATAGATTGATGCATATAAAAATCAAAGAACTGGTGATCCTGAGGCCTCTGAAGCAAGGAATGTGAAGCAAGGTCAATAAGTAGTGGCTAGAAATTTATATAAGGATAGCTATATTCACCTTATATAAACATCTAGGGACAGTGCTGTTAATCAAATTCTAATTATGTATTAAGGAACTTTAGTAAACCTTAAGGATTACTGTTGTAAGGTTATATAAACATCTAGGGATATTGCTGTTAATCAAATTCTAATTATGTATTAAGGAACTTTAGTAAACCTTAAGGATTACTGTTGTAAGGTTATATAAACATCTAGGGATATTGCTGTTAATCAAATTCTAATTATGTATTAAGGAACTTTAGTAAACCTTAAGGATTACTGTTGTAAGATTGAAATGATTTTTTTAAGGATCAATAATCTCTACTTTATAATGGAAGCATTAAAATTCCGTATATTTATAATGGAGTATGTATTAAGATAGTGTAAATAAATTTAAACTAGGATTTTGCTATTTACTTAAGGTATATCAGTCTATTCATTATAAATTATGCTAATTATTTTAATCTATTTTTTTGTTTCTATTAATTAATAAATTAACATTTATCTATTGTTTCACTCATAGGCATTAATCATGTATTATTATCCAGTGTTTATTTTTATTTCTGATTATAGGAGGGTTTAATAAGTTTTTTTTAATTTTGATTAATTGTAATAAACCGAGACAAATCCACTACACATAACGTTCACACTACGTCTAGATACAAGTCTACCAGTTTATATCGACGAACACCGAATCATTCAAACATTCTTGAACTAATATTTGACAGAGGGATGACTTGATGCCCTCATGTCAAAATGAAAGAATGAATTTAATCAAACGACTGAAAATGATTATTACTGAAAATAAAAATGAACTTACTTGTTTCCAAATCATTAAAATTGAAAATCTGACCGAAACTTGTTACATATATACCTAATGAATGAAATCTATATGATCATTTCACAAATTTATGGAAAAAAAAACATACTTTAAAAAAAAAAAAAGAGCTCTTGATTCTGGCTTTCATAGTAAGATGCACTAATACAACAGACTCACTAAAGAAAAAGCCACGTCTGACATTTCTTAAGTAAGGAGGATGAAGGAAGTGGATTGAAAAGGAGTTGAATGAGAGACCATATCTCCTGAAAAAAGAAAAGACTAACTGCATAACATTAGTTAACCCTATCAAATATGCTGATAGTCCTACTGGTGACCCAAACCTTAGGAACAAACTTAGAAGATTGGTTTCAATTACTATCGTTGGAACAAACATTTTTGCATCTCATTAGAAGTTTAAAGCGTCCATACTAATATATACTATAATGATATACTAATAATATTCTGTAAAAGTCAATAAATTTGAGCAGTTTATTGTCGTTTCGGTCACTTCATCATTTCGAAAGTACTGCACCTCTTGATCGGTTAAAACAGAATATTATTAAAATATACATATAACATACATATATATAGACGTAACAGGATTCAATCACAATGAGACAAAATTAATTATCGAAGAAAAGAATGATTTTTAAACATTATCATACTTAAATTATAGTTGATAGGAAAAACTAGCGGAGTGCTACCGAAGAGATGTTATCATGGCATGTTATATAAAGGCGGATAAACTAACTTGATAAACTAACGGGATATGATCAAGTGCAGCACTATGATTACTGGCCTCCTAACAGCCTCATTAACTATCCAGTTATAATAGAAATCAGCTTTTCCTGTATCGCGATCCCCTAGCAAGTCAAGTTTAAATTAATATCATTAAATTATATTCGATAAGGAAATATATAATATAACTTACTATACCGATAGCTTAATTAATTCATAGCATATTAATTTAGATAATTACGTAAATTTTCCTTATTTTAATTCTAAATATACTCCTTTACATTAACAATGAAATTTTTCAGTTGCTTAGTTATCTAATAAAGGCGTCTGTTTAAAAAATAGGAACATTTTACATACAAGATGAATTCTAAAGATTTAAAAATTCAAAATAGTATTAAGTAATTTTATTGAATTAATTAAGCTTATTAAAAATTAGTACAAATTACTATTGTTTATAAATTTTTGTGCTTCCTATGGTTAATTTCAAATTAGAATTTCGTTCTTAGGCATGCTCAATAGCTTATTTCTATATTTTTGTAATTTAGGCCACAATTTCTACCACTATAGGTTACATATAAGCATTTCAGTTGACAGAAGAGTAACTGCAATTACATCATTTCTCTGGAGAGCACCTTTAATAATATTTCTCTATGAAAAATTCATAAATTTTCATATTGTATTTAAATTTTAGAAAACTGCTATATCAGAATATTTTATCATTTTGAAAAATGAAAAAGTACGATTTATACAAAAAGAAATACTTATAGTTGCTTTTTTGAAAAAAATTGAAATAGGAGTTAGCCATTGTGTCAACTGAAATGCACATATGTATCTATATGTGAAAATCATATGTATGTGAACGTAATTTTCATTTTATAATGAACTATATTTCTCATTCCTTTTGGTAGACTTTTAATATTTAACTTTTTTTTTAAATGAAAGGTTTAAATCAAATATTGATATGTTCTTGTACAAGTTGAGCATTTATAATATTTCTGCCATACGCCTAAAAAATATGTTCTAAATTTTAATATATTCTATTACGAGGGGTGTCGGTAAAATAAGTTTCCCTATTTTTTTAAAAGTGAAAAAAATGTTTTATTACCATTGTATATTACATCATTAGAAATCTTGAACATTAAACTATTTTTCTACGTAGTCGCCGTTGACATTGATGCACTTCTGCATCCGTGTCACCATTTTTTGATGCCCTGGTCATAGAGGTCCGCCGCCGCTCTGTTGAAGAACTTCATGACCTCTTCTTCCAATTCCTCTCTTGTCCCAAAATTCGTTCCGCCTAGGTGTTTTTTCAGGCTTGGGGACAGATGGTAATCACTTGGGGCCAGATCGGGGCTGTAGGGTGGGTGTCGGATGGATGACGTCCAGCCCGCTGTTCATCGTTCACATCTGTGCGCCCTTCTTTGGACTCTTTGCACCATTTGCGCACCATCTGGACACTCATGCATGTGTCACCATACACTTCCCTAAGTTGGGAATGAATTTCGGTCGCCGAATTGCCTTAAGCACACAAAAAACGGATCTGGCGGGGGAAGCGATTGGGAGCTCCATCTTTCAAGGCTGTCAAGGCCGAACTGATGGTGGCAGCGAGTTGACCGGGGTTGGGATGTGGAGGGGGGAGTCCAAGCGACACGCTGGTGCCGTCTGAGGGACCTGCCGCGACTTGCACGGCCGTGCCACAACAGGGAAACTTATTTTACGGACACCCCTCGTATTTTCAATGAACATTGCTACTACTTCGTACTGCCAACACTACAAATGACAATCTATATAAATAATTGTCTATATTTCTTCATTGTATTATCACATATTCGAATATTATTATTTTTAGATTTTTTGAGAAACATTTTTTGTAATAAAACCTAAGTTAATTATGAAATCCTAATAAAGTAAGCCATTATCATTAAGTATGTTCAAACAAAGTAAAAACATTACGCAAAAAGGTTCTTTTTTTCTTTTCTTTTTTTTAATTCCTTCCTTTATTTCATTATATAATATCATACAAAATACATAATATGCTATACGAAAATAAACCTGTCTCTTGGTTTAAATGTAAAAACATGAGAATAGTAAACAATATTCTCTCATTTCAAAATGAAAGAGACAAAACTTCCTCATTTTTGCAAAAAAAAAAAAAAAAAAAAAAATATATATATATATATATATATATATATATAATATTAAAAGTCTTTTTCACCTTAATATATGTTTAGTTCTTTTATATACTGTTTTTAATATAACATGCAAATAACTTAAAAACGTTTCTACTACGTAATATATCTAAAGTTTGAGAGGAAATTGAACGAACTTAATGAATATTCATCTTTTGTTCATTAACCTTGACTCGAAGGAATGCATAGAAAAAATGACAATGACCTTCTATACTAATAATAACCTATTTAAAAGTAAAGACACGAAATTGCAAAAGTCTCCGACAAAAGAAAATTGTCGGTCTTCCTTTTCGTTTCAGGGTATACTCATGATGGTCATATAATAAGATTAATCGTAATTGATTTTTAAATATTTTTATTAGAAGATATAAGATTGGCCACGGCCGAGAGTTGGGACTTAGCGCACCCTGACGCACAGTGGGAAAATTGTGTCATTTAGAGGCCAAAAATCTATAACGTCTGACTAAATGACTATAATCGAATAATTCTTTTTTCATTAAAGACCATGGGATTCCCTTTACCAGTGAGAATAAAATAAAAATACCATCGCTCAAAGTATTTCAAATTAATTTTTAAATGAATTCTTTCTTCACTTAAATTTACATAAAGTAGTTAATTCGGTACAGGGCTAGACATAGAGAATGAAATGAGTCAGGATTATTATCTATTGAGCTTTCTGCTTATAAATATGTCTTTTTTAGGCACTTGCTCCATTTGAATTTTGTTTAAAAAATTATTGTCTGATGAAGTAAAAATCCAAAAAAATAAATTAAAAATACCTCATTTGTTAGGAATTTGAACGAAAAAAAAATTATCCTATAATTCAACGATATATATGTTTTATGATTTAGTCTAATTCGAGGCCGAAAATATAATGATAGTTCAAATGTAGGGATTTAAATCTTAAAATCGATATATCGCCGATCGATCTAATTCTATTATTGTATTTTAGCACCCTTCACCATCTACCAGTATGGAAAAAATCAGAACCAACTATTGTCAATAATTAAAAGTTATATAAATTTAAATACTTTCTTTTCATAAATTACATACTCATCATGGATGAAATCAAAACCCATTTTTATTCAATAATTTTACAGCCTTTTAAAAATTTGTTTGGTGCATTAATATAAAAATTAAAGCTCAATAGGGAAAAAAATTGAACTTATTTCAAACAAAATCTATGCTCACCTCTCTGATATTATTTTTTTTTTCTATAGAGCTTTATCTTTTATATTATTGCAACAAACATATTTTATATATAAGAAGAATGGTTGTAAAATTATTGGATAAAAATGGGTTTTGATTTCTTCCACATTGACTATGAAAAGAAAGTATTTAAATTGATATAAATTCTAATATTGGCAATAGTTGGTTCTGATTTTTTTCACAGTGGTAAAGGGTGAAGGATGCTCAAATACCATAATAGAATTAAATCGATCAAATGCGATCGATCGGTGATATATCGATTTTAAGATTTAAATCCCTATATTTCAACTTTCAATATATTTTCGGCCTCGGATTAGACTAAATCATAAAACATACTTATCATTGAATTATAGGCAAATATTTTTTTCCGTTAAAATTCCCCAAAAATAGGGTATTTTTAATTTATTTTTTTCGATTTTTTCTTATTTAGACAACAATTATCTTAAAATCTTTCAAAAGGAGCAAATGCCTGAAAAAGACATGTATATAAGCAGACAGCTCAATAGATAATAATCCTGACTAATTTCATTCCCTATGTATAACCCTGTACCTTATAAACTATTTTATTTAAATTTAAATGAAGAAAGAATTCAGATTGAAATTAATTTCAAATACCCAGAGTGACGATATTTATATATTTTTTTTTATTCTCACTATTAAAAGAAATGCCAAGCTCATTAATGAAAAAATAATTATTTGACTATCGTCATTTAATCAGGAGTTATAGATTTTTGGCCGCTAAATGACAAAATTTTCCCACTGTGCGACGTAAATAGTGTTCGAGTCCCGACCATGGCAAATCTTTCCTCTTTAAAAAAATCATTAGTATAGCATTTTACATTATGTTTACTAAATATTATTTGCTTAGTACCTATCTATACCTACAATTTATAAATACATTGCTGCATGCTTGGTAATATACTGAAAAAATGAAGACTCGAAATCTGAATTATGTTAATGAATCATTCAAAACCGATTATTAAAATGGTAACTACTCAATTTTCATTATAGCACTAATAGAACGCCACAGATCCCTCAGATCTCAGTAATTATGATAAGTCGGATCCCCCCCCCCCCCGGTCATCACCTGAAATATTTTTCTATATACCTCACAACTTTGATCTTCCCTGGTACCGATAAGATAAAAGTTGACAGGACATTTTTATTTTTATTTTAGAGAATGATGTCACTGAATAAAAATTTATTTAAATAAAATTATTTTAGCAAGTCGTCGAGAAAACTAACATACCAAGTAACTCCAATTAATGCACTACATTTTTTTTTTTTTTCTAATTTTCCTTTTCTCCTTTCTCTTCAGCTAAACATATAAACTTAATTTTATTATAATATATATTATATTATCTCTAAAAGGACCGTTTTTGAGGAGTATAGACACAACAAAAACAGAAATAACGTTCCAAACATATAAAAAGGAGAATTGATAATTTTCTCAAAAAATTTGTTTGTTGGTTAGGAAATTTAGTAGATAAACTGACGAAATCTTTATATATATATATATATATATATATATATATATATATATATATATATATATATATATATTCATTTTTATATATACGTATATGTGAATATTCCTTTTTATTGTGGTAAATCAGAAATCCTCACGCACAAAATCAGTTCTTATATTCTTTCCAACGTTTGAAAGGACACGTCATCTAAACCAAGGATGCTAAAAAAACAACAAAGAATAGCTCAACTCAAAAGGCTTGAGATTATAGAGACTCGTTGCCCGACTGTTCAAAAACAATGAGAAATTTACATACCGATGCATATAAACATTTTCAGTCCCACCGGGCAACAACGATATGGAAGATGTGGCGAAGAAAAATAGTAATGTTGGACCAGGAGGATATTCGATTATTATACACGGAAACATCAGATATCGTATTTATAAAAGTGAAAGTCTTTCACTGTTAGAAGTATCATATTTCACTAAACGCTATTGAGATAGTTCCGACAGAAATCTCAAAAGAACAATTGATTTGTGAATACAAACATTACTGTAAATGTATAATAAAAATAAAGATTTGGAAGTGTGCATAAATATCTTGTGCATGCCTTTATTCTCAATTCCGAATAGTTCGGTACCTTATTCCTTAATCTGTTTCCGATAATCATCCAAGTAATATGAATACCAAAAAATTCTAATAAAGATTCGATCAATGGCGAGGGGCCAATTTTTAGTTCTTCACAAGTAATTGGTAACATAAAATTAATCTGACTACAAAACAGCATGTACCGTAATTTTCGTGCATGGTAGTTCACTTTTTAGCTTCTTTCAAAAAGTTAAAACACAAACAATCTTCTGATTTTTTTTTTTGTAATCTATAATTTTATATATATATATATATATATATATATATATATATATATATATATATATATATATATATATATATATATATACATATATATATATTCAAATTTGGAAAAGGGGGGACAGTTCTTAATTATAATTATAATAAAAATAGCTTTTTAAATATTCGACAACAGTTTAATTATTTTAATCGACAGGAGAATAAATCAATAAAACGAAATATGGATGCGACCGATGGAAATAAACAGCCCAATAGGTAGGTATTAACAGAAAATTCAGAAAAATCTCTAAAGAACTCGCTGTAATGTTTCTACCATGCGAAAAAATAAGTTTTTGGGGTTCTGAAGTGCTAGAATATTCTACGTACATCTCAGACCTTGTGCCAAGTAAGGTTATCTTACGTCAAGAGGTTCTCATGAAAGGACACTATTTTCGTAGCATCAAAGAGTATGTGATACCTATTTATAATTCAAGAAGAAGATAATTATCATCTAGGAAAAGCTAAAAAATTAAAAAAAAAAAAGTTTTGTAGCAAATTTTACTTTATCGTTAATGGTTTACTAATAATCGGACAGTTATTATTAAAATTACATGATCAAAAGCGTGTGTTATCTAAACATTGTGTGATATTAAAATGAAATCGTAACTTGTTCTCAAAAATATAATTTTAATTTTAACTACTTGCTAGATGCGATTCAGCGCAGAGTCAAATTATGTAAAATCTTAACAGTCATGAGGATGAGTGATATGAGTAAATAATTCTAAACCTTGGTAATTAAAAAAATCAATCACATTCATTAGATTAGTTGACCATTGGGTTAAAAAAAAAATATGTTCCATGGTGGCTCAATTCAAGATTAAATTATAAATAAAATTTTGGACAAGGGGAGAACACGTATCGTACAAAAGTTTTTAGTTTTTAAATGACATTTACAAAGTTGCCAGGCATCTTGAGGGCTTTCATACATATAGATACATATATACTATGGATTTTATATATAATGCCTCTTAAAATTTTACCAAAATACAGGACTTACTTGTCAGGCACAAATTTCGGTAGAACCTCAAATGGATTCACATAAAAGATAATTTTAAAAAATACTAAATTAACTAGAGTGTTACGAGACATTTCGTCATTGCAACCAGAATGAAACTTCACATGAAGAAGGAAAGCAAATATAAAAATCATAAACGGTACCTAGTGTAAGTAAAAAACTTGTATAGAAGACATTCAAGGCCATAAATTTCATATCAATAATCCTGAACGTCTTGTTATGAGTACTCCTTTTCTGAAAGGCATCCAAAAATATAAAAATGAAAATACATGACACTCTCGGACTCTCCATCAAACACGCTCAATCTCGTTGACTTATATTGAAATCATAACGTAAAAACTTAATTTAAAGAAGTGAAGAGTGGAAACAGCTTTCTTTTCTGAAAATACCTATTATTTTTAATTAGTATGAGCGTTTAACTGTTAGAGGTATAGAAATTTTATTGATAACATATAAAAAATATATAACGCAACTGTAGCATAAGATGTTGTTTTGGATCCTCATGAAGTCATAAGACAGGAATAGTTAATAAAAATAAAAGCACGAGGTAAATATTTGGAGTGGCTAGGGCTGAGCCCTTAGAGCCAGGAATCAGGTCGCCCTAGTTAGTACCCTTGGGCAGGATATCTAACAATTCTCTTGCAGGTGTCTCCTCAACGCTCATCCGGGATATTGTCATGCCGCCGAGTTCGATTGTCATCTCTGCGGGGAAAGTCAGCCGAGAGGTAAAAAAATATTACAAGGAGGCCGCGAACGTATGACACCTTTTTGTGCCGACTAGTGAAAAAAGGAAAAAATGTATTCATGCATGTGAAAAGTATATTTTTCCTCTCTCTGTGTCTATACTACAGTTCCCATGTTTAAGTTTATTTGTCTCTCTTTCCCAGCGCTGTCATATTTTTCTAGTTTTTTTTTTTTCAAATACATAGAATATAAAAAATCTCTCCCATATTCCACAATACCGATGCTGTGAGAACCTGCAGAACCGATAGTCATTCGGTCAATACGTTCCTACCCTTAGTTCCAGTTGAAATTTTTTAACACAATTATAAAGTCATAGTCGCATTTTTTTTCGTTTAACATCGATTTTAATATACTCGAAACTATTCATACATATTCCACATTTCTCAATTTGTTACAAAGATCTCATTAATACATGTCATTCAAATTCGAAACAACCATTTATTTACACCTCTTCAAGTCACAGTATCCTCTCAATTAATTTTCCTTAGGTATCAATTAAAAACTTAAATTTAGGACTAAATATATGTATGTATATGATAGTGAAATAACAATTAGAAACATAAATAGAAAAGGAAGGAGATATTGTCTTATAACAAATCGATAAAAATCTAAAATATTCTTCATGTGAAAAAAATCATATAAGGGTTGGAAAAAATTCTGAAATAAGTTATGAAGATGAGACCTACAAATTTTCACTAGTAATAAGCCCATTAATCTGCAGGTCATACATGCTATCAAACTAAATAATTAAGAGCGAAATTTAAATTCATAATTTTACCAATCAGATTTCAAAATTGGTATATTTTCTCTTTAATTAACTAGAGATCATGAAAATGTATATATATTTCTAGATAAAAGAATTTGTTATAGAATTAATGCCAGGAAGATGATTTATATATTTTTTTTTTATCTTTAAAGGCTCCTCAAGATGATGTTTACCCATTATGTAATCGATTCTAACTATGCAACAGTTTATGGACCAGCAGAATGAAATGGTGCTGGGTAATTTTTTTCCTTATTGCTTCACCTGGAACCCTCACTCTGTTGGACTGTGAAGTGATTAGCCTGAAGAAATAGACCGAACTTATTCTATTGAATGGAACATCCTAACATTATTAGTAAAGGACAATTATCCTTATTAAATTAAATAATTTAACCATAGTTATCCATTTGATACTTTCGGGAGTAAATCATAAAGAAAGCAATAATAAAAAATCACACAGTAATAGAGCCTTATTCAATTCTTATATTGAATATTCACTTATATTCTTATTCAATTCAGTATATTGATTTTAAATAAAAAATCTATTGTCGACAGAGTTTATTTTTATTATCATAGAATAAAGTTTTATAATAATAAACAAAAATAGTTGTTTGTATATTATAGGCTAGAATGCAATCTGCCCACTTGGTTGCTTACCATCTTGGTTCTATGCGTTTGTCTAGGTGCATAATTTTCTAGTTTTTTTTTTTTTTTTTTTTTTTTTTTTTTTTTTTTTTTTATCATTCTTTAGATTTATTAATTATATTACTTTTATGTGTGTTTTTTTTTTTTTGCTTTTTTTTTAACAGATGGTGATTTGATATAAAATTTGTGGATTGCCTTGTTCAAAAACATGTAATTTTTTTTTTTATTTCCATTAATCCCATCATGAAAAGTGTATAGAGAAAATGAACAATGAAATGGGGAAATCTTTTAAATGAATTGAATGAATAAAATTTATATATATATGTATATTTTTTTTTTTTGGTCTGGGGGCGTTAAGTATTATAATTTAGAAGATTTATTAAATTTAAGCCTTAAGTGCTACAATTGTGACTGTATGTTACTTACTTTAACAAATTTCAAATAACAAAATGGAGAAATAGAAGGTTCCCTGTGGCTTCCTCAAACATTTGCATCCTCAAGGGTCCTAGATGAATCCAATACATTTTCAAACTCAGCAGAGCGATGAATTACTGCAGGTATTAGGCTTAGCAATCTCTGATTATATTTTATAGATGAATGATGAAACATTAAAAAAAAAAAAAAACTTGAAATAATAAATATGTTTATTAGATAAATGTTATATTACCGGGGATTAAGCAACGAACCGAAGGGAATACCGTTTTTTAAATTAACATATAACTTTTTCGATCTGATCATATTCATAGTTACTCGTATGTATACACATCATATCATACGAGGCCATGACGAAACCCTAACGCTTGAAAACTTTAAATTATGTTACCTCTCGAGATGGGTGAGGGGTAGAAAGTGTTAGATAAGGAGCGAGCCCATTTAAAACCCGCGAGGTTACGTAAGCCAAGGGGGCTCGCCTACTCCGACACTCCTAATATCCAGCGCTCTTGTTTTGTTTTTCCTTCCAAACCTTTTTTTTCTTTTTCTTTTCTCCTCTCCTTCCTCGTGAGGGGCAGCTATAATCAACTGGCCTGACGAGTCTGCTGCCCGCCTTCTAGTTATGTACTGACCTAGATAAGGGATCTTGCAGCGATCGTTACCGCCTGGCAGCCGCTTCCTTCTCGGCTTACCTGAGTCAATCGGCAACCAGCGAAAAATAAAGAAAAAACCTTCTGTTGTAATGCTCTGGTACTAAAGCCGATTTATTGTAGGATTTTTTTCATTCCGCCCACATAGATAACAACTAATCCTGCCTTACTTAATAATCCTTCCAGCCGCTCCTAACTCCAAAATTCTGACTGGAGATCATTATTAGGGATCGAACTAAACCGTTATTAATATCGATTCATTTTCCGATATGTCAATGTTCCGATAAACGAAAGATCGATAGAACGATATTATGCCAATATTCCATCGTAACAAAATCCTTAACAAATAAATCATCCACAAATATCTTATTTATTCAGTTACAATCAACTCCAGACCTATCCGAACACTTGAATTGAATGAATAAAATTTATATATATATATGTATATTTTTTTTTTGGTCTGGGGGCGTTAAGTATTATAATTTAGAAGATTTATTAAATTTAAGCCTTAAGTGTTACAATTGTGACTGTATGTGTAGGCTACTCCTTACTTTAACAAATTTCAAATAACAAAATGGAGAAATAGAAGGTTCCCTGTGGCTTCCTCAACCAGCGAAAAATAAAGAAAAAACCTTCTGTTGTAATGCTCTGGTACTAAAGCCGATTTGTTGTAGGATTTTTTTCATTCCGCCCACATAGATAACAGCTAATCCTGCCTTACTTAATAATCCTTCCAGCCGCTCCTAACTCCAAAATTCTGACTGGAGATCATTATTAGGGATCGACCTAAACCGTTATTAATATCGATTCATTTGTCGATATGTCAATGTTCCGATAAACGAAAGATCGATAGAACGATATTATGCCAATATTCCATCGTAAAAAAATCCTTAATTTGTCACAAATAAATCATCCACAAATATCTTATTTATTCAGTTACAATCAACTCCAGACCTATCCGAACACTTGTTTTCAAACAAGTACTCTCCTTTACTCCTGATAATCTTCTTAGGCTTAAGAAAAGAAGATGTTTTTGGGATTATCTAATGTTGAACTATTATTCGAGTGGCACCATTGGATAATTTCTCTACATGCATGTTTATTATTATTATTTTTTTTTTGTTCACATTTACTTGTTGTAGTTTTAGAAATTTGGTTGTTATTTTTTTAAATAAATATTTTTTTTTTTCATAGCCTATAATGATTTTATACTTTCTTGAATTGATTTCCTCTTTGAATAATAACCCTTTTATTTCATGTATATGCATTTTAAGATGTATTGAAAATATATAATTTTTGAGGACTGATTGTTCTGCTAAGTTACCGATGATGGGGCTCACCTCTGCCTTGAATTAGCCTTAAATTCTAATACTTAATCCTATCATTAATATCGACCCCGATGTACTTGTTGTCTATGCATCTGTCGCCATCGTCTTTGGACATTTGCTGGGCTCTTAAAAAGTACATAACATAAATTTTAATTAATTTAACAATTTTTATGGGATATATATTTTCTTTTATTCGGTAGGGGCATGAAATAATTCTTAAAATCAACTGTCAAAAAAACAAAAAAACATAAATAGGGCCTAGTTATCAGGGATACCCACTCCACGAAGGATGTCGCTGGGGAAGTTCCGCTCAAGGAGATCCGAAATCCTGAAGTTTCCTTTGGTCACGTCCCTTGAACTCTTCCAAACCTCGTTTTTTCTATGATTGATACCGAAGGGTTATCGGTGGCAAGGTCGGATGGTATTTTTCGAATGGCCTCTACGCCAAAAAAAAAAAAAAATTGTTTTAAAGGAAATGATTTGATGCTCACTAACTTAACAAAGTTATTCAAATAAATTAAAATTACAATATTGAAAAAAAAAAAGGATTTTCTAGGAATGTTGCCACTTTAACATTACAAAACAAAAAATCAAACAAAGATTTTTTAATAAATTTATTAAGGGGTCTTTTAAAATGACGCTCATTTAAGTAACCATTAACTTGTGTATTCTTTTTCTTTAATATCCTCTGAATTAGAACAAAAAACGGTGTAACAATTATGTCGTCAAGATATATTACTTACCTATCTAATAAATACTAAAACATTATCGACAAAGGAAATATAGAAAAGCAGGTTTGTAAGATATAAAATTAATACATCAACCCAATCTTGTAAATAAATAGCCATTGCCAAGGGACTAATCGAATTATCTAAAACATGGTTGCGAGGTAACCAAACCGCATTGATTATACTCCTCCATCGCACAGGGACCGAAAATTAAATAAAACAATGCCAAGATGAAATTATTTTCTCTCGAGATATAGTCGAGGAACTGTCTAAATTAAAAACAATATAAACGCTTGGTAAATGGATTTAATTGGTTTAAACTTCATACCTATACTTCATCTTATGGCAATATCTAAATCTCTTTAACTTTATGTTACTATACGATGAATACATGAAAAAAAAATCCATACATTACATCCATATTTTTAACGCTACAGATCACGCTACAGATATAAGAGATGTATATATTCATATTCCAAAATTATCTCATCCTCTGGAAATATTGACCACATTTTTGTTTCTAAATCATTATGATAAAATTACGCTTTCCTCATTTTTAAAAATGTCACCACATAAGAGTGCTACGTTGAGAAAGACACGAATCTCTTGGATACAGTTCCCTTGATTGGCTCTTGTAATGGTCCACGGCCTCTCTAATGAGTCAGTGCAACACCCATCCTGATCATGCTACTGTAAGTGTGCTTCATAGCATTTCTCGAGTTTATTTTAAGAGAATCACATAAAAATTAGGTCCGGGAGTTGTAAAAACTGGCTGAGTCAGTATTTTTTCCGAGACTGTATTTCCGTTCTAGATATGAACGTTCTGGCCAGCTGTCACAGCGCCCTATATCATCCGTCCGTAAAAGCAACAATGCAATATAAACCCTTCCATATCTTTTATTAACGCTTTCCAAATATACCATTCGAGAAAATTACGAACTGAGAGACGTATTCCAGTTTCTACCCATCGTAAACTCACCTTTAATGCCTTAATTATTTTTATTTTATATAGGTAGCTCACCAATTAGCCGAAAAGCTACTATCTATTTGTACTTCATTCAAATCACTAGATGAATACATAGCGATTTCGAGTAGAGCAGATATTCAATATTTTATCTTACTTTAAACAATATCTTGAATATAAATATCTTTAGCAGTTGTTTTCCTTTTCGAGTTGCGGTTCATATCAAGCATCCAAGTTGTAATTTCTCACTCAAGGATTTTTCATCGTGTAGATTAAAAAATATATTGTGGTCCCATCTATTACCTTTATGTTATTCCCTTCCTAATAAAATTTGTAGACCCTAGAAAGCTTATAGTTCTCTAAATATGCAATTATGATTCAATAGCTATTGTTTCATTTTAAACACGAAAACACTTAAATGTTAGCCGTAACGTAATCTAAACAAAAACTACCGTCATGTTTTAGTTACAAGCTTACACTTGCGAAATATTTAGTGATATGTTAATTTTAATATAAAGGAAACTGATTATTGGAAAAAAAAATATAGTTATCTTGCCTGTTGTTATGTAGAGTGTAGTGTGAGGTGGAATTGAATAGCGCACCTATATTGTGAACTTATAACTACAGATTTATTTTGCTCTTGCTCATTCCATTCTGGTTTTACGTTGCTAATTGTTACTTGATAGAATGATTTGCGTCTTATCGTTGTGAAATCGAACATTTTAGTTTTTAGGCTATAGGTTAATTTTTTTTGGTTTGTAAATGAAAGACAAAGTGATGCCTCCGAAAAATAATTGGTGATCATATTTCGAGAATTTGGAGTTTTCTGTAAAAAGTCTCAAAATGAATTTTAAAGGTAACACAAACAATCTGAAAAAAATTTAGATTTTCTATAAATACGCCTACGTATTATAGAATCAATATTGATAATTTATCAATTAATAGATATTTTTAAAATTACTTTTTTTTTCGAAAAATTTGTATTACTTATATCGAAGAAAATAATGACAAATGAAAATATATCCAAAATTTTGATTGATATACAATATTGATGTAAACATAAATATTGGGCTTTCGATATCCCATCCCTATTCAGGGGTGAATGGACGAAAGGTCGAGTTTCGTTTTTAATAGGAGACCCAATTCTAAAGCAGGTCTTCCATACGACTGGATAACCTTGACTTTATAGTAAGTTCATTGGGCTGTGTTTGGAATGGGGATGTTCAAGCAGGTAATGAGTTGGAAGAGATCCCCCCCCCCCCACCCTCGTGAAGGTAAGGCCTACGGGAGTTATGACCGGGAAGATCCTAAAGAAAAAACTGATTAAGATAAAAATCAAACCGTAATACTATCCGTGAAACTTGACGTGAGCATGAATCAAGTGTGAATAAATTAAAAAGTAAATATCTTGAAACAATATACCAACAAGATTTTTTTTTAATACTCTAAAATTGAATTTATATCATATTAAGAAATGAAAAATCCTTTATTTAATCGAATGTATACCTTAAATCTAAATAAAAATGTATCATCCAACAAGGGATCATCAGGGAAAATCAAGGGAAAATAGAACCTACTGAACTAGATATTGGTAGCCTGTGCATGAGAAGTGTTTAAAAAATTAAAAAAAACATTAAATGACTCAATATAAAATAAATGACTAGGAAGAGGAGAAATATTAGAGAAAACCAAACAAGAAAATATACTGGTTTAAAAAGAAATTCACAATCATAAACATGCAATGCGAGGCTTGAACTGAAGCAATACCACTTGGGGCAATGAAATGAAATAAGGAGGTGATTGTAATTAAAATGAAATTTTACTCATCCTGTATGAAAACCACGAAGTATGAAGAAGGGAGGGAGACAAAATAAAAATTAAAAACTAGCATAATGTTTTGTGACGAACATTGCAAATCTGCAAGACAAAATACAAGTTGAAAACGTATATGTATACTTACTTATATTAGATTATAAAAATCCAACAATATTCTTAAGAAAAAACGTATCTTTCATTCTAATTAATTCATTTCATTATTCATTATTCATCATCATTCATCTGCATTCTAATTAATAATTATTTAATGATCAAAATGTAAAATTTCCTGCAGTAATTGTAATGTGACTGATAATGCAACAAGAGAGGTATTTGAAATTGAAATGAGTTATAAAAATATAATTTATCAAATGGTCGGTATAAAGCTAAAGTGAACTTAGCGTCAAACTCAATATTTTGAGAAAACTGAAATTGAAATTTAGGTTTTATAAAATAGGTTAACTTAAATATTTTTACTTGCTACAATACTTTTGATCTACAAAATATTTTACTTTGCCTCTTATATAATTCACATACAAAGTAGTAAGATTAAAAAAAAATAACAATAGGTAATATTTTTTTTAAATTTATTATAATGGTTTGGCGCTATACTGATACAGACCAAAAATACGTCGGTTGTTTATGTATTCCCTTCATATTGTTCGCAAAGTCTATCCTCCAATTTCCTCCACATTTGTCGAGTAATTGGTCCTGAAAACTTTCTCGAACTTCTTGGTGAGAAAGTGACGCAACTTGAATCTCTTCCTGCACCCAAACCTGTATCCGAGGAGATTGAAGGCGACGAAATTTCTCTAGCCAAGAATCTAGACTCCGTTTCTGCTTACAAATTAGTGAAATCCCTTGATAATTTAACACTCTAAGTTCACTACTAACGATTATTCTGAAATTTGCACCTTTTTGGGAAGAATGAAAAACTAGTTTAGGAATGATATCCTGTAATAGGATTTCTCGTCAAACAATATGATTCAAAATAAACGCCCTTATGGGTAAACATTCACCCAATGTTTTTCTGTCATAAAAATTTTATAATCACAATCAAGGGGAAAAATGTTGTTCCTAAACCTTCACTTGAATTGAAGTTGTTTAAAAAGTTCGGGTGAACCATGAACTTTTAGAAGACAAATTTTCATTATAGAGGTGTTAGAATATCTTCGATTGAGCAAACGTTTTCTTACTACCAGGTCTGCAAGTTTAAAATGTCGTTTATTTCTTAAAATATATACACAGTAATTTAAAAAAAAAGTATAATATATTTTATTCAAAGTAATGGCCCTCGCTTTCTACACATTTTGTCCATCTCTCGGGCAATTTATGGATACCATTCCAAAAGAATGCTTCATCTTTATTTGAAATCCATTCATCGAGCCATTTTCTTACATCCTCCAAATTGTTAAAGTGTTGCTCAGCCAATGAGTGTCCCATCGATGAGAAGAGATGATAATCAGAAGGCGCCAGGTCAGGTGAATACGGCGGGTGGGGTAGGAGTTCCCAACCAAGCGAAGAAATCGTTTCCTTAGTCAATCTGGCTGAATGTGCAGGAGCGTTATCATGCTGAAGAATGAATTTGGCGTGCCTGTGAGCCCATTCTGGGCGTTTTTCGATCAATGCGTGACTCAAATTGATCATTTGTTGTCGGTAGCGGTCGGTATTGACTGTTTCGCCGGGTTTGAGAAGCTCGTAGTAGACTACTCCCTTCTGATCCCACCACACACACAGCATTGTCTTCTTCCCAAAACGATCCGGTCTTGCACTCGATGTGGATGGTTGTCCTGGCGTTACCCATGATTTTATTCGTTTGGGATTCTGAAAATAAATCCATTTTTCATCGCCAGTTACAACTCGATGCAAAAAACCCTTTCTTTCGTGGCGTAAAAGCAGCATTTCGCACACAGTTTTTCGTTTTTCCATCTGTCGTTCGTCCAATTCATGTGGAACCCATTTTCCAACCTTTTGAATTTTTCCCATAGCTCTCAGGCGATCGGAAATGGCTTGCCTAGTGACATTCAACTGTTCTGCCATCATTTGTTGGGTTTGGGTATTGTCTTCGTCTAATAAAGATTGCAATTCGACGTCCTCAAACTTTTTTGGTCGATTTTCTCGTTTTTTATCAGTAACATCAAAATCACCACGTTTGAAACTTTGAAACCAACGTTCACATGTCTTGACGGTTGGAGCAAGATCGCCATAAGTCTCAACAAGAATTCGATGACATTCAGATGCCTTTTTCTTTTGATTGAATAAGAAAATCATGACATGCCGCAAATGCTCTTTATTTGGCTTAAAATTAGACATTTTTAACACCAAAGAAAGGTATGATACGTCCACGTAAACGACTTAAAAACAACTGACTTTTGTAAACAAATGACTAACAAACAAAATAGCGTTTAGAGATAAGCAAATCCTTCAATAGGCTAAGAGCGCATTCTATTGGAATTAAAACGACATTTTAAACTTGCAGACCTGGTAAGTGTACTAAATATGCATATCATTGTTCCAAGGTATAACAAAAGTAAAGGATTTAAACATAACTAAAGTAACGAGAAAATAAAAACTCTACATATTAATCTTTACTGAAGGAGCTTCAGAGGCGAAAATCCATTAGGAGGGTCGAACGTATTAACATAAAATAGTTCAACAATAACATACCTAGAAAGATTAAATATTAAAAAGAAGAAAGAAATTAACATATTTTTATTTAAATAATACCCAAAAACTAAAATGCACAGACTTATGGGAAATAGAGATAAACTTTGTCTCCATAGTCTGATTTAGAAGGCAGACAAAGAAGGGGCCAAAATTCAGGGACGAATTTTATAGTACAGTAATTTTTTATTTTATTTTTTACTGAGTCTATGTATTTTAATTTTTTTTTTTCATTCAATTAGAATATAAATCCTACAATTGAGAAATTCTCCACGTGCGTTGTTCCAACTGTAACTCATCGTGGTAACATATAGGCTCATGAGTAATCAGCCTATTAATTCTAGTTAACGTGAGGCTGCCACGTCTATTTGAGGAGCCTGCATCAAATGTGCCATAGCCAAGCTTCCTTATCAATTGCAGGCTAGCCAGACGTTTCTGTATTATTCCTTAACGAGGAAACATGATCTAATGTTAATGATATTCTAAATAAACATTAAATACTTAAGACACATTAATTAAATGTGTTATGTTAACGATGTTATCAATCAAAGGGAGAACTAAAAATGGCTCGTCAATGACTTACAATTAATATAAATTATTACAAATACAATTATTAAAAATTAAAATACAATTATTATAAAAATGATACAATTATATTTAAATTTGGAAAATCTTGATATATCTTAATATAATTTTGGGTATTACTTTGAATTAACCATACTGGTGCTGATACTGGTAGGAAGAATTAACTAATCAGGGTAAGTAGTGTTGGTCCTTATGATGGTTTTATTTCAAGGAAGCCACAATATTAACTCATTAATCATGAGACACTATAATATCATTGTAGACATTAATTTAATAGCATATTTTCTAAACATAAAGTATAAAAATTGTTGCCTAATGTATTAAATTTTTCTTTTATTTATGACTTCCGTTGCCTTTACAGATCTTTGACCAGTTGAACCAGAGTTCTCCACCTATTTATATTTGCATGTCGTTATTCTATTAAATATCTATAACTTTAATGCCAACTCCATGATCTGCGAGACATTTATTGATTTTTAAATCTTCTTTTGCATAATGACCTTATGCAAAAAAATTTTATTTAGGAGATATAAGTATTCCGCGAGATAGGGCATTCTATAAGTATTAAAGTACATTATGAAAAACAGTTATGTTAATGAAAGTATAGAGTTAAGAAGAAAAAAACAACTTAAAAGAAGGATAAAAATGCATAAGATGAAATTTTGAAAAACACCAATAATCTAAACAAATGATTGCGATTAAGCTGTAAATATTTTTAGATAAACTTAATAGAATAAAGTATATTCTAAGTTTTACCAAATTTTGTAATGTTTCGTTATCCATTTCCTATTCAGCGTGAAACGTTCTGATAACTTACCTGAAAAAAAAAAAATAATAAAGCTGAAATTATAAATCTTCAATGTTTATTACGTCTCAATAAATAGATCATACGAAATGTTATAAATAAATTTAGGTCCATTCACACATAAATATTGAACTAATAATTATATTTTAACTAGTTTATAATAAAATATTATATTAAAACGTTTTGATAAAAAATAATGTTTTATAATTATAAGCCGGTTGATGAAGTGTAGGATTATAATTACTAATGTTTAAGTAGTTTTTAATGACTGGTAAGTATACGACCTCCCACCAATATTCAAAACTGCATATTTAGAACGAAAAAATAGTACAAAATAAATTGTTTCCCCCTTACAGCAAATTATGAACGGGTTGACTGCTGCTTTCATAATCCAAATGCCTTCATTAATAAAAATTAAGGGGATATTGGTCAGCAAATGTCAGGGAACTAATTAATATTTACATTCCGTACTCCGAATTCTCCATTACCAGGAACACAAGTCAATAGAAGGAAATAGAATTTAGTTCAAAATACAATTGAATCCATTTTAACAAAAGAAAAACAACAAAAATATTTGGTTAAAAATTATTACAGTAATAATTTTATAAATGGGCAAAAATAATAATTAATAACTTACAATAAATCAATATACACATACATTAACACTTCTAGACGCCAAGAAATTAAATAGTCATTTAAAAAAGCAAGAACTAAAAAATAAACATCTATATATGACTCCTGATTTATATTCCCAACATGATATAAGGTATCTTATAGAACCTATTAAAAAAACTGCTTATAATAAATTTTATTTATAAATGGTTTTTATTTATGTATAATTATATTTCTGCATTTTAAGAATCTCTTCATTCATTAGCCATTTCATTCAAAAAAGTAGTTAATGTGTCGTAAAAAACGTTCTAAAAGATCCCGTGGAATAAAATCCGAGCAGTATAAAAAAAAAAAAAAAATAATAAACATTTGATTTGAGTTCATGCACCGGTTAGTATATAGCTCACCCACTTTGAAAATCAATAGTCTGAGTGTAAATTTAGATTAAATTAACCTTACATACAAACGAAGTTATTAAAATTTCAAGACTTTTTAAAACATAAGGATAACATAAAAACCATATTTTTTTAAATTAAAAAATAGACTTTCAACTATACATTAAAAAAAAAAAAATCAGAAGAAATACATAGATAATAAATTATTATCGAAATAATTATTATAAATTACACGAAAACCTCCTTTACTTAATAACCATTAATAGTAAGTACCATTTTCAACAATAATCAGGTTGCAAATCGTTTATCTATTTTTTTTTTTTTTCACTAACGATTGTTATCTATGACTTCCTCCCTACCAGATAACAAGTTTCCGTTTTTTATCTCTCCTGGAAAACGAAACGCATGCATCGCGATTTCCTTAGGCAAATGGAAACGAAAACGCACCTAGGAAAATAAAACAAAGTACAGGAAGTTATTTTGCCTCACTATACTTCAATAAAACAATTATTTGTATAAAAATACTTTTTAAATTAAGCATTCATTTGTATAAAAATATTTTATTTGCTAAATAAAATAAACCTAAATAAAATAAACTCAATAATACAAACCAGTCTAGAGAAACATTCAATATTATAGTATTCAACGGGGGACAAGTTGCCAAAAGTTACTTTGGAGAACAGATCTCATTCCAAATCTATTTAATTTTGTTTTGTTTTAAGTTTAAGCTTGAATTGATCACAAATAAGAGCCTTTTTTATAAAAGCCAAAAATATTCAAGAAGACTGAACAACTTCCTATAATGCTGTAACTAGAATTTACGGCCTCAATATAGAATGAAAAAAAATAAAAATCATTATAAATATATTTTAAATATTTATTTAAAAAAAAAAACTATTCTACCTAGTGATATTCGTTTGTATGATTTTAAGCAAAATAAAGCTGAAATCAAATGATTAAAACAAATCTGGTGCGATGCGCGCAACCTATATTTAACTTAGCAATCTGATATAGTGACGTATTAATGAAGTGAAATAAATCAAGGATAATAATGCATATTTCAATGATCTTTTTTTTATTTTACTATCTTTTTATAGTAACTAGACTTATTTTATTTTTTTAATGGGTATTGCTGCTTTGAATCCCAAACCTTATAACGTGTTGCACTCTTAAATGATTCATTTAATATGGATCAGACCAGTACGCTTATATTATTATTATTAAAATAAGAAGTATGTCACGAGATACCATTACTTTTTTTAATATCCCTCATTTGATAGATAAAGCAAGCTGGGCTCAAACCGTAATATTTCTTGTCAAAAAATATTTACGATAGTTTAAGGTCGAAAAAATAGCGATTATATGTTTATAATATGAATTAACGGTTATTTATACATACTTAATTACTAAACAATTGGCCTGTATATGTGATAGTTGATTTAAATTTATATCTTTCGGTAACTTGATCAGCAACAAAACAAGTAATAAAAACAGTAATAAAACAATCATTAATATAAAAGATATTATAATTCAGAAACATACCCATATCAACTCAGCTACACTACTAATGGGACACTGGGGGCCGGACCACTGGCGGAGACAAAATTCCCCCACTCATCTCCCATTTCCTGAGAATAAAGGAAAACACGCACCGCCTAAAGGAATGTACCAATGTAAACATGTGGTCTGTATCTATGATTACAAAAAGTAACTCCTTTAAAACTTATGTATATGAAACAAAGATTAGTAATTACACCACTTATAACTTATCAATTGCTGGACCGATTTTTATTATCTTCGGTTTTTTTGGTTTCGTCTCTGCCCCCAATAGTAGAATAGGTCTAAAAATGTCGAAAAAAATCACGAAATTATTTTTAAATCGGATCATGTAAGGACGGCCATACCGATCTGGCTACTTTTTATTAGTCCGAATCAGGATCATACGGAGAGAAACTGTGGATGGAGAAATTCTGAAATCTGGTGGAGAAAATGGAAAAGTTACTGGGAAGGTGATAAAACTTGGATGGATAGGACGATCGCAGGGAAGCTAGTTAAATGTGTTAAATAAAAATTATAATCATTTTTACTTTCACTTACCTATATATGAAATATATAGTGATTGGAAGTATTGCGATCGTGAAAAATTTCGCCTTCCGGTTTTCAACGGAAATACACGTTTTGGGGTCCCCTGAGTACAAATAACCAAGTCCCGCGAAATGGTCTGTGTGTGTGTGTGTGAACAGACTAGCTCAAAAACTATAAACCGTGCGAACCTGAAATTGGGTATTTAGTGTACGTATATGCCCGCGATGTGACAGCAATCATTTCATCAAAATTTCTCAAAGGGAGGGGGTACTTTATTTAATAACTTTTTAAGTTTTTTTCGATTTCCTCAAAAACGGCAATAACGATTTTGATTAAACTGAGTATTTGATCTATTTATATGCCCGTGATATGACTGTAAAAATTTCATCAAAATTGATCAACCGGAGGGGGGACTTTACTTAATAAATTTTTGTATCATTTTCACGTGTTTCTTTTATTTACTCAAAAACGGCTTTAACGATTTTGATCAAACTGGGTATTTGATGTATGTATATGCCAAAGATGTGATAGCCAACATTTCATCAAAATTGATCAACCGGAGGGTAAACTTTACTAATTAAATTTTGTATCATTTCACGTGTTTCTTTTATTTACTCAAAAACAGTTTTAACGATTTTGATCAAACTGGGTATTTGATGTATGTATATGAAAAAGATGTAATAGCCAACATTTCATCAAAATTGATCAACCGGAGGGGGGGACTTTACTTATTAAATTTTGTATCATTTTCACGTGTTTTTTTTTTTACTCAAAAAAGGCTTTAACGATTTTGATCAAACTGGGTATTCGATGTATGTATATGCCAAAGATGTGATAGCCAACATTTCATCAAAATTGTTCAAACGGAGGGGGCACTTTATTTCATAATTGTTTTCCAATTTTTACCTTTTATTCGATGATCGCAAAAACGGCTTTAACGAGTTTTATCAAATTCGTCATGTTTAATGAAAATCAGGTGTTCTTTAATATCAGGTAAGCTTTAGCATTATTAAAATGTTCTGAGGGGGCTTATATGGTGTAGGGGCCTTTTTTGTTTGTTTGTTTTTTTTTTGTTTCCTATAAAGTACCTTTGTTTTTGTTTATATGGAGAAATTAACTGTCTCTTGTTACGCCTAAAAATAAGAAATGACTAAATATGAGATATGATAAAATAAAGAAAACATAAAGAGGAGAAAAAAAGAAAAATATTCATTCAACTCATAAAACTCGTTGAGCCCACGCATGCAGAGTACCCATTTAATGATAGGCCATTGTTCATAATTAAAGCCGTTCTGTTCATTTGAGAAGTGGCAATTAACAAAACGCATTAATTTTTAATCTAAGTAAGTTGGTAAGTGAAAGTTGTGTGTTGCGCGCACGCAACAGATTTTTTAGTATTAAATGAAAGTCCAAACTGTGGATTCAAAGTATGGAACCAAGTAGAGAAATCGCGATATGCTGAGAGTGATGCATAAGACTTGCAGTAATATTTTGTTAGTTTGTATGTTTAACGTCACATTATGCCACTAAGGCTAATCGGAAGATGCTACAGTCGGAGTCCTAAATTTTTCCTATCCAGGTATAATTAGGATAGGGATTTTTAACGAGTACCTGACATCGTACAGGCTCGGGACCTCCATTTTACGTCCTTTCCGAGGCACGGCATGGCTAAGGAATTTTTACTCCCATTAAAAAATCCAGGGCCACCGCTGAGTCATTTTATGTTCCCCATTGAATATAAAATATTTTGCTGAACATTTTTTAATCAGCCAAATGACTATCTCCTGGGACATAACTATCTTCTAAGAGTGCAACTGGACCCTTCGTCGAACCGGAGAATAGCTCCTGGTAGAGAGATCGAATGTTTATTATCTCATTATATTGCCGGGGGCCCAAGAAACTACTCATACTTTCTATACAATTACCGAACCTAGCAATTTTTATGGCTGGGATGGTTCTAAAAAAGTTATTTATTTTTGTATTTTTTCAAGAATAAAAAGAAATCTATTTTAAAATTAAAAAAAAAGAAGTATCATCATACATGAATTACATTTCAGATTTACAACTCTGTATCTATGAATGCATCGTATTTTCAATGAAAATATTGTAAATCCATTATTTTATTTTAAATTTTCACGTAAACAATCAATACATGGAGTAAGAATTCCTATTGAAAAAAAATAAAACAACAGATTTCTTAATAATGAGAGAATATATATATATATTTTTTTCTCCATCTAGTTCTTTTAATAAAGCAAACCAGATAGATCTGTCACATAACACTTTTACAGGAAACTGACTTGAGGAAAGTTAACATTATCATGTCTTCAGAAGAACACCTACAGAAACAATCTCTTAATCTATAAAAACGTTTAAATAAAGATACTTTTTAAACTATCTTTATTACGAATCATAACTATTTTCACATAGACAAAAATATATTTATGTTCAATGTTGAAGGCAATGTTCAGTGGGGTTTAATTAAATTTCATTGAACGGTTCTGTTTGATTTTCGATTCGATTTGGCAGATCTGTTCCTAAAATAACAAATATTTAATTTATCGTATTAGGCACCTCCCTATATATCTGTACCCCGGGGGAACCAATATTGAGTGAAACATAATTAATTATAAATCAAGATAAATAATTTGTAATATTGGCTTATATGTTGCTTACAGAGACAGCTTAATTAAAATTTGTATTAATAACTTCGATGAGTAATTGGAAGTATTTTACATGATATTTTATTGTATTTGATGACATGGTGTTGTTTACCTCCAAGGTAAACATATATTTTAATGACTATTATATATTTATATCAGTGCATCAACTATTTACTAACTAGTTTTTAGAAATGTATTTCATTTTTTATTTTTTACGATACGATGACCAATTCTATTAAACTAATATTATATTATACATTAAATTAAAATATACTTAATTTTTTTATATTGTCCCAAACCCCTAGCTATTGTTGTCCATAGTATTCTTTATTCCTGTTATTCATTTCGTTTAACTGTCGTGTAACTTCGACTAATGCAAGGATGTATCAAAATTATTTTCATTTCCAAAGGGCTACGATATCATACATGTATATTCTGTTTGATTGCCTTATTATATTAAATGATGTTACGCCGATAAGGATTCAATACTAATTTTGCATACTTTTTAATGCTATATATCCTTGTAATTAGTAAAATCCTCGGTGCGAGGTGTCCCCTATCTCTCGGCAGCAACAGGTATGCCTTTTCAGTGCGGATTGCAGCATTGCATATTCGTATAAGTCTACCTCTCCCCTGTCTCGAGGAACGATCAATGGTAACTATCGCCGATATTTGTTACAGCTTGTATGTATTATACAATTGCAAACGTTTAAGCAACTCGAAAACCTTATCAATCAAACGTATGTGGTTTTCCAAGATAGCGTGGAGAAAATGTGGCAAGTAACAAGTTTTCTGAGTCTTATGCTTAGCAAAAAGTAAGAATATGTTCCGCAAGGAACGCTGGTTCGCAAGGCTGGCATATTTCAGAGAAGGATTTAATGTATATATGATTTTAAAACAACTAATATAACTTTGGTAATCGTATAATGTAAGCAAAACCTGAATATATTTTTTCTTTCTATGGAATCAAAAGAGATACGCAATTGTTTGATTAAGTTGGGATGTCTTGCACCCCTCTAGGGGTCTCGGGTCTAGGGGTCTTGAGTTGTTTTTTTTAACTATTTCTACTATATAATATTTATTTCTAAAAGAAATTGCAGCTAAAACCATTCTCAGAAGCATTCCAGAAGTAATCTAGTTCATCATAGTTAAGAATAGTGACCTTTGATGTGTCGCCATTTTTCCAGAGATGAATCACACTTAATGCACCATTAGACGGAGAAACTATCTAAAGCATGTAGCGGCCTTAGAAGTGTTAATGGGATATGTGACAATGTCCCACGAGTGAAACACAAGCAAGCAGCAGGCAGGCTCTACTAAGCTGAGAAAGTGTTACCCGTTAAGAAATGCTCTGATAAGTTCACTAATTGATGGTAATGCACGTGAGGCTAAATGCCGTGGTGTCGGCCTAACCCTGTGCCTTTGATATAACTCCTTAAGTTATCTATCTTCTTCGGCTCCTACATTAAATAGCAATCTCCTTGGGGTATTTAGAGTAGAAAGCGCTTGCCAGTCCACGCGGTTTTGATGGCAACCAAAACATTTTACGGTGTAGAGTGAGTTATTTTGGCAAAATACATAAAATTTAACCTCAAACATACATAATTAATAGAATAACATGAATATTTGAGGTTTTGAAATATTATATATAGAAATATTAGCTTGGGGATCTAAAAGCTTTACTAATAATTTATCGATGGAAATTTTGTTAAGTAAGGATAATGCGGAATAGTTGTCAGTTTTTCAAAAGAATTAAGACGACGAAATATTAATTCTAATAATTTGAAAAATGCTACTATTAGGATAAGAATATCTGCTGAGACTAATTTTATTTTAACGTTACAACAAATTAATAATATTTGCATTTAGTTGGGGAAAATATGATTAAAAAATAACGTTTTATTTATTTAGTTGGTGTCAAAAAAATTAAATTCGCCCCTCCTCCCGAAGAGGGATGATTTAACCGGTGAATTCAGACTCAGCAGAAACTCAATGAACTGTACTAGGTAAATATTATTGAGCTTATAGCAGCAAGACAAATAAAATGGCGGGTGGCGGGATGGCCGAGTGGCTAAACGCGTTAGAAAATACGCGTTGCCACTGACAACCAGACAGATGATTTGAGAACCAGAAGATAGCAAGTTCAAAACCCGGAGCCAGGGGAAATTAAATATTACTCGGCATTAATCCCCCACTCTCTCCCCTGGCCCGGGAAACCCCGTATTGCCTAAACGGCAAGGAAGGGGTGGACCCAAAAAAAAAAAAATAAAAAAAAATAAAATAAGCATGTAAAATTGCTAAACTTAGAATTGAACGAATTCCAAAACTATTAATAAGCGCGGTGTCTAATGGAAACGTCCGAGGGGTACCCCGAGAAGGAGGTGGGAGGATAGCTTTATGACAAATCTATCAAAATAGGGTTTGAACGGCGGTCTTTGGTTGGAGGTGTGTAGGGAGCGAATAGTGGTGTCGGCATCGAACTTAAAACACAAATACATTGAAGCAAGTGCGGGAATACAAGTTTTACCAGGCACCAAAGCGGAACGTAAGAGGTCGTGAAAGAATGAAACAAATCGTCTAATATTCAACTTACGTAAATAATTCTCCGAGCTTCATCTAGTAATATATTAAGAAGAGCATAGCAACCCAACCACTCATTCCATTCTTGGAGTCAGTTGCGTAACTACTTCCGAACAAGAAGTAGTTTGGGCCGGCGTTCAACCAAACGGTGACACATTAAATATTTGCTTCATAAATGCAAATGAAAGGCTTACAGCACATTGGATGATAAAATTCCCTTAAGATCCCATGAATGGACGACATGAAGTCATATATAATATATTATTTTTTAGCTGTTTTTCAGTCACGGAATAACTGCCTAGTAATGAATAAATAGAAAATTTCAAGAAAAAGAAAGGAAAAATGCCCTACCATTGAAATAATAATTCTGTCATCTCGTGAAATATTTAAAAACTGATTTACAATTATAATTTTTCCTCTGCAGTCTAAGACATTCATACAGTTGTCATTAGCCCTCGAGTCTTACTTGTTGTCTTACTCTTAGTATTCTAATTTCTTCCTTTCGTAAGTTCATTAGAGCCGATTTGTGGAATACTTTAAAGATTATAATTTATTCTTTGTTTTTCTTTTGGAACATTTCATAAGATGAAATTTATCTTTCTTCAGCTGAGAAGTGTTAGGGGTCGTGCTGGCCTATGGGAGCACCGGGACATTTCCCGGGGGGCCCTGGGCCTCAAGGTCAATGTGGGGGCCCCCAAAAGGGGTAAGGAAGAAGAAAAAAACAAACGACCTTCGGAGGGAAAAATTGAAATCTCGCAGCTTTTGACTTTTTAAGCCTTAAATTATCAAAACTAAGCGTTTTTTGATTGATTAATACTTGGATTAATACTACTTGTGATGTGACGTCATTCTAACGTTTGGGTTTTGGAGTTACTATCTTGTTCTTGTCTATGATGATTAGGAAGATTGCTTTTGCCGCGCGAACCTCGTTGGGTTAATCAAGCTATCATAACCGTTAACCGAAAGTTCTAGAACATTCTCGATCATTCTCAATTCACTGGAAATTCGAAATATCGAAATCTTTCTGTCGCTATTGGAAATTGAATTCAATGTTCAACTTGTTTAGTAGTTAGCACCATCCTTCAGCGCCAAAAGTAAGTTGTTAAATTAATAATTATTATGCTTGAGTGTTGTAGACTACAATTTCTAATTTACTCTTTCTTCCATTTTCCATTTTAGAGAAAAACTTGAAAACTTTAGACCCTTCATTTATTTTACTAGTACTTTTTTTATTTAAAGCGTCGTTACGAGTCGAGTACACTCACTCTATTATTTAACAAGATCCAAATCACGATTAAAAGGCCCTGAGGAAGAATATCATCATATTTCACCTAAACATTTTGTTTTTTCAGGTAAGTTTTTACAAGTTTTGGTAATTTTAAGTATGAATCATCCGGCTTCTCACGAGAATGAACGATTATTATTATTATTATTTTTTATTTTTTATTTAAAGCGTTGAGATGGAGTTAAATCGAGTGGCATGGATTTAAACTCTAAAGGATAAGGAGCACTCCATTCTCAACAAGATCCTAATATTAATATCCAAACCACGCTTCAAACACCAAAGGCCAAGAGGAAGAACATCATCCTACAATTTCACCTAAGAAGACGTTGTTTCTTCGGGTAAGTTTTTACAAGTTTTGGTAATTTGAATTATGCTCCAGCCTCATAAAGATTTAATTTTAAGAGAATAAACGATTTTTTATTTTTATTTCCCGGGTAGTTTTGGATATATGGCCACGGATTGGAAATTAGGGGAAGAGCTGTTTAGTATAGGGGAGACCCAATACACCTATCTTAACAATTGTCGTTATGCTCGCATCGAGAAAATAATTTTTTTTACTGAAGGATTTTTGAATGTAAGATTTTCGTTTCTGGATCAATTTCTTGATTTCTTTTTTGGATAGATTCACCCACTTCGAGCTATGTAACCTTTTGGTTTTTTTCCCCCCACTAGTCAACAGAGATAAAATTCGATTTTAAACGAGATTCGCCAATTTCTAGTTAGGTGACCTACGGGATGTTTTTTTCATTAGGCAACAGAAATGGAATCTTCAAAAAACGAGATCCGCGCATTTTGGTGGGTTATGACCTTTTTTGAATATCCGTCTGTATAAATCTAAGAGTTTTTATTTAATAATTAAGATTCTGTTGATTTTAGGTTCGTTTATAAAAACGGATTCTTGTAACAAGCCGGGCTTTCACAGTATGAGTTCACTCAGACCGAGTGCACTCTGACGTCTACTCGCACGTTAATTGTATTGTGTAAACACCTCATTCGAGTGCACTCGGACGTCCGCAACCAATCCGAGCGGACTAGGACCATGTCCTATTTTCCAGGTTACTCGGACCGCGGTGAGCTCATAACGTGAAAACTACAATACAAGTGCACTCGTATATGACGTAACTCGTACTTTCTCAGCAATCGTACTTTCTCGGCTTTTCCTCTCAACGGTTTTTATTTGAGGAGGTTGAATTGATAAAGTAACCTGCCTTGCCTCGGATAACAAGAAGCATGGTGGGAGACTCACCAATTCGACCTCCCACCACTCCAGAACCCCCTTGGCCACATATCCCATTTATGCCATTTGAAGTATGCTCTAGCTTCATAAGAGAATAAACTATTTTATTTTTTATTTTTTTTTTTATTATTATTATTTATTTATTTTTTTTTGTTTTGTTATTAAAGCGTCGAGTTTCATGGATTTAAACTCTAAAGGAGCACGCCATTATTCAACAACAATGTCCAAGTGTCCAAATCACGATTCTAAGAGACCCCAAGGAAGAATATCATCATATTTCACTTAAGAATTGTTTCTTCAAGTAAGTTTTGGTAATTTTAAGTATGCTCCAACTTCTTGAGAAAACAAACTTTTTTTTTTCTTTTTTTTTTATTATTATTTGATTATTTGTTTTTTTAAAGGGTCGAGGATGAGTTAGTCGTGTGACATGGATTTAAACTTTAAAGGAGCACTCCATTATTCCAAGATCAGGATGTGGTCTGTGGACAGTTTAGTAAAAGACTACGAGAAGCGATGGTATGCATAATACCATATTTATAATTTATGTGATGTAACCTGTGATCAATGTCAATGTCTCACTAGTCATGAGCTAAGTCATAGTTATTAAGTTTTAAAATTATAATTTATTTACATAAATAATGGACAAACACAAAAAAGGTAAATCAAAAAGGGTGTACACTAGTGGACACCAAAAGAGATTGGCCAAAAACAAAAAAGAATTGACAGAAGCAGCTCTTGCTCCAGGGCAATCTAGACTTGATTTTAAAACACCTTTATCAATAGATGTGCACAAAGAATTTAACTTTCCAAGTCAGGAAGAACAAAAAAGTGATTCCCTTCCGTTAAAGCTTGAATCTCAGACACATCCGATCTTCCCTACACATGAACTTGTCTCATCACCCTCCTTAGATGCAGGACCGAATGATTCCCTTCTGTTACCCCTTGAATTTCAGACATATCCAAATGTCCTTATCCCAACTTATGAGTCTGCCCCATCAACCTCCATAGATGAAGATCCAAACCCTTCTCAAAATTTAATTAATTATGAACCTGCACAATCAGTCGAAATCGCATGTTCAAGTTTAATTCATCGTGAACAAGAGAACGATTGTCCACCGGATTCAAATGTGCAATCACCTTCACAGCCATACACAATCACTCTTCCAAATGCACCCATTTCTTCCTCAGTCTGTACCACCGTTCAATCGAAACATGGGAATGAGACACGTGATAACATTTCCTATAACATTTTATTTACTCCTCCATCTCCTGACTCAAATTTGCAAAAGAAATTGAATTTTTGTAATCAACATCCCATACAGCCTTCATCATCTGAACATGTTTTACCATTTGTTGAGTTCAAAACTTATTTTCGACGTTTACCAAACGGTAGTGTAATCAAAAGAACATGGTTGTCTTACTCAGTAGAAAAGAATAGTATATTTTGTTCTTATTGTATGGCTTTCAGTAATTTTAAAAGCTCTTTCAGTACTTCAGGATTTACAGACTTCAAACACATATACTTGCGAGTAGAAGATCACGAACAATCTATTTCACACAAAAATGCATATGATTCCTTCTTGGCAGCTTCACGTAGTGCAGACATAGGCACCAAACTTACAAAAGATCAATCACTTTCTAGAAATAATTTTATTTTAACCAACAGGAAAATACTTGAAAGAGTTTTAGATGCATTGGTTTTTATTGCTAAACAAAATCTTCCAATAAGAGGAAAGGCCGAGGCTGCTTATATGCTATTCGATGATGAGTTCGAGGGGAAACGGGGCACATTTTTAGAGCTTTTAAAACTAATATCAAAGTATGATCCTTTACTTGAAAATCATTTAAAATTAGTAAACACAAAATCTCTAAAAAACAAAGCTACAGGTGGTAAGGGAAGAGGTAGTTTTACAAGTTTTCTAAGCAATAATATGATTACTAAAATTTTAAATGTTATATGTAATAATATTCGAAAAAGTGTTTCTGATTGTATTCGGAAAGAGAGATTTTTCAGTCTTCAGGTCGATTCAACCCAGGATATAAGTGTGAAAGAACAACTCGCGATCGTAATTAGGTACATTGAAAATGATTCCATCCAGGAACGCTTGTTTTCATTAGTAGACGTGGAATCTACCACTGGCTCCTCATTAAAAAACACCGTTTTAGAGGAATTAAAACAATATAATTTGCCTCCTACCATGATTGTTGGCACTTCATTTGATGGGGCCAGCAACATGTCAGGTGCTTACCAAGGCCTGCAAGCCCTCATCAAATTGGAGTCAAAATCTAGCCACCACATTTGGTGTTTTGCACATGTTTTAAACAAAGTTGTAACCGACTGTACTTGCGTTACAGTAAACGCAAAAAAATTTTTTGGTTTATGTCAAAGAACAGCTGTTTTTATATCTGATTCCTACAAGCGAACAGCTTTGTGGAAAAAAACCGTGGAATCTAGTGGGCAAAATAAAATGAAAAGGTTACAAAAAATTGGTGAAACCAGATGGTGGAGTGCCTCAAAAGCTGTACAGCACATTCTTGGAAACGTAGATAATCACAATGACGCTTTGTATTCGGATTTAATTCAAACTTTACATATCATTAGTGAATCGACTCTGTGTTCAAATAAGTCAGCGGCAAGTGAGGCAGATTCATTGAGATTGTCGTGGATGGAGTTTGAAACCATTCTAATTGGCATAATTTTTTCTAACATTTTTACCATTCTAACGCCAGCTTCAAATTTTTTGCAGACAAAGGGTGTAGATCTCTACCTAGCCTGCAAAATCGTTGTCGATGCCAAAAATAAAATCTCTAACATAAGAGATCAGTTTCCAGATTTTGTCAAAAAAGCTAAAAGCTTTATCGACAAAGTTTCGACTGAAACTAATATTGATATTGAAAATGATTTTAAAATAGGCCGGCCACGTAAGAGGAAACAATTTTTCGACGAAAGTAGAGATACAGATGAATCATATATAAGTGCTGGCTATGAGAAATTTAAAGTAGAGAACTTTTTAGTAATAGTTGATACAATTTTAACATCATTGGACACAAGGTTTTCAAAAAATTTATCTCTTTATGAGGATCTTTCTTATTTTGACCCTAAAAATTATGCTCAAGTTGTAAATAAGAATTTTGGAGAGAAAAATGATGTGCTAAAATCAATCAGTAACGTGGCAAATGTTTCAAATTTTGAATTAAAAAATGAATTGATTCATTTCGCTCAAAATTGGCAAAACTATTTTGCCACAATTAAGGCACTAGGGATATCTCCCAAAAGGCCCCATACCCATTTCGACCTTGACGAGGAAGAAGTGAATGTTCAGGAGGAAGAAGCTGAAGAAGAGTGCAGAGGTTGTTTAACTTGTATATATAAATTTTTAAAAATGTACAATATGAACACATCTTTGTACAGCATACTTTTCGTCACCCTTAAAGTAATCCTGACTTTGTCATGCACTCAAGTGACTTGCGAAAGAGCATTTTCCAAATTGAAAATTATTAAATCTAAACTAAGATCGACCATGGGCCAAGAGCTGCTTTCTGATCTGATGATAATGTCATGTGAAAAAGACTTATTATTGAAATTAAATTATGGAGACTTGATTGACGAGATTGGGAAATCTTCTTCTGAATTATCCAACTTGTTACTTTTTTGAATTATTGAACTTTTTATTACATTATGTTTTTCCACTATTACTTTAAATTAACTTGTTTCTACTTGCTTTTATTCAATTTGTACTTCGTGTTTATTGCCTTTAGCTTCAAGCTCAATCAAAATAATTTGTTAACATTCCAAGAAATGCTTTCATTTTTAAGGAATATTTTTTGTTACTTTTATATTTTTTAAAGATTTTATTATGAATAATAATTAAGAGTACTAGTCAATTATTGAGGAATGACGTTTTGTTCGGAAGCAGAATAAGTTTTTTATTTTGTTGTTATTTAATTTCTAAATTTCATGTTCCGTTATATTTTTTACATATAATTTATTTAAAAATAAATGTTCCTTTAGTTGTAAGTTATAAACAGTATTGATGTTTTTTAATTATTATATTGTCTATATAGAAGAAGGTTATTTTGTAAAGATTTCCTAGTTTTGTGTTTTCCTGATTTTATGTACTGTTACATTTTTTACGTTTAATTTATTTAAAAAAAGTGTTCCTTTAGCTGTAAACAGTATTGATGTTATTTTATTCTTCTATTTCTGTATAGAAGAAGGTTATTTTGTAAAGATTTCCTAATTTTGTGTTTTCCTGATTTTATGTACCGTTACATTTTTTACTTATAATTTATTTAAAAAAAGTGTTCCTTTAGTTGTAAACAGTATTGATGTTATTTTATTCTTCTATTTCTGTATAGAAGAAGGTTATTTTGTAAAGATTTCGTAATTTTGTGTTTTCCTGATTTTATGTACCGTTACATTTTTTACTTATAATTTATTTTAAAAAAGTGTTCCTTTAGTTGTAAACAGTATTGATGTTATTTTATTCTTCTATTTCTGTATAGAAGAAGGATATTTTGTAAAGATTTTCTAATTTTATGTACCGTTACATTTTTTACATATAATTTATATAAAAAAAAGTTGAAACTATAATCAGTATTGGTGTTATTTTATTAGTATATATCTGTATAGAAGAAGGTTATTTTGTGAAGATTTCCTAATTATATTTTTTCCAAATTTTATATACTGTTACATTTTTTACATATGGTTTATTTAAAAAAAAAATGTTCCTTTAGTTGTAAGTTCTAAGCAGCATTGATGTTATTTGTTATATGTCTGTATAGAAGAAGGTTATTTTGTAAAGATATTGTAAATGAGCAAGCCTGTAAATAAATGATTAAAAAAGGTTCAATTTGTTTATGTGTTAATTAAATTGATTTTCTACATGTTATCTATTTTTTTACCAAAAATCATAAGGGAGGTCAAGATGAGGGGGGGGGGTCTTAAACTGACTAGAGCGCGGGGCCCCTTTGGTTTATTTCCCGGGGGGCCCTATGGTAGCCAGCACGACCCTGGTTAGGCGATGTGTTTATCGAGGGGCAGAGGGAGGGTTGCGTGGGAAATGTTCGGGGATGTTATAATCAATATGATTTACAGTCTCTAATTTACAAGGTTCTCCCTTCAGTTAATCAGTTCATGGCAATCGATATGGGGATGAAAATTGTACTTTTTTTTGTTTCTTTAGAATTATTTTTCTTCTTTAGAATTATTTTTCTTCTACACACCTTGATAATCTTGAAAAGGTAAGATGTATTTATTTCGATTTAGATCAAATTTCTTTGAATAAAAAGGTTAACTCTAATTTTAGGCTTCAACAGGTATGTTAACTAACAACTAAATTAAACCTATGTAATATTTAATTAGGCAACTTGTGGAGTGATATTAAACTCATAACAAAACATTGACATTTGTTTGACTGGAGCAGTGAACCTCGCCGCATTCCAGGTGTCGTCTAATCTGCAAGGGTCACGTAGTGAGCAGCTCTTTCGCGAGTGATTCATTCAACTTCGTCAGCCCCCCGGCTCTGTCAGAACCGGCGAATTATTAGACCGTTACCGTAACAGTTAGCGCGGTAAGTCACCATCAATCCGGTTTCGTTTTTTCTTCGTTTCTCGAAGGTTAGTCAAACCTCACGCGATCATTGCGTATTCCGGTCGATACTCTTTCGTAACCAATGCTCATTCTGAAACAGTTGTTTAGAAATCATTGTTTCATTAATGCCTATTTCTTCAAATACTCGGCTCGTGAAATTTGAATTTTTATTACTACAAAAAATTAATTTAGAACAAAAGAATTTCATCTCATAAAAACAAAATTTATGTCGTACAAAAGATATTTTCCACCGACATAATTCGGTAACCTGACATTCTTTCAGGACTTAGCAGTACAAGCGGTTAGGCATTTTCTCAAAGTGAGTCGAAGTAGTAATCAAGTTTTTTGAAAGAAAAATATAATACAATGTAATCCAATTCGTAAATAATAAAACATTTTACACTAAAGCGAACTGTCTGCCGGATATTTTTATAAAATGCACTACTTTGTAATCGTAATTGTTACTACAATTTTTTTTCTTTGTTTATTTACTACATAATATTGTCACACGCTTACAGTAAAGTAATGATCAAAGAAAGTATGACACAGGGATGTATAAATAATATACGAATGAAAAATGAAATAAAATTTAAGAAATACACCTAATTTTCATCAGTAAAAATTACCATCAAGGAAGGAAGCCTTATTCTCCAGACCGTAACAAAACACCCCATTCCGCAATAGTTTACAAACAGGTAGTATTATCTTACCATAAACTAAACCGAAGCAAAGTCTTTGTTTTGATGTAATATGATTTATTGTAAACCATGGGCCGTGAAAGGGGGCGCTAGTGTAGATTTCCTGCCGCATACCGCTGCCTCCTTTTTTGACCAACTGCGGAGCCGATTGTTTGAGTAACTGATACCCACTGGCTTTCCATGGTCAAAATACTTTACCAAGGATGCTGAAGTAAATGTCGTTCAAAAACTGAATTAAAAAAAGAAGCGGAAGATTTCTGTTTCTGCCTTGTCGAAATCGATTTAAATCTCAACCAGGTCATCTAATTTTATCGTACATATTTAGTACTTATCTTCAATCTCTTTAAAAGGGTTTCTCCGAATCTGTAGAAGCAATTTCATTGTTCATAATAAAATAAAAAAGGCCTTGGGAATTATCTACATTATATCACTGGTGTTTGGGCAAAAGGACTTAAGCCACGAATACCAAGCTTAAAAAAATCATTATAAACTCTGTCTGATTTTGTTTCTTTATTCCTGAATAATAAATGAAACTATATTATTCCAATAGAGAGTGGTTTTTAGAGTAAATTATGAATTTTGAGAAAAGAGAAAAAAAACTTTTTATGACTTAAGACCTTTTGGCCAAACAAAAATGAAATATCATCCCTGAATCTTAATCTTTGATAGCCGATATTTTATCAGCAGTGTAATTAACATTGAAACAATCGACATGAACAAACCTATGTAATTAAAAACCAGTACATACTCTACTTACTAAAAATACTCTGCTTAACATTAATATAAAAAATGTTTTTATAAAAAATGTAAGTTACATTACTACAATTAGGACTAAGGCATTAAAAATCGGATTTTTCCAGTAACTTTTTTGTTTCATATTCTCCAAAAAAGCGAAAAAGAAAAATATGGAAAAAGGGCAATGTGTTTATACTTTTAAGACAGCTGATCTCGATTGCAACTTTAATAGTTAAATTGACATGTTGACGTGAGGTTTTGAATGGACGCCATAGCCCTATCTGTTCGGGCTAAAAAGGTTTTATTAGTAGTTTATATTGTTATTATTTATATAGTTTATAGTAGTTATTATTTATGTTAAATATTTTTTTATTAAAAAAAACACGAAGAATGGTAATCTTAGGATACGAATTTAGACAGTAAAGACTTATTGGCATTTAATATCATAGCAAATTATTAATGTTTGTCCGAAATAGGGAAAATCTGATTAAAAAGATAACGTTTCATTTATTATATGTGTCTTAAGTTGGTTTACAGAAAATAAAATGTGAATTCTGGCGTTGATATCGAAGAACAGGCTCTTCTTAATGGCAAGTGACATTTTCTGCATTTTAATACTTGAATTTGTATTAGAAATATCACAGAGATACATTTAAGCAAGTACTGGAGTATAAGTTTTACCATCACCAAAGTGACTCGTAGGAGATCATGAAAGAAAGAAACGGAATAATCTCATATTTAACTTAAGTTAATAATTCTCCAATAGTGTTTGACGACGAGCAATTGAAACTCATTCCATTCTTGGAGTCAGTTTCGTAACTACTTTCGAACAAGAAGCGCCGGCGTCCAGACAAACGGTGACACATTAAATATTTGCATAATAAGATGAGTACTGAGGCAACAGCGGCGCTAGTGGCGATGACTCACCCGTTCCCCGCGGGGTCTATTCCTCTCAGTTTCGGGTCATCGAAAACATCGAAACAATTTCATGACCTACTAACAGTTCATATTCTCTTACATCATTCGATGTAAAGGCGCTATAAAAAATGAACATAATGACTCACGATTCGAAACGTATCTTTTAATAGATCGATAACTTTGAGAGAAAGAACTGGACTGGACTTCGAGTGGACTTAGACAAGTAATGACTCCTGCCCCCTGTATCCAATCGTATATCGTCATGTCGTTTTCCAGTACGCCAATAGCCGCACGTAGGTTTCGGTTTATGGATGGTCTGTTTCGGGGAAATAAATATAGCTCTTAGGTATCTGCTGACTCTGAGCAGCCATAATCCATGGACCTAGAGAAAATTGTCAGTGTACTGGAACACAAAAGAGCTAAAAAGAGCCAATAAGTCATTCTATGAAGTAAGGCATGGGCCACAATGGGATCGGTTATGGAACTATAGGCACTCTGCCGCTGCATCCATGGGGACGGTGATTAGCAGGTGCTTAAAGTTTGGGCTACCTCAGACATATACTTGGTAAAAAGACCACATCACTATTATGGGCGGTATGATACCACTTAAGTATCGATATTTCTTTCGATTTGCTACTTTTCCTAAAAGGTGAAATTAATCGAAAAAACTAGAAATCAGCGTTAATCGTTCATTGGGGATTGTGGATGGATATGAATGAATAAATAAATCTCAGCAAGAACGGTGGGTAGCTGAATTAGAAGAATATTTTAACAAATTTTAGTACACATGCACATACCTAAAATCACCGTGGCAACACACTGTTACATTAGTGGGCATGGGCAGAATTACCGGCTTGGTTTTTAGTTAAGGTAAAAATAATTTCACCTTTTTTCTTAACACCATCTTTAGTTCCAAGATAATAAACCTTTCTATAATTCAAATAATCATCGTTTATTAGAAGAAAATACTAGATAAACCCATTGTAAATACTTTCCCATTATTTCAACAAGTTTTTCCTTTTTCATTTCCCATCTCTATCAACATGAATTAATACACCTAATTAGGTAGATTTTGAGTTTATTGCTTTAAAAGTTTTTCTTTACTGCTTGGCAGTAACACATGGTTTACAAAAGAATATATTCCTGGGCTTCAACATCAATATCATAACTTTTTAAAACTTACAGTGTGCAAAAAGAATTTTGAAAATTAAATAAATTAAGTTGAAGAAGAACTAATTTTTTCATAAAGTAATATAACTATACTTGTATGGCCTAAACTTTATCCTTTTTTTATATTAAATGCAAGAATCTTAAACAGTTTTTTCGTCAATATTAAACCTTAAAGAAACTATAGCAAAGAACATACATTTTTACAATATACAGCATACATATATACAAAAGCAATTAAGGTCCACAATCTCTAAACAACCACATATTGGATTTCGTGAATTTTTCTCTTGTAATACGTTTTTAAATGTAAAAATTTTGTATTTTTTTCTGATAACCAAATATTAAACAGATTGATTCCATTTTTCCTAAAGCGAATCATCCATGCAGGATTAAGACCTAGGATAAGATTAAGACCCTAGCGATAAAATACCTTTGCCATTCTTTTGATTAGGTAATGTTTATTAAACATTTAGATTAGCTATGGAAATTTTCAAAAATAAAAATGCAATGGGAGCACTTAGAACATCCTTTCTCAAACGAGTAGAAATAAAACAGATATTAAGTTTGTAATTATAAACGATAATGATTACACAATATAGAATTTAATAATTATGATATTTGTGATAAATGATAAATAATGATAATAATAAAGAAAAGTTTCTATAAGTAACGGAGGATGTAATGATGATTAAAATGTTATATCATTTACAAGATATAAAGTCGAGAATTACGTACGATCTGCTTTATGATCTGTCATAATCTAATTAATTTCTTCTTATATTAATGAAATTTATATGTACATAATATATTTATTCATAATAATCCTTATTAGTAAAAAATAAAATGGGAAGAGCTACCCGCTAGAGATTACCCTAAACGGACATTCAACAAATGATGCATTCAATTACCAAGGTTTAAAAGCAATAGATTGAAAGAGAAAACAATGGCTTAGAGATAGCATGTAGCATAAGTTAAGGTTTTTTATTTACGTCTGCTGGTCCATTATAAATTAGCCAATTAAAAGCAGTATATCATTTTTAACTTTTTATTCTGTTATCGAAGAATGAGGGAATGGATTTTATGTCCTGTTAATTCTGTATAAGCAAATCACTTTAAAATGAAGTGATTTAAGAAAAATTATTTGCGTATAATCTATACACACTCACAAAAATATTGAAAAAAAAATTACCAAGATACGTGCCGCAACACTCTGTAAATTTTTAGCATTTGGATAAACCAATTATAATAAATTAATCAAGAGTTCGATGATCCCTTTATTAGACACTTTTTATTATATCCATTTTAATTTTAATTTGATTTACTGTATTGCAAAATAAATACTTTAAATATTTGTAAATAACGTAAAGTAAATCAGTTCTTAAATACGTGAAAATCATAATACTTATCAACCATATACTTATTCGATCGATGGAATATATTTAGATCTAGTGATCAAATTTCGAGCGATAATAATAGACATATTTCGAAACGTGGTATTAAAAAAGAATCGAAGCTGCTACACAGAAAAATCTTATCTTCTACGTCTTCATAGATTTCTCATTCGAAAATTTTATTTAGTTGGTTGAGTTTTTCATTATTTAAACCACTAATCGGTTCAATCGATAATTCATATTGAAAGACCTTAAAAACACAATGAGAAGGCGGATAAATAAATATGAAACTAGCAAAAGCAGTAATTTAATAGTATAATATAAATTGAGAATTCAAGGTAAATTCAATAAATTATATAAATAAACTAGTTCCGGGCCGGATATTGGAAAGGGTATAGAAGCCACTTGACATAGTGCCTCGATGATTCGATGAGACAACGTGAAAACGTACATGATAGGTAACATGTACAATAAAAATAATATGTAGGTACAGATATAGAACCTTATAGATAAATAGGTTAAAATTTACTTATTTATCTATTATAATCAATATATATTATAAAGCAAAGTGTACAATGTGCGTGCCGAAAAGGCTCAAAAACGACTCCACGTAGGATTTAGGAAGTTATATCGTTGTTTAGCCATATGACTCCTAACGGAGAAGAAGGTTTCCGTTTTTCTCTTGAGAGTGTAAAATTGAAGAGAAAAAGACTGGAATTTTATGCCTCTCGCACCATTTAATTAGCGTCTCTGAGATCGAGATACGAGTTAATGAATGAAAAATTTAGTTCGAGCTCCAGACTACCAGGAAGCGCTAGGGTTCGTTTCACTCAATGTTTATTGTTCATTCATCCAGTTCAAATTGTAGAGGTTATATATTTGTTCAGCTGTTCATTTTAAATTACTAAAAAATTAAGCGAAAATAATTAGTTTCTCCTTTGCTTTCAAAATAAAATAATGATTTTACATCTCTGCAATCAATTAGAAAACCAACTGGATTCCTTAAAGAATTAGTTTTCTCATAAGAAGGCTAATATATGATCAGCACATTACATTCAATCTATATATAATATATACTTAAGTAAATTTAATGCAATATGAGTGAAGATTTCTTAGTAGTACCGTGAGCGAATAAAATCAGACATGAAAAAAGAGATGAATTGACTGAATATAAATCGAAAATAAAAAGTTTGAAGTGTTCTTATTGTATTTATGAAAAAGAAGTTGGTTTGATTACTATGTATGATGAGCATTCCAGTTGACAAAACGACTAACTCCAATAAAAGCATTCAAGATTTTATCATCCCTCATAGTTCAAGATAAAAAGAAATATGATGAAAAAATTGTGCCTTCAAGAAATTTTGGTTTTCACTTTGTAATAGTACTAAGATTCGAGGTATGCAGAACGTATACGGGGGGATATTTTAGGGAGGTTGAAATGGAAGCAAGGTCTTAAAAAAAAATTCTATGAATCTTCGGTAGTTTCTATACTTCTGAATCAAATAGGACCATCATAGTAGTCGGAGCTTAAGTTTTACTCGAAATATAATTTTTTTAACTGAGATACCAAATTTTTTAACTATAATCTAATAACTTATTATCTGCTGACTACTTGGAATGGGCTTATAGGATTCAGAATTCAGAAACCATCAAAAACGATGCATAACTCGACAAAGTTGCAGCAAAATTAATTGTTCATTTACTATTTTTAACCCACTGTAAATTATACAGGGTTCCTTATTTGGGCTCACTCTGCAGATCTCAAGTCTGCAGAATATTGATACCAAGTTAAAACCGAATTTTCAAGAAGGTGCTAATTTTGTTCCCTATTTCCTTTAATTTTAAAGTTTTTCTGGTAATAAAGCTACCACACAACTACCTGAGCGAAGCCGGGCACCCCAGCTAGTAACTTTATAAAAGCAGGTTGGTCGTGATATGGTATGGTTTTGACCAACCTTTGATATGATCAAATTGCCTCATTAGGATGTTTTAGGGGGGGGGGGGGGGGGGGAGTACAATAGTCTTTTAAGGCAAGAAGGTTATTGCACAACAAAATTGTGAATGAAATGCCAGTATGAAAAAACGAAAATTTCAAAAATAGAATTCCCAAAACGTTTTCAGCCTTTAGAAGAAAACATTTTTTTAAATTGACAAACAATCTTTATGTTTAGTGCTACTCAGATATTTTGTAAAAGTGGATAATTTATAAAATATAAATTATAGCGTCAGTAGCTTCAACAGCGTCACAGATAATAATTTTTAGCATAGGTACATCGTTTTGATTCAACTGAAATTTGATCGTTTCTTCAATAAAACGGTTGCTGATACTTCAGAAGTTTTTAAAATCAATTTATGATGATCCTGAGCAAGGGCGTCCGCAGGTTTTCATCTAGGGTGGTAAATTGTTTGTCTATGTTTATGGGGGATGCTGGTAAAATTCTTTTACCTAGGGAAAGGTTAAGATATTAAGAGGTATTCCGACCTTATTAGGCTCAATTAAGCTTTCAAATAAAACTTATTTAAAAATTAAAATGTTTGTTTATATAATGTTTGATAACTATAGTAAATGAATAAGAATTTATTTAATTTACAGTTTTTATTTCTCAAAATTTAATGGGGGAGGCAGCTGGTCTCCCCTACTCCCGCGGACGCCCATGATCCTGAGCCTTTGCGATGCCAGATATTCGTTAATGAGCCCAACCCTAATTATACTTGGAGAGAAAAAATATGAGAAACCCCACTATAGAATCTTAGTGTCATTAAATAAGCAAATAACTAATTAAGTAAAGGGTCTAGTTATGTTACTCCTAACTCTATCCTTTTGTAAGGATTTTTTTAATTTCTTTCCCATGAGCATCACCTTTTTTATAGAAAATCTTTTGGTTCGAGTCCCGCATGTCGTTCAAATTTACAAATAAATTGGTCTAATTAGAATAGAATAGTATAGAATAAGGCTTAACGGACCAGAAGGCCCGATACCGACACCAACAATCGTTCTCAATAAACATCCATCCACCTCCCCCCAGATCAGCCCTCACCGAATCTTCCCACCTTCGCCTAGGCTTACCCCTCGGTCTTTTTCCAGTCGGTAAAGCGTTTATCAATCGTTTAGGTATTCGTTCGCAACTAAAACTCACAATTTTGCATACCCACTTAAACTGGCGCGCAGGTGAAGATTAACAGTTGACTATCTCTCACCTCTATACCTTTACATAGTACTTTATTTTCAAAAATCTTAATTTCTCATCTAATAATAGTTCTCTAATCTCATTTAATGGTTTCTCATCCCATACTGTAAGCGGCCATGTTTCACATCCGTAGAGAACCGTCAGAAGAATCACAGTTTTGTAAATCCTAATTTTTATATTTCGGAATATAAGGGGTGAGCTAAGTAATTTAGCAACCGAAAAATAACAAGAATTTCCCGCCTTTAAATTTCCTACGGCTTAATTTCTCAACGGCTTCAAACATTTCCTCTTATAATAAGGTTGAAAATAGTCCGGGGAGGCGGTCAATAAAATACAAAATAGTATAAAACTTTTATTGTTGCCGACGTTTCGACCCAACTATGCAGCTCTTCGTCAGGGCTAAATAAACAAGACACAGACAGAAATATGAGTAATTAGGACAAAGAATATGAACTGGCTAGATAAAATATAAAAAATATGAAAAAAACCAAAGAATATGAATTGACTAGATAAAATTTAAATGGCTGTAAACTTAAGGTTAAGCATATACTTTATATACACAAGGTGTAATGGTATACACCGTTATATACACCGTTTCTGCAGCTAACCATATATTTTGCTTTTTCCGTGTTTATTTCTCGTCCTACTTCTTTGCCGGCTTTCATCAATGCTTTTGTATTTAGTTCTATCGTTTCCATGTCATCGCAAAACCAAATCATCGGCCTAGCCTGGTATGGTCTAATTAACATTTCCATTAATTCTCTTCACAACAATACTATGAAAAAGTAACATGAGTCCATTAGGAGACCAAATTACATACTAGAGTGTAGTGTATGGAGTCGGCAGAGTTCTACATAAACAAACAAACTCATTAATCACACAAAAAAGAAAGAAAAAATGATTTCTTCATAAACTATTGAAATTAATTATGAGAAATAATCACGCTAGCAATGTTAATCTGGAGGCGGATATTGAAAAGGCGTTGATGGGCTAATCTTATTAAGGTCAGGAGGATGCATCGCTTAGCGCTGTCATCCTCTAACCTCATAGGATCTATCATTAACCTCCCAACTCTAAGATTAGCCAAAATAAAAAATAGCACTGTTTGGAGACAGGTATAAAATCCAATAATGGATGTAATAATATACATAGGCTGTGTGTTTAGTAAATAAATTATAAGAAGGACAAATAATAAATGACTCCTTAAGCAAATCAATGTGGGTTAATTAGGAGAAACTTAATGATAGAGCATGACCAGGGCAAAGTAAGAGGTAGAATATATGGTCCGATTTTTTACCAACGAAAATATCGTTATCTTCTGATTAAAGATATTTAATTTATTTTAAGTAATCATTCGATAAAATTAAAAATGTGGTTCCAATCTTGATGGCTATCTTAAAAAAAAAAAAAATTACAATTTTTCCATTAAAGCACTACCTAACTTCCTCTTCTTATCAAAACAAAACATAAATGTTTTGTCGTAAAAAGTTATTAATCAATTTATTTTTATATTTATAGTTTATAATAATAGGCTAAAACGTTCAAAAAATTATAACCCTATTTTTATTTACAGCAATAACGTTCTAATCCATCTATGTTTTAGCAAAATTGATCTTATAATATATAAAAAGTAAGCAAAAATAATTTATTATTATAAAATAGTAAAGTCTGTGTCTTGTGAATTCGATGTATACAAAAGTAAAAATAATTAATACCCTGATTTCCAAAAAAAAAGTTTTTTTTTACAATTAAGTTATGTAAAAAAAAAAAAAAAAAAAAAAAGCAATATAGTATAATGTATATTACATATATATATATATATATATATATATATATATATATATATATATATATATATATTATATACGTGTCCCTAAGTGGGTACCGTAAAACTAATTTTGAAAACGCAAAAGCATGAAATAAGATAAATTTTAAGGAATAAAATCAAGAGGTGGCACAGGTGTTGTGTTGAAGATAGAAATCGCACATATTCTTTTTTACACCTTTATTGTCAGGTACTGGAATGGAAAGCATTGGTGTATGACAGGTGCGCATCCTCCCTCCTTTAGTTGATCCAACAATACCGCCCCCTTGACAAAGCTCGCCTCTATGGTTCATCATGGGAATAGAAAAAGGAAGATCTTACTCCTAGCTTTTCTCCGATCGATCCCTTTTGATGCGAATAGGTGGAAAGGTACGTCTGTTAACCTAAATCCGAGGTATTCTGAAGCTTTCTCGTCGGAGCTGCGTCTCCATAATCAGTTTTCACCAATTCCCGAAATCCCTAAATTGAGAAAAAAAAAAAAAAATAAAATAAATGTAGTAATTCAGTCATGTTCCGAAAAAATGGCTTATAGACCCATTTGTCACTTCTCTACAAATAATATAAAACCTTTCACCCTTTTGTACTATATTTCATTGTGTTATCTCAAAAGTAGGCAGTTTAAGGTCTATTGTTGTTACGCACATGGGCGTCACCAGAACCAAATTTTGGGAGGGACGTGTCAATATCCTCATAGATGGACTAAATTCGAGGGGCTAAAAGTTGAAATAACAACGCCTACCTACAACTGTTGGGAAATTTAATTCCTCCTTCAACAATGTATTTTAAGGGAATTTATAAAACTTGCCAATTTATGTCTCAGAGTTTAGATAGTTGCCCCCTTTCAAGACATTGTTGGGCGCGTCGCTCCCCCCCCCCCCCTCCCGACGGTGACGCTCTAGGTTACGCACAACAGTTTTCTGAAGTTAACCAATGAATTACAGTTACATCTGAAACAGGAATTAAACCTGTGTCTAAGAAAAGTATTGCACTTTCTAGTTTCAAAAATGTAAAACTTGAAGAAACCAAAAGTAAAAAAACCATCGTGGTGAAAACTACATAAACTCCTGTAAGGACACTTGGGTGTGAAAAAATAATAAGGAAAAATTCATAAAATATTAATTATATTCAAATAATTAACCCAATTTATATTTTATTTCCATTAAAATGTTTTATTAATTGTTGTTTTTTCGTACAAAATAGCATTTCTGGAAACATGGCGAAAACCATTAGTCACAAAATTCTGCCTTTATAGACCAAGCTATTTACAATTATAATTATTAATTTGTTACCTGGGGTAAACAACTAAACAACCAATTCTATTTATTTTTTACTTAAATTTAACAATACGGATTTCAATACCGTTATGAATAGGTACTTTCGGAACGTGGCTCATTATACACCTCTGGTGCACTGAACCATGGTATATTTAATATTATGGTTAACTAACTTATTAATTAATAATTATGTTTAACAGGTCGCTAACTGAATGTCTTGAAGCTAAAATATAGAATAAACCATTTATCTAAGAAATAAATAGTGCATTGATATAGATCTTAGAATTTTATGATATTGTCTATTTATGTTTGCAGTAGCCTCGAGAAAGGTTACTTCAATTGTGGTAATTTGGAAGAGCCCATTATGATTCACACCCCCGCTAGTTGGGGACCGGGGCTAATGCTCAATACTTAGGCTCGGATTAGCCCATGAATCATCGTGGGAGGAAGAAAAGAAATCAAGAGGGACAATATATCATGATTGCTAGAAAGTGAACTCATATCTTCTCGCTATAGTCATCGAAGCGGAAGATAGGCCGGGGAAATGGCTCGCGGATTAATCTGGCTTCGTCACCGCTCCCAGATCGCTGCACCTAGAGCGGTAGTTACGAGAGCGATCTTCATGTCTACAGCTTGTCATCTCTTCCGCGGTATATCAATCTTGAATATGTCAATGAGCTCGCAGTTTTGAAGGGGAAAAGTCTACTCATTCCATGCTGATGCCTCTCGCTCACCCCAACCCAAATTCTTCTAAACTTTTTGAAGAACCGTGTTTTTTCACTTGCTTATGTATTTACTTAAAATACCCAATTTATAAAATCTGGGTATAACCCAAACCCTAAAATCATTCAACCCTAAAGTCTATCCACTGCTGCTCATACTGCATAGAAAATCACATACAGTTTTATTCACTTTCTTTTAACCAAAACCTTTCAATAAACTATAGATAATAATTTAAATTAATTATATTAAAGATATTTCAAATTAAAAACTAAAAGGTACTGATTATAGTGTATTTCTTTTTATAGCTTGTATAATTTTTGGAGTGTTATGAAAATATTGGAGTATATGGATTAAAAAAAATTATACTTATATATTAGAGAACAGAATTATGAAAATATTAAATTAAAGATCATGGGAGGTCAATGGTTCATGACTCATCCTCAAATATTTTGGCTTTCCAATTGTTTTTTATTTTTTACGATCAATACAATTAGGTAGTTACTATGCCCTAAACATAACACTTTTAGTTTAGATCACAGTCATTCTTATTACAAGGTGATGATCCTATATAAAAATGGTGCTGTTAGTCACGTGATTGTGAGACAGGGGGTCATGACACCTCCCCCAAATTTCATTATAAATCCGCTCCTGTTAAAGGCGTCTAAGGAAGGTAGTCTACGTAGGTAGGCGTCTTCTGTGGTGATGTACCGTATGTTTATACCATATTGTCACCAAAAAATTAACATAGAAAAATAATACTTTTGAGTAAATAACGTAAAAACGTATTTTCAATTATTAGAGTAAAAAGTTTAGCAATTGTACAGAAAATTCCATTTAGAGAAAGGTCGATTTTTTAATTGAATATTGTTTATTATTTTTTTACCGGGACAGATAAAGATATGCTGTAATAAAAAATTACTTTTAAAAACAATTCATTCAGACTAGACTAGACTAGCAGCCTTTCGGAACAAGAGATCAGGCTCAAACACCCTCCATTATATAACATCAAGACAGTTCGCGTTATTTCGTCAAAATAATTATAAGGAATATAAACTTTCCAAAGGAATCTTAAGAGATATCCCTCAAAGGCTTATGCAATGTGTTATGATGTTTTAGTTAGAGGGCCTCTAAAAAACATAAATTTCGTAATAACATCTTTAAATCCGAAGCCGCTCTTAGAGGTATTAATGATAAATTCTTAAAGCCTTAACCTATTAAGTAAAGTAATTCTCAATATCAATTCTATTTACTGATCCGTATTATAGAAATACTGCTATTGTGTGATAAATGGGCCGAAAAGTTTAACATTTTGATCAAACACATTCGTCGTGACCTTTAACGGAATCCCAACCGCCCACAGTTTGACAGTTACGAACACTTCATAACCTTTCTTTTAAAAGAATGTAGAGTGATGTTTTTTTTAATTTTTTATTTACCTTAGCTTTGACTAGAGAGAAATACAAACAGTAAAAAATAAATAAAACACGTCGAGGCTAGAGCCCAATAGGTATAGCCAATCAAAATAATATCTGATTTGTTATTTAAATAACGGAATATATTTTCTTATACAATGGCTGAATACTTTATACATACGTTGTTTAAATAACTCTACGGCAAATAAGTTATTTTATTCAACTGTCCATTATATCTGTCAGTGGCAGAATTTATAGCAAAAAGACTGTCAAGAGTATATTTAATTTATTTTTTATTAATAATTAAGTTTTTTAAAACAGTCTCTTAGTTTTTATTGTATTATAAAGCGAAGGTTTCAGTGTTTACCACCAAATTAAACTAAAAAATATACATTTTTATAGATTGTAAATTACACATCCATTAGTTGAATTACTGCCGGAGTAAACGGATGGTCTTCCTTGTTATCAGTAAGCTATTCCAAAAATGTTAATTCAATCTTTATTCGTGGGTAACTACCTTTTTTAAATTAACTTATATATTAATTTAATTTATAAATAATTTAAATATTTTATTTCTTCAAAAATAAAATATTTAAAATTAATTTAAAAAAGGTGGTTACCCACGAATAAAGATTGAATTAATATAAAATAATTTAAAATTGACGTTCGCAAGAGATACCAAAAATTGAACAAAAGTTGTCTACCTCCCGTTACTACTCGCGAAAATTGCGAGATCGGGGGAGAGGTATCAGTATCAGGAAGGATGGGCTCCGCTTGGAAGCGAGCTCTGTGGTGTAATGGTTACCATACCGCGCATGTAACGCGGGGGACCCGGGTTCGACTCTCGGTAGTGCCCAATCTTTTCTCTTCCAAAATAAAATATTTATTCCAAAAACACTTAATATATAATAAATCTCAAAATAATTATGTGATAATCATAATTATAATTTTTAATTAAATGATCCTAATTTAGAATTGTAACAGACTCCTACGTTGTAATAAAAAATTATGAAAAAAGAACATGTGACAATGTTTTTGGAAAATTTTTATGTGTAATTTGCAATCTATAGAAATGTATATTTTTTCGATGAATATGGTGCTGAGCACTGAAAACTACGCTGTATTGATAAAAGAAATCTGGTGCGTGCCCGCAACACACAACTTTCACTTACCAACTTACTTCGATTAGAAATGAATATGTTTTGCCACTTCTCAAATGAACAGAATGGCTTTAATTATGAACAATGGTCCGTCATTAAAGGCGTACTCCGCATGCGTGGGCTCAACGAGTTTTATGAGTTGAATGAATATTTTTCTTTTTTCTCCTCTTTATGTTTTCTTTATTTTTATCATATCTCATATTTAGCCATTTCTTATTTTTAGGCGTAACGAGAGACAGTTAATTTCTCCATATTAACAAAAACAAAGGTACTTTATAGGAAACAAACAAACAAAAAAGTCCCCCCCCAAAAAAAGCCTCCTCAGAACATTTTAATAATAATAAAGCTTACCTGATATTAAAGAACACCTAATTTTCATTAAACATGACAAATTTGATAAAAATCGTTAAAGCCGTTTTTGAGATCATCGAAAAAAAGGTAAAAATTGGAAAACAAAATTATGAAATAAAGTGCCCGCTCTGTTTGACCAATTTTGATGAAATGTTGGCTACCACATCTTTGGCATATACATTCATCAAATACCCAGTTTGATCAAAATCGTTAAAGCCGTTTCTGAGTAAATAAAAAAAAAAAACGTGAAAATGATACAACATTTATTAAGTAAAGTCCCCCCTCCGGTTCATCAATTTTGATGAAGTTTTTACAGTCATATCTCGGGCATATTAATACATAAAATACCCAGTTTGATCAAATTCGTTAAAACCGTTTCTGAGTAAATAAAAAAAACACGTCCAAATTATACAAAATTTATTAAGTAAAGTCTCCCCTCCGGTTCATCAATTTTGATGAAGTTTTTACAGTCATATCTCGGGCATATTAATACATAAAATACCCAGTTTGATCAAATTCGTTAAAACCGTTTCTGAGTAAATAAAAAAAACACGTCCAAATTATACAAAATTTATTAAGTAAAGTCTCCCCTCCGGTTCATCAATTTTGATGAAGTTTTTACAGTCATATCTCGGGCATATAAATAGATCAAATACTCAGTTCATCGTTAGAGCCGTTTTTAAGTTACTTAAGTTATCAAGTAAAGTACCCCCTCCCTTTGAGCAATTTTGATGAAATTTTTGCTGTTACATCGCGGGCATATACATACACTAAATACCCAATTTCAGGTTCCCACGGTTTATAGTTTTTGAGCTAGTCTGTTCACACACACACACACACTCACACACACACACACACAGACCATTTCGCGGGACTTGGTTAATTGGACTCAGGGGACCCCAAAACGTGTATTTCAGTTGAAAACCGGAAGTCGAAATTTTTCACGATCGCAATACTTCCACTTACAATATATTTCATATTTAGGTAAGTGAAAGTAAAAATAACAGTACATCTATCATATCTTAATTTTTTATTTTATATAATAATACACCCATGCGCAGTACGCCTTTAATAACAGACCATTGTTAATGATTTAAGGTGTTCTATTCTGTAAAGAATTTTCAACGTGTTTTGAAAAATACATATTTAATGGAAATTATTTGTTTCGACGGTAACTAAATAAAGGTATCAACGACTTGATACCTTTACGCTTGCTTTCCCGAACTTTCACAAATAAAAATAAAAGATTTATTAAAAATAAAAAAAATTATTGTACTTTAGAGGGTAAAATAAATTTAATGCTGAAATTATTATAAAGCAGCTTACGAAATGAAGTACACATGGTACCAAATAATCTTTAATAATTATGTTTTAGTATACAAACTTAAGTTCCATAATAGATTTCTGAATGCAATATGAAGTGGTTTTAGAGGACCAGTTATCGTTCTCGGTTTCCGGAGAGGCATAAGACATTGGAAAATTTAGTTTTAATTTACTACGAGCCGTCGATTCACCTTCACGATATATTTACAAAAAGCAACTCGCTGTAAAAAACAAGCAAGCAGTGAAAACAACTCGGCTCTTGATGAAATCAGGATTTTCTTAGGCCCTTAAAAAATAAAAATGTACCTAATAATAAATCGACAAGTATTGAGGACTTATAAAGTTTTTCAGTAATTATAATACTCTTTAACTTATAGTGAATAACAAAAAGGATTGGAAAATGCTTATATTCAGTTAATTTGTTAGATGGCGTACACATTTTTCAAAACACGCTTATTTCTACTGTAAGTAGGTTAGTAAATAAAAGTTGTGTGTTGCAGGCACCGCACCAGTTTTTAAATGTTTTAAGTTTGTTGCTGTGTCCCTTCAGTTAGTTATGAAATCGAGAAAGAGAATACGTATAGGTTAGTTGATGGTTGCTGTAATTCTATGAGTAGAGTTTTGTAACTTACCAGAGTCAAATATTAGATATTGAAAATTCGGATTTCGCAAATCACATTTAAGGTCCCACCAATTACACAGAGTTGTGACTACATTGCTGGAGCACCAGAATAAAAAAAATATGCAACAGGTGTTTTTTGGATGTTGCTCAGGTATTCGACTGTCTGGCACCAGGTTCTCCTCTTTAAATTCAACACCATACCCGTTGTATACCTACCATCTCATTCTATCCTTTTTTACAGATTTTTCTTCGTTTTGCAGGAATTAGAAATTTCTTCAATTCGTCCAGTCCTAGCGGTAGTACCTCGAGGTTCAATACTGACTCCTCTTTACTACATTATATACACTCACAAACTGTAAGCGGTACAGCTGTACCGCTACTTAAAAAGATGATACAACAATTCTAACTAAGATCCCTCACTACCATTACAACACCACTTACATAAGTTAAACGACTGGTGCAAAATATATAAATTAGACTTAATCACGAGAAATTAAAACATATTACTTTTACTCTCCGAAAAATTACATGTCCTCCAATTTATCGTGGAAACATCCAAATTCCTAAAACAGACACAGTACAGTATCTCGATAGAAGGATGACATGGAACCAGCTAGTTAAAATGAAAAGGAAAACTCATAATTAACGACAGTCCTATTTTAAGAACTTTTTTCTAAATTCTCAAAACTTAAAATTAAAAAACAAGTACATACATAAACTAATCTAGACCCATATGAACATACCGGCCACAGGTATAGGGCATTTCCAAAAAATAACACTAATTTACGAACCTTTCATTCAATAATATTACGACTCATTTCAAAGCACCTTGGTACGTGACTAAACAACCCTTGAAGTCGACCAACAATTGAAGACTCTTTACAAACATTTTCATAATTAGTTAAGCAAACATATGGATGGCTTGAGGAGAAGATTAAAAGGGAAATAGATGACAGATCTCCTTCTTTAACAGACAAGGGTAACTGAAACCAGGGTAGAGGTACCGAAAAATCGCAACAAATGAAATCAAGTAGTAAGACACTCAATGTACATGAGTTCATCATACTTCTAATTTATTTTAAGACTTACAGTTTTTTTTCTTAAATAATTAGCACCATTTCAAAAAGAATATATTTTTAATAATTACTGATGATAGTTTTTATACCATTAATTAATGGTAGTAATTTTCAAACATGACATAATTTATATAATCACTACATTTTAAAATTATATTGATAAAACGTGTAGTAATGGAGAGTTTAAGTTAATTGTGGGGGGGTGGGGGGATACTAGCTGGTAGATGAGGGGTCAGGACGCACGAACTATATTGAGTCCGAATCAATCAACAATGAATTGAGCTGGATCGTGACTCGGCCTATGAGGGACAATAGATCGGGACTCCGCATCATAACTTATTACATACCAAACTTAAAAGTGTGATGAATGCATAATATTAATAAAATTTACATATTTTTTATTTTAAAAAAAGCTGCTAGAAATAAAATTCAAGAAAACCAAAGGCTTCAAAATTCTATTGTTATAAAAAATCTTAAATTTTAAGAGAAAAAACTTCTTACTAACGTAAAAATTCATGACTTATTCTCTATCTATTTTTATAAAAATAGTTTAGTGATGAAAACTCCTTTTCCTTTTTATAAACTTAAAGTTATTCCAATTCATTTTAGAAGCAGACAATCGATCAACCAGCTTCCATGAGATGCAAGGACTCGTGCACTTTCACTTGGTACAATGCTGTTAAGTGGCAGTGGTGATATAGTATAATAGTCAAGTCTGGTATTCTCAAGGACCTCACCAACTCCTTAAAAATTACACTAGGTCACACGTTTTAGCAATACGTTCAGGATAAAAATTATAAAAACAAATTCGTGCAACTAAGAGATAAAAATAATGCTAATTTGACACTTCGCATAATGGGACAAATCGTGTATTTAAAAGTTCAAAATTCTTATGTTACACTACCATAATAAAACTTATCATTACCAATCTTATATGGGTACTAACCTCACTAAATGTTATATTGTAAGGTATAGACCAAAAATAAAAGTCTAAAGGATGGCTGAATAAAAAAATACAGAGTGTAAATAACGTTTGTTTTGTACTGAATTATTTATATCATACTCATGGTTATAATAGTTAATAGAAAGGGAAAGCAAAATGTAAAATAGAATTTTGTTAATATAAAAGAACTTCATTTCAATAATTTATGAAACTAAGAGTAAATACCTAAAGGTGTAGTAGTACTAGCTACCTTTGCCTCTGTAGCAGGTATTAGATGTTTCAGACAAGGGGATAAGAAAGGAGTCGTGAAGAATTAAAAAAAGTCCGTAAAATTAGCCATCCGAGAATATTTCAATTTATTCAAGTATCTAGGAGGAAAAGCTCCGATTTTCTATGTATGTACCGAAGTAGAAAATAAAGCTGTTACTGGAAAGATTTGTTACAAAATGGAGCTGCTTACATCCCAAGACAGTGAAGATATTTTCTATATATATACCACTACTTTTTAATGTAGTGTTATTACCTTTAAGTAGAGAATGGACGTAGCAGTTTCCCCGATCTCTAGTTGGAAAATAATCGGCAACAAGAGTTTTGCTGAACAAAGGCAATAGGCTACTGGTCTCATTTCGAACTTGGTCTAATTTCTCAAAACTAGATACTACTATGTATTGGCCAATTCTTCACTATCTTATTTTTATCAGACTGAAGTGCTTCTATGTAACTACATTTATTTATCCCTGGTTAGTCGTAATAAGTTTTTAGTAAATAGAAATATAAACATTAAGGACTTCCACTGATAAAGAGAAATTAACACAAGGTTATAAAATATTAACCTAAGATAACATGTAAAGATTAAAAGCTATTACATTATTCAGCCAATTTCAAATACCATAATTTTTTTTTTATCCTTAACAAAAAATCTTAAAATAGCCTAGATTTCCTATATCTAAATGTTTGGAAAATGTTAAAAAAATTATTTTATTCCTCCTCATGTTAAAAATCAAAAACCATAGTTAGCAGCGCACTAAGGTTAGTGACTTACATTTAACCAAAATTTAACTTTATGATGCATACTACTAAAGAAACTATAAAAACAAAACAAAAAACACTAAAAATAATGTTAGTACCTAAAATAAATCCATGACATTGCAAGTAAGAATTGAAAAAATAGAAATGGTATTTATTTTACGGAGAGTAATATTTAAACAATAAAATAGTATAAAGAGGTTATATAAAAATGAATAAAATTCATGGCAGCAAATAAAAATGAAAATAGGTAATTAGGTTAACTAGTAACACTATCATCGAGGACAGCTAACTGATGTAACTATTACTGGATCAGTAACGGATTAAAAAGTAGTCCAATAGTAAACAAAGATAACTAATAATTAATCAGGATGGTACTCACGGGTTCACTAAAACTAGTATATTATTTTTTGAACAGAGTATCACAGAAATAATGTAGGTAGTATAACATCTAAATATTGTCTGGAAGGCATTCGTCATTAATAAATAAAAACAACAACAATAAAAACAAAGTGACCAATGAACCCGGAGGCTTATTGTTATGTAACTAACGGGATAAAAGCGATATTCATCGCTCAGTTTCAATCATTAATAACTGATAATGCTAAGTACCCATAAAAATAGTAAATATTAAATATTACTATGCAATATACTATTTAGTAATACGTAATAATGAATAGTGAGTTATATGTGTCATTGTATATTTTGTATTATGTGTTATGTTAAGTTTTATAACATAATACATACTATATATTGGTGGATATACACTGAAACCTGGACCACTTTCTGGAGCTGGATATACGGAAACAATGCTTTTGAAACCTCTTTTTAAGGGACACTCTAGATAGAGGACACGGACAGAGAAAATTGTCTGAAAATGGGTTTTAAGACCTCTAGTTAAACGACAGTGTAAAATTTGTTTCAAACATTTTCCGAGAATGCTTTAGTCTTTAGTCCAATTCATCTAATACTCAGTAAACAGAGTCACTTCCTGTCCTTCCCCCCTTTATCACCTTTTCTACATAACTTTGCGTAGGGTGAACATTTATTTTCATTTTGAAAGAGTTTATTGAAAATCTTTGAACTAACAACATATTTCCGACACGTAAAAGGTTTTCATTAAAAGCAAAAAAGGAAATCATTGATGAGTGGCCGGCCAAGTGCACAGATCCTTTTAGAGTCTAATCATCAAAAAAATGTAAGGCAATTAACTTTGGAAAGTTTTTTTAAACCCGCTGGTACTTGGACATTTCTTCAGTTTCCTCTCTTAGTTCCTCTCTTCAGTTCCTCCTATGTAATGGTTTGATTGAGACCCAATTTTGTTATGGTAAAACTACATTTTAATAATCTTCAAATCAAATCTATTAACTTTGGTGAGTGAAATTTCCTTTGTAAGTTTTAGCAGTATGTAAATTCAGTTTTTGTTTGCAATAAAACGATTGTATGTATTTTAATTTAATTTAATTTTAATTTGAACCAATGTACCACTATTACATCTATATACACAAATATGTTGGTGCTTACTGTATACGTTTACATAAACCTCTACTTTAAGGACACCTCTCATTAACGGACAATAATTGAGTCACCATGGTTGTCCTCTATTTAGAGGTTTCACTGTATTGGGTTTAATCCCCCCCCCCTCCTAAGTTACGTGGAAAAAACATTATTGAAATAAATTTTTTTTACATACTCATCTACTTTTAAAAATATTCTATTATAGTAATATTTATTTATATGGTATTATACGTAACAGAATAAAGAATGATCGCTAACTAAATATAATTCATTATTTTGTATCTTAATTTGATATAAACATGATTTCAACAATTACTCTATCAAAAATTTTACAATATCTTTTAGTTGGATATTTTTATTTCTGTAAATTAGTGTAAAGCACGCCTCTTTTTCTTAAGGGAAAATTTGCTTTTAGATAAAGAACCAGCAAGTAAAGGAAATCGTGTTTTTCATGGGTGTTGGACTCACCGCGACCCTTCCTGGTGCTTACGTGGGTGGATTCGAGAAAGTGGTCACCTTTTTCTTACTTAAAGCAGAAAAAAAGAAGCTGGTGCTAAAGGAAGGATTAAGGAAATATGAGATTGTAGCGTGTTCTCCATTTTTCGAATAATTAGACACCGGACTTATATTAGTTTAAAAATAAATAATTTAAATATCAAAATATCCCATCTTAACTCTCCTTATATCTTTTGTCAATTAATTTTAAATGTTTGCTGACTATGTCATAACATTTTATGAGTAAAATTTATAATAATGTTATTTCATAAGTATTGTCCATCTCCCGTAAATACTCGCAAAACTTGCGAGATGGTGGGAGAGGTGTCAGTGAAGAGGAAGGATGGATAGCATACCGCGCATGTCACGCGGAAGACCCGGGTTCGATTCCCGGCGGGGCCAGATCTTTTCTCTTCAAAAATACATTATTTAAAAAATAGGTGGTCACTCCATAATAATAGTTATATTAATATAAAATAATTTAAAAATTGACGAACGACTGTCAAGAGTATATTTAATTTATTTTTTATTAATAATTAAGTTTTTTAAAACAGTCTCTTAGTTTTTATTGTATTATAAAGCGAAGCTTTCAGTGCTTACCACCAAATTAAACTAAAAAATATACAGTTTTATAGATTGCAAATTACACATCCATTAGTTGAATTACTGCCGAAGTAAACGGATGGTCTTCCTTGTTATCAGTAAGCTATTCCAAAAATGTTAATTCAATCTTTATTCGTGGGTAACTACCTTTTTTAACTTAATTTATGTATTAATTTAATTTATAAATAATTTAAATATTTTATTTAATTGTAAATTCACCAGCTGAAATCGTACTTTTACAAAAAGTTTAAAAATTGTTTCTCTGGATAAAACTTCATTTATCCTTATACTGGAGTATAGGAGGTAGAATATTAGCGAAGACATTGACCGGAGAGGACCGCCTTAGCAAAGTCTCTTTCACAGGAACCAGTCCGGTAGAGTAGATCCGAGGGTGCGTTGGCCAGACGCATCTCGGAAAAAATGGTAGGAGAGAGGGGAGTACAACTTGCAGAAAGTAACAGAGCCTCAACAGTAGAAACAAAAAGTGTAACATATGGAGCAACAGACCAAGTAAATACTAAGATAACCTTGCCTAACCTTATTGATAACAAACAACAAAGCCAATCAACATATGCCCAGGTAATGACTAATATAAAACCATCTAACCGGCAATTCGCAATAGTTCTTCAAACAATTAAAGGCATAAAGCAAAAACAGTACGTAGAAAAAATCGCAGATCTCGTTGAACCCTACACCATTAAATTTGCATCACGAATTTCAAACAACCGTTTTTGGATACATCTATCTAGCAAGGAGCAAGTAGATAAACTTCTATCAGAACACCAATCCATAATTATAGACGAACACGTAATCCCTATCCGTCGCTTAATAAACCCCGCTAAACGCATAATTATATCAAATGCCTGCCCCAGCATTCCAAATAATGTTATAGAAAACGAACTAAGCAAATTAGGAATCCGATTAGTCTCTAACATGTCGTTTATAAAGGCAGGCTACCAAAGTCCTAAAACTAGTCATATACTTAGTTTCAAAAGACAGGTTTTCATAAACCCAGATGACATAGGACTTTTAAAAACCTCAGTTTTAGTCGATAATGAAGGCGTCCCACATCGTCTTTTCTTCGCGGAAGACATCCTCATCTGCTACATTTGCAGAAAACCAGGACACTACGCCGCAAACTGTCCAGAATCAGACGCTACTGACGAAGAAGTATTACAACCCTTAAAGCCAAACCAAAACAATAATGCTACAATATCCCCGGAGACATTAAAAAATGATGGAAACACTCAAGCAACTGATGAAAATATCGCTGCTGAACAACCCCCTCTAAACGATAAAGAACCTCAAACCCTCAAGAATACAGAGCTGCAACCTTTAAACAATACAAATCCTACCGTAAGCTACAGCGTGGAAATAATAAACGACGCTGCTTGCTGCAATCCCGTAAAAAATAACGGTTGCCCAATTACTCCTTTGAAACCCGTAAAACCAAAAACCCCTTCTACAGAAAAGCAAAAAATTCTTAGAACGTCGGCTAATAAAATATCAATTGCTAAAAAAAATGAAGAAACCAAGGAAGTAAAATCAAATAAACCACAAATATTAAAAACTACCACAGAAAATTTCCTCGATCCTATCCGAGCTACAATATTAAAAAATAACTACCCCCTCTCATTTAATGAAATCTGCTTGCTCTACGAAACAATAAAGATAGAAAAAACATCCCAAAACGCATTAAACATAATTGACCAGTTCACTAAAGATAAAGAGGGTCTCCATAAAATGCTAACAGATATAAAGGGAATGGTAACCAATAGAAGCATCAAAGTATGGAGTACCAAAATTTTGAAAGTATTGGAAGGAAGCAAATTAAACGAAATTACGCCCAACACAAACGTACAAAATACAGCCACTACAAGCGAAAACACACTTGAAAAAGAAAACATTCCCAATGGTAAAACTAATACAGTGGAATTGTAACGGATACTTCCGTCATTTAGAATATTTAACCAAACTGCTATCAGAAGAAAACCCGACTTGCTGCTGTCTTCAAGAATCACATTTTAATGAAAAACAAATCGTGAAACTCAAAAATTATATAATTTATAGAAAAGATAGAAATACTGGAAAAACGTGGGGAGGAGTTGCAACAATTGTTTCTGAAAATATCCACAGCGAAGAGCTACAGCTACAGTCACAATTCGAAGCATTGGCAATCAAGCTACATCTCAATGAGCCATTAACTATATGCAATATATACATACCACCTTCACAGAATTTTTCTGGCGAAGACATCGAGAGCATTATCATTCAGCTACCGAGACCTTTTCTCCTGTTAGGGGACTTTAACGCCCACAATACTTTATGGGGTTCTCCCCTTCCCGACCTGAATCATAGAGGTAGAAACATTATGCGATTTCTCGAAGATAACTCCTCTACAGTACTATTGAACACAGGCGAAAGCACCCATTTCAGTTCAAAAAACAACTGTTTTTCTGCAATCGATTTAAGTTTCAGCGATGTAAGGTACGCTCCAAAAATCCAAAGCTGGAGCACAAAAAACCACTTGTACGGGAGCGATCACTTCCCAATTGTTATATGCACAGCAGGAACAGTAAACGAAATACCATCTGGTATAAAATGGAAGTTCGAGAAGGCTGACTGGGAAAAATATGAAAAAAGAATTAACGAAGAATTGGAAGCAGTACCAAATTTCCGTAATTCAAATGAAAAAGCTGAGTTTTTAAGTAAGCTAGTTCTGAAGATAGCTATGGAAACAGTTCCGATTGCTAAAAACAATCCGAAACGCCAGGGTGTTCCATGGTGGTCTGAACGTTGTAGCGATGCTATAAAAGCCAAGAAAAAAGCACTAAATAAATTCAGAAAGACTAGGTCTACCCAAGATGCAATAGAATTCAAAAGATTAAGATCTATTGCTAATAGAGTAATAAAGGATAGCAAAAAAAAGTCTTGGAGAGAGTTTATATCGTCAATAAACAACGAAACTCCGGTGAATGAAATATGGCATAAAATACGCCTCATAAGAGGAATAAGAAAGAAACAAACGATTCCTGGGTTAAAGGTTGAACAAGATATTATTACAGATCCTCAAACAATTGCTGAATCTTTAGCGAAGCACTTTAAGGAAGTCTCTTCTTCGAATTTTATACACAACCGGAAAGATGCCTCACAATCGCGACAGGAGAAAATGTCCATTAAAAATGAACTAGAAGAATACGATGAACAGTTCAAAATCGAAGAACTGCGAGCAGCCTTAGAGAGATGCAGTGGAAGATCGGCCCCTGGACTAGATGGTGTATCAGGTGAATTTCTAAAAAAACTACCTGAAAGAGGAAAATCATTCCTTTTACGATTATTCAACGAAATCTGGTGTAACGGAGAATTTCCTCCGAATTGGAAAAAATCAGTCATTGTTCCGATCCCGAAGAAGGAAAAGAGCTACCAACTAAAAGATTTCAGACCCATATCATTGATCTCCTCCATTTCCAAGACACTAGAAAAGATGGTAAACAAAAGGCTTATCCATGCACTAGAAAGTAAACAAGCTCTCTCTCCTCATCAGTTCGGTTTCAGGTCTCATCGCTCGACAAATGATTCTTTATTTTCCTTAAGCCTGGAAGTCGAAGAGGCCTTTTCACATAAAGAACATCTACTAGCGGTATTTTTAGATCTCGAAAAAGCCTATGACAGAATGGTGAGGGGGCGTGTTTTGGAGATATTAGAGTCATTGGGGACTGGAAAAAAGATGTTGACTTACCTGAAGGAGTTTCTGACTAAAAGAAAATTCTGTGTACGAGTAGGAAACACCTTCTCTTCCGAATATTGCATGGAAAATGGTACTCCACAAGGATCTCCGCTGAGTGCAACATTGTTCCTCGTGGCAATTAACGGAATCATATCAACTATCCAGAATCCAGTTAAGTGTATCTTATTTGCTGACGATATAGTCATCTTGTGTAGAGGCAAGTCCCTAGCGTACGTGCAGTGGAGAATACAGGATGCTATAAATCAAGCAGCAAAATGGGCAAAGGAAGTGGGTTTTAAAATATCATCGACAAAAACGAAGTGTATGCATTTTTGTCGGAAACGGAACTGCCAACAGAACCCAGAACTTACCCTAGATGGCTCAAATATCGATTATGTTGAGAAAAGTGTATACTTGGGGATGACATTGGACAGACGTTTGACTTGGATCCCTCACATAAAACAATTAAGGGAAGAATGTACCCAAAGATTAGGGCTAATAAAGTGCATCTCGCATACAAGCTGGGGAGCTGATAGAGACACTCTCGTGAAAGTATATCACTGCGTAATACGATGCAAAATAGATTATGGGGCTCGGATATATGGCACAGGAAACAAAATGGCTTTAAGGATGTTAGATACTCTCCACAATGCAGCCATCAGAATTTGTACTGGAGCATTTAGAACTTCCCCAGTTGAAAGTATTTATGCTGAGTCGGGAGAACCATCCTTGACTATGAGGCGAGAATACCTGCTGCTTAAATACGTGTCTAAACTGAAAACAATGGTTCAGCACCCATTAACATCAAAATTGTTTGGAGAGGAGTATGAAATGGCCGGACTTGTAAATGTTCAGAATAGCGCGTTAAAAAAAAAGATACTAACATCCTTACAACGGTTTAACATGGACCTAAATAGTATTAAACCCACCCCCAATCTGAAAGTTCCGTTATGGAAGAAAGAGAGACATTCGATAGATTTATCGATGGCGAAATTCTCGAAAGAAAGCCCATTAGAAATACAAAAATATTTTTTAGCCTTACTAGAAAAATACAATAACTTTGAGGCTATATTCACAGACGCTTCCAAACTGCAGGACAGCGTGGGCTGTGCTGTGTACACTCCAAAAGAACAGCTTTTATTCAAGTTACCAGGAGAGAGCTCTACATTCACTGGAGAAGCAGTAGCTGTCATGAAGGCTCTTCATTGGATCAAAGAGTCGAGAAATTCAAACTGGGTGGTTGTAACAGATTCAAGGAGCGTACTGTCAGCTATCAACAACCTAGCCCCCACTAACTCAATAATAACGGAAATTGTAAATACGCTGTGGGAACTTAGAAATAGTAAAAAAATCATAATACTGGTCTGGGTTCCATCTCACTCCGGGATAACAGGGAACGAGAGAGCAGACCAAGCAGCAAGTTTGGCTAGAAAAGGAGAAAACCCCAACATAATCCCAATAAACAGTATCACCCACGAGGATTGGATCCACCAGTTAAAAAAAAGTATGAAAAAAAATTGGGAAGAAAATTGGATGAGTAAACCATCGAACCTAGCGGAAATAAAACAAGATTGCAGCAAATGGGTCACAACCAATAGAAGATCGAGAAGAGAAGAAGTAGTATTGTGCAGAATGCGGATAGGGCACTGCGCATTCACACATACATACCTACTCAAAGGTCTTGAAGCACCCACCTGCCAAATGTGCAACAACACAACTCAGAGTACAAAACACTTGCTACTAGATTGTGTACAACATAATGATGCACGGAAAAAGGTAAAGCTGCCGAAAACTGTTAAAGAAATACTGGGAGATGAAGAGTCTTCGGCCCTTAAGTTATTCAAATTCTTAAAAGAAACAAATTATTATAATAAAATATAAACAGGAAAAATTAAAGCCAATGACCCTTACGGGTAGAGGCTAAAATGTAAAAAAAAATAAAAAAAAAAAATATTTTATTTCTTCTTTTTAAAATTTAGGAAGGATTTAATATAGAGAATTTTATTTTAGAATTTAAAATAGAGGTAGGATTTGGCACCGTTTGGAAGCGACTCCGTGGTGTGATGGATAGCATACAGCGCATGTCACGCGGAAGACCCGGGTTCGATTCCCGGCGGGGCCAGATCTTTTCTCATCAAAAATAAATTATTTAGGAAATTATAATAAATGAGTCCAATAAATAATTGAAAACAATTAAATATTTATGGATTAAACAACAGTTGGCTCAAATATGATATATATGACTAGTTCCGGCACCTCCTACTAATCAGGGAATCTACGAGTATGCGAATACGGCCAGGACTGCTGAATAGGGCCCGACATTGTTGGAACCCTGGATTGTTCTTCCACTCTCACTTAGGACAGCTCTCATTTTTCATGCAGATGGGAGCATTGTAACACAAACCAGAACTTGGCCTTACTTTTTTCTGGAAAGTATGGGGGGATAGTATATAACTTCAAAGTTAGTCAAAATAAACTTAGATTATGAAGATATACCAAACACTACGACCAAGGCCTAATTTTTTTTTTTTTTTGCTTTTACAGTATCATCTCAAGAAACTAGTCTTGAATCCTTATTTTCTTTACTAATAACAACTATGTTGTAAAAAAAATTATTTTTCTGCAAGTAACTTGAAAAAATATATTTCAGACTTCCTTATAAAATTTATGGTTAAAAAAATATTTTCATTATCAAAATAAATCAGTTTAATAAACTATAGCAATATTATTGCCTTCCTATATTTATACAAACTAGATATTTCGAATAATTAGACACCGGACTTATATTAGTTTTATTAGTTAGTAAGGAAAAAGTAATGCTTAAGGGAATACCATTAAACTTTTTTGATTCATAACAATGTTAGGGTTCAAAATTCAGTAGCCTTTGCTGATAGAGCATCCCACAATTTTCTTTTTTTATACACTATCAAAGGAAATTGCTCATTTATGAGTTTTACAAAAATTCAGTTTTTTCTTAATGATTTTTTTTTTCTTTTCAGGCTTTTTTCTGAGGTTATGAATATTTTGGGTAATGAGATATTTTCAGGAGAGGAGCTGAAGCTAATATCCAAACTTTGTTGATAAGTATTTCGTATGAATAAGTACCGGAAAATAACAACCTTTGAGAAATAATGTATAAATATTGAAGGGGTAGTGGAAAAAAAACAACCAACAAAACATATTTTGGTTAACGTTTACATAGTAACTATGGTCACAAATATCAGTTCCAAATATTCATTGGTAATAACAAAGGAACAGGTTTGGGAGGTTGATGAAGCATGTATAGAAGGGTACTTGATATTCACCGAAGCAGCATCTTGTCACATACCTCCTATCACCATTTCCGTTCCAGCTTCACCGGCCATCTTCAAGACCGCTTCCTGCCGCCTGCTTGGAATGCCCTTTCATACGAACTACGTTCGTAGCTCATGTTATCGATTCAGTAACACAGCTATACAATTAATAACGATTAAATCGGTAATAATTTTATGTATATAAAACTCGAAACCTTGATTCCATTATATAATATAGGCATTTTAATAAATATTATTGTAATGAAATTTTTTTTTATTTCCAAAATATTTTATGAAATTTTAACTGCCTTATCACGACACATGAGTAACAAGAAAGAGTAGGATGATGGAGAGAAATGGTAGATCGATGGAGTGGCATGAAACATTTTGGGAACATAGACCAGGACAAAATTCATTTAAAGTATTTTTAAAACTCAATCCTTGAATAAATATATTTTTTTTAAATCAATTAGATCTAAAATTTAAATTAAAATTAAATTAAACACTGCCATCCCATAATCCTTACAGTAAAGCACATCCTCCTGGAATGTCCAAGATTTACCAGGATTCGACGGGAATTGAAAATGGGAAATAAACTCAAGGAGTTGTTAGGAGACACGGAGGACTCGGTGAAGGTAGTGATGTCTTTTTTAAAGAAGATAAAACTGTACAACCAAGTTTGAATCGAAAGCGTTTTCGACAATGACTCTACCGGGTAGAGGCAATAAAAATAAATAAATAAATAAATTTAAATAAATCTTTTCCTAAAAAAAAAAATTGAAAACAACTATTCCAGGCTATAATAGCTCTTTAGGTTATGAGTATATATTAACTCTTGAAGTGATGTAAATGCGTACTAATGCTATAAAATACATGCAACATTAAAATGCAATCACATTAACCAATAATTTTTATTTCAGATCAAACCAGGTGATATCTCTCCAAACAATTCATCCTTAAGTGGTCACATTTTGATAAAGTGTATACCAATTTGGTCTACCTAACATGTTTTCTTATCTAAATAGAAAACACCGGCTAATATGAGATTGGTTTGCAGAAAATAAATTCATATTTCAACAGCTTATGTATCTTTGAAAACATACAAATTTAAAAAAAAAATATTAAAGATTTTAAAGTAAAAGTATACTTTTTAAACTTTCTATTTTGTAATAATTAAAAAAAGAAATCAGCTATTTACTAATAATATTCATAATATGATTATATATGAGGTGGGTTTAAATTAATTATTATTTTTTAAATTATTGGGTCAATAATAGCTTAGTTAATATAAAGCAGTTGAAAATACGGCTTTAAATTAACTGGGTTAAGCTCCCCTCCCCAGGCTGCCTTGTCATTTGATACGTAAGTTAATGAAATATCTTGAAATTATTACTAGAATTAGAAAAATAATTATTATACTTTATAAAATTTGCAGATGCAGTGGCAAGACAGCTGCTTGTATTGTTTGTTCTTCTTTAAAACAAATAAAATAGTTAATTAAACGGATTTATTTCATCAAAAAAGTTTCTTTAAAAGTAATTTTTTTTTTTTTTATTGCAACGTTTCATTTAAGCCATTGATCATCATATTATTGTTTTCTAAATTTATACAAGACAAAGAATTGAAATTAATCAACTTAAACCTAACTATCTATCTACTAATTAATCAACTAAACCTTTTGTTTTATCCTTTTGTTTTAACCTATTTCTTAACAAATATCTTTTTGGTGGATATTTTGAATGTTATTCTATATAAGTTCCTTCTAACGTAATATTAAATGATAAAATATGACTTAACAAGAAGACAGAGAAGAGGAATAGTAATAATAATTAAAAACCAGTTGCAATTTACAACAGGACTCAGTGCAGTGAGAATTGTCTGAGCCATTTTAAATTACGTTACAACATTGGGAGCAAACAAATGGTTGAATCCTTACCGTATCAGATCATATAATCACATCTTTTAATGTGACGAATCAAATTATCCGCATAGGCCATAACGATCCTACTTTTATATTAAAATTAAATATCCAACGATTCACCGTAATACTATGACCAATCAATTTGAAGGCAGGCTTCATTGAGAATATCAGTTCCTAGAAGTCTGAAATCACAAACAAGCCAGTTAACTAATATTTCAGTTAGAAGCCCTGGAAACGAGTTACAATTAGTGAAACGAATTAATTGCACAAATCGCATGCTGGCCGGATGAAGTCCGAAAAAGAAAAAAAAAGAGGGGTTTTAGAATGATTTATTCTCCTAGGTGACAGAAAAGAAAATGGCCTCGGGACCTTCACGTTATGTTTATTAGTTGAGTGCTACCAATGGGTAGTTTCTCTTCATGCTTGTTCATGACATTTTTTTTTCTGATTATTGTCACATTTACTAGATGTAATTGTAAATTTTAGTAAATTATATATTAAAAAAATATAATAATTTAGTGGTGTCGGCATCGAATTTAAGAGTTCGAATTGCCATTTCTATAATTATTATCCAAAAAATAATTAGTTTGTTTTCAATGCATTCCGAAGGCCTAAGTTTTGGTATGGTCCTCTAGGCGTCTTCAAAATACTGACAGTTTACAGGTCTGCTAAGTGGTTTCAAAATTGTTCTTTTTTTTAAACCAAAAACTACAATTATAAATTTTCTCCCTAATCATTTTTATCTAAGTTGTCTTTTATATTGGAAGGATTAATCTCGCAACATATATGAAATTATGGAGCTAGGTTCCTTGGAGATTTAAGGATCCGTGAGTCAATTTAAATATGATTTTTTGATCATTGTATAATAGACACAATTAGCTTGGGTTCCAGTTATTTTTAATCGAAATATTCAGCCATTTTCAAAACGAAATTTAAATTCAAGATGCCGAAAATTAATCTCACAGGTATCCCGTAACAATAATTTCAGGTTTTGAGTGTGAATAATATGACTGATATAAGCACATTATTTTTTCAACACATCATTTTCCAAGGTTCTGAAGTATAAATAAGTGCCACTACTTTGCAGAGGACAGTTGGAATAGTTATCATAGGTGGCGGCAACATTGCCTGTGTGATATTTTCCACAGGGGTTTTATTTGTATAATAATTTTATTTTAAAACACGTAACTAGCGGCTCAAAACAGCACATTTATGTTTTTTTTATTTTTTGCAATGAATATTTTAGGCGTTTATTTATATTATTAGTTAAAGATACTTGAATGAACATTACATACCTATTCATCTCACCATGGATGTTGACTACATTTCATAGAATGGATTCATCAAACTTACCTGAAAAAAATAAAATTAAAATAAATTGAATTTCATAGAACGTATTCCAAAAATAATAATTTTTTAAGTCAATAAATAAAAAGTTGAAAATAAAGAACATGCTACATATTTGTAAATTTACTTCAAATTAAAGTTATATCAAATTTCATTATTTAAGAATAATATAACTGTCAGCAGACCAAACAAAAAAAACATAGCCTCCAGAACTAGAAGTGTTTTCTAGTAATAAGGAAGTAATAAACCCAACAATCTTATTGGTTGAAACTCTATTACAAGTGATCTATTGCTGTTTTTATTTTAATTTATGTATTACCTACGTAGTTCAAAGTTATAACCATTTTATATAAAACATAGTTTATTTATAAAAGCCTTCTCTTCTTTACAGCGTTACAAGCCAACAGAAATGAAAAAAAACAAGACCCAAGAATTTGATAACTTTAAGATTAGCCCAACTCCTATATGCTGACAAAATACAAATATTGTATGTTTGTCAGCGTACAAATGTTGTAAGTTCTAGCTCGAGTCACTGACATTATTTGCTTTAAATAAAATAAACATATCCATAGAAAAAGGCAAAAAATATTAACCGCCTCAAAATGGCATGATCATCTATGAATGGTAAAAAGGAAACAATAATTTAAGACTAGAGTTAAGAAAAAATAAAAAGAATAATAATAATTTTTTCCAATAACTTTAATTATTCATAATAGAGGTAACTTCTGTGTTGATGAATTTTCAGCAATTAAAATTATAACCATTGATTTTGATGAGAACATTATATCATTGAATATTATATCATTATAAAAGTTCCATACCTGTGAAATGAAAAATAAAAGTGTTTTCAGGTACCCGGAGGTATAAAACACCATTGAAATTTGTTTTTTCTTTTCTTATAGAGACAGTTTAAACGTTTTTCACATTTTTATGGCCTCTGATAATTAATTGGAAATATTTATCATGCTATTTAAATCCATAGTGTTAAATAAAATTAAAACAATGGAGATGGTGACGTTTACTGTTTTCTCTGGAAGGTAAAGATTTTAGACCGTAGAAAAGATTTTGAGTTTAATGGATCTAAATTAAAAAAAAGCTAAAAACCTACAGTTGTACCAGAAGTTAAATTTAGTAAAAATTATACAATTTTGGAGTTACGAAACATGAGAATTACTTGGATAAATATGTATATGACTTATCTTTTTTGTTTTTATCTGTTCCTGGGCATAGGACTCTGACGAGGTAAGTTAAGAGATATATTGATATGACACCGGTGTTTATATGATGTGATATATTATGATTTAGTATGGATATAGTATAACTGAAATGCCAGAATAGGCAAAACTTCGGCTGTAAATAAATAAACAAACAAATATAGAGACTAGTGAGACCTAAACATTGACTATAAGTCAGAAAGTGTCCTTTCTTATCAAACTTATTGATTAAACCTAGCCATTTATTTATATTACATATATGTACAAATATATCCAGTTCTACGAATAATGATTCGGGGGAGTTTACCTTTAAAAGTTTTGCCATAATAGAGTTAAAAACCAGATAGTTGGAGCTTCTACAGTGGCTCTGAGCCACACAGTTTCTATGGTGGCTCTGAGAAAAGCCACAGAGCTCAAGGGTCTTAATGTCGCGGCCTAGAGAAACTTAGTCATTAAACCATTAAACATCACTTGGTTTGAACAAGGCTTGGTTCCGACCCGCAAAGGAACCATATAAAATTATTTTAAAATGTCGGCAACTTTTGAATCAGTCATTTAGTGAATTAATTACCTATTTTTAAAAATGAATAACATTAATATCAATATTCAATTAATATTTTATATCCTCAGAATTTTATTTTAGCCGTTAATCTATCAATATTGTAATAAATTCCATGAATCAGCTGTTCAAATATTCTATTAATACAGCCAGAGCCGAAGAAACAAGGAAAATGTTATTTTTTTTTTTTTAATCTTCATTCTTTTACATGAACCTGTCCCAACAAAACCCGACAGCTCATCATCCCGGTGTCATTTCAGGAGAGGAGTCCTCATCCACTTCTTTTCAATCACCTCGTATAAGGTATGTCATTAATAAGTCGTTGATTTGATATGAAAGCCAAAATAGAGGGCTCTTATATGTTGATCGATAGTTGGTAATTGTAAGTCGGTATGTAGCGTTTTGTTACTAACGTACAAAGGTGCGTTCGTCATTAAAGCTTTGCAGTTTTTGTGTGTCTTTTTTGCTGGACCATACGTTTGTGAGCCGTATGTCCAACGCTTTCAATAAGTATGTATATGTATTTAGTTTTTGTCTGATTTTCAATGGTTAATTAAATTTTATAAGCCCATCCCAAATGTGGCAATAAGTGATAAAAAACAAAACAAGATGGCACATAATCCTAACTTGACTTAACAAACCTAAAACATATGTTTTAGAAGACCTCTTCGACAAATATAAGAAAATATTGAAGTGCATGAACATAGAACATAGAATTGAATGTAACTGATTGTACCAATCCTTGAAAATTTAATTAAATGGCATTACAGGTAACAGATAATATTCGGAAACCAATAAACAAAAATAATCTTTTTGGTTTTTAAAACGCAAAAGTTTAGAATTCAAAGGGAAAATTTATTTTTTACTTTCTTGATTGAATAAAACTTAAGCAGTGAGGTATTAAAAAATTGAACATAAGAATGTTCGAGTGAAATTTGAAACAAGTTTGATTTCACTTTCTGGTTTTGAAGTGAAAATATCGCATGAGTAAAATTTCCATAGCATGAGGGTACCATATTGAAATAAGAGGTGCACTGCACGCATGCGCAAGATTTCTATAGCCTAGTCTCTCTGTATGTAAGAGCCCAAGTCATGAGGAAATGCGCGTTCATGAATGACGTTGACCGGGAAAGAATGCTGATTCATCTCACATTTTAAGCAACAACTACTTAACCTCCTCAACCTTACTGGAAATCGGTTAATAGCACAAAAATATTTTTTTTTTAATACTAGAGAATATTTTATATACAAGATTTAGCAGTAACAAACACCTGCTCATCGACTTTTTAGCCCTCATCCATTTATCGCATATTACGCGTGGTTGAAAGTTACTGCAAAGAGTTACACAACCGACCGCACTAGAATTAGTTATTTATTAAAAAAAAAAAAAAAAAAAAAATCCACTTCTGAAATGGTATTTTAAGCTGATGATAGCAAAATAATAATTTAAAACGGATTTTCCATCAACGAGGAAAATATTTGTATGAATAAAATCGATCCTCTATCTCTATTTTTTGTTAACTGTGTTGTATCATATCATAGTCATAATTTTTATTGGATATTTACTAATCACCTCCTAATATCAAAGTAACAAATAAATCATGAAAAGGAAGCCCTTAAAATTGCTTTTTATGATAGCAATATTTTCGAAATTGAAAGTTAAGATTTAGAAAAAAAAAAATCAGTGTTAAGGTAGATGTTCTATTCTATAAACAGTGGCAATTTAACTTATTTAATGATGTATATATATATATATATATATATATATATATATATATATATATATATATATATACCACATTTTTATTTTTTAACATTTTATGTTTTCACATTTAATTTTTAAGCGTTATTTAAAAATTTTGAGTGCAATAACTTTCGAAAATAAACTTAACATTGGTTTGTGCATCCTGCCGAATTTGAATTTTGAAACTGATCTCAACTGAAGATTTTCAACAAGGTGTTTGAATTTTTGTATTTAGAATTTATTTGTGAATTCACTCGCATTCACAAGTATGCAATTTTATTAAACATTTACACTTTGTACTGTGAAAATATTTGTGTTCACAGCTAAGTTCGTATTCACACATGTGAATAAAAACTTTAATCGGCTCTCCTGAAAAATCTCTATTTTTGGATAGACCCCTCTCCCCCCCCCCCCCTCCGCGATACATCCGAGGAAACTTTTCGACAAGTTTAAAGTTTTAAAAAAATTTAAAAAAAAATTAAATATAATTAATTTTCACGATAACATTTATTTCCAATCAAATAAATCTGATAAAAACAAATAATTTAATTAATTGAAATTAGGAAGCGGTAATTGGTGTTATCAAGCCATTAGTCGAATATTAAATAGTGAGCACATGGTTAGTAATAATAGTGACATTGGTCATCTATTATATCATAATGATAAATAACAAACGATTATCACGGTTCCATTGGATCGACCTCCGAGGTGAAAAGAGATCTAAACAATCGTGCTTAAAGTTAGCTCAAGGCTACATCTAACAAAACCTAAAAATTGCAATCTAACTTCAACAAACAGTTTCCTACTCTATCGGTATACCCGATAAATATATCTCTAAAAAGGCCCTAAAGAATATTGAGAAAAATGCATTCAAACTATGTTGAAAATAAACAATGGTTGAGTTGTTATAATTTACATGTATCAAATGACAATTGTTCATAGAAAAAAAAAACATAAATGGAATAAGACATGGATAATTGGGTAGATATTCCTTTCGAGTATTCAGAACTGCACCGTGTATATATGTATTATATGTATGTATTTAATTATAAATATATATTGTAACAATTATGTGGGTAACAAATATTTATTTAACAAAAATATACAGTTATCAATGCCAACGAATTGTTACAACTTAAATATTTTAGCAGGTTACAAAATTGATAACGTTATAACACACAATCATACGACTTGAACTTCAGTGTCATGACACAGACTACCACTAACTCGTTCAATCACTGCTCCTTATATATAATCGTAAATAGTCAGGCCTGGAATGTTCCAGAACAATGTGGACAGTTCTACGCCAGCGTGGACGAGGCTCGAAAGATCTAGACCCAAACAGTTCGTTCCAACCGCTTGTTTTGTTCCAACAAACGGTCTGGAAGTTTACGTTTTCTTTATTGTGTTATTCTTCATATGTTTTCTTTATTTGCTTATCGATTTAACGTTACACTATATATATATATATATACACACACACATATATATATATATATATATATATATATATATATATACATATATAAAATGTATGAACGAAAGGCTCGTTAGTCTCGCTCCGGCAGTTCGGAACCGCTTCCTCTTGCTTTCCCTTGGCGACTGCAGCATGTTCTTTCATAAGATTCGCAGCATTCCTTGTATTGTGAGCGATGGTTTGTAATATGTAATAAATAAATCCATTAGAAACGTAAGTAGAGTATATAGAAAATAGGACTAAAGGTGAAGTAAATCACCTACAAATCTGTAACAGTTACTTACGATTCTAAATACGTTACAAAATATTTCGATTGACAAAGAATTTGTTTAGTCTAATATTTCTAACCGCTGTGTTGTGTATCGATTGTATCGATTAGGAGTGATCGGGTATCTGGTCCCGCCCTTTTTGGGGATTACCTGCCGCATGAGGTTATCTGTTCAACGATGTAAAGTTTTTGTTGTATTATGTAATAAATAGTGTTAAAAGACGGATGTGTTGTTCATGTTTAATTACCTATCTAGATATAATAAAGTGGCGACGAGGATAAACACAGAGAAAACGGACACTCTAATCTCAAAGTTTATTGTCAACCAAGAAAAATGAACGCTGATCAATTCACCCAGTTTTTGCAACAACAGCAGCAGCAATTTTCAGCCATGCTAGAAAAATTCTCGTCCATAAATCAAAGCGCTTCTTCAACACTTCCTCAACATAATGTAAGTAAATTTGATACTTTTGATAAAAATACGGAATCCTTTCAACAATACAAAGAACGGTTTGACAACTTTCTTGCCCTAAAAGGCCTAGCGTCAGACAAAGACTCAGCTAAAACAATTCTTTTAAATAGCATTGGCCCTGAATATTTCGAGTTGCTCAAACTATCAGTAGCACCAAAAGAACTCAATACATTAACATTTGATGAAATCATTAAAACACTTGACGACCAACTTACTGAGAAAAAAAATATTTTAGTTGAAAGACACAAGTTTCTATCACAAAAACAAGCACCTAACCAATCTATCCAAGATTTTGTCACCCAATTACGAAAATACATTCCTGCATGCAGCTTCAAATGTGAATGTGAAAAGTCTGTGGCAGATCTTTTTCTACACTCCCAGTTTATCAGAGGCCTCTCTAACCAAGACATACGCCACCAACTTCTTTTGGATGACTCAAAAACATTTTCCGACGCTGTCTCAAAGGCACAAACCTTAGAAGCATCGTACTTGGCAAGCCAACAATTCGATATATCCACAGAAAATAATTCAGAAAATGACAGTGTACATAGACTTTCGAGACCACGTAGGGGGAGTCAAAATAATTATAATTCAAAACCTAGAGATAAATCAAATTCAAGACATACACGCCTTAATTTAAAACACCTGGGAATTGAAGGGCTTTGTTTAAAATGTGGTAGAAATAATCACAATTCAAAAAATTGCAAAGTTACTCCGACTAAATTAAAATGTCAATACTGTGAGAAGTCGGGACATGTCGAAAAAGTGTGTCTAAAAAGATTAATGTCAGAAAAAAAGGAAGTGCAGTCAGTAGACTCAGAAGAAGACTCATTCCTCCATGATCAATACACAATATATGAAATAAACAGTCAGAATCTAGACACACAGAAGTATTTCGTTCAAGTAAAAATCAACAATATAATTCAACAATTTGAAGTAGATTCCGGAGCAGGACAAACACTGTTAAATGAATCAAATTTTAATCGACTGAATCTTAATAAGAAACTTAGAGATACCAGCATCCGATTTCGCTCGTACACCTCAGGTATTTTCGCACCCATTGGAGTAGCAGAAGTAGAGGTTCAATATAAGGACATAAAATCAACAGAGACACTCTACGTAGTTTCAGATAAGTTTTCCCCACTTCTGGGCCGTTCCTGGATCAGACACCTAAATATTCATTTACAAGACATCGATGTTGGAAAAATCAACAATAATTCAATAAATTCAATAATTCCCGACAACGTCGAAAATGTGATCCTTAACAGATACCCAGAGATATTTCAACAAACGGTGGGCTGCTGCAAAAACTTCAAGATTTCCCTTAAATTGCGAAACAACGCAAAACCCATAGCTTTCAAGGCTAGAGAGGTACCACAAGCCCTGAAAGCAGAAGTAGAGCAAGAACTCGAGACACTAGAAAAGCAAAACATTATTTCAAAAGTCCAAGAGAGTGACTGGGCTTCCCCCCTAGTTATTGTCCCCAAGGGAAATGGTAAAGTACGCCTATGTGTCGATTATAAGGTGGGAGTAAACCCTCAACTTCAGGACGCACATTATCCTATACCAAGAATTGATGACCTTCTCACAGCACTCAATAGTTCCACATATTATTGCTCACTGGATTTATTTAAAGCATACCTCCAGGTCCCAGTCGACCAAGAAAGCGCAAAGATTCAAACAATCATTACTCATAAAGGAACCTATACAGTTAACCGTCTCTCTTTTGGCATCAAAACCGCACCAAATGAATTCCATCTTATCATGGACAAAGTCCTATCAGGCCTGCAAGGGGTCACAACATACTTCGATAACATCATAGTTCATGGGAAAACAAGAGAGGACTGCTATACAAATTTGATTGCCTGCCTCGACAGACTAAAAGAGTTTGATTTACACCTCAATAGAGAAAAGTGTGAACTATTCAAAACCAAAATTCAATACTTAGGTTATGTATTCGAGCAAGGTAAAATTTCGAAAGATCCAGCTAAAGTCATGGCCATTATGAAGGCACCAAGACCAGCAAATCAAGACGACGTCAAGAGGTTTTTGGGCATGGTGACCTATTATGCAAAATTTATTCCAAATATTTCAACACTAACGTACCCATTGAGATTACTTTTACAAAAGCAAAAAAAATTCTACTGGTCTTCTAGATGTGAATCAGCGTTTACACAATTGAAAAATGAAATTTCTAGTGATAGAGTCTTAACACCCTTTAGTCCAGATCTTCCTCTCTCGGTAGCTTGCGACGCCTCACCAACCGGGGTAGCAGGAGTACTCTCACACACCATAAATGGCATAGAAAAACCTATTGCCTTCGCATCACGTGCATTGACCAAAACCGAGATGAACTATAGCCAACTAGACAGAGAAGCCTTGTCAATCGTTTTTGCTCTCAAGAAATTCTATTATTATATTTATGGCAGAAAGTTTACCCTATATACCGATAATCGGCCACTGACCCACATTCTGCACGAGAATGCACACCTTCCAGCAATGACGTCTGCAAGACTTCTACGCTACGCAACCTGGCTCACAAATTTTGACTACCAAATTGAACATAAAAAGGCAGAAGAAAATTTACACGCCGATTTTCTTTCAAGATCCCCTATCCAAGAAAATATGTCCCAAATGGAACAGAATATTGAAGAAGAAGTCTCGTTAATTTCTAATGAAACCATTTACACTATTTCCAACGATACGATCAACTACAAAACCCTCGCTGAAGAAACCTCACGAGATGAGCAGCTATCTAGAATTAAATCAGACCTTTTGAAGGGTGAAAACAATAACACTGAACTCTATCTGCAAAATGGCATAATTTTTAAAGGACAACGAGTAGTCGTTCCAACATCATTACAGCAAGCAGTTCTTAACGAACTTCATCACACACACGCAGGGGTTGTAAAAATGAAGCAGTTATCCCGTCAATATGTTTACTGGAAAAATCTAGACAAAGACATTGAAAATCTCGTCAGAACTTGTCAGGCATGCGGACGAATCAGAAAAAATCCTCCCAAAGCTCCAATACATCACTGGGATGAGCCCACAGAGAATTTTGATAGGGTTCATATGGACTATGCGGGGCCATTCCAAAACCACCACTTCTTTCTTTTAGTGGACGCTAAGTCCCGCTGGCTAGAAATCCGGTTCTCCAAGAATGCACCAACAACAGATTCAACCATTCAATACCTTCAAGATATATTCTCAACCCACGGTCTACCAAGAGTCCTAGTGTCGGATAATGCAACAATATTCAAAAGCGAAGCATTTCTCAAATTCTGCACACAACATGGCATTCAACAAAAGTTCATAGCACCAGGCCATCCCGCCACAAACGGAATCGCAGAACGCAATATTCAAACTTTTAAACAGAAATTACAGGCTATGTCTTGTTCTACGTTACCTCTCCAAAGAAAAGTCCAAGAAATCTTAATGCGATACAGGTCGACCCCGCTAGCATGTGGGAAATCACCATCGGAATTGTACCTACAACGTAGAATACGGATTAAATTAGATCTGCTGAAACCACCCCCACAAACACCAGCTTTTCCCAGCACCACTCAGGGTACACGTCAACTAAGTGTGGGAGATCGCATACAAGCAAGATGGTACCCCCACACTGGAAAACCAACATGGAGACTCGGAACCGTAATCCAAAAAATTGGGAAGCTCCACTACATAGTCAAACTCGACATTAATGGATATAGCCTGAAGAGGCATATCAATCAATTGCTTTTCATTGCGAGCGAAACCAAACCCAAGAAGAGAGTTATGTTCACTCTACACCCCAAGAATCCAACCAATGATGTCGAATCAAGAAGCAACCTCCCAGAAGACTTCCAGCCAGAACCAAGACCATCGACCCCCCCGCAGCAACAACAAGAACATCCTAGGGCCGAGCCACATCCCATTCTAAGACGATCAAGCAGAGAACGGAGGCCCCCAAGAAGACTCCAAGAATATGTTACTCAATTTACCCCTTGATATACGCATGTCATAATTATATAATTATTTTAATAAGTGTGGGAGACTGTTGTGTATCGATTGTATCGATTAGGAGTGATCGGGTATCTGGTCCCGCCCTTTTTGGGGATTACCTGCCGCATGAGGTTATCTGTTCAACGATGTAAAGTTTTTGTTGTATTATGTAATAAATAGTGTTAAAAGACGGATGTGTTGTTCATGTTTAATTACCTATCTAGATATAATACGCTGCCACAACCAAAACTTCGCTAAAAGAACACATCCACTATTTTAATACTTTTCATGTTCAAAATAATACTAATGTAGTTAAGGCGATTGCTATGTAAAAAATGTCTTGCCCTTCTATAACTTCAAGAAAAGGAATATCCCGAGTTAATTAACAACTATTATAATAAATTAACTAATTTTATTGAACAAAATCACCAAAAAAGAATAACATATTATATGCTTAAAATGGTCTAAAACATCCTTTCATTCTAAAAGACGAAAAAACGAATTAACTACTAAGAATAATTTTTATAGCAACCCTGTTATATCAGTTACAGTTTCATTCATCCAAACATAAATTAAAGCATGGATTCATGGATTAAATGATTTCTTTAACATAGATATTAGAGGAATTCATACGGATAAGGACCGATATGTATATATCAGGATAATGAACAAGAATTTAGAGAAAATAAAAGAAACATAGAACCCTAAACATATTTGTTTGTGACCCCAGGCATTAGCAATTTGTTAAAAGTTGAAATATCGTCTTAAAACGTAAATCTGACAAATTCCTAATATTAAACTAGCGTAAGTTAGGATGGAGGATTCGAAAGAAAATCTTAAAAGGATATCGTAAAATATAGCGTTAAACAAGAAATGGCCAACTAAAATGGTTACTTCCTCTGATCTAATGGTTAAACGTCAAAAGGATAGACCGAAAAGATAATTTAAATAGGAACTAATTTAAATAAATCTTAGGTGTTTAGAAAGTGGTATATGATACCCATGCAAATCAGATTAGATGGAACTAGAGGTGTAAAGAATTCCGAACTAACATCCATAATGGGTTGGCTGGCGGGTATCTGATGAAACTTCAAACGACACCTTAGGCCGAAAATAAAAATACGATCAAACATTTTATTACAGTCAGCATAACATTTTAGAGAAGACTATCAGACGACCATGACACACAAGCTGCGTATGGAAATGATGAAAGCTAGCGGTACATCCTCCTGGGAAAGCGTGAACGGACACAAGGCGCCCATTGGACACTCCATCGCGCCATTTCAAGGATGGATGTGATGCATATGATGTACTGAAAATGGTGAAAATTCTTCTGATATGCCGATTTAGAGAAATTTTGATTTGAAGATTTAGAGAGATTTTGATTTGAATATCCTAGGGCAGCCAAAAAAGGTGTTCCCAACCGTATTAAAGGAAATCCTTGATTCCACTTCCGTTTGTTATAAAAGATATCTCATTCCCCTCCTTTCTTGTCTAACCCTTCCATTTTGAGAGTCAACCGCAGTTAGTCAATCAAAAGTTAGGCCAAACTAATTGGTTATAACCAAAACGTATTTAATGAGTCAGCTAGGGTTGTTTTTTAATTTTACTGGCTTTAAGATTTTAGAAAAATCCTATTTAGCCAAAGTACTATGGTTAATGATAGGTCTAAGTCGATCAGTAAATTTTACCAAATACAGAAAGAATGTATCCGGCTACATTGTATTTTTAAAAATATTTTCTATGGATTTTATAACACTGCACATATAAAACTTGATTTCTCATTAAAATTTGGCCCTTAAAACAAAAATTAGTTCTAAAGCATTGTTATTGATTCGTCGGAACCCCGGGATTCGTTGAAAAAGAATAACACCAAAGAAAATATGTCAGAAATATTATTTGTATCACGGCGGTCGAATTCCGTGGTTACCAATTTGCCACGGTGAGCAGGAGGAAGTTTTTTCTCCAGAAAAGCCACCTTGAAAGACGATCCGTCTCCCCCTCGATAGATTCCGCCTTACGGCTCCACATCCCACGTGGCCCGGGCCAGAAGGAAATTACCCAGAAAATCCCCTCACCTCATCATTTTCCACGGGCTTTTCATTTCCAAGCTGCCAGGTTCTACCATCCGCCAAACACTTTCACCCAAACAAAAGTTTGAGGACACGGTTCGGTATTAGATAATAAACAGCAAAGGTGGCATATTGGCTTATACGATAAATATATATGGCGGGGATACCCTACATTTTTTCTATCCAGAATTGATGTGAAGATAGGGATTATCGAACCAACAACGCTGAGTTCTGTCAGATTTCAAAAATATGTAGGGCAGTGTAAGCCCTTCATCTTATTTTCTGTTGTTTTCAGAGTTCCTAATATTTAACAAAAGTTTAAGCATTTAATTTAATTTATAGTGTCAATATAATAGTGTTTATTTGATTCCACTGTAATAATTACAGTGGAATCAAATAAAAATATAATAAATCACTTTTTCCAAAATTGTTCAACTATATGGCAACAATGTCAATTTCTTCTAAAAAAAATCACTCAATATTGTTCCTCTAAATCACTTAATATTGCCTTCAGAAATTTATCATGAAACTAAAGCTCTAAACTAAAATATAATTAATTAACGATTATCTTATACCATATTTTTTCACACCTTAACTGCTTTAAATAATTTGAGCATCGCGTATTTACTATTTAAAGTAAAATAATTTTTTTTTATGGTAAAATAAAAGTTGCTATTTTCATCAGTGATAATACGGGATATGAAATTTTGGCTATCACATCTTTGGCATACACATACATCAAATACCCAGTATACTATAATCTTTACAGCCGTTTTTGAGTAAATAAATAAAGTGCCCCCTCCGTTTTGACCAATTTTGATGAAATGTTGGCTATCACATCTTTGGCATATGCATACATCAAATACCCAGTTTGATCAAAATCGTTAAAGCCTTTTTTGAGTAAATAAAAAAAACACGTAAAAATGATACAAAATTTTTAAGTAAAGTCCCCCCTCCGGTTGATGAATTTTGATGAAATTTTTACAGTCATATCTCGGGCATATTAATACATCAAATACTCAGTTTAATCAAAATCTTTTGAGTCGTTTTTGAGTAAATCGAAAAAAAACGTAAAAAGTTATTAAATAAAGTACCCCCTCCGTTTGACCAATTTTGATGAAATGTTTGCTGTCACATACGCTAAATACCCAATTCCAGGTTCACAAGGTTTATAGTTTTTTAGCTAGTCTGTTCACAGACACACAGACCATTTCGCGGGCCTTGGTTATTTGGATTCAGGGGACCCCAAAACGTGTATTTCCGTTGAAAACCGGAAGTCGAAATTTTTCACGATATATTTCATATATAGGTAAGCGAAAGTAATAATACTATACTGATCTTAATTTGCACTATTTTACAAATGCCTTTATGCATATATTGTAAAATTGATCTTTATTTGGTAACCTCTCGTAGAGGATTATCTTAAATACTTGATTGGAGAAACCTCCCAGTGTAGGCACTCCTAACACGATACAGTTCTACGGTAATGCAGTCTCCTTGTTGGTTTCTGTGGCAGTGTGTCTGTCAGTAATGTTTATACCAGGGGGTTGGGATATCCAACAAGTGAGTTATGGTTCTGTAATGTTTCCTAATTATATCAGTGACGAATAGCATCTTTAGGTCTTTGTGCAGTTATTTTTTGGTAATGTAGATGGGGCAATAATAATATAAAATTTTTTTTAATCAATTAATGGTGATAATTACAAGTGAACAGGTTGATATAATAAATACCTTGTGATTGAGTTACTCAACAGACTATATATATGTGTGTGTGTGTTCTATTGCTTCGAGCAGCTTCAAGCACCTAAATTTAAAACATTAGAATAAAATTTATGAATAAAGGGAATGTGAATTTAAACCGGCCTAAATAATTGAATCCTTGAACGCCTGAAACTAATCATTTGACTGATAACGGGTAACTGTCATAAATAAAATCCTAGTCAATTGATTAGGAGATCAACAAGGAAAATCTACCAATCATATTTTGTTAGTACAAATAACAAGGTTAGAGCCTGAGCGACATGAAATTTTATACACTAATACAATAAAGGAGCACAACCGTATTTATTATGTTGCGCTTAAAGCATTTATCTCTGGTGTGTCTGCTCAATTCAATTGTTCCAACAATGTAAAGGCTGGGATAAGTTAGTTCCTTTATAAATATTCTTCTTTCATTATTTTAAAATATGCATTGCAGAATTATTAAATTATTAAAAAATCATAATGACGATAAATACTTTTAACGAAAAGAATCCGAAAAAATATTTTCCAAGCCTTCTTTAATTAATAGCAAGACATCAACGAACATATTACCCCTGTTAAGATTATTGGATATACAAATACTCGTTAGGTTAAATATTTAGTTAAAACTGATAAATCTCAATGCATCGATACAGGTTAAATATGAATTCCAAATATTTTAGCTGAATGGCTAAAATACGTTTGTTTGGTTTTTAAGTTATTTTTTCATTTAACTGAAAACTTTATTATAATGTCAGAAGTCTTTTCAACTAGTTTAATATCCACTAATTTTCAACCAACAGTATTCCAGATGAAGTTTATTTTATTTTGTTAATAACAAAAAATAAAGAAATAAAATGAAGGTCATTTACTAGATTATCACATGAGGCCATCGATTTAATCAAATTCCAACGTAATAAAGCAGAAAAGAAAACGTAATTAATAATATGATAAAATGATGGTAAACAAGATTCCGACAAAATCCTAAAATAAATGTTAAGCTGAATAAAAGCAAAAGTTGAAACTTCGTTACATTAGTCCCTCATTTTAGAACAACATTGGGTAATGTTAAAAGCAAACGAACTATAAGTTTATAAATATTGATTTTAAAGACTCGGGTAGAAAGGTTGTACGCAATCTTATGTGTCGTTTATTTTGTAGAAATTTAGGAACAAAACCCACAATGATCCAACAGTTTTACAAGGACACTTAGTTATGTTGTCCCACGTCCGCTAATATTTAAAAAAAAAAAAATATTATAATTACTATCACTGCATAGTTTTGAGGGAATAAACTCCTTAGGATTTTAAAGGAGATCGACATGAAACGATTTATGAAACACGTTTCTTTTCAAAAGGTTCATAGATGTAACGAAAACACAAAGAAGATAAAAGTTACGTTTTACCTCAATAATGGCACATTTAATATTATGAAATTATAATAAATATAAAAAAAAATTTAAAACGTAGAGGTAAAATAAATAAACTTGAATTGAAATAAACATCTTCAACAAAGGCATACTTTTGTACACTATATATGCATAATCTGGAAGAAATCCGAGATGAGAAGATTTAATTTGAGATAAGGTCTAGAACAGGAGTTCCCAAACTTTTTTGCAGCACGCCAGCCCTCTTGAAATGAAAACCTCCCACACAACCACCTTCTGAAATGAAAGCTACCTATGCCCCCTTACAATATAATTATATGGGCATATTATCAAAAAACCAAACAAGCATTACCCTAATCTAACCATTATTGTTAAACAAAATAATCTACAACTTAACTTTAGTTTTATTAAATTGCGAACTAAAATTTAAAGTGAGATTTGAGAACTGCCCCCACAACCATGATATTAAGGTAATGGTGTAAGGATTTGTAAGTTACTTAGAAAGGATCATTGTTGTTCGAAGGACTTTGGTCTGTAACGATGCAAATAAAAGTTGCATATAATAGTCGAAGTTTGAATTAATTCTAGTCGGGATCAAAGAGGTATGGCAGCCTATGTAAATATGAAACATTTTATAATTTATTAAAAGCAATAACGATTTCTGCCAACGCTACTCTTAAAAAAGAAAAAAAAATTATCAAAAATAATATGAAGCAAATAAAATACATAAAATTAAAAACCTCCCATGAAACATATATTATAACTTTTACATAGAGCTCTTATTAAATAACAATAAGTTTCTTTAAAAAAAAAAAAAAAAGTATTTAATGTTCTTAAAGGATATGGCAGTTTTAAGTGCCACCTACATCTGTGATTTAAAAGCTGATGAACAGGCTGAATTTATTCTGCTGATGAGAAACCAGCTGATACCTCAAAAATATATTACATAAATTCGGATGTTTTCAAGGAAACCAATGGCGTTTAATTCAAGCTTTCAACGAGCCTCATACCAAGTGGAATTAGAAAACGGGCCAAGGTCTACCTGTTGTACCTCAATGGTATTCCGATGAGCTTTAAATTTTTTTTTTTTTTTTTATTTTGTTTATTCTTTTTACTACAATATCTATAAACAAATCTATAAAGTTACAATAGATACCTGAAAAGATTTATAGTTGGTTTGTATAAATAGCATTTTTACTTAATAGCAGATTTAAGTAATCTATGGTTATTTACAGAAAATTTATATAATCACTGATATTTCTAGATATTATCGGAGGCACTTTGTAGGTTAATATAAAAACAATACTGGACTAGTTTTGTGGGTATCTGTTAAATGAATAGTATTAAAAATCTGAATCAAAAAGAGATATACTTTAAATGTCAGCTTTAATAGGAATAGAAATTCTAACAGAAAAATATCATGTAATGTAACAAGAAAAACAAAACAAGTAAAGATGAGATTTACATTAATTCGGGTCGAAACTTAGTTTTTTTGTAACTTGTGGGAAGGCGTCTTTTTTTTTCTTTCTTGTTACAAAATTTTTTCATGATAAAAAAAATTAATCAAAGGATACCTTTTTTTAAACATGAATTTTTATCATACTCAATTTATTAAATCAATCGTATACATAGCATCTATCTACTGAGGATTAAAAAATTATCAAAGAACCAAAACATGGAAGAAGATATATTTCTTATTTATTGATTTATTCTTTTTAAAAGGCTTTTATTATATGAATATAGTTATTTAACTGAACATAAGAGAGAGTAGACATTATAGAAATCAATATAAATTATCTAACAATAATTTCCGTATTTCAGATCATTGTTGTTAACTAATTAATAGTCGCAAATAAAAAGATGAAGTTGAAAAAAAATATCTTTTATAAAATATTTTTTTATTTCCATGAAACCTCAAAACAAAATCCAAAATATTCCTCACAAAAGTATGTCAATAAATCAAGTAAAAAACAAAACACATTTCCGGTTTAAAAAAAAAAGGTCATGCTTAGTATTATAGATAGAAGATAGTGAACTAGATGAGACCTAATTAGGATTAATGACTAAATACATGGTTACATTTTTCGTTAAGGAGGTAGTTGGGGGCGCGATCAGAAAAATAACACCTTAACTGAAGATTTTACATATACGTAATTGTAAGGACGTTGTGACCCGAATTTCAGGTCCGAATGAAAGAATTCGTCAAGATTTAGATTTCAAAAAGTTATTTGATAAGAACCTGTTTCCAACAGCCCCTGATGAAGACCTTTTTGGGTCGAAACGTGAGCACAAGTATACATGTAATATCTCAACGCAACAATTATTTATTTTTACAACGCAACAATTATTTTTAAACCCATATATTATAAAAATTAAAATCTTATAAATAAATTTTATTACGAAGAACTTTTTTCTTTATTTTTTATCGAACCCGGTTACAAAGTGTTCCTATATTACATTCTTGCCCTTTAAAGATCGCTTACATCCATATCAAGAATTTGTTTATAGTAAATGAAAATGTCGGATTCAGAGGTTGAAAAAAAAAAAATATACTCTGAGTCACTTTAAGCCTTTCTGCCAGAACATTAAAAGGTCCCGAGAGGTAAAACCGGTTTTGCATGAAGGTCTGCCCTTTCACAACAAACCAGACGCCCTAGTTCATAGGATTAGAGACATATTTGGTACCAGTTTTGAGGTATTATGAACTACCTACTTTTTATTTTATTTTTAAAATATTTTTCACCACCTAAATGAGTTACTGAATTAAATACAATTAATGTGAACATATTTTTACAGTGAACAAAAATCAGATGATATTAAGAATTACTCCTACCCCCCCAACCATAAAAAATCCAGGCCCCTGAACAGGGGCGGCTCCTTAAAATAATATTTTGTGGGGGTTGGTCAGTATAAACCCAAAATAAACGAAAATATAAACAAAGCGGACACACATCAGTTACCTGTAGACAGAAAGACAAAAAGAATAGGAATTTCACAATGTTACTATAAATACTTATATGCTAGAATTTTTCAGTACTAGAAATAATTAGATGCATAAATTTATTCTACTGATATTTGTTTTTCGAAAAAGAATGGGGAGGGTTAATTACGGGATGTATATAAAAGGGTGATTTTTAAATAAACAAAATTTGTGGTAAAAACATTCTCCATTTTTACTCCTCAAACGGATTCCTTCCTTAATATTAAATTCTTATTACAATATTTTCCTCATTAAAGGTAGCAAAAATTTTGGACAAAAGTTATTGAGGTATCGAATATTATAAATAAAACATATTTATCATGTACGTTCGTGTTACCTATATTATTATAAATATACGCCAACATTATAAAAGAAACATATTAATCATAGAACTCCATCCTTAAACTACAACAGTAAGATAATTAATCCTATTGAGGTTTTTAAATTATTTCAGTAATTATCAGATATAAAACCACAGGCTGGTATGGTACAGAATTTTATACATACCAGATAAAAGTTTTTTCTTTTTCAAATAAAATCAAACCCTAAAAAATATTTAATATACCACATCAGACGAAAAGAAAAAAATAATAAATAACTGAGGAGTCTATCACAGATATTACACTCTATATTCTTAAAAAACAATATGCCTAGTTAGCCAAGAAATATTTCAAAAATATTCAATCTATTTTTTTTATATTTGAAATGTATGGGTAGGTAATCAGCTTGATCTCTCTGTTTAGAGCAATTTCAGGCAACCAATTAAAATTAATGTAAACAAAATAACTTTGTGATATTTTAATTCATGCAACGAATAAATTTACTTTCATATTGTCTGAAAACTGGAATACGGTCAAAATTCAAGCTTGATGAACTTGAATAATCATCAATGAATAATCCTACATAAAATGACATAAAAAAAAAAAAACCGTTCATCTTTGATTGCATAAAATCGCATTAAGTAATAAAATCACAGCTATAATAAGGTAACTTGAATCTGTAATATTTAATATAAAAAATTTTGAATCCAATTTTTTGCCACAATTACTTATGATATACAATTTTGCATTTACACGCAGCATCGAATAATGAAGTTCAAGTTCACAATTTACTGTGGTGCGGGCAACTTCTATATTTTCAGCTTTTTTGAATAAACCAGACAAAACTTTTTGTTTCTGAATTCATTATCTATAAATAAACACTTACATTACCCGACTAATTTATAGTTAAATTAATCCAACAGATCTCTAAGTTTTTTAATACTCAATCTTATACAAACATTATGTAAAAAAATCTGGTGCGTGCGCGCAACACACAACTTTCACTTACCAACTTACTTAGATTAGAAATCGACGTGTTTTGCAAAATATCATTTCCAAAAGTCACACATTTTTCTACATTCATATCTTATTTTTGTTAATCGTTAAAGCCGTTTTTGAGTAAATTAAAAAAACCTGTGAAAATGATACAAAATTTATTAAGTAAAGTCCCCCTTCCCGTAGATCAATTTTGATGAAATTTTTACAGTCGTATCTCGGGCATATAAATACATTAAATACCAAGTTTGATCAAAATCGTTAAAACCGTTTTTGAGTAAATAAAAAAAACAAGTGAAAATGATACAAAATTTATTAAGTAAAGTCCCCTCTCCGGTTGATCAATTGTGATGAAATGTTGGTTATCACATCTTTGGCATATAAATACATCAAATACCAAGTTTGATCAAAATCGTTAAAACCGTTTTTGAGTAAATAAAAAAAAACATGTGAAAATGATACAAAATTTATTAAGTAAAGTCCCCCCTCCGGTTGATCAATTTTGATGAAATTTTTACAGTCATATTTCAGGCATGTAAATAGATAAAATACTCAGTTTAATCAAAATCGTTAGAGCCGTTTTTGAGAAAATCGAAAAAAACTTAAAAAGTTATTAAATAAAGTACCCCCTCCCTTTGAGCAAATTTGATGAAATTTTTGCTGTCACATCGCGGGGTTATACATACTCTAAATACCCAATTTCAGGTTCGCACGGTTTATAGTTTTTGAGCTAGTCTGTTCACACACACACACACACACACACACACAGACCATTTCGCGGGACTTGGTTATTTTGACTCAGGGGACCCCAAAACGTGTATTTCCGTTGAAAACCGGAAGTCGAAAATTTTCACGATCGCAATACTTCCACTTACTATATATTTCATATAATGGTAAGTGAAAGTAAAAAAACTAGTGAAATAATGCCCGTAGCAAGAATAAATCATTTAAACCTAGTTATATATCTGATTATAAAATCTTTCGAATAATTTAACACTGAACGAAAGTATGAGACGTAAAAACTAGATAAATAAATAAAAAACATTGTTTAAATTATAATAAAGTAACAGCTAGAATAGGTGGAATTAGAGGATTATTCCCAGAAGCCGTATAGTATAACTTAATGGGGAGTAACCGATCCTTGAAGCCCACAAGGGACAAAACGCTTACAAGAAGATAAAATTACATTGCTACGGGCATTTAACTTATCCCTTGGTTACTGTTCATATTTATTCATTAGTTAATAAATATTTTGAAACTTCAAACTACTAATAAAATACATCTAATTTAAAACCAATTGAAAAATCTTTATATACACACACATATATATATATATATATATGTATATATATATATATATATATATATATATATATATGTGTGTGTATATAAAGATTTTTCAATTATATATATATATATATATATATATATATATATAGAGAGAGAGAGAGAGAGAGAGGGTTCTTAACTTTTTAGGGTGGTATATTTTCCTGGGAAAAGAATAGGAAAAAAAATGGGGGGGTCACATAATCGTTCTTGGTTGGGGGTGCGATTGGTAAACCTGACATATGATTGGAATGGAAAGATAGCAAGTTTAAAACCCGGAGCCCGGGGATATTTAATAATACTCGGCATAAATCCCCCACCCTGGTTTCTGACCAGGGAAACCCAGTATAGCCTGAACGGCGAGGAACGGGTGTACCAGAAAGAAAAATCCTTATCTAAACCCTAATCAATTTTCATACCCCAATACATTTTAGTGGTAACTCGTAAATCTATTGAAAAATAAAATATTGTGGGTGGGGAATGAGATACGTCTCTAATCCCGACTTAATTTAATATAAAACCAACCTAATCTAGGATGGGCCAAAATAGACACCAAGACAGAAACAAATTAATAGGAATTATTTATTTTTGGCTTAAATAATTAATAATAGTTATTAGGTATATTTTTTCAGGTTGTTTTGACTTATATTCAATTTGATATTTATTTCGAAATACATTATCCATTGAATTGAGTATTGGGTATTGAAATACATTATTTAGGGGTGGGGCACGAGGGTGAAAGAAAGGACAGAAGTGCAGAATTTCAAGAAGGGGTTAATTTAAGAAATATTAAAAGCGGATAAAACCTGAAATCCGGGCAAAATAAATATTTATAGGTAGTTGACAAATATTAAATTTGTCGACAATATTGCTATTCATTATATAGCAACTTAATTTTAAAAAATATTTGGTTAAAACGACCGTTTAAGTTCAAGCATTGGAGGCTGATACAGATCGCTTTATCACCAAGTACCGTTTGTTAACCTCAGCACTCACGACTTAGTTCTGGAGCGACCTCTCGCTGCTTCGACTTAGTAGATCCTCTTCCTTTTTCAGCAAAATAATATTATTTCGTACCTTAATCATTGACTATGGCGTAGAAAACAGGATGTTACACGGGCGCTTAGGAAATACTTGAATATTCAACCAAAGGATATTATACAATCCATCGTGATGATTTCGATATGGCAGTCAAATGCAAAAGAACAAAATGAATTGAGTCAAAAAAGATATCTTCTAGAAAGCGACAATTTTCTTACAGGCCGGTCATCATCATGATAAGTAAGAAATTCAACTGTCTCACTTTCCCCAGATGCACCAGTGATTCGACGGTTTCTGGAAATCTTTTAATGTAGAGTAAAAGTAATAAATAAGAAAAACAGTAAAACTATATACAATACCTTTAGCACTACATTTTTCACATAATTACAATAAACATTATTTAAGTATAAATCAACGAAAGAAAAGTGAGAAAAAAATTGCAAACTACTGCGTCACTTCATAAATACTTTTCATGCGAGAAGACGTACGGATGCATGGAGTGGCAATGCAAGTCTATGCATAAATTGACTAATTGCTATTTCGTATGGATTAACGCAAACACTGATGACGAAAAGTACTCGCACAAGGACAAACAAAAGGTAAACCTCACCAAAAAAAAAAACTAAGAGTTATATTAACTAAATTAGTAAGAGCTATACTACTAGATAAATAATTCAATTAGAGCTAAGGAACACTACCTATTTGCAATAACAGTGAAAGAATACTTCTAACCATAATAATAATAATTAAATTATTTTAATCCTCTCTTTTTTTAATACATCAGTATTGGTCGTGAACAATTTGGCAAGTATAATATAACTGTATAATTTTTATCCAACGATAAACAAAGGTAATGAACCTTCCTAAACTCTTATTATTAAGGTTAATATTATACTAATTAATTCGCCCTTTTCTCACCGCTTTGACCATTCAAATGTTAAATTATGATAATGATAAATTTTCAAGAATATTTCCAAAAAAATATATTATATATAATTTATATAATATATAAGAATAGAAAATGTCCACTTGAGTTTTAAGTTTAAGCAACAGGGAACAAATTCTTTTACTCATTTTTTTTTTTAGTTAAACTGTTGTGAGGAGCACAATAACTCAACTACAGATATTCTATAAAGATAAAATTTCAATTTTTTTTTTATTTATAATTAATTTACTTAGAAAATTATTCAAAATGATGAAGATAAATTACAGCTAAGATTGTTAAACCAATTTATCTTAATTGTAAGATTTTCTTATCATAACATGTTTATAAAATGTAGGATAATATAAAACCTGCCCCCTTAAAATATCCAAAGTATTTTTAGGGACTGGATGAACCCCAAGAAGGTTTCACGAATTTTAAGTTGATAGAACTCCGTAATATAATTTTGGCTGACTATAATTTAATATTGACAGTTAATTTAATTTTAATGCTAAATCCGGATTGAAATACGCGCACACAAGTTTCAATCATATTAACTACCCAATCCTAAAATCAATATTTAAACGAATAGAAACATTATTGGACGGATCAAAAGTCATATTTTGATTAATTATCACTGAGTGTGTATATGGCTACTAATCACAACTGAACGATGCTCTTAGGGAAGGACTGTAAAACCAAACCCCTTCGTAACATCCTGAATTGTCTCAAAAAGAAGAAGAAACCAATAAGCTAATATCGGCGATAGTAAGATAGTAAAAGCAAAGATCATTAAGTTCGGCTAACTCCATTCAACAATCCTTGAGCATCCCACCTTCACCCCCAAATATATACAGAGATACTACAGATTAATTGTTTACCACATTGTTGTTTTTTTAGCGTTTTAGTAACGAAAAAAAGAAATTATATATGTTTATATACAGGGTGACATGCTACTCGTGCGACAAACTTTCGCTTTTTATCGATTTTGAAAGATATCACGACCTGGCATCGGAAAACCGTGATATCTTTAAATCTGAAAATTTATCCGAAAAGCTGATAGCACTGTTGAAATCTACATTAATTGTTCAATAATAAAATGGTCATTTCAAAATTTTTGGGCCAATTTTTCGTGTATTATTTCAGCCAGAACAACAAAATAAGTGAAAAATTTTACAAATCGGAAAGTGTTTAAAATAATCCAGAGTTTCTAATTTTAGTTTCAGAAGGCAGCTAAGTTGAGGGAAAATACCTCATTTAATAACGCTTCTAACGCACTCTTCATTTTTACTTTCACTTACCTATATATGAAATATATAGTAAGTGGAAGTATTGCGATCGTGAAAATTTTCGACTTCCGGTTTTCAACGGAAATACACGTTTTGGGATTCCCTGAGTCAAAATAACCAAGTCCCGCGAAATGGTCTGTGTGTGTGTGTGTCTGTGTGTGTGTCTGTGTGTGTGTGTGTGTGTGAACAGACTAGCTCAAAAACTATAAACCGTGCGAACCTGAAATTGGGTATTTAGAGTATGTATAAGCCCGCGATGTGACAGCGTAAATTTCATCAAATTTGCTCAAAGGGAGGGGGTACTTTATTTAATAACTTTTTAAGTTTTTTTCGATTTTCTCAAAAACGGCTCTAACGATTTTGATTAAACTGAGTATTTGATCTATTTATATGCCTGAAATATGACTGTAAAAATTTCATCAAAATTGATCAACCGGAGGGGGGACTTTACTTAATAAATTTTGTATCATTTTCACATGTTTTTTTTATTTACTCAAAAACGGTTTTAACGATTTTGATCAAACTTGGTATTTGATGTATTTATATGCCAGAGATGTGATAACCAACATTTCATCACAATTGATCAACCGGAGGGGGGACTTTACTTAATAAATTTTGTATCATTTTCACGTGTTTTTTTTATTTACTCAAAAACGGTTTTAACGATTTTGATCAAACTTGGTATTTGATGTATTTATATGCCCGAGATATGACTGTAAAAATTTCATCAAAATTGATCTACTGGAGGGGGGACTTAACTTAATAAATTTTGTATCATTTTCACGTGTTTTATTTATTTACTCAAAAACGGTTTTAACGATTTTGATCAAACTTGGTATTTGATGTATTTATATGCCCGAGATATGACTGTAAAAATTTCATCAAAATTGATCTACTGGAGGGGGGACTTAACTTAATAAATTTTGTATCATTTTCACGTGTTTTATTTATTTACTCAAAAACGGTTTTAACGATTTTGATCAAACTTGGTATTTGATGTACTTATATGCCCGAGATATGACTGTAAAATTTTCATCCAAATTGATCAACGGGAGGGGGGACTTTACTTAATAAATTTTGTATCATTTTCACGGGTTTTTTTTTATTTACTCAAAAACGGCTTTAACGATTAACAAAAATAAGATATGAATGTAGAAAAATGTGTGACTTTGGGAAATGATATTTAGCAAAACACGTCAATTACTAATCTAAGTAAGTTGGTAAGTGAAAGTTGTGTGTTGCGCGCACGCACCAGATTTTTTAATTTTGTGTTTCTAAGACCAAGATATGGATGACATAAAGAGAAAAAATTATGGTTCAAGGATTGTTAATGCTTGAGAATTTTCATTTTAAATTTGAAAAAACTAATACAACTCACCAATATCTTTAAAATAAATTTATTTTTATTCATTTTATTTATGTTCGAATTGGAAGCCGTACTCTGCAATACACAAACGTGCCCGTTTTCTCATACTCCCAACTGTCACACCAAAAGTGAGAAAACGTCAAAGTTTTTCAGCAGCGGCGAAGATCCTTGCCCTCAAATTGTCTATGTTTGTCACTTCAGTGCGATAGATCAGTTTCTTGAGATATCCACAGACGAAATATTCCATGGGGTTGAGATCAAGAGATCTTGGTGGCCATAGAACTGTCCCATCACGGCCGATCTACGTTTCGAATGTTCTGTCAAATACGCCTGAACTATTCTAGAGGAGTGAGGAGGCGCACCATAATATTTAAGATATTAAATATTTATATATTAAATATTTATAAGATAATATTTAAGTAATGGTGCTGCCTTCTGAAACTAAAATTAGAAACTCTAGATTATGTTAAACACTTTCCGATTTGTAAAATTTTTCACTTATTTTGTTGTTCTGGCTGAAATAAAACACGAAAAATTGGCCCAAAAATTTTGAAATGACCATTTTATTATTGAACAATTAATTTAGATTTCAACGGTGTTATCAGCTTTTCGGAGAAATTTTCATATTTAAAGATATCACTGTTTCCCGATGCCAGGTCGTAATATCTTTCAAAATCGATAAAAAGCGAAATTATTCCGAAATGGTTGAGAATCGGACCATGGTCAATATGAACTTTTTTATTCATTTTATGGTGGAGAATCTACTGGTGAAGTTTGTCGCACGAGTAGCATGTCACCCTTTATATATTTGTGTGTATGTATTACAACACAATCAAATATATTAATTTTAGAGTACATTAATAACAATAATGAAGCTTAACGAACCCAAAGGTTCGATGCAGACACCACAATTCGACTGTCATCCAGGACAAACTTCGAAAGCCATAAATAAATACATTAAAATGTAATAATAAAACCCAATAAATTGGCAAATAATTTTCCTAAAAGTAATGAAAATTAAATTATGTTAATTTAGGTACAATGAAGTTAAAGTAGAAGATAATTTTGAATCAGTAAAATAAAGTGCAGGTTTCGTGTCCATACCACTTTAGTTATACTTAAGATTCATTGACAAATTAGGAGCTATTGTAAAATTGGATTTAAATAACTTACTTGCTAAATTTAGTTATATATATTTAAGGACTGTCTCAAAACTGCCTAATGATTGTAAGTGTATTTACATGTACATTACTGTATTTTGTACTGAACTAAATTTTATAGTATGGAAGGATCCTCTTTTATGAAGCATACCTACAGATCAACAATATGTGTAAAGACATCTTAAGAAATATGAACGCTAAATTTAAAAAATAAAAATGCTAAGAACATACAATATAAAATTTTGATTATTGAATAAGTTGAATGCAAAAGTATTTATAACAAATAAAGCGTGATAAGTCATTAATTAATCAAAAACGGAAAGCCCCTTTTATTCGATTTTTATTTTTTAGTAGACTCGAATAGCAGAAAAAAAATTAACTAGATTTCATGAACACATAATTACTTTCTGTTTTCTGCAAGAATGATTTATCTTTCGATAGACCAACAGCATAAATTTTATTTTTCAAAATTGTAACATGGGCTCCAAATTCTTAAAATGTTTTAGGGACTCTCAATATCTTAATCCGGCTCAAAGCGTGATTCGCTTACTCATGAAGAAGAGGCACGTATGATATTCAAAAGACAACGTAGTAGAAACAACGTAGGAGAACGTGTAGAAAAAAAAATAAGAAACGACTTATAAAGTATTTAATCTATTGTTAACTATTTAATTTAACGATTGATTATTTAATTAATCATTATTTTTTCCATGTCATTGTCATTTTAACTTAGTAGGTATATTATTTTAGCAGGATGCCGAATTTAATTTAGGGTATGCAAGAAACAAAGAAATCTTGAGAAGTAAGAAAAAAAAAAGAAAGTGCGCGACATGACGATAAATTAAATAACAAAGAGTAAAAATAATGAAGTAAACAAAAAGTAATGAATAGAATAGAAATGAGCCTTGAAAAAAATTATAGCTCAATTGACATCTGTGGCTACTAAGAATAATGTTACGCTAGCCCCTGTAGAGCTACTTTCTTTGAAACTTTCTCCCATCTTTATCGCAGTTTAATCAATCACCATTTTTATTATATACGCCAAGGGAAGACATTTAGAACTGCTCATCAAACAGTCATTTGAAAAATGTCTTGATTAAAATAAAGTTTAAGAACTTACTCCGAAAGGAATACAAAGAATAAATATTGCAATGGCAGTGGAACATATATAATTTTTTTTTAACGGTATTCTGGTTTTTACCGATTTTTAACGATACATTCTGGTTGAATTAGATAGGTAGCTATCGAGATAACCGAGGCGATCGAGAGCGGTTGCGGAAGGGAATGTTAAATTACTTGCCCTTACATATTTTTAGGTGTCACGTTTGACATTGTCAAATGAACATCTAAATTTTATCCTTCTTATTCTTTTCTTCATCTTCAGATTTCTTTGGATGTTTTCTTTTTTTTTTTTACTGTGTTTTTTTTATTTCGGGTTATTTATACATCCAAAAATATATATTCATTTGTACTTTTTAATTTTCATTAATATGTAAAACGTTTCCGACTTTTTTGTGCATTTTTAAGTACCTTTAGCTTTTATTGAACATTTCTTTAAAAATATTACGTTTTTCTTTATTTAAATTTTTCCACAACTCAACTGCTCGCTGCTCTCTTGTGGACTAGTGATCTAAATTTTAATTATTTTCGGGATTAAAACAACTAGCTAGAAAATTTAGCATTTTACAGAGGTAGATACCACCTATGACCGTTAATGATAAATATTCAACTAACGTAAACAGCCAGCCGATGATTTACAAAGTTGTAGTTTTAGTTATAGACAATAAATATTTCCAGTTCGTTCGGCAATATAAGCATTAATCACCAGATAATCAATTCTTCCGATATCTTAAGATTAGGTATGGTTAGAAGAATTATTTCAGGTGAAATCCTAACATAACGCCCATTAGAAAAATACAGTTACAAAATGGTATAAGTACAAAGTATAATTATAAGTCTTTGTATAGAAAAATGGGGCAAGGAATATGGCGAGGAAAATCACAGGCGAGGCAGAAGCAGATCGGAGACACTTCCCCTCGAAAGAGCCCAACTGTCAGCTTGGGTCAGTATGTGGAAAACCTTTCTGGCAAGTTTGGTAATCGCTTTCCTAGGCATTGTAAACTAATTATGCAAACATATAAACTAGATAAACTGTAATTGTCACTCCAGTCAAGGAAATAACATGACGGAATGCGTTGTATATTTCGATCTGTAAAGAGATTACGGGTTGGCGTAAGGCACAATAGTATTGGCAGGTAAGGAGCAGCTCAATTTGTGAGCAACTGTTCCGGCTTCGAGTCCAGCTTTAGTATGCGATTGTTTATTCTATTTCACCAGCTGTAGATCGCCTATAGACTAATGGACTATATAAACTGGGAAGAGGAAAAACTTGGCTGTTGGGTGAGACACTACTAGTAAAACAAAAAAAAAAAAAAAAAAAAAAAAAACAAGACTTGGGTGATTCTAAAATTATGATGGTATTCTTTGTCACGAGGTGATAAATCGACAACCGCTTGAAGGATTTTTAAATTTTTTTTTTTTTTGCTATTTATTACCTCATTGGTAATGAACACTGCTATCTAATTTTCAAGCGCCTAAAGACAGGATAACATTTACTAAAATCAATAGCAATGCTTTTTTTGTCACTCCCTAGCCTGTCACAAACTAGAAGGTGATATACATTGAAAAATAATTGAACCCTTTTCGTCACAATAAATCTAAAAGATCGGGGAAAATAAAATTGAGCCAGGACTCCAAAGGGTACAGGCAAAGTACCACAACAGTTTTTACCCTTTATCCCACAGTTGTGAGGTCACAACAAAACTCCCTTGCTAGTTTATTACAACCAACCAATTCCCTCAGAAAAGTAAATTTCGTGCTGAGAACATTTGAGGTAACTTTGTTATGAACACAACTATACGTGGAATCATATAATTTTTCCTAAAATTACTTCAGTTGCTTTAAGGAAAGTGGAGGAAAATGTAGAGCTAAAAAATAGTTTTATAGTGAGTTACTCCCGTATAGCTTATTAATATGATGATGGTAAACAATATACATATGTTTTATTGCTGTTTAATACACCTTTCGAATCTCTTCACAGCTATAACCTCCTTTAAGTAATTTTTGTACTAGTTTTGCCAAAATTAATGAAAAATGGCCGGTTTGTCCCTCCCTGATCTGTCACTCCCTAGCCTGTACTGATTTCTTCTTTACGAATAACAGTTGATTGAATTATATTAATAAGATTAATAAACAAACAAAACAGAGAAAAAATGTACAGGGTGATTGATGGAGTTAAAGGTATATACCACAAGAAGAAGAAAAAATTCAAAGGGTAGGAGATGAACTAAATTGGCTTGCCGTCATTGGCCCCGATCCCAAGGAGAAACGTGGAATCAGACGTGAACTAAGTACTCAATAATAAGCTTCAATCTCGATTAACACACCAATCGATAAGCCTTTACAAATCCCCAAAAGATAAGATATAAAAGCCAATCGTTAGTTTGATCTTCGTCTGTAAGAACGCTCAGCGCTAAATAAATTGTTTAATTGCATTGTGTTTCAATTTTGCAGGATTAACAAACAATTTGGCATCATTTGCGATCATCAAGGAAGTCTGAATATTTATCTTTTGTATTTTTAGGTTAGGTTACTACTGTTTTATTATTTGGTGGTGAACTACTTCGCCATAATCTCTCTTTTGCGTTCTTTTATCACAATATTACAATTTAAAAACATAAGCGGAGTAACATTAAATATATAAATTAATATGATTTGTAGAAAAAATGTGCAAAACTATATATTTTTTATTTGTCGTATTCACAAACATTCAAGTATAATTCATCAAATAATTTGAATAAAAACTGATCAATGATCTGTACAGAATATATGTGCACGTATTTACAGAGAAGTTATTTTTGAAAACAGTTTTATAATTATTTAGTTTTTTTAATATGCTGCCCTTTTCGATCAAGATACATTGAACGGATGATATTTTCAATGTGATATAACTCATTTTCCATAGTGTAGTAGATCTTGAGTTTCATCCAAATAGAGTAACCCGTAGACGCAAGAATGTCTCATTTTTTTTTCTTTAAATCTCATAAATACTCTATATAATAACAAACAAATGATTTGGAAAATGCTTATGTGCGGTTGAAAAATAATTTGGAAAATACTGATGTGCTGTGAAATCATGAGTGTGAGGCAAGGCATGAAAACAACTCATTTTCGGTCCCGAATCATGGTATAATAAATGCATTATGATTTATTTTAAGTGTATGTCCATTGAGAAATAGAATATACGAATCAAGGAAAAAGGGGATGACAAATTCGGGACATGAACCAACCTACCAAAACATGACTCTTTCTATTTACACTTCATCACAAGAAATCTTGCACTACCAGCGGGACAATTTTGGTACGATATGCCAATACACGGCACTGAGACAAAAAAAAAAAAAAAAAAAAAAAAATGGGTTCCTCCATCCATGTTATTTGTATATATATATATATATATAATTTGTATATACATATAGGTATATATATACAAATATTATTTGTACATATATTTTTGTATTGTATAATATATATATATATATATATATATATATATATTATTTGATACACCAAAATTAATAAATTCGTTTGCTTCAACTCTGCCATCAGATTACCCAACTTGAGATGAATCAAGCATCCAAACCTGCCCATTTTTATTTCTCTTAATGCAAATTTGCTCTGGAAAGCTTATAACCCAGATGAAATCGAACAAAGAAACTTAACCTATTTCAGTGACGAGTGAATGTGAGAAAGTTTGAGATGACTGATGCCTTTTCCATTAAAGCGACTGTAAAAGTTGTTTTATACAGATCCCGTAAAGTCGAGACCACACCGAGATTTATATCAGCTTTCAAATAAAAAGATTCATAGCTGAGGTACTTTATATATCACTGCGTTGTTCTAAGACAATTATCCCATACCAACCTCCTTTCTTAGATAATAAGCATCATAATTACAATCCATAATATTGGATTATTATCATTATTACTATGGTTGTCATAATAATAATGATTAAAAAATGTTATACCTACATATTTAAGTGAAAATCATCCGACATACGGAAAATAAAAGAAAAATGCTTAATTATGAGAAATAATCTCCACAAAAAATTGATTTACGTCTCATTATGTTCGTTTCTTACTATTTTTACTTTCACTTGCCTATATATGGAATAAATAGTAAGTATAGTAAGATTAAAAAATGTTATACCTACATATTTAAGTGAAAACCATCCGACATACGGAAAATAAAAGAAAAATGCTTAATTATGAGAAATAATCTCCACAAAAAATTGATTTACGTCTCATTATGTTCATTTCTTACTATTTTTACTTTCACTTACCTATATATGGAATATATAGTAAGTGGAAGTATTGCGATCGTGAAAAATTTCGACTTCCGGTTATCAACGGAAATACACGTTTTGGGGTCCCCTGAGTCCAAATAACCAAGTCTCGCAAAATGGTCTGTGTGTCTGTGTGTGTGCGTGCGTGCGTGTGTGTGTGTGTGTGTGTGTGTGTGTGTGTGTGTGTGTGTGTGTGTGTGTGTGTGTGTGTGTTTGTGTGTTTGTGTGTGTGTGTGCGTGTGTGTGCGTGTGTGTGTGTGTGTGTGTGAACAGACTAGCTCAAAAACTATAAACCGTGCGAACCTGAAATTAGGTATTTTGTGTATGTATATGCCCGCGATGTGACAGCAAAAATTTCATCAAAATTGCTCAAAGGGAGGGGGTACTTTATTTAATAACTTTTTACTTTTTTTTCGATTTTCTCAAAAACGGCTCTAACGATTTTCATTAAACTGAGTATTTGATGTATAGTATATGCCCGAGATATGATTGTAAAAAATTCATCAAAATTTATCAACCGGAGGGGGGACTTTACTTAATAAATTTTGTATCTGTTTTTTTGATGTATGTATATGCCAAAGATGTGATAGCCAACATTTCATCAAAATTGGTCAAACGGGGGGGCACTTTATTTTATAACTTTTTTCCAATTTTTACCTTTTTTTTTTTATTATCGAAAACGGCTTTAACGATTTTCATCAAATTCGACATGTTTAATGAAAATTAGTATTTAATATCAGGTAAGCGTTATCACTATTAAAATGTTCTGAGGGGGCTATTTTTTTGTTTCCTGTACAGTACCTTTGTTTTTGTTTAAATGGAGAAATTAACTGTCTCTTGTTACGCCTAAAAATAAGAAATGGCTATGTATGAGATATGATAAAAACCAAGTAAACATTTAGAGGAGAAAAATGAAAAATATTCAGTCAACTCATAAAACACGTTGAGCCCACGCATGCGTAGTTCGTCTTTAATGACAGACCATTGTTCATAATTAAAGCCCGTTCTGTTAATTTAATGGAAATTATTTGTTTCATGGTAATTAATTGAAATTTTCAACAAGTACATAGAGAATTATAAAATCAGACGACTTGGAGTATTATGCTTGCATTTCCGAATTTATATGAAATATGACAAGTAAAATCTTTTATTTAATAATAAAATAAATTAGTGTTTTTTATAGAGCAAATGAAAACAAATATAAGAAATGAATGTGGAAAAATGTGTAACTTTGAGAAGTGCCATTAACAAAACGCATTAATTTCTAATTTAAGTAAGTTGGTAAGTGGAAGTTGTGTGTTGCGCGCACGCACCAGATTTTTGATATTCATATCATGTTCGTACAATTCAATGGTAAAAAAAAAATCATTTATTGCTTAAAAGATATCATATACTTCCAAAAAATATATGAGGAATACCACTACAACCATGAAGTTAGGGAAACAGTCTAGTGGAATATGATGAGTAAAATTACTAATAAGCGTGTACCTAATATTAAGTTATATATACACCGCGGTCGAATTGCAAACACAAGGCGTAATCCAACCACTCCACAAAATATAAAGGATTTCCATAGGTCATGTAGACTTAAAACCATCACTGTAAACACAATGAGAAACCAAAGCCAAACAAAAAGCACGAGGATAAGAAAATAAAAGTCCTCGAAGTTATCAATTAAAGCACATTATAAATAAATACAATGGGGTCACCTGTGGTGTTGTGGTTAGCATGGCAACCTACAATACTAAAGATCGCGGGTTCAATTCCAGCGGTGGCCCTAGGATTTTTTAATGGGAGTAAAAAATCCTTAGCTATGCCGTCCCTCGGATAGGACGTAAAATGGAGGTCCCGAGCCTGTACGATGTCAGGTACTCGTTAAAGATCCCTATCCTAATTATACCTGGATAGGCAAAATTTAGGACTCCCACTGTAGCATCGTCCGATTAGCCTTAGTAGCATAAATATGGACGTTAAACAAACAAACAAATAAATACAATAAATAAATAAGTAAATATTTTGTTTCCAATAAATTAATATAAATGAAAAGTTTTGGAATTAAAAAATTGCTTCGCCCAATGTTTATCTGTATATCAACTAAAAAATAATGGAAAGAAAACAACGTAAAATTAATTTTAATATTAATTTAATATTTAATATTTAAATTATTAATAATTTTTACAAGTAAGTATATACTGCATTGACTTGTGAATATATTTTAATGTCAAAGTATGATTTATACTTATTTATGAATAATAGAATTTTCCATTTTCCGAATTATGTTTATAAAGTTATACATTATATATATGGCACCCTCAGCGGTATATAAGCCAGAGTGGGACATCACCATTTTTTTACATTTTTACATTTTGAGTATTCCATTTATTAAGAGTGGATTATTTACTGGATGTTTGGACATACCATATAACAAATTTTATAGTTTTTACAGCTCAAACAGGGCAAAAGATAGAATGTTTGAGGATCAAAGAAAGTTGAAAACTGTTCTGTTCTTTCTAGAGTAAACTATGAATGAGTAGCCTAAAAATCTATTCCAACTTATTTTACCTAGCTAATCACAAAAAAATAATCGGATTCACAAATAAATAAAGTAATATGATTAGTTATACCTAATTCTGACTTACTAATGACTTTCCATATCGAAGAATTCATGATGTACTCCATATAAAAAATCAATGCGATAACCAATTTAAGAGATGAATTTTTCTTTTGATTCACGAAGTTTAGCAGAGATTTGTAAACTTATAAAATTGTATTTCATGCTTCCTTGTCAGTGTGACGAATTACAAATAAGACCTTTAATCCACAGAGATAATGGTTTAGAATGGTTAAAAGATTTATAATAAAAAAGAGTGAAAGAATATTACAACAAAATTAAATAGAAATAAAATAAAAAAATTAAAGGAATGAAGAAAAAATAGTATACAAATATTCCAGACTAATTTTTTGCTCTTTATTAATTCCTTTATCCAGCGGCATAGGCTAGAAACATCCAATAACAACTAAACAAAACGTGATTGAGAAGATAACCAGGTCAATCTATCTATATAAGACAATCCAACAATTTAGGTACATCATTCTTGAATTAAGTATTTCTAATGTTATAAGTAATATGAAAATCTTAATTAAATTTAAAACAAAAATAAAATTTAAAGTACGGTGCACATAAGATATCAAAAAGTTCTATATCTGCTTTAAAAAGAATGAACAAGAGTTATAATTGTTTGTGAAGGTAACAACAAAACAACATAAAATATTAAAACGTTATAATCCATAAAGTACAATCCAGTTATAACCTCAAAGACTGAAAGATCACCGGATACTACAATATAACAAAAAGTAATATTATATAAGAAGACAAACAAACATTATGACAAATTTAATTTAATTTAAAAAAAAGAAATGAACTGATGGAAAAAAAATAGAATAAAGAAATAGTCAAGTAATATTTTGTTCTCTGCATTAATCCCTATATCTGGTGCCTATAATAGCTAAAACCGAACAACACAAACAAGAAGATATCCAGATCAACATCAGCATGAGAGAATGCAACAGTGTACTTCAATGCACTTAAAGAAGTTTATATAGTATTGACTTGAATTAATAAAAAAATTAAAATAATGTGTGAAAGATAAAGTTTAGCTAATCTGGTAGCCGATTTTGAAAGCCCTAACAGGAGAGATGTTAGCGATGGTCAAATCAATAGGATATAACATATTTTACACTAAGTGCAATCCCGGATATAATATAAAAAAAATGAGAGAAAATTAAAATTAAATTAAATCCAAAAATAAAACAATAATGAGTGTAGGAAAAAAAATAAGAAATAAAATAATTTTCGTTGTTATCAACATAGACATTATAGGACGCAACAATATTTTAAAAATATATCTTATTTTTAAGGAAAGTAAAATAATGGAAATAAATTTAAAATATTTTAAACAAAATTCATATACTATATCAGTATAACATAACACATAAACTATATCAGAAACAAAATAATGTTATTCAGAGTTAATTATTTTTTATTTCTAATGAAAAAAAGACTGTTTGGATAGAGGAATTTATTTGTATTTAATTTATATTTTACTAGTTCGTTTATTTACAGGATTTTTTTTAGTTAAGTTAAAAGTGATTTGTCCATATGTTTAATTATGTATATTTTTTTTTACGTGCGAAAATAAATGATAAAAAAAAATAATAATTATAATATTAATAGAAGTGGTGAACTGACCGAGCAGTAGGAGGCGAGATGGTGCTCCTGGGGTCCGAGGGATTGCGGGCTGTCGACCAACATTGCCGGCACAGAGCAGACTAACCCGCTGCAATCCCCCCTCCTACCCCTCGCTCCCGTCCCACCTCCCCGGGTCCTCCAAGAAGTCGCTGGTCCCAGGTCACGGATCGCTCGCTATCTGTAATCTCATAAGGGACAGTAGTTTCATTGAAGAATGATAAACAAAAACATTTCTATTTTAATATTTTAACCCTTCATAAGAATGGATAGCCAGGTTTTGAAAAAATTATTCTGGTGCAGTATTCGTGTCACACCCTTCACTTAACACCCTCTTTGGTTTGACCGAAAATTGACATATTTCTTTTAAAAAGAAATAAGTGTCAATGAAAAGGTAACACATGAAACAATTTTCGCAACATATTTTATATGACGGCCACCAGTGACTTTTTGAAGCAGTAACCGGTTATTTTTTTATTATCTAAATAAACATATCAAAACAATCCTTACACCCCAAAAAATGGGCGTCCCCCCCAATATTTTAGCAGGAGGGGACGGCCCCCCCTCCCAATGTAAAAAAATAAATAAAAATACATACTATTTTACGAATTCATCGGAGTTTAAACAAACAAATTTAATAAAATATGAAGTGTTAGTTAATTACAGCATTCTTTTTTGATAGATTATACAATTTCTCCATCTGATTCTTTATTTTCATATATTGGAGCGGTGTCGCTGTTTTAAAAGCATCGTCAGGAGTATTGTATATTTGATGTTTTATATAATTTTTATTTCAGTTTGAACTGTATTCTTTCATAAAATCTGGAACAAAGTTGGATCTCCCGAATTGATCTCCGTTTCTTTTTCAAACCAAACAGCTTAATCCCACTTTCCATTAACTCGATGTAGTTTATAAAAGTCGATGGAAAACAATGAGATTAGTATGATCAGGAGCAGAAGGAGAACTTGGATAAAACTCGATCAAACAATTTCGGCCTACATCCTGAAACATGAAGGATTAACCAACTACCTATATTCTAACTGAGATATAAAATAACGAGTTTTGAGAGATTATAAATTCCTTTTAAAAACCTCGTTGGGGGAGGAATTAAATGTCCCAACAGTTGTTTTTAGGCGTTATTATTTCAACTTTTAGCCTCACGAATTTCTATCTACCCAACTAGGAGAATATTGTACCGCCCCCCCCCCCCCAATAATTTGATGCTGGTGACGCCCATGCCCTGAACATAACACTTGTGATTATCTAGACTGCAGTCCCTCTTAGTACAAGATAATAATCTCATTACAAACAACGGTGCTGTCAGCTACGTGATTATGAGAAAGGGGGGTCATGATCCTCCTCAAAATTTCGTAATAAATCTGTCCCTGGTCTTTGATCACAAATAATCTACCATAGACAAAATAAATAGCACCAATATATAAGAATTACTTATTATATTTTTGACAACGTTTCGACCCGAATTATAGGTCCTCAGCAGGGCTAAATGAGAAAAAACCAGACACTATGTGGTACATTAAATATATTTAATCAAAATATCAAAAAATCTGGTAAGTGCGTGCAACACACAACTTTCACTTACCAACATACTTAGATCAGAAATTGACGTGTTTTGTTAATTGCCATTTCTCAAAGTCACACATTTTTCCGCATTCATTTCTTATTTTTGTTTTTATTTGCTCTCTAAAGTACACTAATTTTTTTTATTATTAAATAAAAGTTTTTACTTGTGATAATTCGGCAATGCAAGCATAATACTCCAGGTCGTCTGATTTTATAATTCTCTACGTAATTGTTAAAAACAAATAATTTTCATTAAATTAACAGAACGTCTTTAATTATAAACAATCGTGTCATTAAAGGTGTACTGAGCATGCGTGGGCTCAACGTGTTTTGTGAGTTGAAGGAATATTTTTTCTTTTTTTCTCCTGTATATGTTTACTTAATTTTCTTCAATTCAAATTTCATATTTAGCTATTCCCTATTTTTAGGCGAAATGAGAGACTGATAATTTCTCCATATAAACAAAAACAAAGGTACTTTATAGGAAAACAAAAAGGCCCCTTTCCCATTTAAGCCCCATCAGAACATTTCAATAATGATAAAGCTTACCTGATATTAAATAATACTTGAGTCTTGATGAAGAGTTTAATCAAAATTGTTAAAGCCATTTTTGAGAAAATCGAAAAAAAAAAACCATAAAAATATGAAAAACAGTTATGAAATAAAGTACCCCCTCCGTTTGATCAATTTTGATGAAATTTTTGCTGTCATATCGCGGGCACATACCATACATACATCAAATATCCAGTTTAATCAAAATCGTTAGAGCTGTTCTTGATTTGTAAGATCACTTCCTCGGTAGTTTTGTTTGTTCCCACCAATCCCTCAGAAAAGGAAATTTCGTACTGTTTGTATGTTTAACGTCACTTTACGCCACTAAGGCTAATCGGACGATGCTACAGTGGGAGTCCTAAATTTTGCCTATCCAGGTATAATTAGGATAGTTTAACGAGTACCTGGCATCGCACAGGCTCGGAACCTCCATTTTACGTCCTATCCGAGGGACGGCATGGCTATGCATGGCTAGCATTAAAAAATCCTAGTGCCACCGCTGGGAGCGAACCCGCGACCTTTATTATTGTAGGTTGTCATGCTAACCACTATACCACAAGTGATCCCTCGAAATTTCGTACTGAGATAATATGGGGTAACTTTGTTATGAACCCGACGTATAGTCGATTCATATAATTTTTCCTAAATTTAATTCAGTTCCTTTCAGGACGTAGAGGAAGGTTTAAAGCTAAAAACTATTTTTATAGTGGGTCACTCCCCGCTATACCTTATTAAGGTGATGTTAGTAAACAATGTATATACTTTTTTTATTACAGTTTTATAGACCTTTCGAATCTCTTCACAGCCATAACTTCCTTTCAGTAAATTTTATACTACTTTTGCCAAAAATTTATGATAAATAGCTGACTTGTCCCTCCCTGACCTGTCACTCCCTAGCCTGATACTCATTTTGTTTTAGCTAGTGAGTGACAATGTTGGTCAGGGAGAGACTTTTGATTAAATTTGTAACTTGGTTATGTTCAGAAAGTTAGTTTTTGATTAAGTATGCACATCTTAAAGCCCCCCCCCCCCTCAAACCGCAAATAAACTTTTAAGTTTCAATAGTTAATTTTTAGTTCTTTTACAATTTTGATGATAGGGATCGAACTCATTATACTTAATTAAGAATGAGTCTGACTTTAGACGAAATGAGGCTTTAAAATTTAGATAATTCTTTTTTAAACTTTTAAATTAATATAAGATTTAAATTAATATAATAATGTCATATGTTACATTTTGTCACTCCCCAGAACATTACTTTTTTTGAAAATCATAATCTCGAAAACTATGAATATAAATGTGTGCCACTTCACATTGGTAAGGAGCAGAGTTGGGCAAAATGTAGTTACAATTACTACCTACTAACTACAACTACTTTGGCTTGATTGTAGTTACAACTACTAACTACAATTTGTAGTTAGTAGTTAACAGCTGGCAACTACATTTTTTTAACTAATAGTTAGTAGTTAAATTTTTCCAACTACCAACTACAAGTTAGGAAAAATTAGTTCGATTTTTTAACTACTAACTACAAATTGTAGTTGGTAATTACAATTATTTAACTACTAACTACTATCCCTATATATAATGACTTTATTAACTAATTATCAATTCGGAATATTAGTGAGCCAGCTTTTTTGAACTACTGCTATCTATTTGGAAAGGGGCCAGCGGGGAGAGAACTTAATAAAAGAAATTTATACATAGCATTTTTAAGTCAAATTTAACCGCAATATAATAAAGTTATAATTTCGGATACCATTCACACGGGGTCCAATATTATGCTATCGGGGACGTTGTTATTTAAAAGAATATTAATTTATTGTATTTTAGGGGCAGAGGGGTCGCACTATAAAATAGTTTGAATTTCGGATATCTTCCACACGGGGATCCAATTTTATGTTACAGGGGACGGTGTTTTTGAAAGAATATTCATTTTGTAATTTAATGGCGGGGAGACAATTTGAACTATCGCTGAAATCTAATAAGGAATTTCCGACGGTAGACCATGTTCTCGAATTTATCCGCCAGCGAAAGACTGCCATCAGGATGTTGACAACTCTGTTTCCTTACATGCCACTGGTGATTCGAGTTCCTCCGCTAAATTCATGCAGGGTAATAGTAAAGGTCGGAGAGCCAATAACAAGCAGCAGAATAGTGGTAACCGCAATTCGATACTAAAATGTTACATTAGCAAAGGGGATCACTTCGTTGCAAACTGTGAAAGTTTCCGATCCCTAACACCTGAAAAGAGGTTAGAACAAGTCCGCAAACTCCAACTCTGTCGGAATTGTCTTCGAAAAGGGCATTTGGTTTCTACCTGCATCTCAAGATTTTGCCGTCGCACCTGCAAGGGAAGACACCACACCCTCGTCCATGCTCTAGGGGAAACCAAGGAGACCACGACCCTTGAGCCAACACCAGCGCCAAATGCGGACACATTCATCGGCTTTGGAGCGAAGCCGCATTCCTCTTCTCGTTCAGATAGCACTACCGTACTTTTGGGTACTGTACGTGAACTTATAAGGTCTCGAGGTGGTGCGTACCATCCCGTCCGTGCTTTATTAGATTCAGGGAGCCAGCACACTTTCATCACAAGCGCTCTATCCCGCAAGATTGGTGCTAAAATCGCCCCATTCAGCGGAAGTATCACAGGTCTCGGCGAGACAGCCGTTCCAAGGTCGCATCTTCAGGGTCCCTCTTCCTGCATCTTAAGTCCGTGTGCTAAAGATCACGAATACAATATTATACCCGTCGTCGTTGACCGCATTACCTCTTCGCTCGCTATACGCAATCATCCTGCCTCAGTCATCAACGAGATAATGCGTCATTCACTCATGCGTCATCCATCGACCTACTGATTGGGGGAGCATCCTCACCGGAGTTCCTTACCCCACAGGAGTACAAGGTTTGTACTTTACTCCGACTGCATTTGGGTTGGTAGTGTCCGGAGTTCTTCTTGACGAGACCTCGAGTGATTCGTGTTCTTTTCTAACGCTGTCCAAGAACAATATCGAAGCGCAGCTTAAAGCATTTTGGGAGCTGGAAGAACCCGCATCCGTGGAGAGATCACACCCCGACGACATACAGACGAACATCACTTCGTTAATACAGTCGGACAGACGAAGGAAGATACGTGGTGAGCTAACCCTTCAAGACTCAAAACCGGGAATTGGATTGCAACCGGTCAGTAGCCCTAAGAAGATTTTATGTCTTAGAAGCAAAATTCCGAAAGGATCCAGCCCTTTCGGAAAAGTATAAGGCTTTCATGAAGGAGTTTAGCCCCCTGGGACATATGTACCCTTCACTCACAAATTCGTCCTATCTGATTCCTCATCATGTGATATGGAAGGAGAACCCTCACGATACCAAGTTGCGAGTGGTGTTTGACGCATCATGTCGTTCGACCAGTCACAGTTTAAATGATGCACTTCACGCAGGACCTAAGCTGCAAAGAGATATATGTGACATCTTGATAAGATTTTGTCTTTATGCTATTGCTGTTTGCGCTGACATTGTGAAGATGTACAGACAAATCATCATGCACCAGGATAAACGAAGGTTCCAGCACATTCTGTGGCGCGAAGAACACTCTCACGCCGTTCAGGAGTTTCACCTCGGAGTCTGGCCTAGCGCTTATCAGGCCCTACGGGTAATCCAACAGCTGGTATTGGATGAGGGATAAGATTTCCGCTTGCTTCTAGCCGCGTGAGTTGTGACATGTATGTTGACGACATTGTGAGCGGAGCTGATACACCTGAAGAAGCCTCCGAACTCTCAACTAAGCGCACTGTTCCCAAAAGGAGGATTTACTCTCAGTAAATGGGCATCCAACATGTCTGAGGTGTTGCCGCATAACGGTGACCAGGTTAAATTGGTGCCCATCCAACATCAAGAAAACGACGGCGTTAAAATTCTAGGACTTTTCTGGAGTTCAACCACTGACTCTTTTTCTTAAGTGCGTGATGCTCTCGGCGATGGCTAGCATATTTGATCCATTGGGCTTGTTAAGTCGGGTAATCTTTACAGCTAAGCACCTAATTCAACGCGTTTGGAAGGCGGGTCTCGGATGGGATGACCAGCTGCCAGATGAATTGGGTGACGCGTGGAAGGCGTTGACTTCGGATTGGCATCGGTGACCATTCCACGCTACATTTCCAGCAACCAAGCCACTCATCATCTGGTTGGATTTTGCGACGCATCTTCCAAGGGATACGCTGCCGCTCTATGCCTTCGTTTTGAAAGTCCTAAGGGCGATATCAAGGTGTCACTCAGTAAATCGAAGACAAAGGTAGCACCTGTGCAATTTGTTTCGATTGCTCGCCTTGAGTTATGTGGAGCTCTCCTACTTTCTAGGTTAGTTTCCTCTGTCCCGCAATCCATAACGCAGGAGGTGGTTTGCTTCACGGACTCTTAGGTAGTTCTTTCATGGTTTCTGAACTGGGAGTATTCGAGGCAAATCGTGTTTCCCAAATCCTCAACATAGTGGCCTTCGATTGTTGGAGACACATCAGTTCCGAAGAAAACCCCACCGATCTTGCCTCGCGAGGTTGTGACCCAAAGAAGTTGCTGGAGGCCTCAAACTGGTGGAACGGGCCCAGATGGTTAAGTTCGCCCGTCGCTCAATGGTTCAGCCCAGCTGAAAGAACAGTAGCTATGAGCACTCAACGATCGTGCCCCGGCATCGAGATGCATGCTCATGCAAGATGAGCAGCCTAATGACTGGACCGAACGATTCTCTTCGTTTCGTACCCTCGTCAGAACCGTAGCTAGGATCCTGAGACTCGTCAAGGGCAAGCAAAACATAGGGTCATCTGATGACCGTCATCAATCCAGCCTCAACAATACCCGCAGCAGGTTTCCGCGAAGGAGACAGCCGAAGTGGAACTACGATGCGCAGCGTTTATTCAACATATGTACCTTCCCCGAGAGCTTTTTAAGGAAAATGCAAACGTTTCTAAGCCTTTTGCGTCGCTATCTCCATTTCTCGACGAACGGGGTATTGTCAGGGTGCGCGGACGTTTACAAGAATCTTCTCTGCCTTATGGGAAGAAGCACCCCATTCTTTTGCATCGGCAATCTCACTTTACGAATTTGATCTTTGATTCAATACACTCTTCTGACCATTTTCACGAAGGTCCTGCCTTAACGCTGGCACTAGTGCGAGGAAAATATTGGATACCCTCCAAGGGCAAATTAATCAGGGGAAGGATTCAGCGATGTGTTCATTGTAGGATTCTGAGAGCAAAACGCCGGACCCTTTCTAATCAAAGAATCAAGAAGGCGGAACGCTTCTTTGGGAACGGCCTACTTATGCCTCTTCATATGCATGGCCAGTAGGGCAGTACATCTAAAGTTGGTGAGCTCTCTAAACACATCAGCCTTCCTGGCTTCTCTCGCCTAATTCACCTCCCCGCGCAGTTCACCTCATACCATTTGGTCTGACCACGGGAAAAATTTCAGAGGCGCTTCTAAGTTCCTGAAGGAGGTTTACAAATTCCAGAAAGGGATTCAAGACTGAGTGTCCGAGTGCTTAGCTCTTAAAGGCAAGGAATGGAAATTCATACCTCCACGCGCTCCTCATTTCGGGGGCTCTGTGAAGCCGGAATCAAGTCTGCGAAGCTGTTATTGACGAATTCCATCGGTAGCAAACCCTTGAACTATGAAGAGTTATCAACCGCGCTCATCAAGATTGAGGCCTTACTGAATTAGCGCCCTCTTTGTCCCCAACTCATTTTGATTTCTTAACGCCTGGACATTTTTTGATAGGAGGCCCGCTCATTTCATTGTCTCAGCCATCAGAAAGCCTCTGTCTGTTGCCTACACTAATGTCAAGGTGGAAGGTAGTAGAGGCGAGGGCGGACCACGTCTGGAAGCGCTGGAGCAAGGAATACCTCCACACCTTGCAACAAAGACAAAAGTGGAACAAAATGAATCCATCCCTATGCATAGGAGATCTTGTCATCCTACTGGAGAGACAAACCGATGTCGGGCAGTGGCACAAGTGTCAGCAACCTTTCCTGGGAGAGACGGAGTTATTCCCACACTGACTGTGCGCACACCCTCAGGTAACCAACTCACCCGGGCAGTTACTTCAGTAGTACCTTTGTTTTGCCCTGCTGGGGACGCAGAAGAATAGTTATCCCCTTTTCGTTTATTTTTCATCCTTCTTCTTAATTTCGTTTCTTCACCTGGAGACTCCTTTTGTTTAGTTCTCTTTTCTTCTAAATGTTATTGAGGTTGTTGGTCATTTTTTATCACAGTTTCACATTCTCTATACACATTGTCTACCACACAAGACTGTGTGACTGAAGTTTATCCTTTTTTTTTAACAAAGCGTAATTTTCTTTTTTGAACACTCTGTGAATAGAGTTCATAGATGTATGTATTTTCTTTTTTTTCTTGTTTTATATTGTAATTTTTACCAACACCCCTATCTTCGTTTAATACTGCTCTTACAATTCATCCAAATCCTGAATACTTCCAGCATCATCTTCTTGAAGATTAATTCATCCGCAGCTGATTTAGGTGGGAGTATGTTTCGGCTTCCCGAAAGGTTCTATAAATTGCAGCAGCGGGGGTGGGCAAATCACATGGCGGGACCGCCAAGATTTGAATGCCCCACCGGCGAACTCTGCTGGGGGCAAAGGCTGAGAAGGAACTTGGTGTTCGAGATAGATTCCTACAGTAGACCAGGCCTGGCACATTTGTTTCTTTTTTTTCTTCAACCAAAACTTTCTCGAAGACATGAGTGAGTGAAGAGGGGAGCCGCTTCCCCGGCTGGAGGCGACGAAGAGTAGAGAGGGAGTTTCTAGAAGAATTATTGAGCCAATAAGCAGAAGATAGGTCATATTAGACAACCAGCAGGGAGTCAGCATGGCCATGTCATTTAAATACATTAAATACCTACTAACGCACAATTTTGTTTGTTTTTTCTCAATAAATCCATGTAACTTGTTAATTTTTCACTGCATTTCACAAAATTGGTCTTGTGCCACACCATTAAGTTGGAGGTACAAACCATACAATTAAACTATCGATAGTTTTTCATCACAATAAAATACTAATGGGCATCGTAAATTTTATGCCACCAAAATAACAATTGTAAGTAAAAATAAAGGTAACCAGTTACAGTTCTAATAAGCAATTGGTTCCGGAATGCGATTAGATACTCAGATATAATAATTGTTTGGAAGGTATTTTAGAAATAAAACAGGGCCCAAATGATCTATGTATGCTACTGTATAGTTAAGTTTTGACGATACATCGTGAATGGGAATCACTAGAAGTGGTTTATCAGCCTACAATAAATTGAAACTAAATTTTCGAATATTGAGGGCTTAGGCCTCAGAAAATTTAAAACGATATTCAACTCAGTTTAAGTAATGTATCTTCATATTTCTTTATTTTTTGTTTGTTTAGAACATTACTTCATGCTGCTAGAACTAATCGGATGATGCTACCGTCCCATTCGAAGTATGGCATAAACAAAATTGTTTACACCCATAAAAACATCCTTGGGTCACCTATCGCGCTACGACCCCGCGACCTTGTGTTTTGCAGTTGGCTATGCTAACCACTACACCACAGGTGACCCCTTATTTAGTCTATTGTTGGGAAAAATGTTAATAAATTAAATCTAACAGATTGTCATGTTTTTTCGATCGACAATATTTTGAACAGTAGGTGCTTTTAGTCTGCTAACATAAAAGTATTTACTATAAAATAGTTCATTTTTTTTTTTTCATTGCAATACAAAATGTGTTTTTATTGCTCTTCAATTCGATTAGTACCATGCGAAATGCTACATTTTTAACTTGAATGGGTATTCAATAGAAAAAAATTGTCCTCAATAACGGGTATTCCATTCTATTTGATTTAAAAGTGATAAGTTTAACTTTTGGCAGAACGGACTATTTCCAGATTGACCAATTTGTTTGATCACCAGCTATATGGTTGGCAATGTTCTTCATATGAAATACCGAAAATGACAGAATTTTCGTGAACATAATACTTGATAAAGCTTGGTCTGAAGGTAATAAAAAAACAGAACATATTTTTTCACACACTTTATTATACACAAGTAACTGATGATTCAAATAATTTAATTATTCAAGTAATCTTAAGGAAACATTAAATGTGATGATAAAAATAGTTTACTTCAGATTTTAAATCTAACAAAACAATAAAATATAATCAATGAAAGTAATCCTCATATAAATAAAAATTCAATAATAATTAAATTATATTACAATTAAAATAATATCCAACAGTTTTACAAAAGTTAATGACTAAATAAGGTAAACGCGCTTACTTGAAAAAGAGATTACAAACCAGTAAATACGACATAACTGTACAGTTTAATATTTTAGATGTAAAAAAATAAATAAAATAAAATAAAAGCCTGTACCACTCACTAAAAAACCCGTGATGGGTCTTGGGTTCAGTACTTTTTAAGGAAATTTTACAATTTTAGATGTTAAGCTAACATTTTATATAATATTTTACTTGATTAGAAAAAAAAAACACTACAAGGTTAATAATAGTCTTTTAAATATTAAGATATAAAAACTATGAACCTGTAACATATATTAAATATGTAGAAAAATAATTGATATCTATAATACCTTTAAAGATTATATTTTGTATTGTATTTTAACAGTCAAAATGCCACAATATAATTTTTTTTTTATATTATAAAGACATACTTAAGTCTCATGACATAAATGCAGAGAATTTTTTAAATACTATTCATTAAATATAATGCTATATATTAAAAATTAAGTACTATTTGAAAATCATTAGCATACAATTAATTAACAGTGCCAATGTACATTTTTTTTCTTTGTAAAGATGCATACCGAAACATAAGAGAATTCATATAATATATGGAAATAATTACAGTTATGTTTTCCAAAACGTATATAAGTCATTACAATACTGACTGTGAGTGCCACCTTCCCTTTTTCAATATAAACAATATTAATCACAGTAAATATAAACAATAAAAGGTATAGTGCTTTATTGATTATTTAAAGGGATAAATAACTAATAAAATCACAATCAACATAACTCCAGTCAAGATAGAATTTCCCCATTTCTCAGGTAATGTCTATCCAAACCCATCAATCATATTTTATATATTTATAATTTTAAAAACAAATTGGTTCAAATTGTGCTAAATAAAATTAAAAATAAATACAAAATCCTGATATAATAAAGGTATTTATCAAAGATTAACTAACAAAATATAAGTATGTATAATACATTTTTCAATTCTATATAATTGAAAATATTTTATTCAAAGGGAGGACTTATACATTGAAATTATCTGTATGGCTAATATCAATAAAATCTAATCTAAACTAAACCTTAATAGATATCAGTCTCACTGACTAAATCACCATGTTCCCTACAATTCTGGTCAAAAGATGATTATTGAGACCACTGACTGTAGTACCTAAAAGGTTTAAAAAGAAGCAAAAAGCATTTATTAATACTATAGACATGCATACAGTTTCATCGGAAGAATTCGTATGAATTCACACATCAATTTGTCTTTAAATCATAAATAACACTTGATAAAAGGACTAATCATGCATATTCCCTTAATAAAACATGAGTAAGAGCTACTTAAGTAAGAACCCACAAAGTGATAATAAATTTGTCTTACTTAATAACAGGATAATACCTAAATTTATTTTAATTATCAGCCACGTTGCATTAGACACTTTTACAAAGCATTCATATTGTTGCAAAGCTTTGTTGATTTGGTTGCAGCATAGTATATTGAAACAACCATAAATAAAATAAAATTCTAGTATATTGCGAGGTGAAATAGAACAGTTAATTAAAATTAATGCAACTAGCAATGAGTCCATTAGATGGCCTATAATCCAACTACAATCGATTTTTTTATTTTAAACAATGGATGATTATTGAGTAAATTAAAAGGGTAAACGAAAATCCCAGATTTCACATTTACATATGGTGTGTTAATGTCATCAAATTTACATTTATGATCTTTTATTAAAACATTTTAATTAGAGTGAAAACAAAAGCCAATACCAATGGACATTAAATAACATAACTCCTCTCTAGTACATGATAACTAGTTTTAACTAGTGTTAGGGAATATTTTTCTTCAATTACACTACTAAAAAAAAATTAATCAGCAAAAAAGTAAAAGCATGATTATACTTTAGTGTTAGTATTTAATTTATACAAGTTTCTTAAACATAAATTAATAAACAGTATAAACTACCTATGCAAAGTTATATAAAACAAGATAAACTTCTAATTGCAAACAACAAAATTCTACAATGACTCAATTCCCTTGGTCATTATTATGTTTAATATTTTTTTTACAAATTATAACTGTAACTTTCGTTAAACTTTAAACTATGGAAACTATCATTACAATTTTTTTCCAGTTATATTCAAAAACAAAGAAGAAAGATTTTCATTATCTTCAGCATAATCAAGAGGGTTCCTCCCTTTGTTATCTTTTTCAAAAGCTGTAGCAGGCATTATTTTAAGAAACAATGCTATCACATCTTTTCGGCCTAAAATTGTTGAAATTAAATATTAGTTTCTTGAAACGATAAAAATTTAAATGTACTTTGGGATAAGACACAAGAAAATCTATAACTCCTGAAATATTTGTTGATTCATAAAATAAATAACAAAAAAATACAAGAGGGAGCTCATCAATTTTTAGTTAATCAAAATATTTTTCAATTCCCCAGCATGAAGTTTTATATGGGCGATTCAACAAGACACAAGCAGTGGGGAATTGGAAAAAACTATCATATCATGAATAACAGACAAAGTAAGTTATCAAGTTGTAGGAGTAAAAGGCAATAGGAAAAAAGAGGAATATCAATAATTAATTTAAAAAATTAATAAAATATGAAAATTAACTAATAAGGAGACAGAGGTTGATTAATAATATTGTGTGAATGAAAGACGATTTGCTAGAATATACAGACTTAAACTAATTTAAAAAAGTATTTGGGTTCAATTGATTACAAAATGATCACATTAAATTTAATGTTCTTGAATTCAAATTAGATACAATGGAACTTTAAATCCCTAAAATTGATCTTACCGACAAATACACTAAAGAAAATTATGATCTTTACATAGCGACCAGGTTTTTTTTATTCGCCTTTCTCGTCTGGCTACTGTTTTTTTTCTTCTAAATTAAAGGCTCTTGTAATCATAACTAGGCTGGATTGACTTGAATTAATTCTAAGAATATTAAAAGTCTTAATAGTTTCCTAAATCTCATCCATCCGTCCACAGGTGTTAAATATAAGGATGCAATAATACTGGAGTAAGGACAGTAATATGTCGCTATAATATTTTTTAGAAATTTACCCTGTTCAACAGCTCTATGTAAAGGAGTTCTTCCATCTATATCTCTAGCCAATGGATTCGCACCGTAACGTAAAAGAAGTTCACAAGTATCTGTATGACCTAAGAGAAAACAAAAATAAAACACACATACCTAAATAAACTTAAAATATAGTAATATATCTTTAAAAAAATAAAGTACCAGACATAGCAGCTCTGTGCAAAGCAGTTGCACCACCAGCATGAGTACATTTGTTGACTGAAGCACCAGCATCAAGCAGAATATTACAAATTTGAAGATGACCATTTCTAGAAGCATAATGAAGCGCAGTATACCCATTGTTGTCTTCCACATCTACATTAACTCCTTTTTTTAAATGCTCTCGAACTTTAGTAATATCACCTGTCAAAGCTATAAAAAAAAAATTAAAAAGCAACATTGATAATATTTGAACACAAATAAACAAACCTAAGATACAATTTAAAAGCTAAGAATAAGAACATAAGCAAAGTCTAAATCAACCAAAGATTTTTTACATTTTGAATAAAATGATTACATCTCAGAAAGAAACATTCTCAATGCTGTTTTACAATACTATTTGGCCGACCACAGAGATCAACAATATTGGGGCTAATAAAGGCACAGAATGAAAATTTGCCTCCAGTTCCCGACTATTCTTGGGCCTTCGGTTAGTCAAACAGAACAGATAAACAAAAAATGCCATTCAAGAAGTGTCAACACTTATGTGCCAACCTATATATATAAACTATGAGACAAAAAATTTGCTAAAAGAAAAACTAATAGATAAAATAAAACTCTAACAAATAAGGAAATATTTGTTATCCTGAGGTTCCGATGGGTCTGTAGACGGAAGAGAAAAGGTATTTCATAGTAATGCCACCAATAGTAGGCTTGGAGGAAGGCAGGTATAAATACAGAGGCAAACTCCTCCCAAGACAGCCTGCACCTTATGCCCTTCTCTCATCACTCCTTCTCTCTTGCTTGCTGCTACTCCTTTACCACTTTATACCGTTCTCTTTATACCCTTTTTATCATTTGCCAAACCTGCTTTCACACTTGTTAATGACGTCACAGGTACCTCTGAAGTAAAATTCCTCCCTGTCTGTGACAGATCTAGCTAATCAACATCCGTAACGTCATAGCTACCTTCGAGACACTATCATTCATCCTTGAATCCTGTTATGCATGATGTAGTCACCTTCTGATCTGGAGTCACACCGGTGACCACCCCGACTACTCACCAGACGAAGCACTAGTAACCTATGACGACAGAGGTCTAAGTGGAATAATTTATTAAATCTACAATAACAGGTATAAAATTCAGCCTGCCAATGACTTCCGTAAATGGAAACAATTTTTAACTGTTAGGTAGGTGAAACAACAGGCCTTAAGGCCTTGAAGGGGAGAGCTCTACGAAGAGGGCATCTAAAAGCTTGTGTCATGACTTAAAATCTGTGATTATACATGAAAAAATAAATAACATACTCCAACTTTATGGACATGCATTGTAATGAAAAGCAATAATTAAACAATAGTAAAAACCAACCAGGGGTCCAAATCCCACGTTCGAAATCCATTTCATCAAGTGTTTGATGTAATGATGGAATAACTCGAACTGAATGATGGTCCATTTCTGGTTGATTTTGGTCCTTAAAGTTCCTGTAATAATATAAAGTGGTATTAAGAACACTAGTGAGAAGTTTGAACCAACAATTTTATAGTTAACACAGATGTCATTAATTAGTAAATAATTATTAAAAAGTATGGGTTTAATGAAGGTATTAAATTGGGTTTAAAACCACTTCAATATATAGCCTACATGGAGTTAAAGGGTTTAAGCTAATGAAATGACCTTAAAAAATAAAAATAACATTATATAATTTATAATGATATGATTATAAATAAACTGAAAAATTTCATATGATTTATGAGGTCAATTGTCAATTATCTTGCAATAGCTAATCACCTTATGCCATAAACTATTGGGATAAATAAATAAACTGGTATGAATAAGAAAACATGAGTGACTATGATACAGGAAGTTTCAATCAATTAAAGACAGAATTTGTCAAAAATATGATCATTTTGGCTAAGCTGAACTGAAGATTGGGTAGAAACCATGGGAAGAAAACCATTGGCAAATATCATTATGCCAATTTCCATTTCTGATAATTAAATAAATAAATAATTAATTAATTAAATATATCACACGTCGGCGAGTAGATGGTTACATCTAAAAAAATCTGGTGCGTGCTCGCAACACACAACTTTCACTTACCAACTTACTTAGATTAGAAATTAATGCATTTTGTTAATTGCCACTTCTCAAATGAACAGAACGGCTTTAATTATAACCAATGGTCAGTCATTAAAGGGGTACTCCGCATGCGTGGGCTCAACGAGTTTTATGAGTTGACTGAATATTTTTCTTTTTTTCTCCTCTTTATGTTTTCTTTATTTTTATCATATCTCATATTTAGCCAGTTCTTATTTTTAGGCATAACGAGAGACAGTTAATTTCTCCATGTAAACAAAAACACAGGTACTTTATAAGAAAGAAACAAACAAACAAAAAAGCCCCCCACCAAAAAAGCCCCCTCAGAACATTTTAATAATGATAAAGCTTACCTGATATTAAAGAAAACCTAATTTTCATTAAGCATGACGAATTTGATAAGAATCGTTAAAGCCGTTTTTGAGATAATCGAAAAAAGGTAAAAATTGAAAAAAAAAAAAGTCATGAAATAAAGTGCCCCCTCAATTGGACCAATTTTGATGAAATGTTGGCTTTTTCATATTTGGTATATACATACATCAAATACCCAGTTTCTTCAAAATCGTTAAAGCCGTTTTTGTGTAAATAAAAATATGTACACGTGAAATTGGTACAAAATTTATTAGGTCCCCCCTTCAGTTGATCAATTTTGATGAAATTTTTACAGTCGTATATCGGGCATATACATACATCATATACCCAGTTTGATCAAAATCGTTAAAGCCGTTTTTGAGTAAATAAAAACTATGTACACGTGAAATTGGTACAAAATTTATTAAGTAAAGTGCCCCCCCGTTTGACCAATTTTGTGCAATGTTGGCTATCGCATCTTTGGCATATACATACATCAAATACCCAGTTTGATCAAAATCTTTAAAACCGTTTTTGAGTAAATAAAAAAAAACACGTGAAAATGATACAAAATTTATTAAGTAAAGTCCCCCCTCCGGTAAATCAATTTTGATGAAATTTTTACAGTCATATCTCGGGCATATAAATAGATCAAATACCCAGTTTAATCAAAATCGTTAGAGCCGTTTTTGAGAAAATCGAAAAAAACGTAAAAAGTCATTATATAAAGTACCCCCTCCCTTTGAGCAATTTTGATGAAATTTTTGCTGTCACATCGCGGGCATATACCTACACTAAATACCTAATTTCGGGTTCCCACGGTTTATAGTTTTTGAGCTAGTCTGTTCACACGCACACGCACGCGCACGCGCACGCACACGCACACGCACACGCACACGCACACGCACACACACACACACACACACACACACACACACACACACACACACACACACACACACACACACACACAGAGACCATTTCGCGGGACTTGGTTATTTCGACTCAGGAGGTCCCAAAATGTGTATTTCCGTTGAAAACCGGAAGTCGAAATTTTTCACGATCGCAATACTTCCACTTACTATATATTTCATATATAGGTAAGTGAAAGTAAAAAAACTGTTGTTTTGGATTATCACATGTGAAGTTTCAACTGCATTTAATAATTCAATTATACTATGCAACTACAAACAGTGACTTATTATTTGTATTGTTTTTTCCTCAAAAACTGCTCCAACAATTTGGATTAAACTTGTTATGTTTAATGAGAATCAAGTATTCTTTAATATCAGGTAGATTTTATCATCATAGAAATGTTCTAATGGGGCTTAAATGGCGAAGTAATTTACCAAGTACCTTTTTGTATTTTAAGTACGATTTTGTTTATATGGACAAATTAACTGTCCCTCATAATGCCTAGTAATAAGAAATTGCTAAATATAAAAAAAATCTATATGATAGGGTGCCCAATAATGGCCTGCGTCCTTATATGGCCTTATGCCGAAAAATCAAATGACGGCACGATATAAAAATAATAAGTTAGCATCAAAACTAATGACAAGTTATTCTTTACCTGAACATGATGTTAGAACCAAAGGTTTGAGATGGAAGGCTTTAGTTTGTCAATGGTCACCACGTTAAGAGGACAACACCTGATCGATCTTATTTTGGAGGTATGTTCAGAAGCTTCTCTTGAAAGAAATAATTGAGATATTTATAAAATGTTTGATGATTTTGAAAGCTTGGAAACTGTAGTTTTCGAATATTGCTGAGAGTTATTAAATATTGCTGAGACATTGAATTTTTCAATGTTATTTTTAGAGGTGAGAAATAGTCAACTGTTATTCTTTATGATAGGTTAAATGATTGTCAGGATATTCAGTTAAAACTTTTTTATTTTGAAAAGCCAACGTTTCGATCCAACTTGTGGATCTTCATCAGGACTAAAAGAAAACAAATATATGAGTATCTATGCTAGAAGGTGACAATTTAATGAATACTTTACAAAACTGATAATTATATAAAAGATGGTAAGCATTATACATGAATATTTAAATAAGTAGCTGGTTAGCAAGATAAAATAAAATCTGATATTTATCTTCTGAGTCCAGAGTAATACAAAGACTGAGGGTAAAATAAGGTGAGAGATAGTAGTAGGGGGTTAGTTTGCCAATTTCAAAGGTTTATTACAGGGAAACCCAACACTTTTGAAGTGAAAGGCTACATGAAATAGCAAGTATATGAAAATAAAATTTTAAAACTAACAAAATAGATGGTACTGTATACAAATTGTTATGTCTTGACTGAGTAATAAGACAAAAGTGAGATCATACATGAGGTAACAATGCATAAAAAATTGAAAAATATAAAGAAGGAAGTTATACAATAATAATACTGAGGTAAATCGATAATTGCAGATACCTATGAAATCAAAACTAGGATTTGAGGATGTCGAAGATGTGTTAGAGTAAGTGGATGAAATTATCTCTGTATCTACTTTATGATATACATGGTTATTTTTTTCCAGATGAATGAATATGGATTCTGAGAGGAGTCGTTTATCATGGTTTGGTACAATAGCTAATATGGAGGGGTTCTCAAAGGAAATGGTTCAAAGGAATGGCTATGGGCAATGGCATGTTCTGCTAATTTAGAAGTAAACGGATTACACGTGGAAATACTGTATTTATGTCGGTATATCCGTTTTTAAAAATATTTTTTGGTTTCACCGATATAGCAACTGTTGCAATTAAGCGTGCAGCACTGGATACGACTACACTACATTACACTTGTCTAGGAGTGGTCTTTAGTTTGATATACAGATTTTTTAATTTGTTGTAATTTTTTAATACTAGGTGTATGTGTGGGAAACTGGATGAGAAGGATTTTTTAATTTTGTTGGAGAGAATGGGGATATATGGGATAGATCTGTACTAGAAAATAGAGATCAGAGGTTGTGATGAGTTGTAAGAAAAATTTCGAGTTTTAGGATTGTTAGTGATCAGTGTTTTCATTAAGTGCTCAGGCAAATCATTAGATTTTAAAATATTTTTCAGGTGGATTTTGTTATGACCATGAAATTGTGGTTCAGACAAGTTCAAGCTAAGATGGATAAGGTTTTTTGCGACGTTGATTTTTTTTTTATGTGGATGTCGGGAGAAATAGTTCAGGAGTTGGCCAGAATAAGTGGGTTTGGTGTAACAATTAGTGGATATGGAATTTTCGGTGTTTCTAGTGATGGAAGGGAACAATTGGTTTCCTATTCAATAGTGAAATGAAGACATGGATGGTAGGTGTTAAAGGCGGTGAGAATATCAGCAATAATGTTGGGACTGAGAATCAGTAGGTCGTCTACATATTTTTTAATGAAAAAAATATTGGGGAATTTAGGTATAGATACTCATATATTTGTTTTTCTTTTAGCCCTGATGAATACTCAGATATTTGAATTCATATGATTGAATACTCATGCATAGATACTCATATATTTGAATTCATATAATTGAATACTCATGCATAGATTCTCATATATTTGCATAGATCTTATATATTTGTTTTCTTTTAGCCCTGATGGAAGATCCACAAGTTGGATCGAAACGTTGACTTTTCAAAAAAAAAAAAAAAAATTTAACTGAAAATCCAGATTACGAATCAACCTACCAATGGTATTTTTAGTGTTCATTTATGAGAAGCAGATGCCCTAGTATGGTCTACAGAGTTGCAAGCAGATAGGCAAGAAGGCAATAAAGTGACCTTGACTCATTCTTGTTCTATTATGAGGTAATAAATTTGAGGCTTTTGTTTATTTGAATATTTTAATAATGCTTAAATACTTTTTTTTACTACATTCATTATATTTTATATATATTTATATATTGCGTTTTTTTTTACATTTTGTGTGTGTGTGTGTGTGTGTGTGTGTGTATTGAAAGTAAAAAAAAATTTTGAATTTCGGTTTTCAACGGAAATACACGTTTTGGGGTCCAAATAACCAAGTCCCACTAAATGGTGTGTGTGTGTGTGTGTGTGTGTGTGTGTGTGTGTGTGTGTGTGTGCGCGCGCGCGCGCGCGCGAGTGCATATAGCAAAATTTCATCAAAATTGGTCAAACCGAGGGGGCACTTTATTTAATAACATTTTACGTTATTTTTCGATTTTCTCAAAAACAGCTCTAACGATTTTGATTAAACTGGGTATTTGAAGTATGTATGTGCCCGCGATATGACAGCAAAATTTCATCAAAATTGGTCAAACGGAGGGGGTACTTTATTTCATAACTGTTTTTTCTATTTTTATGGGGTTTTTTCGATTTTCTCAAAAATGGCTTTAACAATTTAGATTAAACTCATCATGTTTAATGAGACTCAAGTATTATTTAATATCAGGTAAGCTTTATCATTATTAAAATGTTCTGATGCGGCTTAAATGGGAAAGGGGCCTTTTTGTTTTCCTATAAAGTACCTTTGTTTTTGTTTATATGGAGAAATTATCAGTCTCTCATTTCGCCTAAAAATAGGGAATAGCAAAATATGAAATTTGAAGAAAATCAAGTAAACATATACAGGAGAAAAAAAGAAAAATATTCCTTCAACTCACAAAACAAGTTGAGCCCACGCATGCGTAGTACACCTTTAATGACACGATTGTTTATAATTAGAGATGTTCTGTTCATTTAATGGAAATTATTTGTTTCATGGTAACTATAAGAAGTTTTTAACAATTAAGTAGAGAATTATAAAATCAGATGACTTGGAGTATTATGCTTGCATTGCCGAATTATCATAGGTAAAAACTTTTATTTAATAATAAAAAAGAATTATGCACTTTAAAGAGCAAATACCAACAAAAATAAGTAAATGAATGTGGAAAAATATGTGACTTTAAGAAATGGCATTTAACAAAACATGTCAATTTCTAATCAAAGTAAATTGGTAAGTGAAAGTTGTGCGTTGCGCGCATCGCACCAGATTTTTTTTTAATTTGAGTTTTTAATTAAAATTAAAATGTGGTTCTGATCGGTTTTTAGGCCAGATCAAATTTTTATCTATGGTGTTTACATCCTGAAACAGACTGATAAAACCTACCTTGTTGGTTATGTTTTCAAAATTGAAATAGCTAATACTATTACTTTTAAGTAATATATAAAATTAAAACTAATAAAATGGGAAGCATATTAAATTAGTTTTGAAACAGCGGCTTCTTTTCATGGTCTATTTCTACCTTGAGATTATTGAACTTCCTTGGAGTTCTATGCAATTAAAAAGGGCATTGATTAGCTTTATTTAATCACAGCTCTTAATTTTCAATTGCTCAATGGGGGTGAATAAACACGCAAGGGGTTGAAATTGAGATCACACTAAACGTCGCCAAGAAGGTAACGACCAGAAGCTGCACTTCTAAAGTTCTATCTTATTTACATCAGAAAATTAAATTAATTTAGAAAAGTGACAAAATTAAGCGGGTTATTAAGCTTTATTGGTTCTTATCATGAGTGAAACTCAGGGGTGAAAGAGAAGGATCCTCCCCAAGGAGGATTTAGTTTTATTAATCTAAAGTTTTTTCTTAAAAATATTAATAAATCTCTAAAGATCTTACTAACCTATTCAAACCATGCTGGGGAGGTCAAAATTTTATTCTGTGGATCTGCCATGAAATGAAAGTCAACCCACCCAAGGTGAATTGAAACCGCCACCACTAGACTTATAGAATAGAATACTAAAGAGTACTGTGCCTTAAAGCACACGACCTTTACGGTGCAACAAAACAACATTCTTAATTCTTCATCTCCATAGATATGTTTAAAATGTATAATTACATATTGTTTACCCTTAAAAACCTTAGATTCAATAAAATGAAATAAAACAATTTATCTATTTTAATTTTCTGCAGGAGGTCTATCTCCATTATAAGTATGTTGTTTTACTTAGCCTACCGGATTAAATGTTTTACTTGAAATGATATTTTTTATTTGGGTTTCATTTATTTTTGGGGCAAAATAAAGTAAAAATGAAAAAAAAAAATACGATTTTGTTTGTATGTTTAACGTCACTTTATGCCATTAGGGCTAATCGGACGATGCTACATTGGGAGTCCTAAATATTGCCTATCCAGGTATAATTAGGATAGGGATCTTTAACGAGTACCTGACATCGTACAGGCTCGGGACCTCCATTTTACGTCCTATCCGAGGGACGGCATGGCTAAGGATTAATTCCTCCCATTAAAAAACCCTAGGGCCACCGCTGGGCGCGAACCTGCGACCTTTAGTATTGTAGGTTGCCATGCTAACCACTATACCACAGGTGACCCCATATACGATTTTAATTTGTTCAACATCATAATAATTCATAGTCGAAATGCTGCAACAGGTATCATTTGAGACACTTTTTCCATTAATTAACATATACTGTTCCACTTTTATTGGTCATTGTTATATCATAACAATTCTAAAGTCTGACAGATGACGCAACCAGAATAATGCTACAAAATTAAGTTTTGATAACAATTAAATTTGATTTCGTTCACAACCTTTCTTAAACATCTCAGTAATTTACAATAATTATCATAATACAAACTGGTTTACATTATTAAAAAACTAGTGAGGGATGATAAAAATATTTTTTACTTTCACTTACCTATATATGAAATATATAGTAAGTGGAAGTATTGCGATCGTGAAAAATTTCGACTTCCGGTTTTCAACGGAAATACACGTTTTGGGGTCCCCTGAGTCGAAATGACCAAGTCCCGCGAAATGGTCTGTGTGTGTGTGTGTGTGTGTGTGTGTCTGTGTGTCTGTGTGTGAACAGACTAGCTCAAAAACTATAAACCGTGCGATCATGAAATTTGGTATTTAGTGTAGGTATATGCCCGCGATGTGACAGCATAAATTTCATCAAAATTACTTAAAGGGAGGGGGTACTTTACTTAATAACTTTTTAGGTTTTTTTCGATTTTCTCAAAAACGGCTCTAACGATTTTGATTAAACTGAGTATTTGATGTACTAATATGCCCGAGATATGACTGTGAAAATTTCATCAAAATTGATTAACCGGAGGGGGGACTTTACTTAATAAATTTTGTAACATTTTCACGTGTTTTTTTTTATTTACTCTAAATCGGCTTTAACGATTTTGATCAAACTGGGTATTTGATGTATGTACATGCCCGAGATATGACTGTTAAAATTTCATCAAAATTGATTAACCGGAGGGGGGACTTTAGTTAATAAATTTTGTATCATTTTCACGTGTTTTTTTTATTTACTCAAAAACGGCTATGAAGATTTTGATTAAACTGGGTATTTGATGTATTTATATGCCCGAGATATGATTGTTAAAATTTCATCAAAATTCATTAACCGGAGGGGGCACTTTACTTAATAAATTTTGTATCATTTTCACGTGTTTTTTTAATTTACTCAAAAACGGCTTTAACGATTTTGATCAAACTTTAAAAAAATTTGGGAAATGATATTTAGCAAAACACGTCAATTTCTAATCTAAGTAAGTTGGTAAGTGAAAGTTGTGTGTTGCGCGCACGCACCAGATTTTTTTTTTTAAATTTAAGTATAACAGAAAAAGTTACAAACGTTAGTAACAATATTCAGTAATATAACATTGCATTAAAAAAAGAAAATGTTTAGTAAATGAAACTTTAATTAAGACCAAAATGATTAAACATTTCCAAAGAAAATTAATAAATAAAAAATAAACAGTTTTTTAAAAAAAGCATTTATTATTAAAAAAAAAAAAAAATAAATAAGAAATCTATAATACGAATAAGCTTTTTAAAAAAGAAGAGGTAAGCAGAATAATTTTTTTTTTTTAGTTCAGAAGATAAATTCATACCTAGTATCTCTGAAAAGGAGGTCGGTAGAGAGTATATACAACGGTGGCATGGGTAGACTGAGCTGTGGCAACAACCCTGTAGCCGAGAAGTGAGGAGAGTGCTTGTACAGCGACGAGTGGAGACCAAGCAAACTGGCGCCCGTCTTGGCCGGACCTATGGCCCCAAATCGGGGCTTCCCCTTGGAGCTTCCTCAGTTCTGCCTGGGTGAGCCCAAACACAAGGCAATCTTTACCCTCTGGAATCCCCTTCACTGCTAGGTGAGGCATATGTACGTTCAATAGGGCCAGGGGAGGTCTGTTCAAGTATAAAATATATACATAAATATGTAATGTAAAAAGTAAGTGTAACAATGTAATAAAAGTAATATACCTAGTTGAAAACAAAAAAACAATACTGAACACTTAAATATAACTAACATGGTTGAGACAAATGAGACTTCAGTATTCAAGAATAATTAAAAATTGAAATAGTTCATTTGAAAAATAAAATAATTTCAACTTTAATTCAGATGTGAATTTGACCAAGGTTTAGAAATAGAAATATGTCCCTGAAAATTTTCTCTTCTCAAATTACAAAATCATAAAATCGAATAGAATTTCACAAAACTCAGATAATTAACGATGTATTCACAAAACATAAAATTTCTGAGGGTATAACATATAATGTAACAAGCACAAAAAAAATTATTTTCACAAATATTGAGGAGTTTTGAATTCCAAACTCAACATACTAAGATTGAAAATCTTGAGGTGAGATACAAAAGCATAATTCTATGAAAAACATAGTTAAGTTTTTTAAAGTATCAAATACGTATGATGTAGCTGAGACCAAGAAAGAACTTGCCTTTGAAAGATTTTGATTTTCATAAACATAAACTTATGTAACTGAAACAAAAGTTAAAAGTTAAATTTGAACGTTTGTTTCATTATTAAATTACATGAATCCCTTTCAATAGATTAAATATCTCTGGAAAGTAACTTTTTCGATCCAAATTGAAACATTTAATTTAATTTTATTTCATTTCATCAACAGTTCAAGATATTAATCGAGAATAAAAAAATTGTGGAAATTGGGAAGGCACAAGAGAAAGCAGACTCATAGTGATTTATAGAAATGATAGTGTGTGGGTTCACCCATCAGAAAAATATGTAACTGAAACACACTAAGCTCTTTAAAAAGTCCAAATGGTTACTACTTAGGTGGCTTATAGATGCTTTTGGAATGAGTTATATCAGGCAGAACACAACAAATAAGAAAATTGGATCAAATAACAAAGCAATGCTGGAATTAAAAAAAAAAAAAAGGTAATGGGTAACAATTAATTCATCTTTACCACAATTAGCTAACTAAATTTGACCAAGGTAAATTTCATAAATAAATAATTATAGAAAAAAAAATTAAAAGAAGAAATATCTGAACGTAGGTATCAGATTATTCAAAATAATTGGTGAAATATTTATCAATTTATTTTTCCAAAATAATAAAAATGAATAAAACATCTATACTTCCCATAAAAGCATGCTGTTCTATGCAAGTAGAATTTATTCTCAACACTACACTGTTTTACAAGAAAATCAGGCAAGAATTAAAGCAATATTAGTTCATTTCTAATAAAATTACACTAAATAAACCATGCAAACAAACTATTATTACAAAGCTAAAATAAGATTAGTGAACTTGAAAACAAATAAGGGATCTTCAACTGGTTAGAAACTAATATTGTATCAGACAATAAAATGAAAAGCATGAGCAACCCCTGATATCTTTCTGGGAACATTAATACATTCCACTCAGATCCTGAAAAACGTAACAAAATTGAAAATTCAGAGTAACCATCACCTCAGATCTTGCCCACCCATCAAACATATCATTATCGATAGTTAATAACGTATCTCTGATTCCCTAAGCTAGACTCAAAGGCAGTTAATCTACTGTTTAATTCAGCAAAATATATTATACTCCATTCTGTGCTTTACAATGTCCACAACTTTCGATATAATAATGTAACTGATTAATGCCACTTCAAAAACCAATATAAGTAAAAATCTCAGACAAAATAAATTGATTAGATACTTTTTAAACTTCAATGCCTTTGCATAAAAATAGCTAGTGGCCCTAATGATAACCTCAATTAATAATACCATATTTCATTCATTTAAAATTATTTAAAACAGTAATAGTAGAATAATTTAAAAAATAATTAGAAGCTTAAATTTAAAAATTAGTGGTTTGTTTAACGTCCATTTTTATGCTACTAAGGCTAATCGGACGAAATTAGTGGTGAAAATGCAATAAACCATATTTCCAAAGATAAAAAATTGAAAAAATAGATAGCATGCCAAATGACTGTTCATTAATATAAAATAATAAAAAATTAATATTCATACATTCAACATTAAACTTTTTTTTTAGTCATTAATAATAAATAGATATAATTCATTAAATATTCAATCCCTAATATTCAACTAGGTTAATTACAGTCAAGCTATTTCAACACAAAAATAATAACATTCCCTGGTGAGAACCCTGAGTCCAATAAATGTATTCATTTTGAAACAAAATACCTAAATGGAATAATCTGATGTTCCTCAATGTAGTTGTTTTGTAATTGATTTCTGAAAATAAATTAAAACAATTGAATTCAATTCCAACAAAAAGAGGTAACAAGTTTTCTTAAATAAAAATATTGTCTTATCCCTCAAAATTCTACACACAATTCCCTCAACGAAAAAGGGATAAAAGCATAGGTTTACAAAATATATGCAATAAAATAAAAGCCTATATAATCAGTAAAAGGGGAGATCAGATTTTTATGTTATTTAAGGGCCACATAAATACATTGGTATACAAATTAGTAAATTTTAAAAATCTGTAACTAAATACAACAGAACCTCGTTAACCCATATCAACTGGGTTTGCATCCAACCCAAGGTAAGGAAAATAAGGGTTATCCTGAGGAGGGAAAAAGGATAAAAAAAAAACATCTACGCACCAAAAATATTTTTAATAGAGTTCAAATTATTATCAGCACACTTTCAGCAAAAAACACTTATGTATTTATACTGTACATAATAGTGGTACAAACTAGTTGGTAGTAACAAAGGTAGAGGAGCTTTTGCTGCCTTAGTTTTGTGTTTCGCTAATGAGCAGGCGATATCTCATCCTCTTTAACATTAAAAGCTCGTTCGGTGAAGTTTTGGTTTGAATCTTGATAAATTTATCTAAGTTTGCAACTACTTCTGCGTGTGTCATAACCACAGCTGGTTCGTCAACACTAAATCATCTTCATTTAATTAATATGAAAAAGATCTAATAATATAACCACAAAAATTCATAAGAAAATTAACAAACATAATTTTAGAGGTCCGGCCGAATGTAGGTTTGTAATAAAATTTTAAATATGCACATATTATACCAAACACTCCATGTAATACAAATTAAGTAATCAATTTCAGAAAACAATCAATATGAAATGAGTTTATCCATGTTTTAAGAGGTAATTTCAACTCTAACAATTCATAGTGTGAAGTCAAATGATATGTAATTTTTTTTTATTAAATAGTTTATACAAATTAAATAACTGATAACAGTGAAGACTTAATAAAAAGACTTTATTCGTAAAGAATTACAAAATGAACATCAAATTTAGAGTCTACTAACGAGAATGCTTATCTCTAATTTTATAGGGCCTTAATATATCTACAGAACAGAGGTGTGGATGAGGAAATTCTGTGAGGAGAGGGGCTAAAGTCTTTGTCTGGGTCTTCTGGTTGGTTGCCAAAGTGGCTGTTAAAGACATCAAGATAAATCAGGACCATCTGAGGACACAGGATGCTGAAAGAAGTAACAAAGAGCAGGATGCAGCTGGAGCCATTGCTCTAATAAAAACAGGTTTAGGCTCTACCACTGGAGGAAAGACCCTATCATCTTCTTGTAGTCTCAACCATGTGGGTGACTTATTGCAAGCAGACGTGGGAACTGGACCTTAGGGGTGGTTAGGGCGTGTGAATCATCAATAATATATCTTTTAACAAATACTGACCTTTGACTTACATATATAATTGGAATGAGACCATTTTTATGGCAATACAGTCACGAGCTAAAAAGTTATCACTGGTTAAAGATGGAAATACACATTTTGCGGCTGAGAAAATTTAATAACAGTAACTCAGAAAACTATTGTTTCACATTTTTTTCTATATATGTGTTAATTTGTAACCACTTGTATAAATCCTTACAATATATATATATATATATATATATATATATATATATATATATATATATATATATCGTGATATATATATATATTTGAAGTTTTATAACGAATGTATATCTGACCCCTAAATCATTATATTTATTAATTTTCTTGTAAGATTTGTGATTACTTTATTGAATACTTTTAATATTTATTTTTTCAAGTCCCTAACTTAAGGCACCTATACCTAATCTATATTACTCAGAAATAGAAAGTTGTATATGAAAAAAATATCATTACTTTTGCTTGGTTTCCAGTTCTACCAAGGATTGAAGGCTTTTTATTAAATTTGTGAAATTTTCCATTTCTACTAAATGGTTTTGTAGCCTTGAATGAAGTTTTGGAAAGTGCTCAACATATTGCAAAAGTAAAGTTATAATTAATATTAATTTATCATACCAGTTTTATGTTTGTTATAATCAAATTTTATTCACTATAATGAATCTATTTAAAATTTTAAAACTTAAAACATTAATTCCTAAATTAATATTGTTGAAAAAGGAGAAAATAATGAGGATGTAAATCAATAGGAAAGGAATATTTAAACAAAAATAAAATTTAAGTTAATCCTACCTATATGTTACTAGAATCCAACTTCAATCATCATTTAACAATATGTTTTTAAAGCACAACATTCAAGTGCAAAGTAACAAGCAATAAAAAATAAAATAAATAATGATAAAAAAATAAAAAATAAAATAAAAGTGTTGTCAAACAGTTAAAATGTTTAAAAAAAATAGATTAAGCTTAATTTGAGTTCAGAACAATTCAAAATGTATTCCTTTAAAATATTTATATTAATGCATAAAAAATCAAATAATTACCAAAACGTCTCTTTTCAATGTCCAGACAATTTCTGCCTCACCAGAACTGCAGACAACACGATATCCAAGTTCAGATAATGAGTTAATTACTTTAAGAGGACTAGCTGCAAATATAAAAATAAGTTATAATAATTGTATAAGAAGTTAGAAATAAATATCAATAATACAGAACTAAATTTGAAATTTTTATGAGAATCCAACTTCCATAAATTAGACGGTTAAGAGGAAAGTTAATAAATGTTGTGAACACAGAATAGATCAAATTTTCATGAAACAGCTTAGATACCATTTTTTCAGAATATATTCATTACTTGAAAAAATAAGAATAGACACAATATCAATGAATAGATTTGATAAGACTTATGGGGAAATAATAATTTCAAAAAATGAGCTAAGATTTTAAAATATCTTAAAATAGCTCACAATAAATAACTATTGTTAAAATAAGGAATAGTGAGGAGATCAGCTTGATCATTCCAATTAGTCCGGGAGCTGAGGGCCAAAAAGGTGCCTGATTTGAAGAAAATTTTTGATCATATAGGCTGAAAGTAATCATTTCATAGACAACAAATGTGAACATCTGCCACCTCATATTGGTTGCCATCAAATTTTATAGGCGACCAAAATCGACATTTTTGAACTGTTTTCAATTTTTCGCTAATAATTCGAAAACGATTTATCGCAGAACAAAAATCTAGTTTAAATGAAAAATGTTTTAGATAAAAGTTGCGGAGCATCAAATTTAGGATGAAACAAACACCTTATACACAACATTAGCTAAACCCTGTGTGGAAATAGAAATGAAAACGTGAAATTATTCGTAGTGGGTACTTCCTGCTAAGACTTCGGTTTTTGAAGTATCAGAGGATTAGATAAAATATTCATGAAAATAACTACTTGGTTACTTTATAAAAAATTATCTTTTATTTTAACAAATGGAAGATGGTTGTTTAATTAGTTCAAAATGGTTAATATTTCAAAAACCGAAGTCTAAGAAGGAAGTAAGCACTACAAATAATTTCACGTTTTCATTTTTATTTCCACACAGGGTTTAGCTAATGTTGTGTGTAAGGAGTTTGTTTCATCCTAAATTTGATGCTCCGCAACTTTTATCTAAAACATTTTTCATGTAACATTTCACTAAATCTACATGTAAAACATTTATCTAGATGTTTTTGATTTAGAGGCGTTGGAACACCGTTTCCACCACAATCGTCAAAGCTACAGATTTTTGATTTACCGAACCCGGCTAAACAAACAAACCACTCAAAGATTAAAAATTCAAATATATAATTCTATTTGCAATAGTTTAGACTCTTATAGTAAGAAGAAAGCAATACTTTGTGATCTGTATTTGCCGGATTATATGTGAGAAACTGACAAAAAAATCCCAAAACATTTCACGGATTTTAGACCACAAGGCGCTAAATACGTTCAGGTTTTAATTACTTTGTCTTCACTGGAGTGTGTGTTCCAAATGTTTTAGAATTTATATTATACTAGCATTACTGAAAAAATATCAAATGTAATTTAACGTAAAATTTAAGTAATTTAAGTAAAATTTAAGTACAAAACAAAATGATTGATAGAAATCTAGCATATATGGTAACATTCTATTACAATGAGCATAATTTTTAATTATAGCTCTAATGATGATATAACAGTTGAGCCTCTATTATCCGGACTAATCAATGCCAGGCCTAGTCCAAATACTAAATTTTTTTTATAATAGACGCAACAACACACAATGTAAAATAAGTACAGAGGAAAGTGGATAAAAATAAGATATTTTTATTTAAATGATATAACTGGGTAGTCATGACATTTGTAAGACTTTTTTCTCACAAATACAAATAAAAAAATCAGTAAATCCATCTGAAAACCTAATCCAGTAAAACAGGAAACCATTGCCCATAGATCTACCATATCAACTTGAAGAACCCAAGTTCAGAATCTGAACTACAAAAACAGTAAATAATCAAAAGATTCCGATATAAGATATAATAACTACAGCAATGATTTATACCATGTAATATATATTTGATATTAAATTAACGCTTTCACCTTTTAATTTCCAGAAACAGAAATGTTTTTTTGTATAAAATTATACAGTAGATCAATAAGTTTTGAAATCACTTATTTAATTTTAAACTCAGGAAAATTTTCACACAAAACATTCCGGCAGTATAAGTACGCTGATGAATTTGTGGGGGGGGGGGGGAAACAATTAAAAAATAAAGATAAATTCTCATTAGAAGCAATTAAGCTCATAACTGTGCGTAATAACAGTTTTGCTAGAACTAAACATTGCATGCAAATCATACATGGTAAACAAGAGTTGCATTAAATGTATAAACATGTGTGTTTTCTAAATTTAGGATACAAAAAATAAGTTAAAAATCAACTGAATACAATTAATGTGTTTCAACATAAGAAAAAAACATTAATTCATCTTGAATTTTCCACATAAAAAAATGGAATCATTTTTAGCATTCCTTAAAACTAATTACTTTAGTACCATATTGAAAGCATATAACCATCAAAAGCAAGTTTGATAAATAAGCAAAGAAAATGGCATATAATAACCAATCTCATTACCTTTAATCAATACTCCGTTAATAACCTCTCTATTACTATCAGGATAACGTTTAGACAAAGCTATTATTTCTTCTGGAGCCAATCCAAAAACAGATGAATCACTAGCATGAAGAGAAGCTTTCACAGCAACATAAAAAGGTTCAGTCATATTTGTTTCAATATAATAGATAATTCCTAAAATAATAAAAAGAAAAATAGAGCAGCAACTAAACCAAAAATCATCAAGGAGAGGGATTGAGTGGAGAAATGACTGTTGTGTACCATCAATGAGGGTGGTTCCTATTGAACTAACCTTCGCCAAACCATCTTTTGTCAGATAATGAAGATCCCAGAGTTTATCATTCTGACTCAAGGGAATGACACACCCAAACCATTATTATCCATCTACTTTATTTAAAAACCAAACAGTTATTTAGTTCTTATCCAATGACAAATTAAACCTACTTGTAATTTTTATTAAATTCTAAAACCTTATATTAAATTTTATATCCGTTTAAATGCATGACAAAGGCTTATATATTTATATTTATAATATATTACATATTTAGACATGACAATGGCTAGTTAAAATAGTTACACAAAAAGATAGCTAACTATAATAGCTAAACTAACCCCACTGTTAACATTACATGTTGATGAAATTTTGAATTAAATTAAAGGCACAGTTACAGGAAGGAAACTTTTTGAGGAAACTAGGCTTTACAATATAAGATAAAAAGAAGAGGAGCTTTAAATTAGACTGGTATCAGTGTGATGATATATAATTGCACTTATGCATACACAAAGTTTTTTAAACACAATGACCCCTAATTAGAAAACAGATAAAAGAGAAATGGTTAATGAAAACATTGTGAGACAGAAAAGTTATTATGGATTAAGAAAACAGGACAAAAATAAAGAAGGCAACAAATTACTTAATGTAGGAGAGAAGTAGGTATAACATACCAGCTTAACTTTTGGAAGAGGTAAGGTAGATCTTGTAATAATTATCTGGGAACATGAGGCACTCAATTCAAAAACCAGTCCTGCCCATAATAATTAATAAGTTTTGGTATAGCTCTATGAGTTTTTCCACTCTAAGGATTAAGCTTCTAAGGATTTGTTCCACAATAAAAACCTTTTTATTTTTTTTTAAAATAAACATTTAGAATAATAGTAAATAATTTGTACTTAAGCAAGAGCCTAGAGTTTATTGTTAAACTCATAAATATTTTTCCAATACATGTTATACATATGTATATGGGGGGAGGGTGGGGCACAATGAACACAAAAGTTTCTTTTACCCTTAGCACCCTGAGCAGATTGAATAAAATAATTACTCATACCTAGAGACCTGTTCGACGAAATATTTTAGTTTTACCACTTAAAACCCCACTTCAGCACGAGAAGTCTGTCACATAACTAGCAGAAAGAGGACAATTGCTGACTTTGTTTGGAGTCACCCTTACCGCTCGCTGTCTGAATTTGGTTGCACTATATAAATATATATATGTATATGTATATATCAAAGTTAGAAATTGAAAAAAAATTATTTCATACATACCTAACTGAGAAATAAATAAAATTATCCATATGTTTCTTTACAGTTAGATTACAATATTTTTATAGAGCATAGAATCTTCGGGACAAATAACATATATATTCTTATTAGAATAAACAAAGAATCCCTATTCGTAACATAAAAGAAAAAAAGCTTTTACAACAAAACTATTGTCTTTAAATAATAACAAATGAAAATTTTTTTAATCATATGTTTAAGTTTTATTTAATTTCGGTAGTATAACAACAATCAGATGAACAATTCCTGAATAAACAATTCAGGAACAACAATAATCCTTAAGAAGCTGAGAAGCAATTAAAAAATCATAATGCTTAATAAACCAACAAATACACTTGACTTAACTTAGAAAATTAATAAATAATTGAATATTACTTATGATAATGATCTATAACAATTTTTCTTTTTAGAATTAATGAAATTTCATTCCATTTTTGTAATGTTTGTATTGATGATTGACTTATTTAATGTATTATTAAAAGTGTTTAATAATGTCATGAGAGGTAAAATTAAGAGCTATCAAAATATTGATAATTGCTACTGATAAATTACTAATTAAAATAATTATAAGTAATCCACACATTGATTTTTTGTAAGTATCAATTCAATTGGAAGGGAGTAGGCAGCTAAGAGCTTTCTGAACTGGTCTGGAACATTACCCCAGAGTGAGTGAGTATAAATAAAACATTAATAGGTGCTAGCAGTCAATCACAAGTAAGGAGTCAGATAGAATAAATCAAAATTTACAGAGCAGCGAGTTTATTCATTTGAAGCACTTTAACCAGACAACTATCGTGAGATGTGACAATGATGTACCTTTTTTTCTTTAATTTAACTCCAAATATAAACAATTCACACTAACAAAAATTCCAGAATTTAAACCCTTTCAACTGAAGTGATATATTTTCCTTTCTAAATTTAGCAAAAAGAAAAGGCAGTTAAGGCGCCATTTCAACAGGTATGGACAGGTCAATGATCAACAATCACGAAAAGCAAAGCAAACAAAACGGAATTATGAAAAATGTATATCACACTCTTTCAAAAAAACAAAACAATATAACTATAACCACCAAAAAGAGGGAAAAGGAAAGAATTCCATTTCCTCAAACGTACTTGCAATATTTAGATTAGAGTGGAGAAACCATTACTTTTCTAAAATCAGGCAAAAATTATGGCTTCCTCACTGAAATGAGATGGCTCATATTTAAATAAACATAAATAATTTATATTTGCATCATTGACAGATTTCAGATAAGTATATAAATCTTTTTTGGTGAAAATTGCAATAGCAAAAAAACAAGAGAAAAGAACCAATGAACGAAATATCCATAAATCAACACTTGATACATTAAAATTTGCAAGCAAATTTATATTGGTGAATCACTAGTTTCTTGTAATGGTCTTAGCATGGTTCATTAGGAAGCTATAAAAAATTTGATATAAATGAAGCCCCGAAAGTAGTGATAATGAACACTATAGAAGTAGTTAAATTTTACTCTTCTTCAAAAGATAAAATTATCACATTGCGGCTCATCTCGTAAAGATTACACATCACAAGAGAACATTTGAGCAAAAAAGATATTAATAATATTAAAAATCACTTTTATTGGATTTAATAAAATTAGTTTAAAACAAAACCGAACTAAAAAAACCTGAGCCCAGTAGCATATGATGCACAATTTGTCTCCACCGATATCAAGAATGTTAAGGAGAGAGACATTATACTAGTAATTAATATCAAAATTTGATTTGAAAAGAGCAAAATAATTTTTAAATTATTTTATTAGAAGATAAAAGATTTGACCACGGCCAGGAATCGAACCCAGGTCCTCCACATCTACGTTGCGGCGCTCTTACCACTGAGCTAACCGTGGGGCCGTCCCAGACGTGATCGAATCTTTCACTTCTGCGATCCCTCCCACCAGGACTCGCCAAATTGTAGCGAACTACCGGGGGGCTGAACAATTGTCCAAACGAACGGGGAGGGGTGGTGGGAGGAATCGCAGAAGTGAAAGATTCGATCACGTCTGGGACGGCCCCACAGTTAGCTCAGTGGTAAGAGTGCCGCAACGTAGATGCGGAGGACCTGGGTTCGATTCCCGGCCGTGGTCGAATCTTTTATCTTCTAATAAAATAATTTAAAAAATATAAATTAAAATATTCAACCAAAGTAAAATAATTGTTAATAAACATAATTTTCAAGATTTAACTGGGGACAGTTAGTCAGAAATCGGTTAACTGTTTGAACATTGTTTGTACAAATCACATTGATTTTTATCCTCATCAGATATATTATTTTAGATTTTAAGCGTTGTGATTATTCCACTTTCAGTGGTTTTTATGACTGCCTATTTTGATATCAAAAGCATTTGATTATATTGGACCCTGCTATGGAGCTTCATTTAAGAATTTTTCTAGCATTTGGCTTGTCATCACTGATTTTTTTCCTCTTGGTACCTTGGAAATACAAAAGTAGAGAGGGAAGAAGTATATTATCGGACAATCCGTAAAGAAAGTTTACATAAATAAAGCAATGATAAAGGGAAACGTCTAATAAATTTTGCCACATTGAAAACTTAATAATCAGAAATCTTATGTTTAAACATAAAAATATTCATAAATATACTTCGGTATCAATGGATTCGGAAGCATGTTTTGGTTCAGCAAAGGAGGCAAAATAAAATAACAAATGTTAGGTCTTACCGCGGGGCCAAATGTGGAATGGATCATCAACTAGTAATCGCTAAAGTTCTTCAAAAGCTTAATAAAATAAGATAAATGAGATTGGTTTCTAATATGATAATTTTAATCTGGAGAAATTCAAACAGCGAATGAAGATGAATTAGCATAATGAAGATTGTATTAGCATGTGTGAAAAAAGAAAAGCTGCTAAATTAGAACCATTAAATAATCCTAACGAAACCAATCTTGCTAAATTTAGAGCATTAACATTCGAGCATTACATTTGTCTAGGAGAGGTACTGGGTCTTTGAGTTTGGTATACAGATCTTTTAATTTATTGTTATTTTTTAATACTAGGCATATGTGTGGGAAACTCGATGAGAAGGATTTTTTAATTTTGTTTGAGAGAATTGGGATATATGGGATAGATCTGTATTGGAAAGTAGAGATCGGAGGTTGTGAAAAGTTGTTAGAGAGATTTTGGGTTAGCATTGTTATTGATAAGTGTTTTTATTAAGTGCTCGGGAAAATCATTAGATTTTAAGATATTTTTCAGGCGGATTATGTTATGACAATGAAATTGTGGATCGGACAAGGTCAGGCTACGGTGGATGAGGTTTTTTGCGATGTTGATGTTCGGAAAAATTGTTAATGTATCCATTTATTGTCACCCTCTAGCAAAGATACTCATATATTTGTTTTCTTTTAGCCCTGATGAAGATCCAAAAGTTGGATCGAAACGTTGGCTTACCACAATAAAATCATTGTAAACTGAAAATCCTGACTATCATTTTACGTATAAAAATAATTATCTATACACCTATATACACTTATGTTTGTATGGTTTCATTTTCTATTAGACAAAATTAAATATCTTAATTAATATTTATGTTCACAGCATGTGATTAGTTTGATTTTGTTAATAATGGAAAAATTTATACATTAAGAGATGATGTTATGACTTTTCCTCTGCCTCTTCTCTGGTAATTCAAACTCTCGATAAATTGAAGTAAGTTTGAGTTATCAAGGGTTGTCTGAATAAATACAAGGTAAGAAGCTAATACATCAGAAAAAAATTAATTAAGCACTACTATCAAAAAAACAATGTATCGACCCTATTATGAGCTAATCTTATCACAGTCAAGGCAAAATTGAATATATATATATATATATATATATATCAACTCGACAAGTAATTAAGTCTTCAGGTGAGCTTAAACCATACTATCAATTAAACTTACTTTGATTGACAACTTAATTAACTCTTGCGAGCAATAGGTTCTGGCTCTGAGAAATCTTTTCTCATAGTCCACATATATTCATTATAATCCTGTTTAACAGCAGTGGAGGAAGATGCAACCACTTGATAACCTAAGACTTCTAATGCTGTTAATATTACAGTAGGATGCTGAAGATAAACAATTGTAAAGTCATCACAATATCCACCAGAAGCAAATCTTTTAAGTTGTTCAATATCTTCAGCTACAACAATATAATTGGTATTCTTTGCATTCAAAATAATTTAGTAACAAAAACACAAGAACTTATCACCACAATTACAAGTTACTACACAATTACAGGTTACTACGATTAAGATAATGGCACCAATACACTGAACCAAGTTGTTTACTTCAAGAATGATTACATGCAATTATGAAACTAAATCGATTATATGGAATTGTTTACCCTTAAGTCCAGAAACTAGAACTCTCCAAGGGTACCGATTATCGTAAGATGCTAAATTACCCCTTACTATAATGTATGGCATCGAAACATCAGAGCTAACTTATTTTAAAAAATTGTTAGCACAATAAATAGATTAACAATATTAATTAGGGAAACACTATTCAGAAAGGTTAACTACCCCTACTAAGCAAACAAGAGTATTATATTAAATTAAGATCCATTCGCAATTTATAAATGTTTATTGATTCGATCTAGTAAAAAATATTCAATATTTTATTAACTACACGGTGATTTCTTTAATCATATATGGATTCCATGATTTGATAAATAAATTAATATATTTATTTTTAAAATAATAATATAGTTATAACTTTCCAATTAAAAAAAATTGCCTAAGCGTTTCATACATTTATTTATATTTTTAATTCACTTAATTAATTTAACTTAAAAAGTACCGTAGTGATCAAGAAACCTGGGAGCATTAGCTATTTTCGGTCTTTCCGAATCTTCCATTCCCCCGTACGGTTGTTCAGTTTTCTAAATCTGTTAAGTTTTTCTTCATCCTAGGTCAAAATGAAAATTTACAAGGACATTTTCACAGGTAATATTCTTATGAAGTTATTTGAACTTATTATAATATCCCTAGTTACGTAAAATTATAATGTTATTATATTTTATTCAACAGTAATAGGCCAAATTTATGTGATGTTCCTATTGCACACGTGTCATGTATGTTTTTACTAATAACTGACTTGTAATTCTTTTTTTTAATACTATTTCAACTGTTCTGAATAAAGTTGTTTATAGGTTATTGTAGTCTTGAAGGTAACATACGTTCCTGCTGGTGTTACAGTACTGTTACCTTCTGACTTTTTTTAGGATATTTGGGTTTATTTTATTATTTTCGTCGATGAGTTAGAGGGGATTCAGTAAATAAGAATTAGAATTAGATACTGATGATGTTCTACTTTTTGAAGTCTTAAATGACTTTGGTCGATAACATTTCTATTTTGCAAAACTAATTTTTTTATTAACATTCTTTGAATTATAATTTAATTTGTTACATCTTTGATAGTGACTTGGTTTAAATTTCATTGTAGTATCTGGCCTGACAACAGGAGCATATGTTCACGTGATTATTTTCACATTTCTGTACAAGTTTCCTAGTCTTCTATATTCATTATTTCCTTCTATTGGGTGTCCCTCTTGAAATTTATTTGCAAGTAGATCTGATAAGTCAGGGCCTAGAATGATGTTAGCCCCTTAGGCCCTGTGTCCAGCTGACTTATTTCTAGTGTCAGATGTAAAAGATGATTCCGCAAACTGACACCTTTCTTGCTCTACTTATAAATGTCATGAATTATTTATTAAAGTCGATAAGATATGAAGTATACCATTTATCCCTTATAGATTTTCATTTTTAAGTTTCAGATTACTACTTTAAACTCTGTTTTAAACTCTGAAATGAATTTGTCCATTATTAAGAATTTCACTTATTATCTAACTTGACAGTATAGGATTTTATATATATATTTGTAAAAATATATTCATACCTTTTCTTTAATAATAAATTATAATAATCTTGAAAGTAACATTTGCCCGGGCTTCCTAGAATTTAGTATATATAGTTGTTTTTATTTGTTTTAGGTGATGAAATGTTTTCTGATACCTATAAGATGAAGCTTGTTGATGAAGTTTTGTATGAAGTATATGGAAAGGTATGCTATTCTGATATGATTTGCTTATTTTAACCTATTTTTAAGAAAGGAATTAAAATTCCTATTAGTTTCCATGGCACACCTTCTGCATATGTATGTGAATTCAAGTTTTAATCAGTGTTTATCAAAACTTATTCATCAAAGGTTCTGGGAAAAAATTATTTTATTATAAACAAAAGTAAGGTAGGAACAATATTAGGTGCTATTCATAATTCTTGTTGTTTGTTTATTTCAAAGAATACGAGTAAAGCTAAAGCTATATTACTTTTGGGCATGATCACATGAAAATTATATAAGCACTCTTCTTGTCTGATTTTTAGTTACAATGGGGCTTAATTAGATTCTACCTTTCTACTCCCGCTCGCTCTGTAGGGATAGATGTACCCCCAAATGGGTCCTATCCAATTGAGATCGAGGCCTTACCTAGAAGTAACATTACAGTATTAGTACCAGAATGTGATCTTTAAAATTGTTGCAAGTTATTATTTATGAAACTCTGTATCAGTTTATTGATAGATTCAGTTTTGACTGTTCCTGCACTTTTTTTGTCAAATGGTTATTCTGTAATTAATAAATATTTCATGTTATTTGTTGATTTGAAAATCAAATTAGTGCAATGGTTATTTTTACAGCTTGTTACAAGAAAACAAGGAGATATTCAGCTTGATGGTTTCAATCCTTCTGCTGAAGAAGCCGATGAAGGTACTTCTGAAGTTGTGGAGTCAGGAGTTGATGTAGTACTGAATCATAGGCTGTGTGAAACTTATGCTTTTGGTGATAAAAAATCATATACTGCATATTTAAAAGACTATATGAAGAAATTAGTAAGCAAGTAAGAATGTTTACTTTTTAATATTAAAAAAATTAATCTTAGGTTATTTCATCAAGTCTTAAGATAATAGGTGTATGTGGAGTATTTCCGTGAGTAAGGCTATTGCTAACTTTTTTATTGTTCAGATGTTCATGTATATATATCTTTGAGTTAAGATTTTTTTTATCTTGGTACCTCTGCTGGGCCATAATTGGCAAGGGGTGGGGGGGGGGGGGATATTCTACAAATATAACCCTGCCTATTCTAACCAGGGTGAAAAGGTAGAGATTGAGTGGTTCCTTGACTCAAGAATGCTTTGGGGGTTATGGTATGAAATACTTTTCTGTCGGTGCTCCTAGAACTCAGTTCTTGAAAAGAAAGTGTTATTTCAATGTTATAGGGTATAACCTCTCAACGGAACCTCTTCATTACAGAAACCTTTGTTAAAAGGAAAATTTCTTAAGTTCAGGTTTTCTCAGGTAAAGAATTCACCTCCCATAAAGGGAAAGTTTTGTCCTAAATTAACAGGCAAAACCCCTTTCAATACCGGTAGAATTATTTTTTTAGTCCTGCAAATCCTGGGATCATTATGCACTGTTGTTTTTAATCCATGGCTTTATATTGATTTCCTCAAATCTTTTCTTTCCCCTTTTCTAGATATTTCTGATTTTTTCCCTTTATCAGATCAGTAGCTCTTTGGAAATCTTAAGTATGTAGATTAAACTGTCTTCAGTTAAAATGTGAATGTGGTGTATGCTAACACTGTCAGATAAGGTGAAAGAGATAACATTGAGAGTTAAGGACAAATTGCCCATTACGGTTATGACATGAAAATTTAAAAGCGACAAAAATTAAATTAATGATATGTTCAACTATTATTAAAAAATCTGGTGCGTGCGCGCAACACACAACTTTCACTTACCAACTTATTTAGATTAGAAATTGACGTGTTTTGTTAATTGCCACTTTACAAAGTCACAAATTTTTCCACATTCATTTCTTATTTTTGCCGTTTATGAGTAAATGAAAAACACACATGAAAATTATACAAAATTTATTAAGTAAAGTACCCCCTCTATTTGATCAATGTTGATGAAATTTTTACTGTCACATTGCGGGCACATACATACACCAAATATCAAGTTTGATCAAAATCGTTAAAGCCGTTTTTGGGTAATTAAAAAAAAACACGTAAAAGTGGGACACAATTTATTAAGAAAAGTACCCCCTCAGGTTGATCAATTTTGATGAAATATTTGCAGTCAAATCTCGGGCATATTAATGCATCAAATACTCAGTTTAATCAAAATCGTTAGAGCCGTTTTCGAGAAAATCGATAAAAACGTAAAAAGTTATTAAATAAACTACCCCCTCCGTTTGACCAATTTCGATGAAATTTTTGCTGTCACATCGCGGGCCTATACATATACTAAATATCCAATTTCAGATTCGCACGGCTTATAGTTTTTGAGCTAGTCTGTTTACACACACACACACACACACAGACCATTTCGCGGGACTTGGTTATTTAGACTCAGGGGACCCCAAAACGTGTATTTCCGTTGAAAACCAGAAGTCGAAATTTTTCAAGATCGCAATACTTCCACTTACTATATATTTCATGTATTGGTAAGTGAAAGTAAAAATACTGAAAGAATGAGTATTTAAAAAATATTTTTAAGTAAAAAAAGATTCAATGGCACTGATATTGGTATCAGCTTATATCATAGCAAAGTATCATCTTGCTGTATAATTGGTTCATTAGCAAAACTAAACACTTTCAGATCCAATTTTGCAACTGAAGCCTTATAATTGGAATTAACTAAAATTAAACCATCAAATGCTTGGCTAGATAACTTTAAAGTGTCAGAATATTGTTTGGAAACAGAGTAGTGGTGAAGGACTAGACATTGACGAAGAACTTGTTAGTGGTTGGATAAAAAGGCTTGCGTCCCTCATTGAAAGTTATGATCAAGTGAAATGGCAAGAGAACTTTTTTTTTTAACAGCAGTTCATTCGAATTTTTTTGTTTTTCTTAGACTTCATTTCATATTTTTTTGGCTGTTTTATATTAATATTAAAGACTTTCATTAATTGAAATGCAAATTGGCTAATTGTTTCCATTTTTATCTTTAATTATCACATTTTGTTTTAGGCTTGAAGAAAAAGATCCATCACAAGTAGAAACCTTTAAAACCAATATGAATAAAGTTATGAAAGATATCCTTGGCAGGTTTAAGGAACTCCAATTTTTCACAGGTATGTTGCTAAAAGTCTTTCTATAATATTATGTACAATCTCTATCATTTAAGTATGCTTATTCATTGCAATAAGAGTTAAAATATATATATATATATATATATATATATATATATATATATATATATATATATTAATCATAATGAGTAAGAAATAGAATAGGCCATGTCTTCATAGATTCATACATTTTATAAGAAACTTTATTTACAATTGCTGGTATATATGTTGTCTTTACTTATCCAGAGCACCTTGCATACTGGACTTGAATTAATTCTTTCTCCAGAAATATATCTCTTCTCTTTCATAATCTCTTCTTAATTTACTTATATCCTTGTTTACAATAGAATAGACAATTAACTTAATTCTTATTTGAAGTCCATTAAGAATAACACTTAGAAACAAAAAATGAGATTACAACTTGCCAAATAATTAAAGTAATGAAGGATAAGTAAGATATTCTTTACATAAATTATTTATATAACAAATAAAAGCAAATAGTTCTAAAACGATCAGTTTACAAAATGGTAAATAATATATTCATTACTCAAGTAACTAAAATTGAAAATAAATTAAAATTAACTTCCAAGAAAATAAAAAGTAATGGATGAAAAAGTTATAGTAACAATGATATAATGTTAAAATCTATATGAGGATTTAAGAAAAAGGTTCTACACACATCAGGTTTGGTCAGACCTGGCCAATCATTACATGATTTTGTAACATCACGATAAGTTCTTTTTTTAAGCATTGGATCCCTCAGACAGAATTAGTTGATAACTTGTTCACTGGACAATTCTGTGCAAGAAATCTCCATGAGCTATCTTTTCTATATATAGTCACTTAATGACCATTTTTTTACTTTACTTCTGACTAAAGCCTGAATTACACCTACCGAGTAGCTCGCTCTGTCACTCGGCCGAGCAAAACATTGAAGATTGGGGTGATTACACGTAGAGGAGACAGTGGGCGAGTCAGTGCATTGTGGTTATTTATACCTTCGTGAAACATGGTTCCGAGTAGGAGGCAAATTATACAAATCAAGAAAGTTTTTAAGAAATGTTGCAACTTGATTATACCTGCCATTAATTTTTAAGTTCATAGATTTAAAAAAAAAAAATGGTGAAATATGTATATTACTTAAAATAATTTTATATGTTTTCCTCTTGTTCCCGATATCCATGGTAGGTTCCAATTCCTGGAGCCATTTTACTCAGGATTCGTAAACTGAAGATAATCTACAATGAGATTTTTTAGAACCGTGAATTTTTTTCTTTTGTTGGTTGTATATTGACCTCAAGTTTTTAATTTTATTTTTTACCTCTGGTACACACAAGTCAGGTAAATTCATCGCTTTTACTAACTTGATATAAGCAGTATCACAAATTTGTTTGTTTTTATAGGTTGCTGATTTGAAATTCCAGAGGCATTCGTGTGATTTATACTCTTCTAAAAATTTTATTGTTTTTTCATAGCTCCATTTAGCCATTTTAAACTTAATAAATCACAAAAAGATTGAGACGGGGGATAAATCGCGCTACTATGTTTACTTCACTTTGACTGATCACACCGACCGAGTGATGTGCCGAGTAGAGTGGACCGGTGTGGGGGGTAATTACTCGGCCGAGAGAATAGAACAGCCTTCTATTCACTGTCGCCCAGATCACTCACCTGCTACAGGCCGACTACTGACTTTGCTGATTACATTAATCGAGCACTCGGCCTAGTACTCGGTATGTGTAATTCAGGCTTAAGATTGAGTATTGGTCGAACTCTACATCCTAATCGGACTCTTGAATGTTACATTTTAACTTGAATGTTAAAAATCTTAACATATTGATATATAATAAGCCCCTGTCTTTGCCTAAGTGCGGCTTAGAAAATGTTCTCCAATGCAAAACAATAAAAAAACTGTGTGACAGTTTAATGTGCACCTTACCTAACAGTAGTTGATGCTTATCCTAATGCATGATCCAATAACTGATTTGATTATAATTTTTGAATCAGTAGCTATTCATGCTAAAGAAAATACTGATTACTCTTGTGCTGTTTAATGTTTTTTATTTCATATAGTAATATTGATCACTGCCTTGAGTAAACAATGTAAAAGTATGTATTTACACTTATTGGTTAAATCTATGGGAAAAAATGTAAATAAGCAAATGTAGTTGTGTCAATGAAGATTGTGATGTGTGAAAACAAGAAGGCAAATTCACTGGCCAGATTAGGATCTCAATAGAACATTTGTTCTTGAAATATAGATCATAAAAATGTAACTTGATTCTGAGGAATATCAGTATTGCTAATAATTCATTATATGTTGCTAGAGAATAGTTATAATAATAAAGAGTAAGAGCACATAACTGGGGCTAACGGTTTAATGTCTTTGGGTGGTGAGTTAGTTGAGGGATGAATGTTATTTAACTAAAGTAATTTTGCTTTTTTTTCTAACAGACATCTTGTAGAACCATATGTTTGACAGAGTTTTGAGTTAGTACTTTAATAATAATTCTGTAAATCTTCCTGTATATAGATCATGTTATTGTGGTTAGTCCTAACCTCAGAGGCAAACATTATCTATTAATTTAACTCTAAAGGATTCTGTTGCAATAATTTATTTTGTATAATAGATAAATAATTCTCGAACATAAATTAGAATTATTTTCCATTCTTAAATTTCTTGTGGTAAGTAAATTATGTTTTTAGATTAACGTATATATATGTGTATAGGAATCAAACGTCTGATAACAAACCTGTTATTATCTATCATATTTATATTCTTATTTGACTTTAATTTGTTAAATGATGTTTTTTTTTTTTTTTTTTTTTTTTTTTTTTTTTAATATTCAGGTGAATCAATGGATGTTGATGGTATGATAGCTCTTCTTGAATACAGAGAAATAGATAATGAAAGTGTTCCTGTTCTCATGTTTTTTAAACATGGCCTTGAAGAAGAAAAGTTTTAAAATGTATTCGCTGTGCGAAACAGAAGAGCCTCTCCAATTTTTATACTCATGTAAGTGTTATCTTAATTTCTAGAGGAGCTGTTAATAGGTGGTTTTGTTTGTTTTTAGAGAAAAAAATAACTTTAAAACTTAGTATAACTAAAAATTAGACTAAATTTTCTAATCACAGTTTTATTCAGGAAACAATAAACATTTATTTATAGATATGTAATAATGTTTTTTTTCTTTTAGGTAACTGCTTTATCTGATAACTTATTTTGTATAAAAAAAAAAAAAGAAAGAAAACAAATGGGAAAAGTTTTAAGGACATTGCTCCATTTTCTATACTCAGGCCGATTAATCAGACCATTAAGGCTTGTGGATGAAGAAAAACATTGGGGGAAAATCAAAGCTTCTTTCATGCTGATGTTATTTTATATGAATTAAAAGCTCTTGATTTGTTCTCTTTTATTTTTGTTTACTGTATCCTAATTTTATTTAGCACAAAAACTATTTTTTATTTGATATTTCCTTTATTGGTTTGACAATCATCACACACAAATGCTATTAATACTGGTCAGATTTGTCTAAAAATAAGGTAGAAATGAGTGCAAAGGTAAATCTAAATAATAGCTTCTTTTTAGTTATTATGCTAATTATTCTACCTCTAGATATCTACTTAATAACAGTTAAAGAGATTTTTGACTATGTATTTGTGCTAATCCTAAAATAGATCTAAGAATATAAGCCATAAAGGTTAAAAGAACCTAAACACATTTATGAATTCTCCCTTAAAAATTACAAGAGTTATTTTATCAAATAAAAATCATAATATAATGTTCAGACTAAATTGTGTATTAAAAAAGGCTGTAACTATATACTTCAGAATTTCATAAGGGTATGGAAGAATGTAATAACTTAAGTTAATAATTCTGCCATCCCACTGTATAAGTGGTTGAATAGTTAAGGTAGATAAGAAGAAGCATGAAGGCAGGCTCTTCCTAGTGTCTTAACTCTTTAACTTCTGAACAGTGCGAGTGTATTGCTGGCCCTGAGACCTTAGACCGGCGCTGCAGTGCCCGGTGGCCTGAATACTTTTTGCCACATTCACTCTTCTTTATTTCCTTATTCATATTTTTCTTCTAAGGTGCAGGTAAAATTAATTTGGAAAAACCCAAAAAGAAACCCATGTCAATTAGTTTCAACCCTTAGAAATTTTTGAGGAAACCATAAACCTTGTCACTGGGAAATACCGGACGGGCTGGAAACAGGGGGAGAAACGCGAATGCCAAGTATGTAAAATTAATTTTAATATGCACTGCACTCGTCCTAAATATGAATAAGAAAATGATTACTATTTTGTCTGCTCGCCATGCCCCTCTAATATTCATGAAATTAAAAAAATACGTTCAGGAATGTACCTAAGTAGACATGCTTACGTATAATTTTTAGAACTGTTATATTAAATGTTTTATATATCTGTTTATTTTATAAAATGTTTGAATTACATACTGTTTTTTTTTACGAGATGTTACCTATGATTTATGTATGTTGCATTCCTAAATACTGATGCGATAAATCCGAAAGCGAAGAGTAAAAATTAAAATTTTTTTTTTTTTAAAAGAAACCATAAAAACATCTCTTAAGGTGCTGACTACTTGGGGTTTTATCATAGTGCAATATTAAAATGGAAAGAGGAAAGAAATCAATTAAAATGAGGTCCGCTGTTTCAGTCTTCTAATGCTGAAGCAGACGGAACTGATATATCACTCTACAGGCGTTAAAGGGTTAAGTCAGGCATTCACTTATAAAGTAGTTATCTATGGTGTTAAATCTGTTTTAATTGGTCAGTGAAAATTAGTCATTACTATAATATCCAATTAATTTTAAATAGCTTAGATACATTTCTATGTTATCTACATACATTCCTGACTTCTGTCAAGTGGTTCCTAAACCTTTTCGGCTTCCGGCCACCTTTTGAGTAGTGAAATTCTCCTGCTGCACACCATGTTACATCTCAGTACAAACATTATGCTAATAATAAATAGTTTTTCTTCATTTTAAATACTTCATACGAATTGATATATCTATCAATTGGGGGGGGGGGAACAAGTATTTGATTTTTTATACAGACAAACTAATTTAAAATTACTTTTTTCATTTGAACTGATTGATAAACATGTAAAACTGTTATATCTTGGGACTTAAAACTATTTAGCATTTTCACATACTGTCTATTTGATTTTATTATCAAAAGTTTTGTTTCTATCTATTCTAGTTTATAATATTTAATAATAGTTTCCTTACAATATGTAAATCTTTTGACCACCACCCCGGATTATTTCTTTAATTATTCCATTAGTTTAGTTCTCTTAGAGGTTGGCCAAATTACATGAATACTCAAAGGATATTAATTTTCTATACAATGCCTTTTATTACTAGATGTAAAGCATGGGCGTCACCAGCCCCAAATTATTGGGAGGGGTGGGGGTGGGCGAACCACCATTCTCACAGATTTGTAAAAATTTGAGAGGCTGAAAGTTGAAATAACGCCTAAAAACTGTTGAGACACTTATGCCTCCACCAACGATGTATTTTAACACTTAAGCGTCTGAGCAGTGCGAGTGTATTGCGGGCCCTGTGGCCTGAATACTTTTTGCCACATTAACTCATCTTCACCGCCAGAAAACGACTAAGGAATAAGGTGCAGATAAAATAAATTTGGAAAAACCGGAAAAGAACCCTATGTCAATTAGTTTACAACCCTCAGAAATTTTTGAGGAAACCATAAACCTCGTCACAGGTAAATACTGGAAACAGGGTTGGAGAAATGTGAATGCCAATTATTTAAAAATAATTTTCACATGTCCTGCACTAGTCCTAAATATAAATAAGAAAATGATGACTATAAGAACCTAAACACATTTATGAATTCTCCCTTAAAGATTACAATAGTTATTTTATCAAATAAAAATCATAATATAATGATAATGTTCAGACTAAATTGTGTATTAAAAAAGGCTGTAACTATATACTTCAGAATTTCATAAGGGTATGGAAGAATGTAATAACTTAAGTTAATAATTCTGCCATCCCACTGTATAAGTGGTTGAATAGTTAAGGTAGATAAGAAGAAGCATGAAGGCAGGCTCTTCCTAGTGTCTTAACTCTAACTTCTGAACAGTGCGAGTGTATTTCTGGCCCTGAGACCTTAGACCGGCGCTGCAGTGCCCGGTGGCCTGAATACTTTTTGCCACATTCACTCTTTATTTCCTTATTCATATTTTTCTTCTAAGGTGCAGGTAAAATTAATTTGGAAAAACCCAAAAAGAAACCCATGTCAATTAGTTTCAACCCTCAGAAATTTTTTAAGGAAACCATAAACCTTGTCACTGGGAAATACCGGAAGGGCTGGAAACAGGGGGGAGAAACGCGAATGCCAAGTATGTAAAATTAATTTTAATATGTACTGCACTCGTCCTAAATATGAATAAGAAAATTATTACTATTTTGTCTTCTCGCCATGCCCCTCTAATATTCATGAAATTAAAAAAATATGTGTAGGAATGTACCTAAGTAGCCATACTTACATATAATTTTTAGAACTTATATTAAATGTTTTATATATCTGTTAATTTTATAACATTTTTTTTATGAATTGTTTCCTACGATTTATGAATGTTGCTTTCCTAAATAATGATATGATAAATCGAAAGCGAAAAGTAAAAATTCAATTTTTATTTCAAAAGAAACCACAAAAACTTCTCTTTAAGGTTCTGACTACTGTGGGTTTTATCCTAGTGCAGTAGTAAAATGGAAAGAGTTAAGTAATCGATTAAAATAAGGTCCGCAGTTTCAGTCTTCTAACGCTGAAGCGGGCAGATCTGATATAGCAGTCTACAGGGACTGCAGCGCTCGAACTGATACATCATTCTACAGGCGTTAAAGGGATAAAGTTATTTATAAAACTTGCCAATAAGAAGTAAGTTAGAATGTAAGTTGTTATCCCTTCCCAAATATTGGGGGGGGGGACGCCCATGCTTTAAATAATGAATTATAAACTACATTTTTCTCCGCCCCCAAAGAATATAAATAAAGCTATAGATGTATTCATGATTACAATTAATAAGCAATTCAGTACACTTTCTGTTTATATTATAAGTTTTAATAACAATTCCTTGAATACCTACACTTCTCACATTTAACATGTTACAGGAAGAATTTTGATTTTACTGTACTAATTAATTTAAATAAAAGTAACATGTATATCAACAACTGAAATAAGTAAATTAATTGTAAACTGAATAGTTGAAACAATCCCTACTTAAGATCAAGATTTAAAAATATACTGGTGCAACACTTTTTTATAATATGAAATATATTAAATATATCTAATAACTATCCTTGCCAAGATCAAAAATAAATTTTTTCATAAACTTGACAACATAATGTATCCTACTTCAATTATAGAGAAACAATGCCAATAATCCTGTTTAAAAAAATATAGTAATTGCAAATAAAAAAATTATGTCTCAAGAGAATTCACCAGTAACTTCATTTAACAACAGTCTGTAAGGGTCTTCCGCTTCTTCTTCATGAAAGGAACAATTTGATTTCCATTTATTTAAATTACTATTTTGGGACTCAAAGTCGAACGACAGTTCACCAGTTGCTTCATTTAAATGAGGTATATTCTTAAGAGGCCTTAACAGGTCAATATTATCAGTGTCCTCAATATCTAATGGATCAAATAACAATCCATCGAGATCATCAAACCCGTCACATGAATCTTCGTTGCCAATATCCATGTCAAATGTATCAAACAACGAATCATCTTCATTTATGTCTTGAAGTTTCCTTTCATTATCTACAGTAAACATTTCTCCAGTAAATTCATTTAATTGTGTCCTTACTTCCCTACAATATTTTGGTTCTGGTTTTTCAACATCCATTGAAAGAGAATCTTTATTAAGATTAATATATGAAAGTTCACCAGTAGATTCATTTAAGAAAACTGCACCCGTTGATTCACTATTAATGTTATTAAATGTAAGAATTCCTGTAGTTTCATTCAAAGTTACACTTCCAGTACCCTCACGAAAATTACCGATAGTTAAAACATTTTTTGAAGTAACACTAGCAACAGGAATTTTTTCGCCTTCATTTTCACTAATAATGTTGAATTCGCCAGTAGTTTCGCTTAAAATGAAGGTTTTCTTTTCATTACAATCATTTACTGAGGTTCGATCCATTTGTTCATCTGTCGATTGCTTTAAATTTTCCACATCTGCAATAGAACTGTTATCCAATTTTTTTTCTATAAAATTTGGATTGTCATCTTCGCATCTAGGCTGAATATTTACAATCTTTGACTCTTCATTATTTTTTTTATCAAAATTAACAGATTTTTTTTCCTTATGTTGCTTTAATATAGAATTTAATGCTTCATCATCACCTGGGTGTAAAGAATTACAATGCCCTTTCATTTTATCTATTCTAGCACTTTTATAATCGCACCTACAACACCTGTACGGCTCAATCTTTGGTTCATGCAACGTTTGGAAATGTCTCTTCAGATTCTTCTCCTGGGAAAACTTCAAGGAACATACTTCACAAACAAAGGACTTATCATTTCCATGGGTCAACATGTGTTGCTTTAAATTATACTTTGAATAAGTACTAAAAGAACATGGTATGACAGGGCAAGTAAAGGTTTTGTTCAGCTTATGTTTAAGGCTATGCCTTTCTAAAACACTTTCATAAGAAGTAACGAAACCACATACTTCACATATGTGACTGGAATGAGCCTTTTCTTCATTGTTGTGAAGAAAGGTATGCCGGAGCCATGCTGTCCTTGCTTTGAATAAATTTCCACACTCGTAACATTTGAAAGGAAAATCATTCTTATGATCTTGTAAATGCACTTTTAAACTATTACTATCTTTGGCGTTGAATAGACAAACAGAACAGCAGCTTTCCTCATGATTCATATTGATTAAATGGTATACTATATAGGACAATTTGAATGTTGTGAAATTACATGAGAGACAAATAAATTGTCTTTTATGAAAAACTTTTTTGTGAGCCTCAAACATTGTTAAGCAACTGAACCGTAATTTACATTTGATGCAATTATATTCCCCACCACGTTCATCTACAACTACTGAACTATCATTAGATTTTTTATCCAAAGGCTTACTTTCCTCCGTCATAGTCACTTCTTCCATGATGGTTCTGTTGTACAATTGGATTTCACACTTATTACTATTTTCTTCTAAGTAAAGCCTGTCAAAATTTAAAACGTTTTTGCTTTTCGGAGTAAGCAAATTTTCATTCAAATGGTCTGGCTGAAAATTCTTTACACATGGAATTTCTGAGTCCTTAGTTTTTTCTATGCTTAAAAACTTCAGGCATACTGACTTCAGGTTTATTAATTCCAAATTTTTTGATAAATTGATTAAATGTGGGACATGAGGATATTCCACTGAAATTTTTCCGGTATACATATAATCAATTACTTTTCCCACACAGCTGATGCAGTTCATTTCACTGTTCTTTTTACACTTAGTCATGTAAGTCATGTTAAGCTTCAATGGTTTTAAAACAGACCAATCACTTTGAGACAAACTTCTTATCAAGTCCAGCATGAATGGGCTAAAAGCTGCTAATATACAAGAATGTGCATACACTAGTGAGTTACCTTTGGAAATTATAATGTCACAAAAGGTTCTTGAGTTCTTTAAATCAATTAATTTTAACATCCACTCTCTCCCTCCAGAGGTATTATCATAGTGAAAATTCATAGTGTTAGTATCTTTTCATATTGGCATTAAAGATTTATTTTACTTCGATTTTATTTTTAAAAATTAAACACTGGTCGACCTAATAAATTATTACTTAAATTTAAACTAAAACTAACCTATAATATTTAATGGAGGTGAATATTATGAAACTATTACGTTCAATAAACCCCAAATTATTTTTTAAAAAAATCGCGGTTTAAATACCCATTCACCAAAATAACATACATAAACAGCTAGACAATAAATAAAAATTTAAACAAAAAGTATATAGATCCAGAACGAGTATGTTCAAAATATACCATAGAGAAAGATGATCTGTTAGGGCTAGAAATTTGTTGGCCCTACCATCAAATTGGAAAAATGGACGACATTCTTTTTTTTTTTTTTTTTTTTTTTTTTTTTAATGGCATTGGATAAATCCATACAGCCAGAGTTAAAGTTGTCGACCATTTTCGATTAAATGAATTTTTTAATAGCTTTCAAGTACTTCACAACGCTAGCTATCTGTTCACCGCTGCTCAGTGACAATATTTGTTTATATGTTATGTTACTATTGCCGAGGGCTTGTAAAAGTACTCTTCTATGAGGTTCGTAGGCATCACATTCCATGATAATATGATAAAATGTTTCAGGATTAGTACAATTTACACATTGAGGCGTATTCGAAATCCCTATTCGATGTAAATAACTGTTAGATAATCCGTGGTTCGACCTGAGTCTACAATATATTTTTACTTCGTCTCTATACAGATTTGTTGTTGAAAACCATGGCTTACGAGAAATGATTGGAAAAATTGATTTGTAATGCTGGCCTGTTTGGGATAGTGTATATTGATGTTGCCAAGAGTTCCTGCAATCGTCTTTAATAACTAAATGAAAATCCGTATAAGGGACTGATATGTTGACTGGCTCGCCTGTATAAATAGCCTCTTTTGCAAAACCATCGACTTTTTCATTTTCTGAAATCCCTGCGTGAGCTTTGACCCATAAGAATACTATCTGTTTGTCATTTTTTAAAGATTCGTAATGTAATTTAATGACGTCCAATAGGACTTTGTTATTGTTTATGTTTTTAAAATTATTTATTGCTTGTAATGAGCTTAGGCTATCTGATAAAATTAAAAATTTACTTTTTTCCGACTGATTAATATATTTTAAGGCTTCTAGAATAGCGTATAATTCTGATGTAAACGATGAACAACCTGGCGGTAATTTAAACTTTGCGATATATTTGAATTTCGGAACGTATAATGCGCTGCCTGATAAGTTACTTATTTTTGACCCGTCAGTATAGATGCAAATATGGTGTGGCCAATTATCAGAGATAAAGGCTTTTATTTCCTGATTTACTGCTATTTGAGGTAGAGAATTTAACTTTTTGTTTATTATTATGTTGAATTTTTGAAAGAGCATTTCAAAGTCAATCGAAAACTGAGGGAGTATATTAGCCGGATAAACGTGGTCTAGATTTTTTTGATGTTTTATAAAACTATTATAAATAAGCGGTGTGTATTTTTTTTTCTGCCAATAAGCCTTGCTTAATACTAGTACGCTTAAATTTACTATTTTATTGTAACATATAGGATTTCTGTCTTTCACTTTAAAAATGATTTTATCACTTATTAATTGTCTTCTAAGCTTTAATGGCATTTCTACAGCTTCATTTAATATTATATCTATTGGGGTGGACTTAAGGAAACCTAAGCATATTCTTAAACATCTGTTTTGTATTACATCTAGTTTTTTTAACGATGTGTCTGTCGCTTCGCCGTATATAACTGCTCCGTAGTCAAATATCGCCCTAATAGTAGCCCTATAAAATAGTAACGAAATATTTGGATCCGCACCCCATTTGGCGTTCACACTAATCATTCTTAAGGTGTTGACAATTTTTTCGGATTTTTTGATGATTTCTGCAATGTGCTTGTTCCAATTTAATTTCCTGTCAAAATACATCCCCAGAAATCTGACACTAGGAGCGCAGGGAAAAGTTATTCCCTCCAAAACTATTTCGTCCCTTAGTGGAAAATTATGTTCCCTACTGAATGGACAAACTACTGATTTCGTTGCCGAAATTTCCATGCCACAGTCGAGTTGCCATCGTTTAAAACCTTTTATAACTTCATTTAAGAGTTCTATTGCACTATTTGTATTTTTATGAGATGTGTATAGGCATATGTCGTCAGCGAACTGAAGGATTGAAACTTTATCCGGGATATATTTTCTTAAGTCGGATGAGAAAATTAAAAACAATAAACAACTTAGAATTCCTCCCTGAGGTAGTCCTACTCTCGCGTTTCTAGATAAAATTATTGAATTGTTGACTTTTAAATATATTTTTCTATTATCTATTAGATTAATTATAAAATCTATGATTTTACGTGGAATTCCAATTTTGTTCATATTTCTTGCCAGTACGTGTATGGGAACGGTATCATATGCTTTCGTTATGTCAAGAAATAGAGCTATTGTTTTTTTACCATGAGTGAATGCAATTTGGATATCGGTGTGAAGCGCCAAAAGACTATCGAGTGTGGATTTCCCTTTTCGAAAACCATATTGATAGTTGGGTAATTTGTTATTTGATTCTAACCACCATTCTAGTCTGAATTTGATCATTCTTTCAAATGTTTTTAGAATACAAGAACTAAGAGCTATGGGTCGGTAAGAATTAGCGATTTTAGGATCTTTTCCTGATTTGAGTATCGGTATAACACAGTATTCCCTCCAAGAATCCGGCACCAAGTTAGTTTCCCATATATTGTTAAATATTTTTAGGAGGCGATTTTTTATTTCGATTGGTAGTTTGCTTAACAAACGTAGTGAATGTTATCTAGTCACGGTGCTGTATTATTGTTACCCTTTAGTGCATTTAAGAGCTCTGGTAATGTAAAATTTGATAATATTTTTTCCTTGTCTGATTCCCTTGATATACTACTATTGCTATAATTAATAATTGAATCCTCAGTTATATTATTAATATTTTCTGAGTTCGGTGTTAGATTAGTTATTTCGTCTGCTTCAATCGGAATGCTAGCCAATGGGGGGGCCAACTGATCTATGAATTCTTCGCACCATTCACCGATAGTAATAGAGAATTTATTATTCGTTTTCCGGTTTTTTAGTAGTGATAGCTTATGCCATACATCTTTAATGGGGGTATTTTTATTTATGGTTGAGCAAAATGATTGCCATGATTTTTTTTGTTTTGTACGGGTGATGTTTTTAAACTGAGCATCTGCCTTTTGATAATTTATGAAGTTATTTATGGAAGGATATTTTTTGTAAGTTCTAAAGGCATTTTTCCTGTTTTGTAGGTAATTAGAGCATTCTTTATCCCACCAATTTTTGCTGAATTTATCATTATAAAATTGTTTGTATTGGGGAATTGTCTGAGTGCTTGTTTTGTTAAGATAATCAATAAACTCTGAATAGGTTGGTATTTCTGATAGGGCAGAACAATTAGAATTGGCGGCAGCTTCAAATTCATCCCAGTTAGCTGACTTAATTATCCATTTTTTAGTCGAATGTAGTATCGGAGTTATATGTGGGTTATTGATTTGATAGAGAATCTTCATAACAATAGGCAAGTGGTTTGATCCTAAAGGCTCGTCATATACTTTCCAATCTATTGTATGAGCAATATTGACCGTACAAAAAGTGACGTCCAAACAAATATTTTTTGATTGACGAATATTATTTACAAGAGTAGGCGCGCCGTTGTTTAAGCAAATCAGATTCGAATTTTCGATAGCAGAAACTAGATTGTTGCCTTTGGTATCACAATTTTCGCACCCCCATTGATAATGATGGGCGTTCACATCTCCTCCTACGACTACAGGACTTTCAAAACTGTTTATCAAATTTTCCCAATCAGTTTTAGTTATTGAGTGTTTGGGCGGAACGTATAAGGACACTAGGTTGAGCTTGTATTTATTATCAATTGTTAATTTAATCGCTACTATTTCTACATTATTTATTTTGTGGAAATTTAAGATTTGATTGAAATAGAATTTCGATTTAATTATAATTGCGACTCCTCCGTATCCATCTGGTCTATCCTCCCTAACTACATTGTAACCAGGGATGTTTACGTATCTTTTGGGTTTAAACCACGTCTCTGAGATTAAGGCGATGTCTATTTTCTCCGTGAAAAGAAATGAATCTAAGCTATTTTTGTTCGAAATAGCTGATCTAGCATTCCATTGCATTAATTTTATTGTTTCGGTCATGAAAGATTCTGGACTAGACATAGTATTGAAATTTTATTATGTATTTATATTTTTGTTTATGTTAAATAGCTTTAAATTATTATTTTTAAAATATTTATTAATATTTTAATCTAGTTAAAATTAATTTAATTGTAATTTAATTTAAATATGTAAATTTAATTTACAAATAATCTTTAAATTATTTGTAAATTAATCTATTCATATTTGTAGGCTTTCGCTTCTATCTCTAATCATATGTTTAATTTCTTCTTCGGTTATAGAAAAATTTTTGTTCGTTATTATTGTATTTACTATTGCGAATATAGCTTCTGAGACTTGGGTTTTCGTAGGTTTAGCGTACAGGGTTCCGGAAGGTTTATTTGTAGGGATATTGCTGTTTGTAAATATTGGGGTTGTCGGGTACAAAGGAGCGGAATAACTATTGTTTATATCTCTTGTTTGCCGTATTATGTCGTTCCCGTCTTGTTTTACTGGACTTGTGACTCGAAGTCTTTTGTTTACACTTATTTTACTTTTAATGAATGAATTGGCTTTGAAATTAGAGTTTATTTTATCCGCGTGGTCTAAGGTTGGAAATGATTCCGGAGTTTGTCTAAGAACGGCCCAACTATATGATTTTCCTTCTAGACAATTTTTAGCTTCTAAATACGTTAAATTTTGATTAGCCATTAATTCTTTAATCTTTTTTTGGTTATTGAATTCCGGGCAGAGATTTTTCGCTAATGAAGAATGGTTCCCATTACAATGAATACATTTCAATAAAGTACCTGGAGTACACTCTTCTTTTGTATGTTTTTCGCCACAGACTGGACACCTGGGCTTTGTGCTTTTACACTGAGAGGTGGGATGCCCATACCGGAAACAGTTCTGACACTGTATAACGGATTGAATATAGCGGTGTACCTCGCACCTGACATAGTGAATACTAATATAATTAGGCAAAAATTGGCCCCTGAAAGTAATTAAAATAGTACCTGTTGGTTTATATTCGTATTCCTTTGTAGTGTTATTGAAAATTTTCTTATTAAACCTTTTAACACCAACGATTTTGAGGGACTCGGAATATAATGTTTTAGCATTGTTGAGAATATCTTCTTCCGATAAATTTATATCTACTCCCCTTATTACGCCTTTTCTCTCCAGCATGAATTAGGGGATATATGCTATAAAATTTTTTGTTTTTAAAATTTCCGAAGTAACCAAAGCGTTCGCGTGAACACCCAACCTGGTCTCTACCTTTATTCTATTGCGTCCTGTTCTATTGATTGCTAAAATATTATTGTATATTTCCGGACTTGATTCATTTAATATTTTTCCTAAGGTCATAGGGTGAATACGGCTTATTCCGGCCCCTTCGTTGGACTTGCTCTCAATAAATACGCAATAAGGTCCTAAATCTCTTTCTTCATATAAACGAAGTGGTTTATTCGAATTATTAATATTTGTATTATTTTCGATTGCTGGACTATTTTCAACTAGGGTAATATTTGAATTTTGGTTATCAACACCTTCCATTTCTACTTCGATTGATTTTAAATTAACTGGTTGTTCTTTAGATAAATTATTGTGTAAACTATTTGATATATCTGGTGGAATATCATTTCTACCATCACTGGAGCCTGGCATTTTAGATTCTAAAAATTAAAATAACTAAAGGTATCTAAAATGAATACAAAGAAACAAAAACCTGTCAAATATATACTAATATAACTTAAATAATTAAATAACACTGAAACATAAAAGGAAAAAAAGTAATTGAAATTAAAATGGTCTTATCTGGCCTGAAGGCTGCTAATTCTACGGAGATCCTCTCTGTTCGAAGGTTTACCACAGACTGACGACATTCTTGAGATCCATTCTTTTTCACAACTGTAAATGGGCGAAGGAGATAATTCTCCATATTTCCATTTATAATATCATTTAAGACGAACGAAATAGATTAATCAATAAGATTTATTTAGAGTTATTTTTGAGCCTGTAAAACATCGAATTCAGAATTTGTCATAATGGCCCCAGTATATCATTTTTACTTTCACTTACCTATAAATGGAATATATAGTGAGGGAATGTATTGCAAGTAGTTGTTTTTCACTGTTTGTGCAATTGTGAACTAGGTCACGGTCATTGACCCGGTCTGCTAGAACGGGAGGGGGTGTCCTTGCGCGGTTGGTTGCACAATCTGGCAACGTCGTATGGAATGAGTGAGATGTGGCAAGATCGCTTTATTTACATTTGAGCTGTAGGACGAATATGACGTCGCCGGCCTCCCTGTGACGTCATCCTCAGAGTGCTTCAGTACAGGGTCCATTGATATATTTTTTTATCCGTTTACATTTTTGCTACGGCCCCTGCCGCGGTCATTGACACTTTCATTCATGTATTTCCTGTGAGTTAGTTTTTTTTTTTTATTAATGAGCTTACTAGTCTAGTAGTCCGTGACCTCGGGCTCCGCCGCGCGGTCTGCTATGGCTAGAGGGTGTGTCCTTAGATGACGTATGTGATAAAAAAGAAGAGGAAAACTGTTTGGGATGTTGCTGATGTCCGCAAGAGACTTAGAATTAGAACGACTTGAAAAAACAGATATCGATGTATGAAATAAAGAGAGACAAAATAATTCAACTAATAAAAGAAAAAAATAGAAAAACTTCATCTTTCTCCCCTCCTCTCTATTGAATCGTTTTAGTTTCAACGTGAGAACCTAGCGAGATGGTTGTGCCGCATCGATTAGAACTGGTGACCGACTACTCCATCACCAGCAGCACAATATTAATACTGAGAATCTTTTTTATAATTTAAATGAACTAAAGAAAATACTCACATGAGTTGTAATTTATGCAATAAATAATATTTCTATATATATTTTTTTTATTTCTTGAACTCTTCCCTAAGTAAAAATGAGAATAAAGTTAAATAAATGAAAAAATATTTACGGAGTCAAATTGGACCTTGGACCCTGGGCTTGCTCAGCCTTAAATGATATTATAAATGGAAATATGGAGAATTATCTCCTTCGCCCATTTACAGTTGTAAAAAAGAACGGATCTCAAGAATGTCGTCCATTTTTCCAATATGATGGTAGGGCCAAGAAATTTCTAGCTCTAAAAGATCATCTTTCTCCGTGGTATATTTTGAACATACTCGTTCTGGATCTATGTACTTTTTGATTAAATTTTTATTTATTGTATAGCTGTTTATGCATGTTATTATGGCCTGCCAGATGCACGCGAGCGGTGCGCGAGAATCACAAAAACTCACCCATAAAACATACGATTCATTGTTGTGCCAATTGATTCAAAAAGATTCCTAAACACGAAATTCGGTCGTCTGGCTGGTTACCAATTCTTACCGGCCTATTACCGGTTACTATTACCGGCCAGACGCGTTTATAAGTCAAAAATCGTTCCAATCCAGGTGATTGTTTTCATTATTCTTCCATTTAATTTTTTTTCATCCGCATTTGTAAATGTTCTTAAAATTTGTTTTTAGGGTCGTAACTTTCATATTTAGCGAAAATAATTATTACCATCGATGCTAATTATTTATATCGGATGCATACTACATAAGCATTATTTCTTGGGACGACGAGGAGTTAATATTTTAATTAACTCTGAACATTTTTATCTGGAAAAACTTTTTTATTAGTTTGTATCAATTTTCAATTCAAATATGTATCAATTATCAGTAAACGACTTTTTAAACAAAAATAAACTTATTTTTGCAATTAGCTCAGTAAAATTTAATAGTATATGAATAAGAGTTTTACAATATGAGCTATGTCCCTTAAGTAAAAATTACCCTACTAAAGGCATCGGAGGCATCGGATTTTAAGATTAGTTAAGCCATTTTAATGTAAGGGAGCACACCTATCCGCACCATGCCCATCGGAGATTGGCAATGCCGACCGGAATTCTCGAAAGGGCAAGGATTCCGTCCGGCGAGAATGCCAACTCAGGAGAATTCTAAGAGCCATATCTATGAACGTAGGAACGCTTAGCTAAAGTTTTCCTTAAACTGCTGATCTAACCCCATTTTACCATAATATAAGTGAATTTCCATTGCATCATTTTCAGATAAAATGGGGTTAATATAATAATATAACTGTATAATTATTCAAGTCCGACTTGAGGGAGCTCCCACCGACAAGAGTTTAGAGAGGCCCTGATTTTAACCGGAAATCAACCTTTTGGGGGTTTATTTATTTCCGAAGAACGAGCGGGAGTGGAAAGCTGAGATCTAATAAAGCCGAAAAGCACCCCCCCCCCACATCCCTATAAATTGCATATCGTTGTGTTCCTTGTGATAAAAGATTAAGAAAAAGCCAATGTTCCCAGAAAAAAAAGTGGCCGCACTAACCGAAATGGCGTTCAAACATGGCGGAATGACGATTTTGATTTTAGTTAGTTTTTTTATTACTGACATTCACCATTATGCTTAATTTCGCCATAACTGGTATTTTATTAAAGCTATATAGTTCTAGATTCAGAATAAATAAACAAAAGTTCTAAAATAATTAGTCTTGACAACATAAAGTACATTTAAATTCAATTTTTTCAAGTCACTCGCGTAAAAGTTAAAATTCCAAGTTAATTTGTGATTAAACGGCCATCGTTAACGAAAAACACCCCGAAATAAACCATCTGGAGCAATTATTCTTCTTTAGAAATCATTGGTCAAATTTCAAAATATATCAACTAGTTTCATCGAAAACGGACCTACAAGGCGAAAAGGTGCCGGTGACTCGGGCACATCCAGTCCTCTGCCACATCGTTCAGTTCTCATACATCATATATTTACAACGGGTTTAGGATATTATTTTGAATTTATAATCGAGCCTATGTAACTGCAAGTTTTTAATTTACAGAAATAATTAATATAACCTTATTTTTTTTATTATTATTTTTTTTAAGCTTATTAATAAAGGATATAAATCTGCTAAATAATAATGAATTAGTCGCAGATTGCACATTATCTAAACCTCACTTATATTGACATAAACTGGTTATCTTGAAATTAAATAATAATGTTCTCATAGTTATAGTTGGGTTACAGAAACTGACTTCTGATCATTCGTGAAGTTTGAAATAAATGCATTTTTGCAAAGTATTGATTATTTACAGATTTAAAAACAATCAAAATAAAAAAGATAAATAAAAAGTTCTGTTTGTTCGTTGATATGTAGAAATAATTGGTAATACAATTTAGGAAGTATATACATAACACAATTTAATAGCTCACAACAATTAATGAATAATATATATATATATATATATATATATATATATATATATATATATATATATATATATATACATATTATGATTAATTTAAAATTAAACCACTACTGGAGAGTAAAACCAACTAAAACATGTAAGTATTCATGCATCTAACGATCTATAATCCACGAAGTTGTGGCCTTTTTCGGTTTCTGGCATATAACTATTCATCAAAAAGTTTACTTTCTCTTTTTTTCGAAAAAAGGGTATACTAATACCAATAAAATGAAATATTTGAAGTTGAAATCGGATTAGTTATTTAGCCAAATTCGAACATGAAAGATCGGTAATTTTTACCATTTTGGTGAAAACTCATATTCCAACGCCTATAACTCGACAATATGTACTCTAAATGAAAAATGTTACATATACAAATTTTAGGACATTAAATTTAGCATAAAACAAGCCCATTTATTTTTAAATTAACTTATTACTAAGTAGAGATGAGATACAAATGAAAACGTGAAAGTATTCGTAGTGTAAAGTATTGTGTTATGTATATACTTCCTAAATTGTATTACCAATTATTTCTACATATCAACGAACAAACAGAACTTTTTATTTATCTTTTTTATTTTGATTGTTTTTAAATCCGTAAATAATCAATACTTTGCTAAAATGCATTTATTTCAAATTTCATGAATGATCAGAAGCCAGTGTCTGTAACCCACCTACTACTATGAGAACATTATTATTTAGCAGATTTATATCCTTTATTAATAAGATTTTAAAAAAAAATAATAAGGTTATATTAATTATTTCTGTAAATCAAAAACTTGCAGTTACATAGGCTCGATTATACATTCAAAATAATATCCTAAACCCGCTGTAATTATATGATGTATGAGAACTGAACGATGTGGCAGAGGACTGGATGCGCCCGAGTCACCGGCGCCTTTTCGCCTTGTAGGTCCGTTTTTTATGAAACTAGTTGATATATTTTGAAATTTGACCACTGATTTCTAAAGAAGAATAATTGCTCCAGATGGTTTATTCCGGGGTGTTTTTCGTTAACGATGGCCGTTTATTCACAAATTAACTTGGAATTTTAACTTTTACGCGAGTGACTTGAAAAAATTGAATTTAAATGTATTTTATGTTGTCAAGACTAATTATTTTAGAACGTTTGTTTATTTATTCTGAATCTAGAACTATATAGCTTTAATAAAATACCAGTTATGGCGAAAATAAGCATAATGGTGAATGTCAGTAATAAAAAAACTAACTAAAATCAAAATCGTCATTCCGCCATGTTTGAACGCCATTTCGGTTAGTGCGGCCACTTTTTTTTATGGGAACATTGGCTTTTTCTTAATCTTTTATCACAAGGAACACAACGATATGCAATTTATAGGGATGTGGGGGGGGGGGGGGGGGGGGTGCACGGTAGGGGGGTCTGGCCCACGTACTATTATGTTCCTTTCCTACAACTAAAATTATACTTGTTCTGCACATTATTTGTTCTTTAACTTGCTTCCTTACATTAAGGAAATTCAAATTCTATCTTTTAATGACGAAAAATTTTCCAAAGGGAGGGGCTGCAGCCCCCACAGCCCCCCCCCCCCTGGATCCGCTAATGCACAAGGAAGCATGGGTCTCATATTCACGCTTGTAACACGAGCCGATAACCAAAAACAACATAAGTTAATATAAAAAATAATAGCGAAAATGATTCAAAGGACTAGTTCCAAAATATGTAATATGTGCTTTAAGTAAAAAAGACCCAGTAAGTAAATCATACATGTCGCTTCATATTATTTAGTGCTTCCTAGGTGGCATTTTAGTAAGTAACAGCTTCTTTTGTTACTGCTACGTTATGAAAACAGTTGAAAACGTTCCTAACAGTTCCAATAGAGGTAAGTTAAAGAAATAACCTATTCCTGTCAGTGGGACAATTGTCATTGTAAATAGTACTAACTTAGTACTGTGCATTGTTTTCTGTTTAACAAATAAAATGGTTGTCAATTTGTGATATTTTGTTTTATTTAAAGGTAAAGGTTTTTTATAATGACTAAATTTGTTCATAGTATTATTCCGTATTCTCATTTAAGTTAAATGAAGTTGTTATATCCAAAATACCAATACCAACATTTCAAATGGCTTGTTTAGTTCTGTATGTAAAGAATCACTTTTTTATTTATTGACGTAAATTTTCAATATTTTTTTAAGAAGAAATACACTAATTACTTTTTATATATTTTGCATTTTTAAGCTTTCTTTGATTTCTTAATGCTTTAATGCCAATGAATGTCAGTAGACATTCTGATGATAAATAATTAGGCTTCCAGTAAAATATTTATAGGCATCAACATTTAGATCCAAGGTTATTGGTCATCATCAAGAAATACTTTTATACTGCTTTCCACATAGAGCTACTATATAAGTACCCAGTATTTCTTTAAGCTCTACTTTTACTATGCAGGAACCATCTGTTTTATAAGGTTTTCCCATTTAATATATTTTTTAATGTTTGTTACAGTTAACTGTCTTTAGTAGTATGTATGATTACATCAGACTTTCAGGAAAAACTTTATCTTTGTCCATAATTGAAAATGTATATCTATGCATTTTACATTTAATCTTTCTGTTATATAAAGTTTTAGGTGTATAATTTAGGTATTTTGTGAAATAAAAGTAAAAATTAAATTGCTGGGATAAAGCCTCGAAATTCATTTTTAAATTAAATGGACAGTTGTATTATTTTTTAAACAGGTGTTGTCAAGTTATTTTATATTATTACGCAAGGACCTTTGATTCCAAAAATAACAAGATAATCTGCACCCTAACTTATCATCAAAAATAAACCACCTTCAAATGCCACTGGTTGCGTAAGGCAATCAGGTATTATTAAGAACCATTCAATAATGGTTAGATTATACTCATATTAATTCATTTTTGTCTATTTTAGAGAGACAGGAAATAAAAAAAGGCTGTGGTGGTGTTATTGACCATTCGTTCTCAGGTGGACAGGGCCTATTTAATAATAATAGTACCTTCATACTATTATTATTAAAAAAATCAATTGCAAATATAGTTGTATTTCTCTTTCATTGCTTTGTTAAATTTACAGTCAATCACTATAATAAATTCTTCTAAGTTACATAGGAGTGCAAAAATAAAATGCACATTTTAAATTGCTTTGTATTGCTTTATATTGGCTGATAAATCTTATTATTAAAATGTTGCTCTTTTTTTTTTCTTTTTTTTTATTTATAACATTTATTAGGGGAGAAATCTGGATAGAAACAATAAAATACAAATTAGATTTAGGATAGTTCACCTCTAATATACTATTGTATCTCCTAACATTGTTTCTATTAGGTGACAAAAACTAACCACTCTCTTGATGTATGTATGTCTGATTACCTGAACATGCAACATTGTAAACTATTAGGCTAAGTAAATTTCTAATATATCTTTTGAACGATTTTCCAAAATTAGGTTTGAATTATTTTACAACCTATGGTAATTTTAATAATTATTTTTTTTTAAAAAATTAGACAAATTCAGACCTGTGGATGTATCGTTTAGTACCATTGAGTAACAGGCAAAAGTTCATAATCAAAATATATGAAATCTAAACTTTATTTGCAATATTAAATAAAATGCATCTTTAATTATAAACAGTGGTCTGCCATTAAAGGGGTACTCCGCATGCGTGGGCTCAATGTGTTTTATGAGTTGTCGGAATATTTTTCATAAAATATTGTTCTTTTCAAATATTGAAGAAATACTTTCTTTTTTTCTTCTGTATACGTTTACTTGATTTTTCTCCTACTTCATATTTAGCCATTTCTTATTTTTAGAGACCGTTAATTTCTCCATTTAAACAAAAACAAAGGTACTTTATAGGAATGCAAAAACATCCCTTTCCCCATTTAAGCTCCCTCAGGACATTTCTAAAATGATAAAACTTACCCGATATTAAAGTACATTTGATTCTCAATAAGCATGGCGAGTATGATCAAAATTGTTTGAGCCGTTTTTGAGAAAATTGAAAAAAGATTAGAAAGGAGAAAAAAATTATTAATTCAAGTGCCCCCTCCATTAGACCAATTTTGATGAAACTATTGCTGTCCCTTGTGGGCATATACATACACCAAATACCCAATTTCAGGTTTGTACGGTTTATAGTTTTTGAGCTAGTCTGTTCACACACACCGACTGTTCGCATGCACGTTACGCCCTTACTTGTTAACAAGAGGCTGTTAGTAAAGGCCTAATGCACATGCGAACAGGTTGTCAACGTGTTTTAAGTACTTGTTAAAACATACCTTAATATTTTTATGTATAAAATTTATTTATGCCAATATACATTCTATGATTTTATAAACATAAAAACCTCATTCTTTCTGAGATTCTCAGCTTTCCAACAATGTATTAAACAATTATGTTACTACACTCTTTAACAGAAATAGAAATTTTCATCATGCGTAAACACTTTCCTTTATTTCTCTTGTATATGTTAATCAAATTCTTTCATATGAAGCCATTTCTTATTGCTGGGCATAATGAGAAACAGTTAATTTCCCCATATAAACAAAGTCAAAGGTACTGTATCGGAAGAAAATATTCCTTCGCCATTCAAGCCACTTCAGAACATTTCAATGATGATGAAACCTATCTAAAATTAAAGAATACCTGATTCTCATTAAATGAGGATTTTAATCAAAATTTTTTTTGAGAAAATCTAATAAAACCTAAAAATTTGATAACATTTATAAAATATACTGCCACCTCTGTTCACCCAATTTTGATGAATTTTTCGCTGTCGCATCACGGGCATATAACTACCTCAAATATCTAATTTAAATTTTGTAGACGCTATCGTTTTTGAGCTAGGCTGTTCCCACACAAACAGACCATTTTGCGGGACTTGGTTATTTGGAATCGGAGGACCCTAAAACGTATATTCCAGTTGAAAACTGGAAATCAAAATTTTTCACAATCGCAATACTTACCCTTACTATAAATTTCATATAAGAGTAAGTGAAAGTAAAAAAAGTTCGGAAAAACAAAACAAACCTCCAACAAATTGTATCCCACTTGATGGAAACAAGAGTTTTGGATTTGTTTCAGTTTTATTGTTATTTTTCAGGTTCTAGAGAACACAAACAAAACATGAACTCCACTTTCCATTTAGTGGAAAACCGTTTTTAGATTTTGACGCATTTTCTGTTGTTTTTTTATTTTCAGTGAAATGATTTAATTTGAAGATAACAGTGTATTTATAATTTATAAATATAATTAAGTTTATCAATGTTGATTATACAATAGTTAGTCTTTATTTCCCAATTCCTCCTAATTCTGGGTTTACCATTTTAAAATGTTAGCATTTATATTGGTGTCAACAAGAAAAATGGCTGCTAAAATGGTTTTTGAGATATGGCTGGGAAAAAGCAAGCAATAGCACCACCAAATATTAATGGTGCAGTATTTATGTACCAATATTTTAAATTCAATCACTTTTAAAAACATGTGGGGTACCAGGACATTTGGGATTGAGAATAAAACAATACTTGAATCCACTCAAAAAAAAAAAAAAAAGAAACTTTATATAATCTAAATAACTTTACTTCCTTTAAATGTTATAAAACCCTCCCAGGGCGAATTCGAACCGCTATTGTTCAGCTTGACCATGCTAAATCGGGTCGCGCTTCAACCGGCTATCCCAGCCATATCAAGGGCTATACAACATCTAAGGATCAAAAATTGAACTGGTGTGAGTTTGTTTATATGAAATGGAACTTTAATCTGTGTCTAGCAAACGTGTTAGAAAATACGCGTTGCCCATGGCAACGTCTGTTTGGAATACGAAGATAGCAAGTTCAAAACCCGGAGCCAGGGGAAAATTTAATTATACTCGGCATTAATCCCCCACCCTCTCCCCTGGCCCGGGAAACCCCGTATAGCCTACTAGGCGAGTAAGGGGAGGAACAAGAAAGAAAAAAAACTTGAATCTGTGTTTTCAGGTTCATGATCAGTAATATCATTTATTAAAAATGATCCATTAAGGTACAAATACTTTGCCTAATTACTTCAGAGCAAATCAGGTACAATTATTCCTATGTGCACTGAATATTAAGTTTTTTCTGATGAATCAGTTGCTCCTTCCCCTAGCAGATGTAGGAAAATTTATGTTAACTATTTTCGGCTTTAAAATATTAACCTTCCTTGGGATCGTATTTATGCCTATAAAGTATTTTGTTTTCATTTTTAAGTATATGTGACTATCAAAAGCTGTAATCCATTTACAGATTATTTCTTGTATACATTGGTATTATCAATTTATATTTTTAAAACATGAGTATTAACTGATAAACCATTATTTTCAGGAACACAATTTCTTATTTATTTCTTATTTTTTAATATATGACATGAGAATTCAAGTAAAAATGAGTGGACAAAATGGACTTCAATTTGAAGTTATTTCAACTCGAACAGTTGAGCCTATGAATCAAAAGAAATATGTGGTAAGCTTTTATTGCGCTTGTAGAACGAAAAAGATATTATTTAAATAAAATATATCTAAGATTTTTAGTTCATAAGTTATATAAATAGAACAAAAAATTCTGTCATTAATAACTTTTTCTTTTTTTTCACAATTATAATTTATTACAATTAATAGCATTTTACACATTTGTTGTAAGGTTAATTTACACTCCATTGCTTCCACCCTCGAAGGAACAAGAGTGCTTGAATGGTATCAATGAGATAGAATAGAATAAGGCTTAACGGACCCGCTTATCGGTCCCTACTTACCTCCATCCACCTCCCCCTGTCCAATCCCAAATTCACAAGATCTGTCTTTTCCGAATCATCCCATCTTCGCCTAGGCCTACCCCTCGGTCGTTTTCCAGTGGACAAAGCGTTTATCAATCTTTTAGGAATTCATTCGCTACTAAGACTCACAGTACTTTAACTGACCCCGCAGCTATAGCCTCGATTACATTTCCCGGGTAAAGTTCACACATTTCCGCATTGTGTAGCTGTCTTAATTCTCCTGTTAACTCATCTTTCTTCTGCCTAAATATTCTACGTAGTACTTTATTTTCAAAAACCTTAAGGCGTTTCTCATCCCTTACTCTAAGTGGCCATGTTTCACATCCCTAAAAAATTATAGTCTTGTAAATCCTAATTTTTTAAATTTCAGGATAGAAGGCGTGAGCTAAGTAATTTTGCAACCGAATAATAACAAGCATTTCCCGCCTTTAACCTAGCCTTAATTTTCTCTTCAATTTCGTTTTTTCTAGTTACAGTAGATTCTAAATATCTATCTATTTATCTATAGAAATTATCTAATTTCTCAACGGCCTCAAATATTTCGTCTTCTACTTCAATATCGCCAAAATTTTCGCCGTTTCTACAGCTAACCATATATTTTCTTTTTTCCTTATTTATTTCTAGCCCTGCTTCTTTGCTGGCTTTTATCAATGCTTTTGTATTTATGATGGTGGAAGATAGTTGACTGTAGATATGATGAAGAGGAATTGGATGGGGGTGCGGTCAAAATAATAAGCACAAATATGTGGTATTTACATATTTTATTGTAGCTGACGTTTCGACCCAAATTTTAGGTTAAAACAGGGCTAAATGAGAAAAACCAAAAAAACAACCAATCAGAGAAATAATATAAACAGATATAAATGTATGTGAAACATTAAACTAAATTAAATAAGTTAGATAAAATAAACATAAAAATATTTTTATAGAATTTAAAAATTATAGCTCTTAAAGTTAGGCCATGATGAAAGTAATAAATGAAAATGAGATAAACCTTAACATGAGATATCTGAGGTACTGTAGAGAAATATATAAAAAATGTAGGTGAACATGGTCTGTAGTAATGAAGCCTAAGTAAATAAGATGAAATGTAGTATACAAAATACGAAGTGGTGTGTAAATCGAAAAATTTAAAAACAATAAACAAGATGGATAATATAAAATTATTATGATACAGAATAAGTCACTGAATGAAGGGTAAGAGATCTTTGGATGCATTATGATTAAAGAATAATTTTAAGGATTTATGTATTGAAAGGGTTATACACTGGAAGGATGGATGATTATTAAACTGAATATGACAGCTATATAGTAGGGTGTGGGACTAAAAGTATTTTAAGTGATATAAATTAAAAATGCTATATTATATGATAATGTAACGTTTAATCGATAAGCAAATAAAAGAAACATATGGCGTAAACTCCCAGACCATTTGTTGGAACAAAATAAGCAGTTGGAACGAACTGTTTGGGTCTAGATCTTTCCGTGGCCTAGTCCATGAAGGTTTAGAACTGCCCACATTGTTCTGGAACATTCCAGACCTGACCATTTACGATTATATATAAGGAGCGAGTGACTGAACAAGTTAGTCTAAGTAGAAGTCTGTGCCTTGACTGTGTATCTCAAGTCATATGATTGTGTGTTATAACGTTATCATTTTTGTAACCTGCTCAAGTATTGAAGTTTCATTAATTCGTTGGCATTGCTAACTGTATATTTTTGTTGAATTAATATTTGTTACCCACATAAGTGTTACAATAATATTACGATGATATAAATTGTTGAACAATATGACAATGGAGTATGGAAACATATGATGAGTATGGGAAAAAGATATAGAAAATAGAAAAATTCTCACTGCTGTAAGATGCCGAGTGACAAGAAGGCTAGGGGATAGGAAAGGGTTTTGTTTACCTGATCGAAGCGCGATCTGCAAGGGTATTTGTAAAAATTCTAAGTTATGTGAAATATGTAGTTATAATGAATTGAGGAGATGAGTAGATGGTCAAAAAGGTAACATAGGTATGGTAGTTGGAAAAGAATACCGATAGAGAAAACTATTTGAATGTATATATTTATTATTATTAAAAATTGTGTGAATGAGAATGTGTTGTAAGCTTTCAAAACTGTATTGTAATTTTAATTCAATTGCCATTCAGGACATAATGATCCATGAAAATTTAAATTGCAAATGTATTTTAGGCTTATAAACTTGTGATTCGGAAAGTAAGTGATCCAGAAGATAGTAACCCTGCATTTCTTGAAAGACGTTATAATGAGTTTCTAGCTTTGTATAATGGACTCAGAAGAGAATTTCCAAATCACTTTTTGGGGCTACAGTTTCCCCGAAAAGCTATCATTGGTAATTTTAATCCTGATATGATTGCCTCAAGGAGTGCTGGATTTGAAGCATTTTTAAGTCTGATTGGTTCTGAGAGTCAACTTAGACATTCACCTATGGTCATTTCTTTCCTACAGAGTAAAGAGCTTGATGAAGTTATCAAACTAATTCAGCAGCAGGAGTATGAACAGGTATGTTCTCTCTCTCTCTCTCTCTCTCTCTCTCTCTCTATATATATATATATATATATATATATATATATATATATATATATATATATATATATATATAGGTGTGTAAAAAATATTTTAAAGTTTTTCTGAAAAAAAAAATTAGAATACATTCCGTTTAATTCATTAACATTTTTCTTTTATTTGGGGTCACAGATTGTATTTAAATATCTATAAACTGATGCTCAATTAACAGCCTAACTTATTTTATTCATGTTCAACATACAAGCCATTTTCATGGTTATATTTCCTGTGGCCATAAATCTGTTATAAATTAAATAGGTTAATTGTACTATATTGTGCTCCCTGATTGCTGTAACCCTGAACCGGCCCTCATAATGGATTAATACCTTCCCTCTATCAGAAGCTAACCTGCGATAAACGACTGAACTGATTTTTATTTTCCCCATCAGGTCTTTCACTTTTAAGTTCTCCCAAGCTACTCGGCTGCGCTTCTCTTTATTGATTTTTTTTTGGACTCTCTCCCACAGTTTATCCGATTCTACTTTATTGGTAAGCATTCTCCCTGTTGTTTCCTTATCCACCATCATGTCCTAGTAGTCCTGTTGCCGTCCACGCAACCCAAAAAAGATTTTGAATGGTGAGAACCCTGTGATGGTATGTATAGCATGGTTATACACAATTACTGCTTTCTGCTTAGCAACATCTGGTTCCAGTCCCTTTTCAAGCTGATATACCCTCAGGTGTTTGCTAAGGGTCCCATGAAGTCTCTATACTTCCTCGGCTCTTTGGGTGTCCTGGGGTGTTCAGATGCCATACCATCCCCAAGTTCTTCCCTAATCTTGGCGTTATCAAATTCCCTGCCTCCGTCTGACGAAATTCGGGTCAGGCACACCATAGAAATGGAACCACGCTCATAATTCTCCTATTATTGTTTTTGCTGATCGTTCGCCATTGCCGTTTTATTAAAGAAGTCTATCATTGTAACCCACTTATAACCCCTCCAAGTAAATGTGTCGATTTGTAGGTCACACAACGGTGCATCTGCTGTGGGTGTTTCTTCTAGCTTCCATTTGGGCTGATATCTATCATATTTAGTTCTGAGACAGACTTCACACGCTCCTATGGTTTCCATGATGGATCTCTTCATCCCCCCACCAGAAATATTTCCGACGCAATGCCTGAAGTGTTTCATGTACTCCACAATGGTTTTTCTTTTCCTGGTGATAAGAAAGTGTCTTCAGAAAAGTGATACCTCTTTCTGCTCCTCTTCATTTGTCAGGGTCTGTACCATGACTTTGCAGCGTATAAATTTCCTATCTATTCCGATCTGCTCTGACCGCCACATTCTTTTAATCTTCTCCCATATTGTGGCGTAGCCCACAAAAAGATGGTGAGTTTTTCCGGGCTTAGAAGCATCTTGGACTGCCTTACAGATTTTGTCATCCCTTACTCCTGGCACTTACCAGATGGTCATGGTTTTGCTTTTCCCATATGTGCTGTGCTGCATTTTCATTAGTCTGGAGGTTTTGGTTTTCCAAATTATCTACTGGCTTTTATAATTTATAATTTCCTCCAGCTCCTCCACAAAATTTCCTCCCAAACACATAGGGTCTAAACTGATCAATAGCCCACATGATTCCCAATAGTTCTCTTTCCAAGGCAGGCACTGTACCTGGTTTCTGGATCTGTAAGACGCCTTCTAGCGTATGCTACAGGACATTCTCCGTTGTTTCCTTCCTGGGATAATATGGCTCCCAGTGCATATTCACTTGAATCGGTCGTTATCGTAAATAACCTCGTAAAATCAGGAAAGGCGAGTATTGAAGTCGTGCCATACATTTCCGAATGTTATCTTCCAAGAGCGGTGTCAAACCAAAAATCAAAAAATCAAACAGAAAAGTCCCATGGTGGAACAATGAACTAAAAAAGCAAAGAACAGAAACCAGAAAACTGTTCAATGTTACAAAAAACACTGGCAGATGGGATTTGTACAAAACCGCTTTAACAAAATATCACAAATAAAGTGCCTCAGAACTGCTGACTGAAAAGATATCAAACAAAAAAGTAACCATATTTTAGACAGTCGATCAGCTATTGGTGCAATCAGAACCATATAACTAAATCAAACATTGTTAAAACCTGCAATAACAGGTGCTCAATAAATTATCAGAAAATAATAATGTAAGAGTGGAATGGGTACCAGGACACACCGGTATCCATGGAAACGAAAAGGCAGATTGCCTAGCAAGGCAAAGCTTAGCTAATAACCCCATAACCACCGAACCAGTAATGGGAATAAGCATAAGATAAGCCAAAAGAACGATCAGGGAAATATATGGAGCTATCAAAAAACAATGTTGGAAGGATAAAAATCATTATCACTCCAAATTCTTTTTAGATGGCTATTCAGTCAAATATGCTACTAAATCTTGACAGGAAGGCACTTAAAAAAATTACAGCGATCTACACGGGACACTAAACTGAATAAACACATCTATAAACTAAAGTTGGTAGAAACACCAATATGTAGGTATCTACACAATATTGTGGCAAAGAGAACGAAACAGCCTATCACATAATCTGTTGGTGTTTATTTGTACGGTTAAGATTTGAATATTTGGACAGGAAAATATAACCAATCCAACTTCCAATGACTTACTAAACCCTACAAGCATAGTAAAATTTACCGATGTTTTAAAGATTCCAATTTAAACACATGGGCATAGACAGGCGCACAATAGACCCAAGGAGTCGCGGTGCATCAAGCCGCAAAAAAAAAAAAAAAAAAAAAAAAAGAGGGGTGTCATCGTCACCGTCATACCCTTCATTAACATGTTAGGTGCGGCATCAGTCCCAGGGATCCGATGTCTTACATTCCCCTCTTAACAGCCGATTTTCACATGAAAATGTCCGTAAGTCCGAACACTTTAAACACTCAATTTAGTCAATTTTTAATTAGATTATTGCATTTTAGTGCAGAAAATGTTGCTTAAAGCTGATATTCTGTTGTTTTTTAGAATCGGATTCTAAGGCCCGATTTTCGATAAGCGTAAATCCTGTATCGGCCCGGGAGCCGGTTCTACACCTATTATGTATACTTCCAATCCTTAACAAGAGATAAGGCCCTTGAGACGCTCATTTAATTCACTTTTCAATCATAAGATAACGCTTTTGTCAGAGCATTCCCATCAGACCCCGACGCCCAATATCGTCTGACTCATCCCAGCAGTCGGACCCCTGGGACCGATACCGTTCAATTCAGGATGCCCTTAAAATACGCTGCCGCACCTAACCTAACCTATGAACTGTCCATAAATTGAGTATTCCTAATAACCTTCAGATCCCTTTTACATCTTGTGGTATTGCCATCTTTCTTATTGCCTCCACCTTATTAGCATCCGGTTTGGCTCCGTCTTTAGAAATTGAATGGCCTAAAAAATTTATACGTTCCTGACCTAACAGTGACTTTTCACTCGAAAGTTTCAAGCCAAATTGCCTCTGGAAATACGGTTTTTAAGTGATCGGCCTCCGTTTTACTAAACACTAGTAGGTCGTCCATGTAAATTTGGCACATTGATTCATCTATTTTTAAAATTTCGTCCATAAAACACTGAAATGTTATCGGAGCACTCTTTAGGCCAAACATCATCCTAGTAAACTCATAATGTCCCCTTTCGAATGTTAACACTGTTTTATGCACTGCCTTTTGAGTGCTTTTTTATTTGGTGATACCTTACTGTCAAGTCTAATGTACTATATATTGTTACTCCGTTTAGCCGGTCCATGTGATAAGGAAGTGCCTGGAGGTATTTCCTCTCTTTCACATTTGTTATTTTCTCTTATTTTAGTGGGATCTCATTCTTGGGGCATACTGCTTACAACGTGCACTCCTAACATGCCACTTCCGGCTGCCCATCTATCTAGCCCTTATTTTTTTTTTTTTTTTTGCTTCCTCCCCTTCCTCGCCTTGTAGGCTATTACGGATTTTTGGTATGGGGTTTCCCGGGCCAGGGGAGAGGGTGGGGGATTGATGCCGAGATTAATTAAATTTCCCCCTGGTTCCAGGTTTTGAACTTGCTATCTTCATGTTCCCTAACAGACGTAGCCATGGGCAACGCGTATTGCCCACTCGGCCATCCCGCCACCCTATCTATCTAGCCCTATCTCCGACCCCCCTTTGACTCTACAAGGGCCACCCAGGGTGATGAACCTACAATGACATATTGGGATCGTGGGAATTCTCTCTCCACCACATAGCTGTTTCAGTGCTCCTCTGATCATGAAGGTATTAGAGCTCCCGGTGTTCACCAAGCACTGTACTCCTCTTGTCACTTCTATAATAGGCAACCAGTCACACTCAATCTTTGTTTTGCAATTCGTCAGCGTGAGGTCGCCCCTCGGCCTGCACCCTCCCCAGGCCCTCTCCTCTGCTATTCGCTGCTTGCTTCCTCCACTTCTCCATACATCTTGGCCTCTCTCACATCTTCCCCTCAGTTGTCCATCAATCTCCTCGTCGGTCTCTAAGGTTTCTGATTCTTCCGTGGATTCCCTCGACAATCCAGTTCCTGACGGCGAACCGTTTCTTCTCCGCTCCTTCTGGGCATTTATCTCCATTGTTTCTGCCCTGTGTTGTTACCTTCTAGAATATATGTAAAGACATTGTCTAGCGATATGTCCCTCTGTACCACACTCAAAGCATCTGGCGGGGGGCACTGCGCTACTAAGTGTCAGCATTTACGGTCTTCTTTCTTGGTATTATTTCTCGGTCTGATTTTTTACTTCTCCGTTGCTGGAAGCCTATCCATACCAATATACACCGGTTCCCTCCTCCTCTAAGCCATTGGTGTGGTTTTGAGATGCCTGTAGGTTACCTTACTCCACCCAGCTTCTTCCACTTTCATAAGGCTATCTCCACCTTTCAAGAAGTGAAAAGAAAAAGTTGTAGAACTCCCTCAACCATCTTTTACGACATACTTCATGAGTTGGCAAAAAAAACGGTTCAGGACACTTTTTATTCTGTGTTTCGGCACCAGTTAAATATCACCGATAGGAAACTGTTCAGAAACAGAAAACAAACCATCTAATTGTGATATATATAAATAAGACTTTTGAATAGTAATCACTTTTTAATAACAATAATAATAGTAATCCAATAATGTAACCATGTATGTCCACACACACGCACGCACGCACGCACACACACACACACACACACACACACACACACACACACACACACACACACATACACACACATATATATATATATATATATATATATATATATATATATATATATATATACAGTCATGTTCTATGTATTCTATGTAATTTAATTTATTACTCTTAAATTTTACAAGGTAAAAGGATTAATTGTACATTTTATGCCTATATTTGGTGGTTTTACATAGAGTACGCACTATTATTCAATAAACACCTCTTGCATAGGGCATAATATGCAACAGAAAAAGAAACAATATATATAAAATCACTTAGAAACTACATACCTTTTTAATTTAAGATGAATTATAATTAATTGGAAATTTCCTTTTCTTATCTTCAGATCAGTATGTTTGGGCCTAATCATTATGAAGGCCCAAGGGAATAGTGTCAGAAACTAGTTTCTCATCACCACTTTTTAAAATAAAAAAAATTATATTTTATACCTATTCAGGAGAAATGACCAACTGTACCATAATGCGATAATGACCATCAAATCTTTATTTATTCCTACTCTATTTAGCTGAAAATCATGGTGTTTTGAGATAGTTTAAATCAGTAACTAGAATCTAACTTGTCTCAATGATTGTTAGCTGCAAGATATCAATGTTCTGTTTTTGAAATTCTCTAAAAAAAGATATAAGCTCTAAGATCAGTGATCATCTCCAACATCCAGTTTAATTATCATTTTTAAACTATTTTATTAGAAGATAAAAGATTCGACCACGGCCGGGAATCAAACCCAGGTCCTCTGCATCTACGTCGCAGCGCTCTTACCACTGAGCTAACCGTGAGGCCGTTCCGATCGTGATCGAATCTTTTATCTTCTAATAAAATAGTTTAAAAATGATAATTAAACCGGATGTTGGAGATGATCACTGATCTTAGAGCTTATATCTTTTTTTAGAGAATTTCAAAAACAGAACATGGATATCTTGCAGCTAACAATCATTGAGACAAGACAAGAAAAAAGATTCGATCACGATCGGAACGGACTCACGGTTAGCTCAGTGGTAAGAGCGCTGCGACGTAGATGCAGAGGACCTGGGTTCGATTCCCGGCCGTGGTCGAATCTTTTATTTTCTAATAAAATAGTTTAAAAATTATAAATTAATTATCTAACGATAACTAATTACTACATAACAGTTTAATTATCATTTTGAATTTTTTTCAGGCAAGACCTTTAGTAGAAAATGGTTTTCGATTGATGAACAAAGTGCAGACAGACAGGGCCCCTTCAGTACTTCGTTGGTTATGCTTGTTTGTTTGTGTTTGTTGGTTTAGTGGAGATAAAAGAGCTGAAGCTTTGGCTGGGCTTGCTATACGAAGGTACCAAGCTGTTAGTGATATTGATCTGCTTAGATATTATGTACCACTACTCCATTTAGCTAAAAAGATTTGTAATGGTTCATCTCTAGAGACCGAAATAATTGCAAATCAGCTTGCTAAGCTTAAAGCTTGTGGTATGCCAATTGATAATAATAGAGATCTGTTAGCATTGCTTATAGAGGACTTATCTCAGTCGGTGGTCTCCTAAGGAATCATTTTAAAAAATTAAGACAGGAATTAATAAAGAGGAAAAAAATGTAGTATATCACAATAATATTTTAGGTTTATGTTATTTGAATGTTTTATAGTTTAATAGACTTTAAATAATTGAATATAAGATAGGAAAAAGAAAAATCCTTTTCATTGAGACTGATTAATGCCTGAGAGGAGTATGAACTATTTCTTTTTAAAACAAAGATTACAAAATATTTAAAATTTTATAGAATATAAATTACAAAGACTAAGTAAGTATTTAATCTGTATGATTAAAAATACTTTTAAATTTTCTTATGTTATATAATTAATTTTGATGATATTGTCCCTTTACAATTTTATACTACTTTAATTTAATTTAATTTTGAGGTATTTATTGATTAATTATTTGGTCACTTTATTTACGTAATTCATTTATCAGTATTCTATAATCTATTTTCATCAGTAACTTTTATCTTGGTAAAAGGATATTTTTATTAGTTACTCCAAAAGTTATTTAATCTGCATCCAATATTTTATTTATTTAGGTTAAATGGTTACTTAAAGTATACAATAGACATGACATACCTTCCCATAGATAACAAAAGACATACCTTTTAGAAGGTAACACCCTTAATGTATTTTCTGCTGTTGGTAGACATCTTATGAAATATTTCCTGAATTATACTCAACTATAATATCTCTATATTTCGTATTCTGTGCTTGTAACTATTAACATATATTTTGGCGAGGACCTTACAATGTTACACCTCAATTTTGATGTTAGAGAAATGATAAAACCTTATATTTTTATTTTGAAATCATGTACTGAGCCAGTGGTGGCCTCTATGATCGTTCTATATGAAGTGCTACAGCCAAAGGTACCACTTATTTAGGTTTATCACAACAGAACTCCCTCCCCCTCTCCCCTTATAAACTGCCACCTTCAAATTTTGCCACTAATGTTTATTCCAACAAGCATTTCTGAACAGTACTGGCTGTTTTCATATTTTAAATTTTATTAAAATGTCTGAAAGGAACTACTATTGTAGTAACAGTTCAGAACCACAGGGATTTTAGCTTCCCCTATGCTGAGTTTGAATACTTACCTTTCACCTATGCATGAAAAATATATAGCACGATATACTGAATTGAAAATACTTATTAATCCAAGAGTATTGAGGTTCATGCAGGATTTAGATAAAGCAAGCAATTTTTTTTTCACCATTTTTGTTAATTTTGTGTTACATTATCTCAGCACAATGGATTTGTTCTAAAAAATAAACGGCTCAGCTGTGGATATAAAAATAATAGTGCTCAGGTATGCTGATGATTTTGGTACTGTTAATTGGTTAGGATACTAGATTGAATTGAAAAATTGAAATTGAAAACGAAAATTAGTAAGATAAAAAAGTTCTAAAAAGAAATATAACTAAATGGTAATTCTTAGTTTGTTTGTTTGTTTGTTTAACGTCCATTTTTATGCTACTAAGGCTAATCGGACGATGCTACAGTGGGAGTCCTAAATTTTGCCTATCCAGGTATAATTAGGATAGGGATCTTTAACGAGTACCTGACATCGTACAGGCTCGGGACCTCCATTTTACGTCCTATCCGAGGGACGGCATAGCTAAGGATTTTTTACTCCCATTAAAAAATCCTAGGGCCACCGCTGGAATTGAACCCGCGATCTTTAGTATTGTAGGTTGCCATGCTAACCACTATACCACAGGTGACCCCCGGTAATTCTTAGTAATTTTTATGTCTTTACATGAAAAGTATTTTTTTAAAAATGGATGTAAAAATTTAAATATTACAAAAATAAAATTAAAGAAGGATTATAGATACGGCAAAGTTCTGTCATAATATTATTTCTCGGTTGAATAATTACTTAATGTTTTTCTTTCTAACGGCACAGTTTTCATGTCTTTGATATTATGGAAATATCTAAAGTGTGCTAATTTTGAAATTGAATGTACCCTTGTAAAAAGTATTATTCTTTTGACATTGGAATACAATACTGGTCTTAGATTTAACTGGATTGTTTGTAATTATGAACAAACATTGTTGCACAAAACTTGGTATATAAAACGAGTTAAACAACTATGTTCACATGAGGCTTATGTGTATACATATACATAATCCATAATATACATAAACCAGTCGACTAATCATTATTTCTCAGTTAGCACTTTCCTCAAACTTTTAAGATGTAATTTAAAAGACTGTTATTCTCCTAATGTTTTTCTTTTTTTAAGTCCCGTTTGTTAGACTGATGTTGCGAGTTTGGGCTTTTGTGGGAATCAGTGAATTAATGTTTGCAGACAGCTTTTGTTGTAGCAAAAGACCTTCATCAAGCCTGTTATTATTAAAATATAATAAAAAATTCCAGTGTCAATAAGATTTGAAGTAATAGTTAAATTTTTTATAGACCTGGCTGAACAAAATTGATTGTAATTTCTTAACCTTAAAAAATAATAGTAAAAATGGTTGGGGAGTATGGTCAAAATAAATAACACTAATACGCAAGTATCATAAATTTAATTGTGCTGGCGTTGCAACCCAAATCTTCATAGCTAAATGAGAAAAACCACAACAACCAATAAGAGAAATTATATAAAGAAATATCAATTGTTTCTGCAACATTAAATAAAAATAGCATACAAATTTATAAAAAATGTAAGATTATAGTTATAGTTATTATAGTTAAGATAAAAATCTGAATAGCTTATCTGAGGTAAGGTGAAGTAATATTGAAATGTAGTTGAAAATATGATAATAATAATTATAATGGTCAGTAAGAATGAAGCCTAAATTATAAGATAAAATATACTAGTGTACAATATGGCAGAATAAATCACTGATGAAGGGTAAGAAAATCATGGATACATATTATGTACCAATATCTCTTATTGTTTGTTGTCTGGTTTTTCTCATTTAGCCCCAATGAGGACCTGAAATTATAATACAATCTGATACAAAAATTCTGATTTTATTTATATTAATACAAGTATCATTTGGATAAATCTGTGCTTTATGCCAGTCTCTCTGATCAAATTTATGATCTACCAAATTTATTACCTCTCGAGATGAAAAAAATATTATGTTTGTAAATAAATATGATCTCTAGTTTTATGTGATTTAGTATATTACATTATTTTAATATTATTTTTGTTAATTCTTTGATGGAAATTTCTTTATATGTATAATCAAGCAATGAGAATTATGGCATATAAATGAGGATGGCTCTCTACTTGGAACAGAAAAACTTAATATTATAGTGATAAAAAATAATTGTAGAGGTGAGAGATTTTCAGTTAAAAACTTTTTTATTTTGGAAAACCAACGTTTCGATCCAACTTGTGAATCTTCATGAGGGCTAAAAGAAAACAAATATATGAGTATCTATGCTAGAGGATGACAATAAATGAATACTTCACAAAACTGATAATAATATAAAAGATGGTAAGCATTATACATGAATATATAAATAAGTGGCTGATTAGCAAGATAAAATAAAATCTGATATTTACCTTCTGAGTCCAGAGTGATACAAAGACTGAAGGTAAAATAAGGTGAGAGGTAGTGGTAGGGGGTTAGATTGCCGACTTTAAAGGTTTATTACGGGGGAACCCAATGCTTTTAAAGTGAAAGGCTACATGACAACTAAGTGTAAATAAAATATTAAAAATTAACAAAATAGATGGTAATGTATACAAATTGTTATGTCTGGACTCAATAATAACACAAAATTAAGATAATGCATAAGGTAACATTGCATAAGAAATTGAAAAATATACAGAAGGAAGATATAAAATAATAAAGATAATAATAATACAGAGGTTCATCGATAATTGCAGGTACCTATGAAACCAAAAGTAAGTGGATGAAATTTGAAATTAAATTGAAATGAAGATCCACAAGTTGGAGCGAAACTTTGGCTTTCCAAAATAAATAAGTTTTTAACTGAAAATCTTGATAATCATTTAACCTATTGTGATAAAAAATAATTAAGTTTTTGTGTTCCAAGTTAATAATCATCCTCATTTATATGTCATCATTCTCATTGAAATTTAGACTGAATGTTATATTCCTTAATAGCATTGTTCAGACCATGTTTAGTAGCCTGTTAAAAACTTCTATATTTAATTATCATTACTAAGTTTAATCAATATTTTAGTTTGATTATTCTTTTAATGCTATAATTTTTGATAAGAATAAGTTTTAAGATTACTTATGTCTTCTTTGTCTGTTAACTTGTAAGTGAGCCTTATTTTTAAAATTTATTAAGATAATTTTTTTTTGTTTAATGAATTCTAAAATTTCTAGCAGTGAGACTTCTTTATAGCTTTGTGTTTCTCAGAGCAAAATTTTTATAATTTTTATGATAATTTAATTTTTATTTTAGCCAAATAATAAACTTTTATAAATGGGCATGGAAAGTAAATGGAGTTCCATTATGGAGTTTTTCTAAAATTACTAGTTTTTTTCTCTCTCTCTCTCTCTCTCTCTCTCTCTTTCTATCTCTCTTTTTACCCTATAAATGAACTTGATAAACCATTTTGAAAAAAAAAAAAAAAAAAAATTCCATTTAGTGTTTAAAGTAAAAGTTTAAACCAGTTTTGTATTCCCTTAGAATAACAACTATGTATGATTTGTTGAGAATCACTTGTTCAAATTTAAGAGTTTCTAATCTCACTTAAAAAACAAATTAATATTATTTACATATATGTTCACTGATTAATCTTATGGTTATTCTTTTCAACAATGTATGATGTAAGGTAACCACATTTTTTGTTTTATTTAATTTTTAATTCAATTAGAATCATGTACCTTTATTATTATAATTTTATACAAGCTATATATGTACTTATAATTCTATAACAAATTCAGTTTATTAATATTCGTTGAAATTATTACCTATTTTTGTACCTATGATATATCATATATTAATTATTTGTTTGTATGCTGCATTATCCTAACTACTTGACATGTTTATTGAATATAAAAATTCTACTTATAAGTCATTACTAATTCTACTTTTACTAATTTTTGAATTATCTAATCCTGTTATTATAACATTTTATTTTATTACTGATACACAGTGTTATAATAATTATTAAACATAGGGATCCAAAAAGTGTGGCTCCTAATATGTATTAGTTTAGATTCTCATTGCATTTAATTTTTCTAGTCTGCTATACCCAAATTCTTTAGAATGTTACGTTTGTGATACTATATTTCATGTAGTTCTATAATATGCTGGTGATATTGCATTTCGTTTGTATACTATAATTAATAGATGTCAAATAAAATCAAGCAGCCATCACATTTTAATGCTGTTAAGTTCTATGTTATCAGATATGCAATGTTACCTACTGGCTATTAATTTTAAATGTTAAATTAATTCATAAATTGTTTATTTTTTATGAAATATTTTCTTGTTATGATATTTTTATAAATAAACTATTTATTCAGCATTTAATTTTATCTTTTATATTTACAAAATTCACATGCTTTCAACCTAATATGTAGTAATATTATTATTATTATTGCTAGCACCATTCATTAAAGAATTAATAATCTTTCTTTGGATGCATCTTGTACTAAAGATGAAAGAATTCATTCATTTCATTCATTCAGTCACAAAATGTTGACATAATATCAGTTAACTGTTCAATTTTTTTGATTTTTTTTCTTTCTTGAAAAACAGTATTTCCTTTCTTTTAAGTGTGTTTGAGAGTTTAGATCATTCGGATCCATCATGGCCATAACCAGAGATATCCAGGTGAATTCTATGATTTGCCTAAAACAATAATAGTTCCTTGGGCAGCCCAGAGGTACTAAGAGACAGGAATCTATGATAAGAACCCTAGATGAAGAGGTCCAAGATTGAATTGCTATGCAGAACCTTAGATACCGCTTCCAGACTTCTTTTGGGATATCTCACTGACTCTGTATCACTCAGGTTGATGATGTTAGTGCGCATGCAAACATTGTTAAGAAAGCTTGCTTAACTGCTTGCTAGGAACTCCACCTCCAGCCCTTTACTCTCCATAACCCACCGATCAGTTAGCCTCCATTTTTTTCTTGAAAATGCCTTAGGCTGAAGTTGATTTGGCTTCTGGTCTGTTGTTGGACCAATCGAGATATAGCATATATGGTGTAGACGGAGGAATTCAAGTATGGAGAAGACAAGGTGAACGATATACACTTTCCGAAACAGTGGGAAGTGCTGTCCAAAAGAGGTGGCATATGTTAAGCTATATCTACAGGCCTTCATGTGGTCCAAAGGCCAACTCAATGCACACTTATAGATCTAACATCTTCAAAGAGTATATGGTACCTTTTGGCCTGTTTTATCTTCCCCTATCTCCGTCTTATGCAGCTTTCTGTCCAGCCATTCATCGTAAATGTTTGGGACTACATGGTACAAAGTTGGGGTCAGCACCTTGGGGTAGCCCCCAGGTTAGGTGGCACTATATTTAGAAAAATATGTTAACTTAATGCAATTTTTACTTTCACTTACCAATATATAAAATATATAGTAAGGGAAAGTATTGCGATCGTGAAAAATTTCTACTTCCGGTTTTCAACGGAAATACACATTTTGGGGTCCCCTGAGTCCAAATGACCAAGACCCGCGAAATAAATGAGGAAAAATGAGTGACTTTGAGAAGTGGCAATTAACAAAACACATCAATTTCTAATCTAAGTAAGTTGGTAAGTGAATAGTTGTGTGTTGCGCGCACGCACCAGATTTTTTTTTTTCAGTTGGGAAAGAAATAACAACAATATTCAAGGTGTGCCAATTTTTTATGAGCATCAGTGTATATATTTTGATAATGTCATTATCTTTTTTAAGAGAGGTAAAGAAATTAGAATTTGTGAACTTCCTAACAGTAAATACTTACAGTGGTATTGAGGCCATAGTAAGCTTTTATCTCTTATAAAATGCAATATTTGATTGTCAAGGATGGCATACAGGTCTCAACATATTTATGTGGTTTGTGGTTTTTATTTTGAACTACAGACAGGTTTTTGAAACATTATTTTTATTCAAAAATTATAAAAATGCTAGCTGTGAACAAATAAAATTCAATTATACATTAAAAGAACAAAAATGTACATAAAGAAATTTAACAAATTCCTGAGTTTTGATTAAAAAACATTTTTTTTTTTTTTTAAGTGTGCATATATCCAGAAGAAATTCCCTAAATATTCCACAATTGGAATATTAATTTAATGCTCGTCAATCCTTCCTTATTTGTCATTTTGTTTGAGCTCTCATTTTGATATATTTAAGGACCAGGAAATACTTTAATTTAAACTTTTCTTGGATTTCTCTATTTCGTGTTACAATCTCCATGTATCAAGCATACCCAACCTCCCCAAGGACAATGGGGCTACTTCCCCCTCCCAAAAAATTTATTTATTGCTTTCCTCTTCTTAAAATTGGTGCTATTGAAAGATATAATAAAATTGTACTTTTCTTAAGATTAAGCTGTGGTATGTTCCAATTTTTCCCTTGTTTCTTTATTTTTAAGTTTCCCTCCTAAACAATCATTAGATTGAATGCTCCCTAAGAATGCTGGTTGCAAAAGTTGTGCAATGCACCCATATTAATAAGAATAGTAATACATAAGTATAATATATTTTTGACTGAATCAGAACCTGTACAATGACAAACTATCAGCAGCATTTTAATTTTGTAGTACAATCAAATAAAAAAAGAACTATTTTATTCTACTTAGTGAGAGAATACAAGAATTTAACTTTTTTTTATGTTTTAAGAAGAAAAAAATAACATTTTGAAGTTTTTAACTGAACCTTTTGATTCATGGCATTCTTGTTAACAATTTCAGAGATGTTGCATGGATTGAGTTAAAGATTTGATGATTTTGCAAGGACATACTGTTTTAGCTCATTCAGAAGACAATCATAATTAAATATATATAAAAAACAATTTATGAGATACGCCGATTTTGAAAGCAATCTGAAACTTAAATGAAAATAATTTAGTTTAATAACTATTGCCTCAACAATACATTTAAATAAAGAAGTATTAACTTATCCTCCTGGAGCATTGGCAGGTCCAGGGAGAGGGCAGTGTGGGCTGCAGCACCCCTCATAAATTATTTTTGTCATTTATAGATATAATTTCTTAGCGCATATCTCATTACCGTTTATGATGAGCGTCCTACGGGTGGCGGATGTGGGGATGCTTGGTGGAAATTTCTTGGTAGTTCCTCCCAGTCAAGTCCAATGGACTTTTTAGCTGATTAAAAATGTGAGCGGTCCCAAAGGCTTGCTGGGGGGGGGGGGGGGGTGACATAAGATTGAATGCCCTATTCACAAATCTTAAGTTCGCCAAAACACCACACATAGTCATGGATTCTCTTAAGGTAAATCGCTTATCATTTGGAGGTAAACTAATCCCCAGTTCGCGTCCTGCAGGAGGAGACTGCTTTTTGGGAATCATGGCGCAAATTAAAGAGATCTATCTATTTCAGTAGATCATAATCTATTCTAGAGATCTATTTGTTTTGGTAGATCCAAACTTTTAGGTAGGAGCAATCGCCAAATTTAGATCTGCTAAAACAAATAGAACAATTTATTCCCAGGAAATTAGAGGGCCAGTTATAAATTGGAAATAAGTAAGAGATCTAGTTTTACACACGTGGAACGTCAGAAATCTGATTAAAGAGGGGTTGTCTGATTAAAATCGATCGCAATGAGGTTACCAGGTACAGTTTAGATATTGTGGCGCTGCAAGAGGTCCGCTGGCCAGGGGAGGGCTCGTTAAGGTAAGTTAACTGGTTACTAAATCGTGAAATTAACATTTGACCGTGAGACCACTCCTTCTAAGTATTTACCGGTTATTGGATTTTTATACTTAATTTACCGATAGCAGCAAATAACGGTTATCCCATATTAAACAACGCTTATCAGTTAAACAGCCGACTACGTAAATGAAGTCGGGAAGGCGTATTGTTGACTAGCGCGAGTGGAAGTTCAAAGCAAGAAAAAATAAGGCTATATCAAAGCCCTTTTTAATGGCAAAAGACGCGATGGGAGTTCGGTGAAACACGTTCACCTGAATTCTCAAAGTAGTAGTACCGTCTTAGTTGTATTAATAAGATCGGACGCCACTGTGAATGACGCCTTACTGAACGGCACCCTAGCCGCTGTTTAGAATTAGGAACAAATATTATATATAAATGCAAATATGTTTTAGTATGCTTACAAAACCTGCCAAATAGTTATTTTCCAAACTTATAAATACTCTTGTCCACCTCCGGGCCAACTGATCCACGAAGACTTGCATCACTGGGGCGAATCTAGTCCCAATGGGAACAGCAGCATCACAGCCCATCTGCCAATCAGCTTTTTTATCTTTAGTTCCATAACTAAAGTTCTAATTGCTCTGCAAATTATTTGTCCTTTACCTTACCTCTTTACTACTAGTAAAGTTATTGTATCTTTAAATGATAAAAAATTTTCCAAAGCGGGGGCTGCAGCCCCCACATCATTCCTCCTGAATCCGCCGAGGCATCACTGCCTGTTGAACAGTGTCGCTTTACCCATGTTTGTAACTTTAGTAAGTAAGGTTTCTGAACACGAAGGGCTCCTAACTTTTCTTTTTCATTAAGAAGGAAACTCATGTTTAGATTCCACTGTTCCTTTTAGAGTACTTCTCAATGGTTGCAAAAATTCGCCAAGAAGCTGAATAGATAAGAAAACAAATATGAGAAGCGCCACAGCTGGAGTGAGTTTTTATGCTGTTGGTTTAATGTTCTTCGTCGAAATGAGAGGTTGGTTTCGGAAACACCCTTGCGTAGAGACATTCCTAAACCACGACCCCCTTAAAGATTTTGATCACCGAGGACCCATCCTCGGAGCCCCCTTATTCCCATAGCGGACCGCCACGCCTAGGTACGCTGCAGTCCACACATTGGGATTGCGACACCTTTTAGTCCGAAAGAACCCTAATGGAGAAATATTATTTACGTAAAACTGATCCTTCCTTGGATTTGTCTCCTGCCGTCGATAAAAACTGTTGTGTTTGCTTAATTACACTTTCTTGTCCTCGCTCATTCATAGTCTCTTTCCCCGGTATCGACTCTTACACTTCCATTATTACTCCTTTCGCTAATTCTTGCCTAAGACAAACTTTATAAATTTTCTACTAAAACGAACTGCTTTCTTCGATGATCATTATAAAGTATTCTCCTTATTAGATGGTAAAAGCGCTTTGGAGAATTTTATTTGCAATTGACATTTTGGATGGTCTTTCAATTATTGCAGAAAATTGTCGCATGTTATTTTCATTTTTTACTTTCATTTATTTCAAATGTGTATTAGTAGATGATGATGATTGCAAGCTGCTGAACTTTAATAATAAAGAAGAGCTTAAAAAAAGTTTTATTAAAGCTAAAATAGTCTAATTTATACGAGACGTTAGTTTTTAAAATAATAATTGATAAGATTTTGAGATAGTTGTTTTACTATCCTTAAGAATTTAGGCAAATTATCTCTTGCAGAAATAATTGTTCAGTTTCGTAACATAACCTTAATATATGACATGAATTAAATTTTTAGTTAGTTTATTCACTAATACGTGCAGAGATGAGTTACTAACATTTATTGGTTGATTTCCATAATAAGCTATCTGACCAAGGTTGCATCGAATCTTCCTTGTCATCCATCCTTAACAGTTTAGTTAGGGAAGGGGTGATAAAGGAAAGTGGAAGCTCAAACACGTTTGTGTGCTTACCCAAGTCCCGAATGGAGCCTTGTTTCCTCATGATCTAAATATGGCCTTTCACCAATTTCTAGACTGAATTTTAGTTAACCAGAGTTTTAATTTATTTTTCATACTATGGCTGTTCAAATGGTGATGGATAAAAAAGTATATCGTGTGGGGTCTAGAGAAAGTGAGGTGAATATTTTTATTCCATTAAATTACATTTAATTTTCATTGATTTATTTTTTGGAAATGAGTTTCTTAATATATATACATTAATGTGACCTTCATATTTATGATTTTATTTTAGTTAGCCTTGATTCAGACAAACTTGGTCATTGAATACCTGCAGGAGAAATACCCTAAATGCCAATTTGAAATAGGTAAAACTACTAGAAAGGTTATCTCCATATATATGTGGTCTTAATTACTATTATTTATTATTTTTTTTTGCTTTTCAGTAACAATGTCTACCCTTGGTGACCAGATTTTAGATAAGCCACTGCCAAAAATAGGTGAAAAAAGTCTCTTTACTAAAGAGCTCGAGACAGCATTGGAAAATGGATCTGTAGATTTTGTAGTCCATTCTCTGAAAGATATGCCAACATCACTCCCTAATGGTCTCGCCATTGGTGCTATTCTTGAGTAAGTTATGGCCATAATTTTTAATCCTTGATTGTATAGAACCTAATTAGAACAGTTGGGATTTGAGACTAGTGAATACATTAGTATTATCAGGATATTTTTAATTTTTATTTATGTCCATATTCCTTACTTTATTCAACTATATATTCTATTCATTAGGCGTGAAGATCCTCGAGATGCAATTTTGCTCAATCCGAAACTTAGAGGGTCTACATTATCATCATTGCCTGAAAAGAGTGTAATAGGTACGTAGTATTTTTCCCTTTATACAATAAAAGCTGAATTAATGGGTCTTTATCATTGTTTTGTTGAAAGTAGAATGTTTATACTTGTGATAAATTATACTATCTGAAGTTAAAAAAGTGATAATGGTCATATTAAATATTAGTAGTAGAAGATTCATATGGTTACAAATAAGGAGAATTTAGAGTTACCCAATGTTGAACTGTGTAAATTATACCTATAATAAAGGCGATAGCAGTTTAGTAAATAGTAAAGGCTTGTAAAACTTTGAAACTTGGTAGTTAGCAAACCTTTGAAACAAAAATAAAGCCAAGAAGGAGGTTGGAGAATCACACTAACGCAGATCTGTCAAAGTTATGTTGAACAGCAGTTGGTCAATGGAGGTGGGAGGGTTGCACTAAGGCAGATTTGTCAAAGTTAGGTTGCACGGCAAATTAGTGGATGGAAGTTTATGGAGCAACTGGTGGAGTTAGCATTGATCCTCTGGGTTTATTAAGCCTTATTATATTCAGTAGTAGGTCGGGAATGTATTAACAAAGTAAGTCAATTATTATTATCCTACATTTTTACCCACATTGTTGTTAATCCTCTGGGCTGACAGATATAAAAGGAAGAGATCGAAATGTTTAAAGCCATCGGAGTTCCTATGGATTTCAACTGGAGTCCAGTTAATATTTCAAATTTGAGTTTAATTTAAGGTAGGGGAATGTTTAATACACCAAGTAGTATATAACAAGGACATTCGATATAGTTTTAATTAAGAAATGAAAAACTAATTCATTAAAACAGTTAAAATCTTACCAATATTTCTTAACAAATAAAATTTATCTATTATACTATATATGTCACTGAGATAAACTTTCTAACAATTTACTTATAAACAGCTTTCGTATCCTCGTTTTTAGTTTAACTTAGATTCTTTTCTTTCTTGTCCGCTTCCTGGGGCCTTCCCCCATCCTCAGTATCTGTTTACTTAAACATTTAGTCATAAAAAAATTGTTTAAATATAAATAAATTGTTAAAGCATCTATGATACTTTAGTATTCCTACCTCAGTAAATCATACATTTTTATTCCAAGATCTTTAAAACACATTTGTTTTGATCAAAACAAACTCTTTACTTAAAGTCCTGGGTTCAAATCTGCCTATGCCATGTTACTTTTCTGTTACTCGGCCATTAATTTTTTCTGGGATTGGTGGACCCAAAGTGGAGATACCCAGTTTTAATACATTGGGAAATTTTTATTTAATAATTAGTTAAGTGGCGGGGTAAGTATTAGTTTTTATTTAATACTTAGTTATTAAGCGTAATCGCGGTCAAATCACTTCCACGCATGACTACCAACCTAGAAGTAGTGCTCATTTACTATGTATTAAACCCACAACCCCTCATGTGTTGTAGTGGTATAATAGAGCTTTTATTTTAACTTATTTTATTTATTGTCCTTTTGTCTCTTTATTAGTATATTTCCCATGATTTTAATCTTCCAACTGTGGCTTATCTGCATTCCTTTCGATTTCTGCTCTTAGCTTTTTTATTTAAATCAGGTTATTTAAAACATATCATAGAACAGTTTCTAGATATGTAAATTTGGCTATGGTAAGCTCTGACCCTGTCTGCTAGTATGAGTCTCAAAGCATTCCAGCAGAAAATTTTTAGTTGTTTAGTAAAGTGCAAAATAATGAAAAGACTCAGTGAATAATTATGAATACTATTTTGTGGCAAACCAGGTTGTTCTTTATGATTAGATCTTTCATTGTTTTATAATGAATAAAATAAATTCATTTCATTTCCATAAAATAAAATTGTGAGTTAATTAACAATACTAGAAATACATTCAATCATCAATTTTTATTCTCAATGTTTTCAGTTTGAATTTGCTAGTTATAATGTAAATAACTATGTTTTTTACCAAATACTACCAGCATTATATTTTAGAATTAAGTTTTTTGATTTAGAATTGTTTTAAATAATATCCTCTAGCTTGGCTTTTTCAAGATATTAATATTCCTTCTGAAAAGATATTACATCCTTTGATTTTTACTTTCACTTACCTATATATGAAATATATAGTAAGTGGAAGTATTGCGATCGTGAAAATTTTCGACTTCCGGTTTTCAACGGAAATACGTGTTTTGGGGTCCCCTAAGTCAAAATAACCAAGTCCCGCGAAATGGTCTGTCTGTGTGTCTGTGTGTGTGTGTGTGAACAGACTAGCTCAAAAACTATAAACCGTGCGAACCTGAAATTGGGTATTTAGAGTATGTATAAGCCCGCGATGTGACAGCAAAAATTTCATCAAAATTTCTCAAAGGGAGGGGGTACTTTATTTAATAACTTTTTAAGTTTTTTTCGATTTTCTCAAAAACGGCTCTAACGATTTTGATTAAACTGAGTATTTGATCTATTTATATGCCTGAAATATGACTGTAAAAATTTCATCAAAATTAATCAACCCGAGGGGGGACTTTATCTAATAAATTTTGTATCATTTTCACATGTTTTTTTTATTTACTCAAAAACGGTTTTAACGATTTTGATCAAACTTGGTATTTGATGTACTTATATGCCAAAGATGTGATAACCAACATTTCATCACAATTGATCAACCGGAGGGGGGACTTTACTTAATAAATTTTGTACCATTTTCACGTGTTTTTTTTATTTACTCAAAAACTGTTTTAACGATGTTGATCAAACTTGGTATTTGATGTATTTATATTCCCGAGATATGACTAAAAATTTCATCACAATTGAACAACCGGAGGGGGGACTTTACTTAATAAATTTTGTATCATTTTCACGGTTTTTTTTATTTACTCAAAAACGGCTTTAACGATTAACAAAAATAAGATATGAATGTAGAAAAATGTGTGACTTTGGGAAATGATATTTAGCAAAACACGTCAATTTCTAATCTAAGTAAGTTGGTAAGTGTAAGTTGTGTGTTGCGCGCACGCACCAGATTTTTTTATCTGATATTGTTTGATAAATCTTTGCCGACCTCTATAAAAAAATAACAGTTAAAAAAAAAACAATCAATTGTTACAACTGAATCAGGTTTGTTGGGCAAAAAATAATGATTCTTATCTTTCTTAACTCCCTAATTCTATTTATTTTTAACAGTATAATCTTACTTGAGAGATACAGGGTTAAAGGATAATTATTATATTCAAGAAATTTCACCGGTCTTAAAAAATATAGTCGAGTTATCTCACTATTCCTTATCTAAATAAGGTAAAATTTCCAAAATTTTTGAATATAACAAAAAACCTAAGCTGAATAGTCCATCTTTCAAAGTATTTAAAACAATAAAAACAATGTGCAATAAATTTCAGTTATGATTCATAAATTAGAACATCACAATCTGTGGTAGAGTTCACAAAGAGGAAAAAGTTACATAACAAGAACATTTAATTTATGCATTTTTTCGTTTATATGACTTTTCACTTGATGTGATGTGAAGATCTCATACAATGTTTATTAATCAAATGTAATAACTGTAAAGTTGTTGAGATTAGCATTTCAAAATGAGCAGGTACTTATTTTATAAAAAAAATCTGGTGCGTGCGCGCAACACACAGCTTTCACTTACCAACTTACTTAGGTTAGAAATTAATGCGTTTTGTTAATTGCCACTTCTCAAATAAGCAGAACGGCTTTAATTATAAACAATGGTCTGTCATTAAAGGCGTACTCCGCATGCGTGCATGCTCAATGAGGTTTATGAGTTGACTGAATATTTTTCTTTTTTTCTCCTCTTTATGTTTTCTTTATTTTTATCATATCTCATATTTAGCCGTTTCTTATTTTTAGGCGTTACGAGAGACAGTTAATTTAAGAGAGACAAAAACAAAGGTACTTTATAGGAAACAAACAAACAAAAAAGGCCCCAACCCCCCCCCCCCCCCCCAAAAAAAAGCCCCTTCAGAACATTTTAATAATGATAAAGCTTACCTGATATTAAATAACACCTAATTTTCATTAAACATGACGAATTTGATAAAAATCGTTAAAGCCGTTTTTGAGATCATCGAAAAAAAAGGTAAAAATTGGAAAAAAATTATGAAGTAAAGTGCCCGCTCCATTTGACCAATTTTGGTGAAATGTTGGCTATCACATCTTTAGCATATACATACATCAAATACCCAGTTTTATCAAAATCGTTAACGCCTTTTTTGAGTAAATAAAAAAAACACGTGAAAATGACACAAAATTTATTAAGTAAAGTCCCCCCTCCGGTTGATCAATTTTGATGTAATGCTGGCTATCGCACCTTTGGCATATATATACATCAAATACCCAGTTTGATCAAAATCGTTATAACCGTTTTTGAGTAAATAAAACAAAACACGAGAAAATGATACAAAATTTATTTAGTAAAGTCCCCCCTCCGGTTGATCAATTTTGATGAAATTTTTACAGTCATATCTCGGGCATATAAATAGATCAAATACTGAGTTTAATCAAAATCGTTATAGCCGTTTTTGAGAAAATAAAAAAAAAAACATAAGAAGTTATTAAATAAAGTACCCCCTCCTGTGAGCAATTTTGATGAAATTTTTGCTATCACATCGCGGGCATATACATATAGTACGAGGGCCAGACCCCCCTACCGTGCACCCCCCCCCCACATCCCTATAAATTGCATATCGTTGTGTTCCTTGTGATAAAAGATTAAGAAAAAGTCAATGTTCCCAGAAAAAAAAGTGGCCGCACTAACCGAAAATGGCGTTCAAACATGGCGGAATGACGACTTTGATTTTAGTTAGTTTTTTGATTACTGACATTCACCATTATGCTTAATTTCGCCATAACTGGTATTTTATTAAAGCTAGATAGTTCTAGATTCAGAATAAATTAACAAACGTTCTTAAATAATTAGTCTTGACAACATAAAATACATTCAAAGTCAATTTTTTCAAGTCACTCGCGTAAAAGTTAAAATTTCAAGTTAATTTGTGATAAAACGGCCATCGTTAACGAAAAACACTCTGAAATAAAACATCTGGAACAATTATTCTTCTTTAAAAATCAGTGGTCAAAGTTCAAAATATATCAACTAGTTTCATAGAAAAAGTACCTACAAGGCGAAAAGGCGCCGGTGACTCGGGCGCATCCAGTCCTCTGCCACATCGTTCAGTTCTCATACATCATATAATTACAGCGGGTTTAGGATATTATTTTGAATGTATAATCGAGCCTATGTAACTGCAAGTTTTTAATTTATTAATTTACACAAAATAATTAATATAAATTTTTTTTTTTTTTTTTTTTTTTTTTTTTTTTTTTTTTTTATAAATCTGATAAATAAAGGATATAAATCTGATAAATAATAATGAATTAGTCGCAGATTTCACATTATCTAAACCTCACTTATATTGACATAAACTGGTTATCTTGAAATTAAATAATAATGTTCTAATGGTAGTAGTTGGGTTACAGACACTGGCTTCTGATCATTCGTGAAATTTGAAATAAATGCATTTGTGCAAAGTATTGATTGTTTACAGATTTAAAAACAACCCAAATAAAAAAGATAAATAAGAAGTTCTGTTTGTTCGTTGATATGTAGAAATTATTCGTAATACAATTTAGGAAGTATGTACATAACACAATTTATTAATAGCTCACAACAATTAATGAATTAACAGTTACACGATGTGTGTTTGTGAATATATATATACATATTATGATTAATTTAAAATTAAACCACTACTGGAGAGGAAAACCAATTAAAACATGTAAGTATTCATGCAGCCAATGGTCTATAATCCACGAAGTTGTGGCCTTTTTCGGTTGCTGACATATAACTACACATCAAAAAGTTTACTTTCTCTTTTTTTCGAAAAAAGGGTATACTAATATAAATAAAACGAATTATTTGAAGTTGAAATCGGATTAGTTATTTAGCCAAATTCGAACATGAAAGATCGGTAATTTTTATCATTTTGGGGAAAACTCATATTCCAACGCCTATAACTCGACAATATGTACTCTAAATGAAAAATGTTACAGATAAAAGTTTTAGGACATTAAATTTAGCATAAAATAAGCCCATTTATTTTAAAATTAACTTAATCCTGCGTAGAGATACAAATGAAAAAGTGAAAGTATTTGTAGCGCTTACTTCATTCTTTTAACTACATCTTCATTCCTTCATATATCTACATGTCAAATAGTTTACTTTCTCCTTTTTTCGAAAAAAGGGTATACTAATACAAATAAAATGAAATATTTGGAATGGAAATCGGATTAGTTATTTAGCCAAATTCGAACATGAAAGATCGGTAATTTTTATCATTTTGGTGAAAACTCATATTCCAACGCCTATAACTCGACAATATGTACTCTAAATGAAAAATGTTACAGATAAAAGTTTTAGGACATTAAATTTAGCATAAAATAAGCCCATATATTTTAAAATTAACTTATTCCTGCGTAGAGATACAAATGAAAAAGTGAAAGTATTTGTAGCGCTTACTTCATTCTTTTAACTACATCTTCATTCCTTCATATATCTACATGTCAAATAGTTTACTTTCTCCTTTTTTCGAAAAAAGGGTATACTAATACAAATAAAATGAAATATTTGGAATGGAAATCGGATTAGTTATTTAGGCAAATTCGAACTTGAAAGATCGGTAATTTTTACCATTTTGGTAGAAACTCATGTTCCAACGCCCACAACTTGACAATATGTACTCTAAATGAAAAATGTTACATATACAAGTTTTAGAACATAAAATTTAGCATAAAATAAGCCCACCTAAATAGTTAGTTCTGTGAATATTATATCATATCCCCTTAGGTTTCACAAAAAGAATGAATCAAGTACTACGAATACTTTCACTTTTTCATTTGTATCTCTACGCAGGAATAAGTTAATTTTAAAATAAATGGGCTTATTTTATGCTAAATTTAATGTCCTAAAACTTTTATCTGTAACATTTTTCATTTAGAGTACATATTTACCGATCTTTCATGTTCGAATTTGGCTAAATAACTAATCCGATTTCAACTTCAAATAATTCGTTTTATTTATATTAGTATACCCTTTTTTCGAAAAAAAGAGAAAGTAAACTTTTTGATGTGTAGTTATATGCCAGCAACCGAAAAAGGCCACAACTTCGTGGATTATAGACCATTAGCTGCATGAATACTTACATGTTTTAATTAGTTTTCCTCTCCAGTAGTGGTTTAATTTTAAATTAATCATAATATGTATATATATATTCACAAACACACATCGTGTAACTGTTAATTCATTAATTGTTGTGAGCTATTAATAAATTGTGTTATGTACATACTTCCTAAATTGTATTACGAATAATTTCTACATATCAACGAACAAACAGAACTTCTTATTTATCTTTTTTATTTGGGTTGTTTTTAAATCTGTAAACAATCAATACTTTGCACAAATGCATTTATTTCAAATTTCACGAATGATCAGAAGCCAGTGTCTGTAACCCAACTACTACCATTAGAACATTATTATTTAATTTCAAGATAACCAGTTTATGTCAATATAAGTGAGGTTTAGATAATGTGAAATCTGCGACTAATTCATTATTATTTATCAGATTTATATCCTTTATTTATCAGATTTATAAAAAAAAAAAAAAAAAAAAAAAAAAAAAAAAAAAAAAAAAATTTATATTAATTATTTTGTGTAAATTAATAAATTAAAAACTTGCAGTTACATAGGCTCTATTATACATTCAAAATAATATCCTAAACCCGCTGTAATTATATGATGTATGAGAACTGAACGATGTGGCAGAGGACTGGATGCGCCCGAGTCACCGGCGCCTTTTCGCCTTGTAGGTACTTTTTCTATGAAACTAGTTGATATATTTTGAACTTTGACCACTGATTTTTAAAGAAGAATAATTGTTCCAGATGTTTTATTTCAGGGTGTTTTTCGTTAACGATGGCCGTTTTATCACAAATTAACTTGGAATTTTAACTTTTACGCGAGTGACTTGAAAAAATTGACTTTGAATGTATTTTATGTTGTCAAGACTAATTATTTTAGAACGTTTGTTAATTTATTCTGAATCTAGAACTATCTAGCTTTAATAAAATACCAGTTATGGCGAAATTAAGCATAATGGTGAATGTCAGTAATCAAAAAACTAACTAAAATCAAAGTCGTCATTCCGCCATGTTTGAACGCCATTTTCGGTTAGTGCGGCCACTTTTTTTTCTGGGAACATTGACTTTTTCTTAATCTTTTATCACAAGGAACACAACGATATGCAATTTATAGGGATGTGGGGGGGGGGTGCACGGTAGGGGGGTCTGGCCCACCGTGTAATACACTAAATACCCAATTTCAGGTTCGCACGGTTTTATAGTTTATGAGCTAATCTGTTCACACACAGACCATTTCGCGGGACTTGGTTAATTGGACTCAGGGGACCCCAAAACGTGTATTTCCGTTGAAAACCGGAAGTCGAAATTTTTCACGATCGCAATACTTCCACTTACTATATATTTCATATATAGGTAAGTGAAAGTAAAAAAAAAAAAATTAAAAAAAAAAAGAGCTCAACATTTTGTAAAACATGACATTATAGGGATGTGGAAAACAGCAAGTTGTTAAAGGCAGTTTAAATGCTAATTTTTTTTTTTCATTAGGCCTTGTAGGGTACACTACTAATTAATTATTTGATATGTTATTTATTAATTACTAGCTATATCCTATATTATATCCCGGTTTCAACCGTGTTGGCCTCTTCAAAATCTATAATATGAGACTTGTTTTGACTCAAATGGTGGATTTCGTAAAAACCAATGTAAAGTGAAATCATGATGACTTTTATAACAATAAATAATATATTCAGAGATTGGCTGAAGTTATGCAATTTTAATATGGACGGGTATTCGCACCTGGTATGAAAGAACCGCTGAGAGAAATTTAGAGAATTTAGGACTAGTGGTATGGATTTCTATAAAGAACAAACAAACAGAATTTCATCTTTATTTATACAGATTTTAAAGTTAATTAATTACTTTGATTGTGAAAAATAAGTGATAGTTGTGCCTATGGTTAAAATTGCTATGGTGAACCCGAAAAGTTGAATGTAGAACATTTTTAGAGATAAAGTTTTTATCATTTAAATGGCAGAACTCAAGGTTAGCAGTTACTTTTAACTGTTTCACGTTTTAACTCATTGAAGTTTTAAGTAATATCTGTATCTTTATTGTTGAAACTAAACAGCAGATAACTAAATGAAACCAACAATAAAATAAACCACATTTATTAAGTATTGAATTATAATTATTTTTTAACTGGGCTCCCTAGTGACGATAAATAATAGTTTTGGTTTTTTACTCAGTTTTAAATAATTCAATCTTGTTTATAGATAGATGTATACAGATTGAGCAAAGAGCTATAGCCTCAGTTCTTGCAAATTATATATATATATATATATATATATATATATATATATATATATATATATATGTATGTATTTCTTTAATTGCATTTACTGATATTTACAACTGTATTATAACATACTGCGTCTAGTAAATGTGAAGAAAAAGAAAAAAATCACCATGAAAAGACTTGAAGATAAACTACCCAACGATAGCTTTCTAAAAAGTAACAAATTTAATTTTCAAAAAAATGTAATGATTAAATAATAAAATGGGTGCAACTATTTTTTAATGTGATTGTTTCGAGCCAAACAGTTGGTCCTCATCAAAGCTGAAAAGTGAAGGATTATGATTTAACCAAGTCAAATGATATTTGATTATGAAACCATTTCATCTGGGATTGAGGCACATTCGTTGTCCCAAGCCCTCAGAAGGTCCTCGTTGCTTTCCTTTCCTGGACTGTAAGGAGGGTGCTCAAGAAGTTTCAGCCCAGTAGTGGCCAAATACTTGGTGCAGGCTCTGGCACGGTGAGCTGGTGCGTTGTCATGGTGGAGGTACCAGGTGTCCATTCTTGACTTTGGTCTCAGGTTTTTCATAGACTCTATGACTTCAGTGTACCACTGAGCAGTGACTGTCTTCTGTGTCTCCAAAACAATACGCTCTACAATTCCGCTTGATCTGAAAAATGCAGCGATCATTTTTTTTTTACAGATCGATTTTTTCTGACAGTTACAGGTGTCTCCTCATCTTCAAATACCCAAACTTGGTTTTGAGCCTTGGTCGGCACATCATAATAGTTTAGCCAAGTTTCGTCACCAGTCACGATGCTGTTCACATATGTAGAATGTCCCTTATCAAATAGTTTCAGCATCTTTCGGCACTAAGTCTCACGATCTCTCTTCTGTTAGACCATGGGGCACCCAAACACAACAAAGTTTTTTTACCTTTAAATGGTCTCTCAGAATTGAATGAATTGCTGGTGCATGAAGGCATAATGTCTCCTCCATCTGTTGATATGTCACTCGACGGTCCTTATCAAGCATTTTCCTCACAGCAGAAATGTTTTCCTCTGTTACAGACGTTCGCGGCCTTCCTTCTCTCTCAGCGTCCTCCAGAGTGAAATTGCCTCTTTCGAATTCTCTGTACAATCGTAAAACTTTTGTAGTACCCTTTGTACTATCCTTATTAGAAACGGATTAAGTTATTATTATTTGTCAGGATTGTGTATTAGACATTCAAGGGAATTATTTTATTTTTATATTTTATTAAACTAAGAAAAAAAATATTATTAAATTAATTTAAAAATCTCAAATACAATTTTTTGGAAGTTACGACATTCTCTCTAAGTACAGGATAATAAAGGATGACATGTCTATATTTATTGGCAAACAATTTTTTTTTTTTTTCATAATATTTATTTTGTATGTAAATAGATAGAGTAGTAAATTATCTATTTTATTGTGGGTTTTAGGTACCAGTTCTCTGAGAAGAACTGCACAGTTGAGAAGAAAATATCCTCACTTAGTGATCAAAGATATTCGAGGAAATTTACAAACTAGGCTTAGGAAACTTGAGCAAGGCCACTATGATGGAATTGTTCTTGCTGCAGCTGGAGTGAATAGGATGGGCTGGGAGCACCATATATCAAAGGTGATCATGATTAATTTGATTAGTAATTTATTTACTCTATAATTTTTTTAAATTAAATATATTAGAATGTAGAAACCCTTGTTTTTGAATAAGGATTTATTTAAGAAACAATTTAAATGTAGTTTTTAGGATTTTTAAAACTCCTTGGTTTGAAATAATTTAGACTCCTTGTCACATAGATATAGATCGACCAAATCTATTACTTCATTTTTGAATTTAGTCGTTTCAATGTTCAAACATAAAGAATATTTTGGAATGAATAAAGAAAAGAAATCTGGTTCCAGTACATGCATCACAAAACTTTCCCATACCCCCTCTTTTCTTTGACTAATATTTTTTTTTTTTTTTTTTGGAAAAACATTTACTTTTTCTCTTTTCTTTGATTATGAAATCTTTTCATATTTTATATTTATCCATTTTTTGTTCCTTGGGATAATAAGGGACTGTTATTTATTCAAAATAAACAAAATTAAAGGTACTTTAGAGTAAGATATGCTCCTTGGCTATTTTAGCCCTATGCGATCATTTCAGTGATAAAACGTTCCTCAATTTACTTAGCCGTAAATACCCCATTAATCCATTCCCATTCACAATATATTTACAAAAGAAGCAGTAAAAAAAACTCCACTATTGATGAAATAAGATTTTTTTAGGCCCCCTAAAAAAAGAAATAAATCAAAAAGTACTGAGGAGTTTCAAGTTTTGCAATAATTATGATTCTTTACACATTATGGAGAATGTCCAACAAAAATAAGTAAATAAACTTATAAGACATTAAGTTCTTGAGAATATATTGTTCAACAGGTTATCAAGAAGGGGACCAAATTAGTCTCAACAATACAGTTTTTTATTTATAAGACGTTTCGGCTCTTTTGAGCCATCTTCAGTTCAGCAAAACAGGCAGACAAATCATTTGAAGTCATACAGGGCAGATACAGCTCTCAACCAATGTTTTGGGTGTCTTGGGGTTAGGGAACATTGGTTGAGAGCTGTATCTGCCCTGTGTGACTTCAAATGATTTGTCTGCCTGTTTTGCTGAACTGAAGATGGCTCAAAAGAGCCGAAACGTCTTATAAATAAAAAACTGTATTGTTGAGACTAATTTGGTCCCCTTCTTGATAACCTGTTTAGTAAATAAATGTGGACAAAGCTATTTTTGTGAATTTTGTAAATGGGATTTAAACATTTATCAAAACTGGTCGATTTCTAGTCTAAGTAGGTTGTAAAGTGAAAGCTATGTGTTGTACCCATCATACCAGATTTTTTCTCTTTTATTTGATTGTTAAATCCTTTCATTCATATTTTATATTTATCCATTTCTTGTTACTAAGGTAAGATAATAAGGAACTGCTATTTCCTCCTTAAGTGCCCACAACATTTTCTCAATATTGAAGAAATCTTAGGTGCAGCACAGACCTACTTCAAATAACTAATTTCAGTTTAGTCTAATCAAACATTTACGGGGGCCTGATGTTTTTTTTATTCATGCTTGTAAATAACACTTTAATAAATTGATTCAATCATTGTAACATCTATGCATTTACCATTTACCATTTTTTTACATACAACCCGCTAGGCGGGTCGTGGGCCGCGTGGTAACTCATGACCCGCCTAGCAGGTCGCGGACCACGTACGTGCCTTCGGATTTCTATAGTAAAGTCAGTTTTTATGGCGTAATTTTTAATTAAATGTGAGAATGGAATTTTCTTTCAATAACCCCATTAATGTAAAATGCATGCCATTTTTTTTTTGGGGGGGGGGTATTCATATATTGTTTTTCTTAGTCCCTTGTTTATTATTTTACTGGGTGGTATGAAAAATTATTTCTAAATTACCTTTTTTTTTTTCTTTTTTTTTTTTTTCATTTTTCATAAATCCCATTGGGATATGAAGGGAAGAATTGAAGGAGGCTATTTATTGGAAGGTAGAAGAAAACTATTTAATAAAAAAATAAAATAAATTACATTAAATTTTATTAATTAAATAAATTACATTGGTATTACTAAAAACAAAGTAACATAAATACAGTTGCAGTTACAAAGTATTAAATTATATAATGAAATTACAAACTAATTTTTTTGTACTTTTTTGGGCTTCCTCCTAATTTTTCTTTCCGACATCACGTTACTATGCAAAAGATAAAAATAAATTGTTCACAAATTGAGAAACAAGTATGAGCCTTCCAAGACAAAATTAATAAATAAAAAAAATCAACTTGCTTGTAAAAGGGATTGGTATTCCAAGAAGGGTACACTAAACAACACTGCCACGGATAAAAAAAAATGTCTCGAGAAACCAATACTTTCAATATACAGCTACTACTCTGTGAGAGACCCCAGTAAAATAAAGTAAAAACGAGAGGCCCCTGCCTATCCAGGTAGCCGGGAAGGCAATGGGAAGGAGCACCCGCCAGACGAGTCATGGGCACCGAACCTATTAACTTACACACACACACACACACACAAACCATTTGTTAGGACTTAGTTATTTGGACTGAAGGGATCCCAAAACTTATATTTCTATTGAAAATGTTCTCGGTCAACATACTTTCCCTTTCTATATATTTTATATATAGGTAGCGGTGTGGTGGTGGAATGGCTGATCGGGATAAAACTTATTTATTAAATTTATTAAATACTACATGACTACATATTTTGTAACGTGATATAAAATCATATGATTAATTCTGTTTCATGGAAAGAGAGTTCTAGAATCTTCGGAATTGTTACATTCTTGTATTAGTACATGATCACATGTTTTAGTATGATCTAGACCTTTCTGGAATGTTCCATTTCGGACTAAATATAAGAAGCGATGGACTAGGGGTTGGTGTTGCCTTGACCATTGAAACAGATGGTTACTTTTGAGTCATTGTTCCATCATTTTTAGTTATTGTTCGTAATGTTGCTACTAATTCAAGCTCTAATTGTTTGTTTGCCTTCTTTGTATTATAATTTTATGTTAATAGAATTATTTAAACCCAAATTATTGTGACAATTGTTAGTTACATTATAAGTCAATTTTCCTGTTATTTAATTGTTTTAAGGTATTATATTTATTGCAGATCTTGGACAATGATGAAATGATGTATGCTGTAGGGCAGGGTGCTCTTGCCGTTGAATGTAGGTCAAAGGATTGTAAATATTTTTCTTCTTTAAATCACGAAGAGACTGTTTTGAGAACAATTGCTGAAAGAAGCCTGCTGTGTGCTCTAGGAGGTGGCTGCTCTGCCCCTGTAGCTGTTTGTTCAGAATATAAAGATGAAACATTAAAACTTACAGCTGCTGTTTGGAGTTTAGATGGGCAGATTACTGTTCATATGGACGCAGAATGTGATATAAATGAAAAAGTGGATGAAAGGTATTTGCATTTATATCTCAAAACTAACTTGTTTGTTCCTACCAATTTATATATATATATATATATATATATATATATATATATATATATATATATATATATATATATATGATGTATCCAAGAGTTGTTTGCACGTACTTCACATGAAAACTGAACCTTTCACCTACAGAAAAAACATTGTCAGCTAAAAACCGACCACAGTTTATCATAGTAAAATTCTTATGGTATACATAATGCTTATCATCAATGTTTATGTTACAATAAACATTATTGTTATGTTATCAGCACTACTCGTATTTCCATTTTCATATTTATCTCAGAAATTAATTTTTTTGACAGCTGCATGCTGATATTCTTGATCCACTGTATCCTGGGAGTCTTTGTTGAGTAAGCTAAACGTAGCTAAAACCTGGGTGTTCCATATTTCCTGACTATTCTGTAATTCTCTCTCTCTCTCTCTCTCTCTCTCTCTGTATATATATAGTTAGTATTTGTTTTTATTGAAAATCTCTTGCAGAGTTAAAAAAAATTGATTTTCCCATTCAAAAGAGCATACAACTTTAACTAAGGCAGGTTAACTAACATCTTAAAAAAAAAAAAAAAAAAAAAAAAAATTTATCAACTAATAATATTGGGCTTATGAAAATTAGTCAAACTTTTATAACTCATTGAATTAAAATACACGTGTTTATGGTTAACCATAAATAACATAACATAAATTATTTATTTATAATCAACGTTTCAACCCAAATTTCCAGTTCAACATCAGGGTTAAAAATTACAAACATGTTAAAAAAACAGTAGTTCTTGTATATTCATGGTTTTCACTTGTTTTGCTTGGCTTTAATTAAGGTGTCCAAGATAGTACACAAAGAAGTGTATGTGTATGTTTCCTATTCCGACTGCATGGCCTTACAAATTGTACCATTAAATTTACTTAATACGGTCTGCGGTATCCTTACAATTGCAACATATTAACTGTTGTTTTCTTACAAAAAATGCATTGTGGTAAGTGAAAATGGTTTTGAATATTCTGTTTTGATAGGAACTTTCCTGATTTCAAAGCAAGGAGGAGAGTGAACACGATAGATTGTCATATTTTCTCTCTTTTCCTTCAGTTTTTCTTGGAGTTTTATACTGTCTCTAGTAGATTATTTGTGCCTTTTTAAATTATTGATTAAAGTTGTGCTACATTGTTTCTGAGCTTGTGTCATCCTTGCTTGTTTCTGTGATTAAAAAAAAAAAAAATGCTGTACCACCACAATCCATGAAGGGTCTTGGTTTCACCACTCTTTAAGGCAGTGCTGCTTCTTGGTCAGTGTGATCCTTTTCAACCGCCACTTTTTAGCACCACAATTTTTCAATCAAGGGTACCCACTTTATAGAGGCTTGGTTTGCCCCAGGAGGTCTCTTGGACACCTAGTCGATCTGTGGCAGAATATTAAAGATATCCTGCCAAGCCAGATTTGAACTCGGGACCTAGAGCATAGCAGCTCAATGCCTTACCAATGAGCTATCCCGCTCCCCCAAATACGTTTCTGTAATACTGATCCTTTAATCGGTGAATTGTTAGCATTAGTTTTAGAAACAGCATGCTGAGTGTTTGGCTTTAATTTTAATCTAGGAAGTCTCATATAGTATGAAACATACACAGATTTGGTGTATAACAGTAATGACCAGCTATTAATAAAATAGTGAAGAATAAAATTAAATGTTAATTTATATTTTTTCATTTTCAGTAAACGATTACCATTGTATTGTGGAATAAGTGATTGTGGACTAAATCAACAAAAAGTATTGAGAGCTTATTGTTTGGGATCTGATTTGGCTAAAAGTATGTCCGAAAAGGGAGCCCTTAGTATCATTGAAGAAGCCAAGGCATCTATTGCAGCTACCACATAATACATCCATTAAGTACTTAGTTAAAGTAGGGTTAGAAATATTTTTATATTGAATATAAAAATTTTTATGAGAATTTTAGTCATTAGTAAAAATGGTTATAATATGTTGAAAGATTTATATATATTTTTTGTTAATATTTATTATTGTTATTGTTGTTTTTAGATTTAAAATATTTGTTTGTTGGCATTTAATTTATATTCTTGATAAAGAAAAACTACTTGCTATGGAGAAACATAGCCCATTTTACTTGTTTTTTCATGCAATCACTGAATGACATGATTTGAAGTCATGAATTTTTTTTTAATGTTTAAAGTATTAGTTTACTGCTTATTATCAATACAGAATCAAATCAAATGAAATTCAAATTTTATTAAATTATTTCACTGAAATGATATGTTAATATTATTTATTTTGGTGTTGGATATGTGTATGTTTAGTACATAATATTCAATTAATATTCTTCAATTCTGATTATGTATAATATTACAGCTTTGTGCCTTTAAAAGTGCAGTAATCATCTGTTAAATGTGGAATTTTGATATTTTTTTGTAATTTTGTATAAAGAGTAAACTGGTAAACATTTGAATAGATTATAAAAAAACTAATATTTTTTTAGTACAAAATCAATTGGCACATCTGTGAACTATTTACCTTTGTTCACGTATAAACTGCCAATTTGGAAAAAGACTAATTTCAGTTCTGAGGCTAGCCTATTCTTCCCTCCTTTCCTTATTATAATTATTGAGCGCTACATTAATTTTATATAAAGACTGAGTCAAAAGACAAATATTTAGTTAAACTGAATAGGGAAGTTGAGGGAAAATTTGGCTAACAATTTGTTTAATATTTCATTAGTGCTTAAAATTAAATTTTGAATCTAACTTGATATTTGGTAAGATAAGATGATTAAATTCTGATTTACTCTGTTCTTAATTTAAATTTTTTATTAAAGTTGATGTGTTCATTAATTTTCTTTATGTTATAACATAACAGGCTACTATGTTTATACTTTATTGTAAGTAATGTTTAAATGAAACCACTATAAGCAGTTAATTCACTTCCTTTGTACTTGTAATGTGATTTAGTGCTATATAAGAAATTAATTGGATATTAATTTATTACCATAATTGTTTATTCATATAGGAATATTAATTTATTTATTTTTGGTTCTGATTAAATATACATGACATTGTTATATATATTTTATTTTTTCTTTTATTTAAGTATTGTTGCATAATAAATACTTAACACATTTTATATTTGTATAGCAAAGTTAATATTTTTTTTTTTTTATTAACTAATTATTAGCCAATACTTTCTGATAACACAGTAGTGTTTTCTGAAGGTAAAAATCTCTGTTCCTATTATTTGCCTTTTATTTTTTAAAGCACAATGAAATGTAAAAACAAAAACTCATTGTATTCTATTCATATTACCTCATAAAATCAAATGAATAGGTTTTGTAAATATAGACAATAAAATCCATTTTTGTATAAAACTGTTTCTTTACTTTCTCATTACACTTTTGTTCTTGACTTCCTTACGATTACTATTTATGGCAGCTAGAATGGTGAATGTTTCAGGTAAACAACCTGCTCTATCTGAAGTGGGAGAGATTTATTTGTTGATCTGCCACAAAGAAAATTTCAACCTGCTGAGCCAAAATTCCAATTGGTGCAACTTTTTGACTTGAGACTTAACTTTACACATTCATTCTTTGCCTTAAGAGTATTTCAAAAAAGTAATTTTTGAATTTTTCTTGTTTTCAGTAAATCAAGGTCTTGGTATTGTTTTGATAATTGTGTTACCATTTAAGCTTAATAGCCTTATGCATTTAATTGTACTGCCAATTTTATGCTTAACCCTCTCAAGGCACACTGGGGTCTGACAGACCCCAAGAACATATTATGTACGAATATCTAATTGATAAAATTATTCTAATGGCTGTGACTTCTATGTATTCGAAGTTGGTACACCTAACGCCTTAGCGCCTATGTTGGAAAAGTTGTAGTTCATCCTGTTGTTTTTATAGAAAATTAAAAACTTTTGTTGGGGTCCTGTAGACCCCAGTGTGGCATCTAAGTTCTTCTTTTTGTTATTGCACTTTTATTACAATTTGCTTTGTAAGTGGGGTAAGTGTAACATATATTTTTTTCAAAATGTTTTATTGTGTGGTTTATATTTCTTTTTGTGGGTTATGTTTTATTTTTTATTTATTGCTTAACTTTCTGATAAATGTGAATTTTTTCAGAATGGCTTAGGCCTAAAGTGAGAAGGTCAATAAAAATATTAAAGAATTAGGAATCAATGGCATGGGTCCAAATTCCCTAGGACAGTTTAAAAAGGTAAATTCCCTCATTGTTCTAGACAAAAAGATAGGAAAACAAAACTAGTTTCATGTTGTAGGGCATGCCACAGCCACACACTTCTGCTTAGAATGCAGTCAATGAGGGCTTCATGTAAGAAAAGTGGTCGGCAATAAATTTTTTAAAATATATTTTTTATATTTAGAATATTCTAAGTAACAATAGAAAAATAATGAATCTTGATTTGTATAAAATTTGAAACTTCTAAATAGGTTTTTTCCAAACTGTAAAAACTACTTGAAAAATGTGCATTTTACATGTGTTTTTTTATATAACGTAAATTAAAATAAATATTTTTAATCCAATTTATTGTTTTCTTGGTCTTGTACGTTTTTTTTTTAAATGTATAAATAAAAACTTCTAAAAATATTTTAAAACTATAATTTATATAAAGGATATGGGGCCGGGATGGCCGAGTGGACAAGGGCGCTTGCAATAGATAATCAAAGTTAAGCAACGTCCATCGTGGTCAGTACTTGGATGGGTAACCGCTCCATTCGGGTGACCGCCCACCAATAAAAGCCACGCAGTCCAAGTCTACCCCCACCCCCCGGGTATGTGAGTCCCGTCAGCCTACTGGAGGCGACTCACACCGACCGGGCGTAGGAGTGATGAACCTTCCCCGTGTATCTCATCGAGAATCGTGGTGTGGTTTTCCAGGATGTCAGTAACCGCCCGGAGGTTTGGTTCAGGGACGGTATGCTTCAGGGAAAGAAATATAGGTCCTCGGGGCCTGCTGACTCTGAGCTACCATAATCCTTGAACCTAGACCAGTTTGTCACTGTCCTTGAACCCGAGAGAGCTGACTTCATCGGTGGGAAGGACACTGCCAAATTGGCCCCAATGGGATTGGTTATGGAGCTATGGGCAGTCTGCCGCTGTACCATGGTGACCATGGCTTGCAGCAACGTGAGGTTTGGGCTACCCCCTCCAGGCTGTCTATACTCCCGCAAACAAAACTAATGTCTGTAAGAAGACCACACTGCGCGGCCAAAGGTCTCATTAGGCCTAATGCGCCAACCGAAAAAAAAAAAAAAAAAAATTATATAAAGGATTAACTTTTGGGGTCTGTAGGACCCCAGTGTGGCATGTATGAAAAAAATATTAGTGTGCCTTTGGAGGGTTAATGAGCTAGTAAATATGAATAAATATGGGTTGAAGTATAGTGACATATGTCAATTTTTTCAGCTTACTAGGAGAGTAAAGTAAATTTTTCTTTTAAACATTGGTGGGGAGGGTGTATAAAGTTGGATCATGGAATGGTGTCAATGAGCTAATTAAGAACAAACTAATTAATCTAGGAACCATGATTTGCCTAAATTCATTAACTCAGAAGTTTGAGTGGGTTGGAAGTATGGCAGGGATGGATTAAGACTTCATTGGAAGTAGAGGTGTGTTGTTTAGTAACAATCTGTTTATTTGAAACAGTTAATTTCATTAAACAGAAACAGTTAACTGTTTATGAAAAAAAAAAATCTGGTGCGTGCGCCCAACACACAACTTTCACTTACCAACTTACTTAGATTAGAAATTAATGTGTTGTTGTGGTCCCCTTCGTTAGACCAATTTTGATGAAATGTTGGCTATCACATCTTTGGCATATAAATACATCAAATACCCAGTTTGATAAAAATAGTTAAAGCCGTTTTTGAATAAAAAAAAAACACACGTGAAAAAGATACAAAATTTATTAAGTAAAGTCCCCCCTCCGGTTGGTCAATTTTGGTGAAATGTTGGCTATCACATCTTTGGCTTATGCATACATCAAATACCCAGTTTGATCAAAATCGTGAAAGCCTTCTTTGAGTAAATAAAAAAAACACTTGAAAATGTTACAAAATTTATTAAGTAAAGTCCCCCCCTCCGGTTAATCAATTTTGATAAAATGTTGGCTATCACATCTTATGGCATATACATACATCAAATACCCAGTTTGATCAAAATCGTTGAAGCCTTTTTTGAGTAAATAAAATAAACACGTGAAAATGTTACATAATTTATTAAGTAAAGTCCCCCCTCCGGTTAATCAATTTTGATGAAATTTTTACAGTCATATCTCGGGCATATAAATAGATCAAATACTCAGTTTAATCAAAATCGTTAGAGCCGTTTTTGAGAAAAACGAAAAAAACCTAAAAAGTTATTAAGTAAAGTACCCCCTCCCTTTAAGTAATTTTGATGAAATTTACGCTGTCACATCGCGGGCATATACCTACACTAAATACCCAATTTCAGGATCGCACGGTTTATAGTTTTTGAGCTAGTCTGTCACACACAGACACACAGACACACAGACCATTTCGCGGGACTTGGTCATTTCGACTCAGGGGACCCCAAAACGTGTATTTCCGTTGAAAACCGGAAGTCGAAATTTTTCACGATCGCAATACTTCCACTTACTATATATTTCATATATAGGTAAGTGAAAGTAAAAAACAGATACGACACTGTAGTGAGAAAAAAAATTGTAAATAATAATAAAAATTAGAACAGTTTCGAGAAGCAGGTTAAAAGGTCAAGGCAGAATTAGCAGGTTAACAGGCTGTTGCGAGAATTAGTAGGTTAACAGACTGTTTCGAGAATAAACGAGTTAACAAGCTGTTTCATTTAACAGCCTATTAACCGAAACAAATACGTGAAACAGATGAAACAGTGGCCTTGAAAAAGAAACAGATTCCTAAACTGTTTCGGTCAACAGGCTGTAAATGAAACAGCCTGTTAACCTGCTAATTCTGCCTGCTTCATGAATCTGTTTCAGTGAAACTGTTTATTAAACAGCTTGCGCCCGTACTGTATCTGTTTAATTTATTCGCAAATCTGCTACTCTGCGTTATGTGGCTCTTAATTTTTTACTTTCACTTACCTATATATGAAATATATAGTAAGTGGAAGTATTGCGATCGTGAAAAATTTCGACTTCCGGTTTTCAACGGATATGCACGTTTTGGGTTCCCCTGAGTCCAATTAACCAAGTCCCGCGAAATGGTCTGTGTGTGTGTGTGAACAGACTAGCTCAAAAACTATAAACCGTGGGAACCTGAAATTGAGTATTTCGTGTATGTATATGCCCGCGATGTGACAGCAAAAATTTCATCAAAATTGCTCAAAGGGAGGGGGTACTTTATTTAATAACTTTTTAAGTTTATTTCGATTTTCTCAAAAACAGCTCTAACGATTTTGATTAAACTGAGTATTTGATCTATTTATATGCCCGAGATATGACTGTAAAAATTTCATCAAAATTGATCAACCGGAGGGGGGACTTTACTTAATAAATTTTGTATAATTTTTACGTGTTTTTTTTTATTTACTCAAAAACGGTTTTAACAATTTTGATCAAACTGGGTATTTAATGTATGTATATGCCAAAGATGCGATAGCCAACATTACATCTTTGATTGAAAGTAACAAAATCGAGAATAACGTTAAAGCCATGTACGAAGGCATAAACAGAATTCGTAAACGGTCGGGCCCGGTTACAACTGGAATTAGGGATGAAAACAACAATATCCTGGCCGAGCCGGTAGATATCTTAAGACGGCTTAAGAATTATTTCGATAGTATTTTAAATACGGAAAATAATAGTCTATCTTCCTCTTCGGAATACCAGAGTGCTGAACCGTTAATAGTAGAGCCGAGTAAAGAGGAGGTCGAAATAGCCATTGGAAAATTAAAATCTCATAAAGCAGCGGGAACAGACAATATCCCTAGCGAACTAGTTAAGGCATGCGGAGAAGCTGGGATTTCAAAAATACTTCTTTTGGTTAAGAAGATCTGGGAACAAGAAAAGATACCCGAAGAGTGGAAAGAATCTATTCTCATTCCGATTCACAAAAAGGGATCAAAAACGGATTGAAATAACTATCGCGGAATTTCACTCCTTCCGGTTTGCTATAAAATATTTACGTTAATCCTAACTAGTCGAATCACTGAATACGCCGAGGAAATTATCGGAGAATATCAATGTGGTTTCAGGCAAAACCGATCAACCGTAGACCAAATATTCTCTCTCCGCCAAATATTAGAGAAAACATTAGAATATACCGGAATCGTACATCAGCTTTTTATAGATTTCAAAAAGGCATATGACTCTATTAACCGCCAAAAGTTATATAACATTCTGGTCGAGCAGGGAATACCAAAAAAATTAGTAAACTTAGTAAAAATGTGTATGACTGAAACATTCAATAAAGTTAGAATCGGTAATTATTTTTCTGAGAAGTTCGAGGTCCGCTCTGGTTTGAAACAATTTTCTCTCGATTCTCTCTCACCTGTTTTATTTAATTTAGCGCTGGAATATGCCATTAGGGAGGTGACACGTACCGGAAAGGGTTTGAATTTGGGAGGGAATATACCCCTGCTCGGATATGCCGATGATTTGGTATTGCTTGGGGAGGACGTGAAAACCATAGAAATGAACACAGAAACGTTGATGAAAGCCGGAAAAGAACTTGGACTAGAAATAAATACAGATAAGACAAAATATATGGTTAGTCGTAGAAGTGGTAAGGATTTCGCTGATATCAATGTAGGGGGGAATACGTTTGAACACGTAGAGAAATTTAGATATTTAGGGTCGATGGTAACTATGAATAACGAAATCGATGAGGAAATTAAGGCTAGATTAAAAGCCGCTAATGCTTGCTACTTTTCAGTCGCGAAATTGCTTAGCTCGCGCCTTCTGTCCCGAAACTTAAAAATTAGGATTTACAAAACTTATTCTTCCAACGGTCGTTTACGGATGCGAAACTTGGCCGCTGACATTGAGGGATGAGCAAAGGCTAAGAGTTTTTGAAAATAAAGTATTGCGCAGAATATTCGGACCGAAGACAGATGAACTAACCGGAGAATTTAGACGCTTGCATAACGCCGAACTGAGCGAGTTTTACCCAGTAAATATAATTGACGTGATTGCAGCAAGACGAATAAATTGGGCGTGTAAAATTGCGAAACTTGGCTGTTAACGAATTCCGAAAAGATTAATAAGCGCGGTGCCAAATGGGAAACGTCCGAGGGGCAGGCCGAGACGGAGGTGGGAGGATTGTGTTAGGGCGGATCTATCGAAGTTGGGTCTGGAAGACGGTCGATGGATCGAGGTGTGCAGGGAGCGAGTGGTGGTGTCGGCATCGAACCTTCGGGTTCGTTATTATAAAGGGACTGAAGAGTGGCTGCTGGGCGTGGCCTGTTTTGAGAGGTTATGTGACCGTGATGTTATCGAACTCCCATCGCCTTTTTTCAGTTAAAAAGTGCCACGATTGGCTCTAATAGATTCTAGCTTTCGACTCCCGCTCGGTGCGCTCGCTCTTCAGAGATAAATAAACCCCAAAGGGTCCTTTTCAGTGGAGATCGGGCCTTACTTTGAAAGGCGCCTTAGTGAACGGCGCATAAGCCGCATTTCAGTAAGTGATGGGAAGAAAAACGCCAAACTGTTTGAAAAAACTGTTTTTTATAAAAGAACGGAAAAAACTGTTTTCCTGAACCAGCCCAAACAGTTGGAATTTAGAACTTCCTACTCTTCCCGTTCTCTTTTATAACTACTCAAACGTTTGGAACTCGTTACAGAACGACTGAAATTGAAAAGAGTATAGCTTGACAACAGTTTTATTGTACCTCTAGTGCGCATGCACGAAAACTGACGTCAGATCCCAGCCAATGAAATGCCATTATAACCGTGATTATAACCAAACTTGTTTTGTCTGCTTTGTTTATACTTTACCGCTTATTGTATTGTTCTAAAATGGAAAATCCTTCTACTAGTCGGAGTACTCCAAAAAAGAGCGTGACAAAGAAAGTTATAAAAAGGCAAGCCAGGGAAATAATATTTCGTGTTCACGAATATTTAGTGAAAAATAAAAAAGACTATAATTTAAACTATAATGTTATGAACTCTGTGTTATATATATAAAGAGAAACCTTTAGGCAAGATGAGGTTTTATTCATCTAAGAACAATGCCAGTACATTTAAACAATGTTTGAACTATACATTAAACAATAAGCAACAATATTAACATGTGAGTCAAATAGTAAATATAAATTATAAATGAATTATCATTCAACTGTAGAGATTCACCACATTCTCCCCTCCTTATTATTTGCAATAAAAGTCATTCAAGTATTGGGGAGCTTTTCTTTGACGACTTGATCTTCTTGGAGAAGTTTGAACTGACTGACTAATGTCTTCGGGTAATTGTCGATTACACTGGGTGCCTTGCAGAGTAGGTCCAGGTTTTTCAATTTCTTCTAAACTATGGCTTATATCTATGGTTGAGTCGTGTATTAGTGGAGCTTTCTCACAAGAACGGGGGTTGTTAAATTTAGATGCTTCAGGTAAGCGTTCTGTATCCCCTGTGGGCGCTAGGTGGCGAAGGGAAACAGTCGTTTCCTTACCGTTTTGCAGTCGCACGATGGCATAATTTGGATTAGCTTCCACAAGATCAACTTCATCGACTAGAGGATCGTATTTATTTTCCCTGACGTGTCTCTTCAATAATACTTTTCCTTGAGTCATAAGCCAAGTAGGCATGGACAGTCCATTGGATGATTTTCTGTTGTGAATAAACATTCGCTCGTGGGGTGTCAGGTTCGTAGCTGTACACAATAGAGATCTCACACAATGCAGGGACTCATTTAGTACACTTTCCCATTGATTGATGCTCATATTTCTACCCTTTAAAATTAGTGATATAGTTCGCCAAAGAGTTCCGTTGAGTCTTTCTATCTGCCCGTTGCCTTGGGGGTTATAGGGTGTTGAGTGGCTCGTAGCTATACCTCTAAAATGCAGGAATGTTTTTAATTCATTCGACATGAATGCAGATCCTCTATCTGAGTGAATGAAAGATGGGGTACCGAATAGGCTAAATAGATCGCAGAATTTTTCTATAACTGTATCAGCAGTCATGTCCGGGCACGCATAAGCCAATGGAAACCGAGAGTACTCATCTATAATAGTGAGTAAATACTTGTTTTTGTTTACAGACGGCAAAGGTCCTTTAAAATCTACATTCACCCGCTCAAACGGTGTAGTTGCCTTTATCAAATGCATTTCGTTAGGCTTGTGAAAACGTGGTTTAAGTTCGGCGCATATTTTACAAGAGGCAGTCACCTTCCTGATTTCTTCTAAAGTAAATGGTATGTTTCGACTCTTGATCCAGTGTGCCATTCTGGTAACACCCGGATGGCCTAGATTGGAATGTAAGGTATATAGCTTATCGGCTCCAGTAGCACCGCAAACCCGTGATAGCGCATCAGCTGCGTCATTCTTATTTCCTGGTCGATAAACAATGTCGTAGCTGAAGCATGAAAGTTCTAGGCGCCATCGGAGTATCTTTTCATTTTTAATTTTACTTTTGTGATGCTGATCAAACATAAAAGATACGGATTTCTGATCAGTTATCAGTTTGAAATGGCGACCAATAAGAAAAAGTCGCATTTTTTCAGAGATTCAACAATGGCGTAAGCCTCTTTTTCTATGGAAGAGTGTCTAATCTCGCTAGGAGAGAGCATCCGAGAGAAAAAAGCAACCGGGCGGTCCGACTGGGAAAGGGTAGCTGCTATAGAATGTTCTGATGCATCAGTCTCAACCACAAATGTGATGTCTTCAGCAATTGCAGACATGGCTGATTTAGCAATTTCCGACTTCATACATTCGAAGTCGGAAGCAGCTTTAGGTGAAAGTGGAAAGGTCTTAGTATTAACCAAACTTTGTACCTTCTGAGAATAGCGTGGAATCCATTTGGAATAGTGAGATAACATCCCCACTGCTCTTCTTAGCGATGCTGCATCATTGGGCACAGGAAGGTTCAGCAACGGCCTTAGCCTTTCTTCATCAGGCTTTAGTGTTCTGTTTTCTATTCTATATCCTAGTAGTTTTATAGAAGTTGTTGAATATTTGCTCTTTGTTTCATTTATAGTAAGGTTGTACTTCTTAGCCACTGCGAGGAATTCTGCAAGATTGTTATCATGTTCTTCCTGATTATTCCCACAGACAGTTATATCATCCAGATATGCATATTCACCTTTGAGTTCTTCAACTTGTATAAGATTGTCTATTACCCTCTGAAAACAAGCTACTCCGTTGGTAACTCCAAATGGCGCTCGACGAAATTGGTAAAGGTGACCAGCTGCTTCGAAAGCAGTATATTGTTTTTCATCTTCCCTCAGCGGGATCTGATGGTAAGCACTAGACAAATCGATTGTGCTAAAAACTGAGTAACGTGAAACTTCAGATACGATATATTCAATACTGGGTAAGGGATAGGCATCTAGTAAGGTGAATCGATTAATGGTTTGAGAATAGTCTATTACCATCCTTTTCTTGTGGTTTTCATTGGTAGTGATGAGTACCTGCGCTCGCCAAGGTGATTGGCTTTCTTCAATTATGCCTTCAGCCAGCAGTCTATCTACTTCACTCTTAATAAATAACCTATCATTCATTGAGTATTTGCGGGACCTGGTCGCAATCGGTTTAACGTCTCCTCTTAAGTTTCGAAAAAGGAATGGAGGGTCGATCTTAACTTGAGCTAAGGCACAAACACTTAGAGGAGCTTTCGATCCACCGAAGTTAAGAAGGACTTGAGAGTGTTGCTTCATTAAATCATGCCCTATTATAACCTCAGCACACAAATCAGTTAGGACTGTTAGATTTGATTGATGATATGAGTGGTCTAGTAGCTTTAAGTCAACAGTACAGTAGCCTAATATACTGGATGACAGAGCAGTGGAAGCCATTGAGACCTTACCATGTCCTGGAAAAACTTTTATTCTATATTTACCAACGAAAGATTGGCTTATGAAACTCTGCGAACTTCCAGTATCAATAAGTGCATCAGCTTCGAAGTCATTAATATAAACTTTAGTAATGGCTTTACTAAGGCATGAAGGAGCCGCTGCGGATATACATGCCACAAAGTTTTTATTTTGTTGTAAGGTTAGGGAGTTAGCAACAGATCGATTATTTTTGGATTTACATACCTTTCCGTAGTGACCCCTTTTAGAGCAAATGTTACAAGTAGCATCTCTGGCTGGGCACTTGAATCGTGGATGTCTATTTCCACCGCAGAAATAACATTTAACAGTTGAAGATGCAGCCAGCTGAGCCTCCTCATTTTGCATATTAATACCCAGTGGAGCAATTTCTGAAACATTATTTGAAGTAGAAGCATTAAGTGAAGGGGTATGATAATTATTAGGGGAATAGTAAGCTGCCTGATTTTGAGCAGCTTCCAAAGCTCTAGCTTGTGTAGAGGCTTCTTCTAACGTCAATGAGTTATTTTCAAGAAGACGTTGTCGAATAATAGGAGAGACGAGACCGTTAATAAATGAGTCTCTAATGAAATTGTTTTTATGCTCTTCAGCTGTTACAGCGGCAAATTGGCATTCTTTGCTTAATACTTTTAGTGCTAATAAGTACTGATCTATCGACTCACCAGACATTTGCTTTCGAGAAGCTAGTTGATACCTCGAAAATATTTCACTCGTCGGCTTTATGTATATCAGATCAATGGTTTGAATAGCATCTTCATAGGTACCGCATTCCGAAAAATAGTCATAAACTGGTTGTGAAACATAATTGATCAAGTTCTGAAAATGACAGGATATCAGATGAAAGTGACAGTGATTAATTTTTATCAGGCTTTAATGGATTTATTATTTATTTTTAATAATATTAAATTAAATGATATTAAATATTTAAAAATAAATTATTATTTTTTAAATATCATAGAGCTATTTATTATATATATATATTATATAAAATTTAAATATATTATATATTATTTATTTATTATATAGAGCCATTTATGAGAGATATTGGCACCTTTTGATTTGATATAAAAATTAAAATAATTATAAAACGTTTTTTAGAACTGCAATGTTGTTTTAAAATAATATATTCAGAACTACTTGTTAGACATATAATATCTACAACATTTAAATTACTTCTTTTCATTTTACAATGGCATCTATTGACAATAAATAGTATTTCTCATTTTGAATACCCATTGTTTACAGTAAATGGTAACCTAACCTGACACATTTTAAATTTGACAGTGGGTGGAGCTTAATTAAGCTCCTCCCTCAAGTACAAAGCAATTGTTGTCAACCTCTAGTTGTTTTCTTCACCACTAGCGCTCCGTTGTTTGATTTTTCGTTAGGTTTTCTTTGGATTCTATTTTTGAATTTCTAATTATTTCATTTAAAATTTAAAGTGACACTTTTACTTTCATTTTTTAAAATGTCAGTTAGTTCAAGTGCTAATTAAAACATATCTCCAAACTGCTGTGTATGGATAACAATACATTACAATAAAAAAAAAAAAAAAAAATCTGGTGCGTGCGCGCAACACACAACTTTCACTTACCAACTTACTTAGAATAGAAATTGACGTGTTTTGCTAAACATCATTTCCCAAAGTCACACATTTTTTTACATTCATATCTTATTTTTGTTAATCATTAAAGCCGTTTTTGAGTAAATAAAAAAAAAACCCGTGAAAATGATACAAAATTTATTAAGTAAAGTCCCCCCTCCCGTAGATCAATTTTGATGAAATTTTTACAGTCATATCTCGGGCATATAAAGACATTAAATACTAAGTTTGATCAAAATCGTTAAAACCGTTTTTGAGTAAATAAAAAAAACATGTGAAAATGATACAAAATTCATTAAGTAAAGTCCCCCCTCCGGTAAATCAATTGTGATGAAATGTTGGTTATCACATCTTTGGCATATAAATACATCAAATACCAAGTTTGATCAAAATCGTTAAAACCGTTTTTGAGTAAATAAAAAAAACATGTGAAAATGATACAAAATTTATTAAGTAAAGTCCCCCCTCCGGTTAATCATTTTTGATGAAATTTTTACAGTCATATTTCGGGCATATAAGTAGATCAAATACTCAGTTTAATCAAAATCGTTAGAGCCGTTTTTGAGAAAACGAAAAAAACGTAAAAAGTTATTAAATAAAGTACCCCCTCCCTTTGAGCAATTATGATGCAATTTTTGCTGTCACATCGCGGGCTTATACATACTCTAAATACCCAATTTCAGGTTCGCACGGTTTATAGTTTTTGAGCTAGTCTGTTCACACACAGACACACAGACACACACACACACACAGACCATTTCGCGGGACTTGGTTATTTTGACTCAGGGGACCCCAAAACGTGTATTTCCGTTGAAAACCGGAAGTCGAAAATTTTCACGATCGCAATACTTCCACTTACTATATATTTCATATATAGGTAAGTGAAAGTAAAAAAAAACCTGTACCACTACAACCCATACAATACATTACAATAAAAAAAAAAAAAAAAAAAAACCTGTACCACTACAACCCATAAAGGGTCTTGGGTGCAGTACTATGTAAGGAAGAGTACTGTTTCTTGGTCAGCGGTCGTGCAAGGAGGTGATTTGACCGTGATCACGCTCAACCGCCAGGTTCTTTCCCCTTAATTTTTCAATTAAGGGTACCCACTTTATAGAGGCTGGGTTTGCCCCAGGAGGGTCTCTCGGCCCACGAGACGAACTGTGGGGAATAATAAAGATATCATATGCCATGTCAGATTCGAACTCGGGACCTTAAGCACAGCAGTCTACTGCCTTACCAGTGGGCTACCCCGCTCCCACATTACAATAAGAAGAAGTTATTATATATATAGTTCATTACAATGAAAAAAAAATTCTAAATATTAAAGAAGTTTATTTTTCGTAAAATTTCAAGAGTTCATAATATTTTAACATTTTTCTCGATAAAGACCTGTCGAAATTATTTTAAGTTGGTGATTTTTTTTTTTTAAGTTTGTTGCTTCAACAATTAATGACATTTTCTGATTTTATTCTCAAATTATTTTTTTTTTTTGAACTTTGAATTAATACTATTATTACGTTTCCAATAAAACAACACAACACAAAACAAACACCTGATAGAAACATTAGTCTGGAGGTTTTCTGTTTTCCCCAACCTGTTTTTTCAACAGTTGTTTTTTTTCAACGAACAGTTCGTTGGCGTTTTGTAAAAACAACCGAAACGCTCATCTCTAATTTCAGTACTTGTACTAGCAATCTACAATTAATTAGCAAACTACAACTAACCCAAATTATAGTTTTAAATATTATTTGCTTGATAAACTACACTAATGTTTATATTTAACGAAATCAGATAAAAATAAAGAAATTATGATGTAATTATAACTAATAATAAACATGATGAAAATCTAGTTTAATTTGTGAGGCTAAAGGCTGGCGCAAGCGACGGTGCACAGTGGGGCGAGTCCACTATCCGGCCGGACATTGGGCCAAAACATAAAAGTTAATATTTAGAGGTTTCATTGTAATATTAATAAACTAGAATCCTTTTCCCTTCATGTGCACTAATTTTTAGCTCAATCCTTGCGTCAATAATGATACAATATGAGTTGAAACATGACAGTAAGACATTGATATTTTTTATATTTTAAGTTAGTGTGCCTATATTTTTTGGCTAAACCTAATGGACTGTTTACAGTATGATCAGGCATTGCTAATGAATTGTAATACACCAGAAATATAGTTTTGGAAAAACATATGCAACAGTTACGACGGTTCAAACAATTGTAAACTATTTGGTTCAAGGGGTCACCTGTGGTTTTGTGGTTAGCATGGCAACCTACAATACTAAAGATCGCGGGTTCAATTCCAGCGGTGGACCTAGGATTTTTTAATGGGAGTAAAAAATCCTTAGCTATGCCGTCCCTCGGATAGGACGTAAAATGGAGGTCCCGAGCCTGTACGATGTCAGGTACTCGTTAAAGATCCCTATCCTAATTATACCTGGATAGGCAAAATTTAGGACTCCCACTGTAGCATCGTCCGATTAGCCTTAGTAGCATAAAAATGGACGTTAAACAAACAAACAAAACAAACTATTTGGTACAATATATTAAAACGCCCGAAATTGCCCGGAGAACTACATATACCCTATTGTTAGCAAAGGTTTAAACTTTTATAAACAGTTTTCCGATCTTGCCACAATCTGCCTATACTCATTTAAATGAAATTTAACCACGCGTAAACACTGAACTCAAGAGTGAATTTGGTGATTTAGAACATCTTCTTAGCATAATTGGGTTTTCATCAACTCATAATCCTTAAATTAAAATATTTCGAACCAACTGCAACAATTTATTCACCAAATTACGATTTCCAATAGAATAGCTTTGAACATTTAAAAAAAATTGTTAATTTGTTTAATATTTTATATTTGTACTGCACTATAATAATTAGTAAGTTAAAAGAGTGCACTGTACACGAAATATTGTTAACAACAATACTTCACTGTCTTTAATTTACATTAAATTATAAATAGACAGTAGTTGCTTGGTTAAAGTAGGTAGTTTGGAATTGACTAAAATTATAATTTTGTTTGCCTTTTTTAAAAATAAAATGTGTGTGTGTGTGTGTGTGTGTGTGTGTGTGTGTGTGCGTGCGTGTGCGTGTGCGTGTGCGTGTGCGTGTGCGTGTGTGTGTGTGTGTATGTGTGTGTGTGTGTGTGTGTGTGTGTGTGTGTGTGTGTGTGTGTTTGTGTGTTTGTGTGTAATGATTATGAATGAAATAATAATTAAGATTCTGCATTCTCAAAAACATAAACTGACAAAATTTGAGAAGTCCAGCGAAATATCTTTGAGAGTTATAGCCGATGTCCAACGGGAGTGTGGACCCGTCCCACTGTGCGGTGCTGCTACTTTACAGGAACTAGAGAAACGGGGATCGAAGCCGGGCCATTACCTGCGATTCATAGGGTTTTTTGGCGTTTTTAATTTATTTTTCCATAATTAAAACCCGATTAAGCAAAATATTATTTGAAAAATGTCTAATAGGTATCGCTCGGTCCCTCAGTGTTCAATTAGAAAATCAAAAGACGTGTCATTCCATTTATTTCCAAAAAATGAAAAGCTTCTTAAAGAGTGGATTGTAAAATTAAGAATAGATAAGCCTGTTTCGAAACTTATGACGATATGTAGTCTTCATTTTAAAAAAAGTGATTATATTTATCCAAATAAATATTAGTATTTGACATTTTATTATTCCAAAATGCTAGTTTTAAGCAAATAGCATTGGGGCCATAGTGTCTTAAATTTGTTTTTCTTTTTTAATTTTCCCCATTTTTGTCTTACATCTGTTGTGCTGGTACTAGTCTGTTATAGCCCCTCATTGAAGATATACCGAAATCGATAAATCGATACTGAATCATATGTGAAATTTGAACGAAAACATTGTTTAGGTTATGTAAATACATTAATAGGAAATTAAATACTAAATATATTCATTAAATAATAACATTTATATACAACATTTTCAAGTTCATCTTGAAAACTACAAATGTCTTTCAATATTTCTTCAAAAGGATCCCCATTTTATGCTACCTTCCTTCTCCACATAAATTCTGCCAAATATGAGGATAAAAAATCTCGCTTTGCCCCTCTTTTTTTTTTATTGCCCTTCTTGACGCTATCTGTTGTAACTTACATCATTTAATTAAAACACTTAATTAGTTAAGTCATTGAAATTAAAGAATATACATTTTAACAAAACGTTTAAAGAACATAATAGCAACTTTATTATCTTTTCAATCACATGTACACTGGAATATGTGTTAATCTAATTAGCATAAAAAGAAGGCTGCTTAATTTAAAAACATATGGAATATTGCTCGTACAAATGCAGTGCCTTATATATTATAACGTGCCTTATATATTACAACTTGTTTAATTTAAAGCATATGGAATATTGCTCGTATAAATGCAGTGCCTCATATATTACACTACCCCAAAGTCTCTCTCTTTTTTCGACATCGATTCTTTTGACACCTTCACCTGCTTCTTTCTTGGTTTATTTTTAAAACCATCTCGTGACCGTTCTCACTAATCATTCTCTTAGGGATAATATTTTTATCTTGTAAAAACTTTACAGCTGTTTCCTCATTCACAACTAATCGAAATATGGTTTTCAGAGTATATTTTTCCGTGTTGGGCACAATAATAAACAATAGAAACCTATTAGGAAACGTATCTTGTATCAAAACATATTTCATTAGGTATCGATGTATCGATTTCGGTATATCTTCGATGAGGGGCTATAACAGACTAGTACCGTTGTGCTTAGTTGTTTCAAGTTTTCAATGCGATGCCTGAAAGTTTTGACAAATAAATAAATAATATGACAAAGAAACTAAACTCTCATGAAAATGTCAGCTGTCATAACAATGATTGTATGAATAGGTAATTAATGTTATTACTAACCGAAAAACGTAGAGAAAAGTTACAATTATGTGTTTGCATTTACCAGAACTACCAGCTTTACACGAAAATTACTTATTATCCTTTTATATATATAAAAATCTCATGTCCTGATGTTTGTAATTCTATTTCTCAGAAACTACTCAACCGATTTTAATGAAATTTGGCTCAATGTGCATAGTTTTTGCCAACTTAATAGATAGGATAGTTTTTAACTTGATTAGTGATCAAAATAATTCTAATATAGCGAATTATTGCAAATACAGTAGGTCGTATTTCGATTTATTAACATGGCGTCATATGTCTATTTCATAACGTTTTTGTTTATAAGCATGCTATTGTAATAAAGGTTATCATTATTATAATTTTGTATAGTGTTATGTGAATGCAGTTATTTGTTCCTATATTATTATTTATTAGTAATACAAATCTCTGTATTTATTGTTAATTTTCATTAAAGAATAAATAAATCAAGAAAAGGTTACAATAAATTCTCAAAAGTGTAGGTCCTTTTTCTTCCTTTTCCTTTTTTATTTGTATTTAAATTAAATTACTAAGCGCTGAAACGCTTTGCTGTGGCCCACCCTGATATCCACTTGTAGTAAAGTAAATACGTTTTAATAATTTAAATTAGGCTATTATTTGAAATAATACTCTATAAATGTTGTAACAGCACCTACTGTCATAGGTGTAACCTAATAGAAACCTGACTTGGGGAGTCAGTGTTGCCAAAAAGTTGTGAAAATTAGGGCTACACTGCGGGTAGGGACATACATACCAACAAAGTATCGATACCAATAATCATTTGAGTACTTTGATCAAATATTCGATACCACCAAAGTATCGTTACTTATGTATCGATACTCATATAAGTACTAACAATATTACTTTTTACTTTCACTTACCTATATATGAAATATATAGTAAGTGGAAGTATTGCGATCGTGAAAAATTTCGACTTCAGGTTTTCAACGGAAATACATGTTTTGGGACCCCCTGAGTCGAAATAACCAAGTCCCGCGAAATGGTGTGTGTGTGTGTGTGTGTGTGTGTTCGTGTGTGCGTGTGCGTGTGCGTGTGCGTGTGCGTGTGCGTGTGCGTGTGCGTGTGTGTGTGAACAGACTAGCCCAAAAACTATAAACCGTGGGAACCTGAAATTGGGTATTTAGTGTAGGTATATGCCCGCGATGTGACAGCAAAAATTTCATCAAAATTTCCCAAAGGGAGGGGGTACTTTATTTAATAACTTTTTAAGTTTTTTCGATTTTCTCAAAAACGGCTCTAACGATTTTGATTGAACTGAGTATTTGATCTATTTATATGCTTGTAATATGACTGTAAAAATTTCATCAACCGGAGGGGGGACTTTACTTAATAAATGTTGTATCATTTTCTCATGTTTTTTTTATTTACTCAAAAACGGTTTTAACGATTTTGATCAAACTTGGTATTTGATGTATTTATATGCCAAAGATGAGATAACCAACATTTCATCACAATTGATCAACCGGAGGGGGGGCTTTACTTAATAAATTTTGTATCATTTTCACGTGTTTTTTTTTAATGCTCAAAAACGGTTTTAACGATTTTGATCAAACTTGGTATTTGATGTATTTATATGCCCGAGATATGACTGTAAAAATTTCATCAAAATTGATCTACATCAAATACCAAGTTTGATCAAAATCGTTAAAACCGTTTTTGAGTAAATAAAAAAAACATGAGAAAATGATACAACATTTATTAAGTAAAGTCCCCCCTCCGGTTGATCAATTTTGATGAAATTTTTACAGTCATATTTCAGGCATATAAATAGATTAAATACTCAGTTTAATCAAAATCGTTAGAGCCGTTTTTGAGAAAATCGAAAAAAACCTAAAACGTTATTAAGTAAAGTACCCCCTCCCTTTAAGTAATTTTGATGAAATTTATGCTGTCACATAGCGGGCATATACCTACACTAAATACCCAATTTCAGGATCGCACGGTTTATAGTTTTTGAGCTAGTCTGTTCACACACACACACACACACACAGACACACACACACACACACACACAGACACACACACACACACAGACCATTTCGCGGGACTTGGTTATTTCGACTCAGGGGACCCCAAAACGTGTATTTCCGTTGAAAACCGGAAGTCGAAAATTTTCACGATCGCAATACTTCCACTTACTATATATTTCATATATAGGTAAGTGAAAGTAAAATATATTAATTAAAAATCTGGTGCGTGCGCGCAACACACAACTTTCACTTACCAACTTACTTAGATTAGAAATTGACGTGTTTTGCTAAATATCATTTCCCAAAGTCACACATTTTTCTACATTCATATCTTATTTTTGTTAATCGTTAAAGCCGCTTTTGAGTAAATAAAAAAACCCGTGAAAATGATACAAAATTTATTAAGTAAAGTCCCCCCTCCCGTAGATCAATTTTGATGAAATTTTTACAGTCATATCTCGGGCATATAAATGCATCAAATACCAAGTTTGATCAAAATCGTTAAAACCGTTTTTGAGTAAATAAAAAAAACACGTGAAAATGATACAAAATTTATTAAGCAAAGTCCCCCCTCCGGTTGATCAATTGTGATGAAATGTTGGTTATCACATCTTTGGCATATAAATACATCAAATACCAAGTTTTATCAAAATCGTTAAAACTGTTTTTGAGTAAATAAAAAAAACATGTGAAAATTATACAAAATTTGTTGAGTAAAGTCCCCCCTCCGGTTGATCAATTGTGATGAAATGTTGGTTATCACATCTTTGGCATATAAATACATAAAATACCAAGTTTGATTAAAATCGTTAAAACCGTTTTTGAGTAAATATAAAAAACATGTGAAAATGATAAAAAATTTACTAAGTAAAGTCCCCCCTCCGGTTGATCAATTTTGATGAAATTTTTACAGTCATATTTCAGGCATATAAATAGATTAAATACTCAGTTTAATCAAAATCGTTAGAGCCGTTTTTGAGAAAATCGAAAAAAACCTAAAACGTTATTAAGTAAAGTACCCCCTCCCTTTAAGTAATTTTGATGAAATTTATGCTGTCACATAGCGGGCATATACCTACACTAAATACCCAATTTCAGGATCGCACGGTTTATAGTTTTTGAGCTAGTCTGTTCACACACACACACACACACACAGACACACACACACACACACACACAGACACACACACACACACAGACCATTTCGCGGGACTTGGTTATTTCGACTCAGGGGACCCCAAAACGTGTATTTCCGTTGAAAACCGGAAGTCGAAAATTTTCACGATCGCAATACTTCCACTTACTATATATTTCATATATAGGTAAGTGAAAGTAAAATATATTAATTAAAAATCTGGTGCGTGCGCGCAACACACAACTTTCACTTACCAACTTACTTAGATTAGAAATTGACGTGTTTTGCTAAATATCATTTCCCAAAGTCACACATTTTTCTACATTCATATCTTATTTTTGTTAATCGTTAAAGCCGCTTTTGAGTAAATTAAAAAAACCCGTGAAAATGATACAAAATTTATTAAGTAAAGTCCCCCCTCCCGTAGATCAATTTTGATGAAATTTTTACAGTCATATCTCGGGCATATAAATGCATCAAATACCAAGTTTGATCAAAATCGTTAAAACCGTTTTTGAGTAAATAAAAAAAACACGTGAAAATGATACAAAATTTATTAAGCAAAGTCCCCCCTCCGGTTGATCAATTGTGATGAAATGTTGGTTATCACATCTTTGGCATATAAATACATCAAATACCAAGTTTTATCAAAATCGTTAAAACTGTTTTTGAGTAAATAAAAAAAACATGTGAAAATTATACAAAATTTGTTGAGTAAAGTCCCCCCTCCGGTTGATCAATTGTGATGAAATGTTGGTTATCACATCTTTGGCATATAAATACATAAAATACCAAGTTTGATTAAAATCGTTAAAACCGTTTTTGAGTAAATATAAAAAACATGTGAAAATGATAAAAAATTTACTAAGTAAAGTCCCCCCTCCGGTTGATCAATTTTGATGAAATTTTTACAGTCATATTTCAGGCATATAAATAGATTAAATACTCAGTTTAATCAAAATCGTTAGAGCCGTTTTTGAGAAAATCGAAAAAAACCTAAAACGTTATTAAGTAAAGTACCCCCTCCCTTTAAGTAATTTTGATGAAATTTATGCTGTCACATAGCGGGCATATACCTACACTAAATACCCAATTTCAGGATCGCACGGTTTATAGTTTTTGAGCTAGTCTGTTCACACACACACACACACACACAGACACACACACACACACACACACAGACACACACACACACACAGACCATTTCGCGGGACTTGGTTATTTCGACTCAGGGGACCCCAAAACGTGTATTTCCGTTGAAAACCGGAAGTCGAAAATTTTCACGATCGCAATACTTCCACTTACTATATATTTCATATATAGGTAAGTGAAAGTAAAATATATTAATTAAAAATCTGGTGCGTGCGCGCAACACACAACTTTCACTTACCAACTTACTTAGATTAGAAATTGACGTGTTTTGCTAAATATCATTTCCCAAAGTCACACATTTTACTTTCACTTACCTATATATGAAATATATAGTAAGTGGAAGTATTGCGATCGTGAAAATTTTCGACTTCCGGTTTTCAACGGAAATACACCTTTTGGGATCCCCTGAGTCGAAATGACCAAGTCCCGCGAAATGGTCTGTGTGTGTGTGTGTGTGTGTGTGTGTGTGTCTGTGTGTGTGTGTGTGTGTGAACAGACTAGCTCAAAAACTATAAAACGTGCGATCATGAAATTAGGTATTTAGTGTAGGTATATGCCCGCGATGTGACAGCATAAATTTCATCAAAATTACTTAAAGGGAGGGGGTACTTTACTTAATAACTTTTTAGGTTTTTTTCGATTTTCTCAAAAACGGCTCTAACGATTTTGATTAAACTGAGTATTTGATGTACTAATATGCCCGCAATATGACTGTAAAAATTTCATCAAAATTGATTAACCGGAGGGGGGACTTTACTTAATAAATTTTGTATCATTTTCACGTGTTTTTTTTATTTACTCAAAAACGGCTTTGAAGATTTTGATCAAACTGGGTATTTGATGTATTTATATGCCCGAGATATGATTGTTAAAATTTCACCAAAATTCATTAACCGGAGGGGGTACTTCACTTAATAAATTTTGTATCATTTTCACGTGTTTTTTTTATTTACTCAAAAACGGCTTTAACGATTAACAAAAATAAGATATGAATGTAGAAAAATGTGTGAATTTGGGAAATGATATTTAGCAAAACACGTCAATTTCTAATCTATGTAAGTTGGTAAGTGAAAGTTGTGTGTTGCGCGCACGCACCAGATTTTTTACTTTCACTTACCTATATATGAAATATATAGTAAGTGGAAGTATTGCGATCGTGAAAAATTTCGACTTCCGGTCTTCAACGGAAATACACGTTTTGGGACTCCCTGAGTCGAAATAACCAAGTCCCGTGAAATGGTCTGTGTGCGTGTGTGTGTGTGTGTGTCTGTGTGTGTGTGTGTGTGTGTGAACAGACTAGCTCAAAAACTATAAACCGTGGGAACCTGAAATTGGGTATTTAGAGTAGGTATATGCCCGCGATGTGACAGCATAAATTTCATCAAAATTGCTCAAAGGGAGGGGGTACTTTATTTAATAACTTTTTACGTTTTTTTCGATTTTCTCAAAAACGGCTCTAACGATTTTGATTAAACTGAGTATTTGATCTATTTATATGCCCGAGATATGACTGTAAAAATTTCATCAAAATTGATTAACCGGAGGGGGGACTTTACATAATAAATTTTGTATCATTTTCACATGTTTTTTTTATTTACTCAAAAACGGCTTTAACGATTTTGATCAAACTGGGTATATGATGTATGTATAGGCCCGAGATACGACTGTAAAAATTTCATCAAAATTGATCAACCGGTGGGGTGACTTTACTTAATAAATTTTGTAACATTTTCACGTGTTTTTTATATTTACTCAAAAACGGTTTTAACGATTTTGATCAAACTGGGTATTTCATGTATGTATATGCCAAAGATGTGATTGCCAACATTTCATCAAAATTGATCAACCGGAGGGGGGACTTTATTTCATGACTTTTTTTCCAATTTTTACCTTTTTTTCGATTGTCTCAAAAACGGCTTTAACGATTTTTATCAAATTCGTCATGTTTAATGAAAATTAGGTTTTCTTTAATATCAGGTAAGCTTTATCATCATTAAAATGTTCTGATGGGGCTTTTTTTTTGGGGGGGGGGGCTTTTTTGTTTGTTTCTTTCTTTCTTATAAAGTACTATTGTTTTTGTTTACATGGAGAAATTAACTGTCTCTCACTACGCCTAAAAATAAGAAATGGCTAAAAATGAGATATGATAAAAATAAAGAGAACATAAAGAGGAGAAAAAAAGAAAAATATTCAGTCAACTTATACCACCTATAGATATAATAATAATAGATAGCTACACCTATAATAGATAGATTACCTATTAATTATAGACCATTGTTCATAATTAAAGCCGTTCTGTTCATTTGAGAAGTGGCAAATAACAAAACGCATTAATTTATAATCTAAGTAAGTTGGTAAGTGAAAGTTGTGTGTTGCGAGCACGCACCAGATTTTTCTACATTCATATCTTATTTTTGTTAATCGTTAAAGCCGCTTTTGAGTAAATAAAAAAACCCGTGAAAATGATACAAAATTTATTAAGTAAAGTCCCCCCTCCCGTAGATCAATTTTGATGAAATTTTTACAGTCATATCTCGGGCATATAAATGCATCAAATACCAAGTTTGATCAAAATCGTTAAAACCGTTTTTGAGTAAATAAAAAAAACACGTGAAAATGATACAAAATTTATTAAGCAAAGTCCCCCCTCCGGTTGATCAATTGTGATGAAATGTTGGTTATCACATCTTTGGCATATAAATACATCAAATACCAAGTTTTATCAAAATCGTTAAAACCGTTTTTGAGTAAATAAAAAAAACATGTGAAAATGATACAAAATTTATTAAGTAAAGTCCCCCCTCCGGTTGATCAATTTTGATGAAATTTTTACAGTCATATTTAAGGCATATAAATAGATCAAATACTCAGTTTAATCAAAATCGTTAGAGCCGTTTTTGAGAAAATCGAAAAAAACTTAAAAAGTTATTAAATAAAGTACCCCCTCCCTTTGAGCAAATTTGATGAAATTTTTGCTGTCACATCGCGGGCTTATACATACTCTAAATACCCAATTTCAGGTTCGCACGGTTTATGGTTTTTGAGCTAGTCTGTTCACACACACACACACACACAGACACACACACACACACACACACACACACACACACACACACACACACACACACACACACACACACACACACACACACACACACACACAGACCATTTCGCGGGACTTGGTTATTTGGACTCAGGGGACCCCAAACGTGTATTTCCGTTGAAAACCGGAAGTCGAAATTTTTCACGATCGCAATACTTCCACTTACTATATATTTCATATATAGGTAAGTGAAAGTAAAAAAATATATAAAATATAGCACTAGCTACATTATACCATTAATTAAATTTCGTGTTTTTATAAGTTGTTAATTATAAGATTGGTACCCATGGAAGGTAAAATAATTAGAATGAGTATATTGTTTGGATAGCGACTTTCCCTCCAAGAGCTTCTCTGACGTCATGCCAATTACTAACGCCTCAAAATCTGACTGAACATTATAAAAAAGTTATGAAAAAACTAGGCAAATTGTCTGAATTAAAAAGAAAATAGGTAGAAAATAGTCCGGGGAGGCGGTCAATAAAATACAAAATAGTATAAAACTATTTTATTGTTGCCGACGTTTCGACCCAACTATGCAGGTCTTCGTCAGGGCTAAATAAACAAGACACAGACAACAACATGAGTAATGAGGACAAAGAATATGAACTGAATATATGAATATAAAAATATGAAAAAAACAAAAACAAAAAAAAAACTAAGAATATGTATGTTCTTCCATTTGTTGGAACTTGGCTTTCTCCGCGTCTCTCTTCCTTTTCCTACACATGCTCTTGACTCTCCTTCTTAGAGCTTTGTACCTTTCTACATTTGCTCTGGTCTTTCTCTGTAGCACTGCTAGTCTGGCCTGAATGTTAGGGAATTCAAATTCAGTGATGGAAAAAACTTATCTTCTTTTTAATTCAGAACATTTGCGTATTTTTTTCATAACTTGTTTATAATGCGGATCGGAACAAATATATCGTTAAGCTCAGATTTCGATGCGTTAGTTATTGGCATGACGTCAGACAAGCGCTTGGAGGGAAAGTCCCTTACCAAACAGAATTTACACATTACAAACTTTTGAAACCGCTTCATAAGGCCTCAACTTACTGAAAATTAAGATTTATTTTCTTTTTATTGGATAGATGATAGTTGACCGGATATAGAATTAGGTAGAAAATAGTCCGGGGAGGCGGTCAATAAAATACAAAATAGTATAAAACTATTTTATTGTTGCCGACGTTTCGACCCAACTATGCAGGTCTTCGTCAGGGCTAAATAAACAAGACACAGACAACAACATGAGTAATGAGGACAAAGAATATGAACTGAATATATGAATATAAAAATATGAAAAAAACAAAAACAAAAAAAAAACTAAGAATATGTACTGACTATATAAGATATAAGTAACTGTGAACTATAAGGTTAAGCATATAATTTATATATACATGGTGTAATATGGTTATTGACTATGGTATTGTTAACACTGATGCAGTTGATACTGATAATATAGGTGGTGTGATAAGATGGGGTAAGGCGCATAGTAGTGGATAAGTTATGAGAGTGGTGTACTATGGGTAGATATGGTGGCAAAATAGGGCAGAGTAGTAGAGGGATTAATATGTGATGGAATATAAATATAGTAGATGGATGAGCTTACCTTATGACAGGGATGGATGTCACAGCCAAAGTGAGGGCTGACAGGGTCGTAGCTAGGTAAGATTTGTAGGAGTGGGGGTGTCAGCGAAAAGGTGTGGGCCGCAAGGAGGGTTAGGATTTGTTTACTTAAACTAACTTTACACTAATACATAGCATTGGTTACAAGAATAAATAGTGGCATATTTAACAGCATAACAAAATTGAGAAAACTTATAACTAGCTGACTATATATGTATGTAATTAATATTATGTGAAAACATTAAAATTAGATTAAACAGAAATTTAAAATAAAGAATTACATTACTGTTGTTATAAATAGGCTATTTCTGTATTAGATAGGAACATATTAATTATCTGTGTAGCCTTAAGTGTTAGAAATTGTACAATTGTGGAACTTGACATATTTTTATAGGTTCGGTACAAATAATAAATGTTGTTTCATATAATAATATGTTCATTCTATTAAATGAATAGTAGTAGATGTGGTCTATTGTATGAATTAATCTGGTTCTATTGCATAAAATGGGTATATAATATGAATGGGTGGATATGTTAAGTGAGGAGTGAGAATGGGGAGGTTATACAACAAGTATTGTAAAGAATTTATATGTTTATGTAATATATACGTGTTATGTGTCAAGAAATGGTGGCGGGGAAGGAAATTTTGTAAATAGAATAGGAGCTACTGGGAGGGCGGTAGTGTGAAGGTGGTGACGGAGGGATATTATAGGTTATTGTTGTTTGATAAGGTTTAAAATGTGTCTGTAAGTAAGTGATATACAATGCTTGTCTATCTTGTGGTTGACAGGGTTGGGTTCGAGATGGATGTATATGGATTCGGATATGAGTCTTTTTTCATGGTTAGGAACTGTAGCGAGGATAGAGGTTTTATCAAAATCGAAAGAGTGGTTAAGGCTTAAGGCGTGTTCTGAGAGTTTGGACGCGGAAAGGTTACGGGACGTTATGGAGTATTTATGTTGGGAAATGCGAGTTTTAAGGTGGTTTTTGGTTTCTCCGATATAGGCTGAATTACAATTGGTGGTTGAACATGGGACCCGGTAAACAATATTGGATTGGTATTGTATAGGAATGGGATCTTTAAGTTTGGAAAAAAGGTGGGAAAGTTTATTGAGTGGTTTAAGGCCGCAACGTAGGGAAGGGATTGAGGTTGTTAAGGATTTTTGTATTTTGTCTGTGAGCGTAGGGATATAAGGGAGAGACCTATATAGGAGGGGGGAGGCTGTGCTAGGTAAGGGGCTAGGGGTCATGATACTAGAAATAGTTCTGTTTTTGTATGTATTGATGAGTTTTGTTATAAGTTTCGATGGATAATTGTTGGTTATTAGTATATCAGTGATGCGTTTTATATTGTTGGGATGGTATTGTGGGTCAGACAATGAAAGGGATCGGTGAATTAAGTTCTTTGCTACATTTAGTTTGTGATGATAGGGGTGTTGTGAGTGGAAGTTGATGAGTCTGCCTGAATATGTAGGTTTGGTGTACCAGTCTGTTGTAAGGGAGCCATCGGTATTTCTTATGATGAGGAGCTCGAGGAAAGGGAGTTGGTGGTTGGTTTCTTTTTCAACTGTGAATCGGAGTCGGTGGTGATAGGTATTGAAAGATGACAGGATTTCGGGGATTTTTTCGGGGTTGAGGACGAGGAGGAGGTCGTCAACATACTTTTTGATGAAGATGATATCATTGTGAAACAGGGGGGTAATTTTGTCAAGTAGGTCGTTCAGTACTATGTTGGAGATGTCAGGAGCTAGGGAGTTGCCCATTGCAAGGCCGGAAATTTGATCGTAAAATTGGTTTTGGAACGAGAGGTACCCGGATTTACAGCAAAGCTCAAGGGACTCTAGATATGAGGTGAGGTTGAGGGAGGTATGGGGTTGTATAGTGGACCAGTTATGTTGGACGATATTGAGGGCTATGTCGATGGGGATATTGGTAAAAAGGCTTTCAGCATCGAAGGAGGCAAGGATGAAATTGTCCGGAATATGAAGTGATAGTAGTTGTTCTCTCAGGTGAAAGGAATTTTGGATATCATAATTGTTATTGTGGCTGAGTTTTTGAAGGGAGGGAAGAAGAAATTTACTAAGTTTAAGAAATACCGATGGCTCCCTTACAACAGACTGGTACACCAAACCTACATATTCAGGCAGACTCATCAACTTCCACTCACAACACCCCTATCATCACAAACTAAATGTAGCAAAGAACTTAATTCACCGATCCCTTTCATTGTCTGACCCACAATACCATCCCAACAATATAAAACGCATCACTGATATACTAATAACCAACAATTATCCATCGAAACTTATAACAAAACTCATCAATACATACAAAAACAGAACTATTTCTAGTATCATGACCCCTAGCCCCTTACCTAGCACAGCCTCCCCCCTCCTATATAGGTCTCTCCCTTATATCCCTACGCTCACAGACAAAATACAAAAATCCTTAACAACCTCAATCCCTTCCCTACGTTGCGGCCTTAAACCACTCAATAAACTTTCCCACCTTTTTTCCAAACTTAAAGATCCCATTCCTATACAATACCAATCCAATATTGTTTACCGGGTCCCATGTTCAACCACCAATTGTAATTCAGCCTATATCGGAGAAACCAAAAACCACCTTAAAACTCGCATTTCCCAACATAAATACTCCATAACGTCCCGTAACCTTTCCGCGTCCAAACTCTCAGAACACGCCTTAAGCCTTAACCACTCTTTCGATTTTGATAAAACCTCTATCCTCGCTACAGTTCCTAACCATGAAAAAAGACTCATATCCGAATCCATATACATCCATCTCGAACCCAACCCTGTCAACCACAAGATAGACAAGCATTGTATATCACTTACTTACAGACACATTTTAAACCTTATCAAACAACAATAACCTATAATATCCCTCCGTCACCACCTTCACACTACCGCCCTCCCAGTAGCTCCTATTCTATTTACAAAATTTCCTTCCCCGCCACCATTTCTTGACACATAACACGTATATATTACATAAACATATAAATTCTTTACAATACTTGTTGTATAACCTCCCCATTCTCACTCCTCACTTAACATATCCACCCATTCATATTATATACCCATTTTATGCAATAGAACCAGATTAATTCATACAATAGACCACATCTACTACTATTCATTTAATAGAATGAACATATTATTATATGAAACAACATTTATTATTTGTACCGAACCTATAAAAATATGTCAAGTTCCACAATTGTACAATTTCTAACACTTAAGGCTACACAGATAATTAATATGTTCCTATCTAATACAGAAATAGCCTATTTATAACAACAGTAATGTAATTCTTTATTTTAAATTTCTGTTTAATCTAATTTTAATGTTTTCACATAATATTAATTACATACATATATAGTCAGCTAGTTATAAGTTTTCTCAATTTTGTTATGCTGTTAAATATGCCACTATTTATTCTTGTAACCAATGCTATGTATTAGTGTAAAGTTAGTTTAAGTAAACAAATCCTAACCCTCCTTGCGGCCCACACCTTTTCGCTGACACCCCCACTCCTACAAATCTTACCTAGCTACGACCCTGTCAGCCCTCACTTTGGCTGTGACATCCATCCCTGTCATAAGGTAAGCTCATCCATCTACTATATTTATATTCCATCACATATTAATCCCTCTACTACTCTGCCCTATTTTGCCACCATATCTACCCATAGTACACCACTCTCATAACTTATCCACTACTATGCGCCTTACCCCATCTTATCACACCACCTATATTATCAGTATCAACTGCATCAGTGTTAACAATACCATAGTCAATAACCATATTACACCATGTATATATAAATTATATGCTTAACCTTATAGTTCACAGTTACTTATATCTTATATAGTCAGTACATATTCTTAGTTTTTTTTTTGTTTTTGTTTTTTTCATATTTTTATATTCATATATTCAGTTCATATTCTTTGTCTTCATTACTCATGTTGTTGTCTGTGTCTTGTTTATTTAGCCCTGACGAAGACCTGCATAGTTGGGTCGAAACGTCGGCAACAATAAAATAGTTTTATACTATTTTGTATTTTATTGACCGCCTCCCCGGACTATTTTCTACCTAATTCTATATCCGGGCAACTATCATCTATCCAATAAAAAGAAAATAAATCTTAATTTTCAGTAAGTTGAGGCCTTATGAAGCGGTTTCAAAAGTTTGTAATGTGTAAATTCTGTTTGGTAAGGGACTTTCCCTCCAAGCGCTTGTCTGACGTCATGCCAATAACTAACGCATCGAAATCTGAGCTTAACGATATATTTGTTCCGATCCGCATTATAAACAAGTTATGAAAAAAATACGCAAATGTTCTGAATTAAAAAGAAGATAAGTTTTTTCCATCACTGAATTTGAATTCCCTAACATTCAGGCCAGACTAGCAGTGCTACAGAGAAAGACCAGAGCAAATGTAGAAAGGTACAAAGCTCTAAGAAGGAGAGTCAAGAGCATGTGTAGGAAAAGGAAGAGAGACGCGGAGAAAGCCAAGTTCCAACAAATGGAAGAAGAGTATGGAAAGAAAAACAGGAAGAAATTCTTCTGTATCCTCCAAGAACACAAGGGAGAGTTTAAACCAAGAGTCACCTTTATAAAGAATGAAAATGGTGAGCTGCTGGGAGACCAACTGGATATTGTTAGTAGGTGGTCACAATACTTTGAGAAACTTCTGAATCCAGAAGTGCCTGAGGTACCTCTTTCAAGCCCACCAAGGTGCATCGGATCTGCTGATATGAATAGAGACGTTATAGAGCCGCCAGAGAAGGAAGAGGTAGAAAAAGTTTTAGCATCTCTAAAAACTAAAAGGTCCAGGGAGAGGATGAAATCCCAGCAGAGCTATGGAAGCATGGAGGAGATGCATTAGCCGAGGAAATGTACCGTCTGATATTTGACATCTGGATGTCGGAGGAGATGCCAAAGGACTGGTCCACTGCATTAATATGCCCAGTTTATAAGAAGGGAGACAAGATGGACTGTGAAAATTACCGAGGCATTGCATTGTTAAACACAGCGTATAAAGCCTTCTCCTTTTTGTTAATGAGCAGGATACTCCAGTACTCTGAGGGAGAGCTTGGGGATTACCAGTGTGGATTTAGAAAGGATAGATCGACTATCGACCACATTTCAAGCATAAGGTCCATGCTGGAGAAATGCTATGAAAATAATATCGATCTGCACCACCTCTTCATCGACTACAGACAGGCGTATGACAGTGTAGACCGATGCAGGTTGTATCAGGCCATGACAAACATGGGTATCCCGGAAAATCTAATACGATTATTGCGCACAACCTTGGAAGGGACACAAGGGAAAGTAAAAATCCAAAGTAATAAGTCCAGTTGCTTCCGCATCAACAAAGGATTAAGGCAAGGAGACCCCCTATCCCCCATCCTATTCAACATTGTATTGGAAATGGTAATGAGGGCCATAAGGACTAATCATGGAGGGACCATTTACAACCGAATGACACAGCACCTGGCTTATGCAGATGACGTTATCATTACTGGTCGCACACGTGCATCTTTGCTAGGAGCCTTCGAGGAATGTGAGCAGGCTTCCAAAATGGCAGGTCTAAACATCAATGAAGCCAAAACCAAATACATGAAGACCTCCCGGACTGATTATGGGGCGAGGAATGGTCTTAGGACAGGAGAGCACTTTTTCGAGCAGGTACCGGAGTTTTAATACCTTGGGGCCAACATCAACGAAAAGAATGATATAATGGCAGAAATAAAGACACGCATTATGGCCGGAAATAGATGTTACTGGGCGCTCGGAAAAGTGCTAAGGTCGAAAGTGTTACCCTGGCAGTAAAGCAAGCTGTATACACTAGCATTATTAGACCAGTAGTGACATATGGAAGTGAAACATGGGTTCTTACTAGGAAATCTGAACAAATGCTCAATGTGTGGGAGCGGAAAATCCTTAGAAAGATTTTTGGTCCCTTGAAGGAGGGAGATCAGTGGAGGCAAAGAAACAATCGGGAGCTCCGTGATTTATACAAGACCCCAGATATTGTCACCTGCATCAAGAGGAATAGAATTAGGTGGTTGGGGCATGTACAGAGAATGGAAGAGCAGCGTATCCCAAAGAAGCTTCTGGAGGGGCACCCAGGGGGAGGACGAAGAAGAGGTCGTCCTAGATTGCGGTGGCTCGATGACGTGGAGGATGACCTGAGGACACTTGGAGTTCGAAGGTGGAGAAGAGCAGCTCTGGACAGGGAGGAATGGCGGAACATTGTGGAGCAGGCCAGGGTTCTTCAAGGACCGTAGAGCCATCGAAGAAGAGAAGAAGAACATTCAATCTTACTTTTCAATAAGTTGAGGCCTTATGTAGGAGTTTCAAAAGTTGGAGATGTATAAGTATGGTTTCATTTTGGCACTTAGTGGCAGTAAACTGGGTACTAGTTCTGAACAGTTGCTCCTGCGCCGTTCAGTAAGGGGCCCTTCAGAGTAAGGCACGATCCTCTAAAAAGGACCCTTTTGGGGGTATACTTATCTCTGAAGAGGCCACGCCCAAGAGTCACTCTTCAGAACTTTTACCAAACTGGGTACTTGTTCTGATTACAACTTTTACCGTAAACTGATGTCTTACATCCTAATCCGACAGTTCCTACATCTTCTGAGTTTGATGAAAATACTTTTAGCCACTTAATATCCTTTCTCAAAATTCCTTTCCTGGTATCAATACTGACTTTCAGTATCGATACCAGCACTCATACTTGAATCCTTGGTATCGATACCAAAATACCCGGTACCGAAATGAAAGTATCGATACTTTACTCATATCGATCGGTATCGTACGTCCCTAACTGCGGGTAACCAGTCATAAAAACTCCCTGAGTGTGTTTTGATTAGGTGTTGTGGGATACTTTGTGATTTGCTAAACAACTGCATAATTAAGACTTTAATATTATATTTTCAGTCAGAGTTGGGCATATTTATATTTATAAATACGAATATAAATTTATTTTTATCTTAATTTTAATGTGAATATGAATATAAATTTATTTATATCACGATATTTGTGAATGTGAATATAAATAAATTCGTATTTACAAGAGTGAATATAAATAAATTCATATTCACAGGTGTGAATACGAATTTATTCATATATACAAATTTTTCTGTAAATAAAAAAATTCACAGGGAAAATTGTGAATATTCACAAAAAAATGTGAATATTTATATCTCAGCTGTGAATTCGGCCGTATTTACAAATAGAGATGTGAATATAGAAAAAATTCACAAATTGAGATGTGAATTTCTACTAAATTCATAATTTCCCAATAAATTTATAAAATTCTTTTCGGATTTCTCCATATTGGTACACATTATAGAGTTAACCCTTTTTATGGAAATCACATCAGATATTACCTGATATCGATTACTAGGTTTTTTGGGATGCTGATTATGAAAAAAATATTGATTTTGAGATTCCACCGCCGGTACCGATTTATTACAACTTGCGCGATATAATCAATCTTGTTGTCGGCTATAGGGTTATCTGAGGTGCTAATTATGAAAATGATATCGATTTTGAGATTCTTCCGTCAGGTATCGATTTCTTACAACTTGAGCGATATAATCAATCTTGGTGTCGGTTATAGGGTTATCTGAGGTGCTGATTTTGAAAATGATATCGATTTTGAGATTCCGCCGTCAGGTATCGATTTATTACAACTTGCGCGATATAATCAATCTTGGTGTCGGCTATAGGGTTATCTGAGGTGCTGATTTTGAAAATGATATCGATTTTGAGATTCCGCCGTCAGGTATCGATTTATTACAACTTACGCAATATAATCGAGCTTGGTGTCGGCTATAGGGTTATCTGAGGAGCTGATTATGAAAATGATATCGATTTTGAGATTCTTCCGTCAGGTATCGATTTTTTACAACTTGCGCGATATAATCGATCTTGGTGTCGGCTATAGGGTTATCTGAGCTGCTCATTATGAAAAAGATATCGATTTTGAGATTCCGCCGCGGCGGCCACGGCTAAAGGTTTATCTGAGGGTACAATAATGATAATAATAATAATAATGATTAAATTTGACACATATCGACACATAAATCAGAGTATAATTAAATTCATATTCGTATTTTAAATTAAAAATATACCTATAAACCTATAGTTAACCCTATAGCCGACACCAAGATCGATTATATCGCGCAAGTTTTAATAAATCGATACCTGACGGAAGAATCTCAAAATCGATACCATTTTCATAATTAGCACCTCAGATAACCCTATAGCCGACACCAAGATCGATTATATGGCGCAAGTTGTAATAAATCGATACCTGGCGGTGGAATCTCAAAATCGATATTTTTTTCATAATCAGCATCCCAAAAAACCTAGTAATCGATATCAGGTAATATCTGATGTGATTTCCATAAAAAGGGTTAACTCTATAATGTGTACCAATATGGCGAAATCCGAAAAGAGTTTTATAAATTTATTGGGAAATTATGAATTTAGTAGAAATTCACATCTCAATTTGTGAATTTTTTCCATATTCACATCTCTATTTGTAAATACGGCCGAATTCACAGCTGAGATATAAATATTCACATTTTTTTGTGAATATTCACAATTTTCCCTGTGAATTTTTTTTTATTTACAGAAAAATTTGTATATATTCACACCTGTGAATATGAATTTATTTATATTCACACTTGTAAATACGAATTTATTTATATTCATATTCACAAATATTGTGATATAAATAAATTTATATTCATATTCACATTAAAATTAAGATAAAAATAAATTCATATTCGTATTTATAAATATAAATATGCCCAACTCTGTTTTCAGTTGATTTATTTAACAGAAGTTTCTTTATTTTCATTATTCGTTTTGTTATTATTATTTAAATACAGTGTTTTTTTATTTTACCAAACCTTTTTATTATTTTTATCCCGTGCTCTAAAATGTAAAATTTAAAAAATGTCAGTGAAGATTTGTAATTCCTCCTCTATCAACAATAATTTAAAGTTGAGAAAATTTAATCCCAATCAAATAGAGGCTGTTACTTCCTGTTCAGCAGAATTGTAATTATCTTTATATGTAAAATTTTAGAAATGTCAGCAAAGATTTTAATCCTTTCTTTAATTTAAAGTAGGCTATTATTGGGAATGAAATTTCGTTGTTAATTTCCCCAGAATACAATTTTTTACTTATCTTTAAATGATTGTTGATTAAGAAAGGATTACAAATCGCGGTATTTTTTAAATTTTACATATAATGATTATTACACCTTTACTGAACAGGAATAATTGATTGTTATTTGGGTAACCGCAAGTTTCAGATTTATCCACCATAAATATGAGAGTACTACTGCAAAATGATCCATCGGCAGATATATTTTCTAAACAATTGCTGTATATTGGAAACGGTGAAATAGAGCTGCATCGAAATTCAAAATTTATCAAATTACCAGAAAATTTCTGAACTGTTGTAGAGACGAAAAATGAACTGTCTACGAAATATAAAGTGTCTTTCCTGAAATTTTGAACAATAATTGGCTGGGTAGTCGTGCTATTTTGGCTGCAAAAAATGTTGATTTCGATGAAATAAACTTCCAAAATCAATTGACAATGTTCTAGATGTAAACGAAGCCGTAAATTTCCCATCTGAATTTTTGAATTCCCTGGATATACACCCAAACAATCTCCAGTTGAAGATTGGCTCACCGATCATTCTTCTTCGTAACTTAAATCCACCTCAATTGTGCAACGGTACACGTTTGGTCATTAAAAGGATCACAGGAAATGTTATTGAAGCAAAAATGTTGCCCGGAAGGTTTACAGGAAATATCGCCCTGTTGCCACCTATCCCCCTTGAACCGTCAGAATTTTCAATAAAATTTAAAAGGTTTCAATATCCTATTCGTTTGGCTTTTGCCATGACCATAAACAAATCCCAAGGGCAAACAATGTCCACTTGGACTTTGAAAATTCGTGTTTTTCCCATGGGCAAAGGCATAACTCACGTGGGAAATGGGCATCGCCTGCTTACGTGTGTGGAAAACATCAAATCTTTGGTTTGTGTTAAAAAAACAAAACAGGTTAACCCAAAACATTTTGAACAAATTAGTACTTGAATAAATAAAAATTCTTAATTGTATTATGTAAAAACCTCTTTAAGAAGAGTTTATACCGATCCATCAAAAAAGGGCGAGAGTGTTGGCAGCTCTGTGAGTCGTAAACACAATCAGCTCCTTTTTAATAAAACTACTTTGAAATATGAGATGTAAAAAATAAAAACTTTAACTTTCCTATATTCTTTACTAAATACTTTTAAATGGTGTAATGCTCTATTCTCAATCACGTTGGATTTTGTGGTACCACTACTGAAGTGCGGCTGATGGGGCAACCCTGCTTCGGGGCGTGGCTATCACTCCCTTTCGGAGGGGAAATTCTCGTCAGCTGATGCCCCCACCACCTTATCACTATTTCCCCTCCTTTTTAAAAACAGCGCGTCTTGTTTGAGTCACGTCATTTTTACGTCACAAGCCATGTTACCAATTCTCCAATTGACACATCGATTTTTCACTTGCTACTTTTAAGTCGATATACTTCTCCGACTTTTGAAGTAACGGCCTTTTAGGAGTCCATATTGTTCTCCGACTTTTGAAATCATTGCCCTCAGCTTTCATACCATTTTTAGAATTATCAGTAATTCCGAAATCGATAGAAAGTTTTTAATAAAATTAAGACTTATTTACTTCATATACTACGGGATTTTCTCTATTTCATATTCAAAGAGTTGCATTTCAACTTTCATAAATACAAGCTTCATTACATTATTGATGGAACACGCATATAACAAATCAATGAATTCTTATTCAAAATAAAATATTAGCCTGTAATTTTATCCTTTCCAACTTTTATTATTATAAATTTAAACTATCATCATTTAATTATACTATACAGTAATAAAATAGATTATTAAGCTAAGTCCCCTTTTCTTCCCTATCTTCATCAGTGATTTGAAACACGTCTTGCATTGAATGTTATCACCAATAAACCTACTTTATGTTATTGGCAAACATAAATATTTTTCATTGCTCATGTCTGTGGATGACCTTGCAATTATAGTTCATTCAATAACTGATGCACAACAAAATCAATACCCTTGCGCAATATTGCCAAAATAATAAACTGGTTATTAATACATAAAAGACTAAACCCATGAGAATTCTGAAAGGTAGGCCTACAATATGCAAGTTGCATAAATAAAGAGGTATAGTGCAAGATGCAAAAATAAAGAGGTATAGTGATAAACCATATAATAAAAAAAAGAAAAGTTAATTTGAGCTGTTTTACTTATAATAAGAAATATAACTCTGTAAATGAGCTTAAGATCGGTAAAATGATATTATGATGCTTAATTCTCAGCAGGAAAGTTAAAAATATATAAATTATATAATAAATCGAAAGTATGTATAAAGATATTTAATTTCAAACTTAAGGTATTAGTATCGAAAATAGCACGGTCGATCTTTATTGTCGATATAGAGAGGTGACGATTACATGACGTCACAGTGGACTACTGAAGGGAAATGGCGGGAAAAATAACTGGGACAGAACAGCGAGCTGGAGCCTTTATTCCACATGTATTTATGTTGTTTGCATCAAGAATAGCATGCCCTTCTATTAATGGTCTTTTAAAATTACCAATTATCTCTATCACATCAACTATGACTATCCCCGTTCTTTCCGACATTTTGCAAATCTACTAGCGCACCCTATAGTCGATTGCGCCCGCGAATAGCTTACCTACTACCAGTGTTGCCAAGTAGGGTGATTCATTTTTCCCCACTTCCCAGCCAACAATATCCCCACTTTTCAATAATTTTCCCCACCTTTTCATTTTATTTAAATAAAATTTAAAATTTATTAAATTTTACTTTCAATCAACTTGTGACATAATTTTAGCAAAACTTTGTTAATTTTATGGAACAATAATCATGTGAAATGAACAGCGGTTGACTGTCTGACAACTTGTTTATTGCTTTCCCCGATCAATTTTTTAAATTCGGTGTTAGATTACCACTCTTCTTTATAGTAATGATTAAATAATCTTGATTTATTCGCCTTCAACCTGTTTTTCTGTATTCCCCTGTCACTGTCACTTCCACTCATTTTTCAGAAAAAATCTTTCAAAAAATTCAACACCAAGTTAAAAAAAAAAACGTTAAATACTTCAAAAATATTTCTATGATAAAAATAAAAGTAAGTTACAATAAAAAAGCTAACAAAAAGATTCATAAAAAAACGATTTATTATTAGTTTTTCTTGGTTATCGTTTGATCTGATGTCTCCCTCTAGTAGATATATAGGGTCTGCACCAATTAATGACACTAAGGAAAATTTCATGATTTTTTATCAATTTCTCCCTTATTCGTTGACCGATCCTTAAAATTCAAAGTTCTTCTGTTCGGCCAGTTCTCCTTGTTTTCATTTTGGTCATCAAATAATTAAAAATGATGAAGTAATCTATTCTTCAACTTCAAATTGGGATGGATGTTTTTTCTCCTATTACTGACATGCATGCACCAATTACTGACAGTATAAGGAACCAATGAATGCCACTCTGATCAAACATTGAATAATTTTATTTCCAACTTTAAAATTAGTATCTAAGTATATTTTAATATAATTTACTTAACTTAGGAGCGGGGTAGCCCACTGGTAAGGCAGTGGACTGCTGTGCTTAAGGTCCTGAGTTCGAATCTGACATGGCTTATGATATCTTTATTATTCGCCACAGTTCGCCCCGTGGGCCGAGAGACCCTCCTGGGGCAAACCCAGCCTGTATAAAGTGGGTACCCTTAATTGAAAAATTAAGGGGAAAGAACCTGGCGGTTGAGTGTGATCACGGTCTAATCACCTCCTTGCACGACCGCTGACCAAGAAACAGTACTCTTCCTTACATAGTACTGAACCCAAGGCCCTTTATGGGTTGTAGTGGTACAGGTTTTTTTTTTTACGTAACTTAATCTACCCTTTACCGTATAGCAGTATTAAGACACCTGCATATAGATCGTTTCTCTGTCCTCAACCAGCTGCCTTCTCCTCCTCGAATCCATTCCACTCCTGTTAAAGGCTTTTTCAATTCCTTCTTCCCAGTTCCTTCTTGGTCTTGTCCGTGGCCACCTCCTATTCACTCTCACCTAGTGAGTAGCCTTGGCGATTTGGTCTTCTGCCATTCCTTAGTTCCCTTCAATTTTTTCCTCTGCAGATCTCAGGTACAAGTTTTCTCTTATGGTTTTCCTCTTCATTTTTCTTAGATTTAGCTCTTGCGCTTGAATATGAGGGTTCAAGACTCCCTTGCATAGTTAAGAATCGGGAGGAATGTGTTCTTTGAGACAGTTGGGGACACATCAATATCATCTGATTTATTATCACAACCCATTGCAGTGAAAGTTTTTTAAGTCATTAATCTTTATTAAGTAAATAAATTAATTTTAAATGCTTGAACATCACTTTTACTTCAATACCTAAAAGGAAAATCATCATCAACTTAATGTCACAATCACAGCTCATAGAAGCTCAGATTAACCTTTTTATAATCAGAAATCAAAAATTGTATTTGTGCAAGAACCGGTAATTTTAGTTGCTGTGATTATATAACAATATTTGTAATGAAAGTACAGTCTGTCATACATTTAGCTTCTATATTTCCATCTGCAACCCTCGATACACAGCACACGTGGATATTCTTTTTAGCGGACATAAATGATGTGATGTATTCTTACTGTAGGGTTTTCAACAAGGTCCATGTCTTTCATGAGTTGTTCTTCATCTATTCTTGTTCTGGGAAGAAGAACAAGACGACAATTATTACCTCACCGTTGAGAGATTTCACAGCCTTTGGCATAACAGGCTGAATGTGAACAGCAGCTTCTATAGTGTCCGTGAAAGGGCTTAGTTTATTTTTTACAGGGAACCCAAAAACATACCAAAGTCAGAGGTTTGTTTCCATCTAAAACTTAATACCAATGTTGACCTTTATGAAATTAAAATGATATTGCATTGACTGTTAAGAGGGTTTAAGAATGTTACACTTTAAGGAGGAAAAATGCAGATAAAGCTACACAATTTGTAAAATGCTTAACTGGATTTTCTCTTTTAGCCAGGGTTCAAAATTGCCTTTTATTTACTCGACTAGATAATAAAAGTTATATCCAGACTTTTATTCTTCAAATAAATAAATAAAAATAGCATCACGACTTTTATATTTTGGAAAATAAAAGTCCTCATATGATATTTATTACAATGATATCTAAAAAGAGTAAGTTTTATTTTAAGAATAATGTATTAAATTCTTTTCGGATTTATCCATAATGGTATATTTGGTTAACTGTTTTATGGAGATCATATAGTACTGATAAAATTACCTAAAATATTAAGATGGATTATTACGTTATTAAAGCAGCTGATAACAAAAATTGTATCGATTTTAAGATGACGCACTTAGGAATTGATTTATTAAAAGTTATCTGATGCAATCGATATTGGGTTATCTCTTTTTTTTTCTTTCTTTCTTTCTTTTGCTCCCTCTGTTGTGCCATTAAGCTTAGAAGGGCCTCGATCCAACGGAGCCATTCTTCCCGGTCTCGACACATCCTCTTCATCTCAGCCAAGGTCTTTCCTCTTCTCGCTCCTATCCCCTCAATGTAATCTCCATATTGGATTCTCGGGCGGCCCCTGGGCTTTCTGCCCAGCGTGCGGGCTTCCATTACCTTTCTCGGTAGCGTTCCTCATCCATGCAGGACACATGGCCGAACCACTGAACGGCTGCCTTCTTTAGATGTCAGTTTTTAGTTCAGATGATGCTGGGTTGTCAATCGATATCATTTACATAATCAGCACCTTTGATAACCTAGTGGTCAACCCCAATGTTGACTGTATCCCTATAGTTTTAATAAATATCGCATATCCTAAAATCGATATCATTTTTATAATCAGCTCCTTGGATAACTCAATATCGATTGTATAAGATAATTTTTAATAAATCAATGATTTCCATAAAAACAGTTACCCCAATGATTTATACCATTTATGGAGAAATCTGAAAAAGAAATGAATACAATTATCCTTAAAATTAAACTTAAGACTCATATACTAGATATCATTGTGATAAAGATATGTTTCAAAATATAAAATTCATGATGTGGTTTTTATTTAATTATTTATTTAAAGAATAAAAGTGTTGATATAACTTTTATTCTCTGGCGAGAAAATAAGAGTTAATTTCGAACAACGCTATTAGCATATCCAACTCTGTTTTCATGTTCAAAGACTGACTAAGTTCCATACAACATAGGGACCAGTAAGTACTTAAGAATATTATTTTATAATATAGTAAATGGTTAATTTAACTTCTCATATAAACTACTAATAATTGTCAAAAACTTTCACTGATATACTACATATTTAGTTTATTAAGGGACGAAGGTTATTTTAAGCAGAACACATTTATTAATAATTTTATTGAAAATTATAACATAGTACAATTTCCTTTTCTATACAACAATTGGACTAATGTAAAATTAAGAAACTGGAGCACTCTATAATGTTTATGTTTAGGCACCATGTCTGTGCTTTCCATGAGCCATCTCTAAAGAAAACTTACAAAACAGTTTTATAAAAACAGAAGTCATTGCTTCCCACTTGGCTGAAAGAAAACAAATAAAAGCCAAGAATAAAACTAAATTCTAATAAACTGCAAAAATCAGTTTTCAGGATTGAAAGTCAATCTTGCATTTACATAAAAAAAAATTATAAAAGTAACAGAAAAAATCTTATGACTACAAATTATTTATTTAGAATAATAAAGACAAAAAAAAAAAAAAAAAAAAATCAAGTCACTTTTAACAATAAATATTTCAGCTATACATAATAGTTCATTATTCAACCTCGTCTTCAACCATAACAGGACCCCCTCCTCCAGATGGTTGTTCAAGTAATCTCTGAAATTTTAAACTAGTATAAATCTTTACATAGATAATCTATAAAAATTAATTATAAGGATAAAAAGAGATAGGATTACCTTACCAAATAATTTTGAAGAGATAATCTAAATCATATACATCATAAAAATTTTTTTTTTTTATAAAAATATTTATGCAGCCCTACCTTTTAATTTTTTCTTTAGAGCAGAGACTGTACCTATGCCAATTTATAAGGTTAATATTAGTTTCGTTATTTGTTTTTAATGTCAGAATCAATATGAATATAGATCACTGAAAAGAAGGAAGAAAGGACAAAAAACTGGTGTGATGTACGCAAGACAAAACTTTCAATCACCATCTTACTTAGATTATAAATCAACAAGTTTTGATAAAAATATTACCGCCATTCAGCAACTTCACACATTTTTCCACATTTATTTACTTATTTTTGTTTGTCTCCTTGAGTTTGAGTGTCGAGTATTATAATTTGTCTTGAAAAACTTGACAATTCTCAGAACTTTTCGATTCTTAATTGTTTATATCTTTTTTTAAGGGGCCTAAAAAAATCTTTAATCAACAGTCAAGTTTTTGTTTTTACACTATCATGTCATTAAGGTGTACTGCTCATGCGAGGGCTCAACATGTTTTATGAGTTGTTGGAATATTTTTGTTTTTTCTTCTGTACATGGTTTCTCGATGTTTTTCATATTTAAGCTTTCCTTATTTTTAGGCATAATTAGAGACAGTTAATTTATCCATATAAACAATAAACAAAAGCAAAGGTACTACATAGGAAAACAAAAAATTTTCTTGGCCATTTAAGCCCTCTAAGAACATTTCTATGAAAGGTCGCTTTAGAGAAAGCTTGAATTGGACGAATGATAATTAAAATAATAATCATAAAATGAAAATACTTCTCTTCTTCTTTCGCTTCTCCCTTTAATGCCTTTTAGCGTAGGGGAGTGCACAGCCAGGGATTCCACTCCTCTCTGTTCCTTGCCAGATTCCTGGCCTGTCGGAGATCTTTGCCTCTTCCTCTGCAAAGTCTATCAATATATTCGAGATAGGATTCTTGGGCGTCCTCTAGGTCTTCTGCCATCCAGAATGTAGTCCATCGTCTTTAATGGGTCTCTATGCTCCTCCATCCTAACTACATGGCCGAACCATTTCAATTGGCGGGTTTGCAGATCCTCTTTCAATGGGGTGATCTCGAGCTCCTGTCGTATTCTCTCATTTTGAACACGGTCCCTTTTAGTCACCTCCCGCTTTCCCACAACAGTGTTGCAGATCTGGTAGTAGACTGCATTAGCTTAGTAGACTCCGTGCTGTTTCATATGAGATTGCAACAATGTATAGGTTGGTACTAAAGAAATTTTCTTAAAACTAAATGTAAAATTTGAATTTCAATTTTCTCAATAAGGGCATTTTTTATATTGTTTTGAAAAATAGGTAGTATTATATCAATTCAGCAAAATATAAAAGTGGGATGAAAATTTCATTACTAAAAAAAATTGAAAATTAGTGATAAAATTCCATAAATCTAGCATTTTATGGTTAAAAACATCCTGTAGATGTTTACCAAATTTGACTAGGACTATGAGGTTGGTGTCGGTTAACAGCGCATTGCATGCCATTTCATATGATATACAAAAATGTATAGGTTGGTACAAAAGAAATTTTCTTAAAACCAAGTTTAAAATTTTAATTTCAATTTTCTCAAAATGGGCACTTTCTTAAAAAATTTATATTTTGTTTTTTAAAAAATGTCATACTGCCTAAACCTATACATTGTTGTATATCATATGAAACAGCATGGAATGTGCTGTTAAACTACACCAATCTCATAGTCCTAGTCAAATTTGTAAAACACCTACAGCTATTTTTAATTATGATTTTTTCTGTTCTGGACCTATTTTGGAGGGCTTTAGAGACCCATAATTCAAAACATAGTAGACATATTTAGAGTTCTTGATGTGTGTGGTGTTGTGAGTTTCCTACGTGTGGTTTGATGATTTGTGTGAGGTGTTTTGCAATGTAGTAAGTGGGTGATCCTATTGAGCTCACTATGGGGCGCATAGGATAGTTGTCTTTGTGGATTTTGGATAGTCCGTAAGGTCTGGGTGGAACTGATTTGGATCTCGTAAGTTTCTAAAAAGACTGGTTGTTTTCAGGCAATTTTTTCATTATGTCTGTCAGTTGCTTGTTCACTTCTTTGGTGGGGCCCTTGTTTAGTTTCATCAGTGAGGAGATTTAACATTTTAGAAATGTAATCTTCTGTAGACATTCTTTCCACAGTTATAATTATAATGGAACATTTTGAAGAAGAAGCCCTAAGAAGAGCCAAGTTCAAACCAGCTATTTGGTATTGCTATGTAGATGACATCTTCATAATATGGGAGCACGGAGATAAATTCCTTTAAGTGTTTCTTGAACATATCAACCAACATACAGTTTACAGTGAGAGGAGGACAACAAGCTACCTTTCCTGGACATACTAGTAGAAAAACCATAGTTAGGATTGACAACTACCACCACACATCCATCAGAGAGGTTATAGAAATTATAAAGCAACCAAAAAATATAAACAAAGAAGATGGATACAGACTTAGCAAAAACTGGTACCCTGCACTAAACAATACAACATATCTCAGAGAGCTGACGACTTCCCCCTCCCCTACCCCCTACACCTGACCACACCGCCTCGGGTGCTAGCCAATGGGAACACAGACTTGGCCCCCCCCCCCCCCCCCCCCGATGGAAGATTAAGTTACTGATCCCCTTCTCCACTCTCATTCTTGTATTGTTCCTGAAGAAGCCCACAGCAAGATTGGTGAAAGCTTGGCATTTGAAAAATCTGTTGTTACATGGTCAAACCCTGAAGAAGAAATTCATATAACTTAACAGAAGTTTCTAAAGTAACTCGCAGTCCTAAAGTAAAAAAGACCCGTCCATTGATATATAGATTGTTTCTGATAAGAACTGGCAAAAAATCTGGTGCGATGCGTGCAACACACAACTTTCACTTACGAACTTAGATTAGAAATCGACGTGTTTCGATAATATTTTAACGCCATTCCTCAAGTTCTCACATGTTTCAACATTTATATACTTATATTTGTATATCTCCGTAAGTTATAGACTATCTGTATAGCAAAATTTGGTAGTTCTCAGCAATTTTCGATTAATTATTGCTAATTTATTTTTGAAGGGACTGATTTCATCATCAGTCGAGTTTCTTTTACTTGCTCTTTTTTACTACGAGTTGCTTTTTGGAAATACATCGTGAAGGTGAATCGATAGGCGTATTTACGTCTCGTTGTAAAGTTTGTCTCTTATGCCTTTCTGGAAATCGAGAACGATTACTGTTCCTCTAAAATCTTTTTATATTGCTTTCAAAAATTTATTATGGAACAAAAGTTCTAGACTAAAATATACCTATATTAATTATAGACTATTATCTTATACCATAGTTTTACACACCTGCGATGCTTCAAAAAATTTGAGCATCACGTATTTACTCTCTAAAGTAAAATTAATCTTTTTATTAATAAATAAAAGTTTTTATTTTCATAATAAGGTTAATAAAATTTTGGTTGTCACGTGTACATACATCAAATACCGAAATCGTTAAAGCCGTTTTGAGAAAATAAAAAAATAAAACACGTGAAAACGGGACAACATTTATTAAGTAAAGTTCCCCCTCCGTTTGACCAATTTTGATGAAATTTCGGGTGTCGCATTACGGGCATATACATACATCAAATACCGAGTTTGATCAAAATCGTTAGAGCTGCTTTTGAGAAAATCGAGAAAAATGTAAAAAAATAGACAAAATTCTTTAAATAAAGTACCCCCTCCGTTTGACCAATTCTGATGAAATTTTTGCTGTCACATCGCGGGCATATACATACACCAAATACACAATTTCAGTTTTGTACGGCTTACAGTTTTTGAGCTAATCTGTTCACACACACGCATGCACGCACGCACGCACGCACACACACATACACACACACACACACACACACACACACACACACACACACACACACACACACACACACACACACACAGGCTGTCACATCGCGGGCATATACATACACCAAATACACAAATTTTTCACAATAGCAATACTTCCACTTACTATATATATCATATATAAGTAAATGAAAGTAAAAATACCAGTTGTTTTGCATAAAATTAGTAGTTGCTTTTTCTTTGAAAATATCTTTAGAGATCAAATAAAAAGATATAGATTTTTTAAGATGTTAATGCATTGAATCAAAATATAGTTTTTGTTCCTGAAGAAACAGAAGACATTAATAAGCTTTCAAATACTATTAAGTGTTTGTAAGTCGAGTCTATCAAGTGCTCATCTAATTTCTGAACATTTGACAGAAATATGGGCAAAAACTAATGGAAAACAGGGGTTAGGTTAGTAAAAGTGTACAAGTAACATTCTTGAAAAAATGTCTGCTATTTCAAATTTTAAACTCTAAATTTAATTTTTATATAACTCCCATTTCCAGATGTGCTCTATTTGAATGTTTCTCATTTCAAAAACTAAACCATTTTCGGATAAAAAAATGTATTAGTGACATAAATTTTTTTAAAAATAATTTATTTGAAATTTTAAACAAGATTTAATGTATAGGTTGGTTGGTTGGTTTTATTTAGAGGCGTAAAACCGTAGTACGGTCATCAACGCCTATATTACAGTGTGGAATTATTTCAGTTCTTTTAAGGGTTAAGTAATCTTCAGTCTGGAAGTCAAATTTTTGATATTAATTTCAGTTCGATTAGACTTCTCAAGAGCTTCTTGACAGTGTTTTCCTCGTCCGCCAGAGCCGCCTTCACATCTGCTGGCACACCGTTTCGAGACAGCACTCCTCTGTATGCAGGGCATTCCTCGATCATGTGCTTTACACTAACTAGTATACCGCATGTAGAGCAACTTGGTGGTGGTTCCCTTTTGATGAGGTGCTCGTGGGTGAACCTTGTGTGTCCGATCCGCAGGCGCGCCAGGACCACCTCCTCGCGACGGCTGCTGCGGCAAGAGCTATCCCATGCTTTCACGTTTTTTTTAATTATTCTCAATTTATTAGGTGCACTTTCTTCCCACATCGTTTGCCATCCTCGTATTATCATATCTTTCAACGGACGTGCCAGATCTGAGGGCGACAACAGGGCACATCCTCGGCCAGGAAGGCTCTTAGCTTCTTTTGCTGCCTTGTCCGCAAGCTCGTTCCCGATGATGCCGGTATGCCCGGGCACCCATATAAAGTGGACATTTGTTCCTTGTTCCCTGAGCATCGCCATATATTCTTGTATTCTTACAACGACAGGGTTGTCAGAGTACAATATGTCAAGATCGCGTAATGCACTCAAGGAATCGGTACAAATCAAGATATATTGATTTAAAGCTGTCATGGAGTGGTAGAGAGCGTGAGCAATTGCGTTTAATTCTGCCGTGTATATATTACATAATCCACTGAGCTTGAATTTGTGGGTAGAGTCGGAGGTTATGAAGGCTGAAGTGGTGGCTATATCTGTTTTTGAACCGTCGGTATAGATAGTGAGTCTGTTTGTTATTGAATTAATTAGCTGTTGTAGTTTGTTCCTGAATTGAATTGGCTGGGCTTCATCTTTCTTTAATTTGATTAGATCGAAGTAAAATTTGGGTCGTTGAAAGGTCCATGGAGGGATGTGCGATTGTATTGTATTAATATTCGATTTTTTGATTTCTTCTATTGCTGCTTTTATTCGCTCGGCTAGGGGAAGCGTGGCATTTGGCTTTCGTTGGAATTCTAGAATTTAGGCTGAAATATATATCTGTATGAAGGATGTGTCGGCTGTAGGTATAATTTTGTTATATAATTTATAATTTAGTGGTGGTAACCCCGACTCGGCACAAATGCTTAATATGGGACTTGTTCGAAAAGCACCAGTAGCTATGCGGATCCCAGTGTGGTGAACTACATCCAGCTTCGATAGTGTTCTAGTGCGAGCAGAGCCATATACAAAACAGGCATATTCCAACTTTGAAGCTACCAAGGCTTGGTAAATTCTAATGAGGGAAGACCTGTCAGCACCCCATGTAGTTCCACTAAGAACTCGTAAAATTCGAATCTTTTCTAGGCATCGTTCCTTCAGATTGTTAATATGGCGCTCCCACGATAAACGTCTGTCGAAGATTAGCCCAAGAAATTTTATGCTGTCTACATAGGGTAGCACATTATTATCAAATGAAAGTTCTGGCGACAATAGAGTGTTCCTTTTCCTACTGAAGTGAAGGCATCTCGTCTTGTCAGAGGAAAACTTGAGCCCCGAAGTTCAGATTTAATGTATATCAATTCATCTTTTAATGAAACAAAAGAATTTTCAGTTATTTTATGTTTGAATTTCATTATTTAATCATTACATAAAGTTAATCAAGATGTTTTCATATTAAAAAAGAAGTAGTAAGCAATAATTAAATCTTGTTTAAAACAATGTATTATGTAAACAAATTTATCTATATTTTTAACTAAAATGAAGTCTATTTATAAATTTAAATTTACTTTCAGTTTCACAATTACAATTTACTTTCAATTAAACTATTTTTTTTATCCGAAAATGGTTTAGTTTTTGAAATTAGAAACAATCATATGAAGGACATCAGGAAAAGCTAGAAATAAAAAAAATAATTTCGAGTTTCAAATTTGAAATTACAGACTTCTTTAAAAACTGAAACGCTTATTTACCTTCTTTTTTTTTACCTGTATTTCTCTGGAACGTTCAGCAATTATAGATGAACACTTATTATCATCTTAAGCTTTTTCCAGGAATAAATAGTATATGTTAATTCAATGAGTTAACAAGTTATGATTCCATAAAATGATGACAAGGGCGGGCACCTATGGTGTAGTAGGATTTTTCAAAGGGAGTAAAAAGTCCTTAGTTATGCTATCCTTTGGATGGGACATAAAATGGAGATCCTGAGCCTGTGCGATATCAGGTACTAGTTAAATCCCTATCCTAATTATACCTGGATAGGAAAAATTCAGGACTCCCACTGAAGCATCATCGGATTAGCTTAAGTAGCATAAAGGGACGTTAAAAAAAAAACATATGAGAGCATTTTTTTCGCTTAACACTCAATATTACCAGAAACTTAATATAAATTTCTTAAAAAAATAGATAATCAGACCTGATGAAAATATAGTGGTATTTTGAATGGTAAGAACTACAAATTTCTATCACTTTTCATTTTAATTCTATAAGAGATATTCAAAAAATCACAGGAGAGAGGGAAATAGATCATGCCTAAATATGAACTGTTACTGAATGCTTACTGTATAGGAAGTTTTATGTAGAATTTATATTTTTTTGTCTGTCATTATCCAAAACACCCAGAGTTAATAAGTTAATTTTGAAGCAAATCAGGCATTTAATTTACCTTGAAAATGGTTACTCTTAACTTTGGCACATAATTTTGAGTTTAATATTGAAACAATGAGCAGATTAATGTAGGCTAACAGTTTCTAGGAGCAAACTAAGTTGATAATCATTCTTCTTATTCCACATTAAAAATAATAATAATACTAATAAAGTTACCTGACTAAGACTTGGAAGCCTCTGGAGTAACATGTAGAAGACATTAGGAGGTAATGTTTGCTGAAGAACTTTCAAAAGCTGATTAGGCCTTCCACACACAGCAACAGCATTACCAAGATGCTCGACTCCGCCTTCAACATCTCCCTGACCAAGAAGTTCTTCACCTAACTGAACCTTTAATAAAAAATTGTCACCACAAATATATTAGATGATCCTATTGCTATTTAATTTTTTATAAAAATTATTCAACTCAAGAAATTTATTACGAACATTTTAATACTTACTTCATGCAAAAAGAAAGCTTGGGCTTCTTCATGGTCCCTCAAGTCAGGAAGTTTTGATTGTGCTTTGCTTTGGCATTTTAGCTTGTTAGCTTTTCTTCCTTTAAAAGAAAAAATGATAATAAATATATATAAACTTTCAATAAGAGTATTTGTTATCACGGCTTTAGAATATCCTTTAATTCAGTATATTGGAAGAAATGTAGGATTCAAAATGTTCAAGTATGAAGAAACAAATGCTTAATGCTGAAGAATAATGAATAGCTAATTGAATGCAGTGTAGTTACCACCATTACAAAAGCAGTTATTTACAAAAATCATATTAATAATACAATTAAATTGAAGCAATATAAAAATCGTTAAAGCAAAAAATGAATAAGAAACATCACAATCAAAACCATCTGCACCGGATAAATGCCAAAATCCCATTATCGGACCTAATAAGAGTAATAAAGGAAAATTAAATTGAAGATTGGCAATGCTTATAAGGTAGGGACCATTAGGCGGTACATAAGAAGGTGGACTTAATCCTGTGGTTTGAGACACTCACTTTCCATCTTGACCGTCCTAGTTTAGTAAAGCTAAAGAGGATAAGGATAAATCATGGGTGCATTTACTTTCTATCGATAAGGAAGTGCCCACAATTTAAACAAATTTTTGAAAGAGATAAAAGTTGCAATATAGTTGTTGCTACGAGGACACTAAAATCCCATTATATAAACATAAACATTTAATTATATTTATTTACCTATATTCTTAAATTTTCCTTTTATAATTTATTCTTGGTTTTTCAGTGAAGATTTTATTTATAATAGCTTTTCATCATTCCAATAACATTTTCGTTTAATTATGACTAACTTTAGCAAAGAATTAAAATCACCTCTCGATTATTTAACTTTATCATCTATTCCTTTCATAACAATTCAAAATTGTTATCATACAATAAAACAAAAATGGTTTTTCAGAAATTAATGGTGGTGCAGGTGATGTTTGAGAGATATTAAAAAAAAATAATGATGGGGGAAGATAGCTGACCATAGATATAATGAAGAGGAAATGGTTGGGGGTGCTGTTTAAATAAATAGCACTATTATTTGAGAATTACATATTTTATTATTGCCAACGTTTCAACACAAATTTGAGGTCATCATCAGGACTAAAATTTGGGTCGAAACATTGGCAATAATGAAATATGTCATTCTCACGTATTAGTGCTACTTATTTTGATTGCACCCCAGTTATTTCCTCTTTATTAGAAAAAATGCTTTGTGTATAACATAAGTACTTTTTGTATTAGTCTCATATTGGTCTTAAAAATCTATAACAGTTCTGCTTTTAAAGTGTATAGTACAAGCAGTAATTGTGGTTTTGAGCTACATAGAAAATTTCTTCTATAGTTTAGTTAAGCTAAAATTCTTAATAAAATTCAATCAAATTATAAACTGACTGCCACATAACACAATATCTGTGTAAATTAATACTGGCAGCAAAAAAATATGTGAGTACACAAATAAAATAATGTATCGTATGCAGATCAATGCTGCCAATAGATGCTTCTACAGAATTTTCCACCACCTCAAAATTCAAGCATCTTTCAATCTCACCATTACAGAATTCAATATCTAAAAGACCAATATCTAAAATGCTCTTTACTTAACTATGGCTCAGAAGAATGGTCAACAACAAAGACAGACCAAAAAAGGCTGCAGAAAATAAAGGGAGGAGCTGCTGAAAATCTTTGGAGTAGAAAGAGAGGAAGAAGTCTGAAAGAAAAAGTAAAACATAGCCCTTTGATGCTTTAAAAGATAACATAGCGTAGGTTATAAATCTAAAACAACTTCATCCATCATCAGTTATGTTCCTCGTAAGCGTGACGCAAAAAGAAAAGTAATAAAAGAGGAGGTAAATTGAACACGAGTAGAGGAGCTACCAAGGAAAAGATGTCAAGATAGAGTAGAAATGGATACTAGGTGCCTGCTACATATCAGAAACTGGAGTGATGCTTCACAAAACGAAGAAGTCTTATGGAGGTTGCTCAATGTGCCCAGACTCTTTAGCTGATTAAGATATGTATGTATAACATCCGTTAAAGTGTAGGCTAATATAAAGATGCCTTGACACAGTGTGAACCTCAACCTCGAACAAATAATCCCCCGAACCTTGCATACTACGAACAGCTATTTACACTGACATGTGAAATTGTGGGAACCTTAATACAATTTTGGAACTAGCAGCTATTCTGACTTGTGCTCTAGTATAATTAGGATAAAATCAACGTCAGAAAAATGCTAAAAGACGGTCTAGAAGCTTATTTTAACTAACTGAAAAGCGACAGATAAAGTACCCATTCGTGTTTGTGACTTATTAAGATTAGCCTAACAGTGTTGGGGACAGGCTGTTCGAAGGTAAGGTTTGCACAGTGTTAAGAGACCAATGGGTTGCTGTTGAAAAGGATTCCAAAAAGAAGAGTGAAAATAAAGAAACATTTCAGATATCTTGCCTGAAAGTTTTGTTAAAAAAAAATCTTAAATAGGTTAACTTGAGTGTTAATGAAGAAAAATTACAGTACTCAACAATTAGTCAAGGGGAAATAAGTTGAGGAATAGATATAATACTTAAGAATTAAGATTAGACCTTTAATTTAAGATTTCTCAATGATTAGGAGGGAATGAAATATATATGATAATGTAAGCATGGAGTAACAGAATTCGTAACCTGATTCACTGTTAACGCAGACTTACTAAGAATAAAAAAAAAAAAAAAAAAAAAAAAAGCACTTTAGGAAAAATTGCTTCATCAATATAAAAATAAACATTTATATTTTTAAAAACCTTCAACAAGTAAAATAATAGTTATTTGAAGCCTTACTTTCACGAAGTTTCTTTTTGAAATTTGGATCTTTTCTTCTCTGCTGATCAAAATATACGCAATACCCAACGAACAGGGTTCCGAAAATACCAGCCGCTATTCCAAGAGCTGTTTTAGAAATCATTGTCATTGGCTACAATAAAACAAAAAATTTAGCTTTAACTTGTAACAAGCAGTTCACTCCATTTTCCTCTCCACAGCCTTTCAAATATGAGTTTAGTCCTTTCAGTTTGCGGCATACTTCGATGTATTTAAATACAGACAAAATTTCCTTAATTTTATGTTAAGATAGATATTTGATTTTCTAATCTCTATAAATTAACATTGATGTATAATGAGAATATTTTCTAGAAATTCACATATGTATTCTCGCTTCACCTGTTCGAGTGCATTGGATAAGTACTTGAAATACTTGCTTGCCAGCTAGTTACTTTTTACCGCATCAGAGCTACATTATTCTTATCTCTTTATGAAAGTACCTTAGATTTTTTTAAAATAATGATTTTGAAAAAACAAAGGTTTGTTGATGTTTAGAAATAATTAAATAAAATCAATTTTTAAGTTCTGTCCTTTAGTGAAATTCAAATTTATTTCTTATGTTATTAAGCATTAATTAATTATTTTTTAGCTTTTGAGACAGCTGAAGGTGTTAGTTTTATTAATTATAGAAATTTGATTAAATACTTAAATACTTGTTATTTTTATTTACCTCCATGTATTTATGCCCTGTACTAATATATACACATCATTTTGGAGTGTTTCACACTAAGTTAGACTCAATCAAATTTTTAGAATTTTTCATTAAAAAATTGGAATTATCTTTCTAATGGCCATGTAAGTTTTTTGCCGAATTCACTGTTTATTAATGTCAGTGTACACATATTGCTGATAATCAAATTTAAATTATAGATTCTATTTTGATCTTAAAATTTTCTAAAATTGATCTTGAAACCTGTTGTTTAAATTTAGTGGCTTCTAAATTTGCTGCTAATTTTGTTTCAGATATTTATTTTTACGTTTTTTATGGTAAAAACAGCACTTTTTGTTCTTTTACAAGATTAATATCCCAATTTTTATAGTCTTAATTTCTGCAATGTATTATAATTTTTATTAGATTATGTTCTCTGATTTTGGAAGGATTTAGTGCATTTTCTTAGGAATTAATTTTTTTTAATTTAATCTGAGGTTTTTGTATGGTTTCCTGTAATAAAACAGGTGAATGTTTATTTTAAAAAAAATTAATTTTAAGTGAGCTTCTATTCTGTTTTGAATGTGGTTCAAGTATAATTTACAGAAATATATGTATTAACTTAATGCTTTTTTATTATAGTGATATAACTTTTTTTTATAACTGTTTGGACAATAATGGGATTTTAATCAGCAATGATAAAATATTTATGGATTTTTTTGCTTCTTATTTAATAGTACTATATTGGGTTTTAGGCTAGTATTAGTGTGCCTTTTTGTTTTTACATTCCACAATGGTCACACAGTTGACAGAAGTAATTTCAAGACATGTGAGCAAAGTAGTTTTTGCAGGTAATGATTTTGGTAATATCTCCTGATTTTTTTTTTTTTTTTTTTATTCAATTACCTATAATATGTATCATTTCTTAGACGATGTCGCAAAATGGAGCCGGGTAAATCTAGTTATGAAGTTGATTTAGATACACTCTCCTTTTCGGAAAACCAGTTACAAGTTCAGTTAGTGAATACTGACCAAGGGAATGATGTAAGGTTTGTATTAAAACTCACTCCTCTTATAGATGATACCCTTAGATTACAAGTTGAAGAATTAAAACCATTAAGACAAAGGTTTGTACCTCCACACGTATTGGTTGGCGATTTGGAAACTAGTAAGAGGTGAGTTATTACTATTTTTTCCGATTTATATCTGGACTGCTTTAATATTCCTGATCTCATATATGTAATTTTTTTTTTCAGGTTTTCATTGTTATCAAAGAAAGAAAATCAAGCTGAACTGCAATTTGAGAATTATATTGTTGAGATTCATGCTGTCCCATTTAGATTAGATATAAAGCATGATAATCAGGTTTTGATTTCAGTTAATCCCAGAGGTTTGTTTCGGTTTGAGCATACTAGGACAAAACCGTAAGTATTGGATTTTATCTCATTTTTTCGGGGAAATGTAACTAATAAAGTGAACTTGTCTAGTTTCTGCCCTATGCGTGACCTATCATGTAATCGCGCCTTATCACTAGTATCTACTGAGTTGTTTCAGGGACCTAATTTCTACCACTTGCTTAACCGGGTTAGAAAATTCTCAAAGTCCTTTTCAGTTGAGATTCTGTTATCAGCGAGTGTGAGGTTAGTTATAACAGTCCCTGGAGGGCAGGAACTGTACAAGTATCAAATGTAGTTATAGATTTAACTTATAAATCTTTTCCATAAAGCTCATTTTTATATAAGTTTCAGATATCTTAATTTTGATTAAGAATATATTGATTTCAAAAAATAATTTTAATAGTTGTTTGGGATTTTGGAATGGTTTTAGAGCAGAGAGAGATGAAAATGAAGACCCAGGTTTATGGGAAGAGAACTTTAAGTCACATCATGACAGCAAGCCATTTGGACCCACAGCAGTCGCTATGGATGTTTCATTTATTGGAGCCCGGATGGCCTATGGTTTGCCTGAGCATGCTGAATCATTTGCTCTTAAAACAACTAAGTAAATGTTATTTTATAATACTTTGGTTTTTCTTCTTAAATGGCACAGCCTGACTCTGGGCCTCCTGCCACTAACTTCATTCATCCTGGTTCAGAGCCACTGCATTCCACTTTTTTACTTGTTTACATACTTTTATTTGGTTATAAACAGTGTACATGGATGGAGATCTAATGAACAGGTAAGAAACTATAACCAATGGAGGAGACAAATATTTTTATATTCTCTCCGCCATGATATTTGGTAGTACTTCTTCCAAGAAGTTCGAGGTCCACTCTGGTTTGAAACAGGGGAGGTGATAAATGCCGGAAAAGGTTTGAATCTGGGTGGAAAAATATCGGAGGTGGCGGAATGGCAGAATGGGCAACGTGTTAGAAAATACGCGTTGCTACGGACAACCGGACAGATGATTGAGAACCAGAACTCAGCAAGTTCAAAACCCGGAGCCAAGGGAAATTTAATAATACTCGGCATTAATCCACCCTCTCCCCTGGCCCGGGAAATCCCGTATATCCTAAACGGTGAGGAAGGGGAGGACCCCCCCCCCAAAAAAAAAAAAAAGGTGAAAAAATACCCGTACTCTTACCATGCCGATGATTTGGTTTTGCTTGGGGATTATTTGGAAACGATAGAACTAAATACAAAAATATTGGTGAAAGCCAGTAAAGAAGTAGGACTAAAAATAAATACGGAAAAAACAAAATATATGTTTAGCTGTAGAAATGGTGACGATTTTGGCGATATTGACGTAGAAGAGGAAATGTTTGAGGCCGTTGAGAAATTTAGATATTTAGGATCTACAATCTCAAGAAAAAATGAAATTGAAGATGAAATTAAGGCTAGGTTAAAGGCGGGAACTTCTTGTTATTTTTTGGTTGCAAAATTGCTTAGCTCAAGTCTTCTGTCCTGAAATTTAAAAATTAGAATTAACAAAACTGTAATTCTTCTGATGGTTTTATACTGATGTGAAACATGGCAGCTTACAGTAAGGGATGAGCAAGGTCTTTAAACATAAAGTACTGCGTAGAATATTTGGGCCAAAGAAGGATGATTCAACAGGAGACTTAAGACGGCTACACAATGCAGAATTGTGTAGAATTGTTTATTTACCCCGATAATGTAAGCAAAGTTATAACCCCTTGTCGGTTAAAGTGGGCTTGCAAAATTGCGAATTTTAGTTGTGGACGAATTTCTAAAAGATTGATAGACGCTTTACTGATTGGAAAACGTCCAAGGGGTAGGCCTGGGTGAAGGTGGGAAGATTCGCTGAGGGCTGGTGGAGTTTGGATTGGACGGGGGGAGGTGGATGCAGGTGGGTAGGGAGCGATTGGTGGTGTCGGCATCGGGCCCTCGGGTTCGTTAAGTCTTTTCTATTCTAATCTCAGCCTTCATAAAAAAATAAATAATAATAATACATAAAAAATAGTCTTTTTATTTTATAAATGACTAGCTGTTTTCGTAAAAAACCAATGTAGAGTGAGATCATAACAATTTTTATAACAATAAAGAATATACCCAGAGATCGGCTGAAGTTATGCAATTTTAATATGGACAGGTGTTCGCACCTTGCATGAAAGAACCACTGAGCGAAATTTGGAAAATTTAGGACAAACGGAATGGATTAACAGCTATGTGTAAATTACATCCAAGACCGAGCAGGGGGCATTATACAATATGGTTATTATGCAAACAGTAAAGGACCACTGACTTTATAGTCAAAACTTTCTGTGACTTTTGATTTCGATAATGTAAAACAAATCCTTTGCCAAAATGAATGCAAGGGAAGCTATGTTGTTAATAATTTAATGCATTGTAAATTTATAAAACAGTGTATTCGAAGTAAAATACACGGTTTTTAATATAAATCCTTCCATATATTAAAAAAACAAAACAAAAAAACAATACGTCCAGTACTCTTGTTTATAGATTATAAAAATTTTCCGATTTTCAGTTGAATTGTTGTGTTGAAGGTAGAGCTGTTTCTCAAATGATTGATTCAGTTATAGTGAGACATTTTATTTTTTTTATTTTTCAATATTCATTACTTAAATTTGTTATCAATTTATTATTACTGATTTCAAATTCTTTACATCCATGCTCATAACTCCATTAAATTGGAAAAAAGGCAATTGTTAAAAGTTACATGCTGAACAGAACAGGGAGGTCTTGCAGAAATAAATTCACAAACTCTCTCACATTCTGGCAGTCCAATGTCATTTGACAATGGTGGAACCCATTGTATATTAACATAACTGTTTATAATTCATTATATTTTTTATTTTGAGGGACCAAAAAACAAATTGTAATAATGTTTAGGGGGGATTGGTTCCGGCCCAAGTCTCAAGGACTTGACCAGGGCTGTTTGCCTTATAGTGTTTGACAGAGGAAAATACTATAGCCTGATAAAGGTCTAAACTAATTGCCGGAAAGCTTGCAAACAATGAATATGTTCAGATATCAGTATGAATTTTTCTATAACATCTCTCCAATCTTATTTCATATAATGATTTAGTTTTGGTTATGAGTCTCAGTAATTATATATTTCAATTTCAAATATTTCTTCAAATTCTTTCTAACATTATGAGTAATAATATGCAGTATTATTTATACATTATTATAATTTTTCTGTTTCTAGGAAAGGAGATCCTTACCGTTTTTATAATCTGGATGTCTTCGAATATGAATTAGATCATTTTATGGCTCTGTATGCTGCTATTCCATTTCTTGTCGCTCATAGGTTTGTTTATACTTTTATTATTCAGTATGTCCTTTAACGTTCTTTAATTGAAGCGTGGAAATGCAAAAGGATATAAGTGCTAATAAATTAAAAAAAAACAGTTTTTTTTTTTGTAAAATTGTTAAATTTGCAAAAGCCATTCTTCAGAAATGGGTATAAGTAATGTTTTGTTGTTAGATAGTAGTTCATTGAACGTATAAAAGATGGCTTGGCTTGGGTATGGCAAATATAGTTCACTCTATTGGGTATAATTCATATGATTTCGGGAAAAAATTTCTAAGGCACTTATACCCTTTTACAATTCCATGCTTCAATTATTGAATTAAAACATATTTAAGTAATTATATTTGTTTTTGCTTCTGATTGTTCACATGTTTTAAATGTGTGCATACTATCAATATTATTTGTTCCAATTGACAAGTAAATTCAGTTAAAAAAAAAAAAAGATCTACAGTAAACCCTCATTACAAACTCGGATATAACGAACACCTCGATATAGCGAACCAAAATACTATCCCCCCAAAATTACCTTTATATTTCTGCTGAACCCCTCGTTATAGCGAAATCCCTCGGCTAATCCGAACTACGAACTAAATTTGATGCCTGAGAATTATTATATTCTGTTATAACGAACTGCTAGAATTTTTATTAATTTTTTTTTTACTGTATTACATAGAATGAGCGCGGGAAGACGAAGTAGCTCCAGTTTCTAGAATTGAGGTGTTTTTTTACTCTTAACTAATCAAATTTCCTTTTGCTCTCTCTCTGATTCCATTGACTTTTTTCTCAAAACTAGTTCAGTTCTGTTTTGACCTCTGTATTATTCGAATCAGTGTTCTGTAGTCTTTTATACTGTTTTTTTTAATACACAATGAGTTCGTTGGTAAAGGTGTGTCACAAACGTAAATCCTTATTAATCGAGGAAAAATTGAAAATTCTCCAGGATATTGAATCGGGAATTCTAAGTACGTAAACCATCGCAGAAAAATATGGAATTCCAAAATCAACATTGTCAACCATTATAAAAAACAAAGATAAAATAAATTCAACCCCAAGGATTAACTTCAGCATCAAATAAACGACTGCGCTCAGCGGCTCTTGAATATTTGGAAAAAAATTGATAAATTGCTTTGAACAAATGAGATCTCAATTATCAATCTCAGACCCTCTTATTAAAGCTAAGGCTAAAGAACTCTCAAGTGAACTTGGCAGGTAAATTAATGAATCTCATTGTTTGATTAATATGTAGTTTATCTAAAAATAAATTTCATACATGCGTTTTAATTTAACTAGTTCTAATGAATGAATTTCCTTCTAAATATGATCAAATTAGTGCGGCCATTGGCTAAAAAAAATGTAAAAAAAAAAAGGGAATCCTCGGTTATAACGAATCTCGTTATAGCGAACTATGAATGTCAAACACCCTACCAGTTCGCTATATCGAGGGTTTACTGTATTTATATTTTTCTGATCAATTTATATATGTACATATTATATAGTAATAAAATTCTGAGAAGTAATTTAAATTTTTTTAAATAGTGACCATTGGAATTTAATGAATATATGTTTGATAGTATGATATGTTGATTAGATCCCACCTTTGGACAAAGTCCAGGTCCTAATTTCTTCACTGCAATGTGGCGATATTAGCTTGTTGGTATCATTTAAGAGAGAAGGTTGGCGTGGCTGGGATGAGTGACCTTTTTAGCTCAGTTAGTTAGAGCACTGCAACAGTTATGAAGATACCCGGGTTCTGACCCAGGCCATGCCCAATCTTTTCTCTTCAGATAAAATTATTTGAAATATATCTGTTTTTTCTGCTTTAACATTAGTTCCAAAATCTTATTTTTAGTATAAACATTACTTTAAAAAATTGGACCTTGTTAAATAATTTTTCATTAGTTTATATAGCACTTGGCAATACCTAAATGTTATAATTTATTCATCAAGCTGTTGCCCATAAAATGTTTAAATCTGCTAAGTCATCTGCAGACAAATTACATTTTTTTTTTTTTATTGGACAGAATATCCTTTACAAAGCAAAGAAAGGTTTAATATTACAACATACTTATTTTGTATAATTTTTCTTCTTAATACATAGCATAATTTATAATCAATTCTCAAAAAGGAAAAACAAACTTTTGATCATGAACAGTCACAGTTAACAGGATATTGAAAATTGGTATTTTTGTTTAGATTTTATTTTATTAATATTTACCTTCTAATCTTCATTTTGAATTGTGTAGCATTTATTTTTTAATTAAGGGATGAATAATTTTTATATACATAAATAAAATGAGTTGTGATATCTATAAACTTTGATTCTTGAATAATTTGTGTTTTCATTTATTTATTGCACTAAACTATGTTGACAGTGAAGAACATACTACAGGATTTTTTTGGTTGAATCCTTCTGAAACTTGGGTTGATATTGTATCTGATACAGACAATGTCGTGTCTTCGATTGTAAATTTTGTATCTGGCCATCCGAAACCACAAGTGGAAGCTCATTTTATGTCAGAGAGTGGGAATATTGATGCATTTTTCACGTTGGGTCCACGTCCTCATGATGTTTTTAGGCAATATACTGTTCTTACTGGTACTGCTCCAATACCACCGGTAACTAATTACTTAATTTAATAATACTAAAAAAAAAAAAATTGCACCACTGTTTCATTGAGAATATTGGCTCAGTTAAATATTTATCTTAAAAGGAATTTGCTCTTGGATACCATCAAAGCCGTTGGAATTATAATGATCAACAAGATGTTGATGCTGTCAATAAAAACTTCGATAAGCATGACATACCCATGGACGTTATGTGGTTGGATATAGAACATACAAATGGAAAAAGGTAAAATTAATTAAATAAATTTACTAAATTATATTTATAAGGAAATAAGTTTATTGGGATGAAAAAAATTTAAATTCCATTTCTATTTGAAAGGTATTTCACTTGGGATCCTATAAAATTCCCTGACCCGATAGAAATGCAGCAGAATTTGACTGCAAGAGGTAGGAAATTAGTCGCCATTGTAGACCCACACATAAAAAGAGACCCTGGATATTTCCTGCACAATGATGCCACTAATAATGGCTATTATGTGAAGAATAAGGATAATACTGATTATGAAGGTAATTATACTTCTTTAAGAAATTTTCATCAAAGATGTGACGAGTCTATTTTATTAATACATAGATTGCTTTGTAGTTTTTTCTTCTCCCAGGATTCATTACTCTCAGTTGAATTATTTTTTGTTTTAATTGTCAATTAATGGAATTAAGTGAGACAGTGATAAGATTTTATTGTACTAGAATGCCTGATCAAAAATTGTTTGATTTATGATAATAGCACTAAAAATAAATTCTTTTCTAATAAGCACTAAAAATAAATTCTTTTCTGACTTCTCTGGCTTCATAATATGAATTATGATATGAAAATGAGATAAGTTTTTGTGGGATCATTGTTAAAAAAAAAAAAATAATCAAAGATAAAAAATATTTATTTATTATCTATTTGAATGTTTTATTTTAAACAGTTTTGTATGTTAAATAGTCTTTTATTTTAAATAGTGTTGAGATCAAGAGTAATTTTAATGGGTTTTACAAATGACCAATTATACATGTCTTATCTATTCATTTTTGTTCTTATCTTTTTAAATAATGTTATGCTTAAAATGTGCTTTTTTTTCTCTTCATTTTAAATTTTAAGAAAAATAATGAGATTTTCTGAGCACAAAAGCATAATAGATTATCAGTCAATCATCAGATCATTTATTAAATCCCATGAAATATCATCAAATATTTATTATTTATTTCACAAAAGTATTCTTTTGAATGGACCTATAAAATTTTTTTTAGGAATAATATTGTCTGTAAATTAAAAAAAAAAAAAGGAAAAATATTTGGTTTCCACCATCACCTGTATGGACATTGATTAGGCATAGTCATATTTATTTATTCGCCTATAGTAGATAGTGTATTGAACTAAAAAGGGAAATATAGGCGTAAATAGGAACCAAAAAAAAAAAAAAAAAAAAAAAAAAAAGAAGGAAATAAGATTTTACCTAAAGAGGGGGATGGAAAGAATGGGGAAAGAAAGGGAAATGGTAAAAGATAAGAAGAGTTTAAAAAACATATAAAAAAAAAAAAAATGTTATTGTAATGTTAAATCGGTAACAAAAAAAAAAAAAAAAAAAAAAAAAAAAAAAAAAAAAAATAAAAAAAAAAAAAAGAGCATATGGTTTGAAATCCCCGACCTTTTGTTGGAACGAACTAGCGGTTGGAGCGAACCTTCAGAGCACGAGTTTGGGACTAGATTGTTCGAGTTCAATCCACGTACTCCTGTAATGCACGCAGGCCTAGAACCTTCGAGGCTGGTCTTCATACGACTGTATATAAGGAGCGAGTGACTGGACCAGTTAGTCTTAGTCTTTGCCTTGATTGTGAAGCTCAAGCCATATGATTTGTGTTACAAAGTGATAATTTTTGTTACCTGCTTTAGTATTTGTGTTTTTATAATTCGTATGGCATTGACTATTGTTATATTTTCCTTGAATAAATATTGTTAACACACAGAAGTGTTACATTACAACTGGTGTCAGGTGTGGGGTTCAAAGACGGAAAAAAAATCTGGTGTGATGTGCGCAACCCACAACTTTCATGTACGATTAGAAATTGATGTGTTTTGATAATGTGTAAACGCCATAATTTTCCACATTTATATGCTTATATTTGTTACATCATCTTCATAAGTTCCATACAGAGAGAGGAGTCCGTCAAGGTGATAGTCTCGCCTGTTTACTATTTAACCTTGCATTCGATAAAGCGGTGCGCAACTCAGTTATCCAAATAGGAGGAACCATCATTAATAAAAGTGTCCAGATACTTGCGTACGCAGATGACATTGATCTGATAGGAAGATCCCTTGTTGCCGTTAAGGAAGCGTTCACCAGGCTGGAAAGATCTGCTTGTGAGGTGGGGCTCAAAGTAAATGAACAAAAAACAAAGTATATGAAGTTACTGACATTGCTGTAGCAGGGTATACTTTTAAGGGGGTGGATAAGTTTGTATTTCTGGGTAGCCAGATAGACCGCTATAATGACATGCATCAAGAAATTAAAAGAAGGATTGTAGCGGCTAATAAGTGCCTTTTTGGTTTGCACAAATATATGAGGAGCAAAATCTTTTCTCGTGCGTCCAATATCAGGATATACAAAACCCTCATACGCCCTGTATTTCTTTATTCCTCGGAATCCTGGACCCTCTCGAAAAGCGACGAGATAAGTCTACTAAGGTTCGAAAGAAAGGTCCTAAGGAAGATCTTCGGACCTACCCATGAAGGGGAAATCTGGAGGCAAAGGACAAATCAAGAGTTAGCCCAGCTTTTTAACGAATGTGATATAGTCCGGACCCTGAAGATTGGCAGACTTAGATGGGCTGGTCATGTCTTTAGGATGGGTGAAGTGGAAACTCCGAGGAAGCTGATCGACGAGCGGATATATGGTACACGGAGAGTGGGCAGACCTAGGGCTAGATGGATGGATGGTATCTCAAATGATGCGAGGACGATTCTAAATTTAAGAGGAAACTGAAGAATGGCTGCGCAGAGAAGAGAGGAATGGCTTACGTTGTTAGAGGAGGCCAAGACCCACATAAGGGTTGTAGCGCCACGTAGGTAGGTATCTTCATAAGTTATAATTAAAGCTCGGAATTCCGTGCAGTAAAAATTTGAAAACGTGCAATAAAAACTTAAAAACGTGCAAAACCGTGCAATAAAAACTTTAAAATGTGCAAAAAAATGCAAAAAAAAATTATTGCTTGAAAATCATGAATTAAATTATTGATGTGAACAATATATAGCTACTTTTAAACAAATAAGTAGCAGAGAGTAAATTGAAGTAAAATCTTTTATTTTTAAAATATTGGTTTTAAAATAGATTTTGGTAAAATAGTGATTTTTTCATTAGTAAAGAAAAATTAATGGAATACATTAGAAATGTAATTATAATTGATTATTTTTTTAATCAAAGTTTATAAATAAATACATTTCTAAATTTTTTCCACGTAAAACAGTGCCTCCTGTCACTTAAACTTTCTTTCAATTTAGAAAAATATATCTCAACTGCTACAATCGTTAAAGGACAATATTTATAGCGACTCAGCAATAGAGATCTCCTTCAATTCAACAGTGACTGAATTTTCGTTCAGGCAATCATTACAATTTTTTAATAGCTTGTATTCACGATTTTTTTATAAAAATTTTCGAATTTTTTCGTAAACGATAATTCCTTTTTCGCTCTTGATTGTTCCAATGGTTTTCCAACGTCCTCAACTATTTTTATTTGGTCATATAGAGAATGATTTTTCTCCTCTGGTTCTGTAAGAGCAACCAGCAAAGCTGCTAAATTCGATCTAATAAATGCCAAATCAGATTGAATGGTTGGATTCATAAAAATGGTTTTTAATTTGATAATTGATTGCACATTTTCTTCCAATTCTATTTTTGAAAATATTTCCTGTAAAAAAAAAAAAATCAGAATATAAAATATTTACTTCAAATAGTAACAAGATATGGATTAAAGAGTAAAACACTCGCATGTGAGCTGTAATTTTATTGGAAAAAAGGATATCTTATAAAGGAAAAATACTACTCAAATTATGGAATTACTAGATGCAATATCCGGTGCGTAGGCTTATTTTTAAATCAGTCTGATGACACGCACTACCCTTGTTACCGTTCTATGGTTAAAAAATAATTAGGTACTTACTTGTGCTGCAGTGGGTATCAATTTGTGATTTCCTCTCACATCCAATATTTTTATCACAAGTTTTGCAAAACACTACACTACCATTCCTTTTGAGTCAGGATATTTTTTAATCCATCCAATTTTTGGCATTTTAAGTAACAATATACTCGACAGAAGCAAGATTGATAGTGACAGAACGATGAGAATTAAGTAACAAAATGTAAACATCCAGGAACTACTGAGCCCTTAGTTCTTAGAAATTGGAGGTTTGTGTTTGTTTACATCTCTCAAGTTCCCTTTATTTTTTCCCTATGTTTCCTTTCTGTTATTTTTCTTTTCCTATTCCTAATTCCCTAATTATTTGATGCGTATATAAGAAAATTAAAATTTGTAATCATTTTTTTTTCTTCAAATAATGCAATTTTGCAATAAAACTTCAAAACGTGCAATTTCGTGCAGTAACCCCCAAAACGTGCAATTTCGTGCAGTAAACCCCAAAACGTGCAATTTCGTGCTGTATAAAACTTCATCAAAACATCCCATTAGGCTTGATTCGGATAAGTAACTTGAATTCGCTTTATTCTGACTTTCCAAAAAAAAGATGCAATTGCACGGGAATCCGAGCTCTAGTTATAATGTTTCTGTAATGGAAAACTTGAAAGTTCTCAGTACTTTTTGATTCATTATTGCTTATTTCTTTTTTTAAGGGACCTAATTTCATCAACAGTCGAGTTTTTTTTACTGCTTGGTTGTTGTTTCTACTGCGATTTGCTTTTTGTAAATATATCATGAAAGTGAATCGATAGGAGGTGTATTTGCGACTCGTAGTAAAGTTTTTTAGGCCTTTCTGGAAATCGAGAATGATTACTGTTCCTCTAAAATCACTTTACATTGCCTTCAGAAATTTACTATGGAACTTTGGAAGTTTCTAAACTAAAATATAATTAATTAAAGATTATCTTATAGGGGAGAGCGGGGTTAGTTGGCAACAGTTTTCACTTTTTTGATTGTTGAGTCATTCCTGTTAACATAATCCCAACATGGCTGATACCACTCTAAACCCCAAGTATTAGAGTACTTCAAGTATTTTTTTCAACACATAATATTTAACACTATGATCTTAGGAAATTTAAGAATTTGTCAAGCCAGAGTATGCCAATTAACCCCCAGGTAGGCCTTAAAGGTAGTGTTGTTTGGCCATCTCATTCAAGTACTGCCTGACACATATTATTGTTATTAAAAGCTATAGTGATATAATAAAATTTGATAGGTTTTTAACAGCTATTAAGGGAAAATAGATTAACGATTTGCTGCATTTTACCATATGGCTTCATTTATTTCAATTAAACAAAATTACATAACATTTCAAACAGCAGAAATTATAAAAATGTAATGGCTTAGAAGCATCATTGCGTTAAAACAATGTAAACAAAATTTTCATAAATCAAAATAAATTTAACACATCTTCAAAAACTTTAGGTAGGATAAATATTCTCTGGCCCTTCAATCGTATCATGAGAAAGTGTCTGCGGTGCACTAGTTTCATACTCATGGAAGCCAGGTGTAGCTGGTTCATCAATAAGATTCGATTGCGGCTGAAGGTGATCTTATACGTCATTATCTTTTTCGTTGTTCCTAAAGATTCCGTTTAAGTTTAGACTGTTGTCTCTTTTTGCATAGTAAATATTGCTCTCCTCCTCCTCGCTAGAACTAAAGACAAGTGGTAGTTTCACTTTTGTTTATGTTCACCTTATTTTTGTGACTTGCTACTGCGCCAACAAACCCCAGTTGAAGATAGCCAACTAACCCCACAGGAGAAATCATATGAAAGATGGCTGCCAGGACAGGGGAGAACAACCAAACAAGAAACTGGTTAGTTGAAAGGCTAGGTTTTTCAAAGGAGTTTGGGGCTATGTGAACAGAATCGGAGTCAAATGTTTTGCCATGCCTGAAAACCAAATTTACTGAAAATATAAAAATTTACTTACTTGTTGTAAAATCAATCAATGAAGCACACACTTCTCTACACTGTTAGCATCGGACTGAAACCTCAGGACAAGAGTCCCGAGGTCGAGGGGGTTACATGGTATGATTGTGGCGCCTTCACAACAGGTGTGACGGAAATTATATGCCAAAGGCCAACCTACCCCCTAGGCCAACCAGCCCCGCTCTCCCCTACCATATTTTTTCACTCTTTAAATATTTTGAGCATCACGTATTTACTTTCTAAAGTAAAATAAATGTTTTTATTGTTAAATAAAAGCTTTTATTTTCATAAGTGATAACACGGGATATGAAATTTTTGCTGTCCCATCGCGGGCATATACATACATCAAGTAGCGAGTTTAATCAAAATCATTAGAGCCGTTTTTGAGGAAATTTAAAAAAACATGACAATTAGATAAAATTCTTTAAATAAAGTACCCCCTCCGTTTGGCCAATTTTGATTAAATTTTTGCTGCCACATCGCAGACATAAGTATAAACCAAATACCTAATTTCACTTTTGTATGGTTTCTAGTTTTTGAGCTAGTCTGTTCACCCACACACACTGACCATTTCTCCGGACTTTGTTATTTGGACTCAGGGGACCCCAAAACGTGTATTTCCGTTAAAAACCAGAAGTCGAAATTTTTCATGATCACAACACTTGCCCTATATTTCATATGTAAGAAAGTGAAAGTAAAGATGCCTGGCAAACAAATTGGTGAACTTAAAGTAGTGGAGCTGAGGAGAGAATTAGAAGAGCTTGATTTACACACTACTGGTACGAAGACGATCTTGTTGGCTCGGTTATGTGAGTATTACTTGAGTCAAGGGGTAGATCCTGAAATAGTAGAGTTTGAGAATAGCTCTTTAAAGGCCGCTTTAAATGATTTGTCTGCTGAGCTTAAGGCAGAAATAAATGATAAATTAGCAAGCCAGTCGGCTGAGCTTAATAATAAGCTGACCAGTCTGTCTGGTGATATAAATGACCAATTTGTCAGCCAGTCAGCTGAAATAAATGAAAAATTGACTAGCCAATCGGCTGAGATAAACGAAAAATTGACTTCCCAATAGGCTGAGATATAAGAAAAATTGGCCACCCAGTTAGCCGAGCTTAAAGAAGAGATAAATAGCCTGAAAAGTCAAGCTTGTCTGCTGAGATAAATGACAAGCTGACCAATTTCTCTGCGGATGTGAATGGATTAAATGACAGGTTGAACAACCTGTCTGGTGAAATGAATGACTGAGTAGCTCAAAAGGATCAAGGGCTGTGTTGTTAAAAGAACATTTTTAAAAATTAGAAAGGAGGCTGGAAGAAAAAGTTCAGGCAACTGTGAGAAAACAGATCACCTAACAGCCATTGATTGAAGAGGAAGGACGAGAACCTACAGTTTTAGAGAACCGAGCTAGAATAAAACCACCAACTTTTGATGGTAAGTCGTCTTGGTCAAATTATCTCAAGCAGTTTAACGGTAGGCCTAGCGCCAATGGGTGGTCCATGAGAGATAAGGCTGTTGCCTTAACAGTAGCTCTCCGAGGCGACTTTAGTAAGCTGGCTTGAGATGCGATTTGGCCATGCCCATCTCGAAGAGGTAACTGCAGCGAAGGTCAACAGGAATCGGCAAACATAAGCAATCTGGAAGAGGTGGTTTTAAAAGTTGTGAAGACCCTCGATTCTCGGAGAAGGAGACCAGTACGACGTTGGGGATGCAGAAACTCACACGTCAGGAGTGCCTGCAAGAAGCAGGCCACTAGTGATGCACCAAAACCCAGAGAAACAAAGATGGGTCGACTCCTGGAGGGCGACTTCGACCCAACGACGTCTTCAAGCCCTCCCCTTGTGATGGTAGCCTCTTTGCATAGAATCAGCAGTTTATATGTGGATGGCATAGTAAACAGTACGAGATGCGCCCTGTTGCTGGACACTGGAGCTACGAAGACTATCGTCTGCCCGAAGGTGACTGGCGAGAAGAAACTTTCGCCCTCCAGGCGACCGCTACTGGAGAGGTGGCTAAAGTTCGGGGAAGCAGAGTTAAAGATTCAGTTGGGTTCAAACTGTGTCTGACATAGAAGAAGAAGTGATTATTGGCATGGACATGATGAACTCATGCAATTTCCAAATAGACCTAAAACAGCAAGTCCTCAACGTCAGTGGGTAGGAACTGTTCATGCATAATTGAGAATTGGCCAGCTTAGAGGTCACTTTAGGAGAAGACGTGGAGCTTCCTGCAAGGTGTGAGACCATCGTAGCTGCTCGTCTCAACACTTCAACCCACATGGATCAGCCGAATCATCCTGTCTTATTGGAGCCTAGAAATCATGACCAGGAGTTTGGGAAAGGAGTCCTTGTTGGAAAATCGCTCGTCATACCTTCTGATAAGGTTCCTATACCTCTTGCAATATCAACGACTACCCATTTAGTATTAAGAAGGGCCCAAATGTGGGAAGTTTAGAACCTGTGACCTCCATGATACACTACGCGACAAAATGATAGGCCACCCCACAATTTTTCAGTTACAAGAACTAGTAAATAATTGAAAAGAATGTAATTATACTTATTTTACGTCTTTGGCAAGTAAATTATTATATCAATGTATAAATTCCCCCTAAGTTATCATTTTAATCCTTTATCTTCTTATAATGCTTTTTCATGTGCGACAAAAACATAGGCCACTCTGTGTTTTATTAAATCCCCAGTCAAACTATTCGTGCTATTGAATTAATTTTTTGATTTTTAATTACTGAAGTGTTTAGAAATAAATTTAAAACAATTGAAATTCCTAGAGATAATGTGCTGTGAAATAGGTGAAATTAAATCCTTACGCGGAAAAATTGAACAATTTCAATAATTATTAGAGCTCAATACAGGTGCAGGCACGTGATTACAAATTATTTAAATATGGGAGGTAAAGATGACACAAAGAAATGCCCTGACAGTCTAAGGGGTTACACTATGCTAGAAAAAAGGAGAATATTTTGCGAAGCATCCAACTCTGCAGGAGCTTCAAGACACATCGCTTTGTTAGCTGCAGTGATCACTAACATCCGAAACGTGCAAAAAATCCTTCTGAGTGCAGAACACTTGAAACGGCAGAGGATTCAGAAAAAAAACATCAGTTTCACAACAACGCTAGTATAAAAAAGTTTGTGCATGATCATATTGGTTGTTAGAAAAGTTTGAGAAAAGTTATATTCACTACCAAAAACCGGTAAATTTAGATTGTTTATAGATGACCTCAAATACTATTTTCATGACCACCAAGAAACCAAAGCATTTTAAGTCGTTGGCAAATGGGTGATGGTGGCGTCATGATTTGGGTCAGTAATAATTATCGTGGCGAAGTCAGATAAAATTTTTTCTTTAGAAACTAATGCTAAAAAGTATTGGGAAACATAAGAGAGCCAGTAATGGAGCATATAAACGAGTTCATCAAAGAAAGGTCCGTTTCCCGACAAGACAACGCTCCAGCCCACACGGCTTGGTTGGTTAAAAAATATTTTGAATAGAATAATATTTCACTTTTGCCTCGGAAAGCTTGTTCTTTTGATCGCAACTGCATCGAAAACTGTTTGGTACAATTGAGTAGGGCAGTATTCGCTGCAGGAAGCCAATTCACTTCTCTGAACGAACTCAGAGCTCAGCATTCAAACTTAGTAGTTTAATTTAGGCACAGATATATACAAACCTCTTTAAATCCCTTCAAAATAGAATGATTAACGTTTTAGAAAAATAAGGGGGCTCAATAAATATTAATAATGATAAAAATACATATAATTATACACATAATTTTAAAAGTGGCCTATAATTTTGTCACAATCAATTTTCGTTTATTTTTTTGTTTTCATGTAAATATTTTTAATTATTGGATAATTAGCCTATATTTATTTGTCAAACTTCTATTATGATTCTTACATACAATGAAAAAGATAAAAAGTTGAAGATTTCTTATGAAATTTTAAAATGAACGGTGTGGCCTATGATTTTGTCGAGGAGTGTACTTCAGGTGTCTGTGAGGAAGGAACAAAAGACTGAGTCTCAGAAGGATGTTAGAAGGCCTTGACCTATCACTGTCATGAAAGGAAAAGGAGAAGTGAGGGACCTTGTGAATTGCTATCGCCTTGTCTGTGGCTCGGAATCTGGTAAGCCAGGTAGAACAAGCGTGGTGGGTCATAAAATCGATACTGTTGATGCACGCCCAATTCGTCAAGCTGCCTGGTGACTTCCCCAAGTCAATAAGGAAGAAGCTGAGAATGCTCTTGAAGAGATGGTAAGAGACGGAGTGGTGGAGCCGTCGAGTAGCCCATGGGCCTCTCCAGTAGTGCTCGTAGAGAAGAAAGATGGAACAACCCGCTTCTGCGTAGATTACCAGAAGCTTAGCAATATCATCAAGAAGGACAGCTACCCATTGCCAAGAATCGATGACGCCCTCGATGCTCTTGCAGGATCCAGACTGTTTTCAACTCTTGAGCTTAAAAGTGGATATTGGCAAGTGGAAATGGACACTGCCGACAAGGAAAAGACTGCGTTTTCCATGGGATCAGGACTATGCCATTTCACAGTTTTACCTTTCAGCCTCTGCAACGCTCCAGCAACCTTTGAACACCTGATGGAAAACATTCTAAGAGGCTTATCCTGGAAGATTTGCCTTGTATATCTGGATGACGTCATGGTGGTTCACCAGATGTTTGAGGAACACCTGTCCAATCTCGAAAAGGTCTTCTAGAGACTAAAAGCGGCCAATTTGACGTTAAACGCCAAGAAGTGTCATCTTTATCAAACGAAGGTCGCCTATTTAGGACACATGGTCAGTGGAAGAGGTGTAGCGGTGGACCCAGCAACAATTAAGGTTGTCCAGCAATGACCTACCCCTGTCAATAAACAGTAGGTTCAAAGTTTTTTGGGCCTTTGTTCCTACTAGTGCCATTATGTTAGAATTGGGGACATTGCGAAACCTCTGAGTCCATTGACTGAAGAAGGTAGACCTTTCAGGTGGTATAATGAGTGTCAAGAAGCGTTTGACGCCTTGAAGGAACATTTGACCTCTGCCCCAATACTGGGCGACCCAGTTCCAGGAGGCAGATTCATCCTCGATACAGATGCCAGCAAAGAAGGCATTGACGGTGTTTTATCACAATTGCAGGAGAGCCAGGAACAGGTAATCAGTTATTTCAGCAGGACGTTATCATAACCTGTAACGTAATTATTGCTTAACCAGGCGGAAACTCCTGGCTGTTGTCAAGTCCATAGATCATTTCTACAAATACTTGTGTGGTACGAGGCTTTTCTGCGGACTGACCATGTAAGCTTGAAGTGGCTGCTAAATATCAGGAATCCTGAAGGCCATGTTGCCAGATGGCTTCAAAAGGTCCAGGAATACGACTTTGAAATTGAGTACCGACCAGGCGTAAGATATGGTAATGCAGATGCCCTGTCTAGAAGACCATGCCCACCTAATTGCTCCCACTGTAGCTGAATCAAAGAAAAAGAGGCCAACCTTTGTACCGTTGCACAGTGGTCAATAATTGCTTTTTGGCGGACATAAATCTGCCATTTCCACGATTGTACAGATAAATTGATGGAATCTTTTTTCTTACCTTCTTAACAAAATTCAAAAATCAAGGAAACAATTCCCGTTAACATTGCTTCCGTATAAGTGTCCTTCTTGCTTACCCAAATCCAGGTTTCTTGTGTGTTAATGGATAGTTTTCATTAGTATGCAAAAAAACATGGAAGAAATCAACATTTTTCAGAATTTTCTTTTTTATTTTTTTAGTCTGAGGGTAGGCTTTCATACCACCGAGTATCCAAAAGAAAAAACAAATTGCATAGAAGTTATGGGTATTTGAAAAACAACTAAAAATTCAAGATTAAACTCGATTTTCTCCTTTTAGAAATAAGATATCAATATACCGATTTCACTGAAAACTTACATTCAACGGCTAGTATATTAAGTATGAGCAATAAGAATTTGGTTTGCTTATTAGGGTATATAAGCAATTTATAAACCACTTTTTTTCAATAAAAACCGTTTTTCTCGGTTTCAAAGGAGTGCCCCCCGGAGTTATCACTGGGGTAATTTCTAGTCTTACTTGTACTACGACCACATAAAAAGATCAGTTAAATTCACTTGCGCCTTTGGAAATATTTTAGAAAAGTGAGTTTTGTATATGTTTACAGAAAAATTGGCAATGTTATGCCCCGTAATCTGCTCTAAATGGTACAGGTACATTTACAAGCTCCTTCTAATCTATAACATAAAACGACTACATAGACTTTCTTCAGTAAAAGAAAAACCAACGAAGTTAATGTGTCATATCAATTTACACTCGTTAAAATGTTTAAGCTATACTTTAGGGTAAGATTTTATGACTTTTCCTGCAAACACATATTATCTAGAAATAATAATTTTCTACGTATAGTTCTATAGCACTACAAGTCTAATCCAGTCCTACTTGTTTTGATATGAGAAAAGTGGCAATGTTATCCCTAGCATGCTAGTATAGCTTAAACATTTAACGAGTGTAAATTGATTTGACCCATTAACATGGTTGGTTTTTCTTTTACAGAAAAACCAAGAAAGTCTATATTTATTCGTTATAATTTTAATAAAGAGTAAATATGTATGTGATTTCAGCTATTCAGTAGTTTTTCATCTCACGTAATCAACTGAAGAAGGGAAACATAATTCTGTGTACTTGTGAAACCACTTATTCGATAACAGGTACTCAAGGTTTTCAATAGGCTATTCAAAATTTTACACCGCAGTATACATTTATAGGCGAGCGCAAGCGACGGTGCTGCTTCTTTACAGGAACTAGAGAAACGGGGATAAAAGCCGGGCCATTACCTGGGATTCATAGGGTTTTTTGGCGTTTTTAATTTATTTTTCCATAATTAAAACCCGATTGAGCAAAAAATCATTTGAAAAATGTCTAATAGGTATTGCTCGGTCCCTCAGTGTTCAATTAAAAAATCAAAAGACGTGTCATTCCATTTATTTCCAAAAAATAAAAAACTTCTTAAAGAGTGTATTGTAAAATTAAGAATAGATAAGCCTGTTTCGAAACATATGACGATATGTAGTCTTCATTTTAAAGAAAATGACTATGTTTATCCAGGTAAATATTAGTATTTGACATTTTATTATTCCAAAATGTTGGTTTTATGCAAATAACATTGGGACCATAGTGTCATATTTGTTTTTCTTTTTTAATTTTCCCCATTTTTGTCTTACATCCGTTGTGCTTAATTGTTCCAAGTTTTCAATGCGAAGCCTGAAAGTTTCGACAAATAAATAAATAATATGACAAAGAATCTAAGCTGTCATAACAATGATTGTATGAATAGGTAATTAATGTTATTGCTAACAGAAAAACGTAGAGTAAAGTTACAATGATGTGTTTGCATTTACCAGAACTTCCAGCTTTACACGTACAATGACAAGAAAATTGCTTATTATTATTAATAAATTTGTTTTTCACTTTTGTTTGATGGGGCAGTCCTTTAACACGTTGAGCGCCAGGGAAAAGATGATGTATTTTTGCATGGGGCCAAAGCATTTTTTCCTAATTTATAACTTTAATATGATTAGAATGATACAAAAATTGCAAAAGAAATAAATAAAAAGTTTAATTTTGGCAATTAAACAATAATTTTGTGAGCGGTACGTATGTACCGCCCGGCCCCAGGGTAAAGCCCGCTACCTGAAGTCGTACGGGGGCTGCCCGGTTATGACCGCGACGTCAATCCTTGTCAACCCCTTCGTAATCGTCGATTATAATGAAGGCAAGACTCCAATAGACTTATCAGACCAAATGAGTTCCTATAATACCTCCCTAAGAGGAAGTACAAGATGTACAAGAAAATTGAATTAGAATTATTATTTGGTACCGCCTTGGTGAATGCACATATAGTATACCAAACTGTATGGGCAAAAGTTAAGCTATTACGAGATTCAAAGAGATTCTTGTGGAAGATATGTTGAGAAGATTTGAGATTCCGGCATCTGTAGAGCAATTACAAGCACCACGACCCCGTCACAGCATTTGCATACAAGAAGGCGACAATAGAAAGACACGCAGAGGATGCAATAACTGCAAGCAAAAATGCAACGTACTGTCCTCATTGCCAGGGAGAACCATTTTATTGCCGCCCGTGCTTCATGGAAGCCCACAAGTAAATAATTATGAATATTTTAGTGCCTCTATTCCTTATTTTGTATAAATTTGTTGTGATATTATTTTAATAAATAAGATATTTTGTTTTGTAAAAAAAAAAAAAAAAAACTAAAGCAAGTATCACACACAAAAAAATAAAAACCTAAAAGAAGTAAAAATAAAAAAATTCTAAAGGAGGTGGCTGTGATCATGGTTGGCCATCACTGCTTGGAGCGAGGTTGGGGCTCCCCCAAAATTAAAAAAAAAAAAAAATTTTGGGCCAATTGCATTGGCGAATTGTTCGGGGCCGGAACGGTCCCATATGCCTTGAAATCACGCTCGGCATGCGGTCCCCTGGCCCAGAACAACCTTTTAGCTGGCGGGAGCGGGCGGTACCTGGGGACCGCCTCGGCCCCAGCCAATAGTCCAAGAGCGGTACGATCGTACCGCTTGGCGCTCAACGTGTTAAGATTGCTAGTTTGAAGGCACAAGGCTTGTAAAATAACTGCTTTTTTACTTTTAGATATTATTCCACATGTAATTATGTGGTTTGCATCAAGGATAGCCTGCCCTTCAATTAATGGTCTTTTAAAATTACCAATTATCTCTATCACATCAACTATGTCTATCCCCGTTCTTTCCGACATTTTGCAAAACTACTAGCCCACCCTATAGTCGATTGCGCCCGCCTATAAGTGAAAACCTTATGCATAGGTATAGTCGTTTTAAGGTATCGATTAGAAGGAGCTTGAAATGTACCTGTACCATTTAGAGCAGATTACGGGGCATAACATTGCCAATTTTTCTGTAAACATATACAAGACATACCTTTCTAAAAAATTTCCAAAGGTGCAAGTGAATTTAACTGATCTTTTTATGTGGTCGTAGTACAAGTAAGACTAGAAATTACCCCAGTGATAACTCCGGGGAGCACTCCTTTGAAACCGAGAAAAACGGTTTTTATTAAAAAAAAGTGGTTTATAAATTGCTTATATACCCTAATAAGCAAACCAAATTGATGTTGCTCATACTTAATATACTAGCCGTTGAATGTAAGTTTTCAGTGAAATCGGTATATTGATATCTTATTTCTAAAAGGAGAAAATCGAGTTTAATCTTGAATTTTTAGTTGTTTTTCAAATACCCATAACTTCTATGCAATTTGTGTTTTCTTTTGGATACTCGGTGGTATGAAAGCCTACCCTCAGACTAAAAAAATAAAAAAGAAAATTCTGAAAAATGTTGATTTCTTCCATGTTTTTTTGCATACTAATGAAAACTATCCATTAACACACAAGAAACCTGGATTTGAGTAAGCAAGAAGGACACTTATACTCAAGCAATGTTAACGGGAATTGTTTCCTTGATTTTTGAATTTTATTACAAAGGTAATAAAAAAGATCCCATCAATTTATCTGTACAATTGTGGAAATGGCAGATTTATGTCCGCCAAAAAGCAATTATGGACCACTGTGCGTTGGAGTAGTTAGCGAAGAATGGACTCCTGATTCAATCCGGGACCGACAAGAAAATGATCCCGAGTTAACCCTTTAACTGCGGAGGTAGCGGGGCATGAGATGGTCCGTCGGTGCGCGTTAGTAGGCCCACCGAGTGGTCCCGCTGTGCGGAGACTTTTACTGCATTCAAGCTCTTGCATCTTACATCTTTTGTGAGCTTAATTAATTCTAAAAAAACTTTTCCATCCTCACTTTTCGATTCGGACTGTGGACCGGCACTGGTGTAGTTAAAAACATTTTTTTTTCCTTCTTTTAATACCTTTTATCATTTAAAAATTTTCTTTTGTGTGGTAAATCTCAAAGCATGAGACAACACATCTTCCACAGTATTTAATCTTTTTGCCATCACAACTCACAATTTCACTACACAAGTTAAGGCCACAGGAGATGGAAATGAACTGGATATTAGAAATACGCAGGTGTGAATTATGTTATGTTATTCACAGAAGCAACCGTGCATCAAGGCACGGTTAATAAGGAAAAGAATAATCAAATGCCATCTAGCGGTACGGGTAAACATTATAGATTCCAAAAAACGTCGAAAGAAAGCGTTAGTTACCCCGCGGAAAAAGGGTGGCTAATATGTCAGCCAACAGCACCCGGGGACCAGCGCCGTGCCGGCTGATATATTAGCCTATAGCACACGGGGACCAACACGCGGCTGGCTTATATGTATTTCAGCCACCAGCAGTTAAAGGGTTAAAAAAGATATGGTACTGGAAACTAGCCTATCGCCGCCTGACCTGGCAAGAGATAGCAAGCACCATTCTCACCTATTTTAAAGCGTACTGGGCACAATGGAACTCCCTTGTAATAGAAGACGGCTTGCTCAAGAGGGTTGTTGAGAACGTAGACGGCAGCCTATCCAGGAAGCAGCTTCTGATACTGAGGACCTGCTTGCCGGAGGTACTTCGTCTGCTGCATGATGAAGTGTCAGGAGGACACCTTGGTGTGACGAAAACACTCCAGAAAGTACAGGAGAGGTCTGGGTGAACTGCTCTGTCGATGTCAAGGATTAGTGCCGTATATGTAACACCTGCTCTGCCAGCAATGGACCAGCTCCCAAATACCGAGCAAGGGATGTAGCAGTATATTGCGGGAGTCCCAGTGAGAACTCATTTTCGGCAGCAAACCCGGGGTGGATATATCTGGGCAAGACTATGTATTTGGACTCCAGAAGAGAATAGAATACACGCATGAGCTAGTGCGCAAGAACCTTCGCCTCGCCAGCGACCGGATGAAGAGACACTACAATAGTAGAGTGGATCAGGGCGGGTACAAAGGAGACCTTGTTTGGCTCTACAATTCGAGGATTCTGCCCTAAGTTGCAGAAGAACTGGGAGGGACCCTATGTGATAAAGGAGCGCATCAACGATGTGATCTACAGGGTTTTCAAGTATCCCAAGGGAAGGCCTATAATCTTCCATTACAATCGCTTGGCACCATTGCAGGGAGTCACGATGAAGAACAAGCGCAGCGGATTACGGAAGAGACCTTGCATTACAGAGCCCTTGTGGAAAAGAAGACATCCAGGAGGAATGTCTCTAAGGAGGGGGCAGTGTAACGTTAAATCGTACACAAAAAAAAAAAAGGTTATTGTAATGTTAAATCGTTAACAAAAAAAAAAAATAAATAAATAAAAACATATGGTTTAAAATCCCGGACCTTTTGTTGGAACCGTGAGAGCACGAGTTTGGGACTAGATTGTTCGAGTTCAATCCACATACACCTGGAACCTTTCACACAGATTCTAAGAGGCTGGTCTTACGACTTTATATAAGGAGCGAGTGTCTGGACCAGTTAGTCTTTAGTCTTTGTCTTGATTGTGAAGCTCAAGCCATATGATTTGTGTTACAAAGTGATAATTTTTGTCACCTGTTTTAGTATTTGTGTTTTTATACTTCGTGTGGCATTGAATATTGTTATATTTTTGTTAAATAAATATTGTTAACCAGCAGAAGTGTTACATTACAATAGATGTAAGATAAAATGTAGATTAGCAATTTATTTTTATTATGACGACATTTGTAATTGTTTATTGATTGGTACGCTGTGTGATATAGCAACCCAAAGTATTTGGGCAGCACTGTCTATTGTGAAAATAAGCATTACTCTTTCCTTAAGTATAAAATAAAATGAAAAATTATAAATAATTAAATTCATGTGTTTCGTAAAAATTTGTCCAGCTTTATATGATTGTATTACTTTATATAAGTTACACATACGTTATAAGTTGTACAATACTTTCATATAGTTGTATGTATATTTTTAATAAAGTAAATAAATTTGTTTTAATAAATAATTTAGCAAAAGGATTCAGGATTTAAACTTATTTTACTTTCTTCTCTTGTATTTCATAAATTGTTTATACCTAAGGAATGGTTTTATTGCTGGTAAGAAGTACTTTCCACTTTAATTCAGATGGAAGTATTCAGTTATTTATACTCATGAACTCTATAATATTGTGTCATGCTATAAATTATGCCCATTTTAATTGTGGCTATTAACAATAATAATTTTAGTGCCTTGTTAGAAGTATAAGATTTCCTTGAAATCTCTAGATATTTTGCATATTTTACATTTTGCTGCCTACTTATCAGCCCTCTGCTTTTCCAAACTTTGATATATTGTTGATGAAAGATCTTTTTTAAGTGTAACAACCATCAGATAGATAATAACACAATTGTTTCTTTTATAACTTTGAAAGTATCTGTCTTGTTTTAAATTTTTTCTTTATGAAGAATTTTCAAAGCTTATTAAATAATAATAAAACTATCATTATTGTTACTGTAAAACTTATTAACTTAGAATTATGGTGCCATGGCAGTCAAATATATTGGAACACTGTGTCATCCAGCTGAACATAGGAAGTTTGATTACTGCTCAATAGTCACCCTGATCTATGAACCTTGTTTAGTTGTGTACCCTCCTCATATCTTTCCTTGTCTGCCAGATTTTCGGGGCATGGCTGAGGAAGGTATTAAGGACATGATTTTGATTGACTGATGTTACCTCTAATTTTTATACCAATAATTTTTATTTGCTTATATTAATGATATAATGTACTTATTTGTGGTAATCTTTTATTTTATTTTATTGGTAAAATGTAAATATCAGATATTTTTGTTAGTTTCATTTTATGATGCTAAAGTTACTTGGTTTCTCTCAGGTTGGTGTTGGCCTGATGCATCTTCTTATTTAGATTTTCTAAACCCAGAAGCTAGTGCATACCATTCGTCAAGGTTTAGATTAGACAAATATGAAGGATCTACTGAAGACATGTTTATTTGGAATGATATGAATGAACCATCTGTATTTAATGGGCCTGAAGTTACTATGCCTAAAGATAATTTACACTATGGTGGATGGGAACATAGAGAAGTGCATAATATATGGGGCCTTGTTCATGTAAGCTATTTTGTTTGATAAATCTTTTTAGAACAACTTGGTTAGATATTATTTTTTTCATTGGTGCAATATAGAAAATTCTGTCATTTAACCAGATTTTATTCTTTAAATAATTTTACTTTTTCTTTTAATTAAGTCTTGTGAAGTTCTAAAAATCCTACTTAGTGCAATTATGACAATTTATTTTATTTATTGGTGTATGGTTTGGTTTGAAGCAAAGGGAGGTTGAGGCCTCACCATCCAGCCATACTGCAATCAATCACTGGTCCTTCATTCTAGAGGATACTTTCTAAGTGATGTATGATTCTAAGGTACAGACAGGTGGTTGGTCCATATATTGAAAGACAGGGGTATAAAAGCATTTAAAGCATTTTGGGATTTGTGTACCATCCCAATGACTGATGTTGGTACTTGTCGCATTTGTGAGTACTGAAAATAACTCCTCCAAAAAATAGGTAAGAGAATTTCAGCTGCAACAAGGGTAGTTACAGTTTAATCAAGTTTTTCAAAATAAAAGCAATAAACAAGGACAAAAAGGGGATGCTTTAAAAAACCTTAATCAGACCCATACTGGTTATGAATGCTGGGTGCTAAGAGTAGCTGATGTACAGAAGATATCTGTTTTCGATAGAAAATTTTTCTGAAGGACCTATGGGCTAAATGGTAACTGGAGGATCAGACCCATAAGAGAATAATGAATTATATTTAGGTGGGCAAAAGTAAGATAGGAAGACCCCGGACAATATGGTTGAACTAATTTAAAGAGGAACAGTGCGGCTGGGAGCGTTGATGGGTGATGGACAGGAATGGAGATGAGTGCGGGCGATTTATTTAGGAAGCCAGAGGCCATAGTGGGCTGCAGTTGTGCATGCTCAACCACCAGGTTTCTTACCTTAATTTTTCAATTAAGAGAACCCACAATATAGAAGCTGGTTTCGCCCCCGTAACAATCAGTGCTGAGCCCTGTAATTTTGCTGAACCAGATTCGTACATGAACACAGCAGTTCAATGCTTTACCATTGCCCTCCTTCTCTCCCCTGTATGTATGTATTACAGGCTTATGAGGGTTCAACACTGTGTAATTTTTTTTTATCCCTTTCCCTATCTTGCCTTTTTAGCTTATACAGGGGTTTTTCTGGTTCAGGGGAAATGGTGGGGGATTAATGTTGAGTTATTAAATGCCTCTCGAAATTGTAATCTTCAGTTTATCACCAGCTTTCTCAGGGGTTTGTATGTTAACTGCTCAGCGACACACTGAAGTGCTAAGGCGTCATTATCCAATGCTATTTTGATAATAAAATGATATTTTGGTGTCCATAAGATATTTTAAAATAGGTTTATATTACCAGTGAGACCAAAACCAGGCTTTGCCTGTCCTTGTACACTCGTTGCAAATGTACAGAACTGGAGCTTCGACATGAACTAAGGCTGATGATCATGGATATATACTGAAAAAAGTTTCTGGTCTTATTTAGAAAGTTAATTCTGGCGAACAACAAAAAATTGGGCTGCGTATTACATCGAAATTAATGGTGGAAACGTTCTGAGAGTCCCTGATTCATCATTAAATTGTCACACCAACTATGTGGATTTAAATTTGTCTTTGAATTCCAAAAACTAAGTCTAACTTAAATATGATCAGACAAACTGTCTTGATTGAAGGTCTAAAATTAGGGGTGAAACATTTGCTCACAATAAAATATGACTGGATATTAATGCGATCTCATCTATGACCACAGCCCAACCTATTTATACTTCTGGTGGATGGTTCATCATATCCATCTCTTTTAAATAATAACTTTGGATGGTTTTATAATTAAACATTTAAACACTTATAAAACATTCAGTTCTTGAAACTATATTGTTCAACAGGATACCAAGAAGGGGACCAAATTAGTCTCAACAATAAATTTTTTTATTTATAAGACGTTTCGGCTCTTATGAGCCATCTTCAGTTCAGCAAAACAGGCAGACAAATCATTTGAAGTCACATTGTTTTGCTGAACTGAAGATGGCTCATAAGAGCCGAAACATCTTATAAATAAAAAAATGTATTGTTGAGACTAATTTGGTCCACTTCTTGGTATCCTGTTAAACATTTAAAGTTTATCTTTTTTAAAATTACATTTGTTTTAGGTGAAATCTACATTTGATGGATTAATAAGTCGGAAGGATGTTGAAAAACCAGAAGATATAAAAAGGCCTTTTATTTTAACAAGGTCAGGGTTTGCAGGAAGTCAGCGTTACACTGCCATCTGGACTGGTGATAATGCTGCCCAGTGGGGTCATCTTGCTACATCTATTCCTATGTGTCTATCCTTTGCTATTGCTGGAATGTCATTTTGTGGAGCTGATGTAGGAGGTTTCTTCGAAAATCCTGATCGTGAGATGTTTATGAGGTGGTACCAGGTACGAATCAAATAAAATGAAATAAAAAGAGTTACTTGAATCTAAACATATTTCCCAATTGATGTATATTTTTTGTTTTGATTTGTGTACACTAAGTTCGGTTCATTTAAGTAACTGGGATTAAGTATCATGTAGATTGATGTAATAGTAAAGTTTAAATGTTCACACAGTTGAGAATTCTATGGTTTATGATTTTTTATTTATAAATATTAAGAGCCTTTTGTTGAAAGTATCTTCTTTTGATGAGTTACCCAAACTTCACTGACTGTTAGCCAATCAACAAATCTTTTCTTAATTTTAAATAAATATTAAAAGAATTTACAATATTTTGTATCCCAGTCAGGAATGATCAAGATATCATTAAGTAAATTTGCCATTTTCCGCAACAAATACCTTTTAGTCACATACGAAAAATGTATACTGGTTCCTTCAATAATATGTTGTTTTCTTTCTCCAAGTCATATTAATATCTTATAATTTTATTTCTTAAATAAAAATCTAAGCAGTGTGTATTATTTTTAGTGGATAAGGAGTGAATTGGAAGGTTTTATTCGAAGAATCCTTATTTTATTTTTTTCATTTATATTTTATATCCTGGTCTTTCTTTTTGAAAATAATATTCCAATTCAGGCAACTGTTTTCAAATATTTACATTGAATAAAGTCATTCATATATTATAGACATGATTATAATAAACTATTTTATTATTATAATAAAAGCCATTTTGTAGTAAACAGGTTAATCGAAGATTGGTAAGTAAGGAAATTGAGGCAATCACATCAGGAGCTCTGGATAATAGTCATAATTAAATATAACTCTTCTATTCGCTCCTAAACAGCCTCTACTACCTTACTTATTATAATAAATATATTGTAACGTTAAACAAAAAAAACAAAAAAACATGTGGTTTAAAAGTCCCAGACCTTAGATTTGGAACGAACTAACAATAGGAACAACCCGTCAAAGCACGTGTTGGGGACTAGATTGTTCAAGCCCAATCCACGTCGTTCCACGAAAAATGGGGTCCAGACCATCTCCATACGACTATATATAATGATATGTCTTGATAGTGAAGCTCTAGCCTTCACCTTCATGTTCTCCCGCGCCACCCATTGGCGTTTTTCTTTCTCTGTTTTGTCCCAGACTTTTTTCCATATTTTTCCCAGTTCGATTCTATTGCTAATGATGTTACCCACCATTTCCTCGTCAACTGCCATACCCGAATAGTCTCGTTGGCTACCACGTAAATCGAAGAGGGCCTCGAACGGTGAAAACCCCATCACTATATGTATGGAATGGTTGTAAGCGGCCACCGCTTTACGCATAGCTATGTCTGGTTCTGAGCCTTTTTCTGTCTGATACACTCTTAAGTGGTCACTGAGGGTACTATGTAGTCGTTCTATGCTACCTCAACTCTTAGCTATATCACTTCTAAGTTCTGCATCTCTTGCCTGATCCTGGAATTATCGAACTCCCTGCCCCCGTCGGACGAGATTCTGTCAGGCACCCCGTAAAACTGGAACCACGTTTGTAGAGCCCCTAGAACCGCATGGTGACCTATTTATGACCTCTCCATATACAAGTCCACCTGTAAGTCACACAGCGGTGCCTGCGCAGTTGGCATTGGGTCTTGTTGTCCTTTCAGGAGGTTTCGGTCGTATTTTGTGATTAAACACACCTCACATGCCCCTATGGTGTCCATGATAACTTTCTTCATCTCCCACCAGAAATACCTACGACGCAATGCTTGAAATGTTTCCATTACCCCCTGATGGTTAGTTTTGCCTTGGTGATAGGCAAGTGTCAACTCTTTTTGCTGTTCCTCGTCTCTTATTGTCTCTACGATTTGTGTACATCGAATAAATTGTCTATCTAACCTGATTCACTCCGATCGCCATAACCGTTTAATTTTTTCCCAAACTGTGGAGTTTCCTACGCATAAGTGGTATGTTTTTCTCAATTGGGATGTGTCCATTAGTGTCCTATAGATTTGGTCTTCCGTTGCTCCTGGCGGGGGCCAAACAGTTTTTATCGTACTGTTTCCATATTCTATTTTCATGAGCCCTGATGTTCTTGTTTTCAAAATTAATTGTCTGTGTTTGTCGATGATTTCCTCCAATTCTTCCATTTCCGTCGCCCGCTCCCCGCTCGTATTAATTTCCTCCTATGAGCCTTCGTCGGATTCCGCCGACTCTTGTTCTTCTTCAGCTTCTGGCGTCCATTCCCTGAGGAATTGTCCCACATCCTCTATCTCCTCTATGGCATTGATTGTAATGGCTCTAGAGAGCCAATTGGTAACCACGTTCTCCTTTCCTGGTTTGTAAACTATTTCCATATTTTATTGAGTGAGAAACTCTTTCCAGCGAGTGACTCCTTTCCGAATACTCCACTGCAACGGTTTGCGGTCAGTATAGATACGAAATTTCCTACTGAAAACATATGGCCTGAAGTGGTCGATAGCCCAGACAATCCCTAGCAGTTCCCTCTCTAATGCACTGTATCTCGCTTCTGAATCAGTGAGATATGCTTTTAGGTGTTCCCCATTGTCCCCCTCCTGCAATAATATGGCTCCCAGCGCTTACTCACTCGCATCTGTCGTGATATGAAATAACTTGATGAAATATGGAAATGTGAGTAAAAGAAAAGTTAGTACTGGCTCCTCTTGTACCCTCTTCATGCATTTCCTCATGTTATCCTCCATGACCGGTGTTGCGACTATCTTCCTTCCTTTCTTCAACAAGTTATTGATAGGCACGAGGTACCCCGCCATTTCGGGGACGAATCTCTGGTAGTAATTAAGTATCCTTAGCATCGACTTCTCATCTGATAATTTCAACCCGAATTGTCTTATTCTCTCAAACACTTTCCGCAGATGTTCTACCTGCTCAGCCTCTGTTTTACTAAACACCAGCAAATCGTCCATACTGATTTGACACATGGACTCGTCGACCCCTCTTAAGAACTCGTCCATAAACCGCTGGAAGGTTATTGGGGCATTCTTTAATCCGAACGGCTTTTGGGTGAATTCGTAGTGCCCCCTCTCAAACTTAAATGCCGTCTTATGGCGATCCTTGGAATGCATCCGGATTTGATGGTTTCCCCTTTAGATCTAAGGTACTGAATATTGTAGCTCCATTTAATCTATCTAAAATATCTTCCAACTTCGGGATTGGGTATCTCTTGTCTATAACTCTAATCTATAATGACCCTATGTCTTTTCTTGTTGTCTTCCCCAATACTCTTTTTCTTTACAGCCCAAAGGGGGCTGTTGTAGGGTGACGTGCTGTCCACAATTATCACCTGTGTTTTTAAGTCCTCTAATTCCTCGCGTATGTGTTGCTGAAGTGCTTGCTTGGATTCTCCTTCTGCCTCCGAGGTCACGGACTCCTCCATTGACTCTCTAGATGCTGTACTCCTCTTTGTCGAGTCATTTCTTTTTCGCATCCTCTGGGCGTTGATTTCTATTGGCTAGCCCCAATATTGGTCTCTCCTAGAATACATGTAAGGTCATTGCCATGCTATGTGCCCCTCAGTCCTGCACTCGAAGTACCTAGTGCGAGGGCACTGTGCAACCAAATGCCCGCTCTTCCCACAGCCATGACATTATTGTCCTCTCTCCTAGTACTGGTCCTTGGTCTGCTTTGAATTGTTTTTCTCTCCGAGGTTGACAGCTTTTCACGGTTGTTATAAGTCGGCTCTCTCCTCTTCCAGGATGTTGGTGAAGTTCTGGGCCGTCTATAGGTCACCCTGCTCCACCCAGTCTCCTCCGTCTTCATATGGTTTTCTTCTTTCCTCGCACTCTAGTCTATCATCTCTTGTACACATTCTACAAATGTGTGATCTCTCAGTAGACCTTCTTTCTTCCCCGTTGGCCAGCTGAACTTTAAGGATGGTCGATAAGAAAGCCATCCTACCTTCCACTTCGGCCGCGCTCAGTGATTCTCTTATCTTCTCCGGGATCTGATTGTATTTGGCTAACAGCATCACAGCATATTGCCCTATCGTTTGCCGCGGTGACTTCATCTCGCGGAACATTTGGAACATATCTTCTTCGGGAGTCCACCGTCCACCCCCGTATGCCTTTTTCAGTCTCTCCTTCACGGCCAGCCATGGTGTCTCCTCCTCGGCTTGTATATGATTGAGGATGCTTCTCTTCACACGACACACAACAGCTGCTTTTAATGATTGTGCATCCCCGGCATTAACAAGGTTGTCGGCCACCTTGGAATTGATTCGTTCCCTCAGGTGATTTCCACCCTTCTAGAAATGATTTAGCTCCCCCTATTCTCCTGTGAAGCGCTCGAGGTCCGAAACACTTTCTTCAGATCTTGGCATGTTGCTACCCTGAGTTCCATCCATTTCAGGGTGTTCGCATGTGCTGCAGCCAGCGTTTCTCTTGGTGGTGGCGGTATATCTGGTAGTTTAGGACCGGTTGTCTTAATGCCTCCTCAGCCATTTTTTCGTCAATAACAACACTTTATGCCTTACCGATAAAAAATTCGGCCTCCACACACTCGTTTCCCGGGTTTCGGCGCCACTTAAACACTAGCGATTGATAACAAATAAAAAAAAGGAAGAGGTGAAAGAAACGACACGGTCGAAGTCTGAAACTAACTGCTTTATTCCTTCCACTAATCCTATATATATACATTTCGGGATGTTTACAATCTGTTGGTTGGGATTAAGGTGAATACTGCCCTAGTACCATCCTTAACTTATAATTCGTGTGGCATTGAAAATTGTTATTCTTCTGTCTGATGAAAACACTCTCTCATTCAAGTGTTTTTTCATATAGGGAAGAGGTAGAAGTCTGAGGGAGCCAGGTCTGGCTAGTAGGGTGGGTGAGGGAGCAGCTCAAAGTCCAAAGACTTGGCCGTCTCCGTGGCAATTCTTAATTTGAGGAGGGGAGCGTTGTCCTGCAATAGCAGCACAGCTTTGGTGATCTGCTAAGTACCTGACAGGACGATCCTCCATCACCAAATTTTCAACTTTAGATATGGTGTCTTCGTTGACTGATGTTGAAGGCCGCCCTGATCAGTCATCATCTTCAAGGTTTTCTCGGCCAGTTTTAAAGAGTGCGGCCCACTTAATATTTTATCACGTTGCTCAAAGTTAGACATTTTTAAATCGACCTGTAACTCACAACAGTCTGAAAGAAACTGACCTGAATTGAAAGGTGGAATTAGAGAGATAAGAACTTATTATAAGTAATCACCTTTAACCACTATCTGTTTGATCTGAAAGCCATCTTAAGTACACCAGGCTTAGAAATTTCTGTACACCCTTTGTATATCAACTACAATAATGTGGTAAAGATAGCGTTTATTTATTATTTAAGTTTACACAATCATTTAAGAGCACATCTTGGTTCTTAACAAGTTCAATATCTGTTTTTTTTTTTAGGCAGCGATTTTCTTGCCGTTTTTGAGAGCTCATTCACATATTTTCACAAGAAGGAGAGAACCTTGGTTGTTCGATGAGGAAGTAACTGCTAATGTCCGGGAAGCTTTACGACTTCGCTACTCTTATCTTCCCTACTGGTATACTGCTTTTTATCAGCACAATAAAACTGGTGCACCTGTTATTAGGCCATTATGGGCTGAATTCCCTGAAGAGTTAGATACATTTTCTATCGAAAATGAATTTTTAGTTGGTGAGTATTATTTTTTTTGCCTTTGTTTGTTTGTTTTTACGTCACTTTATGCCACTAAGGCTAATCGGATGATGCTACAGTGGGAGTCCTAATTTTTGCCTATCTAGGTATAATTAGGATAGGGATCTTTAACAAGTACCTGACATCGTACAGGCTCGGGACCTCCATTTTACATCCTATCCGAGGGGCGGCATGGCTTAAGATTTTTTATTCCCATTAAAAAATCCTAGGGCCACCGCTGGCCATGAACCTGCGTCCTTTAGTATTATAGGTTGCCATGCTAACCACTATACCACAGGTGACCCCGTTTTTGCCTTTGTATGACAATATTTAAAAAATATTTATTAACATATACAATCACTCACATTAGTGTAAACCACAAGAAAAAAAATATGATCTTTCAATTATAATATGTTTATTTTTAGGAAATGCGTTGTTGAGCAGGCCTGTTACTGAAGCTGGAGTTAAGGAAGTGTCAGTTTACTTTCCAGGGGCTGATACTGTGTGGTATGATATTGAAACTTATCAACCCTATAAGCATGGTACTTCAAATATTGTCACTCCTATAACAAAGGTCCAGACAAATTGTTGAGCATTATTTGTCTGATAAATTAATTCATTTGTCTATAATTACCATTAGTTTTTATCTTACAGATACCCGCATTCCAAAGAAGTGGGACTATTATACCTAGAAAAATGAGAGTTAGGAGGGCTACTTCCTTAATGAAAGAAGATCCTATAACACTGATAGTGGCATTAGATAATCAGGTATTTTATGAGTTATTTTTTCTATGTTGGCTTGAATGAATCCTTGTGTCAAAATGTAACTCAAGAACAAAATATTTAGGTCTTCTGAACTGATAGGTGTTGATATTTCTGTACTCTATAATTATATTGATGATTTTATGGATTAAAACTAATTATTACTTTTTATATTTTGCATTCTAGGGTAGAGCTTCTGGTTATTTATACATAGATGATGGAACAACTTTTAGACATGTTTACAGGAAGGATAGCTCAGTTTATATTCATTATGAATTGGCAGATAACAAACTCTCATCAAAGTAAGTTATATTTCATAAATATATTATAATGTAAATTCAACTTTTTATTGGTAAAATTTAAAAGTTTCACATTGTTTAATTTCATTTTAATAAAATCTTTGGGAATGATGTTTTTAGTAGGCTGTGGTTCTGAATGAAAATAACATCATATCTGTAATAATCAACACAAAACTACGTTATGAATTCGTAGGCATGGTCTATACGTTATGTTAAACATAAATAACAAATTTATTTTAATTTTTGTTTTATTAAAACCTATCGAAGTTAATTTCAATGTTTTGGAAATTATTACTCCATCTTCAGGGGTGCACTTATATTTCCAAATATTTTAGATAATTATATCTGATATCTTCACTCCTATGTTATCTACATGTAATTGCTAAAATTAAAGTTTTCAAACAATAGGACACTGTAAAAATAAAAGTTACATAGACATGAGTCTTGTGACAAATTTTTCATATTTTACTGAATAAATATTTATAATTTTTTTTTTTTTTTGTTATGGAATCCATTGCAGTTGGTTGTAATAATTGATTTATTTTTTTATTTTCAGCTTGGTTGGTGATAATCGGTACTCTACTCAATCTTGGATTGAAAGAATTGTCATTCTAGGTTTGAAACCAGGCTCTTATAAGGCTTTAGCCTCTGTTGGTATGTAACTAGACTATTCAAGTTCACTGTTTCGGCCTTCGTATGCACTAAAATGTTTTCTTTTTAAAATATTTATGGAGGAAATGTGAGTTTCCATTCATGGAATCATGCATGCTCTGCTTTGAGTTGTAGTCTGTTATTTTAAAAGAAATAGATTTCATTATAACGTAGGCCAGGGTGCAAAGCGGATGGCTGTTATAAGTACACAAGCTCTAGCCGCTCATGCTCCCCTTAAGTCAAAGGGAGAGTCAATCCACTTTACTTCCTCATTATTAAAGTAAAAGAATTTTTGGTTAATTCACTTTACATGTTTGTCATTGTTATTATAAATTATCATCTTTAGGAACATTTAAAAAAAATAAAAATATCTACAAATCTGATCCGGATTATCCTGAGTCAAATAAAAGACATATCCCACATTAAAAGGAAAAATTACCTTGTTTCTATTGTCTGAATATGAATAAAGGACTGTACTTTTTCAAAGCCAGAAATGTTAAAAAATCAATTATGAAATCTTGAAGTTTGTTTTTACGTCACTTTATGCCACTAAGGCTAATCGGATGATGCTACAGTGGGAGTCCTAAATTTTGCCTATCCATATTTAATTAGGATAGGGGTCTTTAACGTGTACCTGATATGATACAGGCTCAGGACCTCCATTTTACGTCCTATCCGAGGGACGGCATGGCTAAGGATTTTTTACTCCCATTAAAATATCCTAGGGCCACCGCTGGGCGCGAACCTGCGACCTTTAGTATTGTAGGTTGCCATGCTAACCACTATACCACAGGTGACCCCGAAATCTTTATGTTTTATTGACTACAGTCAACAAGATTTCCCTGTATTCTGTTCTTTTATTTCATAAAATTTTTATTTAAAATTGATTTCATCATTGTCTTCCTAAGAGACACATGCCTTGTTTGATCCATTTCCTAACTTTCAGGAACTCATTTTAAGTTTGTTAATAAAATAGGAACTTGTCTAGTTCTTGTACCCAAATGACTGTTTTAGGTAACCTCTCACTCTCTGATAACATGTAAAGCCAAAATCTTTTTGGGGTTCAGTTTTTCAATGGTTCATACCAATCAACAGGTCTAGGACCCTCCCTCCTCTTTATCAAATTCAATGTGGGAACCAGAAGCTTAATTGACTAAAAGATTATCTTGATGAGAGTCCCTGGTGGCATTACATTAGGCAAAAATACTAAATTATTGTATTTGGATTCAATTATGTTACCACCCAAAACAATGAAAAATGAAGTAAGCAAATAATAAAATAACTTTTTTAGACCCTTGATAGCATTTTTCAAACCAGGTAGAATGGTGTGTTTTTCTCTTTAGTGTCTTATACCACTCTTTTTAAGGATTCTGAATATACTTAAACCATAAAATTGACCGATAATTATATCTCAGAACAGTCTCTCCCAAACTGTGCTGCGGCTGTTCTCTTGGGGTGCCGTGAAAATTTTCTTATACAAAATATTATATTAATGTTATTACTTTATAAAACATGCAGAAAACAACAAGCCCACTCATCCTATAAATTATTTGAATACTCATAAAATAAAATTTTGTAATTTCAAATAGGTGTTGAAGTGTTCACTATCATTCGAAAAATTACAGTCAAGAGTTTTAATTTTTTATTAAATAAAATTACTAACATTACAGATATAAATACATCAATGCGTATCTGAAGTCGAAATGAAAAAAAAAAACTATTAGTTACGTATGTCTAGGCTTCCCCTCTTACAGCTCAAGCTCACAGAATGCGACCTACAATCTCTAGATGTTGACACTCTGCTTCTGTGATTATGCTTAGTTAATTATACAACTTAGTTGCAGATGGCTAATACAGACAAGCTCTGTATGCTCTAAATCCTAACTGGTAATCTTTTATTTCCTTCTTATTTTTATTTTTTGTTTTATTTCATGGAACCTATATATTTCTTATCCCCCTCAAGTTTCTCTTTTGGCCATGATCTCTTTTGCGAAGTCTCATACTATCTTGGTCATAACCTATCAGAAACTATAGTTTACTTTAGCTAAATGTATTACAATGTTCAGTAGTTGTGTCTTATATTGCAGGCAATCAAGAAAAGTCTTTGGAGACTGTTTATGATGACTCCAAGAAAGCACTCACAATAAGAAAGCCAGGTTTCAATGTTGCCAAGCCCTGGTCAATCAAATTGACGTAGAACTCTTTTGAATTTTTATAAATGTATATGTGTTTTATGTGCTGGGTTTCAGTGAATGAGTCTGAGTGTGAAAAAAACAAAACAAAAGATGAAAGTTCATCACATCAGTTCAAATGGGTTAAGTTGTTGAACATTTTGTTAAATAATTGATGTGAGTGTTTCAATAAACTTATGTTTCCTATTTATTTAAAATAAGAATATTTTGTATTAAATTAGTCTGTAAATATTTGAACAAAAAGAAATTCAGTTGTCATTCAGGCTCTTGTTAACACTATTGGAAAGTTTTCTGAGACAAGATGATCATTTTCAAACACCACAACAACGTTTATCTCAAATTCTAAAACAAAATATAAGCAATTTAAAATTTAAAGAATTCATTATTACATATTACAATAAAAAAATATAACATTATACTAACCTACTTTAAAATTTGTTGTTATCAGAGTAGGACAGGTGAATAGTCTTGGGAAAATCATGTAAATTGGAATGTATAAATTTGTTGCGACATTACCTTCACCAATCTGAATGCTCTGTATTTCTGTAACTGATTTGAAATGATATTATATTGAATTTATTTATTATACTGATATTCTCAAATTCTTTTTAAGATTTGTAAGAACACTAACAATCATTGATGATCTCTACATGTTGATCAAAAATGTAATTAATATATGCAGTAAGACCGTAAGTTTTACTTTAAATTGACATTCCATTAGCAATTTAATTTTATTGTTCAATCATTTAAAAATTAAAATTATATTCCATGTTCATTAAATTGAAAATGAACGCAATGCATCATTACATTTGAAGCATAACAACATTGATTTAAAAATTTAAAATAAAGTTCTTTAAAAATATGATTGTTTTTTCTTACCATCCTTTGCATATCCTTCGGCGCATCCACAGGTTTCAACTCTTACCAATTGCAGCTCAATAGATTTTATTGGAATTTCTGTGTGCTCAATCTTGATCTGGAATACAATATTGTCAATAGAGGATCTGCCAGTATTACAATACATGTTCAAAACAGTAACCCATTTTAAAATGAAAAATAAACAGTGATAAAACTTATTTAAAAATTGGAGCCCAAAATAAATTATTATAAGAAAAATAAACACATGTAAAATTACCTAACTCCAAAAATATCCAATTTTTTTTGTCATGGAGAATTTATTTGATCAACATTCACGTTTTAAAAAAGTGTTAAATTACTTGAAAACAAGCGCACAAACATAATCTATGCAGTATTAAAAACGAAAAAAGCAGTGCGCACATTCCAAACCCTGCGCACCCTCCTTTCTTTGAATAAAAATAAACATTATTTTTTGAAAGTGGTATACTTAAGGTGCTACTGGAAAGGGAACATAAGTAGTTTAGAAAAAAGTTATTGCAGTAAATTTTATTCATTAAAGTTTATGACTGCCATATTTTTTTTTGTCAGATTGTTTTAAATTTTTAGCAGCACCAACTTCGCCATCTCTCACAAAACCGAGAGAGGAGTCTCGGCTTCTCTAAATAGTTTTCATTATTTTCTATTGTAAAAACAAAATAATGTAACAAAAGATTGTTCCTAATTCTTAAAGCTTTGATTTAGTTTTAAGGCATTTGCGAAGTACAATTTGCAATGGAAACCAGATTCCGTTAAATAATCTGAAAGTAAAAATTGTTATTTTCTTGCTCTGTCAATATTTTTTTCAATGACCTTTTACAACTTTACAAACTAAATATTATTATTCTTAAAGTATAACCTTTCCAAAGATATATTATATATATACTTTACTACTCATATTATTGGAAATTAAAATTTTTTTTTGAGAAATATATTTTTTTCTCTTCTATCAGATTATTAAATCCTTTCATATTTAATCATTTAACCATTTTGGTCCTCGCTCATATTATTATATTATATATAATAATATATTATATTATATACATATTATTGCATATATTATATACATATTATTGCATATATTATATATTATCGCTCATAACCATCTGGTTATGAGCAATAATAAGGGGCATTTATGGAGTCTCAATAAACAAAAAAAAAGTTACTTTACAGGAAATTTTTTTCTCAGCCCTTTAAGCCCTATCAAATCATTTTGTTTGATAATAAAACCTACCTCATATTAAAGAATACTCCATTTTTATTAAACATGACAAGTTGACAAATTAAAAAAATGAAAAAAAGAGAGAATTATGTGCTTTTACAATGAAGCAGATGGTATGTTTTTTCCTTTCCCTTTCTTGCTTTTCAGGCTAATCAGGAGTTCGATTAAGGGTAATACATTATTCAACTCGGCAACACCGCTTACTTTATAGCAAGCTGCAAAAACAGGGTGGATGTTTTCAGTGACATAAGAATGGTTAGTAATGCAACGACAATGCTTTATTATTTGAAAATAATAAACAATTATAACGAACTTAGGATTAAAAATGTGTAAAATTGTTGGTAAACAGTGGCACTTTCTGTAAGTCGATTTTAATGAAAATATTGCCATATCATCGACTTTATAAGCTAAGCCTAGCTCACAACCCTTCACATACACACAAAAACCATACTGTGAAACTCGGTTATTTAGCCTATAGGGACCTCAAAATGGATAATTCCATTGAAAACATGGATTCAAAGTTTTTCAAGATCACGATTTCCCTTATTATATAATAAGTTATTCTTTCCACCTTAAAAATGTATTGTTTCTCCTGTTTAGTTTTTGTTACTATTACCATTGGTTACTAACTAATTTTGGAAATCATTGGCATAGGCCGAATAGTAACCATACCTAGACGTAGCAGGGGAGGGTCCCTGGGGGTTGGTTCAGTCTTCCCTCTTATAAATGTTCTAGATCATTTTTTCTAGGAGGAGGAGGGGAGAGTTACCATTCCTATCAAAATCTTTATTGCTTAATGTGGAATTGACCTACATGGTCTGATTGTGTAAAGCAGGGCCATTCTCTAAATAGTCTTCTAACTGTCAAAGAGCCCTCCCTGATGATGACCTAAAATTTGGGTCGAAAAGTCGGCTACAATAAAATATGTGATTCTCACATATGTGTGCTACTTATTTTGTCAGCACTCCCAACTATTTCCTCTTCATACAACTGCAATAGCTCCTTAATAAATAAAAATGGTGACTAGGGTACCCAAGTTCCCAGAACATATCTTCCACACATGACTTGGGCCTAATTTTTATGGCCCACTCAACCTGACGTTACTTAGTTACACCTACTTAGATGTTCTAAGTGGTGTCTAAAAGTCAGGTTTTATCTAGGTTGATCATGTAGGTCTTCTATCCTCTGGTTACAGTTCTGTTGAGAACTCCAGTCTCCCTTAAGGAGGATGGCTAGTGTTTTAGCAGCGGCCTCCTTTCACATAAGGTCATCACAAGACTGGCACATTTTTCAGCTTTTCTCTTGACAAGCAGTTTTGATCCCTGAGAATATCCCCTCTCTATGTAGCTTTTACCTTTTCAGTAGGTGCCTCTAATCTCCATGCACGTTTTAGAGGTGGCTTCGTAGAAGAACAAAAATTACTGAGATAATTGTATCTCAGCTACTGGACCTTGCTCGGCTAGAGATGTCAAACTATCGATAATTGTAAACTATCAAGACTATCGATAGTTTTTTTGAACTATTAATTAAAGGATATAGTGATAGCCTCTGCCTCTAAGCACCCATGAGCTATATAATTCATGGAAATGAAAAATAAACAAAATGTAAGAGTGTAATTTAATAAAAACGCTTATCTACTCCATAAAAAAATATCAACTTCATGCAAAAAATATAAGACTGAAAAATTGAATAGTTTGCTCTTCCATGCCTTCCAAGTTGATTTAATAATATACAAAAAAAAAAAAAAAAAAAACCTGAGAACATTTTTTTGAAGTATGCACATTCCAAGGTATGTCTAGACAAATGTCACAACAGTGTCCTTTCTTTCTTCAAAAACTCCAACATATTCGAGGATTGTGTTCCGAATGTTGTCATGTCAAATCAACTAATTTAACAACTGGGAATCCTGTTTGCATGGTTTCTTGAAGAGGGTTGGCATAACTTTCTTCTAAATACTGTTTCTTTGATCTTCTGATAAAAATTATTTCAAGGTACAATGGAACCCAGCCTCTATTTACAGAAATGTTCATCTTATTCCCTAATAAAACAGGAAAGAAAAAAAGTGCAAATGGATACAGGCATTGTAGCTCCTATCGTTCCAAATAAAAAAATTCGACTATTCTAGCTAATAATCATTGTGCCCACAAGAATACACTAAAGTTTAGACCTCCTGCATAAGTTAGGACAAATGTTGGAGTTTTGAGTGAGATTCAGTTATTCTGCATGATTACCTAAAAGTTAATACATTGTTTTTACTGAAATTTCTGCAAAAATTACCTGTCCTGAAAATGGTTTACTGATGCAACAAACAACAGAATCTATAAAGCCACTTATTTTAAATCTTGGTATAGTTCCCAGATCTCTTGGCCCTTCTAGTGATTCAGGTGTTATCACAAAATCTACTTTTTTTGGAACTGCTTTAGTGCAATTAGATGGCTGTAAAAAAACAAAATTACCCAAAAGCTGTGTTAAACTTTTAATGCTTTCAAAGAGAATAAGATTCTATAATAAATGTAAATAGTATACCTTATATTCAACTATAAATTCTGCCATCTTCATTAGGCCTTTAGCTAAGAACCCTCTCTTCAAATCGCACTTCAATGTGTATTGTATATAAACAAAAACTCCATGGTAAGTTTCATAAATAGTTTTATTTCCCCTAGGAAGTAAAGGAACTTCAAAAGGAATATCTGTTTTTCCTGAAGGTATTTTTCCAGGTCCAGATATTTCTACAACAACATGACAAATTTGCACAGGCTGAAAAACAAAAAAAAAAAAATTTTTTTAGCAAGGTTCATGAGAAAAATTAACAAGTACATTGAAAAGTAGATACCTTAACTGAATTATAGAATGCTTCAAATATTCCGACATTTCTTGGACTTAATTGCAGTTCAACTAACCCTTCCATTGTTAATGTTATTCCCTCATGTTTAATTTCACATGGAGTTTGAATAACAATGGTTCCAGTGATAGAATCCTAAATGAATTTTTTTTTTTTTTTAATCAAGTTTCTTTCATTTCTTTGTCGATTAAAATAGTTCATTATTAGCAATAAAAAGTATTACTTTTCTTCAAGAATAAGTAACATTTCAGTACACTTACAATTCAATTATTATTGGTAGTTTAATAATTAAAATGTATTAAATTTAATGGCCATATTTAAATAATATTTTTTAATATATTTTCTTTTAAATATACTCTTCACTGCTCCCCAGACCTGGCCAATATCGCCAAACTTCAGCAAAGTAATCGAGGCCTGACACTGTCCATAGGTGGGAGCTAATTGACAGACTGTCCCTATCAAACTTAAATTCCAATAGTCATTATTTAAATATACAGACCTAGGTTCTGAATCCTGCAATAACCAATCTTTTCTCTTCAGATACAATTATTTAAAGAATTTTAACTGAGGAGAAAAAATTGACCATGGCCTGGATTTGAACCTTTTGGTCTAAGCACTTCCGTTGTATGCTCTAACCAACTGAGCTACCAGGAACATATCACAGCCACGTCGATATCTCTTCACTGATCCCAAGACCTGGCCGATATCCCAACATTGCAGCAAAGTAATAGGCTGGACATTGTCCAAAGCTGGGGTCTAATTGACAAGCTGTTGTTATTAAGTATAATTTTTTTTAATTTAATGGTCATATTAAAATAATATTAACAGAAGACAAAAGAGAAAAAACACAAAAGGCCATGGCAAAGTGAAGAGAAGATTGATATGGCTGGGACATATGCCTGGTAGCTCAGATGGTTAGAGCAATGGAAAAGCGTTTTTCTCTTAAAGGTAAAATTATTTAAATATAACCATTAAATTTAATGGATTTAATTTATGGATAAGAGCAAGCAACGGACATGCTTAGGACCCTGGTTAAAATGACAGCCATTTCTAATCTTTTCTATTCAGTTTAAATGAATTAAAATGTTATACAGTTGATTATATAACAAAGAACAAAGGTATCAACAAAAATGATAAAATAAAATAAATGGTGAGGAACCCAAATTTGGAAAACCTTTAGGTAAGAACTACCTCTTTGAATCCCACCTCAATATGTATATACTTATTATTTATAGCACCGTATAATTTTATAAACATCTTTTATGATGCATTGGACAGTTCTCAACTTCATTTAATCCTCAAATATTAACACAGTTGAATACCCTTTTTACTTTTAATTGTTCAAAATGAAGTTTTAAAATAATAATCAATAAAACTAAAAGCACAATATTTGTTCATTAGGGCATAATGACTTTAAGCGATCCAATGTATAATCCATGTAATCCGACTGGAGTACATGCAACCAACTATTGAAGAGGAATATATCCCACAGGTAGTATTTAATTAAAGTATTTAATTTCCTCTTTTAAATAATATTACATTGGATTTAGTTGGTAAAAAACCACAGTTAACTGATTGCCAAACTTTATTTAGGCAATTTACTAAATTTTTAAATTTACCTATTTTATTTTTTTTTAATCAGGCTTCTTTATATTTGAATATTAATAGAAAAACTGAAAGATGTACTTCAAAAGTGATAGAAGTAAACACAACCCTATTTCACAAAATTCAACTCTAACTTCAAAATTTGGAGTTTGGAGCTTAGTTCACTTTGGCATTAATAATAAAGGCTTAACGAACCCGAATGTTTGATGCGGACACCACAACTCGCTCCTTACACACCTCCATCCACTGACCGCCGTCCAGACCCAACTTTACCAGATCTGCCTTCATGCAATCTTCCCACCTCCATCTCGGTCTGCCCCTTGGACGTTTCCCAGACGTCACAGTACTTATTAATCTTTTAGGAATTTGTTCCCCACTGAGTTTTTTCAATTTTACATGCCCATTTTATTCACTGTGTAGCAATCAACTCTATTATATTTACCGGATTCAGTTCACTTAGTTCGGCATTGTGTAAACATCTAAATTCTCCGTTTGTTCCTGCATTATTCGTCACTTTGGCAAACACCGAGTGACGAGTGAACAATACTTCCATCAAAAATGTAAAACACAAGATCCTTATGCTTCAAAATTTCTATTTGTGGAGTTAATGTATTATTGTATTAATTACTTATCGGTGAAATGTGATATATTATGACGGTTAATAAAATTTTTAAGGTATGGTAGCAGATCAATAAATAAACTGAAAATTAGACGCTGTTTGAAAATATATAACTTTGTGAATAAATGGGCTGATAGCCCTAAGAAATGTAAAAAATAAAAAATCGGCCTGCTACTCAACATGAACTCCTTTGCTAGGGCCTAGCCCCCTATGATACTAAACCATATAATACTTATTTCCTTTTTAACACTTTACTTTTTAATAAAATAGGTCATTATATTTGCATTTATTTATGTTAAAAAAAAAAAAAAATAATTGCTTTAATAGATCACTTTTTTACCACGAATAGCTCAGGGATCATCTTTTCCACTATAAGGAGGAAATAAAATAATACCATCATTAATAAGGATTTTATTGAATAGGAAGTAAAATATTTTCTATATAATTATGTAACATTGAATAAATTATTCTAATTTCTAGTTAAATGATGTTTTCATAGCCTTCAGCCTTTCTCTGATAGAAATATAATACTTCATTTTTTGAAGTTCTGTTTTGGCTACTTCATAATCATTTTTTGAAAATGCCTTTGAAACTGCTTCAGTCAAATTCTTAATTTCCTTTTCATTTCCTTCCTCAAATTTCTCGAGATCAGATCTTGTCTTGATTTCCTCTAGTTCTTCATTCAATATCATGATTCCGTTAAGAAATTTAGGGTCCAGAGGATATGTATTTTCTTCGAGTAAAATATTATGCATTTTTAACACGTATTTACCGCGTTCATAGGGATTGTTTAGAGTAGCATAAGCTTTGTTAATAGTAGTTGCAATATCTGCAGAAATGGCTTTCTCGGTGTTATTGCTATTTGAAAATTTATCTGGGTGAAATTCACTTTGTAACTGCAGGTATTTCTTCTTCAAAGTATTGGTGTCTAGGTCAAATTTAATGTTTTGTTCTAAGATTTGAAAATAATTTATTGTTTTATTCACTAACTGCAATGCTTTACAATGGGGGCACTTAAATGAAAATGTCTGAAACTCTTTCATGCAGTTTTTGCAGTTGAAAGGACGAGTAACTGAGCAAAACTCTCTTGTGGAACCTCTGGTTTGTTTGGAACAACTGTGTAAAGGTTTTATTTTGTCTATTTTCCTTGAGTTGAACAAACTATTATGCTTATTTAAAGAGTAAAAACATCTTAAAGGCAACATAATTTTTGATGCCATCAAACTAAAATTGGACTTAGTATGTAGGTAAGGAGACAATTATTATTAGACAAAGAATTTTGAACAAAAATTTTCAGTAAAAAGGATTAATTTTCAAAATACTTCTAGTTTATAACTTACACCTTCATGATATATTTTATTCGCTTTTTTAACACGAATATCAATACTGGTACTCATAATAAATAAGTTGGAACTTTTAATAAAAAAATTTTAATCACTATTACATTGAATTCTGATCACTAATACATTCGAATATTATTATTAAATTCGTTTATTACATGAGAACATTGCTAAACAATAATAAACGCAACTAATTATGTATTAGAAAAATATCGTTATCTTGAAACGGCCACTACAGCATAACCTTTCACGTTATCACATGTTATAAACTCTACAAAACCTCATCGTCCACTCTCAAGAGCGGCCTTACAATACAAAATTTTTTCTTAGTTTAAATTTACATGTTTCAAAATTTTGATTTGCAATGACTTAAGTACATCATAAAGCTTTAACAGTTTCACCCAACGTGGAGTATAACTGCCCACAAAGTATTTGTATGATATCTGCACTTATAAATGGCTTTTTCTGATATTTTCAGAACAGTTTTATTTGGCATTCCTGTAGGTATCACAATAATAGATGTATTTGGCTATGTTGCTCGCGTTGATGGTGTATCTATGCAACCTGCACTCAATCCAGAGAATAACACAGACTATGTTTTCTTAAATAAACTTTCAGTTAGATTGTATCAGGTTTCAAGAGGAGATGTTGTTGCCTTATTTTCGCCTAAAGATCCTGAACAGAAGTTGATAAAGCGTATCATCGGTTTGGAAGGAGATGTCATAAAAACTCTGAACTACAAAGCTCCTACGGTAACTGTGCCTGCTGGACATTGTTGGGTAGAAGGTGATAATGCTAATAACTCAATGGATTCTAATTTGTTTGGACCCATCGCGTTAGCTTTGATCACTGCAAAAGCTACAGCAATAGTGTGGCCTCCTAGAAGGTGGCAAAGTGTTAAATCGGATATTCCAAAATCTCGCAAACTTTCTTTGCAAATAGACTACTGATTTTGGTGTTAAATTTGAATAAATACATGTGATCATGAGGTCAGTTTGTTTTGTTGATAAAATAGAGTTAGACTTTTCAGGCAATATACTCGCTGATGCCATTGCACTAGGTGATATAGATAATGATGGAGAAAATGAACTTGTAGTTGGAACTATCAATGGCGAATTGTCCATTTTCAAGGGTGAAAAGTTATGGCAAACTATATGCGGTTTAGGTATGATTGCTAGTGTAGGAGTTGGTGATATAATGAATTGTGGCAGCAATGCAGTTGTTGCTATTAGTGGTGAAGGATGGTGTCACTTTTACATGTGTATAAATCAGAATAAACCTAATATTTGTGAGAAACTTCAACTGGTTTATCAAAGAAGGATACCAACAAATGCAAAGGTATTATGCTAATTTGATTTAAAATCCAATAATCTGGTAGTTTTCACAGACTATTTAAATGATTTTTTTAAAGTATGGTACATAGATTGTAGCCAAAGATAAAGTAAAAGAGTATTAACGATTCAGATTGTTTGAAGAATCTTTATTTTTCAGTTCACATTTCTTATTTCTAAGGGCTCAATTCCAGAATGTTATATTATTATATCGAAATGTGCTCTTCTGCCTTCGAAATTAATAAAGTAAACATAATCGTATGATGTATTCAGGGGCTGGACATTGTCCAAATGTGGGATCTAATTGATAGATTATCTCTATCAAGCATTTGTTTAATTTCAAAAGTCATTATTTAAATATACAGAGACCTGGCTTATAAACTTGGCCGTAACCAATCTTTTCTCTTCAGATATAATTATTTAAATAACTTCTATTGCAATTTAATGCATGAAATTTAATTTAATTTAATGCATATATAAGTGGCACAAGAAAATGATTTTTGTATTTTCATACCTACACCAATCAAGATTCCCCGTGTCAGCCGTTCTCTACCTTTTTTTGTATGTATTCCCCATATGATTTCACTATAGTCCAAGCCCCCTCCCCCTTAAGTGTGTATAAATGGGAATTATTTTTATAGCAGTTTTACGTCTATAGTGATTCTTAAATTATATATCTTCCATTTTTTCTAAGGGAGCATCGCTTTTAATATTAATGATGTCCTTGCATATTATGTTTGAGGACACTTTTCACAAAAGTGATCAAGCTTTGCATGCCCCCTATCCCTTCATCGTGCCTTCCTTGGGGATTTTGCTCCCTACTTTGAGAACACTGTCCTATATTTCATATTATTAAGCACAAGTACTTTGGAATAACGTGGTTGTGATGCTATGAATTTAATAATTGTGATTATATTAAAAGATTTCTGGAATCAAAATTATATTAATATTTTATTTTGTATATCCTTCACTTTGATTGCATATGGTGAATATTTTTCATGAAAATATGCATACACATATTGATTGCATATGGTTAATATTGTTCCATTTAAATAATGAAGTAACGAATAATATCCCATCCATGGTAACTTGTACATTCCCCACATTCAACATAATTGGTAAATGGGCACCAATGTGTTATCTCCAAAGTTATGAGTTATCATCACAACGAATGATATTGGTGTGGAGTTGATCAATGATCAACTCCACACCAATATAAGTTTTTACTTATTATTGGTTATTGCTGTTCTTCATTTCATTTTTTAATCATCCATTGTAGCTCAACTATTTTATTGTCATGAGAATGAGACATGGTAAAAATTCTTGAAAATCATTTTCTCGAGACTTTTAATCTGTTAGTCCCTTTTAGAAATAATATAATTTACAATGATTATAATAAAACTTAGAAATAAAAAACTGTATAAGAATATAAGGGTTTTTGATGGTCAATTTTTGTAATTTTATTCATATTCAGATAATATATTTTGTTTGTGAATTTGACTTATTATTAAAATCAGTTTAAAAATATTAATATGGACCAAAAATACTCTGTTGATCATTTTTAATTTATACAGAAATGACCCACAAGTTTCATCTCCAAATCTTATGTTCAATATCTATTTTCCACAGGGTGCATAATTATTTAAATGGTTTTAATATTAAATCAATTTTTTATTAAGAGTTTTTGATCCCCTTCATCTTTTTTGAGTTTAATATCCCAAGAAATAAGATCTTTTCTGCTGAAAAAAATTTTCTTTCTTTCATATATTTTGTGCATCAAAAGAGAATGCGGTAAGGATCTTCTGGTAGTTTATATTTGTCATAGTTTCCGCCCTATATAATTTATACACTCAGCAGCAAAAAAAAAAAACTGTACACCATGATTTTTCCCCATAATTCTAGTAAATACGGTTTTTCTAAAATTATTTGTAAAAATTAGTTTCTTTAAAGGTTAAGTAAACTCTTCCGATAACAAATATTTTTTTATTTACATGATTTTAAATAAATCATAAAATAAAAAAATCTGGTGCGTGCGCGCAACACACAACTTTCACTTACCAACTTACTTAGATAAGAAATTGACGTGTTTGTTAGATATCATTTCCCAAAATCACACATTTTTCTACATTCATATCTTATTTTTATTAATCGTTAAAGCCGTTTTTGAGTAAATAAAAAAACCCGTGAAAATGATACAAAATTTATTAAGTAAAGTCCCCCTTTGGGTGATCAATTTTGATGAAATGTTGGCTATCACATATTTGGCATATACATACATCAAATACCCAGTTTGGTCACAATCGTGAAAGCCGTTTTTGAGTAAATAAAAAAAGCACGTAAAAATGATACAAAATTTATTAAGTAAAGTGCCCCCTGCGGTTGATCAATTTTGATGAAATTTTTACAGACATATCTCGGGCATATAAGTAGATCAAATACTAAGTGTAATCAAAATCGTTTGAGCCGTTTTTGAGAAAATCAAAAAAACACGTGAAAATTTTACAAAATTTATTAAGTAAAGTCCCCCCTCCGGTTGATCAATTTTAATGAAATGTTGGCTATCACATATTAGGCATATACATACATCAAATACTCAGTTTGATCGAAATCTTTAAAGCCATTTTTGAGTAAATAAAAAAAACACGTGAAAATGTTACAAAATTTATTAAGTTAAGTCCCCCCTCCGGTTAATCAATTTTGATGAAATTTTTACAGTCATATCTCGGGCATATAAATAGATGAAATACTCAGTTTAATCAAAATCGTTAGAGCCGTTTTTGAGAAAATCGAAAAAAACCTAAAAAGTTATTAAATAAAGTACCCCCTCCCTTTGAGCAATTTTGATGAAATTTTTGCTGTCACATCGCGGGCATATACCTACACTAAATACCCAATTTCAGGTTCGCACGGTTTATAGTTCTTGAGCTAGTCTGTTCACATACACACACACACACACACACACACACACACACACACACACACACACACACACACACACACACACACACACACACACACACACACACACACACACACACACACACACACACACACACACACACACACACACACACACAGACACACACACACACAGACCATTTCGCGGGACTTGGTCATTTCGACTCAGGGGACCCCAAAACGTGTATTTCCGTTGAAAACCGGAAGTCGAAATTTTTCACGATCGCAATACTTCCACTTACTATATATTACATATATAGGTAAGTGAAAGTAAAAATAAGAAATCAGCACTTCTTTTAAAATTAATAATTAAATTTTCTTGAATTTATTAGGCCCGCTAATAATGGGTATTACCCTCTTTTACATGGTGAAGGTTTCTAGCCCTGTCAGGCATTGAAGAAATTACATTTTGGAAATTCTCCGCCAGTACAGCATCCCATTCTTCACGAAGAGCGATTTGGAGCTGCCTACGTCACTAGGAGGAGAATAATGATGCCGGAGACGTCTCCCTAAATAATCCCACAATTGCTCTATCAGTTCATCATAATCAGCATTTAAAATCAAAAATATAAAATGTCCGTTTTTTTTTGTTGTTGAGTGTATAATTTTTACTTTCACTTACCTATATATGACATATATAGTAAGTGGAAGTATTGCGATCGTGAAAATTTTCGACTTCCGGTTTTCAACGGAAATACATGTTTTGGGGTCCCCTGAGTCAAAATAACCAAGTCCCGCGAAATGGTCTGTGTGTGTGTGTGTGTGTGTGTGTGAACAGACTAGCTCAAAAACTATAAACCGTGCGAACCTGAAATTGGGTATTTAGAGTATGTATATGCCCGCGATGTGACATCAAAAATTTCATCAAATTTGCTCAAAGGGAGGGGGTACTTTATTTAATAACTTTTTAAGTTTTTTTCGATTTTCTCAAAAACGGCTCTAACGATTTTGATTAAACTGAGTATTTGATCGATTTATATGCCCGAGATATGACTGTAAAAATTTCATCAAAATTGATCAACCGGAGGGGGGACTTTACCTAATAAATTTTGTATCATTTTCACGTGTTTTTTTTATTTACTCAATAACGGTTTTAACGATTTTGATTAAACTTGGTATTTGATGTATTTATATGCCAAAGATGTGAAACCAACATTTCATCACAATTGATCAACCGGAGGGGGGACTTTACTTAATAAATTTTGTATCATTTTCACGTGTTTTTTTATTTACTCGAAAACGGTTTTAACGATTTTTATCAAATTCGCTATGTTTAATGAAAATTAGTTGTTATTTAATATCAGGTAAGCTTTATCATTATTAAAATGTTCTGAGGGGGCTTAAATGGGGAAGGGGCTTTTTTTGTTTTTCTATAAAGTACCTTTGTTTTAGTTTATATTGGGAAATTATCTGTCTCTCATCACGCTTAAAAATAAGAAACGGCTAAATATGATATATGAAGAAAATCAAGTAAACATATACAGGAGAAAAAAAGAAAAATATTCCGTCAACTCATAAAACACCTTGAGCTCACGCATGCGCCGTACGCCTTTAATGACAAACCAATGCGTTATTATTAAAGCGGTTCTGTTCATTTGAGAAGTGGCAATTAACAAAACGCATTAATTTGTAATCTAAGTAAGTTGGTAAGTGAAAGTTGTGTGTTGCGCGCACGCACCAGATTTTTTTCTTTTTTAAATGCGTGTAGAATAATATAAAACATAATTAAGAATTTTTATAATTAATTAATCATTACATTATTAAATTTTTATCATTAATTTAATCATTACTTTATTACTAAATTTTTATAATATTGAATTTAAAAATTTTAATATCAGACCAAACATTATAAATTTGAAAAAATTAGATATGAAGGCACAATCTGGTTTACTGCTGGCTAAAAAATAAAAATATATATAAATAAGTGGATTATAGCTCATTGAGCAAATGTGACAGTTGCTGTAGTGTTTTAATAAGTATATAATTTTTACCTAACACTAATGACAGTAAATCTGTCATTTATAGTCAACATTTATATGAATATTTTTTTGTTTATTAGGTTATGGTTTTGGGTGATATTCAAGGCGATGGACAGACAGACTTGATTGTTGGATTAACAGATAGGGTAGTAAGAATATATCGGTGGCTTCAGACTCGGGAAGTTGCTAGTTTAGTTTGCCTCAATAAGTGCGAGTGTGCAAGCCAGGTATGTTTTTAAAATACAATGCAATGCATACAACAAAAATGCTATTGTCCCAGGCTAGACTTCTATGCTATTAGTCCAGGAACAATAAGTTTTTATGTTGAAAAATGTTTGTCATGATAAATAGTCCCTTAGTGTTTTACATTTTGTGTAGAAGTAATTTATAATTCTGAATCTTTCTGAAGTATGGAGGAGTGCTAAGAGGAGCATTTTTCTGACCCTCTAAATTTTTCATTCAAATCATCGCTATAAGGTCTGTGAGGTATTCTCATAGTGCTTGTTAATTAATAAAAAAGTTACATTAAAAAAAAAAACAACTTTGCGGAACATAATTTATGAAGTTTTGAGATGTAGTGGTATTAAAGTCAAAGGAGAATAATGGGTAACTGACCAATATTTTTATTGCACCAAAAGGAATTAGGCATTCTGCTCTAATGTACAAACCATTTAAGTGGCCGTTTCTCTATTTTTGCTTCAGCTGAGCTATATTGAGTTTAAACCAAATGGCTTCATTTCGAATTCAATCTCTTTTGATTTAACTGTGATTCTTTTGATGAAAATCATATCTGCAGATCAGGTATGGTGGCAAGGACAGAGGGGTCATATTATGCGATGTCTCATAATCACGTGGCTGACAGCACCGTATTTAATGAGATTATTAATTACCTTGTATTAAGAAGGACTGCAATCTAAACAACCAAAAGTCACATTTAAAGCATAGTAACTATCTAATTGCATTTTCCTTAACCAACTCTTTGCCTCCCTCCTAAGTGATTTCTATGTCGTCCAGATCGAATTTATTCAGAGTATCGGTATCTCCTAAAGATCCTACTCGTAAATATCAATGATGTTTTTGTGTATTCTTACACCATCCTGTTCATTGCAAAGCACTATTTCTGCTTCTGCTTTTAGTAGTTGAAAATTTAAATTATTAAATTCGCCTCTCACGTCCTTATCACCACTGTCCTATCTGAAATTACCTCTGGTGGAGGTGTTATACATAAATCTAGCTTGGCAGCATTTTGTGATATATTTGTCTCTTTTAATACTCAAGATTCGCGTAATGAGTATATTGTTTTACGCTTTTTAGAGACTGACCGAGAAAAAATTTCTCCTCTTGAAATGAATAGTTGTTCTTAATCATCGTTTACATTAATTTCGGTAAAAAAAAGGTCATAATATGGAGGTAAAATCAGTTAAACAGCCTTAGTCCGCTGTGTTGCGTTATCGCAACAAAGGTATTTACACTATAAAAACTCATGCTATGTTATCGATGAACACAATTGTCTTTTATATATTATTTTTAAAGGCTTATATTTGACTTATCCCAAATTTGAAACTTCTAATAACATTACATGAGAAGTAATAACTAAAAATTTTCACGAAGCTCAAGTGAGGAACTGTTCTAGTGAATCCCAATCCGCTCAGTGGTAAAGTTTTGCTGAGAATTACGTTTATTTCTGGGAATGTCAGCTTTGCATTTTCGCAGCACTTAATTACTTTTATTGATTATCCACAAAATTGTTAAATATTTAGTTAACTCTGTACAAATAGTTATAGTTTGATTACACTTATGATAATGCAGGATTTCATGCAGGAACTTACTCGGCTTTATGTATACATTAAAAATACTGTTCCTGTCAAATGATGGTACTTAAATAACTATGTTCCCATTGATAAACTTTTTTTGAATGTAGTAATCAGAATTATTTAAGCATGCTCATAGTATTTATAATCTTTAATTATTTTGTTATTACAACAAATTTCTTCTAGATTGGATCAATATGCATTGGAAAAGATGTTGAAAGAAAACCATGCGTTTTAGTTTCTCAACCTGGTGCAACTTACATGACAATATCAAACAGGTAATTCTTTACCATTTTATTTGTAATATTTAAAAATGGTAAAGAAATAAACAAAAAAAAAAATGTATTTATCTGATTTGGACCCTTAGGAAGTTGAATATTAATTAATTAGTCAAATTTTCATGGTTATGATTGAACCGTTTTATGACACTATTGTGAACAAATACAAATACTAAGGATGGGTGCACACTGATACCCAGTTGGGCGCAGCTTTTGTAATATTTGTACCAGGTAAGGAGCTGCACTGCCCTGCCTCTCTATGTGCGCTCTGCCCCCTTTAAATAAACGTCTCACAAAAAATCCGCTGCCCTAAGACTTTTGAGTTTTAGTGGTAGATTTCTTCTTTACAATTTTAATTAAATATTAAAAACTGTACCCTAAAATTTGCTATCCGTAAATTGATACTTTTCTCTGTTTTCCTTAATTGAACTGTAGCAGAACTGGGAAAAAATATTTGAATTACTATTTTAAAATATATTATTTAAAATATGTAGTAAGTATTTTGTTTTTTAAATAAACTGTATTTAACCTCAAGTCATTTTAAATACTTTCTAATAAAAGTATTTTAATTACAAAATGAAAAAAGTATTTTCTATTTTAAATAAAAAAATGTTTAAATGAAAATACAAAATACTTCCATTACTCTCTTTCTTAAAAAAAAAACAAATAATACTTATATATATTAATTATAAATGCTAATAAAAAATAATTACTTTCTTTCTTTACAAAATACTTCTATTAATTTCTACAAAATGTACCATTACATATATTATTTACTTACTTATTAATTTGCCTCTTTTACTTCCTATACTTCTACTTACTTAATTTAGGTATTTGATCGTTTTCAATACTAGCAACCCTATACAGAAGGGCAGCACTACTTTTTTGAATAAAGTATTTCTCTTTACATTTAAGGCTCTTCGTGACGGTGAGTCCGAACGATGTGAAACATCTTATGGCAGAATTTATAATCAGTGAACACTAATACAAAAATTGGATGTATAACTTAAACAACAAAAAGAGATTCGATAATAAAATTAGAGTTTACTTAATAAATATTTTTCTTATTTTTCAAATTACAATAATAGCTGCAGTTTGACCTGTGAACGAAAAGTTATTGAAATTGCAAAATTTTGTCAGAATAGAATAAACTGGTAATAATAATAATAATAACAGTCGTAACAGGTCCTGACCAAATACAGATCCTGTTTAGCCTCCTTGTATGGCTCCATCTTAATTTTTGATTTTTTTACATTCGAATAAACTGGTAAAAAGTCAATAATTAATCCCCCCCAAAAAAAAAAAAAAAAACAAACAAACCCATCCATTATACAAATTATGAGGAATAGGCCTTGTTAAAAAGTTAATATTTAACCCTCACTTCATTATACATCTATTTGCTCAATCCACCAGTGTAACAAAAATTGATGAAATTGGATGAATTGGTACAAATTATATAATTGCGCCCCCCCCCCCCAAAAAAAAACAAACAACAACATTAAACTGAAATAAATGTACCTGCTCAATTTTTGGGGAGAGTCTCGTGCAAACTACCACCCTACACTCTAACGAAACCTACTGAAGTAGTTTATTTGGTTATTTAAAATACAAAATAAATTTCTTCTTTTTTATTTTAGTATTTTAGTATTAATATTAAAATACATTTTAATTTTTTATTTTAGTGGTTTTTAATTAAGATAAAATATGTAACATGTTTTAATTTGATTTTAATTCTAAAATAAATAAAAAGTATTTTAAATTTATATTTAAAATAATATTATTTTAAATAATGCCTAGGCCTGAAGTGTAGTATGGAAAAAAACTATTAAAATTCTTTATTTTTTATAATCATGTATCATATATAAATGTTTTCAGTCAAACATTTTCTCTTTGAAACTTCTTACCACCCATCCTTCATTGAGTAGAAATGGCCTATTTTTTGTATTGATGTTTCATATCTTCTAACTTATAGTAAATATCGCACACTATTACTAGATGTAACCTCACTGGGATGCATCGTAGTCAATCAAGCCGCAAAGAGTTCTTTATTTTTACATGTTCTGCTATAAACAATCAATGCTCTAATTGTTTTCAGAAGACGTTTATGCCCTTTCATTCTGAATTTATACATTTTGAATAGATAGCAAATTTTAGGATATAGGAAAAAATTATACTGCTAAAAAATATAACTTGGTTTTTATGCTCGGTTGAAGTAGGACTTAACACTCCATATGACTCACTTACACCTCTTCAACTTAATACTTATTGATTGCTAGAACATATTTTTGAGAAAATGTTTTTTCAAATTTTATTAATTAGTTTTTGTAATATCTGTGGTTATATTTATCTTAATCGGTTGGTATAAAACCATAATAAACTAAGTGGCAAACCAATTTAATAAATTAAAATTTTTATGAATTACCTATTGATATATATATATATATATATATATATAATCATGCTTCTTAATATTTGAATAATATAAAAGAAAAAGTGAAGTGTCTTGTAATTTAAAATGAATAGAAGTAAATAAAACCATATTTCTCAAAATTCAACTTTAACTTCATTTTTCTCAAAATATGGAATTTGACGCTTAGTTCACTTTGGCGTTACACCGACCAAATAATAATAATAATGGCATTTTTATTACCAAATTTTTAAGATCTTAAATTGAAATATATTGTAAATACTTCTGCTAAATGAAACTGATTTATTTTAAAAGCACTTATTTATTTTAAAAATCAAAAAGCTTTATAGATCTTCGTATAAAAAAATGATTTTCCAAGTCCTGGATCATTAAAGTTATGATATTGATGCAGGACCGGCTTATGAAATGATTTATTCCTAATTTATTTTCTTTTATGAAATTAAAAATAAAATTAACTGTTTAGTCAATTAAATTTAATCTAAGTATATTTTATAAATTACTTATTAAAACAGTTTATGATTTTACTATAGTCAAGAAGAAAACCCATTGGTTGAGTATCACGAAGTACCTCTGCCAAAACTTACTTGCAGCAGCATTAGCAGTCAGATTGTTGGTTGTGTTGGAAATGACTCCAGCATTGGTGTTGTGTCCCTCGATGGCACAGTATCATACATTAACAAACAGAAGCTTTTGTGGTATGTTCCTGCCAGGTTGTATTAACAATTAATTTATGATATTCAATAAAACTCCTCTATTACAAATTATCAAAGCAGAAAGTTTATTTATAAAATTTTGTATTATTAGGTTAAGTACAGAAGTATACTTATCCCAAGGGCAATACGTATTATCATTAAATAATTATTTGTTGACTTTGTTACAATAATTTATTCTTCTTAGCTTTTGATACCTTTCTGTGGAGGAATCACTGTTCACCTTGTTCCTTGTATTTTTCACTCTTCCCTTTCAACTTGTTAACTCAACTCCTTGTCTCTTCTTATTGACTTTTATTCTTTTGAATACCACTTTTTTTATATAAAATTGACTTTTTTTTTTTATATTGTTGTAATGATATAATCTTCTGGATTTATCACTTTAGTTCTGTTGTATCCCCCTTTTTTCATTTTTCACTCCATTTTATATTGTATGTCTGCTTTGAGGCTCTATTGTTGATACTAGGCCTTGCTTACACAGTTTCTAAAATTTAGGAGGAATTTTGTAAAATTCTTCATTAATTATGCTGCCCATGTCCCATATATTTACATATCATGCCTCAGAATATTTTCGATCCATTTTATTTTTATTTCCATCTATGTCAAGCTGTATCTCACTTGATGTGACCTTTTCTCTCTGTAACCTTGTGCCTTTAACTTTCCATTTGGTGGTTTAATCAATTTTTAATTAATTGATGAAATTAGCAAAAAAACTAATCTATTTTTTATTAGCTTCACATTATTTTAATGTTTCCAGTTATTATTGTTAAATATTTCTGTTTTTAATCAAATCAAATTGTTTCTTGATATATATCATTGTTATTACTTATGCCGTCCACTTCTAGCCAATGAATATGGTTGTTAAAAATTACTTTTAAAAATGACTTCAATGAAAGGACATAGTGAAGCTGGTCCATTTCTCCGCTCCTGACTTGTTCCATGAGGTGAAACCAATCATCCCTTTTCCCTTGAAGCTTGACCTAAAGAATGGACAATCCATCTGAGGAGTTTAACCGTATTTCTGTGAAATATATTTCTTTTACATAATTCAATTGGGTATAATTTATTTTCTAGGACTATAAATGTTGAGCAACAATTATTTACAGCTGGTAAAGTTAGTGTCTGCAAGGAGGGTGGTGAACAGATTGTAACTAGTGCTTGGTCCGGCCATACGTTTATCATAGACACTCAGAGTAACATTGTTTGCTTTGAAGTTGGTCAAGCAATACAGAGTTTTATATCAGGAGTTTATGCAAACAACAAATCTACCTCTTTTATATATGTCACTTACAGCAACAAGGTATAGAGCTTGTTTTAAACTTTTATGTTATTCTCTATTTTTGTCAATCATATTAACAATGCTTATTCACTTTTAGATTTTGGTCTATTTTAACATTGAAATAGAAAGAATGGTACTTTATAGCCTTTATACTTTACAAGCAAATGATCCTGAATTGTCTTCATATACACGACAGGAGCTCAAAGAAATGACTGAATATTACCTTTATCATGAAGATAGTGAAGATAGAAAAACTTCCGATGAAGAAGAAACAATTTAGGTTATAGTTGTTATAGTTTGACAACAGTTTTTCTTGTAAGATTTTGCGATTACAGGCATTAAAAAAAAAGTTTTACTTTTTTAAATTAGCCAATATATTTTATTATTCCTAATAATTAATTAAATATTAACCATAGTTATTATTTATTAGTATGTGTTGGAGATATTTTTGTAAAAAATGTTTTTCGTTTTGAAGCAATGTTTCCTGAAAAAGCTCCGTGAACTCCAACATTTAATGAGAGTTTTTTTGGGAGTAGCCCCTCTTCCAGAATATCATGAAACATTCTATTTCCTTGATTAATATGTGTAGAAGTTTTAATGGATTTATTTTCTAAATTTGTTTTTTTATTAAAAGAGTGATTTTCATTCCAGTTTTTTTGTGTATTTTTACTAACTTTTTTATTTGATCGATTATCTTTTAGATTACATTCCAATGAAACCTCAGTCAAATGACTGCTTTCTAAAATCTCTGATGATGGTTTCCAAGAAGTATAATTATTTTTTGATATTTTTTTCAATGTTTTGCTAGGTGCTCCAAACTGTGGAATACATTTTTGGCGATGATTTTTAGGGAACCTCACATTGCTCTTTTTTTCATCTTTTTCTTTAATAGAATCATGGCTGTTTGTTTCCATGTTTAGTAGACTATTAATATTTTTTTTAACGGAAGTTGCTAACTTTTGTTTATTGATTGCCAATGAAGATATAGAATTATCAATCTCTATATTCTTATGGTTTTGGATTTTTTTTTTAGGTTCTTGGAGTGCATTCTTCTTATATTTTTTTATTTTTCTCACAACTGGATGCTTATAATTTAATTTGTAGGGATAGACATATTGATGTTCTAATGGTATTTTCAAATTACTGTGACTTTTATTAAGCTGAAGTTTTTTTCTTAATTTCATATTTTCATCACTTCCTTTTTTTTGTTTCTTTGCAAAGCTTTTGTTTAAAAAGTAGTTAGACGTCTCATCTTCTGTTTCACTATATATATTTTCATTAAAGAATATCATAGGATGAGTTATTATAGGCCTTCTATTTGACTTTAAACTGTCAGACTTTTCCCAAATAAAATGATCATTTTGGTCATACGTTTGGCTCTGTTTGGCTCTTATCTTATCATTTTGGTATAAATTATATTCAATTGATTTCATAAAATTTTTATCAATTCTCATTGCATTGACATCATCAGTTATAATTTCAGATCTTTTTGTATGCATATAGTCTGTGGTTATTGTACTATTTGAGTTGACATGTTTAATTTTTAATTTATTAAATTTTGTTTTATTTGAAATTTGATTACCTTTTGCTTTGATCTTGATCATTTTCTTTATTTCTTCTTTTTCTTTTATTTCACTAGCTGAATTTGAATATTTTGTATCAGAATCAGACACTTCTTCACTATAAGAACTACTCGCAGTTTGATTAACTGATTTAATTTTTTTTAATTTTATGTTTTTAGCGTTTTTGCCATTTTTTTTATTAAAATTTCTAAATGGTTGTAATACTGTGTTCCTCATATCTTTCTTGTTTTTAGAATTTTTCACCAAAGTTGTCCTGACAGATTCCCTTTTCTTTACTGTTCTTGTTTGAATTGTGTTTTGACTGACCAAAGGAGAACTGTTGCATTTGATATATCTAATAAGTTTATTTTTTCCTAATAGTTTCAATGAAGGTAAACTTTGACTACCTTCTCTATTTGTCTCCTCTTGCCTATTTGGTCCATTTGTTTGTATTTCTCTCGTCTTATATTTTACTTTAGTTTTTCTATATTCCAAATTTTGAGAGTCTGTTGATTCAAAATTACTGCTACTGGAATTACGAATAGGTGTTCTAGAAGATGTAGTTCTTTCATCATTCTCTATAATTAAATTGGAATCACTATTGGTATTAAGAGATTCAGTATGTCTTGGGAATCTTTCCGGGCTGTCTAACAACTTAACGTGTATATTATTTGTTTCATAAAACTTAGTACTCTTATTGAAAATATATTTGTCAGTTTTTGTGTCATTTTCACTCCAATGTTTCCTGTTAAAATTTTCTTTCTCACCACTTTTGCTACCATCAGAGTTCGAGGATGTGGTAGAGGAATATCTGTAATAATAGTAATTTTTATTACCTCCGAGCTTTTTATCTCTATTTATGAAGATATTTTTTTTAAATTTTGAATTAGATTTATTTCTTCTATTACAGTTTGATACATGTTTATGAAGAAGATATACTTTGTAGCAAGAAGGTATTTTTGTTTGTATTCCAATATCTACTGGGCTGGCCATTGAAGGCTTATTTTCATTGAATATATCCCTGCTATTTGTTTCGGTTCCCTGGCTGATATAGGTATTAGTTGTAATCCAACTGCTATTATTTATACCAGATGAGCATACTGAATCAATATTTTCATTGGCCGAATTCACCAAGTTGTCATTTAAAAAAAAATTTTTGATTGTGTGATTTCTGGTGTTAGTTCCATCAACTTTGTTGTAGATCATAGGATTTTCAGGATTAGTTTTTTCATTTACCTGTCCATATATTTGCAAATTATTCTGAAAAGCCCCGTGATTTTCTCTTACTACATATGTGTTTTTGACTGCATTATGGAGAGGTCCAGAAACTTCATTTTGTGTTTCTGTACTCGATTTTGAAAAAATAGCTTTAACTTTACTGAAAAAACTTTTTTTTTTCTTCTTTTTAACATTCTTAACAAGCTCGCTGGTTATGCTGCTATCTGTAGATATTGATGCGCTCAATGGATTGATATTATTGCAGTGATTGGAGGTCATAGTGTCCTTCATTTTCATTCTCTTTAACAAATAATATCATATTGAAACCATAACAATAGATTAAATTGTTTAAATAATCTGAAACATATTTAATCACATCTATTACTTTATTATTCTTTAATCTTTAGTTTACCATTTAGCTTTAAATAACACACCTAATATATTAAATATGCCCTGTGGATACTTATTTACTGTTCCAAATTAATTATTTGGTAATTTTATAAACGAAGCTTTATGCCCTTTTAAAAATATGGAAAGCAGAGTACAGCTTACACTAGTGAATCCTAATGCAGAGATTTAGTATACTATCAAAAATTGATATTGTTTTGGAAAATTAAGCAAAGTAGATTAGGCATCTACAGATAAGTCAAATGATCATGGAATAGCGATGTAAGTTTATATATATGAAAGGAAGTAAGTTCAGCAAATAGAAGGGTTAGGGTCTGATTGTGCTATTTAGTCTGATTGTGCTAGGGGAGATTGTGCAATTTTAGGCTGAATAGAATACATAATTTTAAACAAAATTATGACTCATTAAAACAATATAAAACTATAGATAACAGAACACTATCAGTAAAAACTGTTTAGCACATATTGCTCTTCTAACTGAAACCATCTTTGCACATTTCAGTTATATAGTATTTATAGCTTGAGGCTTTATCATTAGGCAAACTGCAATAATGGAAATTATGATTTTCCTATTTGCCCAAGGCTTTATGTAGCGTAAGGATGATATATACTGTTCAAACCAAAAGTGGAACACCTTTAGTCTGCAGGGAATAGAAAACCATGCGTAATCATTACAAAATTTGTGTATATTGGGATGGCTGATGTTTCAGAAAATTAATTAATCTTTTGCAGGAAGTTATATAAATGTTTACTGTTTATACATATCTTACTCGTCAATCTGACCACATTGATATAATGTTAAAAACAAGAAATTTAGAGATATTGCGATCAATATAAATATATGATACAATATTACAATGTTGTAAGATTTATTTCTCTGTAATTTTATTATATTATACTCCAATTTTTCTCTTTCTTCTTGCTTGTTTTAATTCAAACATAGGAATCTCTTTATTAATGAAACTGCTGGTCATGCATTTTAAGCTAGAAAATTGAGCCCTAATTCAAAAAACGATGATTTGGAGAAGTCACAAAATATACACAAGTTTTAATGGTACATTTTAAAAATGGTTCGCCTCAATGATTCTGCATCTGATTAATCTAGTCAACTGCAAACTTTATTTGTTTGGAGAGTTTGCCTCTTTTTATAGCAATTGCAGGGTCTTGAGGCTGGTTAGTGTAAGGGAAATAAAAGTTTAAAGCTTCCTTATACTGCTTACTTCTGGGGGCGGTCTTTTTTAGGAGGTTACGTGACTGTTAAATAAGCAAACTCCCATTGTGTGCTTCTCAGTTAACCCTGGAATGGTAGTCATGCGCTTAGGAGACGTATTTCCTAAGGAAAATGCTCTTCCCGCCAATTCTAACCCCCACCCCTACATCATTTTCCGTGACATCTTGCGGGAAGGGGTAAGAAACAGATCTGTTACGGCCTGACCTTGGACAAGTAAATAACTGGTGAGTATTGAAGTTTTTTCTAAATAGTACTGCGCCTCTGAGGCGTATCACTACCAATGAAAGAAAATAGTCCCACGCTTCTAAGGCGTGTTGCTACTAATCACTAGGTATTTGATGCTACGCTTCAGAGACGTATTACTACCATTCAACGGTATTTTATCCTAATTATCAGAGGTGGATATTAGAGAGAAACGACATTGAATTTGTTTAATTTTTTTTTTTAAATTCAAAATATGTATACAAATTTTTTTGTATCTTAAATTGTGACATAAAGTTTATTTAATTTAAAGGTAGATAATCAAATATGGAAGGCCGACGATTCATGACGGATGAAGAAATCGGTGTTCTACTGAAAGAATTAGAAGAGGAAGATAAACTAGTACATGTGGATTCATCCTGCGACGAGGATGAAAATGATGAACTAGAATTTGAGGCTTTGAACTCCGATGATTCAGAAGCCGATCCCGATTATGATCCTACTCAGGAAGAAGAGCTCGAAGAACGTTTATTTAACTTATACTGTCCTCCAACCGAAACCAATAACCAAAACAGAAATAAGTCTAAGAAGAGAAGACTGAAAATACCTGAACAAAGTGATATAATGCCTCTCACACAGTCGGCTTCTGTAATACGAATGGATGAAGACACTGTTTTTGGAAAAAATAATACTTTTATATGGTCCACGAAACCTCCAACTATATCTAAATCACAAACCGCTGCAAAAAATATTGTACATAAAAGAACAAAGACACTTGGTCAGGCTGCCAATGCTCTAACACCAATAGATTCATTTAGTGCTTTTTTCACACAAGAAATATTGAAAAAAATATTGGATCATACAGGGGATGAAATTTCATTGCAAAGGAAAAACTATAAAAACCAAAATAATAGTATTCTAAAGGATACCACACTAGAAGAACTAAATGCTCTTCTAGGAATTCTTATTTTAGCAGGTGCAAAAAAGGACAACCACATGAGTGCTGATGCATTATTTGATATAAATTTATGTGGACCCAAGTATTTTGCAGCTATGACCAAAAAAAGATTTCAATTTCTTTTATCATGCCTGCGGTTTGATGACCGTAAAAACAGAGAGGAGAGAAAGAAAGAAGATAGATTGGCTCCAATTTCGGAAATATGGAAGATGCTTATTCATCAATGCAAAACGTGTTATGAACCAAGCGCCTATGTAACCGTAGACGAACAGTTAGTCGCTTTTAGAGGCCGATGCGCATTTAGAATGTTCATCCCTTCAAAACCAGCAAAATATGGTTTAAAAATTGTTATGATGTGCGATCAGGCTACAAATTACATGATCAATGCCATCCCTTATACCGGAAAAGGATCTACTCCTAAAGACACTCCTGCTGCTGACTATTTTCTTGAAACTCTTGCTGAGACAATCAAAGGGACAAATAGAAATATAACTATGGACAATTGGTTCACAAGTGTTTCCCTTTCTCAAAAACTGTTGGAGAAACACAAGCTCACAATGATAGGTACCATAAAAAGGAATAAATCTGAGTTTCCTCCCGAATTCATTGATCCTAAATATAAAAATCGAGCTCCAAATTCGTCATTGTTCCTACATGCGAAGGATCTTTGTGCAGTCTCCTATTCTCCAAAAAAAGGCAAAATAGTTACGTTAATATCAACCATGCATAGTGATGAGGCTGTGAATGCTGGAAATGGTAAACCAGAGATTATTTTATGTTATAATCAAACCAAGGGTGCTGTTGACGCTTTTGATCAGTGTTGTCGAGGAACAAATATTGGCCGAAAAACAAAACGGTGGCCACTTTGCTTCTTTTATAACATGTTGAACATTGCGGTATATAATTCATATGTCATATATGTCCATAATTTTTACAAGAATAATTCTAACCAATGTAAACCAATGTCGAGATTCAAATACATGCTTACTTTAGGAGACAATCTAATGCACAAGTGGATGATTGCACGATTACAGCAAAATATAACTAAAGCTTTAAAAACTGTGATACATAATGCTCTAGGAACTGATTTACAAGGTGAGGGTATAAATAATTCACAAGATCCTTCAGAAGAAAAGAGTATTCAAAGAAAATATTGTGCCTTTTGCTCGTATAAAAAGAAGAGAATGTCAAAAATGCGTTGCTCTCGGTGTGAAAAACCTGTTTGTGGAGACCATTATCTTAAAGTTTGTTTTTCGTGTAATAAATAACTTAATATGATAAAATTAAAACTAATATTACTGAAGATCTTTGTGTTTACCCACAATGCATTGTTCATATGATTTTATTCTAAGTCAATTTCTGTAAGATATAAAAACATTTATTTTTGTATTTTTTTTATTTTCTATTAATATATTTCTTTAATACTGTATTTTTTACATTCTTGATATAACTGCAGTCCTGGTAAAATTCTTTTATCTTTATAAAAGATGTTTTAGCTAATTTTGATGTGTGTTTGTATGTGAAAGAGATTGGGTGCAGTGAGTAAATGTGCAATGTTCACTTAGATTATAGTAATTATCTAAAGACTAAATTCAGCCTGAAGGGTCAGCATAGTACATAATTATTACCGTGTACGTCTTGGAGGCGTATCACTACCAACAATGTATGAATATTGACACTACCATTCCAGGGTTAAAGAAGACCGTGATGTGACAGCAAACATTTCATCAAAATTGGTCAAACGGAGGGTTTACTTTATTTAATAAATTTTGTGTCATTCAGGTTTTTTTTGATTTTCTCAAAAACGGCTCTAACGATTTTGATTAAACTCGCTATTTGATGTATGTATATGCCCGCGATGTGACAGAAAAAATTTCATATCCCGTATTATCACTTATGAAAATAAAAGCTTTTATTTAACAATAAAAACATTTATTTTACTTTAGAGAGTAAATACGTGATGCTCAAAATATTTAAAGAGTGAAAAAATATGGTAGGGGAGAGCGGGGCTTGAGATTTTGATTGAACTCGTCATATTTAATGAGAATGAACTGTTCTTAAATATCGGGTAAACTTGATCATTATTAAACTGTTATGAGGGGCCTTAAATTGGGAAGGGGCCTTTTTTTTTTCCTATAAAGTACCTTTGTTTTTGTTTATATACAGAAATTACCTGTCTCTTGTTTCGCCTAAAAATAAGGAATGGCTAAGTATGAAATATGAAAAAATTTAAGTTAACTTCTACAGCAGAAAAAAAGAAAAATATTCCGTCAACTCATAAAACACGTTGAGCTCACGCCTGCGCAGTACGCCTATAAGGACAGACCAATGCTTTATAATTAAAGATGTTCTGTTCATTTAATGGAAATTATTTGTTTCATCTGTATAAATTTTTCAACAACTACATAGAGAATTATAAAATCAGAGACGTGGAGTATTATTCTTGCATGCCGAATCATCACAAGTAAAAACTTTTATAATAAAAAAAAATTGTGTACTTTAAAGAGCAAAGACAAACAAAAATAAGTAATTGAATGTGGAAAATTTTGTGATTCTGAGAAATGGCATTTAACAAAACAGGTCAATTTCTAATCCAAGTAAGATGGTAAGTGAAAGTTGTATGTTGCATGCATCACACCAGATTTTTTCCCCTTATATATTGTGCTAATAAGTTTTAAAATTTTTTGCAATTTTTATCCTTTAAATTTATATGTATCAATATGATCTGATGGCCTTACTATATTTTAATATATCAATAATAGATTATCCTTGACTATTTTAAAATGACATCTAAATTCAGATAATTGATTAATTATATAACAAGAAAAGTGTATCTCTGTTAGGAAAGTTTACTAAAATAGGTATTGCTCTATTTTTACTTATACATACGAAGGATTATGTAAAAATAAACTGCAAGAAATGATTAAAGCCTTAAATTGGCTTCAATTTTTTTAAATAATTCATTTGAAATGTGTAATTTGACATGAAGATTATTGTTTGTACCTTCAAGAAAACATCCCTTGTTTGGCCAGTTAGTCAAGGTCACTGAGTTTTCCTGTTTTAGCATGATTTGTGGTTTAGATTTATGGGTTTACTATTTTCACTACACAACTACTGCTAATTCTGATCCCAATTAATTTCTGTGCTATTCTTGGATGTAAAGCAGAATTTAAAACTGAAAATTTCAATCAATCAAGTTATGTCTAAAATAGTTTTATTTACATTTTTTAAAAGTCATATGTTTTATTAATAAGTTTTGTTAGAAAATTAATTCAAACTATTTATAATTTAGCCCTACTATATCAGAAAGTTTTTATTTTTCATTTGTTTGTGTTGTTTCATTTGATTGTGATAATTTTTTTCCATATGGATGTCCATGAAGTATTTTATAGAAATAATTATCTAAATTATAAATGTTAAGTTATATTCTTATTATAATTTAAAGTTACCCTTACAAATGCGAAAGTGGAATATTTTTTACTGTTTATTTCTTCTTTTTATAATTTATTTTACTTTTTTCTTTTTGTTACCCATAAATGGGAGGTTGAACCTTATAACCAGGGTGGGAAGGGTGATTTTTATTCTATGGGACTGCCTCATAATTAATTCTGCCACTACTAGACTTGAGAATGCTATTATATCTGGCAAGTTATTATCTGGTCTTCCTAATTGAAAATATTTTCTTTAGTCTACTCTGGATTCCACAGAAACTGACTTTCACTATTTTAAGTCTATATGTTAGCACATCTGGGTACCACTCATACTTGATCATTTTATTTTGAAATTACCAAACAATTAAAATGATATTTCTAATTGAATTAAGAAGTTGTTTAATATTTTTATTTGCTGTTATCAACCATGCACTATCTAGAATTTGATGAATTTATTGGTAAAATTAAACCTATTAATATGCTGGTAATAGTATATTTTTTTAAAAAAATATTCTTAACTAAGCGATTACTCTTAAAATGATTATTTTAATTGTTGCATGAAAAGAAAAAAATATTGTTACCAACAGAGTTTTTCTGTTTCATATCTTTAGGTTTTGGATACTTTTTTAGCATTTATATTTTTATTTAGATTCCCATGTTATTTATTGAATAAAATGTGGAACATGTTGAACATTAAAGCCCCTTTATGCTACTAAGGCTAATCGGATGATGTAGCCATGTTTTAATATTTTGCAGTCCTAAATCTTATATATATATATATGTATATATATGTATATATATATATAATGTGTGTGTGATACATTTTCCTCCCGATTTCTATTAGAGTCGTGAGAGCTCATCAGCAACGTTTTGATGTTAGGCGGGCTTAGGACTGTGTTTTCCATGGATTGCAGGTGTTTTAACTTGGGATCCATACAATAATGTATAAAATAAATCCGTGTTATAATATTTTTATAAACAAATCTGAAATCTGAAAATGAATTTCAGATTCTACGTACATTATAGAAATTCAGCTCGTTGTATGTCGTACGTTTGTCCTAAAAGTAAATATCTGTAATATTTTGCTATCCTTGTGTTCCCCTCCCTTTGAGCTAATCAGTATAATTCTTTTGATTCAGTACAATCGCTTGTTAATAGTTTATTTATATTGAGGACAGAAAAATTGATCTACCTTACTTAAATAAATTGGTCTGCCTTACGGCAGGTCTAAAGCCGAATTGGTGATTAGGAATAAAACCATTTGCTTCAAGAAATGGATAAAGTCTCTTTACTAACAATTTTTCAAATATTTTAGAAAAAGGTAATAAACTAATTGGTTTATAAGAGGCCAGTTATGTAGAAAAGGAAGTTCGATCACAAAATGGGAAGGCCTTGTTGTAGAGTCTTCGAAGAACCCCTGCGGTATTTCTTATTGGGTGGCAATGGTCAAATTGACTCCTGTGCAAACTATTGCAGCCTTAAAGTATCAAGATGCCTATGCAACTACCGTTGTAGAAACGGCGAATATGTTCCTTTCAGTGATTTACAACAGGGATGATCCAATCCAAGACAATGAAAACGACGTTTTGTGCGATGAACCACGATATACTACCCGCCAGGAATGGACTTTTGGATAAGCAGAACACTAACCGTTCTCCAGGCCTTGATTCTATTGACGCGGCGATCTTGAGGGACAGTCTCCCATACATCGGAAATGCTCTGTGAGAGATCTTTAATGTCTAGAAACGGGATATTTTCCGAGAAGGTGGAAGATCGCCGATCTAAGACTAAGACTCCTCTACAATGGAGGAAAAACTTCCTAACTCTTACCGCGTCTACTCATTGTGTTAAGCAAGGCCCTGGAGAACCTCATGATGAATAGTTTACGCCCTGTGCTTAATAGGGCAAGCCACTAACGGTAATACAAATACAATACGAGGCAGAGGAACCTCTGATGCTTTACTGAGAGTTCGCAGAGACGTTGAGGAGAGGGCTGAGAGCTATGTAATGCTACTGCTTTTCGATATTACCTCAGCGATATCAGCACCGCCGGAATGGTTTCAATTTTATTTTGAAATATTATGTTATAAATATAAAACGGTGTAAAGCTTTAAAGGTAAATAAATTATTTGAGTAGAGTGTTTTTGGTTCTTTTAATTTCGTCCCTGATTAAGAATTGGAAACGTTTAGCTTAAATTAATCCTGAAGACTTGTGTATTTGCGGAGTGTATTTGAACGTGACAGGCACACACTGTCCTTAGCACGTGTACAACTTCTGCGTCAGCCCTCACTTACATAATGCCACTAGTTAAGTTCAAGGCTATCCTCGATGGTGTGTATACACCGCCTACATATTGCTTTTTAGGCGTGTTTCCAATAGTTTCATTTATGAGAGTTTACATTTTCTTGAAAGTTTTTAAAAACACATTTATAACTGAGTTTAAAACAGGAAGGGATCCATTTACCATCAAGATAAGATAGTCATATTTTCTATTGGGGGTTCTTACATTTTCTATGAAATATAGTACTCTTTGTTAATAATTTTGTAAAGTTTTTCCTTCATTAATGTTCAGTATATATTTATTGGGTTGATGCTAAAATAAGTTTCCGCTATTGCTCTGTTTTAATACCAAATTGTAATCAAAGCAAATCCTCAATATTCATTATTTATATGCCATAATAAACCTTATCTAATACCCTCTTAGTCATTCAGATTTTAATCAGTAAACCATTTTGTTCAGCGTGTTGAATCGAATAAATGCGATTTAAAAAAAAAAATATTATTAAATTAAATTACTATTCATCGCTGCTCAAACTACTTGTAAAATTAATCTAGTGTAGGGTCAGAGGAATATTAACGAATTTACTGTGCTATGTTAGTCCTGGAAGTTTCGCTGAGGAAATTTCGACTTAGAAGACAAGGAAGGTCGTGAACGCCACTCTGCAGTTGGGACCGACCAGCTAAGTTCATTAGTGGAATAAGACCCAACTAAAACCAACCGAGAAACGGTCCTGAACCCGACCCCAATCCAAACCCTGCACCCGAAAAAAGTTATATTCACGATTTGGTGGTCTACTGTCAGTGGTATTCACTACGGCTTTCTCAAACATGGCGAGACTGCCGACGAGTCTGGCGCATATGTAGTGGGGGGGGGGGGCGATGGTCTCGGGTCTCCCCCCGAAATTAGTAATATATAGAAAAATTAAGTTCTGAAATAATATTAGGTTAATGAATCATTTAAAACCGATTAAAACAGCAAATAATGTGGTCCGAACTGGCATAGTCTTTTAGTTGTAAACAGCGATGATTTGTGAATGCTAATCTTTTAATCCTCTTTTGACATTTTAAGTCCCCACTAAACTCAAATTACAGGTGGTTAGGAAATTAATCAGAATTCTGGGACACTCATTTTACACACTATTTAGCGATGTCCGTTAAATAGGTATGTTCCAACAAGTACTTAAAACACGTACACAAATCTTTCGCATGCGCATTACGCCTTACTTGTTAACAATGGGCTGTTGGTAAACGCGTAATGCGTATGCGATCGAATCGCCAACGTGTTTTATGTGCATGTAGGAACATAGCTAATATTTTTTTTTTTTTTTATAAAACGTATTTGTGACAAATTTTCCCGCTATGAAAATACTGAAACCAAAGAATCCTTCGTGCCCTGGTGTTTTTTACTTTCACTTACCTCTATATATTTTTTTTTGTTCGGTATCCCAACCTGGCCATGTGTGGCATACGGGGGGTTACTCTAGAGGTGTAACCAACCTATTCTATCCATGGTAGGAAGGTCGAGATTTACTCCGTGGGGCCTTCAAAAATAAAAGTCAACCCTCCCAGGGCGGATTCGAACCGCCGCCGCTCGGCTCGAGCGTGCTAAAGCGGGTCACGCTCGGCTATCCCCGGCCCAACTTACCTGTATATCAAATATATAGTAAGGGAAAGTATTGAGATCGTGAAAAATTTCGACTTCCGGTTTTCAATGGAAATAAAAGTTTTGGTGTCCCCTGAGTCCAAATAACTTAGTCCCACGAAATGGGAGGTGTGTGTATGGAAACTAGCTCAAAAACTATAAACCGTACGATCCTGAAAATGGGTATTTGGTGTATGCATGTCCGCGACGTGACGCAAAAATTTTATCAAAATTAGTCAAACGGAGGGGGCACTTTATTTAAAAAATGCCTCATTTTTACGTTTTTTTTTCGATTTTCTCAAAAATGACACAAACGATTTTGATTAAACTGGGTATTTGATGTATTTATATACCCCCGATATTACAACCAAAATTTCAGCAAAATTGATCAATCGGAGGGGGCACTTTTTTTCCCATTTTTACGTTTTTTCCCGATTTTCTCAAAAACGGTTTTAACGATTTTGATCAAGCTGTGTATTTGATGTATGTATATGCCCCCGATATCACAGCTAAAATATCAACAAAATTTATCAAACGGAAGGGGCACTTTATTTCATAATTTTTTCCCTTTTTTACGTTTTTTTCCGATTTTTTTCAAAAACGGACTTAATGATTTTGAATAAACTCGTCATGTTTAATGAGAATGAACTGTTCTTAAATATCGGGTAAACTTGATCATTATTAAACTGTTATGAGGGGCCTTAAATTGGGAAGGGGCCTTTTTGGTTTTCCTATAAAGTACCTTTGTTTTTGTTTATTTGGAGAAATTAACTGCCTCTCGTTATTAAAGCCTAAAAATAAGAAATGGCTAAATATGAAATATGAAAAAAATCAAGTAAACGTATACAGAAGAAAAAAAGAAAAATATTTTGTCAACTCATAAAACAAGTTCAACCTTCGCATATGTAATATACCTTTAATGACAGATCATTGTATATAATTAAAGACGCTCTGTTCATTTAATGAAATTTATTTGTTTCGTGTTATCTACTTTTAACAACTACATAGAGAATTATAAAATCAGACGATTTGGAGTATTATGCTTGCATTGCCGAATTATCACAAGTAAAAACTTTTCAATAATAAAAAAATTTAGTGTACTTTAGAGAGCAAATACAAACAAAAATAAGTAAATGAATGTGGAAAAAAGTGTGAATTTGAGGAATGCCATTTAAAAATCTCGTCAATTTCTAATCTAACCAAGTTGATAAGTGTATGCCGTGTGTTGCGCGCATCGCACCAGATTTTTTTTAAATATTTAGAATGTAGATGAATGAATTGAAAATTGTATTTTAAGTTTTTTTTTTTTTTTTATTCTCGAATAGGTATAATGTCGTTATTTTTTGTTCTTAATAATTACTCAAGTAATCATACCTTTATTGATGAAACAGTTGAACACATACTGCATAGCCAGGATTCGCTATTTATATTAATTAAAATTAAATACTGAAAAAAAAAGTAAGTTGGTATAACACAGGAATTGAAACAGTTTACATTTCCTGCTTTGTATATTGCATGTTGCTGACATTTGGCCGGTGCTAAGCGTTACGCTGCTATTTGTTTGCTTTGCCGAAGAGCAAATATTTATCGCGTTGTCGTCGTAGGAGGTGAAGGAGGTTACCTGATTCATTGCACCATTTTCGCTGCCATTTGAATTATTCAAGCAATACTTGACCGATTCGAGACCGTGCAGCAGTGATTTCCTTTCGCTTGGAGTATGGCTTCCCTTGCCCCAACCATTCGAATAGTGAAGAACTATCTCATGTTCTCTGCGAATATTTTTCCATCCCGACCATCCGGCAAAACATTAAAGGCTTATCAGATTTAACACCACTGATTGTAAGGAGTCTACTCCATTTATTGAATAGATATTTCAGATCAATATAATCGGCACTTCTCTGTTATTGCCCCACCAGTACAAAAACCAAGTCTTTTAATAAATTATAATATGGTAAAATTAGAGTTAAAAACATTATTTATTAATTCTCATTGTAAAAATAATGAATATATTTTGTAATTGAGGTAAATGGATCCGTCGCTCCAACGTTTTGGCGCCACATTAACTCTGCTAAATAGAAATCATGTTAAGTTCTGTGGGTTCCACTAATTTTCTTATTTTTTCACTAAGCCGATCCCCACATTATTTTTACTTTCTGAGTATTGGCAAATGTTTCATAAAAATATTTAAATATTATGTATACATATTTTAATTATAATTTATAAAAAAAAAAAAAAAAAAAAGTAATTTTTTTACTGGTGGGACAATAATAGAAGAGTACCATATAGCTTACTAATTTATACGTATTTCGTCATTAGGGTTTTTGATTTAACTGTCTGGGACCTAAATTTGTTTTTATTTGAAACTTATTTAAAAACATATTTAAATACCTGCAAGTTTTAACAAGCAAGGATATAAAATTTTTAAAAGCTTAGTTAAGAAAAGAAAAAACGCTTCTCTATAAAATTGACTATTCAAAGACTAATTCCCATAGATCTAGCTTGGTAGGTAAACATAAGACATTCATTATTCAGTGAGTGTTTTATTAAAAGCCATGCCTCATTATTTCCGAATCAGTCAAGTAAAAGTTCATCACAGTGTTCCACTTCTGTTTAGCCAATGGTCTTAAATATCTTAACTGCTGTAATATTAGTATTATTAATATAATTCTCTATTAGTTTTAAAAGTTTTCCTTTGTTCTTTCGTACTGTATAAAGCAAAAGCTTCCTTTTGGTACAAATTATTCACACTTTTTATATTATTCTCAATACAAACAAAACAATCATCAAGACATTCATCAGCTTAAATCAGTTTTTCCTATTCACTCTGATTTTCTATAAGCCTTTTTCTCTTTCTATTTTCCATATCTTGTTCTTCACTCATTTCTTTCATTTCCTTTTACCTGAGTTCAGTTTGGTTGATGTCTGCTACTATTAACCAAATGTCAAGCTTTTATATTTTATCAGTTTAAGAAGTACATCAATTTTAAAGCAACTATTCCAAACTTCAATGGTTAATCGCTATAGGAATTGACTAAGCATTATGGTAATAATGTATGCACCTATCTTATACATATTGTATAACCAAAGGTCTGGTCACACATAACTCTACCGCGGCACAACCGTGTATATTATAAAGAATCGGGTCTGATTCATTTACGAAGGATAGATAGTAACGGGTCGGTTGACCTGGTGTCGTGCATGTGTGACCGGTTACTATCTATCATTCGTAACTGAATCAGATCCGATACACGCCCGTGCTGCGGTGCGGTTATGTGTGGCCAGATCTTAATGTGGGTTTAAATAATTGTATTAACGTAAATTTATAAAACAAAAATGACCAACAAGCAATTGGAACTCAAACCTAGTACAAAGTTACAAACAGTATGTGACAACACCGTGACTCAAAAATAACTTTATACTTCGATGTTCAAGGCAAGACTAAGCCCCTATTCACTCGCTCCTTATGTTTCCTATGAAATGAAACAATCCAGAAAAGTGTAGATCCTTCCCGTCACATGTAAAACATGTGATTACGTACTAAAAATGAATGTAACCGTTACAGAAAAGTCAAGAACTCTTGTCTGAGCCACAGAATTAATCTTTTGTTTCACGCCACAATATTATTATTAATAACATTTTACTCCCTTAATTGCGTATATGAATGCATATTTAAATGGGGTCTTTGCTAAAAGCGACTTTAGGATAAGCTGAATGGACAAAATAACTAATTTATAAAATAAAGAAAAGGTCTAGATGAGGGATGTTCTTACATAATCACACAATTATATAATTAAATTAAAGCCATGAAAGGGGTGACTCGTCTTTTTTCCTCCCTATTTTCCTCGTGCCTATCCACTGTTATTTTCCTTAGCCTTTCTCAAATAAATTATTATGTCATCCCGTCTGATAATTGTTATTTTATTCCTTGACGGGTTACAAAATAAAAAAAATTGGATGCAATTTTTGGAGCATAATTATATGAGTGTTATTCAAATGTTTAGTGTCTATTTTAATTTTTTTAAGTTTAAGATGGAAACTTAAGAAGCGGTTTACCATCGAGCAATTATAGTCAAGGTGAGTAGAGAAATTTCCTTCATAGCCCCTCTATTCACCTTGGATTATATTTACGAAAAGATAGGTTGGTCCGTCACAACGGTTCTCCTAAGCCTGGAGAATAAGCAATTGTAAATCAGTCAAAACGCTGATGGTTTGATGGTTATTTGTTTGTGCATGGATAGCCTTCAAATAAGATAAGATGATTCGATGCAATAGTGCAGTAATCCAGAACACTAACATTGCAGACTACAAGGTGCAGTTCATGGAGGTTGCAGAATAAGACGAAGTTATATTCTTTTGAAATAAATAAATACAATACAATCAATAAAAGATTTTCATTCACTTGATTTTTCATTTTTTATTTCCCTCCTTCTTTCTATATCGGCTTTAAAATATCTCTATCGCTCTTTTTTCTCTTAATTTTTTCCATAACTTATTTAGGATCTTGTTTTGAACCAGCCTAGGCGGTTACAATGATTTTTTACTTTCACTTACATATATATGAAATATATAGAAAGTAGAAGTATTGCGATCGTGAAAATTTTCGACTTCCGGTTTTCAACGGAAATACACGTTTTGGGGTCCCCTGAGTCAAAATAACCAAGTCCCGCGAAATGGTCTGTGTGTGTGTCTGTGTGTGTGTGTGTGAACAGACTAGCTCAAAAACTATAAACCGTGCGAACCTGAAATTGGGTATTTAGAGTATGTATAAGCCCGCGATGTGACAGCAAAAATTTCATCAAATTTGCTCAAAGGGAGGGGGTACTTTATTTAATAAATTTTTAAGTTTTTTTCGATTTTCTCAAAAACGGCTCTAACGATTTTGATTAAACTGAGTATTTGATCTTTTTATATGCCTGAAATATGACTGTAAAAATTTCATCAAAATTGATCAACCGGAGGGGGTACTTTACTTAATAAATTTTGTATCATTTTCACATGTTTTTTTTATTTACTCAAAAACGGTTTTAACGATTTTGATCAAACTTGGTATTTGATGTATTTATATGCCAAAGATGTGATAATCAACATTTCATCACAATTGATCAACCGGAGGAGGGACTTTACTTAATAAATTTTGTATCATTTTCACGTGTTTTTTTTATTTACTCAAAAACAGTTTTAACGATTTTGATCAAACTTGGTATTTGATGTATTTATATGCCCGAGATATGACTGTAAAAATTTCATCAAAATTGATCCACGGGAGTGGGGACTTTACTTAATAAATTTTGTATCTTTTTCGCGGGTTTTTTTATTTACTCAAAAACGGCTTTAACGATTAACAGAAATAAGATATGAATGTAGAAAAATGTGTAACTTTGGGAAATGATATTTAGCAAAACACGTCACTTTCTAATCTAAGTAAGTTGGTAAGTGAAAGTTGTGTATTGCGCGCACGCACCAGATTTTTTTAAAATCTAAAATGTAACAATAACCATTAGTTAAAAAAATAAAAATGAATTAATAAATACAATATTACAAGGACATAAGGTGTAGGACACATACCTCCTTTAAGTTGTTAAAGGTTCCCCTAAGTTACTTTTGGACGTGGTCTATTTCGAGAAGTTGTGTGACCGTAATGTAAGCGAACTCCAATTTTGTCCTTTTCAGTTAAGAAGGGCTTCGATCAGTTTTATTTGATCCCAGCTTCCAACTCCCCTTCGCTAAGCTTGCTGTTAAGGGGATATCGATCCTCCAATAGGCCCTTTTCAGTAGAGATTGAGACCACATTAACGACGCCAGATTGGCTGCGGCCAGAAGTGAACTAATTCGGGGGTTATTATAAGTTTAATGCACAGCGTGATAGCTGAGGATGTTCGGGTGTGGGTCCCAGAGTGCAGAAACGTTGTTGGTTCGATTTCAACGCGTACTTAAACTTTGTATTTCCAGCATTTTATATTAATAAACTTAAGATGAAATTGGATTGTTGTTTGTATGCGACTAAAGTCAACGATGATTTTATTATTTGATTTGTTTTGTTTTTTTCGTCAGGAAGGATGCGCTCATGTTTGTATATTCATTAACAATGGAGATATTTTGGTGAAAATAAATTGTATGTTTCGATATAAAAGACTGATTTTACGATGTTTATTTTATATTTACCTTAGAGTTATTGTTTTTATAGGATGATATTATATGAATCGAAGTAATTGAGGAAAAACCTTTACAGTATTGTAAAAATCGGAAGTATCCGAGAGTCGAAAAATGAATAAACAGGAAGTGAAATTGTACAAGTACTTATGATATTACTATTAATATTATTATTTTCAGACCGTCTTGGTGGACCTTTTAACATTTTAAAAATTCATATCATTAAAAGTAGGAAATAATTGTACTCTGTATCGTTCAAAAGACAGTAAAGAAATAATACTGAATACCAACCAATCCATCATTAACATATCGCTGCTCTGGAAGTATTATAACACAAGTTCAAAAATTAAATTTGCACTTTATTTTGAAAAATTAATTTTTTTTTTTTTAACGTCCTCTTTATGCCACGAGGGCTAATCGGGACGGGTTATCTACGTGTTACCAACCTATTCTAATCCACGGCAAGTCGCTGAGTCTGTTCAGTGAGGCCGTCACCGAACAGAATCGAGAGGGCTTGGGCGGGATTCGAACCCGCACCGCCAGCGTGGAAGTCGGAGACGTTTTTCCCTCGACCACGCCGCGGCCCTTGATTTTGAAAAATTAATTTCGAAATATGATATCGCTATTATAATTTGAACAATAGATATTTATCATAGATAATCTTGCAGAATGTCCTGTTCCCTAGATAAAATCTGAACCTTAAATTCAATATTACCTTGTTACCTGAATTGAATTCTGATAGATTACCGCAGCGATTAATATGGTACGATATACTTGAACTTCTCTCTCATCAATTTTACGCTTGTAACTTATTACAAAATATCATCGAGAAATCAAGTAATAATGTAGGCCTAACACAATTTTCTCTAATATGTTACCAAAAATTAATTAATAAATTAAGCGCAAATTATCAATAGTGACTATAATACATTATTTGATGTAGTTTTGACACAAAATCCTATAAACGTCATAGTCTGTGTGGGACAAACCTTCCCACGCCTTGAACCTCAATTTACTACGGAAAATGATCAGCACGATCATAATTGACTTCGTTGTCTGTAGCGGTCCGAGGGTATCTGGCAACTGTTGGTGGGTCATAGCTCACCTTCCAATCAGATATATCATTATTGTATAACTACCAGCCATATTTTCCTTTCTGGACGTGATAGATAATTAATTTACGGTTATTAATAGCCTAAAGGGGTGGAACAACCAGGGCAAATGAAGCCTGTATAAAGTGGGGATATCGCGATTCATTAGGGTAAGCATCTATTTGAGCCGTTTTTTGGAATCATTGGTTAATAAACAATATGTACTTTCTTGCCATAGAAATTAGACTTTATGGGTAGTAATGTGGTTTATATTAAATGGTTTATTCATAATGCAATGAGGTTTATATGCCTGATTACAATTACTTACTTAAATGTGATTCTACAACTGCAACTATACCGAATCCGAGGATTAGTACGGTAACAATCCTATTTTAAAGATTTTATGATGGACATCAAGACTCAGACGAACTTTTCTGGCACGATTGCCAACATCTTTAGGATTATATTGAAAAAAAATAAAAAAAATGCGCTATTGACTACAATCTATATTAATTTGAAAATGAGACTAGCCCCAAGACCCAATAAGATACATTTTATTTTTTACTAACCAAAAGTTTTACTTATGTAGGTAGGGGAGAGCGGGGTTGGTTGGCATAGGGGATAGGTTGGCCATTAGCTTATATTTTCCGTCACACCTGTTGTGAAAAGCACCACCACTGTACCATATGACCCGCTCGACCTCGGGAATCTTGTCCTGAGTTTTCAATCTGATGCTAACAGTGTAGAGAAGAGCGGGCTTTATTGATTGATTTTACGACATGTAAGTAATTTTTTATATTTTCAGTAAAGTTGGTTTAAAGGGGTGGCAAAACATTTGACTCCGATTCTGTTCACATTGCTCCAAACTCCTTTGAAAAACCTAACCTTTCGACTAACCAGTTTCTTGTTTGATTGTTTTCCCATGTCCTGGCAGCCATCTTTCGTATGATCTCTCCTGTGGGGTTAGTTGGCTCTCTTCAACTGGGGTTTGTTGGCGCAGTAGAAATTCACAAAGGTAAACATAAACAAAGGTGAAACTACCAAATGTCTTTAATTCCAGCGAGGAGGTTGAGAGCAATATTTCCTATGCAGAAAGTGACGATAGTCTAAACTTCTATCTTCTTCTATTTTCATTCTAATTTCACTTAAAAGCTGTTAAAAACCGATTCAAAATTATTATACCATTATAGTGCAACTTTTAATAACAATCATATGTGTCAGACAGTACTTGAATGAGATGGCTAAACAACTCCACCTTCTAGGCTAACCTGCCCCACATAAGGGGTTAATTGGCATACTCTGGATTGACGAATTCTTCAATTTTCTATGATCTTAGTATTAAATATTATGTGTTGAAAAATATACTTGAAGTACTCTAATATTTGGAGTTTACTGTGGTATCAGCCCTATTGGGATTATATTAACAGGAACGACTCAACAATAAAAAAAGTGAAAACTATTGCCAACCAACCCCGCTCTCCCCTACTGAATATATCTTCTTCAATAATTATGATGAAAAATAATTGAAGGAGATACTGTGTGTTTTGATGAATTGCGTTCCTTTTGAGAGGGAATTCCTTACTATCTCGTGTAGAAACCCATAATAAATACTTAACACAGAAGTTTTTTTTTTTTTTTTCACTTGGAAGATTAATTCCTGTTCTTCCAGAAAAACAAAAAACATTGTTTTGGCCATTGTTAACTATATTAAGTGCTCCATTATACCTTGCTGACCTTTATCCTCACTGATCTTGTGTCGATGTTTACGTCAAACCCCGTTGACACAAATTTATTTCGTCCCAACGGTTGATCGGATAGCACGTGAGCTATTGTTTGGCGGAAGTCCGTTTGTTTAGAGCTGCATTGTTTTCGGTCAGTCAGTCTTACGTAAGGTACTTGATTTTGGAACATTATTATCGTATAACATCGTCGGTATACTATTAGTATTTCGCAATTAATGTATGACAACTATTGGAATTGATGATTCATAATTTTATTATTTATTATTCCGCTTGTAGATTCGCAACTGCGCAGGGGCTCATCAGCAAATTTGGTCACTGTTGTTTTTGAATTTGACATTCTTGATACATTTTTTAATTTATTGTCGTAAGAGGTCTCTTGGCCACTGTCGTTTCAGTCGACGTCGAGGCTGACCAGGTAACAGGGAGGAGGAAAGAGAATGGATGAGTGGGTTAGTGATGGAGCGTTGACGAGTGGAATGTTTTGTATTTATTTTGTATGTAAGATTTTACTGTCGGAATGTTCATGTCGTTCTTCAGTGTATGATTTGAAATAAACCAAGGTGCATTTGTGATTTTTCTGAGAATTTTGGATTGTGAAGTGGAATGGTGGTCCCGATACGAAATAAGAATTGTCAAGGTGTCTAGAAAATAAATCTTTATTCAGTTTCATCAAACGGTGATGCCATTCAATGAAACATCCCTCAAAAAAATAATTAATCGGCTTCAATTTTTACTCTTCAGAAATATTGTTATTCAGTTGAAAAATAAAATACAAGTAAACTAATTTATATATAAATCGGTCATGTTCTTCGTGATTAATCCATCCTGAGTGGTAGAAATAGCAATGAATGACCTTAAGAAAACAACACACCATTCGACGTTGTTTAGCCTTTTGAATTAGTTTGTTAATATCGCCTTCTTATATTTGAATTTTCTTCAATTTTCTACATTTTCAAAATCCTGAATCCGTCGTTCATATCTCAGTGTAATTGGCCAAGTTAAGCAAGCACAGGTAAAGAACGTGGGAAGTATGACAGTTTTGTTCATTCTAATTTTTAAGTTTCAATCGCGAGCTAAGTAATTTTTAATTCGATAAATAAAAAGAAGTTGTCTATTAAACCTTTAGCCTAGTAATAAACTCCTCTTCCATTCTATCCAGTTCTATTTGCGTAAGACCGAAATTTCTCTGCTTATTGTAACGGAACCCCTTTTTTCTACAATTTCTTTTCATTTTCCGGATTTCATAAATGTAGTTAGTTGTATTTTCCCTGTCTTCACTAAGTAATACTAAAATCATCGAAATATTCGAGCGCGAATTTCACTCAGATTCAACCTTTTTCGGTATATTGGACACCTCTAAAGGTATATTTTAACCTTCCTAACTGCAGTTAAATCTGCCCGAAAGAATCATGCTAACAAAGTTCCATCAAATTCGGCCTTGTCGTTCCGAAGTGCTGACGTCCATCATTAACAACATTTAACAAATTCAATGTTTTTTCATAAAGGAGCAGATCAGAATTTAAAAAAATTAATTCACAATAAATTATCATATACATACGCCGCTCAAATCTTAACTTATAACGAAGTACCAGATAGATTAATCGAATTTTAAACAGCTAGAGATGATGTATGATTCTACATTTTTAAAATTAATAAGCTGAATGTGGAGACATTCTTGGAATCGAAACGTAAAGTAAATAACACTAATGGAGTTGGTGACCCAGAAAAATCTCTCGGGGACGACCTTTCCGACTCTTTGCACTAACAAGGTCACTAAGCCCGTACCCTTGGACGTTTTCCACATCCACTGTTCTCTAAGCAATCTGCCGTAATGGAACTTGAGAGTATTTGGCAATTTACGTAGTAGTTCTTATTGTGTGAGATCTGAATAGGACTATTGGAACCTTCATTTTTCATACGATTAAATTATTTTAGTCATATGAAATCTTGAGAAAACCTAGAGGACTAGGTACTGAAAACTGGAAACTGATTCTACATTGCCTTCAGATATGGGGAAGGGGGTAGTTGTTAATGATGTTAATGGTGTCTCCTTTTTTCAATGACCAAAAATCTTTTGTCTCCGACATTTATACCTGCCTTTCATGACTTCATCTCAAGTTAGCATACGGCTTATCGATTCCTCTAAACTTCTTCATAAAATCACATCATCTGCGTAATACATTGCCTGCTACGATTTTTCATTATTGTGCCATTTTCTTCGTTCTTTACTTTCGAGAACCAGGTTGAGCAGCATAGGGGCTCATGAGTATGCCCATAAAGGCCATAGTAATTTTTAACATTTTAAATTGCAGCTAAATACTAAAACAAACAGACCTGTTTACTTTCCTTCTCTTCTTCGTAAATAGCTTTTTTAAATATCTTGTTTTTCTTTTCCTCGGGGAATAAGGAAATTCCGAATGGCAGTTTTGCTGGTGGTGATTGTAGCATCTGTCGGGGAGGCCGAGATATAAGACGACACAGATGCGGGCTAGTTACAACATCCCGTTTACCACAATGTTGTTTTCTGCAACCCAAGAATATCTCCTCTCCTGTTTGTTCCCCCTCAAGGCAAATATTTGGAATAGGCTTAGTCATCTGGTTAATCACGGTTCTAATTCTGAACAAGTCGGCATTAGAGCTTATCTCTGTTTAAAAAAAAAAATTACCTAACCGGCACAGGATTTGTAATTTAATGTTTAAAAACGTCGTATTATTTCCATTTGAATTTTATACCATTCGCTGGACCAGTGCCCAAAGTTATAATAACGAAAGAGGCGAAATTTTTACGAGTTGTTAAAAAAACAACAAGCAAAACAAAGCAATAAAGAACCTGTCTCAAAGGCGGAAAAAATTAAATTTAAATATAATTGTAAATAACGTTGCAATATGTGGTTAGGTATATAATATCAAAACAAGACATTTATAGCAATATGTTATTCATTGAGAGATGATCATTGTATTTAATTTGTTATATTATTTATGAATGAGTAGCCGTTGGCTAGAATAATATTCGTGCTTAATGAAAGGAAATGCTTTATTTAAAGTTGATCTGATGCAGGGTTGACCAGAAGTTGGTTCCATGTCAAGGAAAGCGCCATAAAATGTTTTATATTTATATATCGTGAAATAGTATCAGTATAATAACAGCCAAAAAGTATATTAGACATTCACTTCGTAGAGGGGGGGGGGGGACAGCTCCGAAAACAGAGCAACTGATCTCATTCCTGTTAAAAAAAAGTGAATTAGTTAAGGATTCACTAAGCAATTATCAACTTGTGGGCTTATTATTATTTTTACTTTCACTTACCTATATATGAAATATATAGTAAGTGGAAGTATTGCGATCGTGAAAAATTTCGACTTCCGGTTTTCAACGGAAATACACGTTTTGGGGCCCCCTGAGTCCAATTAACCAAGTCCCGCGAAATGGTCTGTGTGTGTGTGTGTGTGTGTGTGTGTGTGTGTGTGAACAGACTAGCTCAAAAACTATAAACCGTGCGAACCTGAAATTGGGTATTTAGTGTATGTATATGCCCGCGATGTGACAGCAAAAATTTCGTCAAAATTGCCCAAAGGGAGGGGGTACTTTATTTAATATCCTTTTAGGTTTTTTTTCGATTTTCTCAAAAACGGCTTTAACGATTTTGATTAAACTGAGCATTTGATCTATTTATATGTCCGAAATATGACTGTTAAAATTTCATCAAAATTGATCAACCGGAGGGGGGACTTTACTTAATAAATTTTGTATCATCTTTACGTGTTTTTTTATTAACTCAAAAACGGTTTTACCGATTTTGACCAAACTGGACATTTGATGTATGTATATGCCAAAGATGTGATAACCAACATTTCATCAAAATTGGTCAAACGGAGCGGGCACTTTATTTCATAATTTTTTTTCCAATTTTTAACTTTTTTTCGATGATCTCAAAAACGGCTTTAACGATTTTTATCAAATTTGTCATGTTAAATGAAAATTAGGTGTTATTTAATATCAGGTAAGCTTTATCATTATTAAAATGTTCTGAGGGGGCTTTTTTGGGAGGGGGGGGGGCCTTTTTTGTTTCCTATAAAGTACCTTTGTTTTTGTTTATATGGAGAAATTAACGGTGAAATGCTATGCTGCGTTTTAAAGTGCAATTTTTGAAATAATATTGATGTTAAATATTCAGGGTGTTGGATTAAATTAAATGGACGAACCAGAGGATACTCTATCTGTTGATAACAATAAATGAACCAATACTCGATATCTAAACCATTAGTTGATATTTGAAAGAGAAATCATATCCTACCATGAGTAATCCACTTCTTAAAATAAGCAACAAATACCCATGTTTGTACTCCTTAATAACTTATTTTTTATGTTTAATTTAATTGTTGTCACAATGCCAGTAGAAAGTTTACTTTATCAGTGTGTAAAACTTACGCGTACTCACTCTTTTATTTTTATTTTAACCATTCTACCGCATGCCATTTGTAGCTAGATGTCTGTTTCCATGATTGCTCAATTTCTATTCGTTTTGTACATAAATCACACTCAAGTATGTGAGTTATTATTAATTATAATTGTTCGTTTATTTGTGGTTGGCTAAAGCGTCTATATACGTGTCTAAAAGCATATATTCTTACTTATACGAGGAGATATTGTTATGCGAATTGGAAATATTATGCACTTTCGTCCTCCTTACCTCATGCCACGATTTGCCAACCCGTCTCGATTCCCTCCCAGCGGACCTGCGTCACATCCCTCTGCCTTACTTACAATCCCAGGAGGTTCCATTGTTGGCGAGCTTTCTCTGTAGCACCATCTGCGTTCCTCAGATTCTGCCTTACCGTTTTTGCTTTACAAGAAATAAAAAATGAAACAATATAAATTATGAGAAGTGCTATGTAATGGGGGGTTAATTTATTATTGTTTTTAATTAAGAAGTGATTAATGATTTAATGGGATGCCAGAGCATTTTATAGAGAATGCCCAAACTAATAAAATATTTACTTCCCCTGATTACATACAATACCTTCCCCTTTTATACTAAAATAAAAATATGATTCCCCTTTTATGAATCAAAAGATAATAGAATTTCCAGAATTGGATTCCTTTCTCAAAGGTATATGTGGGGCAATATAATGTTGCATGCTTATAATATATATATATATGATTAAAATAGATAAAAAACTGCATATGTATTCATGGTAATATTACTATTAATAATATAAAAAAATGTATTGACTATTTGTTTATTCATATCAAGTATAAAGTATAAAGTAACGAACATTTTAAATATTTATTATGCATCTTTAAAAGAATAAAATGAGATTTAACTAATTAATTGATTATTAACACTGTCATAGCTTACAACCATTACACATAAGATATGATAGACAAATAAAATAAATATAATTCAACCAAATGCAACAATATACTAAAACTACTATATTACAAAATAATCAAACATATATACATATTGGGTACTCATCTAGATACTCCCAGATCTATGACAGCTCTCTCAACTATTGTAACCTCTGATAGACCAATTAACCAATAGCGCCAAATGATCGTTTTAAGTCTTGTCAACTTGACACTCATCTTTACAACACTAACTTGAAACTTTTTAAAAATTCTCAAACACTCTTTTTAGCTCACCATGGATTACCATGGTAATTAAAAGGTCACTAATTATACTTTCTAAGTCCTGAAGGGACAGTCTATCACTTCACATCAGGACTATCCAAAGTTATAACCAAAAGCACATGTTGACAGTACGAAGTCACATTCAAGAGTAACCCACTGGAACATCCCTTGCCTCACCTAAAGAATGGAGGGGGAAATATTCCTCCACTGACAAATTTATTAAAAAGGCATTTAAATGAAAACAAAATTGATATATTTCTAGGTTCTCTACCAGGGAAAACTCCTGTAAACTTCAATTTGCATGGTTCTTGTTATTAAGATAGTAATTAATGAAAAACAGATAGCGTGGGGACTATATTCTATTTTAACGGCTTTTATGTTAGCGGTCGAAACGGCTATTCTCTGGTAAACAAAAACAGGATGTCTTGAATTTAGCACATTATCTCCCTAAAAAGGAACTGGGAAGGATATTAAGTTTCCTCACCTAGTCCTTCTACTAATTTATTTATTAATTAAAATAATGATCAGCTGATTATAAATTTAGACTCCTTATTAAAAATGAAAAATTTTGACATCCAACAAGATATATTTTATTTGATTACTTATCAGGTTTTCTAATTGGTATGTGGCTCTATAATCAGCTATGACAATGATATATGACCATTTTGACTACCTCTTAACCTAATACATAGCAAAAGTTTATTTACCAAAAGAGGTAACTTGAAATCTTAAAACTTTATCTTCTAAAAAAATTGTTGTTATTGATAAAGAGTTATCTGACAAATCGGTTAACTTTCTTTACTGTTTTGTGCTTCGAGTTCAAGTTATCTCATAAGCAAAACTTTTAGCCATCTCATAAATTATTGTTAATGTTTCATCTCTTTTCTTTAAAAGACTCTCCTCAAATTTTCTATTATTATAACACAGAGAGTTCAAACACCTCCTGGTTTGCTAATTGAAATATGAGCAACTCGGACAAGGCTGCCGCATATTCCACAGTCACCGGACGACAGGGAGGACCTGAGGATTTAGCCCCGGTAGGATGTAGCCATCCTGAAGGAATGCAGATCTGGGTGAGTGATATCGCTGTTTACCGTGAGCGGTGACTCAGCGAGTGGACACTGCCTAGTTGACAGGAGATATATTGCGACAGAGCTCCCGCGTCAGGAATAGGCAGCTCCCACATTCCACCACCTCCGTCTAAATTATCACAGATTTTCCGAATCGCTTTTATACAGCCCATAGCGGGATTTTTCTAAGCCTAATGGCTCAATAAATCGGCGAGGGAAGGCCGCTACGTATCCTCTATCACCGAGCTAACAGATTCCCACTTCTATTCATAGCTTTATGGCAAGGAATAAATAAGCTTACAGTTAGTGTTCTCTTCTTAGTCCACAAGGACTCAGACCAAATATTTGCCGGCATTAAAATCGCATAAACATGTTTTTTTATAAATGCATATATAAAGCGACATTGAATTATTTTATGCCCACTAACTGAGATCTAAACTATGACATCTGCTCCTGGCAATGTTGAAAAGCGCCCGTCAATTCGCCAGTCCTCTGATATATTGTCTTATACATCATGTAATGTTTTGGCGGTTAAGTAAATAGATATTTAGGTAACATTATACGCTAATTCATCATAATAAAACTTCTTTTGATGTTAGAAAACTCATAGTAACTTGATGTCTGTATCTGTTAAAGATTTTTTTTTTTTTCTATAGGGTTCGATATGTTGATCTAAACGGCTGAGGGGTGAGTTGTAAAACTTGAGATGTACCTGTGCATCTTTCGACTGTGACAGAGGGCCTTGGTTAAAGCACCGTAGCATATGCTGGTTTACTGGTATACCAAATACCAGAAAGAAGTCACAGTTACGGTTGAAGTGGAGGCATCCTCATTTGGGAGGCAAGTCTCCTCATACGGTAACAGAGTGGTACATTAAGGCGATGGATATATATGTACCTTTGTGCAGCAGCAATCAATGTCAAATTTTTTTAATTCAGGTTTAACGAAATTCCTTTGTTTGATTCAGGTTCTTCGTCGCTTCAAGAACTCCATTGGTGTTTTAGTTTCACTAATTTTTTTTAAAACATTGTTATTGCAAAAAATAAGGTCACCGCCTTGGCCCAATTTGAATAAACAAACAAAATCCTAAAATTTTTGACATGGTTTTTTCTTGCCCCAAGGTATAGATGTGTTCGAACTTGTCTAAAAAATATATACGGATAGTAAAAACTTCCTTTTGAACAGGTCGTATAGTTAGTTATATTTTATTTCAATTCCTTAAAAAACGGTAAGCAATCAATCAACTGCTAATGACAGCTTAGGATAATTATTGATGAGATTATTCATGAAATGAGAATGCTATTGACCGTTTAAGCCTGATTTGATATATATGGGTAGATAATGGACCAGCTTAGAGGGGCCGTGAAGGTGGGATAATGATGAGGTCATGGACCCCACTAATTAGCCATGCTTTGCCGACCTCAACTCCATAATACTCCACTCACCAATATCTCTTCACCTCTAACGTTTGATCAGTTATCATATGAGAAGATAATTTTAGCTATTTTAAATGGATTATATTGAGTATTATTAAGTACCCACTCATATATCTAAATAAAAATCTATTCGTATCTTATACCATCCTCACTCATATTTTATTTCTTATATCTAGCTTAAAATCCACATGGAACCACGCTTCAACTAGACTTTCAGACAATCAATTTTTTTCTTTACAAAGTATAGATAGTACCTTTCGGCGAGTCAATATTGTATTGACTATATTGACATATATTTATCAATAACAATATATATATTATTTAATTTTTTTATCTAAGGTTTTTATTTACACCTGTCTGTCGTCAGCTACAATCAGCGAATGTGATGATATAAAGTTGCGGCTGAATGATGCTACCTTTGCTAAATTGATAGGTATAATTGGTAATTTCAAAATTATGGGTTATTTTCATCTCAACATTTTTAATAAAAAAACAACCGTTTTCCACCTTTTCTCCCCCATGAAGTGCCACAAGATGGGTTCCTTAAAAGCATGCACACTCTTTAGTGAATATTTTGAGAAATATCGGTATTTGTAAATTTCAGAAATTAATGGTTTGTTGGGAGTGAGGAGGTAAAGTCAACCTTCAATGTTATGCTTGGTTATAAAAAGAAGAATGTGTTAAAGATCTATATTGTAAAAGGTCTATTTAAAAAATAAAAAATAACCTATACAAATTTTTAATAATCTACAATGATGATCTAGATAAACAAAAAAGGAAGAATCATCACCAAATTGATCTGGACCTGCCTTACATTGCACTTAAAAACTTTCTATGTGGAATGTACTGTGTGTACATACTAACCCTTACAACTGAAGAACTCTAGTCTCTATTCTCACTCTCTAGAAAATTGATTTTTTTACTTTTTATTTTTAGGGAATAAAGTTTAAGGGAGTGATGTTTTGAACGTTTTCATGCTTTTTGATGGAGATGCTATAGATTTTCTCACTTTGAAAATATGTAACGCAATGTCCTTCTTTATGTTCTCATGAACTGATTATCATTAATAATCATTGTAGGAAATGAGAAAGTATAAAAACACTCTAAGAATTGAAATGAAGAAGATATTTTCTTCAAGGAACATGTGTTGTCACGCATAAAATTTAGGTCAAAGAAATTTTTAACAATATTGAAGATGAGAATCATACAAACAAGTGTGAGAAGAAGATAAATGATGGTCTTTATGATATGCAAAATTGGGCCGAAACTCGGACGAAGATAAGGTGTGTTAATGATGATGAAACACATATACTGTGGATGTCAGATTATTCAGGAAGTGTTATCAAGTAGCTAGTTGCTTTTTAGTAGGAAAACTACTGGATCACTAGCAATGTACAAATGTAAGGAGATCACGCATTCTCTCCAGGTGTAATTCGGGTTTGCTTTGGAAAATTCCAGTATTCGTGTTACCAACGACCCATTTGTTCTGTTTATACGATGATTAATGCATCGTATAACGGGCTCATTTGATGAAAACGCCGATTCCATTTGAAGGAGTGCAGGGGGAATGTTTATAATAAGTGACTTGTGTTATTATTTAATGTATGATATAATTATAAAAACCTTCCTTTTTAATTTAGCTATTGTAAAATAAGAATTAAATGTTGGCCAGACTGACAGCATACAGCTTACAAATAGAAAAAAAAGTGATAATTGGAATAAAAAGAAAATAAATTGCTGATTGCGATTTTTTTAATCAAGTAAGCACTGGCTTGTTTATCGACAATCTCTGGAGCCGACTTATTGACAGGTCTTCATTACCTTTTTTTTTTCTCTTGTTTCTGGAAAAAGTAATTGTTTACTGCGATGCGTAGAATGTTTACGCCGTTGGAAAGGAAAATAAATGTCGCAGTAAATTGTCTAATAATTTATTGGTGGCGTTGTGGGTTCTTATTTACTCTTCGTTGTCATTAGTGCTATTATGTTTTTAAGATACATAAAAAAAAAGAAAAAAAAAGCTTATTGCAATGCAGTAAATATTGTATTCGCATATTGCATATTTTTACATGTTTACTTTTATAATATTTATTTCTGTCTGATTTCTTACTTGAAGATATTGAACCCAATAAAGATAAGTACCATAGTTTAGAGGTGAGAGATAGTCAACTGTAATTCTTTACGATAGGTTGATTGATTGTCAGGATTTAGCTAAATTTTAAAAATTAACTGAAAATCCTGACAATCAATCAACCTATAAATATCATAGCTTTAGCGGCACATGCAATTAAAAATAATCACACGTTCGATTTTAAAAAAGTAGAAATTTTAAATAGTAAAATAATAAAGTAATAAAAATATATATGTAAACTAAAAGGGTAGAAATATTTAAAATATTAAATTTACGTAGCAATTTTACATATTTTCTTTAAAATTTTATTTACGATAAATTATGATTCACAACGTCAAAGAAACAACAAAAGCTCAAATTAGTAACAACGTTACTAAAAGTAACTAGTGACGCAAAAGTAACCTTCTGCTCCGATTTTCAGAGCAAGACTAAGCCCCTAGTCTATTGCTTCTTATATTTAATCCGGAATCGAAAATTCCAAAATGGCCCAGTATATTCTTGTCTCGTCCAGAACATGAGATTACGTACTAATACGTAATCTAATGGTCATGTAGAAAATCTAATCATCTGTTTTCTTTCCACTTTACAATATATATAAATGAAAACTATCATTTTAGAAACTTGAGCCACATAAAGTGGGTGAACGACTCTCCCAGTTTCATTTTAGGTGACCTCTAGTCCAGGAGTAGATTAGATCTCGAAGCCCAAGCTGCACTGAAGTTGATGCTGTCCATTCTGCGAGACTTTCCCTTCATTAAGATAAAATAATTAGCGCAGATTATTTTAATTTAGATCTGATGTGTATGTGTTTTTTATTTTTTTTAAAATGCAGACTGATTTATTTAGAGACCAAATAAGGTGGGGGAAGTAGATATCAGAGAACAAGGTTTCTTTGATATCGATGAGGTTTCTCTTTTTTAGAAAGTACTTTAAAACTTCATAGATTAGTTTGTTATGAGTTTGCCCATTAAGGCAATTACATTCGAAGTGAGAAACACTTTGTTGAATCGGTATTTAGATCAGCTCTGGATCGTTTTGAACTGTATCTTCACGAAAATCTCCACTATTTTGTAATATTATAATATTCCATCTGCTTCACGCCACTTATTCCAATCAAGTGTAGTACCTATAATAAAAAAGTTATAGTAATTATAAAATAAAATAAAATTTAGAAATTTCGAAATGAAGCGACAGAGCGAGTAGGTTGTGCAATGTTTCTTCAAACATACTTCATTTTGTGGTTTTATAAACATTAAAAAAAAAAAAAAAAAAAAAAAAGCTTACACTAAATTGATGCCTATAAATCTTGATAAGATACCAGGATATAGGAGACCGAGAGAGGAGGAGCCGAGAGTATTCAAAAACCTTGGATTTTGATTAGATTAGCTCGCTTTGTAAAAAGGTTGGGCACTTAAGTAGGTACTGGTTATTCAAATCTCAAGCAGGTCATCATACTCAATTCAACTAAAAATATGGTATTTTTTTTGTCAATGACTGTAAATATAATCACTTAGGGCCCCTCGTCAAGAGAGGCAAAATGAAGAAAAGTGTCGATTCAAGTTCCAAGAAGTTCGTGCTTGAAAAAAAAAAAGGGAAATATGAAAATCATTTCAATCTGTGATAGATCTCATATTTTTTTTTTTTTCAAAGAAGCGGGGCAGCTCAATTTTAAGCCACTGATCTGGCTTTGGCGGGATATTATATTTCGTTACGGCCCAAAAACCCTCTTGGGGTATGTCTCTATAAAGTTAGTACTCTTAATTGGAACATTCACTAGAAGAAACCTGACGGATAAGGGGGATTGGAAACTAGAAAAATTAGATATATTCTCAGGTAAAAACCCCAGTGGAAATACCGTTTACATCTGATCTGATTCTTTCCGACCTTAGGACGAAATCGGAATAAAAATGTAGATAATAGCTATCCAGTCATGTGCCTACATTACATCGTAATTTCTCAGTCCGAACCGATAATATCTATGACCACAAGGAATTACCAGGTAATCCGGAAAAAAGTCGAGGTGAGTTATGTATGTTAATTAGGATCATTTCAGAAGTCTATTACTTACCCTAGCCATATTTGAACTATGTATATATACCGATCTACTCCTTGTGGCCAAAGATATATCAACTGATTCCAGGCCCGGAGACGGCGTTGGGTTGCTACAGTACCCGCAGTACACAAACACGGCTTTCATTTATATATAAAACAACTGCCTACTATATTGTATATATTTATACATTTTCTTTGACGTTTTTTTACTATCTTTATGTAACTCTAAGAAGAAGAACGATTTCCAAATCAATAATCGACGTAATTACTTAATAGATACAGACATAATAATTACATTCATCGACAATAGAACTTTCTTGTACATACTTCATTAATAATTATAAAATACTTAGTGAAGCTACTTAATAAATCTTACCCCATCAAAAACCAATTCCGCAGTCATAAAGTATTCTTATCACCCATGTATCGGTAGTTACCATTTTATAGGTGTGTTTAATATCAAGAACTACTTGAAATATTACAACGATCTTATTTATTACAAAAATTATACCCAAGAAAATTACAACATATATACAATAAAATAAATATACAATGTAAGAAAACTTTACATAAAACAAATAATAATGAAGAACGAAAAAAAATTAAAAACCTAATTTTACGACCAATATGCCAATTATAAATTTAAATTTTCTTCCTTTCAATTTGTGGCGTATCTTATACATTCTCCTAATAAAAAAAAAGCAATAGTTGTAATAATTAAGCAAACCTGTTAGACTATTGAGTTCATACGTTCTAAAATACGTCCATGATTGTCCATTACCAACCTTCGCTATAGATTTCGTTGAGTGCTTTATCGATCCATCACCTATCAGTCATGGAGCCAGTCCAAGGGCGAATATCACGTGGATTGACCCTAGAGAGTGAGACACGAATCTTGAACCAGTGCCAAAATCTGTTCGTCCTCCTTTTGGAGATTTAGGATCAAAACACTTCATTCTTTCTATTTCTCTGTTTCTTTTTTTTTTTTTTTTATTGTTCCACATTCCCGAAAAGTAGGTCACCCGTCGACGATCTCTCTAGGTAGGTCGTATGAATTCACGAAAGCTGGCGGGAATGTAACAATCGTTGCGACTGCTTCTTCTCTTGTAGGATATTTATCAGTGAATCTTGAAGCCAACTCTTTGCAATAAAACGCGGATTTGATTGGTAGCTGTACGTCGCATGTTGCATTATTTGGGAGGCACAGAAAGGTCGGATATAAATTTCGTTTTAGTTACGATCACGAAGACGAAGACAAAATGCTAGAGGCGAAAAAGGGGATGAAATTGTGATCTTGACACAATAACGGAAGAGTATTGAACCATATTTATCTTTTGCACTTTTTTATACTGTTTTTTTTTTAAACAGAAATAATTTATAATATATATTATTATTATATGGTGGTCACGTTTGTTTTTGGCTTTGAATTTAATGAAACCTTTTAGAAGTAGGTATGAGTATATTTCTATAGGTCACAATCGTTTTAGTATATATCATATACTATCATAATATTCCAAAAATTATCGAAACTATAATGACTTTAGCAGATGTTATAATAATATTATCAAGAAATCGAAATCGTACATTTTTTTTCATCTAAGAGTACTTCCAGCAATAGTACCTACTAAAAACATTTAGGCTCTACCAAGAAAAATCCCATTACAAACACATGATATTCACTCTTCCACTTAAAACATGCCCTCCTGTTTTTATCGAAAATATTCGAATTCAAACCGATTAAGTACAATATCTTGGACCGATATTGGGCCTCACATATTGATAAGAAAACGAAGACGCCCAATCTCTGACAAGATCCATTTCACGAATTTCTCTAAAGAAGTTCGAAATCAATATTAAAAGAAAAACTTAAAACTTACGTTTACTTACTATATAAGGAAAGCAGTTGTGTTAAGGTACTACCAAACAAAACTACAAAACTACGTAAAATTATTTTTTTTCAGTTTGATACTGCTCTATATCACTAATGTTACTTTACATCAAAGCTTTCACATGCGAACATGTCCAGGCTTAAAGGCAGCTGAAAGGCTTAAAGGAACTTCTCTAAAATATAATTACAAAAATCATGATAGCAAAAAGTGCTTTTTATTCGGTTTCTTAAAGTATCTTTTTATTTCTACCTATATTATTTCTTAACAGTACACAAAACTCTAAGTGTCAGTATTTCTGTCATGTGTGATTGAAGATAGAAAGTTTTTAAAAGGTTATGAAAATAAAAATGAAATAAGCAAAGTATTCCAATTAATAAAGACTATCAGCGCTGAAAAGCAGTTTGAGATAAGAAATTAAAAGTGAGTTAAGTGACCCAATTTCAGAACTGAACTAGGTCGCCTAAGGAAAGATGATATTTTCTTCCTAACTTATTATACTCAACTTGTCTCGTTCATTTCTTCCTTTTGCAGTCAGCTACAAATTGATAAAATACATTCTTCCCCATCTGCTAATCATTATTAGAAGGTCATGAATAAATAATATGTATTTACATTAGTAAGATCAAATTATGAACTTTTAGAAAGTTTAGTCATATTTAATTAGAATCTAAAATGGATTGCTCAACTATTATATATAGTGATGTATACGAATCAATAACCTGTGATATCCGGGATTAATAAATGAAGAAGAAGACTCATTAATTACCGACATAAACTGGTCAGTCTTTAGCTGATCGATCAGGAAGCCCCTACAATATAATGAGTGCCTTCGTTGTAGGAGCGCCTACATTGTAAGCAAGGTGATTCGTGGGAGACGAAAAAGTAGATGGATAGGTAGAATCACCATAGACTGAAAGAACTGAAAAGAAGTAGCCCCAGCCAAGTATAGTATAGAGCCATAGAAGTACCCAAAAGCCAAAGATAGGTAGGCAGTGTTGGAAAGGGGTGGCATAACGCCTACAAGGTCAGTAAAGCCAAGAGAAAGAAAACATTACAATACATTTCCCATAACTTCTTTCCTTAATGAAATTGTAACTATTTCCTCAAATATATTCTTTTATTAAATGACTAATGTTTGGTCATTTAAAAATATAAAAACAGTTTGATTTGAAAATCCACAACAGTTTGCCACTCATTGAAAATCCTATCACATTTAGGATCCCTGTAGACCACAATATTCTGTAGAACATTTAAATTAATAATGCTAAGAAATATAATCGTCCGAGATGTAGGCCTAGGCGAAGTTGGGAGGATTTGTTGAAGGTTGATCTTGTGAATTTGGAATTGGACAGGGGAGGTGGATGGAGCTATGTGGAGAATGAATAATTGGTGGTGTCGGCATCGGGCCTTTGGGTTCGTTAAGCCTTATTCTATTTTATTCTAAGGAATATATGATTGTATTCAGAGAGAAGATAATTAATCTATGGTCACAGTTAATACAAGTATTAAGTATTTGTAGAGAAGTTACTTATATTGTTTTTTTTTTTAATACAAGAATTATTATTAACGCCGGTGTGACCCCATCCACATATATAACATATCCTTTCTTGCGAGTCATGAACTTTTAGACTTATCTATGTTGGAACCGTTACATGTTCGTGATAGTACGTAATCACATCTTCTATATGTGACGGGAATGATCTAGACCTTTTTGGATCGTTCCATTTCGGACTAAATATAAAAAGCGATTGATTAGGGACTTAATCTCGCCTTGAAAATCAGAGGATATGGTTACTTTTGAGTCACTAGTAATTGCTGTTTTATAAGGTTATTATTATTTTGAAATTTTATTGTTTGTTTAACTTTGAGAATAATAATTTGACGGCAATAAAAAATATTTAATGCCACGTAAGTGCTACAATGTGCATATTGTATTAGTGTTATTCTTTCAATAAATATTATTTTTAAGATCCCTAATGGGGATAGTAGGTGCGACAGTAAACAATTAACAGTAATTGACCTACTAAACCATCTTAGCAACAAGTTGAAAAATTCCTTTGAAAACTTGAAAAATATTGTTACGGCCAGACCACTTAGTCAAGTTAAGACTGACCCCATTTCCTCGAAGAACTCCCGAAAGAAAACTTACGGCACTGATAAATTCCTGCAAGATATTTCATAACCCTGAAAGTTCCATAATGTCTTGGGAGTTAGGAACAGTGGCAATAACAAGGTCTAGGAGATCCCAGTGCTCGGGGTTAGCGGTGGAAACCTGGAAGGTCTTGAGGAATTATCGGCGGAGGATGTTATAATGGACCAGCAGGTGGCGGTCGAAGGTCATCGCCATCATCCGTTATATGACCGCATAAAACCAACGGGGGCCGTATTAGCAACTTGGAAGGTCTGTTGAGCTTGCCTTTAATTGAGGTGAGTAAGCTACTAGGGGGCCTTTCTGCATATCCAATCACATTAACATTATTACCGCATTCATTATCTTATTTCTGTCAAGGGTGGTGGAAAGGTCAAAAATATCAGTTCAAGAGGACTGATAATAAAGTGTTGATTAGTAGGAAAAATCAGTTGAGGGTTTCATCACAGAAGGCATTAAACAAATATTTGGTCTTTTCTTTTTACTGGCTTTAGTCTTGTTTTTAAAACACTTCGAGTCCTGATTAAGGGCCTTGGGCCGAATCTTCGAAGCACATGCGAGTAAAGTATGGCCACATTTGCCTGATCTGCTAGTCGATGTGTGATAATGTGATGTAACCTGATAATATAAATCGACATCTTTAATGGATCAATCATTCAAATGGAACGTAATGATATTCCTACTTCTATAAACCAGAGTGTTCTATAAAATCAAATATATTTAGAAATAGTTGTTTGTATTTTAAGTCCTAGGAAGTTTACTGTATGAAAAGACTAGTTTTGCATTTTAAAGTTGTAGACGTAAGTGATAGATCTGAAGGAGAGTAGGGGTTGCAGAAAGTACCATACTATACCAAAATATCATATATGTATATTCATTATACTATACGTCTTACATAAACCTGTAAATAGTATTTTATTTAAATGGCTAGTATACAACCGACCGTCTATGACTGACCTATTAGATCTACGAGTTGATGAATGACATTGAATTACACTTTACAAGGTATCTTGCCCATTAACAGAATTCGAATCAAATAGTGGCATGCAGGTAAACTACAAGTTAATAATTTCAATATTAATAATCACTCTTTAAAAATATTATAAATATATTTTAATATCATTCTAAACATAAAAATAACATACTCCAATGGATGCTGAAATGAGTATTTTTAGTAATTTCCTCTGTTTATTCGTGAGCCACTCAATAATAAAGCAGTACTTACTGCCGAAATATTATAGTTGATACTTATCTGATAACTGCTATGTTGAAAATTCTTGTTATTTTTTAATTTTATATTATATTATTTTTACCTCTCTTCACTCTGACATTTTTTTTTTTTTTTTTTTTTTTTTTTTTTTTTTTAAGCGGGACTAAGAAAAAAAAGATTATATTTACACTCGTGGTCCCAACGAGCCTGCGGACAGTGCCTATTTTCCTCACATTTTCCCTGTCTTCCAGATTTCCTTTTCTACTCGCTCTAGTTTGTTTACTTCGCCATCTCCTGGAGAACTGAGTTATAAATTGTTTTAAAAAAACAACATTAATGCGAATATTTTCCACTTCTTTCTTCTTTCTGGTTCTCACTGGTTCAGATATTGTACTCTAACCTTCTCCTAAGTTAACGATAATTGGATTATGCCAAATATGGTAGCTTTTGTAGCTTAAAATGGCTCCCCGTTGTTATAATTTCTTTTAAAAATATACTTTGTCAACCCTTTGCAGATTTCGCGATTTGTAGCAAATCTGCTACAAATATTTTGCTGGGTGAAGTAAAAGAGCCTCAAGAAAACGGGATCAATCAACAAACAAGGTACAAAAAGTGAAGCAGGACAATCTATTTCCGCACAGACAATCTATTTCATTCCAAATCCTGTACAGAAAAATAAAAATTAAGAAAATAAAATATACTTTTTGCATAATTCTTCTTTGATTGACATACATATATGAAAAGTATGTTTGCCAAAATCGAGACAGATACGAGGATAACGAAAAATGTTACAATACCAGAGACAGAAAGGAAAGCTTGCATCATGTTTTCATCATCATGAACCAGACTCTATTAGCAGTTCCTATGCAAACGCTCGGTCTTCGACCCCTCTAACTGTTCCTCGTTTTCTGATACAATCTTCCCAAGTCCCCAACTTGATCATTTCAATTCTTATTCTTATTTACGAAGCCTTATTTCTAAAGAAGGAATTCCCGAGAAACATTGTTTATTGATATGTGGTTCTTGAATAATTAAATTAGGTTAAAGAAGGGGAATTTTTACTTGGATGAATAGATACTTGGTGGTATTTTTAGAGTGATTTTAAAGCTTAAATATAATTATTTTTTTCCGATTTTTACTTTTCCTCAATCTTTATTATTTTGGTACAGATTCGCCGTACGTTAAACTAGCATTGACTAATCTAGACCCATTGGAGTTTAAACGCCATTAAACTCCACTTAAATTACTGAAACGTTGATAATCGTTATTTTAAATATTTCTTTCAGACGGTTTGTGGCACCAATGGGGCTCGGTGTATGAACCGTTTCTTTTTTGTGCTAATGAAAATTTCGTTTAGGGAAGTTTTATTTAATGGAATCTCAAGTATTATTATATCTTTTCCGAACCTTTAGAACCAAAAAACCTCCGTATATCCTCAGGTTGTTCACACCCTGCTCCTCCGTACATTCTGTAAATACCAGATCCCAAACCTCTAACCTATATATATCCCTTTCTACCGATCTGCTTCCTTTACAAAATCCTTTATCATCCGTGCTGCCACCTGCTAGAATTCATTACCTGTCTCCATTCGAAAAACTTCATCCCTCACTTCCTTTAAAACCCAACTATCAAACCCCCCCCCCCAAAAAAAAAAAAAAATATAACCCAACTGAATCTCCATTCTCATATACCTTATATCTTAATTTTTATTATATTTCTTCCAACTAGCCAGACAAATGGTTATTAATTCTATTCATGCCTGTCATTCTTAGGGGACTAGATGTCCCAGAATAAAAATTACTTTTCTTTCTTTCTTTCTATTAAAAAATATTATTAGATATATTACGTTTACTAAGAAAAAAACAACACATGAAAATACCACGACTTAAATAAAAATGGAACCAATGCGATATGTTCTAGATTTTTAAATATAATTATGTTAAGATGAATATCATAAATTACAAATGTAATTTAAAAAAGATAATAATAAAAGAAAATTATTCATAATACCTATATGTGATTAATAAAACATAAAAACAAACCAAATATATTAAACTTTATCCTCCGTTGTATTGGAGAATATATTTCTACTAATTATATTCATGTATCAGTTGCTGTAACGAGTTTTAGATACATGAACAGTTACAGGTTTAAATCGACCATTTAGGATATCTATGGTTCTACCTCAGAGTATCTTTTCCAAAGCAGCTTTTGCTAACTGACTTTCTGCTAAAAAATATTATTATCGAATGTAATACCATGGAGTGGCAATTGAGAAACAAACGCACAGAAATCCAATGGAAGATTTGTTTGTATAATTAATATTTATACCCCATGCTACGGAGCATAAAAAAGTAGTCTAGGAATTCGTATTTTGCGTTTATAATTCAAGAGCAAAAGTACTGCGATTTCGCACTCTAATTACAATAAAAAGTCATCATAATAGACCAACGCATGTCTTCTAATGTTCGTGGAAACCTTTAAAATAGTAATATTTCATAAGCTTCGATGGAAATATTTGAAATAGAGAAATGAATTTAAAAGTTATAACTCTTATCTTTTTAAGTTCTTGAAAGAAAAGTTACAATAAAAGACAAATAAGCAGTAATTGGGATCAAATGATGAATATCAGTTATCTCGTACAATTTATTGCACAAATCACAATATTGTTCTAAATTAATTTTTTACAAAATGAATTGCTTTTAACATAAGCATTAAAGTGAAGCTCTATTAAATGTTATATAGAAAATGAGCGAAATATCCTAGCCCCAAGGTTATAGAAAAACGAATAATGATCCTACGAATTTCGGAACTTCGTATCAAGCCCTTGTTAAATGATGAAATATTTCGCAACGATACAAAATTAAATAACTTTCATTAATTTCAAGATGAACAAGAACTGAAGATTTATACTTAATAAATAAAGGAAAGATAAAGAATATTACCAACTCCACATATCAACAAAGGTAAAAGGTTTGGAAGTTCTACGGCCTCTGTTTTCACTTCGGCTTTAACAGAGAATCCTTACGGAGATGAGGCGCAGAAGGCATTGTGTCAACGACTTGGGCAATGTCTTATGTTTAGTCTTTATCGAGGGCTTAGCGATAATCATTGTATTTAGATAATCGACACAAGATATAAGATATAAAGATTTATAATTGAGACCAAATTAATTTTGTTTACGTTTTTTTTCTAAGCCCCTCTTTGATAGGTTATTTAAATGTCTTTAAAGTTTAAAAGCATATATGCATGTGTACAAAATGTTTTCCATATTTTGATTGTATATACCATATTTACAGTATGTCTAGTAGGCCTTCTATACCTTTGCAAAGGCGAGTACAACATAGAGGAGAATAGTTCATATAACATCTCTATCAACGATTGCAAATAGAAAGATGGTTTTTCGGAAAAAAAAAATGCTAGCTATTCTACACCAACTTTCCAATCAAGAAGTTCCTATAAAGACCTTGTCGATTAATCGCGGTTTTTCCGTGAGACTTTCATCAAAAGTAATTATAAACTTAGCTATTTATATTAATATTAACTTATGTATTTATATTAGTTGTTTTAATTATTTTAACAATTGTTTTTAAAGTTGACAACATTGATTACTATTTTTAAACGCAAATACTCCTTCGAGAAGCTTATCAGTGTGTCGTCATTTCAGGGTTTCGCCTAAATATGTTTATCTTTCATGGTGAGTTATTCTGTCTAAAATGATTTCAGCGTTTTACTGGCTTGTGAGTGTTCAAACGTTCTTCATTGAACATGGAAAAAATTCTATGGGACTTAACGGAACATGAGAACTTCACAACAAAGGTTACTTTTTTATTTTGATATTTGTATTCAAAATTTAAAAGTTTCTTCTCTAAGTAATTAATTTATATTAATGTTTCGATTTTTTTTAATTGAAGAATTTATTTATATATTCCATTCGCTTCTATGCCTGAGGGTCATTGGGGGCATCATTTAAGAAATTTTTAACTTCTATTGTAATATTTACATCTTTTGAGGTAGTTGAAGAGTACTTTGACTTTATTTTAATCATTTGTGAAGATCTCTGCTATTGCCTGGTCCATTTTTAGTTGTTGCCTCAATCCGACGAATGTTTTGCATTTCGTAAATATGCTTTACTAATCTCTTAGACATCGGGCGCAAGTTGGAGGCCCCAGTTGTAGCAGTAGGTAACACATAAAACTCAATGCTTGATGAATGAAGAATATTTAAAATCTGTCAACAAACTTATTGAAAGATGGATTGCACGTTTATTTCTTACATGCATGGTAATTTTATTTTCGAACACGGATTAAACAAAATAAATGCTATGCCGTAGAAGTGGTGACGATTTGGTCTTAGAGGGGAACATGTTTGAACTCCTAGAGAAATTTAGATATATATAGGGCGATAATGACTAGAAAAAATGAATTCGATGCGGAAATAAAGACTTGAATAAAAGCCGGAAATGCTTGATAATTTTAAGTAGCCAAAAAGCTCAGCTTCTGCCTCCTGTCCCAAAACTTAAAATTTTGGATTTAAAAAACAATTATTCTTCCTTCGGGTTCTTTACGGATGTCAAACGTGGCCGCTAACATTGAGGCGTTTTTGAATATAATGTATTGCGTAGAATATTAGGAACGAAGAGGGACTAATTGATGTTGTGGATTAGAGTGTTGGTTAGTAGTCAGTGTCCAATTAGTAGTTTAAAATATTCTAAAAGTCGAGTTATTTAAAGTAACATAAACAACGTTAAGAATTTATGTTGTTGAATAGGATATAAACGAAGAGAATAATGTATTTCATAAGCAAAGTCTCTCTTCAAATGAATTATATTTTTAACTCATACTTACGTGAATTTATTCAATAAAAAAAAAAAATACAAAAATCGAAAGTTACTTATCTAAAAATGCCTCAGAATTAAATTTTTTGCTCAATCTCCTACCACTGTCAATTAGTTTTATTGCTACACCTGAAAATAAAATAATAATGAGAAAAATGTTTTAATAATTTAATTATTTATTCAATTCTGTTTTTTGTAAAGATTTTTTTTCAAAACAATGTTGACTTACATGTACCATTCCATTTTTTTAGTAAGCACGAAGTGTTTTATTTCGATTACAAAAACAAAAAAAATCTATACTCAGGACTAGTCATGAAATTTTTTTATTCATTATTGGGAAATAACACACTAACATTCTCTATATTTTAACTGTATATGTGAAGGTTTAATTAACAATGAAAATTGAGGACAAATGAATTATTTATTAATCTAATATCCATGGTGAATATGATATTTATTGTATCTCGTTAACAGCAGAGACAAATTTTGTTAGGATTTTTCAAAGTTGCGGTATCTACAAATTAAATATTATTTTTTTGTTTTGTTTTTTAAGTCCATAAATTTACATAGAGATTAATTAATAAATTAATTAATAATTGTCATCGGAAAGCCTGGATGTAATCAAACAAAAATTTTCTTCTGAAAATGCAAGAACGTCTGAATATCAAAATACCCCTTCCTAAGCATCCGGTGTAGAACGGTTCATCTTTTGCCAAATGCTTTATGTCCTTTATAAGCTGTAAAAACATTTTAAATATGAAACACGTGATACTCTTCTTCAGTAAAAGTTATCATTTCAAGATCGTGAGAAGGGTTGCCAAACTTGATTAAAGTAACTTTGTGAGTTTGATTTCTTTCTTTTTAAACCATAATCACTCATGCTAATTCATCATCAACATCAAAGAGATCCAAAGTTGGATTGTTGTATTTTGGCTTGAGTCAACACAGGTCACTTGGATTCGAGTTACTCGACTTTTCCTGAAACTATTCTAGATTACACAATGCTGGTGGTATTTATTAATATCAATTTATTGGATTATTTTTAAAAATCATAAGCCCGGAACATATGACATAATCCTGTAAATAAATAATACATTGGTATTTTTCCTGCTATAGATTTTTAATAATTATTAATTTTAATAAGTATTATGCCAATCGATCATATTTCGATTTTCTTCGAGATCTGTTGTCAACTTTAGTAACCTTGCTGTGACATATCAATACATAATTTCGTGGTATTTACTTAATTGATATATAATCTATTTGACACACCTCTCCTATATATAGAGAAAAATCTTATATTCTTTATAGAATCTTCAGCTGTTTTCAGAAGTTCGCTACTTTATTCCTAATTTTCATAGTGTCAATCTCATTTTCAGATCGAATTAGTAGTAATAAATATTCCGCGGAATATCAGAACCGGCTTTCCGATTTCCAGATATGATATTGGTTAACTTTTTTTTGTGCTATATTGTGTACATTGTTCACCTACCTAATGTAGTTCAAATATTCTTCATTTCCAACTCCTGAAGCATTCAGTTTCCTCAAGTAGAACTACAAAGTCCCTTTTCAGCGCCCTAGTTGCTTTTTCCTCTCATTATTTTTCATACCGAAAGTCTTAGCATCTTTGTAAACCTGATTCATCCTTCAAAGGAAGTAGACCAAATATTCTGCGAAGCTTATTATGATGGATAAGATGCAATGCTAATCATATAAAAACTTTCATTTTTTTATAACTATACCTATTGATTTCCACCTTTTATTGTATTACACCATAAAACTTAGGCAATCCTCTATCGATTATTTAACCGGCTGTCAATATGCATCTGAACTGCCTAACACCTATAAACTTCTGACATCCAATGAAAAGTTCATAACAATCATTAATTAAGAACCGAAAATTGGTATCGGGTACTGAGGTGATACCAGGAGAGTCGTTCAGTACGAGGTTAATGAGTTAATTTTTAATTCTTATTAATTCATTCATAAAAATGAAAAAAATAATTTACGTATAATAGCATAGTCCGACCATCACATTATACCTACTTAAATATACTTACTACCTGCATTACATATATAAAAATGCAAATTAATAAAATGCATAAAAAAAGAAAATTAATAATTATTTACGAAACACAAATCAATTCAAAACGATTGGGTAACGGTTCCTGTATATTGTATTTTTAAAATACTATTAAATTTTATAATACTGTAGTGTAATATATATGTATTTTCTTAGTTTAGAAGAGAAAATTTTTTAGAAAAAATTAGAGGAGTCGAAACCGGGTCTCCGGCGTATTAAGCACGATACGCTACCACTGCGCCACCGAGATCGCATCTAAGCCTAGTCAATTCTCCCTCTTCATTGATCCCCCTCTACCGATCTCGCTTAGTTTTTGGGAATTTTTACGGGGGAGGGGGAGGGGGCTATTCACCCAAATAGCAGGATCTTTTGACACTTCGTCGATCTTTAATATTTTTATACTAATTAAATTATTTTATCGTGGATAAACATATTTAAATTAAAAAATATGATTTTGCACAAATAGTAAATGGGTTGTGTAGTAAGGAGGAGGTCAGTTAAGTTCATCGCTCAACGATTTTTAGATTGAATGTACTTATCAGAGAATCAAAATCTGGCCTTTAAATTTAGATGTGTATTATTTATTCAGTTGCCTTGTGAGATCTCATATCTTCCTAGCTTTTATAACTTAACTAACATATTCCTCATTTCAAAACATAGGCCGACATAGAGATTCTTGGATCTGGCCTTCAGGACGGCTCCAACTTCCACGGCAGCCTGTTGCGAGCGAAGATTTCAGGAAACGGGAGAACATTATCCATTGTCATCAAGAAAGAGATACCTTGCAAAGAGATAAATTCCAGTCAAAAGTTTTCAAACGAGATTCACTTCTACACTAAAATTCATCCACAACTGAAGGCATTTGGCGATGTTCCGAAGGTTCCGAGGTAAGAAATCTATTTCTGCAAAAGATAATAAGGATAATTAATAAATTATCCTTTCATGTGCAATGAAGCCATTAAGAAAATATTTACGTTCCTTTCAAAACCTATAACTGGATTAAAACGACACAAAACTGTTCCGTCGTAGATTCTGGATACTTGATCATTTCATTTGGCAAATCATCAAATTCTCATATCTTATTTATGATGTCAATAATTTTCCACAATGCAATATGACGGAACATGGAGCTCCACTAAAACACCTGATTCCTCCCTTATTAAATTTTGACCATTCTACATGTTTAATTGCCATATCGATATCACATAAAAACTTTCCTTTAAGATTTCAATATTTTAATTAAAAATTTTGATATATACATCCTTTAAGTTCAAAATCTATGTAATCAATATGTACCTCGTCATCCCAATCTATTGTATTAACGTAATGTATACAAATAATTATAATTATTCTCGACTTCTAAGCATTCGTATAAAAGATAACCGCAAGACCTCTTAAATCGTTATTGTATAGATGGGTTGTTCCTTTAAAAAGTAACTTTCAGAGTATAGATGTCTATAATCACATTTACTTGACAAATACAATAAATAAATGTACTCAGGATGGTTTCATTCGTTTCACGTCAACAAAGGTAACAAAAAGAGTGATTTTAGACATTGTTGTAGTATCCGTTGGTCTTTAAGAACTGAAACAACGTAGAGACTCGTTTTTCACCATCTTTTAGAGCTTCACTTCAAAATCTCTGGAGGTTCAATTTCTTTATATTTTTTTCCGTATGATGACATTCTATTAGCAGGTGTTTTACGGATACATTATTACAGGTGTCTTGGACAGCTGTGGGTAAACTGGTAATGTGCCCAATTTAAAGTGGGCAAAGCATTGCTTCTTCCCTCCTCCATGTTCAGCAATTTTGATATCTTTTTTTTTGCTGCTAGGTTTTTTTCTTCACTTAGTGAGGAAGAGTGCTTCAATATATAGGATTTTTTTTAATGAAGGAGTCTCTTCTGTATTTAAAAGTTTATTTGTGTCCCAACGTTTCATGGAAAAAGAATTCACATAGGATAAGGTAATTGTAATACCAATATAAAAAAAATGTAAAACATGCATGATTATTATAATTAAGTGTAAAAGATTAATGTACTGTATGTAGATAACCCCAGAGGATGAGCCAATAGCTCGAAACGTTGGGACACAAATAAACTTTTAAATACGGAAGAGACTCCGTCATTAAAAAAATATCCTATATATATATATATATATCTTTTTTTTTTTTGTATCAACTTTTAATTTCCGCTATTCTATAGTTTATATCCATCTAATCTTTCTACGATTCTAATATTTGCATTTTCTTGGCATGATTCATCCAATCACCTAAGGTGAATACTTACTAGGTTTTTTTATTTCCAGCAATGCCGGAGCGTACTGGGACTGTGCAAAAATGAATAAAATCGATCTATTCTCTATTTTACAAAATAGGTTGGGTAATTCTATGTACAAATATGATTAATGATTAGCTTGAGCAAGGATTACATATGGCTTTAAAACCATCCCACGAGTCTGATACAACCCAGCATTTTTTCGAATCTGCTATTATGTAGAGACCTTTTATGACAGCCGTAGCTTCTACAGTAAATGTGGAGCTCTCTTCTGGTAGATGAAAAAGATGCAGTTTCTGTTTGTTGATTACTGTCTCCCACCTTTAAACCACTTAATAATTCAATCTTTAATTTTGACTATACTTAATTAATGATACATGTGTATCGATTGTTTGAATACGGAATAGTATGTGCCAAATGTATTTAGTCAGAAGTTTTTTATTTTTTTTTGATGAAAGATATTTTAAATTGTGTTGAAAGGTTCTTCAGAATTTAGTAGTTGGATCAGGCATACCATATTGCATTATATACTGTTCCAGACTCCGTATGCACAGTGGACTGCAGTACCGTACTGTTTCTTCCTAACTATTGGATTAAAGTTTCCACAATTCCTTGTTTTATATAACAATAGTTAAGATAAATTATATTTACTATTTTTTTTAAAGATGTAACGTAAGGAATGTAACCAAAGCAGTAAAATATTTGAAGATAATATTATGTACCTGGAGGAGCAGTAAATATTCCTGGTAACTCCTTCCTCCTACCGCTGGAAGAGTACTCACATTGGCGTCATTCCAGCCATTATTTTCGTTCAAAGTGCATTCCGCAACTAATCCCCAGGAAGAAACTACGTCGTTAGTTATTCCTGTCATTCTGAATCACATTTCTTAATCATAGTTTTTGTTTTGTTTAAAGAGAAGTTATTTCAAACGAATGGGGATCAAGGGTGGTGTTGGTCATCAGCTGTTCATAGACTTCAAACGGCCTGTGACTGTGTTGGTCGTCAAATGTCGAGATTTCCCAAGAAGGGGACTTTCCACTGTATTCGTAATTTTCCAGGAAATATAAAAAAAATTGATTAAAGCTAATGCATGATATTTTTGGAATTATTTTTAAATTTACATATTTAATACTTGAATTATTTAATGAATAATTCATTATTTTCTTTTTTGTATTGTATGCTTCTTTCTATATATTTTCCAAATTTGTATGCATTGTTACATTATGTATTATCTCATTTTTATGTTATTATTCAGTCCAGACACAACTATTTGTATACAGTACCATATATTTTGTTAGTTTTTAAATATTTTGTTCACTCAGTTGTCATGTACCTTCACTTCAAAAGCGTTGGATTTCCCCGCCATAAACCTTTGAAGTCGGCAAACCTACCCCCTACCACTACCTCTCACCTTATTTTAACCTTTAGTCTTAGTATCCACCTGGACTCAGTAGGTAAATATCATATTCTATTTTATCTTGTTAACCAGCCTCTTATTTTAATATTCATGTATACACCATCTTTTATATTATTATCAGTTCTGTAATGTATCCATTCATTGTCACCCTCTAACATAGATACTCATATATTTGTTTTCTTTTAGCCCTGATGAAGATCCACAAGCTGGATCGAAACGTTGGCTTACCATAATAAATATCATTGTAAACTGAAAATCCTGACCATTATTTAACCTATCGTAATTGAAGAACAGTTGACCATCTCTCATCTCCATTATTTTCTTTGTATTGATGACATGAATATTATTTGTATAAGTATTAAATATGGAAATATAAAAATAATCAATTATTAATATTTTTCAAAAATTGACAATGGTCAAGAGACTTTAATATCTGGAAAAATAGCCCCCTCCCCCATTATAATTCACAAAAATTACGAGATAAATGAAAAAGGGGGCCACTGAAGAGAAAGGGTTGACTTGACCTGGATATGTGCCTCGAGGCTAATGTGCTGTCACTTTTCAAGGTACTTTTCTTCACAATTCTCTAACCAGTTTTATCACTTTTAGACAGTATCCAAAATGAGCTCTTTCAGTGTCTTCTTTTCCGACCAATATACACCTACCTATTGAAGTCTTAAGAAAATATTTGTTTCCATTTAAGAAACAATGCCAATCAATTTAATGTAATATATAACTATCTAGATACTTGTGGGATGGAAAAATCGGGGAATCAGCCATTCTTATCCTCGAGGACCTATCTGTCGAAGGTTACGTACCGACGCGATCCGGTTCAGAGCTCAGCGCGAAGGAAGTGGAGTTGGTGCTAAAGGAGCTCGAAAAACTTCATCATACTTCTCGGAAGATGAAAGCAGAGAATCCTAAGTTGTTCGAAGAAGTAGTAGGGCTGCTGGAAGAGGGTTTCTGCCTTGGCGCTCCCTATGAAGGGGTACTGTCCCAATGCTTCAAAAATGCTGTGAGGTTTTTATAATTTAATTACAAACATTTTTATTATATATATATATATATTTTTTTTAATTAAGAAGTAATAATAATTTCTTTATTTTTTGAAATCGTAATTATTATATCGCAATACACAGCTTTCGAAAGATCTTTTATTATCCGGTCTTCTCCCAATGCAATTCTAAACCCACTTTTTCTGTCCCTGTAATACCCTTCTCACCTTTTAATCCCGCCTGTTCATTCACCTTTCATTTATACAGTTTCCCGAAAATTTGTAAAGAGATTCTTACAATTCTAAAGTAAAATTTTACACCCATAGAAGCTTTTATTATTGTTTGTTTAAAATATGAATCCGTTTTATTATATTTGTAAATATGTGTATATATACGTGCATCTGTGTCTACTTATGAGTGTATATACTCGTATATGTGTGTGTGTGTGCGTGTGTGTGCGTGCGTGCGTGCGTGCGTGCGTGCGTGTGTGTGTGTGTGTGTGTGTCTGTGTGTGTGTATGTGTGTGTACAACTACTATCATACACTATGTAACAAATAGTTATAATAACTAATAATACAAGTAGTAGTAGTTATTTTCACTTTATGTTAATTGGAATATTCTAATTTTAGCACTAGAAATTTTACTTATAATTTATTGGTTTTTCCTCATTTTCCTTTCATATTAATTTGTTTTACTAAATTCTTGCTCTAAAGCTCTAAAGCCCACTAAATGTGTTACACAATTTTGTTCTCAAGGGACTTGTCTAGGAACAAATAAATAAAGAATTTATTATTATTATTATTATTACTAGTAATGATTTAACCCACCAGTTCAATATCGATGGTTCTAACGATCGGTATGATCCTTAATACTGTTTTCAGATAGTGGCAGCAGAAAAATATTTGCCTGAAAACTACATAGGGAAGCTATCATGTTTCGATTACTCCAGAACTAAGGAATGGGCGACGAAAAGAAGAGGGACGGATCTTGTTCTCACCCATGGTGACTCTTGGTTCAGCAACTTCCTCTTCAAGTATCAAGTAAAGCATAATGATGGATGTTAATGAGTGTTTACAGGAATCTTATTCGTCACATTACTATTACCATCTACCAATGTTTACGATATCATTTAACTTCATCTCGATATTCGAATGATCTTAGGCATAGGCGTCACCAACACCGATATATTGGGGGGACGGTTCAATATTCTCCGAAATAGGGTAGGTAGACATTTGAGAGGCTAAAGATGAAATAAAAAAGCCTAAAAACAACTGTTAGGAAATTTAATTCATCCTCCAAAGATGTGCTTTAGAGGCATTTACAGTCTCTTAAAACTTGTCAATTTATGTCTCAGTTAGAATATAGGTAGTTGCATGTGGGCCGAAATTTCTTGATTGAATTTTATCGAAGTTCTTCTTCTGATCACGATCCTACTAATTTCATTGCTTTCTATCAACTTATATAAGCTTCATCCAGTAGATGGAAAGTAGGATCAAGCTGCTTGGTTTAAAAAAGAATTAAAGAAAGTTAAAAATTTGTTGCAGAATTCATAAAAAAAAAACAGTTCAAGTTTAAATAAAAATTATACAATCCACAAAATATCCAATGAGCCTGACGATGCTTATAAAAAGCGACAAGGCGGCAATTCGTGAAAATAAAATATCAGATGTAGTGTTTGGGTATAATCAATCAGTAGAGTATGATGTAATCAGCTAATATTTTATACTTATATTGTATTAAATTTGATTGGTTTAACTAGGATAAATTCGTAAAATCGTATTTTCATTTAATTTTTAACATTGGGAGGGACCGTCCCCTCCTACCAAAATCTTTGCAGTCCTTATACTAGACTCTTAGAAACTAAAAAAAGGGGTTCGTCTTCGCTGGCTAGTTAAACATTTACAAGATAAAATAAGTCCAATTTTAACCGTTTTTGTAAAATTCTGTTTTTAATTATTTATTATTATTTTTTTGCCTTCCTGGGTTGTTCTATTTCGGTCTAAATATAAGAAACGATGGACGGAGGGGCTTAGCTGGCCTTGAACATCCAAGCATAAGGTTACTTTTCAGTCACTGTTTTGTCAATGATAGTTACTGTTCTGTAACATTGTTAATAATTTGAGTTTTAATTGCTTTATTTCCATTTTTGTATTATAATGTCAAGTTAATAAAATTATATAAACCCACATTATCAAATAGGTTTTTCCGTTTTATTTATTTATTTTTTTATTAATTCTAACTCCAATTGTTTCAAAATATACGAGGGGTCACTCTATGGTGAATTAATATAAATTAAAATCGGTATCTTTAGCGGGTAATATCGAATGGATTTGAATTTTAGATATTCATTTTCTTTGGATGAAAAAAAAAGGAAGAAAGTAATATGTGATTTTAATAAAATCACTTTGTATTTTTGAAATTTAGTAAGAGTATGTATTTTTTAAAAGGCATATGTTGGCGTCAATTGTTAATACAATGACTTTCTAACAATATTTTTACTTCTTAAGGAATATTCCGTGGTCTTAAAGAATTGGAATCAACTGGAGTCTCGCACTTCATTTTCTTGAAGAATTTTTCTTTACATAGGGATCCCCAAAAATGTTTGTTTGTTTGACGTCACTTTATGCCACTAAGGCTGATCGGACGATGCTATAGCGGGAGTCCTAAATTTTGCCTATCCAGGTACTAAAATGTATTTTCTCCCTAAATTTTAAATTTATTACGCTTTTACGGTAATATACCTATATCTTCTGTGTGGCAACAAGAAACTAAACAGGAGACTGATAAAGAGAAGGTCTCGGTTTCGTATTACCCTATGGAAGATACTCAATGTTAAAACAAGAGGATTAAAGTAGGCCATGGCCAAATATGGGAGATTTATGAGAAAGCAGTTCTTCAGTGTAACTTCAGGCGTCTGGTGGTGGTGGCCTACCCTTGTGGCTCTATGACTGATGGTCTCCCCCACCCCCCTCACTCCTTACCGACCCCACTCTCTTTTCTCAATCTCCAAGGAAAATAACATTTAACATTATATCGTTTTCCACATTCCAGCATCAAGTTTTTTTTTTTTTTTTCTCAATGAATAGAGAAATACCATGTATTGATATAATACTAACTTCTACACTCGAGGGCATATAACATTAGAGATCCAACAATTCATTAACATCGAAGTTACTATTGAAGTATCAAATTAAAAAAAAATAATACTGTAGAAAAAAGCATATCTCGACCTTAGAAGTCAAGGGATCTTAGAGATATTTTTGACAATCTCGAATTAGATGCGGTTTATGGTTGTAAAAATGCTGCTCTTTTGATTCATAACGAGACCCAAGTGGATATAATGACAGTGATAAAATTGTGCGAAAAAGCTGTGATAGAACTCGTTTAAATCGGATGAACCGGTAGAATATAATTCCCCCCCCCCCTATTTATTATTACATTATGTGGAATTAACCTTTTTATACTAGTAAAACATCCGAGAACCAAATATATTTGTAAGTTTGTCGAAATAGGATAAAATGTGAATAAATAACCATTGATCACCTCCCTTGACCCTTTAACCTGTTTTTTTTATTACTACTTATTAATTATTACTTATTTTCCTATGCGGGACGAAGAAATTTCCAACAAATCAAGGTCATGAAAATCAGTCAGGCCGTTCATGATTTATTAATGGTGTAACTAACCCGACTTTGTTTCATATGTCCACAATATAATTCTAATTATAGTATTCTAAAATACTGAAAACTAAAAATACTAAAACTGACATCGAAATTCGTAAAGCCGATAGAGATTTTAGAAAAAATAAAATAAAAATTAATCTATCAAATCCACATAATAGTTTTTCAAGCTTTAACTTTGATTAACTCAAATTGGGGAAAAATGTCACTCAGACCCCTTGTCTTAAAACCAGACTATAATATATGCAAAAAATATAGCAATTTTACGTAATAATGTTTAATTGCTAAAAAAAATTAATATATGTTTCCACGTAGAATAGATCTGGACAAAATTCACATTTATTAAAAGTAGCAATTGTATTTAAATAAAAATATAAATCGTACCTTGGTGTGAACATACTAGTGGAAAAATGGCTCATTGATAGAAATAAAAAAACAACAACAGTAAAAATGACATCAAGGGTCGGAGTTTATTATGAATGACAGGGTACTATACCATAAAGAATCTGTGATATAGACCTTTGAGGTCTTTATGGATTATTCTATTATCACTTAATATGGAGCAGATGATATAAGATTATATAGATTAAGATTCGATTGTTTGGTGGGGCTTCCAAATCGGTCTTATATTCATGTAAATGAGGCATGTTTCAATTGATTGTAAGCTTTGGGCTTAAGCCTGTGTATAAGGGACCAAGGTCCAAAGTTCAGGCACACCTTCCCAATGAGGAAAGAATTTTAAATATATATAGATTGGACTAGCCTATGTTTTTGTTTATAATACTCATGTATTACATGTAGTAACAATATTTCTTAATCGTATTTTATTCTACCATGCTAACACCCGCGATAGGTAATTGTAAGTTCTGAGTATAAAATAGTTTTAAAAACTTCCTGATGGTGTCAAGCAAGCTGATTGTATATTTTTTTTAGGAAAAATAAAATTAACTTTTGTTTCCTAACTTAGTTTTAGTTACAAATTCGAGGAGGTTACAACCAAACTGTGCTCAAATTTGATTATTCGCTTTCTTTTTTCCAAGGAAGGCAGTCCAATTGCAGTGGCGATCCTCGATTGGCAGATGTGCCGGATCGGTTCTCCCCTCCTTGACGTCTCCGAGCTCTTGTTCTCTTCAACCACCGGAACAACATGTCCTTCGGCTCCGGAGTGCGCCTTCGGCTTTACCATGGCCATCACGATCCTTCCCTTCGCCTTAGGGCAGGCAGACCCTGCTTTTGTGCTGACGCCAGAGAAGCTGAAGTTTTCTGACGACTCGTTGGCTTTAAAGAGAATCTCAGAAGTCGTGAAAGCCGCTGTGGATAAAGAAATTGTATAATGAATATCTAATCATGGAAGCAACAATCTCATACGGCTCAAGTAATGTGTTAAAAAAAAATTAAATATCACAATTTATCCAGCTTTATAAATATTTATTTTGTTTGCAGAATAGTTTAACAATAATGCTCTAAAATAATTATTTCTTAATTTAACTTATTTAAATTACAGTAATCATTCATATGATTCCAATATTCAAAATTCAATTTAATTTTGATTAATAATTTAAAATTTAATTTTTTAACATTATATTAAATAGAATCCCTACGTGTGACGAAGATGAATCTCATCAAAAAAATTTTTAGAAATCAGACGATGTCCACTAGGATAATAATATACAGGTATGAAAATGCTAAAATAACTAATGACAATAAAAAATATTGTACAAAAAATATTTTTATATAATTATAACATGATAAATATTTTTAGATGAATATGGTGCCAAGCACCGAAAGCTTCTGATGTAAGAAAAAAATAAAAAAGATGAGACTGTTTTAAAAATAAAATGGGTAAATTATTATAATATAAAATATATATTCAAAATTCTTAATCTCTTTACTGTATTTATTCTATACAATATTTATTTCTTAAAAACTCTTTACTGTTCCACAAATAAATATTGTACAACACATGATGAATTTAATGTCAGATTCATCATGGAACAAATACCCCTCTTTCTATTTCCGCGTCCAACCCATCGGAGGAAATCGATCCCCAGTGAACTGAAAAGAAGACGTCGGGACTTTGAAGCACTGGACCCCTAATGGATGTCTATTAATGGATGGGTCTTCAAGTGTCACTCAAGGCCATTTAAAGCATACCATTCATTGGCAGTTTTTAAATATAGTGATGAAATTATAACATAAAGTCATACAACAACAGTTGAACCCGGCCACGCAGTTCTGTTTTAGCTGGTATTAATTTTTAGGTAAATAAATGAAAGTATTCTAGAGAACTTACGATTTGCCGAGAAAAGACCAGACAGAAAAACCAAAAATATGAATACATTTTAATGGGCTTAGTTACTGTAAGTCCGATTTCCCTTTTTTTTTTTGCGAATGGAGGAAGTTAAAAATTATAATTATGTTTTTCAAAGTTATTTTCAAAGAAATCTGACTAAATAATTAGCTAATTATTTGTTCGTCCTGGTCCAAAATCGCAGACTGAATCTTTTTCTAATGGTCCAATGAACGGATTAGCTATTGTTAGAAAACCTTTTCTTCGATAATTTATCTGGTAATATCACCCTGTATTGTCAAAGTGAGAACACTCCTCACCTAAACTTTTATTATATAATTTTATATCTGTTTTTAAATAAATAAAATAGATAACATAGTAACCTAAATGTTGGAAATACTAAAGGAAGTAAAGAGGTATGTAATAATATTTTTTTCTGCTAGTATGTTTATGTCAATATAACATTGTAAACAAGATCAGAGCTTGTTAGTCACCGGGCCTGTTAGTATTCTGTCACGAGGAAAGCAGGTAACAACATAAAAGAGGATTCGAGGAACTTCCATCGAAAGTTGCATCGTAAATATGAGATCAATTGTCGGAATCGGGAAAACCGCTGAACTTATTAACCAATGATGGTCATTATTTCCGGAGCAAAGCCGAAATCCTTTGTTGACGAGCCTTAAGGATTCTTCAAAAGCATCTCCTCAATTTTCGGGTTAGAAAGCATTTCATGACCGCTTTTCCACTTGAATTAAGTCGAGTCGATCTCTATAAAAGTTCCCTTAAAAACAACCTCGTTGGCCGCGAAGTCAATCAAGCTTAGCCGTAATTAGGAAAACACTTAGCTAGAACCACTCAGGAAAATAGGAAAGCTTCCCCGTAAGGAAAAACACCAAAGTATTCCATTAATTTTATTTTTACCACTGATTATAATAATGAAATCGTATCTCATCAGTCTATAAAACTTAAATGATCAATCCTTACAAAAAAACGTTCATCCTCTTTAAAGATTAAGGGTCATGCTCCCATTTCATTAAAATTTCATGGTTCTGATTTCAATGCGAACAAATTTCTTTTTCCAATGATTTTTTTTCCACAAATTGCTAAAAGGTAGGCTGCTAATGGTGTTTACAAAAAAATACCTTCATAGAATTAATGTTTTAAAGAAACCATATCATAATTGAAGATTGAAATCATAAGATGAGGGAGATACTCAAAATTATACAAATGCTGATTGTTATTTCATTTATTTGTACAACAATATTTTAAAATAATATATAATTCAGATATCTTCTGTCTATAATAGAGCAAAACACAATTACTAATTCGAACTCGTTCTACATTAACTCCGAAAATATTAACTGATTTAGGAAATCACCTAAAACTGTCACAATTGACTTAGGAATTTTATTTTGACTCATTTTGCCTTTTGCATTGTCAAACATCTTCATGATGGTTTTTATAAAAATTGTTAGAAATTTGACTGTTGTAGTGATTTGGTTTCATATTTTGAAAGTGTATCAATCTAAATGCTATATTATTCGAATGTTTACAAACCAAAAGAACAAAAAAAAAAAAAAAAAAATTGAATCATAAAAATGAGCTTAAAAGAAATAAACTTTTAAAAAGAAAAGGAAAATATGGTAGGTAATCAATTCATTTGTTAAGATAATATTCAGAAAATGATTAAATGAAAATACATCAACTAATTAGTGTTTAGTACTAAGAGTCTTAGTAATCTCTCAATGTTATTTAAAAGTGCTCCAAACAAACCTGAAAATCAATTTTACTTAGATATTTAAAGTTTAGAGTTCAGGTTCTACTAAATTCAAACATCACCTTGTTCCTATTTCCCTTATTCAAATTCTATCTCCCTCATTCCTCCACCAATAAGGGAGATAGATGTGAGGGAAATAGGTGTTTGAGGTTACATTTAAGTAGATTATTCCATGTGAGTCTCTTATCAACAACACTAATGGGTTATGGAAATCCCTTTAATAATATAACGTGGATAAAACTCGCCCTCCGGGAACTATCACTGTGCGAGGGAGATAGGAGATGAACCGTCACTTACTGATTTCACTGATAAAAATACCCTCAGAAGGAAAATAGAGCAGAAGTTCTGTGCAACTGGTTATCCTTGTTGAGGCGGAAATCTGTTACAGTGTTGCCAGCAATGAATTATAATGAAATAAAGGTTTCCAAAGTTTTGGTGCCCGATTTAAAAAAATGTGAGGAAGATAGGTTGCATCAATGTGACAGGTAGATTGTAGATCATAACTTTTTTCTATAATACGAAAAGAGCAATATATATACAATATATATACAAATAATTGAGATCTTCTAACAGGTATGGTAAAAATTAAGTTATAAATAAAAAAATATATGTCTTTTTTACGCCATCAAAGTCAGCAACTTGAGCAGAGGGACAGGTGAGGGAGATAGATGTTGACATTTTAAGTTTAAATTTAGGCCTATAAACAAATGGTTACTGAGATAAAAATCCTTGAACAACAAGCTGAGGTTTTCTATTAACCAGTGGATGCAATTGAATTATTGACAATTTCACAAAAATAATATAATCTCATTAGGACATAAATTTGTATGTATTGGGAGAATGACCCTTAAACGATACATTAAATAATGGTATAATTCCAAATAATTAATGATTCTCCAGTGTACAAAACAGGTGATAAGGTAATTCCGTCCGAAGTTCAGCCAGTTCAAATTATCAGGACAGGGAGTAAAAAAAAAATGATCATTACCAACATAATTACTAACATAATTTTTACAATCATAAATATAGATTAATTTAATTGAGTCGGTCATTAGAAAAATCCGACATGTCCAAAAAAATAGATATCCCTTTTAATTGATTTGTGATCTCTTCCATGCTGAGAAACGTAATTTAGTGAATTATATTTCTAACAAAGTATTTTATATTGTAGAAAAATAATTAAGTTAAGAGAATCTCTTAGTGCTAAATTAAAAGTGATTTTTTTTTTCTTTTCACTTTTCCATAAAATTGAATCTATGAAGATGTCGGGTTGTTCAGCCGACTGATTTAATTTTATTCGATTTTATTTAATTCTATCATTAATTATTAACAATTAAGGAATATATTCTTTTTTTTTAGTGAGTTTTGATAATTTTAATGATATTGTCTTTACGAATTATTCCATGCATTTTCATTAAATGTTTGTTTCTTTTTAAAATGTACCATTTACCTGGCAAAAGGTCAAGTACAAGATTTTTTCTTCTAAACCAGGCCAGCATGAAAAAAGCAAAGTTTCTGTGGCATAAATTTAAAATTTTTACAAATAATTCGGAAACCACTTCTGAAGAGGTGCCATAGGCGAGGCCCTTTTGAGAGGTTATGTGTCCGTGATATTATCTAATTCCCATCGAGGCTTTTTCAGTTAAAAAGAGCCTTGATTAGATCGTTAGCTTATAATGATTAACATTATTAGATCTTTAGCTTTACACCCCCGCTCCCTATGCTCGCTCTTCATCGATAAATAAACCCCGAAAAGGGTCCTTTTCAGTGGAGGTCGGGCCTTACTGCGAAGGTCGCCTTACTGAACGACATCTAAGCCACTGTTCAGAAGTTCTACCCAAGAAACAATATTCTAAAGTAAATAAATAAAGTAAAAGGGCATAAACTGCTGTATAGTCAAAATCGTGTAATTCACCTACAACTTCCTTGGACTATCGCTAGGCTAAGTTGTTACATTGCTAAGCTTTTGATTTGCGGATGATTGTTGTGTAATTCAACTTTCATTCTTGTACCGAAAGTGAATATTTGTAATAAAATTTTCGTGATTTTTGGATAAAACCTTTTGGTCGCAAAGAGGATTTCGGCATTTCATCGAAATTTTTCAGAATACAGGATCGGCTCGATGAACATTCTATAAAGGCACCAACCATAAGTTGTTCTTCCTAGTCGGCGAAAGGGAATCAGTTAATGCTTTCCCAAGCCTCTTAAAATATGTAAATTTTATATGACTAGTAAGTTAACCAATCTTGCCGGTTCTTGTTTGAAACTATAATATGTCTTAGTAAAGACAACAAAAAATTATAGGCAACAAATATTGGGTTGAGTTTGAGGAAGTCCGTAGTTTAAAAACCTTTTCCTCATAATTTCATTAGCAAAATTTACTAAAAGTTTTCCTCTAATTAGTCGCCGTTGCACAACACTATCTTCTATTCTGGTAACAGTACCCACTTTTCCAGCCTGGCGAAAGTAAGGGGCAATATTGTAAAAGTGTTGACTGGCTGGAGACCTATCTTTAAGCGAGGGCTCTAATCAGGTAATGAAAGCCTTCGAGTAAACAGGGAAACTTTCCACGCTGTACTGGCCAGACCCCCAAGGAAAAACCATGTGGACATTCACACCTATTGGCTATGTTTACTTTAGTCAGGACTTGTATAACTCAGGGCGACAATTAACTTATTTTGCTTGTATAAAAAAAGGCGCTAAGGTAAACGAATTTCAGTTAAACTGTATCCAAAGTATATGTTCATTCACTGCCTGTGTATGGTATGCCTTCACCATACATCAAGAACATGCTTCTGTGAATTGTTGGCAAAGTGTTATGGAGCTTTCATTTTATGAAAAATTCTACTATTGAATACATTATTACTTCATTGCTATATTTAACATTGCTATATATATATATATATATATATATATATATATATATATATATATATATATATATATATATATATATATATATATATACAACATAACAATTAACAAATATAAAAAATGTAACATAGCAATTATTTTTTTTTTTTTTTTTTATTTTTTTTTTTTTTTACAATATACGGGTCAAAACCCAATTTTTACAAGAATACACATGAACGGTACAGTACATAAAACAAGTAAGCACTAACATATATATAATGTACATAAGTCGTTTAATTATTTAATTAGATAGAAAATAGTATATATTAGTCGGAGAAAAAAGATATAACTAATAATATAAAGGAAAACTTAAGAAAAAAAAAGAAGAAAAATATAACATTTATAGAAAAATACATTTATAGGAAAAAATATAACATTTATAGGAAAAAAAAATATAACATTTATATACAAATATGGAAAAATAATATAAAATAGAATAAATTTATAGGAAAGAAGAAGAAGAAGAAGAAGAGAAGAAAAAAACACTTAGAAAAATAGCACCCATAGAAAAATTATCAATTATGTCCGGAGATTAAGAATATGTTTTAATGCAGGTAAAGAAGAGTGGAAAAGGTCTATGTTATTAGGTAACTTGTTCCATTTTAACATCATAAGATGCAGAGGAGTGTGTATGGCAAAATTTCTCATCTTAAATTCAATGAAGAATAATTTAGGATGTCTGAGATGGCTGAAAGGAACATTAAACTGACGATAGGAGAGAAGTTCAGAGCAGTCAAAGAAGTTATTGGCTAATTTAAAAACAAATATTACATCATAGTAACTTCGTCTATCAATAAGTTCGGGAAGATTAAAAGAGGTGAGAGTAGAATCTGAAAGAGAGTTGAAAGTACCTAGTTTGAAGGAGATAATTTTTAAACATTTATTTTGAACAGATTGTAGAAGTTTTATGTCGACAGAATATTTGGGATCCCAAACCACTGAGGCGTATTCCAGGATGGGTCTTACCAACGATTTATACAAATGAAGAAAACATAACGGATTATTATAACATAACGGACTGCAATTACGGATGACGAAACCAAGCATTTTATATGAGCTATTTTTAATATGTTCAACATGTAGTTATAATTAAGATTGGAATCGAAGATCACTCCTTGATCTCTGATACTAGAGACTCTAGTAACAGGGCTGTGGTCTATGGTATATGAATGATCTAGAGGGGATTTTTTATGAGAGAAAGATAAACAGTAACATTTTGATTTGTTTAGGTATAATTTGTTGGATTGACACCAATCGGAAAGATTATTAAGAGTAACTTGTAAGCGATTACAGTCGGAGGTAGATTAAATTTTTGAGTAAATCTTCAGGTCATCAGCAAACAAAAGAAATTCAGAATCAGAGAGAGCATGATGGATATCATTGATGAAAAAGATGAAAATTATAAAATCATACGCATTATAAAGTGAATCATCCTGTCTGTTACGCTCGAAATTCGATCCCATTTGAAACTATTTGCTTATCAATTATAATCCTCTATGGGGGCGCGGTGTGGCTGTGCGGTAAAGCGACGTGCTCCCATGCCGGAGCTGCGGGCTCGAGTCCCGCGCTGGGTGGTGCTTTTCTTTCGTAGGAGAAGTATCACCCCCAGTGCCATGGGTGTTAGTATGGGCAGTATAGGGGTTCAGGAGAAGCCTTGAAGTCCCCCCCAAAAAAAAAAAAAAAATCCTCTATGGGTAAGTTTCGCATCAACGAGATAGAAGTGTTAAGAAAGAAGAAAAGGTTGATGAATAAATAAAATGCAAAATATCAGAAACAAGGCTAATCGTTTCATTCAAATCGCAAGTCTGCATAAAGATGGATAAAACTCAAAAAACTGTATTTTTGGGATAATTGCATTTGAAGTTTCGACTGCATTTTCAATTTTACCATGTAACCTCAAACGGCGAATAGGGAATATAGTATTTGATCAAAAATAGTTTGCCAAAGGGGCAGTTAGTACCATTGGTACTAACTTTAAATCAAAATTAATTCCCCACCTGCGTTAACGTGATCATCCCCTTCATAAAAGAATAAGGCATTTAGCGCCCAACGCTAACGGAAATATTAATCATATTGTGACTATATTCTGGTATTGTGATTCTGATTCCAACAGTACATACATGAATAATTCAAAATTGATATATTTTGAGTTGTTAGCATCTTCTCGCCGAGGTACGATATGATCCTTTATATATTCTTTCTGGTAATGTTTACATCCATGAATTAATATTGAAGCTGATAATATTTTAATGAGTGGGGTGTACAAATAATATTAAAAAATACAAAAACTTTAAAACTAAAAATAAGAAAAAAAAAACCAAGAAAAATTGAGAAAATAAAAACAACTAAAAAAACACTAAAACCAAGAAAATACACAATAATGAACAACATTAGGAAAATAAACGTTGCTACTTTTGATGCTTTAAAACAGTTTCCGAATCTTTTTGGCTCGCCTAGGACTTGATACTACATCACAGTCAATTGCATCTTGGTAAAAATGATTGTATTGAGTGACATTTGCTTGACATTGCGAATTTTATTTTATTTGCATTATAGATTTTATAGGATGACCACGTTGCTCGCTTAGAATAAGACTGACACAATCGAAAAAAAAAAATGATTTTACAGGAGAGGCGTAAAAAGTATGATCATGATTGCTATCTTATTTTGCCTTGACTTCTCTCCATCATTAAATATTATATTTAATATGGAATTTTTCTTTAAAAATGTGATTCGGAGCCATTTAAGCAAAACAACCCTTTTGGTATTGTGAGATTTTTATGGTTTATTAGTATTTATGTAAATGAATATTACGGATAAATAAGATTTAGATAAAATCTTAGAGCAAAAAAAATCAATATTAAAAAGGATCTACTTTTTTTTATAAAGGAATATGTATGCTTTGTGTCCGCTTTATGAGTGTTTTTTTTTAATAACGACTTATCCCACCCCAGAATTTTTTTATAACATTCCTGGTACCAGGTTGGGAAACGCCCCTTTAAAATACAAAAATTTTGTCGCAATCAGCACGCCTCTATTAAACACGGGAGGTACTCGTCCGGTCACCAGTAGTGCTCCTACCTGTCCTAGCTGGTACACTGTCATAATTCGCTCCTTACTAAACAAATATGCACTATTATGTGCTAGAACTAAATTAATAATCTTTTCCAATTGTGTTACTTCATTCTCCTTTATAAAAATAATTTTCGGGCCTTCTTGGTACATCTTTCCAAATGTAACAAGCTTTACGGTCGAAATGAAGACAAAGATACTACCGCTTTCTAACTATAGTAACAATGTTGAGGAAACATTTCAGCTGAAAAATTAGTATTTATTAGTATAAAAACAAAAAAAAATTGATAGTTGCAGAGGGTCTGAGATCTGTGGAACATCTATTGTAAACTCTAACTTGGATTATTAGATTTCTAAACATCAGCTCTAATATTGGAACTTTCCAAATATACCCTGATTGAAAAAGATGTTGAATGAATCTGTCGATGGTGAGTCATTCATAACTGAAGTCATTCGTAGGTTATGCGTAGTAGTGTAACCTACAAATAGAATAACCTATACGTTTTACAGTATCATTAAATTTCCATTTAATTTTTGTGAATAATTCTTTACTACATCATATTTCTTCCTTTTTTTGCCACAGCTATGACCAATATAAGAGAGAGGACAGGTAATTTTGATTGAAAACTGCACTAGAATTAAAAGAGTGCAGTAGAAGTAAAATTAAATTTAATAAAAAAAAATATAATAACTTAAACAAGCCAGACAAGAGGTACTGCTGAGTGCTATACTTTCCCATGGCATTGTAAGTCTAGTAGAAACCATCAATCAATTCTGCTGATGTCGACTGGCGCAGATAAAAAATGTAAAAAAAAAAAAAAAAAATATAGAAGAAATATGGTTAGCATAGATTTCAGAATTTTATTTATTTACTGTTTAGCCTCTACCCCTAAGGGTCATAGGCTTTAATTTTTTCTTTTTATATTCTATCGTGATAGTTTGCCTTTAAGGATTGGAATAAGTTTAGGGCTGAGGATTCTTTATATCTTTATTTCTTTATGCTTTTTTTAGTATTTACTATTGCTATCTTTTAGTATTTATTTTTCTATTTTTTTTTTAAATATAGAATTTAAAAAAATAAAAGGTTTCTTCAATATCAAAAGCTTTTAAATGCCAGATTATTTTAACTAGATTCAACAGTAATAAAATTCCAACAACAAGTCTAGAACTATATTAAATTATAAGTTTTGTGTTTTGTTTCACGTAACATAATATTCAACTGAAGTTTAATATAAATATTTGGCTACGGATAAAAATGCATAAAAAACCGACCTACTAATGATAAATAGAGAGAACCATTTAATTCGGATCTTTTTAAACATGGGAAACGTGTCCAAAATATTCTCAACATCCTTTTCTTTCATATTAGACAAGATACAGAAGCCCCCACCAATTTGATAATGCCTTCTATGACTAAGATATAAGAGCTCCCCTCTCAACTTAATAATCAATCTTATTCGTGGAAAATTATTATTCATTTAACCAACCATTCACTTATGTCATGGTTCTAATATTTATAAATTACTGATTCATCTGAGACAGTACATAACCTGCTCTTGAAATATTTCATTTTATGTTTTAAGTTATCGAAGATAGTTGGCCAATGACTATTGATATTTATATAAGGCACAGTATTTTCAAAACGTTTTCTCCAAAGCCTCAGATTCTAAATCCAAGTGGAAAATCATCAGGAAATTTTCAGTAATTAGCTCAGACCAATTGCCATCCTCTCCAATCTCTCGAAACCATTGGAAAGATTAGTCCATTCACAACTTACATCCTTCCTCGAACAAAACGTACTCCTTAATCCTCTCCAGTCCGGTTTCCGTTCCGGTTATTCCACTCAATCTGCCCTTATAAAAACCATCAAGTATCCCAAATTACCTGAAAATCCATTGCAGTCCTAAAACAGCTCCTTAGATTCCCCAGAAGCACCCGCCATCTCCTAGTTTCCTCTCTCATCCTTCCTCACTTTGATTATGGATGCCTGGTATACGGAGGGCTGTCTGGTGAACTGGAGATGAGATTAAAAAGATTAATGAACCGACTTATCAGATTCATTCTCGATCTTCCCAGGCACTCTCACGTCTCCCAATTGTATACTGAGCAAGGCTTTCTTCTTCCTGAATCCAGACGACAATATCTCCTTGGTTCCTTCCCATTCCAATCCTTCAGAACAAAAAAACCCACCTATATCCTCGACCTCCTTACACCTCGTTTGTCCATCCACCTATTAAACACAAGATCCCATCCCACCGACCTGTATGTTCCTATCCGTAGAACAGCCTCCTTTGAGAGATCCTTTACAGTACGCGCAACCCATCTTTGGAATTCCCTGCCTAATTCCATACGCAGCGCATCCTCCTTGGCAACATTTAAATACCATTTATTCACCCATCTCCTAGATAATCAATCTTCCTCACAAATGTAAAAATGGTCAATATTTAGGAATATGTGTAAACACCATTTGTATTTTTTTATTTTTATTATCCTATATATAATTTAGGATAATGTACATATGTCATATATATAATTTCATCCTACCGATTTAATTTTAGTCAGACAAATGTAATACCACATGTTTCCTTTTTGTTATTCTTAGGGGACTAAAAGTCCCAGAATAAAGTTATATTTTCATTTCATTTCATTTTTATAACTAAGTGATAAGAATCAAGCAATGAATTTACCTTTTTACACCAAAAAAAAACATTTTTCTCTATTGTTTTAAGTGCCCGAGTGTTTGTAAGACGGTTGTTAGAATTTAGGTGTAAATATCATTTTATGTTATGAATATAAATGGGCTTTAAATTGATTTCTACAAATAATAAATAATTTGGTGGGTTTTGAGGTAGTTTCAAATGTGGTTTTATACAAAAAGTTTTTGCTTTTCTACCCTAAAATATCGTTCAACTTAATGCAATTTAGTTGTAAGATATTTTCTAATAAATTTCAATATTAAAATTGTAGGGGAGAGCGGGGTTGGTTGGCATATGGGGTAGGTTGACCATTGGCTTATAGTTTTCGGTACACCTGTTGTGAAGGCCCCACCATTGTACCATGTGACCCGCTCGACCTCGGGAGTCATGTCCTGAGTTTTCAATCTGATGCTAAGAGTGTAGAGAAGAGCGTGCTTCATTGATTGATTTTACAACATGTAAGTAAATTTTTATATTTTCAGTAAATTTGGTTTAAAGGTATGGCAAAACATTCGACTCCGAATCTGTTCACATAGCTCCAAACTCTTTTGAAAAACCTAACCTTTCGACTAACCAGTTTCTTGTTTGATTGTTCTCCCCTGTCCTGACAGCCATTTTTCATATGATTTCTCCTGTGGGGTTAGTTGGCTCTCTTCAACTGTGGTTTGTTGGCGCAGTAGAAATTCACAAAGGTAAACATAAACAAAGGTGTTAAATGTCTTTAATTCCAGCGAGGAGGTTGAGAGCAATATTTCCTATGCAGAAAGTGACGATAGTCTAAACTTCTATCTTCTTCTATTGTCATTCTAATTTCTCTTAAAAGCTGTTAAACCCGATTCAAAATTATTATACCATTATAGTGCAGCTTTTAATAACAATATTATGCGTCAGGCATTACTTGACTGAGATGGCTAAACAACTCCACCTTCTAGGCCAACTTGCCCCACATAATTTCAAATGGGGTTAATTGGCATACTCTGGATTGACGAAATCTTCAATTTTCTATGATCTTAGTATTAAATATTATGTGTTGAAAAAAATACTTGAAGTACTCTAATACTTGGAGTTCACAGTGGTATCAGCCATATTGGGATTATATTAACAGGAACGACTAGACAATCAAAAAGTGAAAACTGTTGCCTACCAACCCCGCTCTCCCCTACTTTTATATTAAAAGTATTTTGTATTCATTAATTTTAAAATAATAAATAACTGAAGTCTCACTGAAAGAATCTCATCCACTGATTCAAAAATACAGTTAGAGGATATTTCCTTAAGTATTCTATTTTCATAATATGTATTATCTAATACATTCAATTTACTCTATTAAAACAGCTCATATGTTTAACTCTAAATTTTAAAATTTTAGGAAAGTAGGTATATCCACAGTAGGTATTACATTAAACTTAATTAATACCTTACCATAAAAGTAAATTTTGAATGTGACTTATCGCCATCTGATCTTAAATTTTTAATTGTGATTATTTAAATATTTTTTTGAAATAATTTTATCTGAAGAGAAAAGATTAGTTAAATAATAATCATGAAGGACGTGGCAGTGATATAGATCCTTGGTAGCTCAGACAGTTAGAGCTCTGCAGCTCTGCAAGATGCCGATACCGATGGCCATGGCCAATCTTTCCTCTTCACATAAAATTATTTAATAAACAAAATATTGTATGAATATATTCAAGTAGAAGTCAAGATAAATAAAGTCACCAACTGAATTAGATTCTGGAAGCTTTTTCATTATTTAAAATCACCTATTTTTATTTTTTAACATTGTAAACAGATTTACAGTTAGTAGATACAAGTTTCAGACTTTTATCATTTAACATTGTAAGATGGAAATGGTTTTATAACAGCAAGCCCATTTAATGAAATAAGGTAAGAGGTGGTAGCGATAGGTCTGTTGGACGTTAAGTGTTTCGTGACTACAAGCCCCAATGTACTTAACTTCTCTTAATTGCTGCAGTTTAGGTTCTTGTGTTTGTATCGATAGTATTGCAGTTGTTTTTGTATTTCCTCATATTTATGAGGAAATTCTTTTCAGAAATAAATATATCTATTTAATTATTTCCTATACTATTCTATACCTAGGATGATTGGGAACGATAATACCTTGCTTTAATAAAGCTTTCTCACATATAATCTGTTGTGTAACAAATAAAATAAAATCTGGGAAATGTGAGAGAGGGGACCGCATCTGAGAGTCAGAGAGGAGTCATATCGGCAGCGAATCGAAATTCGATTAATCTATCGCGAGCATTCATGTGGAATTGACTTTATTGGTTAAAAAAAAGAGAGAGAGAGAGTTGGATTGACTGGTGTGATGTAGTTTTGTGTAATGTTGTTCTTAATTAAAGTAAGATTGTACCAGTGTGTAATGTTTGTTTCTATGTACATTATATATTAAAAAAAGTGAAAGTAAAAATATTTTAGTTTATAAGTATTTCTTTTATTAAATTGAGTAAATGAGGAAGTAGGAAGTAGGAGTAGAAAGGCAAATTATTTAGTAGAATGTGCGACTGTTTTTCATACTTAATAGGCCGTATCACTTATTTTATTATGTGTTTTCATTGTTACACAAGTTCCCATGAAATGTCATCATATATGTTTCCACGGGTAGAGAAAGCCTTAAGAACACTGAATCGCTGTCAGAAACACTGCAACTCTTTTGCTTGAGCGATTAGGAAGTAATTAGGTCATAACCCGTCTCTTTCCGTTTGGGCGATTCCCATTCCTGGAAATATTACAAACAAATTAATTTCAGCGTTATGCTCGTAGGAAGGATGTTAATATCAAACACATGTTAAAAATCAAACAAGAATTCAAATTTAAGCTTAAGAATTGTTAAGCTATAAATAGTTGAAGCAAGACTAAAAATATCCGATAATCCATACCTATATCATTATCCTAATAGATAATTAGATCCTCCACACCGTTGGCTATATGTAATGTATAAGGTAGTATAAGTGTGCTTAAAATTAATTGTGTTTATTTTTAACTTATCTCGATTTAATTAATTTAATAATTATAGAAATGTATTAATATTTAATTATTATTATAATCTTTGTATTGGAAACAGACAATAGATACTGTTTATTAGATACATATAAATCATCTATCAAGTTTAGAAGTTTAAACGTTATAACTCATTTTCCACATTCCTTTATATTTATTTGAATATTCTCCAATCCCAGTTGTTAAGTAATTACTATTTTTAACGATCTCCTAATAGAATCAGATTGAAGATCTCTTTAATATATTATATAAGATAGATTGTTGCAGAAAGTTACGATTGAAACTTAATAATACTTTAAAAACTTTGGTATGTAACCAAAATCATGCTATTTAATTGGTCCTTATAATTTTATATAAACTATATAGGTTAAAAATAAAATAAAATAAGAAATTATTAATGAGTTATTATATCTTTAGTAGAAACAATTAAAAAATATTCTAATATCATTTTAATTGTAATTCAACCAACGTTAGATCAAAAGAATAACATCGTCATAATTGTGTGTTTTTAGATTTGAAATCCAACCACCAGAAAATTAACTTTTTATATTTTAAGTAATTAGCATCTGCGGTGGAGCGCAAATAGCAATTCTGTAGAATAAGCAACTTTATCTGCGATTTGCTAGATTTAAGCATGATTAGTTTGATTTAGTGTTGCAGTACATCTCTCGGCCTTTTTAATCTTTGTTGGAAGGGTAACTGCGAGAAATGAAGAGAAGAAACAAGTAGACTTGTCGCGAATGTATGATTTTACCGTCGGAACGTCCATGCCATTGTGTATTGTGTTGTTATAAATATACCAAGGAGCGTTTAAATTTTTTTAAGAATTTTCGACTGAGTGGTTTGAATTTTTTTATGCGTACCTGGTTAGCGGAACCCCAAAGTTCTGCTCCGTAAGTCCAATTACCTATTGCTCTTTTCTATATCCATCACACTTCTGACATTCAGGAGCAGCCATCTTTACCATCTTTACGCTAAATACACATAACTACAATAAATATAAACTACACATAAATACAATACTTTCTTCTCACAAAGATTCCATGATGGCATCGATTGCCATTGAGAACCACTCATCAACCTCGAAAATGGGTTCTCTCTGTGGGAAACAAAAGTAAACGCATCCAAGTCGAACCATATAAGTATCTCTCGGATAAAGTCCTCCAATAAAAATTAACAACGTGTCCTCAAATAAAACCAGTGCCTAATAAAAACTAGATACGTTACCTAGGCCTATACTTGGGGAAACGAATCACTTGACTAGACGATACATACAACTATCCCGCCTTCTAGGCAACACATTATTACTTAACTTACAAAACAAAATACTAATATATAACACCATACTAAAACCTGAAATGAAAAAAATAAAATTTGATTACAAGTAGAGTTTACTTGATTTTTTTTTGTAGTATTGGTCACAGGAATGAAATTCTGGAGGGTAATGACTCCTTCTCTTGAGAAGAGGCGTCAAAGAGGTTTGATGTTGAGACTGAACATTCTTTTATCGAGGAAACATCCCCAGCTCTCCCGAAGGGAACAGTTGTTCGCTGAAATAGACAACAGAAGGAGGCGATGGAAAACTAGCTTAGAATCGGAAAGGTCCCATAACGGGACCTGAATTGGCCCGGGTCCCAGCCTGCCTTTTCTTCCACTCCATGTTTATTCACTCCGCAACATCTGCTAGCCCATTCCCTTGAGGAAGTAAATTTTTATAAGCCGCGATTCACATTCCACCGAGTGTTTGTTTATTGCACGTTTATGATGTACGTTTTCCGGCCTCATAGAATCACATGCTGGGTCATTCCATGTCAATTCAATACAAGCTTAAGCCTCACCATCTCAGATTTTCTTGAAATGTGGTACCTGTGTACTACTTGTATCTACTAGAACAATTGTGAAATATTACTGAGTTATGTCAACCCGTTTTTGAATTATGGAACTGCAAAGCCCCCAAAATTAGGTCCAACAACAGAAAAAATCTTTATTAAAAATAGCTGTAGATGTTTTCCAAATTTGACTAGGAACTAAACTAAATGCTTTTATATGCAAACCAACATTTTCTACATAACCTCTCAAAATAAGCCACGCCTAGGAGCCTCTGTTCAGAAGTTGTACCAAATCATAACCTATTTGACTTTCTTTTCCAACATTGTTCTAGTGTCTGTTTGGGTGAGAATTATTTCCAAGCAGGGCCGGGCCATTCCACGTCAAATCAACACAAAAATATATCATTTTGAACCTCACCATCTCAGATGTTCTTGAAATTTGGTACATATGTACTACTTGTATCTATTAGAAAAATTACTGAGATAAGTCAACCCGTTTTTGAATTATGGAACTGCAAAGCCACCAAAATTAGGTCCCAAAACAGAAAAGATCTTTATTAAAAATAGCTGTAGATGTTTTCCAAATTTGACTAGGCCTATGAGATTGGTGTCGTTTTACAGAACATTCTATTCCGTTTCATATAATATACAAGTATTGGTTGGTACTGAAGAAATTTTCTTAAAACCAAATTTAAAATTTTAATTTCGATTTTCTCAAAAAGGGCATTTTTAAAAAAAATTATATATATTTTTTAAAATAGACAGTATTATATCTAATCATACAATAAAATATAAAAGTAGGATGGAATGTGCTTCAAAATATAAAAGTGCTTCATTACTAAAAAAATTGAAAACTAGTGAAAAAATTCCATAGATCTTATTTCATTCAAAACAATTACTATAACTAAGTATAGTAACATTTATATTTTCATTAGGGAAAACACGAAACAAATGATAATAAGCGTTTAACTAATAACCAGAGAGATAACTACCTACATTTGGTCGTTATAACGCCAAAGTGAAGTAAGCGCCAATAAAAATAAAAAAAAAAAACCTTTTTAAGAAAATTAAAATTTTAAATTTGATTTTAAGAAAATTTCTTTAGTACCTACCTATACATTTTTGTATTTCATATGAAATAGCATGGAATGCGCTGTTATGCGACACCAATCTCATAGTGATAGTCAAATTTGGAAAACAACTACAGCTATTTTTAACCATAAAATGATAGATTTATGGAATTTTTTCACTAGTTTTCAATTTTTTTTTTAGTAATGAAGCAATTTTCATCCCACTTTTATATTTTGTTGTATGATAAGATATAATACAGGCTATTTTTAAAAAAAATATATAATTTTTTTTTAAAAATGCTCTTTTTGAGAAAATCGAAATTAAAATTTTAAATTTGGTTTTAAGAAAATTTCTTCAGTACCAACCAATACTTGTATATTATATGAAACGGAATAGAATTTTCTGTTAAACGACACCAATCTCATAGGCCTAGTCAAATTTGGAAAACATCTACAGCTATTTTTAATAAAGATCTTTTCTGTTTTTGGACCTAATTTTGGTGGCTTTGCAGTTCCTTAATTCAAAAACGGGTTGACTTATCTCAGTAATTTTTCTAATAGATACAAGTAGTACATATGTACCAAATTTCAAGAACACCTGAGATGGTGAGGTTCAAAATGATATATTTTTGTGTTGATTTGACGTGGAATTGCCCTGTTTGGAAATAATTCTCACCCAAACAGGCACTAGAACAATGTTGGAAAAGAAAGTCAAATAGGTTATGATTTGGTACAACTTCTGAACAGAGGCTCCTAGGCGTGGCTTATTTTGAGAGGTTATGTAGAAAATGTTGGTTTGCATATAAAAGCATTTAGTTTTTAGTTTTTATTCATTCATATTCATTTATGAATTCATTTTTTTTTTCATATGGGCTGTGACTCGGAATTTCTTATAATAAACCATTTACAGAATAATCTCATTTTTTCTGAAAAACAATTTTTGTATGTTTATTTATCGTCCCTTTATGCTACTACGGCGAACAGAAGATGCTACAGTGGGAGTCCTAAATGTTTCCTATCAGGTATAATGAAGATTGGGATCTTTAACGAGTACCTGATATTTAACAGAACACAAGGTAGCATCCCAAAGACAAGCCCATGTGTTGGCAAGAGATTTCGGACGGTTTTATTTATATGATTTCCAATAATTTCTATGAATATTCCAACAAGAAATTCATGCAGGGTTATTGTAAATACGTTTTCTGAACTTCTCTTTACCGAGGTGATGATAGTTTTACTTCTAGATTGTGTTTTTACAATTTAAATGTTCAGTAATCTTTAACCACATTATTTAGCATTTAAGTAATAAAATAAGAAATTTTAAGAATGAATATGATCATCTAATAACATGCAATTATTATAGCTTGTATCGAAATAAAGAAAAATGTTTGTAGCAATTCCACATATATTTCCAATATGTGTATACTAAAATAGTTTAATCCAAGCGTCATACAAAGCAAGCATCCCTTCCACTCTGCTAACTGAGTCGTGGCTTCATCCATTCAACCACTTCAACAATTTCTCTGACGTCAATCCCGGCTTTCAGATTTGAAAGTCGGTATCTTTAAGAAAATTTTAAATAATTTAAGTGTGATAAGGAGTGAGCACATTAAGGCCGAATAAAATATTAGCGCTGTTCGGGTTAATAAAAAACGCGTAAGAAATTGTATGTCATATTAACAACAACATTTTCTATATCATTAATTGTTGTCAGACAAAAAATAAAAAATACTTCATATATTGAAAAATAAAAGAACATTGATGAAAGCCGGTGAAGAAGTTGGGGCAGAAATAAATACGGATAAGACAAAATATACGGTCAATCCTCGAAACGGTGACGATTTTGGCGATTTGAAATAGAAAAGTGGAGAAATTTAAATATTTGCGATCTACAATACCTAGAAAAAACAAAATTGGGGAGGAACTTAAGGCTAGATTTGAGAGGGAAAATGTTTATGTTTCGGATGCAACATTACTTAGCTCACGACTTTTTTCCCGAAACTAAAAAAAATATAACGTATAAAGCTATAATTTTCAGACAGTTCTTCACAGATGTGAAACAAGGTCGCTTACATTAAAGCATAAGCAATACCTTAAGGTTTTTGAAGAGGTAGTAGCACGTAGATTATTTGAACAAAAAAGGATGATTCTGCAGGAGAAAGGAGACAGCTACATAATGCAGAATTGCATGAAATATAGTCGGTTAAGATAATCGAAGTTGAAGTCGCGCGAAAATTTTAATGGGCGCAAGAAATTTTAATTAAAGTAATAATATTAACTGCCAGGATTTACTTTATCTTATTTTTGGTTTCAACTCTATCTCAGAGGGTCATTGGCGTCTCATAATGATTTTCAGCGGCAGTTTTCAAACCTTTTAAGAATTTTAGCTAGGTGGAGACTTGTGGAATGTTTCTGATAGACTGATTTTTCCAATTTTTTTTTTCTAATTTACGGAATCTATTAGCAACTTTTGTTCGACTCCACGTATTTCGAAGCTGAGTGCTTCGAAAGCTCTTAAAAGATACCCTTGTGAACTGGCAGTATCCTATTCTCATTTTGCACTGTACAACCTCCTCCCTCCTTAAATTTCGGTTCATATTTATAGTTGGATTTTATTTCTGTTAATTTGAAATCTGGTCTAATTTAAAATTAAAATTAAAGAATTTAAAATGGAAAATATACCACAAACATCTCGTGCGTAGGTATAGTGTTTTCGCTTCTAGCAGGTCATTACCGAAGTTTGGGGGGGATGGAAAAGAAGATCCGAGATAAGCTGAGTAATAGCAGCACTAATTATTATTTAAAGGAGAAGCTCAATAAATTTCAACGAAACACACTAAAGACCTTAGTTGTTAAGTGCCCATTATAATAAACCTTTCCAAATACTACCAAACAGTATCTTAATTGATAAAATTGTAAATTTGAAATTGCTTATTAATATGAACATAAATTAAGTGGAAGAAGTTGTTAGATAATAGGAGAGGAGAAGAGACTGTTGTTCATTGCCTGTGCACTATGACCAACTTTCACTGATCGTGCCAATCCCTTCTCTAAGAAAAAAATAAAGTGAAATGTTGTGATGTACTGTCTTCGATCACGAAGGCTGCTCAAACTGAATATTACATAGGCGATTTTAATTGCAATTACATAACTCTTCCTTTTCTCGTTCCTCATCTATAAAATACATGCACTCTTCGCTTCATAGACTAGGATGCTCTTCCTCAGAAAAAAAATCGATTTCAAATTGAATGAGAGTTTTATGTGTGTTGTCTTCAGGCTCTCTTATCTCTAAAGCAAAATAAGTCAGTAAGACCATATAAGAACATTCTATTTTAAAGTGCAGACACCTTATATCTCAAAAGCAATCAAAATAATGATGAGGTGTGCAAGTATTTTGGTGTGCCTTGGCTTTCAATGATGCACGAACTTAGTTTCCTTACACAAATATTGATAATGGCTGTGAAATTCTTTCGCCATTGAATGAGGAATTTTATGAAGTTTAGAATTAAACCCAAATTATGATGTAATGTATTTCTTTTTTCTAACTAAGTTGAATAAATATTTTAAATTGATAAAAAGACGTTGATTTTTCTGAAAAATTTGGAAATTATTTATTTACAAAACAATAATGTTTCTTTTCTTTTTTTTTTTTTTTTCCAGAAATAGTAAGGAAGACTGTGAAAGATGCAGTTCGTAAAAAGAAGCTAGCATGGAAAGAATATAAAACGGATCAGACTCACGAAAAATGGATTAATTATGTAACTAAGAGGAATGAGGCTAAAGGCATAGTTCGGGAAGCAAAACAAAAGGCATGGGAAGATTTTGGTAAGAAACTCGATTCGGATTACCGGGAAAATACCAGATTATTTTGGAGAAAAGTAAAAGGGCTTAAAGGTAGTAAATACAAACCAATAAGAAACATTGGATGGTAAGATCCAGCAAATGAGGATGGTAAGATCCTTTCACATCATATTGAAATATTAGACAGATGGAGACGCCACTACCAACAGCAATTCAGTAGCCAAGTACCTTCCTCAGAACCGATCCTAACTGAAGACACAGGATATGATGAAATGATATGGGAGGAAGAAGTTGAACTTTCCATAGAAAAGCTAAAGACTGGTAAAGCAGCGGGAAGAGATGGGATATCTCCAGAACTAATTAAGTATGGTGGTCCACAGGTCACAAAAGTCCTACAGTCTCTGTTTCAAAAATTGTGGAATGAGAAAAGAATCCCAGAGGACTGGGAGTACAATGTAATAATACCCATCCACAAGAACTGTGAATGCAAGATCTACAGACCAATCTGTTTATCACCTGTAGTATACAAGATTTATACGTCCATACTAGAGCGCAGGCTTAGGACATATATTGAACCGATGCTCGAGGAGGAACAGGCTGCATTTAGGAGAGGTAGACAAACACAGGACCACATATTTTTTCTTAGATGCCTAATGGAGAAAACCTGGGATAGAAACGGAAATATGTACATGGCGTTTCTGGATATAAAAGCTACATTCGACTCGGTCCCAAGGTATGAACTATGGAGAGCGCTAAAGGCTAAGAATATTTCCGTAGACCTCATAAATGTCGTCAAATCAGTATACCAAAAACCAAAAGGTATTGTAAGAATAAATGGGATGGAATCCAGACCTTTTGACATGGAACAGGGAGTGAAGCAGGGAGACAGCTTAAGTCCTTTGCTGTTCGTAAATTTTATGGACGAAATACATAAAATCTGCAAAAGGAGAACAGCCAGAAGTATAGTGGGACTATGGAATCTGAGACATGTCCAAGTCCAAGCATTGTTGTATGCGGATGACATAGTCTTAGCAGCTGACTCTCAGGACAAATTACAGCAAGCTGTACTTGAATGGCAAGAGGAATTAGGAAGAAAAGGCCTATCTATTAATACAGATAAAAGTAAAATATTACATCTGGGGAGGGAGCCTCAGGCAACCAATGTAATATGTAATGGCCAGTCACTGGAACAGACCGATGATTATACATACCTGGGTGTAATAATAAGCAGGAATGGGAATATTGACGATGAGGTCAACAATAGAATTAGAAAAGCCAGCAATATTTACTTCCATATCTGCAATTCCATCATAGGAAAGAGAGAAGTTGGAAGAGATGTTAAGTTAAGAATATACAAAGCGGTGTACCTTCCAACATTGCTCTACGGTAGTGAAAGCTGGGTAACTCTAAACAAACATAAAAATAGAATAACCACAGCTGAAATGAGGTATCTCCGAAGAGTGGCAGGAAAAACCAGACGAGATTGCGTACGCAATGAAAGAATTCGTGAAGAATTAAACGTCCAGCCACTTGGACAAATACTCGAGAAAAGACAACTAAGGTGGTATGGTCATATGTGCAGAATGGGCGAATATAGAGAACCCAGAAGCTTCTATGAAGCCCGACCCAGAGGAAAAAGACCTAAGGGTAGACCTCGACTGTCTTACGAAGACCACATTGCCAGGTTGGGACTATCAAGAGGGAAGTCCTTAGGAGAGATGAAGATGCTGGCGAGAGACCGGGATGCCTGGCTGCGATGGCTAGATACAATGCCTCCACGCTGAAACGCATAAAGGAGGAAGGGAAAGAAGAAGAAGAAGAAGAAGTAAGGAAGACTTTGACAAACTATTAATTCCTTAATAGTAAATAAAACTAAACCTGCCCCTAATTAATAATTAAAACACATATAAAAGTGGGAACAAATATTTAAAAAAATTGTTAAGTAGTGATAATACTCGGATATTTAAGGGCAAAATGTAGGTTGTCCATCAATAATGATTGAAAAAATAATTATTTATAACTGTGTGTGTGTATCAAATACAAATAATTATTGTGTTTTTAATTATTTACTAAACAAACTAACAAACATAAGTGGTGTAGATTTTTTGAGGTGCCGAATCTAATGAAATCAAAATCAATGCAATGGGACCACCAGATCAAGTTCAAATATGAGGTCAAAAAGATCTAAATTTTGTGTTTACAATACAATACAATAAGGCTTAACGGACCCGAAGGCCCGACGCCGACACCACCAATCGGTCCCTACATACCTCCATCCACCTACCACCGTCCAATCCCAAATTCACAAGATCTGCTTTCACCGAATCTTCCCACCTTCGCCTAGGCCTACCCCTCGGTCGTTTTCCAGTCGGCAAAGCGTTTATCAATCTTTTAGGAATTCGTTCACTATTAAGACTCGTCATTTTGCATGCCCACTTTAGCCGACGCGCAGTTATAGACTCGATTACATTTGCCGGGTAAAGCTCACGCAATTACGCATTGTGTAGCCGTCTAAATTCTCCTGTTGACTCCTCTTTCTTCGGCCCGAATATTCTACACAGCACTTTATTTTCAAACACCATAAGGCGTTTCTCATCCCTTACTGTAAGCGGCCGTGTTTCACAACCGTAAAGAACAGTCGGAAGAATTATAGTTTTGTAAATCCTAATTTTTAAATTTCGGGATAAAAGGCGTGACCCAAGTAATTTTGCAACCGAGAAATAACAAGCATTTCCCGCCTTTAATCTAGCCTTAATTTCCTCTTCGATTTCGTTTTTTCTAGTTACAGTAGATCCTAAATATCTAAATTTCTCAACGGCTTCGAATATTTCCTCTTCTACTTCAATATCGCCAAAATTGTCACCGTTTCTACAACTAACCATATATTTTGTTTTTTCCGTATTTATTTCTAGCCCTACTTCTTTTCTGGCTTCCATCAATGCTTTTGTATTTAGTTCTATCGTTTCCACGTCGTCGCCAAGCAAAACTAAATCATCAGCGTAACCGAGTACGGATATATTTCCCCCCAGATTCAAACCCTTTCCGGTATTTATCACCTCCCTAATGACATATTCTAGAGCTAAATTAAATAAAACAGGGGATAGCGAATCCCCCTGTTTCAAACCAGAGTGAACCTCGAACTTCTCAGAAAAATAACGACCGATTCTTATTTTATTGAACGTTTCGGTCATACACATTTTTACTAAGTTTACTAACTTCTTCGGTATTCCTAGTTCAGTCAGGATGTTATACAGTTTATTGCGGTCTATTGAATCATAAGCCTTTTTAAAGTCGACATACAGTTGATGAACAATACCATTGTATTCTAATTTTTTCTCTAATATTTGACGGAGGGAGAATATTTGGTCTACGGTAGATCGGTTCCGTCTGAAACCACATTGATAATCTCCGATAATTTCCTCGGCGTATTCGGTTATTCGGCTAGTCAGTATTGACGTAAATACTTTATAGCAGACCGGAAGTAGTGAGATCCCACGGTAGTTATTAGTGTCTGTCCGCGACCCCTTCTTGTGAATCGGTATAAGTATAGACTCTTTCCATTCTTCGGGTACTTTCTCATACTCCCAGATCTTTTTAATCAAAAGATGTATTTTTGAAATCCCAGCTTCCCCACATGATTTGATTAGTTCGCTAGGAATATTATCCGTCCCCGCTGCTTCATAGGATTTTAATTTTCCGATAGCTATCTCGACTTCCCCTATACTCGGTTCTTCTAATAACGGTTCAGCACTTTGAAATTCCAAAAGTGGTGATAGACGGGTATTTTCTGGATTCAAAATACTATCAAAGTGCTCTTTGAACTTCCTTACTATGTCTACCGGATCCGCTATGATGTTATTATTATTATCCCTAATACCAGTCGTAACTGGTCCTAGACGTTTACGTGATAAATTTATGCCTTTATTTTCTATTTCTATTATTTTGTTTTTGAGATATTCTCTTTTTTTATTTTTAAGCAATTTAGTCGTTTCGTTCCTTATGCCTCGAAAGTAGGCACGATTGTCTTCGCTAGGATTATTTAAAACTTTGAGTTTAGCGGCTTTTCTTTTCTCACACGAGTTTAAACATTCTTCATCGAACCATGGTTTATTCTTATTATTTTCCCTTTTGCCCAGACACAAATTACTGACCTCTTTAATATTATCCCTAATCCCTTCCCACAATTGATCAATGTCTTCACCATTCTCTGTCGATGGTTCTAATACATCAAATCTATTCTTGAGTTCAATTTCAAATTTTTTTCTAATCGCCGGAATTTTAAGTTTTTCCAGATTAAAATATTCGGTATGAGATCCGGTTTCTAACCTTTTTTTTTATTGAAAGTCTTTGCCGAACTTTAGCGACTACCAGTTCGTGTTCCGACCCGCATTCCGCCCCTCGGTACGACCTAACATTAATAACACTATTTTGCCACCTATGCTGCACCAAAACGTGATCGATTTGATTTCTTGTTTGTGAATCCGGTGATGTCCAGGTATATTTGTGAATATCTTTATGTTTAAAAGTTGTACTTTTGATTATTAAATTTTTAGAAGTAGCAAAGTTAATCAATCGGATTCCGTTATCATTACTAATTTCGTGTAAACTTTCTTTTCCAATTGTCGGATAATATATTTCTTCCCTGCCCACCTTTGCGTTAGCGTCTCCTAAAACTATCTTCATGTAATTTCGCGGTAATTTATCGAAGACCCACTCTAGTTTATCGTAAAATTCCGACTTAACTTCGTCATCGCTGTCTTCGGTCGGAGAATGTATGTTTATTAACGCGATTTTAAACCCCCGCCCCTGAAATACAGCTACTGATATCCTGTCCCCGAAAAATTGAACGTCCCTCAAAGCGGATATCAACCTATTCCTAATCAGAAACCCAGTGCCTAAACAATAATTTTCGCCCCCGCCGTACCAAATTGTGTACTTACCTTCTCTTAAAGAGCCCTCCCCCGGCCAGCGTACCTCTTGCAGCGCCACGATATCTATACCGTACCTCTCAACCTCATTCAAAACCGATTTTAACCCACCCGCTGTATTCAAACTTCTGACGTTCCACGTCCCTAATACTAAATCTCTTAATTTCAACTTTCGCCATGATTCCCCTAAAGCAGTCCCCACCCGGAGACCCGAACGGGGGACTAGTTTACCTCCGGATAATGAGCGTTTTACCTTAGGAGAATCCATGACTGTTTGTGGTGTTTGGGTGAACTAAAAAATGTGAGTAGGGCGTTCAAACCTACGTCACACCCTCCAGCAAGCCTGGGGGGGCGCTCTCATTGTTGGTCAGCGAGTCCTACGGACTTAGCCGGGAGGAACTTCCTAGGAATTTCCACCGACCATCTCCACATCCGCCACCCGTGGGACGCTCCCCATACGCGGTAATGAGACCCGCGCGAGGAAATTTTGTGTTTGGCGTCGTATATGTTTTTTGAGGTTCCAAATCTAATGAAATCAAAATCAAGGCAATGGGACCACCAGATCAAGTCCAAATTTGAGGTTAAAAATATCAAAAATTCGTGTTTGGTATAGTGTTAAATGTTTTTTGTCGAATCTAATGAATTCAATATCAACGAAATCAGAGCATCAGATCAAGTTAAACTTTGTCAGGTAGAAAATAAAAAATAAAAATATTGTATAGATAATTATCTTTTAATTAACATTTTTATGTACAATAGTACGTAGAGGATATACAGATAATACAGATAGGATATAAATATTGTTATTTATTTGGGTCAGAAATTAACAATCTTGTTTAAGTAAATTTTATGCTTCCTCGGTTAGCTCTTTTTTACTTTCACTTACCTATATATGAAATATATAGTAAGTGGAAGTATTGCGATCGTGAAAATTTTCGACATCCGGTTTTCAACGGAAATACACGTTTTGGGATCCCCTGAGTCAAAATAACCAAGTCCCGCGAAATGGTCTGTGTGTGTGTATCTGTGTGTCTGTGTGTGTGTGTGTGTGTGAACAGATTAGCTCAAAAACCATAAACCGTGCGAACCTGAAATTGGGTATTTAGAGTATGTATAAGCCCGCGATGTGACAGCAAAAATTTCATCAAATTTGTTTCAAATTTTCAATTTGTGTTCAAATTTTCACGGTTTTTTTTTATTTACTCAAAAACGGCTTTAACGATTAACAAAAATAAGATATGAATGTAGAAAAATGTGTGACTTTGGGAAATGATATTTAGCAAAACACGTCAATTTCTAATCTAAGTAAGTTGGTAAGTGAAAGTTGTGTGTTGCGCGCACGCACCAGATTTTTCTTTTTACTTTCACTTACCTATATACGAAATATATAGTAAGTGGAACTATTGCGATCGTGAAAAATTTCGACTTCCGGTTTTCAACGGAAATACACGTTTTGGGGTCCCCTGGGTCTAATTAACCAAGTCCCGCGGTCTCGCGGTGTGTGTGTGTGTGCGTTTGTTTGTGCTAGTCTGTTCACACACACACACACACCCAGACACACAGACACACACACACAGACCATTTTGCGGGACTTGGTCATTTCGACTCAGGGGACCCCAAAACGTGTATTTCCGTTGAAAACCGGAAGTCGAAATTTTTCACGATCGCAATACTTCCACTTACTATATATTTCATATATAGGTAAGTGAAAGTAAAAAGAAAAATCTGGTGGGTGCGCGCAACACACAACTTTCACTTACCAACTTACTTAGATTAGAAATTGACGTGTTTTGCTAAATATCATTTCCCAAAGTCACACATTTTTCTACATCCATATCTTATTTTTGTTAATCGTTAAAGCCGTTTTTGAGTAAATAAAAAAAAACCGTGAAAATTTGAACACAAATTGAAAATTTGAAACAAATTTGATGAAATTTTTGCTGTCACATCGCGGGCTTATACATACTCTAAATACCCAATTTCAGGTTCGCACGGTTTATGGTTTTTGAGCTAATCTGTTCACACACACACACACACAGACACACAGATACACACACACACAGACCATTTCGCGGGACTTGGTTATTTTGACTCAGGGGATCCCAAAACGTGTATTTCCGTAGAAAACCGGATGTCGAAAATTTTCACGATCGCAATACTTCCACTTACTATATATTTCATATATAGGTAAGTGAAAGTAAAAAAGAGCTAACCGAGGAAGCATAAAATTTACTTAAACAAGATTGTTAATTTCTGACCCAAATAAATAACAATATTTATATCCTATCTGTATTATCTGTATATCCTCTACGTACTATTGTACATAAAAATGTTAATTAAAAGATAATTATCTATACAATATTTTTATTTTTTATTTTCTACCTGACAAATTTTAACTTGATCTGATGCTCTGATTTCGTTGATATTGAATTCATTAGATTCATATAGAAAGTAAAAATAATAAACACTTAGTCATTTGCCTTCTTGTATAAAATAATTTTTGAAAACCCGTTTTTTACTTTCACTTACCTATATATGAAATATCCCGAAATGGTCTGTGTGTGTGTGTGTGTGTGTGTGTGTGTGTGTGTGTGTGTGTGTGTGTGTGTGTGTGTGTGTGTGTGTGTGTGTGTGTGTGTGTGTGTGTGTGTGTGTGTGTGTGTGTGTGTGGGTGCGTGCGTGCGTGCGTGTGTGTGTGTATGTGTGTGTGAACAGACTAGCTCAAAAACTATAAACCTTGCGAACCTGAAATTGGGTATTTAGTGTATGTATATGCCCGCGATGTGACAGCAAGAATTTCATCAAAATTGCTTAAAGGGAGGGGGTACTTTATTCAATAACTTTTTAAGTTTTTTTCGATTTCCTCAAAAACGGCTCTAACGATTTTGATTAAACTGAGTATTTGATCTACTTATATGCCCGAGATATGACTGTAAAACTTTCATCAAAATTGTTCAACCGGAGGGGGGACTTTACTTAATAAATTTTGTATCATTTTCACGTGTTTTTTTTATGTACTCAAAAACGGTTTTAACGATTTTGATCAAACTGGGTATTTGATGTATGTATATGCCAAAGATGCGATAACCAACATTTCATCAAAATTGGTCAAACGGAGCAGGCACTTTATTCCATAATTTTTTTTCCAATTTTTACCTTTTTTTCGATGATCTCAAAAACGGCTTTAACAATTTTTTATCAAATTCGTCATATTTAATGAAAATTAGGTGTTCTTTAATATCAGGTAAACTTTATCATTATTAAAATATTCTGAGGGGGCCTTTTTTGTTGTTTATTTCCTATAAAGTACCTTCGTTTTTGTTTATATGGAGATTATATGGATATTAACTGTCTCTCCTTACGCCTAAAAATAAGAAATGGCTAAATATGAGATATGATAAAAATAAAGAAAACATAAAGAGGAGAAAAAAAGAAAAATATTCAGTCAACTCATAAAACTTAAAACTTAAACTTTAATGACAGACCATTGTGCATAATTAAAGCCGTTCTATTCATTTGAGAAGTGGCAATTAACAAAACGCATTAATTTCTAATCTAAGTAAGTTGGTAAGTGAAAGTTGTGTGTTGCGCGCACGCACCAGATTTTTATACTTGTAAAACTGGTCTTAAATCTAGAATGTATGGTTCACTTGTAACAAATAATTGATGGAAAACTTCATTTGATGCTACTCGATATATCTTCCTGGAATGATTTTGCCTGTACTGCTTATAATTTTTGTTCCTAATCTCCGAGAGAACTGATTCTTTCACTTCTACTTAATTGCTTCTAGTGTTCAGACTTGGCCTCACTGAGCGGGGTCTGAGGGGGGCGCGCGCGGCCGCGTATCCGCCATCGCCACTCGCACCGTAGCGAAAGGGTTAAATCATTATAAATACCAAAGTTGGCCGATATTGTCGATGAAATTTTTAACACGTCTCCTCTACTACCTACACTTACATATTAAACCAATGCGACCATAACGCACCGTAACGCAAACTTTTGATAAACCAACAAAGTCAAAAGATTAAACTTATTTCGGCAACGATTTCAAAAATTAATTTTTTTTCTAACTATTGATATTTTTTAAACATGTTCAGTCCATAACAGTGCACATATAGATGACACAACCCTGAAGTATTGGGGAATATATTACTGTTAATTTTATATAGAGTAAAAAAAGTCCTTTATCTTGATGGAGAAGTACTATTTTCTTCAATCATTAAACAGTTCAATTTTATTGGTGCACACACATTTTAATTTTGAACTGGTTAAAAAAATGTATTCTTACCATAGTTCTACAAGCATTTAAGTATTCGGAAACTAAGAAAAAATTAGGTTTGGGCCACTTTTATTTATGGGTTGTTTTCCATGGTTGGACCACTCTGCGACGTATCATTTTTGAGCTCGTATATTTTCGATGAAAGACGAATTTTTATTTAAAATCTATGGTGTTGGAGCAAGAATGAATTTTGTTCAAAATTATTTTATTTACAATCTAAGATTCAATTATTTTTTTAATATTTTTATTTAATGAAAAAATTTATAACAAATTCGATGTTGGATGTATTTTACGATGTTTTAAATTATTCCACTGGAATTGTAACCTGAATATATATTTGATAGACAAGTGCACGAAAACAATTTATCTAATTTTTCGGATGAAGCTAAGGGGAATATAAGACAATTCTTACGGTTTTTTTTTTTACTTTCACTTACCTATATATGAAATATATAATAAGTGGAAGTATTGCGATCGTGAAAAATTTCGACTTCCGGTTTTCAACGGAAATACACGTTTTGGGGTCCCCTGAGTCGAAATGACCAAGTCCCGCGAAATGGTCTGTGTGTGTGTGTGTCTGTGTGTCTGTGTGTCTGTGTGTGTGTGTGTGAACAGACTAGCTCAAAAACTATAAACCGTGCGATCCTGAAATTGGGTATTTAGTGTAAGTATATGCCCGTGATGTGACAGCATAAATTTCATCAAAATTACTTAAAGGGAGGGGGTACTTTACTTAATAACTTTTTAGGTTTTTTTCGATTTTCTCAAAAACGGCTCTAACGATTTTGATTAAACTGAGTATTTGATCTATTTATATGCCCGAAATATGACTGTAAAAATTTCATCAAAATTGATTAACCGGAGGGGGGACTTTACTTAATAAATTTTGTAACATTTTCACGTGTTTTTTTATTTACTCAATAAAGGCTTTAACGATTTTGATCAAACTGGATATTTGATGTATGCATAAGCCAAAGATGTGACAGCCAACATTTCACCAAAATTGACCAACCGGAGGGGGGACTTTACCTAATAAATTTTGTATCATTTTCACGTGTTTTTTTATTTACTCAAAAATGGCTTTAAAGATTTTGATCAAACTGGGTATTTGATGTATGTATATGCCAAAGATATGATAGCCAACATTTCATCAAAATTGATTAACCGGAGGGGGGACTTTACTTAATAAATTTTGTAACATTTTCAAGTGTTTTTTTTATTTACTCAAAGAAGGCTTTCACGATTTTGATCAAACTAGGTATTTGATGTATGCATAAGCCAAAGATGTGATAGCCAACATTTCACCAAAATTGACCAACCGGAGGGGGGACTTTACTTAATAAATTTTGTTTCATTTTCACGTGTTTTTTTTTTTTTTATTCAAAAACGGCTTTAACTAATTCGATCAAACTGGGTATTTGATGTATTTATATGCCAAAGATGTGATAGCCAACATTTCATCAAAATTGGTCTAACGAAAGGGACCACAACAACGCATTAATTTCTAATCTAAGTAAGTTCGTAAGTGAAAGTTGTGTGTTGCGCGCACGCACCAGATTTTTAAATCTGTAACGGAGATAATTCAACCAGGACCTTCTCGTGGAGGGCCGCAATTAAATGTCGTTGAAGCATCATATCCTAGAAAAAAGAAGAAGAAGAAAAAAAAAATATATATATATGTGTGTGTGTGTGTGTGTGTTTGCTAAACAAAAATTACCATACATTAACACTGAATGAAATAAGGTATGTTTCAACGTAGAGAAACAGACTGAGCGTGTCCTTCCCCCAATTCGAAAGAATATTATTATTAGTTAGGATGTGAGGGGACCGCCTTAATTAGCAGTTTTTTTTTTTTTTTTATGCTCGTGGGAAAAGAGATTCAAAGAAGAGATTTTATATAATGAGCTAATTTATTTTATTATATAATAGAAGCATCAACTGAGCAGCCATGGATAATGAGTTGTCAATATTCAAATCAAATCGTTAGGACGGTTTAAATATATTTAATTAATTATATAATTAAATGATTGTCATTTTTTATCCAATTAGTACTTTACCCATCATTTATTATTAAATCAATTTGTATTAATCATATTCTGTCCTATAAATATGAATATGTTTTTGATAAGTGCGGTCCTAGATTCCAACCTATAACGTCGGAATCCTGGAGCCGGGTTGATTGATGCCTTGGTGGAATCGATATTTCGAACACATTCCTCATGGTATTAAGAAGGCATAAATTATAAATACTACGAAACAGAAATAAACAAGAGAAGAGAGGCGTGGTATTTCAGTGATGGCGCCCGACTCCTACGGATCTTCGTGGTCCAGGAGCTTAAACCTTATTTATGTTTCTTTAAAAAAAAATCATTAATAGCAGTCAGAGCCGATCCTCCCTAGTCACTTATAACCTCTCAGCCTATTCTTTCTAATTTTGAATATTTCTCTATTTCCAGAGGAATTTTTACTATCCCAACCCCTATACCAGGACAAAGAAGGAGGTATCCATGGCTCAAAGTTGTATATAACTTCTTGTCGATAATCCATAAAAAAAATGTGTTCATGAACTATTCATCATTCAATGAACCCTTAAGAATACGAAGTAAGATTATGTGGGACCTCCAAGGCAAATCTCAAGATTCGATGAATGTTTACTTCCTTTATACTAATGACAGGGTTTTGATTGATTTTTACTTTCACTGACCTATATGTATAATACATTTCCTTATGTTAGGGGAAGTGGCGGTCTACACAGAAATTAACCGCAAACCTTGTTGACCGGGCTCGGTATTCTTGAAAACCAAGTTGATGAATGACCGTTGATAGAAACTTCATTTAAGTTTAATGTAATTTGATCAATAATTAATTGGTTTGACGTTGACGATAGCACACAGATAAAAGAAGAAAACAAGAAAAAAAATTGCACCGTCTCTGTTACTACACTACTCTCACAACTAGACGTGTACTGACTGTTTATAATAGTCCATCCAAGCGGTAGTATAAACAATCCGTTTGAATACTAGGATCTTTCAATATAAACAGAGCTATATTCAGGTTACAATTCCAGTCGAATAATTTAAAACGTCGTAAAATACATCCAACATCGAATTTGTTATATATTTTTTCATTAAATAAAAATATTAAAAAAATAATTAAATCTTAGATTGTAAATAAAATAATTTTGAACAAAATTCATTCTTGCTCCAACACCATAGATTTTAAATAAAAATTCGTCTTTCATCGAAAATATACGAGCTCAAAAATGATACGTCGCATAGTGGTCCAACCATGGAAAACAACCCATAAATAAAAGTGGCCCAAACCTAATTTTTTCTTAGTTTCCGAATACTTAAATGCTTGTAGAACTATGGTAAGAATACATTTTTTTTAACCAGTTCAAAATTAAAATGTGTGTGTACCAGTAAAATTGAATTTTTTAATGATTTAAGAAAATATTTTTCTTCCAAGATAAAGAACTTTTTTTATTCTGTATAAAATAAAAATGCTAAATAAAAGAAAATTCTCTAAACATTTTTTTTATTTTTTATTTTCCACTTAAAATTTTAACTTGACCTGATGCTCTGATTTCGTTGATATTGAATTCATTAGATTCGACAAAAAACATATAACACTATACCAAACTGGTAAACAAAAATCTGGTCGTCCCATTGCATTGATTTTGATTTCATTAGATTCGGCACCTCGAAAAATCAATACACGTGTGGTTCCATGCCTCTAACAAAGTAATTATAATGGATATTAGATTTTTCACATTTTAAGCTTTTTTGAACTGTGCGTCGTACGAAACTTAAATTAGGTATTTCAGATATGTATATATGCCTCAGGTTTCTTCAATTTGAGTAATCGGGGGGGGGGGCACGATTATATTTCTTTTTAGGATTTCTAAAACACAGCCCTAACGATTTCGATTAAACTTGTCAATGTTTAATAATAATGAAATACTTTTTAATATGAGGTAGGTTTTATCATCATAAAAAAACAATTTTATATAAAGTAAATAACAGTCTCCTGTTAGCCATAGTAATAAGAAATGGCAAAATATGAAGGATTTAATAAAAAGATAAAAAAAAAAAAAAAAAAAAAAAAAAATATGCTTTCCAGCAACGAAAATTTAAATTTCTGGTAACAAGATTACAGTAATCTATAATCTTTAATAGAACATATGACAATTATTAAATAAAGAAGAACATAATAGCCCTTTAACTACTGTTTTCCTAACTAAGGATTTAAAAAAATATATATACTGTCCCTAACTAAGATGAATACATTATGGCCATCTCTGAAAAATACTCTAGTTTCCCAAATTTGAAAATTTAATACCAATTTATTACCCGCCTTATTATGAACACCAATCGAATCCCAATCATATCTTAAAACCCGATCGTTTAGTCTGAATCTAGATTTTTCAGAGCCCATTTGGTTTCCGGCAGGATTTATTGTTATAATCCCCTAAAAATATATTTATATATAAAAAAAATCTAAGGGGGTGCAGTCCCACCCCCTTTCCCTGAATCGCCCAATCAGCTTTTTTACCTTTCCCACAACTACCATTCTAGTTATTCTATATATTATTTGTTCGTTAGTTTACTTCCTTACTTTAATTAAAGTTTTAATTCTATCTTTAACAGGCAAAAAATTTCCCAAGGGGGACTGCAGCACAGCCCCTCCGGTGAATGAGCCACTGGATGCGCGCACCGTACTAGTGTGCTCTGAAGCTGAGGTATCTTATGACTTTTATGATTAACACGTTATGTACGAAGACGAATAGACCAATGGGTAAATCCTGATATCCATTAAAAAAAAAAAACACAAAAACTTAAATTTAAAATAATCATTTGGGACTACGAAATATGTTACAATATTTAGTTAATTGTATTCATTATATACATTTGTAAATGTATATCATGAATTGGGGGATAAGCTAAATAACGATAAAATTCTGAGTGAAAACTTAAAATACTAGATATTTAGAATTGGTCTCATGCTAATATTTTAATGGGTTTCGATTTAAATCCGGGCTTTTTACCAAAAAATGACGAATATCGTTTGTATTTATGAAGCCTCACAAACAAGGAGACTGCTGTCACTAATACTAATGAATATTTTATAGCAGTTTTACACTTTTTCCCCCCAGCTAATACAGCTTTATTTAATAACTCAGCACTTATTATAACGGTATGATCATAAAGTTAAAATACATTCATGAAAAATTAATAATCGGATAAAATAAATACTTAATTTTTGTTTTATGCTCCATTATTAGACGTCTTAAGGAATCTAAACGCCACTAAAATATTTAATATTATCTATAATGAAGTAGTAAAAAGAAATAGTTTCCCGTCTAATAGCATAAATAATCGCAGTATAGAACAGAATTGCAGATTAATTTGGAGAAGACTATTATTCGAAAATAGAACTTTTTATACCGTGAATTACTTTATTTGATTTCTTCCAATTATATTTTTATGTTGAGGGTTTCTTTATGATTATAGCAACACTGAATAGTTACATAGGAAAAAATAACTGATACAATTATTCTATTATTTGAAAATTGCTATTGACATACATACTTTTTCCCCTTAAATTTAAACAACTTGACCTTACCAACATTATCGAACAATTATTTGCTGAAAAAAACCAATAATAATTGTTATAAATCTGTGGTCAATTGCCAAATGTTGATATTTCATATTTCAATTTTCTAGTTAGCCAATCAATATTGGTGTTTTGAATTAAATTTGTTATGCCAAAGTTTGATATACATAATAACAAATATTTCTGGATGTAGCCTAAGCGGGAGCGACATTTGATAGGAGAGTTGGACAAAAATTAATACTGGTCCACGATAATATGAACGGACAAACTAACCTACTAATACAAGAAATCTCGCCAAAACCCGCATGTCGGAACACCAGAAGACGATTGAAAAGTGCCTTGTTGAGGAACTTAATTACATGTATAAGTAAATTACTAGGGGTGTAAACGTACGTGGGTATTACTTTATCTCATGTCTACCGTGCCTTTTTATTTATTTAATTTTACTATATTTTTTTTTCTTACATCATATTTATGCTATCTCATCTGCTGATTTTTGAATATTGTGATTAACAGGTGCGGTTTTAAAAAATTAAAGTAAAGAAAAACTTTCAAATTACTCTTAAAAATTCAGTTTTGTATAGCAACTAGGTAAAATTTTCTATACATCAAAAAATTTTGATGAAAGTGCAATCCGCTATTGTTTTCTGTAATTAAAAATATCTTGAGTATATCATAGGAGGCTCGTTAGTCATTGGATTTCTTCTAGGAAGAAAACATTAGTTGCTCTAGAGACTGTCTAGTCTCGAAAAAATAGTTTACTAACCATTTAAAAAAATGTGGGCACAGATAATATTTTAATATTATTAGCAATATCAACTGTATTAATTTCCATGAATGAAGCCCAAGGAGTTAGATGAAGTTAAATTTGTACAGTTTTTATTTCTGAAAGTAACAAGATTAAGGTTTTATTAATTATTTTGTGACTTTTTAATTCGTGTTATGTTACAATTTGACTTCCATATACATATAATACATGTTCCGGATTAGTATTTATAAGAAAATCTAACAATTTTATATCAAATTTCTTACCAAAAAGTTCCCATCAGCCCAGGTAGAAACGTCGGCATAATGTATGTCAACAGGCATATAGTCTTGTTTTATTTGATCGCACCCCCCAACCACTTTCCTCCAATAATTTAGTGTGAATATTAAAATTTAACATTTCTGCAATGTGCATATTCGTTGTTTTCAAATTAAAAAAAAACACTTTAAAAAAATGTATACTATCTAAGACGGTTAAAAATAATTTAGGATCTTATTCATAAACAGAAAAAAAGTTTCTTTACTATAATAAAAAAATTAATATTAAAGAAGCGTAAACAGCGGTATTAAGCGGGTTTAGGTATGTTCTATTTCATTTTTTTTTTTTTTTTTTTTTTTTGCAATAATTTCTCTTGAAAAACCAGTCTCGGCAGAAAAAAAACTACATACAAATTTTCCTCATGTGGTATCTACATATTTTTTTTTGAATACACGAAAGATATTTTGTGAATCTTTCTATGTGGTATTCTTTATTTTAGATTGTGATACTGCCCCTTTGTCAATGTTTTGTTAGAGGAAAATACGGTGTTGTCGCTTCACTTTTAGAGGAGAATGGAATAACATCAGAAATAAACAGAGGACCTAAAAATGTTGTGACAAAGTTTGTATTGAAGCCGTTGGAATGCGTGTTTATAATAGTATGCTCCTTCTCGTGTCTTTTCTCATCCCTGTTTAGTCTTATTCCCTCAGGATATTGTTGCATGGGGAAATAAAGAAACTATGTTAAGGCGTACGAAAGTGATGGTGGCACAAGTTTAAAACGATCTTGTAAGAAGAAAAATGTTTCCTTAAGTTAGTATCAGAAAATATTTACATTTTTCACTTTCACTCATTTAAAAATCATAAATAATAAAATAATTATTGGTTGTTTGTTCACTAACTTCACCTTTGTTTAGTTTTATATTTTATAGTCTAGTAGTACTGGCTAATAAAATTCCCGTATAATTCCCATCGACAAATATTCCAGCAATTTCCGCACGGTGGACAACCTGATTTTTTGTAGTGAATAAATGGACCGTTTAATGCAAAAGTATTGTGAGTGAAAATCTTTGAGATATTCTACATTTTAGAAGAATTTTCAATTATGTATGAACAGAAAATATCATTTGGGATTCTTGAATATTACAAATTATCATATGCATTAATAGGTATGGAATAATGGCTTACTTCATCTGGTGTATATTTAACGAAGTATACGTTTAGAAGCATAAAGTTAATACGTTAATTAATCAATAATTTTTTTGTTCATTAATGAATTTTCGTCAATAAATACACACAAAAAAATATTATAAATTTGAATGTTAAAGAAATCCAACTTCATTCTCAAATTTCTTTTATTGTCTATTGAGTGGTGGACGTTTTAGACATTTTGTCCATATTCGTCACCAACCTTTTCTGAATATAATTAGTATCAAATTCTTTTTGCCATTTAGAAAGTTAATTAATAATGTTATAAGTTTTTCCAAGTAGATTAACATCAGTGTTTTATTAGCAACAGCTCACACGCTGATTGACTAATCACATCCATGACTGAAGATGGGTTTATTGAACATTCAAATAAAAAATTAAAGCAGTTTGCCAAGATGAAAAAAATTAGATGTAGCGTGTAGCGGGACTGTGAGAATAGTAAAGAACATACACAAAAAAAGGTACATCGATCATCTTCATTTCTTACAAAAAATAAATAAATAAAAGCATTATGTACATATATAGTAAATACACCCCCCACATATACAGCAAGTACATAATATACTTGTAATAACGGGCACATAATAATATATAAAATGTAGAAATGAAAATAATAAAACTCAAATCAATGGTAATTGACATAAGAATACTAACGACGATTAGTTGGAATCGCATTACAGATTTGGAGAGCTAGATTAATGAATTGAAAATTAGATTAATATAATAAAAAAACAAAAGGTTTGACCGAAACATAAGTGGGTAGCCTTTGTTAATCCTCGGTTTTCATTAAAGAAAATAAGCAACACAATTAATTTCTTATAATTTTTATTTATTTATGGTTGTAACTCCCTTTCTATAGTGAAAGACAGCGAATCAAATTATTGTATGAGATAAAAGAATAATCGTATAGTCGGTAGAATTAGCCATGAATCCCGGATTTATTTTTAGAACGAATATAACCTCTTAAGGTGAGCTAGAGGCCAAGTGGAACAAAGTTTCATAATAGCTGGTAATTATAAAACGGTTCTGATTAAAGCAGAACGAGGCAACAGCTGCACAACAATTACAGCGAACCAAGTCTCAATGCACAAGCAAATAGGGAACCGAGGCGCTCCACCATTATGGTAACATCGCATACGTCTCCTTCCTGGCGAACGCCTTCCATCCTAGACTTCCTTGGGTTATATTTAGCTCACTATATATAATTAGATATAGAAAAAAAGCTTTGCATCGAGTCTAGGCAACTTTCCGTGTACGGTGGTCGCGGAGACGCGAAATGCATTGCTGAGCATCCTTGAAGAAATAAGAAAAATTCTCAGACACGCTCAAGACAAACATAGATCTCAGATCAGATTAGCTTAAAACTCCAAAGTAAAAAAAATAAAAATAATTTGGCTTTAACCAGGTAAATTTAATAAAATAAAATTGATTGATAAAAATGATTATTTTAAAAAATAAAGTATTCATAGTAATTATCCTTCGTTGATACGAAAACCGAATAATAACAAACTTACGTTTGGATCGACATTTAATGGTATTAACTTTTAAATCATTAATCAATTTCACCAATTTGGTATGCTTTTAAATGTTGAGTACCTCATAGTTTCAGTTTTTTACTTACAACACTTTTCTATTCAAGGGTTAATTTAATTAATAATTATCGTTTTATTGAGCGGAGTATTCTTGAAAAATGTAAATATTTACTAAAACCGACTTGAAGAAACAATTTTGTTTTACAAGAGGCTTTTGAATAAATCCCACTAGTTCGAATCAGTCAATGTTGTTGACAGTTAGTATCATTTTATGTAGAGTTGCGATGTTTTGGGGATGTAGTAGGGATTGGTGAATCTTTGCGGTCTTGTAAGCTTATAGAGTGAATATCCACTGGAACTTCTTTCTGTGGTTGGATGCTTTGTTTAATGGGTTCGGAAGAAATACTGTCATTCCTAAGATCAGTTTCATCTGATTCCAGGCAGTCTCCAGTGAAATGTCCCTACAAATATAACAGTTTTGAAAACATTCCTTTGAAAATAAATATGGGAGGGTACCATACGTGATTACTGTCGAGTTATATCAACAACTGTAGTTGAAATTTTAAACTACTTTCGCATTATAGTTTCCGAAAACAGTCTAAATTAATTTTAACAATATCGGAACTCGATGGACAAAACTGTTTATCATTTTTTTTAATCAGCACAGTGAGTTATATCAAATTTTATTATTTCAATCCCGCGTCAGTGAAAAAAGAGTTTTTAAGGGGGGAAATTCTGTTTTAAAAGTTATGCAATGGGGATAATAATTGCCTAATCAAATCGGTGAACTGTAAAAATCCGCTAATATTTAAAATTAAGGGCAATTCTTTTTTAATCAGAGAACGGCTCTAATCTGCTTTTGGCCGATTTTACCGAAGTCGCAAACAAAGGTGTTAATTGGAAGGCAGGGATAAGGAGGGGTCGTGTCCGGCAAAACAAACTTTTTACCGTAACCAATTACCGGTTTTGAGATGAAATAATCACCGATACAACTCTTATACAAGTTTCGGAACGCTTTATTTTGGCGACTAAATATAGCAGAAACAAGGCACTCACCTAATATGAATTCCTTAAATAGCTAATGCTGAGAGTTCAATAGTTCGATGAGTTTCGTCATACCTCCGGCTTTTGATAGAAGTTAATTGGCGGCATGTTAAATTAAGACCGTATCAGGAACAGATCAAAGAGCGAGATTACATGGGCGTCGACTTGTGATATTATCGGTATCGCGTTATATTTGGTGAATTCAGCGAGCCTTTCCTGATTGCGGTCATCAATCCCAGTGCCTACATGCTCCCAATAGTCGTCGACCTTTATCAATAATATTTTAATGATAACTACAACATAGTCGATCTTAAAAGGCGGTATTTTGTCTCATATTTTTATAGGACATGATATATTTCTCGCCCCCCCCTCCCTTTAAAACGGAAAAAGCAAATTTTTTTTTCAGTGTGGAGCTAATGTTTGTTGGTCATGAAAATGTGAAGTGAAATGAAAATTAAAGTATGGATATAACAGGTCTATACTAGAGAAATTTTACTACTTTTTTTACTATTACTTACACTTACATTCATATTGAAGGACGATTTGTATATTCACAAAATAAGGGTATACGTCCTGGAGATGGGACCAACTTACTCCGAAACTTCAACAGTTAAAGAACGCAAAAGAAAAGACAAATCATTAGTTGTGTAAAATCGTCTCAGTAAAAGAAGTGATAGAATTTCTTTTTAATTGTAAAGGGATAATTCATTTGATTATGGTTAACTACTTCATTTTGACACTTAAGTGTCATTATCTATATCCCGACATCCCATGAAAGATCATGGGAGGTTCTCCACGAATGTGATAAGTCTTCGTGAGGTCTTTTTCAACTGTTCATACTCATAATTGATGGATTTGACTATAGAATAATCATATCAAATTTTTGACATAAATTTAAACATCCGCTTGATTCCCTATCTTCGGTTGTATGGAAGCTAAACTATAATAGCTCAACAACATTCTACCTGCGCAGTTGTGTAGCGTATGACATATATGTGGATCATAGTATAGCCTTACATGCAATCGAGTATTCCGTCGCAAAGAGATTAGATCATTAATTAGTGCTAAGTGTGTGGAGGTCGGATCATTAATTAGCTGGAATGCTTAGTATTAGGCATAATTGAGGAAGATTCTCTAACCTATCTACACTGATTAGTTTCTTGGAAAGTCTCATTGCTTTGCAACAAGTAATTCAAAAGTAAAATAGACAACATTTTATATAATGCAATTGAAAAATATTTTACTTAACAGACATTTAATAGCTACTATTTTCTTTATGTGTGAGAAACATAACTTTTATATCCTGGGTGACTGCATTGGACTTGTAAACTCGCCTTCGTGTTTAACAAAAGAACCTACAATCGCTAAACAATCAGGCAAACAAACTTTCCGGGAAAAGTGTTAAGTTGTTCTAGCCGTGCTCTCTGACTTCAAACAGATAAGTTATAGTTTTAAGTTCTTCCTTATTGTTATTTAGTATTTATGTAGTTTTAGAATAATTTATTAATCGTTAGACTCAAGGTAATATTTAGAGTAGCGTTTAATTATTAGTAAGTAATTGTTAAGTTAACAATGTGCGATCCACCTACGGCAAAAGTTATGAAGAGATGGCGTTTAAAAATCCCATTAGAACCATTAAATATATCATTTAAGACATGTAAATGATTTTCATTTTAGCCCAAATTACTTACTCATAAAGAGTAAAAAGACTTAAAAAAGTCTCACCATTTTTTATTCACAAATTTATTACGAATTTGGTCGGTGTGGTTAAAAATATAAAAAACTAAGGGACGGAACATTATTAGTAGGAACTTCAACCAACAGACAAACAGATACATGATTAAATTACAAAGACTTTGGGCGACAATATCAAGTCGAGGTTAGTCCACATAAGTCATTAAATTAGGTGTAATCAGATGTTACGACCTTCAATTTCTTCAGACTGAAGAAATTAAATTTGGGCTGAAAGGCACAATCATTGACATTAATAGAATAAAAATTAAAGTAAACGGTGTAGGAAAGTACTCCCACATCTATATTGTAACTTTTCCGTATGGTTACCAAACACTAAGAGTACAACCTTATACCCCAAATCCTATGAGGTGTTATAATTGTTTTGGTTTCGCTAACCTTACCATTAAATGTAAAAAAAAAAAGCAATCAGTGCCAATTGCGGTGAATCAAAACACTCTGATAATAATATCTGTGATAAATATCCAAAATGTGTTAATTGTAAGGAAAATAACCACGCTCTAAATCGTATTTGTCCCATATTCAAACACAAAAAGAAATTAAAGCGATCCAATTCAGTAATAAAGTTCCTTTTAATGAGGCAAAAAGAATTTATAGGGAGAAAACCCCCACATTGTTCATCTTCCTATATTATATTATTCCTTTTTCAACTTCCGCCATTTGTAATTTATGACTCTTATCCAATGGAACTGCAATGATCTTAAAAGTCACTTCAATGATTTAAAGCTAATAATACAAGACGAAGATCCTTTTTGTATATACCTACAAGAAACGCACCTAAGAGTCTCAGATCAATTCACCCTTTAAGGCTTCGTCATCTACAGGACAGATTGTACTTAAGATTACGACCGAGCAGGTAGAGGAGTAGCCGTTGCATGAAAAACTCCTTTTATTCCCATCACATAGAAATTGATTCCCCGCTTCAAGTAATAGTTGTTCAAGTTCATTTAAACACCACTTTCACAATATATAACAATCCATTTGGAAGATTTTAAGATTTTCATAATTTCTAGTGTAAAAATATTAAAATTTGCGCCGCCTCCGAAAAGACTGCGTTATAATGAAAATGGTATTTAATATTTTAATTTAATAATTTTTATTAACAGTTGGTGTGAATTCGCACAAATCAAAATAAAATTATTCGTTTTATTGCATTTTCCAATTTTTTATACCATTTTGAATTTTGTTGTGTATTCATTGGCGTACCCAGCTAGGAGCAGGGGGGGGGGCAGCTACCTCCCCCTGGAAGGCTGGAAGAAATAATTTTTTAGGCTTTTAAGGCTGAAAACAATAATAGAATAAATTGTTTTCAAGCAAATAATTGTCATAACTTAGTTGATAAAGCATTGCTAGAATTATACATAATTTTGGTTTCATTCGCCTTTTCCGCGGTAAGATGATACAACCTGAACGAACATAGCTTGCCCCCCCCCCCCCTAGTTTTGATCCTGGGTAAGCCCTTATGTGTATTCATAAAATTCAGAAGGTAATTATTTCATATTTTTTAGCGCATTTATTTTTACTGGTTCCCAGTTTTTGAATTCGGTTAAAATTTTTTTTTATAAATAGTTTTTTATTTCAAATAGGCTTTTCCAGCAAAAGTTGTATTCTTTTTTAATGGGTTTAGCGATTGGAAGTCGGAAATCAAAATCTAATTTGATTCAATAATGGCCACCATTATAAATTTGAACGATCCTTCCAGAACTTGAAGGTCTTAAAAATCTGCTTTATAAAGGGTTATCAATTCCCGCCTTCTTTCTTGGAATTCCATGAATTTTTTGGTCTTGTAATTATGGCGCCCATCCGTCGTTTAGACCTACATTTAGGATTTTTTACTATTTACGGTTTTTATTAGTAGCTTTAATCTCCTTAAATCATTAAAATTAATCTTTTAAATAACCCAGAAAAATGTTCCTGAGTTTTATTTCTTGGCAAAGTTTTCCAGGAGCAAGGTCGAAACTACAACTTTGCCGGAACCATAAAAAAGTTTCATTTTTCAGAAAACGACAGTGATACATACTACTGATATTATATATCTTTATTTCAATCTATTTTTGAAAAAGTATTAAAGTTATGCTTAAGCTTTGTTACAACAAGCACTTAAAACACGTCAATAACTAACAGACTGCTCACGTTCTCTCCCAATCTTTTGATTCTGAATTTGATTGGTTTGTTTTCCCAACCGATTCATCGAGCATTATAACAGTATTGAGTATTTACTTAAAATCAAACAATCAAATTTAGAATAAAAAAATGGGGAAAGCTTATAAGCAGTTTGTTAGTTATCAACGTGTTTTAATAGTTTGTTGGAGCATACCTTATATTATATATGCCATATGTTTTTCCAATAAGTCAATATTTTGAGCGATAATTAAATAAATTAAGAACCCAAAAAAGGTTTTAATGGGATAACCTCGGGAAAATACCCTACAAGACGCAAAAGGTTTCGTTCCAATTAGTCCACTCATCTCTGAGTAATCGGTGAACATACTTAAAAAAAAAAAAAAAAAAAAAAAAAAGGACACATACGTATGGAATTGAGTAACCTCCTCTTTCGAAGTCAGTTAAAAAAGTTCATTTCATTAATAAATAAAACTATTTTTTTCTATCGCTAAAGAACTTTTATGTAGTCTGCTACAGTATTTCCAGTGTTATTGTCACCGCTTGTACGTTAACTTATTAGGTAGTAATCTATCTATTTAACATATATTATTATAACATATATATATGTATTATATATTTAGTTCTGAAGATCTATTGTAGATCAAAGCCAATTGCCAAATACCAGGTGATTAATTTGTATCTGGCCGATATCCAATGAATTTAGAACTTTGAGGAAGGTCTAAATATATCTTTATCATGGGCTTTGTTCCTTCTGTAATCCTCATTAGGCCACATTTAAAAAAAATATATATAATTTTGAAAATATTATTTTTGTACTTATGCATCACCAGAACGCGGTATAACCTACTCGGCTACTTATGAAAGTTGTTTAATCTTTCCTTTTGATTTTTTATCATAAAATATTCATAATAACTGCGGTACACGTGTTTCTTTTTCTTTATTTCTTTTGCTTATTAACATTATTAGTGGAGAATAATAATTATTTCAAAAATAGTATTCCTTCTGTTTTCATCTATCTATCGTTTAATGAATTTAATTTCAATTTATAACGTTTCATGCACGATTTTTTTTCCTATGAAATGATAATTTCGGAATTCGCTCTACGAAGAGCAACTTCTTCGAATATTATGGAAAATAAATTTTGGATTGATGCCATCCAGGTAGTATTGTGCATACCAGTAAAGTATCGAGTATGTATAGGAAAGTATTGAGTGTAGCAGTTCCATTGCCATCTTTGTAAATCAATGAAGGTCTTATTCGAAGAGTAATTCTTTTGGAAAAGAATATAAGGTATTTAGGGTTAGAGCGTGAGTTTTTATTCATTTCAATAAATGTGAAGAAGAAGGTGTTATAATTCATAATACACTCATTGCTAGTTTATAAAAAGACTAGTGGGCAACCGTTACAATAAAAGTAATATTATGTGCGTGAATGTGCAAATCTGCAAAGCGCCAATATTATAAAATTTATGATATTACACAAAATAATTTGTTTCACATAAAATAAGATAATCTATCAGCCTGATACCTTACGTTACAAAACAGTGAAGAAAAAAAAAAAAAAAAACGTAATAATAAGTTAAAAATTATGGTCACAAAATAATTGTTAAATATTGTCCGTTTATTACTGGTTTTATTTTATCGATAGTTTTTTCTCCGGACCTTCTTTACCTATTCACAAGAAAGTTAAACGATAAAACTCATAACAAGGAATCAGAATCAAGCGTTGAACCCTTCAGAGTCGAGGACCCGAACCGACTTGTTAAAACTTTTCTCTTGGGCAATATAAGTTGATAGCTCAGCAACAGAGGTTCAACGTTCCGCATCAATCCGATCCCGTCCATAATCGACGTACATCGAGAAATAAAAATACGCAGGGAATCGAGACGCCCTTACAATACTCTCATCGGTGGAAGGGAGTTGAGGGAGGGGGTGGGGTAGCATTTTCATTCAGGGATCCCGCTGTTAAGTGGTTTTAACCTTGTGATGGAAAAACCGAGTTTTTATTTTTAAATGTTTTTTTTTTTCGGTAACCAATTAGTAGTCACCATTTATATATATTTTCTTTTATGAAGAGAAAGAAGAAAAATGAATCTCTATCGTGCCTAGGTTTTCCCCCAAACATATATGAACATTGTATAGGACATTTGGATGTGAGTTGGTCTAGATTTATTTTTAGAAAATATCCCAAGTAATTCTACATCTGTTACTGAATTAAAAAAATAACATAATTTAATCTTAAAATGAAAAACGAAATTTTTAAGGGCATTAAAAATTTGCAAGTTTTCAAGATATGATTCAATAACATGGTAACTTTAAATGTTTTTACAATAGGATTAAGCATTCCTCAAAAATTTGTCTTAATTATTCCATTTTGCAAAGTCAATATCTTCCTCCTCCTGCTAAACTTTACTGTTGCATAGCCTACTATTAATTTTTAGAGAATAAAATAAAAGAATTACAGCAAACGTTAGATAAAATATTATCAGTCAATATAATGCCCCGCGGTACATTGATGTAGAAAAAGAAAGAATTAAAAAATGTTCTCTGGAAAATTTATGTATATAAAATTCAGTGTAGTAGTCAGGTAATTTTTTACCAATTTTGATATGTGAGCTCTAATTTCGTAAGCTATGGTGAAGTATAAACTATCAACAAAGAAAATTATCTTTACGAAGGAAATTTAGAGTTACCTTGGCCACAAACATAAATTGTCTCTATTTTGCAAATAGTTGACCTTGGAAGTTTCTTACTTGCATGTTTATCATCTTGATGGCGTTTTAAGAACCCTTGATAAAGCTGCGACCTACATCTTCATTCCCAAGCGGTTCAAAACAAATTATCAATCATCAATCTCTCTATGCATTGGTTTTAAAAAGTATGGAAATTCAGAAATTGTTTAAAATTGAATTGTTATTCAATGACGATAACAAAAATAATGATGTACATTTAAATAGAACAGAAATGTTTGAAGAATCTTGACGAAACCTACAATTCCATAAAGTTTTGTATCTCCCAAACATAAGCTTACGTTACATGAGTCCAGTTATTTGTCATAAGAGTTTCATGAATACTTTCTTATTTAAATATATAACGTTTTGTTTAAATTCTTTTATAAATACATCACGTAATTATTTAAATTTCTTTATAAATACATATATAACGTTATCGGTTAAACAAACTATATTCCTTGGTTTTTTAGTAGTTTCTATATATCCTGAAAAATGCTTGATTTAAGAATTTATTTATTGGTATCCAATTATTAATTTATTGGTTCCAATTTAGGAATTTAATGAAAAACTATATTATCATACTGTATTATTATCATCATCATATATATTATTATTAGCAGATCACGACAAGAATGAAAAAAAAACTTCTAAAAAGTTTTGGGGTCCACTACCCCATCACTTCACTATATTCTTGCTAGTCACAAAAAATAAAACAAAAATAATAATAATATATTTTTTAATCAATTTGTTAATATCGTCAGTTGTAGTAACAGTGAGGTATCAGATATCAATTATTGGTTAACGTTTATAATATACTAGCTAGGGTGCCCGGCTTCGCTCCGGTATTTGTGTGGCAGTTTTAATAACAGAAAAAATTTAAAATTAAAGGAAATATAGAACAAAATTAGCACTTTCTTGAAAATTTTAACATTGTATCAATATTAAGATTCGAGATCGGCAGTGTCCGCCCAAATAAGGAACCCTACATACTTTATAGGGTGTTGAAAATGGTGGGTGAACAATTCATTTTGTTTTTTGTTTTATGTCTGTTTTTTCATTTTCTTTTTTGTTTTATGTCTGTTTTTATTCGCTCACTCATATTGCATTAAATTTACTTAAGTATATGTTAGATATTGATTAAATGTAATGTGTTTATCAATTAATCTTCTTCTGAGAAAATTAATTTTGTAAAGTATCCAGTCGGTTTTCCAATTGATTGCAGATATGTAAAATCATTAATTTATTTTAAAAGAAAAGGTGAAACTAATTATTTTCGCTTGATTTTTAAGTAATTTAAAAAGAACAACTGACAAAATCTATAACCTTTACAAATATAACGGAATGAATGAACAATAAACATTGAGTGAAACAGACCCTAGCGCTTCCTGGTGGTCTGCAGCTCGAACTAAATGTTTCATTCATAAACTCGTATGTCATTCTCAGGTAGGCTAATTACATGTTGCGAGAGGCTTAAAATTCCAGTACTTTTCTCGTCAATTTTACACCCTTAATAGAAAAACGGAAACCTTCTTCTCCGTTAGGGGACATACAGTTACACGCTGACATAAATCTCTTAATCGTATTTTTTGTTTTATGCACTTTGCTTTATAATATATATTGATTAATGATTGTTCAATTTTACATTACGGAAACTAAACTGACGATTTGATTAAAATAGAAATTGATTAAAAAATTTATTGTAATTAGATTTGTTTTATTTTTATGACCATCAATAATTTATAATGAAGTGCACCTGATGATGGGGACCCCGAAACGTTGTAAAAGTCTTTTTTTTCATTCGTGTTATGGTCTGACAATAATAAAGATATAAAGTAATATACAATCGTACTTCTATAAGTGAGGTAAGGTGTTAGCTTGAGAACGTAATATAAATATTATATTAAATATAAATGTTGGTCTATTTTACTTAGTGGTCGTAAGAAGTACACGTCAGTGAATAACATTGATTGTAACCTTCATTTGTTTGTTTAACGACACTTTATGCCAATAAGGCTTATCAGACGATGCTACATTTGGAATCCTCAATTTTGCCTATCCAGATATAATTAGAATAGGGGCCTTTAACGAGTACCTAACATCGTACAAGCTCGGGACCTCCATTCTGTGTCCTATCCGAGGGAAGGCATAGCCAAAGGTTTTTTACTCCTTTTTAAAAAATCTAGGGCCACCGCGGGACGCGAACCCGCGATGTTTAGTCTGTAGGTTGCTATGCTAACCACCCCCCTGATGACCCTCGTCACCTTTAGTTATGAAACCATTCTATTGTTAAATAATAGTCATCGGACCAATGTAAAATAAAAATAATTGTATCAATAACGTCATAAAGAGCCTAACAGGAAAAGAGACACCCCTAAATGAAAACCATTTCCCGCAAAACCTAATTGCTTCTAAACCCTCCCTAGCCGACGTCACCCAACCACCCGAAACCACAACGAACCGTTTATACACCTCCTCAGAGCCTCCCTTAATTGCCCAAGTGGAAATATTATTTGGGATTCACTCTGATTTATCTACCAATTTTCTGTCCTATCACGTCACTGAGAATGAACTAATTAAAAATTCCCTCCTGAATTACTTTCGTTAACAGCCTCGGCAAATAAGAGATTTTTTATTTGTTAAATCACCATTTTCCTTGATTCAATATCTATTCCTTTCTTATATACTAACCGGTTTTTCCCGTGTTCCTGGAATATTTAAGCAAAGGTTCTTAGGTAAGGCGCACATTGAGCTGTGCCACGCAGGCGACGCAGAGCAGAGCAGAGCAGGCGGCACGAAAAAAAAAATGCGTCGCACAGGTACCCGCGCACATTGGAGAGCAGTTTCTGTGCCGCAGTTTTCCGAAGGCAGGGGCTTATTTTGTGATAGTATGTTAGATTTATTGAATTCAAGCTCAGAACCTGATTCGGAAATAGATTTAGAACCCAAATAAATTGATATATCAAAAGTCATGGTAAAAAATATTGTGATAAAATGTGTATATGGAGAAAAGACCAGGAGACGAAAGAATTTGCTCTCAGAATTTTCTTAGAATAACTATTTCCGCCTGAGTCTGGTCATGGAAGCTCATAATTACATTGAAGTTACTATTTAGTCTCAGAGACCCAATGCTTAAAATAATAACTTATGGTGATGTTTAACATCATGTAATGATAGGTCTGGCTAAGCTCTAAGTTTGTAGAAGCTTGTTCATTAGGTATATCATATTAGGATCAAAATCATTGCGTGTACAACGCCTCTTTAAATCCTCTTATATGATTTTAACAACATATCATTATGAAATAAATTTTCATTAATCTCTTCTTTATTTTTATTAGAAATTATTTTAATTTATTTCCGATTTTATTTATATAATTAATGATTATATTATTCACAATTTTTTGTACTTTTAATTGTTTATAAATATTTACTTTTGTTTTTTATGTAAATCTTATCTTTCATTATCCACCAATACTTCAATTATTTGGCCAGTTTAATTTTATTTTTGTTCTAGTCAGTTAATTTCTAAAGGTTCTCGTCACACAATAAAGTTTATTTTTTCTTCTACTCCAGTCTGTATGAGGATATTAATAAATTATGTAGAGATTATCAAAGAGAAGTTATATTTATTTCACATTTCTTGTTAAAAAAGTCCTATCGAGACATGGTCTATTTTCCACTCTTTTCGATTAATCGTTTTTAATATTAAATAGCAGTTTTCATTCTTTCTTACTCAAATATATTTATAAAAAGAAGAAATATATTTTATTTGTTTTTATTATTATTATTTGTTTTTAATCAACATTTACATTAACTAAATTTCCATACAGTCTGTCTGTTTTTTTCGGTGAAATGAAATCAGTCAAACTTTCCTGAGATCATAATTTGTTGAATCGTTTAATGAAATTCTAGTATCTATTAGAAGAAAACTTGATTTTCTATTTTTTAACGGGTCACGGTAAGACGAATAAAATCTAATCAAAACCGGTATTACAAATAATATAACAGTATTAAAACTATTTAGGCAATAGTTTAGGCAATAGAAAGGCCCTTATCTAAATTTTACTATTTTTTTTCAAATTATATTACAACTACAGCAGACTCCCGATTATCCGTGGTATTGGGTGGCACGGCAACCGCGGATAAACCAATTCCAGGGATAATCCGCAAAATTTTCAAAAGGTCAACAAAACAATTCAAATCAAAGCAAAATGTTTTTTTATAGATATTACATACATACATATAAATAATTATGTAATTTATAAAGTTTTATCACTCATTGTAAAATAAAATCACGAACAACAATCACAAACGAGCTAAGTAACTGCTAAGGCCAGGTTGACAAAAATGAAATGATGAAAGGAAAAAGTGGGAAGCGAAGGGAGCTCTGAGATTTGTGACTTTTAGTCTTCGGGTATTACACTTATTGGCTGGGACACTTTAGTAAACAAACGGTCTGTTCTGAGCGTATGGTGGTGACTCATGCACTTTTCGGGTTTTATATTAACTTTTTTCTAATTATAAAATGATTTGAATTGTGAGGTAATCCCTCTTAGTTAAATATTTAATTATTAAACAAGCAATTTCTGTTTTTGTGGGGGAACCTGTTAGAAACTAAAGTCTCAGTTAGAGGCTTGTTCATGTTTCACCTCACGGGAAAGTGTATACGCGATTGTAGAAATGTAAATTAACAGAAATTGCTCGTTTAATAAACTTTTTTTCGTTCGTGTTTTTCGTCGTAACATTAAACTCATCTACCGCTAGAATAAAAAAAAAATTCTAGAATGACCGGGGATAATCCGCAAAGTCGATAATCCCCCAGCGGATAATCAAGAGTTTACTGTACATTTTTCATCCTGAAATTGATTTTATGAAGTTTATTTGAATGAAGTTAAGAAAAGAAAAAAAATATGATTTTGGAGTTTGGATTTTTTTTTTAAATTATTGTTTTTTTAAAACCGTTTTTTTCCCCTGTACTTATCTAGAACACCCGACAAATTCAGAAGACCTACTTAGTTTCATTAACCTGCTAAAGAGTAAAGTAGAACTTCACAAACAACAATTTAAATGATAATAATAGGAATTAAAATAATCAAATATCGAAAACTGCGTCGCATCGGCACAGTTTTCTGTGGCAGATCCACGAGTGCCACATCGGCCTGCTCTGCTCTGCGTCCCAATGTGCGCGGTTCCTATATATTTCAGTTACCACAAAAACTGCTCTGCCCTGCTCTGCGTCGCGAGTGTCTCAATGTGCGCTCGGCCTTAAAGTCGCTAGCATCTTTAAGTTGTTCGCATCAAACAACCTATTTTCGATTGTAACGTAACAAATACATCCCATAACGTTTCGCTATTGGGTCAATCCATTTGAAGTGGTCCAATCTAGTTGCTTCAACATTTTTATTTTTTTTTATATTTTTACCACTGAAAGGGCAATGCATCAGAAATACAAAAGTGCAATTGGTTTATTTTTTGAATTTTTATTTTCCCAATGGCGGCCATATTATTTTCTAAAAACCTCGTATTTTTAGCTATTTAAGTGCTCTGCTTCTAATCAAATATCTCCTCTTTTACTCATCCTAGAATATTCAAATAAAGACGAATCTCTTTAGAAAGGTCTGTCATTTAATAAAGTTTATTACAACTATGAACTTAAAACTAACTATTAAGGTCCAGGTACACCTTCAAATTTTCAAGCGGTAATTAAAAAAAAACGGGTTTTCAAAAATTTTTTTTTACAAGAAGCCAAATGACTAAGTGTTTGTTATTTTTTTATTTAATGGATACAGGTAGGCACTATAAATTCACAAAGTTTCAAGCTGTGGACTTGCACTGTTTTTTCAATACAAATTTTTGAAATCTTGAAATTTTCAAAATTTCAAAAGTTTAAAGCATTATATCTCTGTTAGGCAAGAAAATAAAAATTTAGCCCAGATTTAGTTCCTGGTTAGAGGATTGAACTGTCAAAATTTCATTTTGTAGACTCAACTAATTGCAAGGATATAAAATATTGAAAAGTACTAAAATACGTATTAAATCCAAAGCGCGAAACAACATATATTATTTTCTGTCCGTTTCCACGAAATGAAATTTTGACAGTTCAATCCACTACCCAAGGAATGAATCTGGGCCAAATTTCAAATTTTTATTTTCATGCCCAATAGAGATATAAAGCTTTAAACTTCTGAAATTTTGGAAATTTTAAGAATTTAAAAATTAAAAAAAAAACGGTGCAAGTTCACAGCTCGAAACCCTGCGAATTTGGAGAACCCACCTTTATCTATAAATAAAAAAATAGCAAACCCTTAGTCATCTGCATTCTGGTAAAAAGAGTTTTTGAAAACTCGTTTTTTGAGAATTACCACTTGGAAATTTGTAGGGGTACATACACCGTTATACTTATTTTTAACACGTTGAGCGCCAGGGAAAAGATGATGTACTTTTGCCTGGGGCCAAAGCAATTTTTCATAATTTATAACTTTAATATGATTAGAATGATACAAAAATTGCAAAAGAAATAAATAAAAAGTTTAATTTTGGCAATTAAACAATAATTTTGTGAGCGGTACGTATGTACCGCCCGGCCCCAGGGTAAAGCCCGCTACCTATAGTAGTACGGGGGCTGCCCGGTTATGACCGCGACGTCAACCCTTGTCCCCTTAAAATACGTTATTTTAATAAATAAGATATTTTGTTTTGTAAAAAAATAAATAAAATTAATTTATTTTATTTATTTATTTATTTATACCCCCCAAATTAAAAAAAAAAAAAAAAAAAAAAAAAAAAAAAAAAAAAAAAAAAAATTGGCGAATTGTTCGGGGCCGGAGCGGTCCAATATGCCTTGAAATCACGCTCGGCAGGCGGTCCCCTGGCCCAGAACAATCTTTTAGCTGGCGGGAGCGGGCGGTACCTGGGGACCGCCTCGGCCCCAGCCAATAGTCCAACAGCGGTACGATCGTACCGCTTGGCGCTCAACGTGTTAATATGATTTTTTAAATGAAGGAGTCTCTTCCGTATTTTCAAAATTTAATTTGCTTTCCAAAACGTTTCGGGCTATCTGCCCATCCTCTGGGTTATGTATGAGTTACTTTCTTTCACATTTCAAATTGCCAATTGTCATCATACATTTTTTAATCAGTATATATTAATAGTTTTGTCATCTTTTGCATTTGACGTTTTTTGGCATATATGAAAGGAACTTTTATTTCTTTTTTTCACATTTTTAAGTTCATACTTGTTATGACCTTTATTAAACTACAGATCTTTCTAAAGAGATTGTTCTTTATAAAAATGTTCTAGGACGAGTTAAAGAGGAGATATTCGATTTGAAGCTGAGCACAAAAGTAGAAAAAAATACGCTTTTGGTCGACGATAAAACTGACCAAAAAATTCATTGAAAAGTACTAAAATAAGTATAATATCCAAAGCGCTAAAACAGCACATATTATTTCCTTTCCATTTTCCCCGCTTTATTATATTGAAATTAATCTAGTACAGATTATTAAAGCCACTTTACATAAATTTACTTTTATTTTATGTCTTGTTAACATTAAGAAGCTGTGAAATCTTAGCACACAATGCTTGATAAACATTGCCTAATATTTTAGTTCGCCCCTGCTCCCCCACTCTTTGCGATGGTTAGTTCTCGAGTTAGGTTGGCTGTGGACTTTTTTTTTTTATTTTTAAATTCTTAAAATTTCCAAAATTTCAAAAGTTTAAAGCTTTATATCTTTATTGGGCATGAAAATAAAAATTTGAAATTTGGCCCAGATTTAGTCCTTGGGTAGTGGATTGAACTGTCGAAATTTCATTTCGTGGAAACGGACAGAAAATAATATATGCTGTTTAGCGCTTTGGATTTAAAATGTATTTTAGTACTTTTCAATATTTTATATCCTAGCAATTATTTGACTCCACAAAATGAAATTTTGACAGTTCAATCCTCTAACCAGCATCTAAATCTGGGCTAAATTTCAAATTTTCATTTTCTGGCCCAACAGAGATATAAAGCTTTAAACTTTTGAAATTTCAAAAATTTGTATTGAAAAAACTGTGCAAGTCCACAGCTTGAAACTTTGTGAATTTATAGTGCCTACCTGTATCCATAAAATAAAAAAATCTGGTGCGTGCGCGCAACACACAACTTTCACTTACCAACTTACTTAGATTAGAAATTGACGTGTTTTGCTAAATATCATTTCCCAAAGTCACACATTTTTCTACATTCATATCTTATTATTGTTAATCGTTAAAGTCGTTTTTGAGATAATCTAAAAAAAGGTAAAAATTGGAAAAAAAAGTTATGAAATAAAGTCCCCCCTTCGGTTGATCAATTTTGATGAAATGTTGGCTATCACATATTTGGCATATACATACATCAAATACCCAGTTTGATCAAAATCTTTAAAGCCGTTTTTGAGTAAATAAAAAAAAACACGTGAAAATGATACAAAATTTATTAAGTAAAGTCCCCCCTCCGTTTAATCAATTTTGATGAAATTGTAACAGTCATAACTCGGGCATATAAATACATCAAATACCAAGTTTGATCAAAATCGTTAAAGCCGATTTAGAGCAAATTAAAAAAAACACACCTGAAAATGTTACAAAATTATTAAGTAAAGTCCCCCCTTCGGTTAATCAATTTTGATGAAATTTTTACAGTCATATATCGGGCATATTAATACATCAAATACTCAGTTTAATCAAAATCGTTAGAGCCGTTTTTGAGAAAATCGAAAAAACCTAAACAGTTATTAAGTAAAGTACCCTCTCCCTTTAAGTAATTTTGATGAAATTTATGCTGTCACATCGCGGGCATATTCCTACACTAAATACCCAATTTCAGGATCGCACGGTTTATAGTTTTTGAGCTAGTCTGTTCACACAGACACACAGACACACACACACAGACCATTTCACGGGACTTGGTCATTTCGACTCAGGGGACCCCAAAACGTGTATTTCCGTTGAAAACCGGAAGTCTAAATTTTTCACGATCGCAATACTTCCACTTACTATATATTTCATATATAGGTAAGTGAAAGTAAAAATAACAAACACTTAGTCATTTGCCTTCTTGTATAAAATAATTTTTGAAAACCCATTTTTTTTAAATTACCGCTGGAAACTTTGAAGGTGTACCTGGACCTTAATACTTAGTTTTAAGTTCATAGTTGTAATAACCTTTATTAAAGGTCAGACCTTTCTAAAGAGATTCGTCTTTATTTAAATATTCTAGGATGAGTAAAAGAGGAGATATTTGATTTGAAGCAGAGCACTGAAATAGCTAAAAATACGCGGTTTTTAAAAAATAATATGGCCGCCATTGGGAAAATAAAAATTCAAAAAATAAACCAATTGCACTTTTGTACTTCTGATGTATTGCCGTTTCAATGGTAAAAATATAAAAAAAAATAGAAATGTTGAAGCAACTAGATTGGACCACTTCAAATGGATTGACCCTATTATTTAAATAAACCATTTAATAAATCATCTAGAATTTTTTATGTCATTTGTTACAGCGACCGAAACAACCATTGCCGAATAAAGGCTCCTTTAGTAGATTCCTCGCCAGTTGTCCCGATTTTAAAGTTACACTTCATAAGTTACTATTACTGTTACTGGATGACACTCTGTCTTCCTCACGCAGATTAGGACAATAGGACTAACACCACGTACCATATGAGAGCTCTGTTAATGTTTTATTGGGGATTGCGCTATCTTCCATTCTCACAAAATGCCCAACCAACTTTCCCAAAATGCCTGCCTCAATAAGGAGGTCACTAAATTCGTTATTGGCCCTTCTTCTCCATGCTCAATCAACATAGATCAGACAAAAAAAATGTTCCGGAGGATTTTCCACTCATGAACTAGAAAGTCTTGATCATTTTTCTCCGTTAAAGAATATCTCTTTTAACTATAAATTAAAATTGGACGGATTGGTTTTTACATAACTACATAAGTTGCTCAAAATAACACCCGTCAGAAGCTGTAATTTTTCTTTTGTTAGTTTGACGTTACCTACACCTCATTAACGTAATATTATAGAATGCCAAGTATGGGAATTGGTTCCGTGAAAAAAAAAAAAAATAAATAAAATGAAGAGAATATTGCGAAAAATTAAAATATTCTATCAATATACTGATTATATAATGTTGAAACGTGGGACAAAATCACAAAATATAGTTTTGTCCCATAAGCTTTTCGAGAACCTAAAATGTTTTTAAAATACGTAGAAGATTCTCGTACAACCTAAAACGAATTGTTCCAACAAAAACACAATAACTCTTTTCAATGCAATAGACAAAGTCATATGGTTTTATCCCAAGGTACAATGTAATCATTGAGAAAAACCATCACATACTAATTGATATTTTTTACGACAAAAATTTAAATACCAATATTATGGTTTGCTCGAAATCGATCTTACTTGTTTGAAAAAATCTTGAACTTATATTTTATCTCATCTAATTGTAACGAGAGTCATAAAAATGGAAAAAAAAGTAATTTAATTAATGAATGTTGAAATTGATTTAACTTAAAACACATTTTAAAATAGTAGCTAGACTAGGAATCATAATTGAGAAAAGCAAAGACTGAGAAAGAATTTAAAAGGATAATAAATGGAAGAAGGTAAACAGAGGAATAAAGAAATTAGGAGGGGAGAAGATGAAGAGATTGCGGGATGTAATGAAGTGATTTTCAGAGCCTCGAAGAAGGATGTCAGGAAAACATACATGTAGGTCAAAAGTTTATACAAACGGACAAAGTATGCTAGGAGCAGAGAGTGTGGCAAAAAGACAGATTTATGAGAAACTATACCAAGAGCAAGATGTCAATATTTATGCAACTTTTCAACGGTCATAAATTTTTACTTTGATGGCTTCGTGGTCCAACATTTTAAGCCATAAAAACTCCCTATTACTTTGCCTAAATTGGATTTAAACATCGATTTGAAAATTACTTTTCATATGACTAATCACTTTAGTACATCATCAATCACTATTCTCTCAAATATTTTAAATCCTTTTCTACATCATGCTGTAAGTAACTTGCATGGCATTATTGAGTTTTAGAGAATTATTGTTTTCGATAGAAGGCGTAAAATTCGCCGAAAAGCCTTGTTTTAATTTAAAAGAAAATCTGGTGTGATCATACAACACACAACTTTCACTTATTATCGCTTGTGAAGTACAATTTATTTCACTTTTTCTTTTGTATTATTTAAAAATAAAGAAGCAGGATTAAAAAAAAAAAATATTTATTTATATATTTACATCTCTATCTCTCTACATCTCTATCTAGGTACATCTCTGTCTACCTGATGACCATACGGGTTAAATGACGATAGGTAATTTAAAAATAAAATAAAAATATTAAATTGCTTTGGCTCTTAGTTCATTATGGTTTTAAATTCGTTGAAGTTAAAGTATAAACAGATATGATTTCTACATCTCATGTTTAGGTTTTTTTTTCTTCTAGTTTCTAGTGTTTGATAGAAGGTTTAACTTGTGGGAGATTTTAGGATTATCATTCAAAATTTTATAATTATACTTTTACAAGCATCTTCTTTTACTTTTTCGCTAAAATGTCTTCCGTCGGAGGAGGGGGTTGCCCCATTGGATCTGGGGGGATACGTTTCCCTTATACCAATAATATGTCACGTGTACCATATACCATGATGATTAATAGCTAGGGATTAGTAATAATTAAGCTATGACGGGTTTTAGGACAAGGATGGTTATTATAGCCGAAATGTGACATTGTTATGAGCAGAGCTAGGATGATTTACATAGGCAGGAGCCTACGACAGCGACCTTGGGATAAAAGACCTAGGCTCGACAGTAAATCCCAGTTACTAGGCCAGCAGCCACAATAATACTGCCTCCCCCTGCCAGGCTCTGTTCGTCTGCTTTATCGAGTCCTCAATCTTTTGTATCTGTCCTAATCTGTGACAATATGAGGCATAGTATACAAAATCGCATATTGGTACAAGAGGAATAATTCAGAGTCCAAAAAGGAAAATTATATCTATTTAATTATATTATAAAAATTATACCTCCTTCAACTTATGTGAATATCAAGGTTAAGAAAGAACGTAACAAGGCGCAGATAGTACCAACCCACAACTGAAAATTCGATATTTCACGATTATGTACACATGTAGTACTCACACTAGCTACACCTGGCCACGCTTAGATGTGGTTTACTGTAATATTAACTTTTGGGAAACAAAGAGGTGTATTTCGTAACTAAGCAAGTCAGTAGATAAATGTATAATATAAATGTGGTAAGTAATTAAATAAATTTTAGGAGTTGACTGAATATTTTTCTTTTTTTCTCCTGTATATGTTTACTTGTTTTGTTTTTTTTTATCGTATTTCATATTTAGCGTGTTTTTATTTTTAGGCGTAATGAGAGTCAGTTAATTTCTCTATATAAACAAAAACAAAGGTACTTCATAGGACAACAAAAAAGGCGCCTTCCCCATTCAAGCACCCTCACAACATTTTATTAATGATGAAGCTTACCTGATATTAAAGAAGAATTTGATCAAATTCGTCATGTTTAATGAAAATCAAGTCTTCTTTAATATCAGGTAAGCTCCGTTTGATCAATTTTGATGAAATTTTCGCTGTCATAAAAAATGAAATACCCAATTTCAGGTTCATACGGTTAATAGTGTTACGGGCTTCGGGTTCGATAAAATGAACAATTAACACTAGGACAATAATTTATTAATCAATACTCACAAGGGTAATTACTGCCTTATTATCAGATACAAACCAGGCTGTGTATGCAGACTCTAATTACTTATAACTAACCGCACGGGTTAAAACAAGAGTCTTTTCTACGACATACACTATCACCACAATAACTTATCACAATAAGGCTTACCACTTATCACACTATCTTATCACAATAGACTTATCACAATAGACTTATCACTGTTCACTACGAAGTGTACTCCACGGGTGTTGCCAAACAACTCCGCTGAGGCCTGTTAGAGCCGGTATTTATTAGTCTTGGATAGATTCTAGAAGGTTCGGGGTTCATCCAGAACAAAGTCTTTGATCTTCCCCGACAGCCAGTGCGGCACCGAACAACGGACGTATTGTTCACCAAAGGCGCTTTGTCTACTACCGCTGACCGCAACACTACCCCCTCCTTAATGCTGATCTGTCCCAGATCATGTCGTGAATGGGGTGTAATAGGCTCAGGTGTTTTCTCCTCTTCAGCTTCCAGCAGGACTTTTCCTGTTTCCTGACCGAGTGTTAGAAGCACAGCGAGTTTCTTGAAACTACCAGGCGAAGCCACCTTCAACGAAAGGACACTGGCCGGTGCAACAGAGTCGAGCTCCACAATGCCAAACGCATTTGACATTACACAAACACCAGAAGTTGGGTCCGGGACCTGGCTTGGATCAATCCTTACAACACTTGCTTTGGAAACCAGCACCTGTTGGTTGTGAGGGTCTAGACCAATGCTCTGCTCAACTAAGATTCCGTTAACAGCACCATGAGCAGCTGATGGTTTGCTCTCATCACCATTCGATTCGAGTCCTACTTCCGCTGCTGGACTTTCTGTAGTCCCATGGGTAATATTGGGCTTAGGAGGAGGCCGTCCAGGTCCTCGAATGATGCCACTGACTGTCACTTCACTGTCAGTTTCTCTTTCCAATTTCAAGTTCTTTGCTAAGGGGTCACCATCCTCATCAGAATCAGTAACAGGCATTCTCCTGTTTAACATTTCAAGTTCCGCATCATCAGGCTTCATAGACCCACACCAAGCCTTTCCCTGTTTCAAGGTTCCTTTCTTGCTGTACCTGATTAGCCGACCACTGATTGAAAAGTTTCCAGAGTTTGTCACTTGATCGTTTCCAGCCCTCCCCGATATGGCAGTCCTCTGTCCATTCAAAGACCGCTCGGCCAAACTCTCCTCAAATGCTCCAAACAGACGCCGACAAGCCTCCAAGCTTCCAGCCGGCTCCCAGCCACTCTGTTCAGAAGGGCATCCCTCCCATCCAAGGGTGTATCCGGCCCTCCTCGATACGGCTAACCTCTGTCCATTCAAAGAACGCTCGGCCAAACTCTCCTCAAATGCTCCAAACAGACGCCGACAAGCCTCCAAGCTTCCAGCCGGCTCCCAGCCACTCTGTTCAGAAGGGCATCCCTCCCATCCAAGGGTGTATCCGGCCCTCCTCGATACGGCTGACCTCTGTCCATTCAAAGACCGCTCGGCCAAACTCTCCTCAAATGCTCCAAGCAGACGCCGACAAGCCTCCAAGCTTCCAGCCGGCCCCCAGCCACTATGTTCAGAAGGGCATCCCTCCCATCCAAGCAAATATCCATATTGCTTCTTTCCTGGATGGAACCTTTGGAAAACAACAAACTCTTCTTCCTTATCTTGAGAGCTGCCACCATCCTCAAGCTGATCTCTCACGCTCTCAATATTCTCCGTTCCCTTTTCAACACCAGTGGTTGACTCAACTTCCATGAATTCTCCAGGCGAGACCCCCAGAACAAGCCTTCTTACTACAACAGGCTCTTCCTCATCCCCTTCATCAAAATCTTTCTTGTCAATTGACTTCCCTACTGGCGATGGCTTAATGTCTGTATCAACAGGTTTAGCATACACAAAAGAACTAGAATTCACCACAGTCTGTACAGCAGCTACCTCTGCATTTCTTATCCTTTCAGGCATGTGTCTCATGAACTCCTCTTCGAAATGAACAGCATTGCGGCAAGGTCCACACACAAAAGGATCCACCTCTCTCAATCCACCAAGCGGCACCTTCACATATTCAACACTCACCTGAGGATCAAGGTCGAAGGGCTCTTCTTCTTCTTCTTTATCATTTTGCGTAGCACTAAGAACCTTCTTAACCGAAATCTTAGGAGTATCACTATCAACTAACTTATTTTCTAAAGTAGTAAAACATTCTGATAACGTAGAAAATAACTCATTTTGATTTTCTAACAACTCATTTTTAAATTCTAACAACTCATTTTTCAATTTACTAAATTCTGTTTCAAAAAGAACGTGATCTGGATCCTCTCCACTACTAATTAAAGCTTCCCTGAGCCTTTGTTGCAATATAGATTTGTTCCCAGAAGTATCCAAATCGCGTTCTTCTAATTCACTTTTTAAATCTGCTACTTTCAAATCATACAATCTCAAGCCACCGGTTGACATTTTAAATATTATATACAATTATCAAAATTAAAATTAACAAATCTAAACTTAAAGACTAACAACAATAATTTGATTATAAACAACGAAAAAATAAATCTAATCCTATACACAGTTAATAAAATTTAAATTACAAATGAAATTCTAAACACTATAAACAATAAACTTAATTATTAAAAGAAACAAAAAAAAAGATTAAATAAAACTCAAACATTAAATAAAATAAACAATATTCAAAATAGACAAACAAATTTTCAATAAACTAAATTACAATAATTAACTAAAGTAATAAACAGAAAAATTATTTACAACAAACTAAATAAATACGCTAATGCTAAAAATATCCCCGCTTCTGACACCAGTTGTTACGGGCTTCGGGTTCGATAAAATGAACAATTAACACTAGGACAATAATTTATTAATCAATACTCACAAGGGTAATTACTGCCTTATTATCAGATACAAACCAGGCTGTGTATGCAGACTCTAATTACTTATAACTAACCGCACGGGTTAAAACAAGAGTCTTTTCTACGACATACACTATCACCACAATAACTTATCACAATAAGGCTTACCACTTATCACACTATCTTATCACAATAGACTTATCACAATAGACTTATCACTGTTCACTACGAAGTGTACTCCACGGGTGTTGCCAAACAACTCCGCTGAGGCCTGTTAGAGCCGGTATTTATTAGTCTTGGATAGATTCTAGAAGGTTCGGGGTTCATCCAGAACAAAGTCTTTGATCTTCCCCGACAGCCAGTGCGGCACCGAACAACGGACGTATTGTTCACCAAAGGCGCTTTGTCTACTACCGCTGACCGCAACACTAGTTTTTGAGATAGACTGTTCACATACGGACACACACAAACAATTTCGTGGGACTTGATTATTTGGACTAAGGGGTCCCCAAAACGTGTATGTCCGTTGAAAAACGGAAGTCGGAATTCTTCACGATCGAAATAGTTTCCCTTACTATATATTTCATATATAGGTAAGTGAAAGTTAAAATAATGGACAAAAGACGAAAAAATATTTACATATTCTTTGTAACATATTTTCTATTGGATATATTACCATGAAATAGATATGGCTGTTGATTGGCTAAGTAGCAAGACTCAGTAAAATTTTGAGAATTATACATCCCCTACTTTTCGAGCTAACAGACAAAAGGCCCATTGGCCATTCCACGTCATATCATCAGCCGTAGTTCAAAATTTTACCTCCTCCTCTCAGATTTTGATAACAATTTTTAGGCCTTAAGTAGAATAAGATAGAAATAAGAAAAAATGCCAAATTTTACCCAATTGTAACAAGTAGTTTCAGAATTAGTATTAAATTAATAAAATATTAGTATTAGTTAGTATAAAGTATATTAGTATAAAGTATTAATAAATTAATTAGTCTTTTGAACTTCCAAGATATTTGAAGTTCCGATGACTACTTGAACTCAAAACTTACTTGTACGTGTTAAGATTTTCCTCTGTATTAATTGAATGGGTATTACGAAGTAATAAGAATGGGTATTAATTGAACTGATGCTTTCAAAATTTATTCATTAATATTGCGTTTCATAAAGAACCGGATGATACCATAAATATTAGAGAGATTATTTTTCATCATGGAAAAAAATTCTTAAACTTAAAAATTTAGATTTTTTCCAAGTTGTAAAGTCATCGAAAAATGGCGTGAGCAAAAATGTCTCTCCAACCAGCCTAATAAAGTATATATCAATAGAAAGAGCATAAAATTCTCTATCCAATGATGAAATAATATGAGTTGTTTATTGACTTATAAGAGTTTGGACAATTGTGCAGCCCCCCGGTACTTCGCTACATTGTGGCGAGACCTGGTGGGAGGGATCGCAGAATTAAAAGATTCGATCACGTCTGGGACGGCCCCACGGTTAGCTCAGTGGTAAGAGCGCCGCAACGTAGATGTCCTCCGTGGTTCGATTCCCGGCCGTGGTCGAATCTTTTATCTTCTAATAAAATAATTTATAAGAGTTTTATGTCGATTTGAATCGAATATACTAAAATTTAAGAGAAGGTCAAGGCTAATGAATAAGTAATATACAATACAAAATATCAGTCAGTATTCATGTTTTTTGTATTTAAAAAAAAATAATATTGTAATGAATTTCAATAAGCTAATGGTTTACTAAATTGATTTCTTTGTTGAGTTCATATATGTAATTAAGTGATAGTACGTTTGCAGTCTATATTTCATAGGAACATGCTTTATTTATACTAACCACTAGACTTTATCCTGAGTAAGTTGAGGCATAACAGAACTAAGTTTATGAGGATGAAAATTATAAATTTTAATAATTGCCTAGCCAGTTTAATTTATAACAAGACTGAAATAAATTCAATACATCTTTTTATTTTTATTTTATTTATTTATTTTTTTAAACAGAATTGTCATAAATCATAAAAGACAGATAGAAAGTTTAATAGCTTGTTCTTCTTCAAACACAGAAAAAGTGCCAGTTATTATTTATGTCTAATCACTATGTCTATTCTCAATAGATTTCATTCTAATTTTAAACTTTAAATTCAATCTTTGTTATGTTTTTTTTTCAAGATTCGAACGACCTAGTTATGAGGAGTGAGCGATGTGGTGCATTTCATTGAATGTTTTTCTGGTTAAAATTTTGATCTTCACCATCTTATATTACTATGTCTTGTCTATCTTATAGAAGATGGTCTATAAATTATATTATGAAAATCATGTCACCCACGAGGGCGTGAAACTTTAAGAAGATTGTGCTAGCTGGTTATGATATAAATAGGGTGACAAGGTGTAACATGTCGATGGGCAAAGTGTTAATGATGTTGGGAACTCGACCCACATTGCCGGGGGGGGGGGACAGGTTACAGGAAGGGGGTCTGATTTCCTTCTTCCACCGAACTTTGGGAACTAGCTCACCGCCCGGGCCAGAGTTCACCGCTAAGAAAATTATATTTAAAAGTCCATGTTTAGGCAGTGTTAATTTTAAGAGACCAATTTAACATTATTTTGATAAAATTCAATAAATAAATTTTGATTTAGATTATTTTTAAATGCCCTTTCTTTAGTAAAATTAATAATTAATAAAGTTGTAATTAATTTTGAGAGTGGATTTTGTTGCTGTCTAATGCGAGTTATTGTTGAAACTATCGAACAACTTTAATGAATTAAATAAATGTTTGGGAAAAAATTAGCAGTAATACTGTCATACTATGATACATAATTAATATTATGTAACTAAACTAAAAAATAGAAATACAAACAAAAGTGTAAATGATAAAAATATAAGACCTAAATTAAAAATCTATGCGTTGGGCGCAACACAGAACTTTCATCTACTTAGAGTAGAAATCAACGTGTTTTGATAAATATGTAAGCGGCATTTTTACTTTCACTTACCTATATATGAAATATATAGTAAGTGGAAGTATTGCGATCGTGAAAAATTTCGACTTCCGGTTTTCAACGGAAATACACGTTTTGGGGTCCCCTGAGTCCAATTAACCAAGTCCCGCGAAATGGTCTGTGTGTGTGTCAACAGACTAGCTCAAAAACTATAAACCGTGCGCACCTGAAATTGGGTATTTAGTGTATGTATATGCCCGCGATGTGACAGCAAAAATTTCATCAAAATTGCTCAAAGGGAGGGGGTACTTTATTTAATAAATTTGGTATAATTTTCACGTGTTTTTTTTATTTACTCAAAAAAGGTTTTAAGGATTTTGATCAAACTGGGTATTTGATGTATGTATATGCCAAAGATACGATAGCCAACATTACATCAAAATTGATCAACCGGAGGGGGGGACTTTACTTAATAAATTTTGTATCATTTTCACGTGTTTTTTTTATTTTCTCAAAAACGGCTTAAACGATTTTGTTCAAACTGGGTATTTGATGTATGTATATGCCAAATATGTGATAGCCAACATTTCATCAAAATTGGTCAAACAGAGGGGGCACTTTATTTTATAACTTTTTTCCAATTTTTACTTTTTTTCGATTATCTCAAAAATGGCTTTAACGATTTTCATCAAATTCGTCATTTTTAATGAAAATTAGGTGTTCTTTAATATCAGGCAAGCTTTATCATTATTAAAATGTTCTGAAGGGGCTTAAATGGGGTAGGGGCCTTTTTTGTTTGTTTGTTTTTTTGTTTCCTATAAAGTACCTTTGTTTTTGTGTATATTTGGAGAAATTAACTGTCTCTCCTTACGCCTAAAAATAAGAAATGGCTAAATATGAGATATGATAAAAACCAAGTAAACATATAGAAGAGAAAAAAATAAAAATATTCAGTCAACTCATAAAACTCGTTGAGCCCACGCATGTAGAGTACTCCTTTAATGACAGACCATTGTTCATAATTAAAGCCGTTCTGTTCATTTGAGAAGTGGCAATTAACAAAACGCATTAATTTCTAATCTAAGTAAGTTGGTAAGTGAAAGTTGTGTGTTGCTCGCACGCACCGCACGCAGATTTTTTTACTTTCACTTACCTATATATGAAATATATAGTAAGTGGAAGTTTTGCGATCTTGAAAAATTTCGACTTCCGGTTTTCAACGGAAATACACGTTTTGGGGTCCCCTAGTCCAAATAACCAAGTCCCGCGAAATGGTCTGTGTGTGTGTGTGTCTGTGTGTGTGTGTGTGTGTGTGTGTGTGTGTGTGAACAGACTAGCTCAAAAACTTTAAACCGTGCGAACCTGTAATTAGGTATTTAGTGTAGGTATATGCCCGCGATGTGACAGCACAAATTTCATCAAAATTGCTAAAAGGGAGGGGGTACTTTCTTTAATAACTTTTTACGTTTTTTTTTTCGATTTTCTCAAAAACGGCTTAAACGATTTTGATTAAACTGAGTATTTGATGTATTAATATGCCCGAGATATGACCGTAAAAATTTCATCAAAATTGATCAACCGAAGGGGGGAATTTACTTAATAAATTTTGTACCATTTTAACGTGTTTTTTTTATTTACTCAATAAAGGATTTCACGATTTCGATAAAACTGGGTATTTGATGTATGTATATGCCAAAGGTGTGATAGCCAACATTTCATCAAAATTAATCAACCGGAGGGGGGACTTAACTTAATAAATTTTGTATAATTTTCACGTGTTTTTTATTTACTCAAAAACAGCTTTAATGATTTTGATCAAACTGATTATTAGATGTATGTATATGCCAAAGATGTGATAGCCAACATTTCATCAAAATTGGTCAAACGGAGGGGGCACTTTATTTTATAACTTTTTCCCAATTTTTACCTTTTTTTCGATTATCTCAAAAACGGCTTTAACGATTTTCATCAAATTCGCCATGTTTAGTGAAAATTAGGTGTTATTTAATATCAGGTAAGCTTTATCATTAATATTATTATATTATTTAATATATTATGTTATGTTATTATGTATATGAGATATGATAAAAACCAGTAAACATATAGCGGAGAAAATGAAAAATATTGAGTCAACTCATAAAACACGTTGAGCCCACGCATAGTACGTCTTTAATGACAGACCATTGTTCATAATTAAAGCCGTTTTGTTCATTTAATGGAAATTATTTGTTTCATAGTAACTAATTGAAATTTTCAACAAGTACATAGAGAATTATAAAATCAGAAGACTTGGAGTATTATACTTGCATTGCCGAATTATGACAAGTTAAATTTTTAATTTAATAATAAAATAAATTAGTGTTTTTTATAGAGAAATGAAAACAAAAATAAGAAATTAATGTGGAAAAATGTGTAATTTTGAGAAGTGGCATTAACAAAACGCATTAATTTCTAATTTAAGTAAGTTGGTAAGTGAAAGTTGTGTGTTGCGCGCACGCACCAGATTTTTTCTTTGCTTGTCCGGTACCCTTACCTGCCCATGTGTGGAATAGGGGGGTTACTCTAGATGTATAACCAACCTATTCCAACCATGGTGGGTAGGTAGAGATTTATTCCGTGCGGCCTCCACGAAATAAAATTCAGCCCTACCGGGAAGGATTCGAACCGCCACCGTTCGGCTTGAGCATGCTTAAGCGGGTCTCGCTCAAACACGCTCGGCTATCCCGGCCCTGTAAGCGGCATTTAGCAACTTCATAGTAAATAGCTTTTTCCACATTCCTTTTCTTCTTTTTGTTTGTTTCCAAAATGAAGTCTTGGAATCTCAGCTTCCAACTATATATTTATTATACATATTTTTTACTGCACCCATTAACTGAATTGAAATTCCAATCTTGAAACATGACACTCGTGAAGTGAAAAAAACACTCGTGAAATATTTCTGTTTTTTTCTCTTTTATATGTTTGTCCATTTTTTCATATTTAGCCATTTCTTATTACTAGGCATAATGAGAGATTTCTCCAAGTAATCAAAGGTGCTTTATCAAAACATTTCTATGATGATAAAACCTATCTGATATAAAAGAATACTTGTTTCTCATTAAACAGTTTGCTAAAAATAGTAAGAGCCGTTTCTGAGAAAATCGAGAAAAAAAAATTAAAAATGAGCCAAAATTTATTAAATAAAGTCCCTCAGGCGTTTGACCAATTTCGATGAAATTTTTGCTGTCTCATACATACACAAAATATAAAATCAGGTGCGTGACGTTTATTTTTTTTTTTTTTTGAGCTTGTCTCCTTCTTGTCTACACACAAGCCAACCAATCAATAAATCTTCTTGGTTTACGCTGGAAACTATAATGGAGATAAGAAACTAAAACCCATCTATTCGTATTATGAGTTCCTCAAGAAGGTCAAATTCTTCAGCTGAATTTAATTTGTAGGGTTATACACCAATGATCCTGTGGGATAGAAGTGGAACAAAGAAATAAATTGTCTATTTTTTTAATAAGCTATTAATAATGTAATCTTAACGTTAACAAATTAATTGTGTGTAGACCTTCCTATTAATCTTAGTGGCCTTCAATGTTGAAATATATTTTTAAGAACGACAGAATGAGTGAAATTCTTAGAAATTTTAATAAAGTTTACAATATCCAAGATGGGAACGAAATCGATTGCTTTGACTCGCTTCAAAATCGCTTGTTGCAAGAGCTAATGACTACCTTGTGTAAATTGGAGCCGTTGGGTGCCGATAGATGCTCCTTACAAAAGAGTCGCGATAAAGGCCTCAAGATCCTTCAATGCGTTAAAAGGAGCCGCCAATAAGGAACTGTTTTTTTCTCTTTTTTTCTCCCCTCTTTTTTCGATACTGTTGCCAAGCGGCTTGGGGACGTTTTTCTTCTGACGAGTGAGATGTTTTGTATCCATGTTTTTTTGTTTTTTTTTATTTCATTGATCTTCTTACAGTCACAAAGGTATTAGGAACCAATCGTGGGTGGGAATATGAAAATATATAATAATTGCCCTCTTCTAATGAACATTCGGAGAGTATATAAATAGTTTTCATCGATATATGTATAAGGGATATAATTATATTGTTAAAGATCCGGGAAATCATTAAAAATCTCACTGGTGAACTAACTTTTATATTTATTTTCATCAAATTATATCTTGGTTTCTAATTTATTTTCATTTATTCTATAACTCATAATTTCTATTTGAGATAAATTAGGTAGCTAGGCCATTAACGAAATTGATTGTGCAACTTTTTTATTATGGTTTTATAAATTAAAATAACTAATAAATGTGCTAAAAAAATTTAAAGCAAAGACATAAAAAAATTTCGTCTTTTTCGTTCTTTTTTTTTTAGTTTCGTCTTAACACCCTACGCTATAATTATTGACTAAGGTCAGTTTCCAGAACTGTGTCTCCTTCCTTAATTCTGGATTTTCTAATTTAAAGAGATAAAGTTATGCAATGTCATTTTCATACCTTTTTTTTTGTTCTTATTCTTTTTTTAGTAAACAAATTCAGTAATCTGTCAGCCATCAAAGATTTAAAATGTAAAAAACATGAAAATTATTAATAGTCATGGGGATGTGATATTGTAATGGGCTGCTGGTCGGTAATTCGTAAATACGACAACGATTATGATTAGAGCTAGGATTACCGTCCAATTGCTCTTTTTATTGGTAAGTCAGAATAAAGCGAACTCCAATTAGTATGTTCGAACTCAAATATATTCGAATCAAGCCTTATGGGGTGTTTTAAAGAAGTTTTATACTGCATGAAATTGCATATTTTGAAGTTTAATAGTTTGAAGAAATAAATTATTAAAAATTTTAATTTTCTTAAATACACATAAAAAAAAAATAGTGGAAAAATAAATGTGAATATCATAAATAAAAAAAAAAAGAAAAAAAAAAAGGGAACTTGGAAGAGATAAACAAACACAAACCTCCAATTTCCAAGAACTGAGGGTTCAGTAGTTCCTGGATGTTTACATTTTGTTTCTTAATTCTCATTGTTCTGTTAGTATCAAACTACTTTCTGTCGAGTCTATTGTTAATAAAAATGCCAAAAAATGGAGGAAGTGTCTTCGAAAATTGCGGGATGGATTGAAAAATATTCTGAACTCAATAGGGATGGTAGTGCAGTGTTTTGTGTATCTAGTGATAAAGATATTGGATGTGAGAGGAAATCACAAATTGTTACCAACTGTAGCACAAGTAAGTACCTAATTTTTTTTAACCCCACAACGGTAACAGGGGTAATGCGTGTTAACAGACCATTGGCGGATCCAGAGTTGGGGGACTGTGGGGCTGCAGCCTCCTTCCTTTAGGACTGCAGCCCCCCTTTACAATCAGCTGCATCCGCCCAAGTACCAGACTGATTTAAAAATAAGACTACGCACCGGATATTGCATGTAGTGATTCTATAATTTGAGTAGTATCTTTCCTTTTTTAAGATCTTCCTATTTCCTCTATAATTACAGCTCACATGCGAGTATTTTACTCTGTATATTACTATTTTAAGTAAATATTTTATGTTCCGATGTTTTTTTTATCGGAAATATTTACAAAAATAGATCAATAGTGTTATACAAAAGATCCAAAATTCAGTTATTTTACAAAAATGTATACTAAAAACAATATTATAAAAATAATTTGTAAACATAAAAGAGTTTCTATTTCAATTTACTCTCCGCTATTTATGTTATTCCAAAGTAGCTATTTTTTGTTCACAAAAATAATTTAATGCCTGATTTTCAAGCAATACATTTTTATTGCATGTTTTTGCACGTTTTGAAGTTTTTAGTGCACGTTTTCAAATTTTTACTGCAAGGAATCCCGAGCTTTAATTATGATAAACGTGTGACTTACTCAATCTATTTTTAAAACATAACATGACAATTAGCCTCCATTGTAAAAAATATTTAGTTAAGTGACAGATTATTATATTAGTAAATAATTACTGAAAAAGGGGGTAAAGGTTTACCTATTTCACTTCTGAGACATAGCCTCTTTCGAAAGGTTATGTTACCATGATTCAAAAGGACTCACATCGCGTCCTTTTCAGTTAAAAAGGGCCTTGATTAATTTATTTGATCCTTTACACTCCCGCTCGCTACGCTCTAAACGGCGACATGTTGGCTTAACCCAGAAGAAACCCAGAGAAACTAGTAAAAAAAAACTTGTAAAAAATAATTATTAAATATAGGTCAACAAGAAATGCTTTCTTATACCATCATATCGAAATATTTTACCCAAAATGTAACAAAAAGCACTTCAATGTTCGGCTTGCACTTAAACACTGTTGTTCCATTCCTACGAAACCATGACAATACTGGACTAGTTCAATAAATCAATGAAATGTTAATCACATGACATTGGGTATCCGCCGTCAACATCCGATCACCAGCCATGTGCGTAAACGGATAAGTCACCGTATTAGATAACGATTACGCCATTCTTCTCGTATCTGTGATAATTAACACTTTCTAGAAACGTAAACCTTTAATTTTTGCAAGGCTGACAGCGGGATAATGTAATAATAATTAATGAATAAAATAATGATTTTCTGTACGCTATCTGATACGAAGCAACTAAAGCAGAAAAGTGCTCATTTCTGCTGAGTTATTAGTTTCTCTTTCATAGCTGACTGAAAAGTCATGTTAAGGAATACTGTTATTTTTTATTAATAAAAGTAAATGTAAATATTTATTCTATGTACTATCCACAATTAAGAATATATGTTTATTCATTCAGCCAGAAAGTTAAGAAATATGTTTAACCATATAACTCTCGTAAAAAAATATATCATAAATTTTATTATGATAAAGAATACACTGAATCCATATTAATAAAATTACTTATGGGCTATTAATTTAGCTGATTTTTATGTTTGAAACTATTACTATTTTCAGATACTTAATTTTAATAACTGCTAAGCTTTTAAGCAGTTATCACAACTGTCAGCTGACAAGGATAGGTTGCGGACGTTGTATCGCTTAATTCAATGATACACTTGCTTGGATGATACAATTGGTGTGGAAGTATTTTACACTTGACCAAGGCTTGGATAAGTGCGATTGATTGTATTAGGTTATTAAATCATAATCTCCGCATTCTTCAAAGTTCATGTTTTGTTTTCAAATGAAAAAAAAAAAAAATAATTAAATATTTTCTCGATTCTAAAACCTGTCTAAATTTAAAAAACAAACATGCTGTAAAATAGGCCAACTCTCAAAGTGTGTGAATAAAGTAAAAATAAATAAATAATCGGTCTCATCTATTTTTCGGAACTAACGAAAAGTGATAATTAATAGATGATGAGGGTAAACAAATAAAACTCATGTTTAAAAAATAAATAAAATGACGTTAAAAAGAAAGAAAAGAAAAACATATGGTTTAAAAGTCCCAGACCTTTTGTTGGAACGAACTAACAGCTGGAAGAAACTGTCATAGCACGTGTTTTTTACTAAAATCTTCGAGTACCATCTACACCGTTCAACGATGTTCTAGACTCTTCTCATTACGCTATATGTAAGGAGATAGTCTTATACTGAAGCGCAAGTCATATTACCACTGTGGTACGAAGTGATAATTTTTGTAACCTTCTCAATTGTTTGTTTCAGTATTTCTGTTCTCATAGTTTGAGTGGCATTGAATATTGTTATTTTTTTATGTATAAAAATCCCATAAAAATACCCACGGAAGTGTTACAATTCTTTTCGGAACGATATACGGCAATGGACCTTAGGACTCGCAGATTGCAAAAATGAGGTCGAAGTGTGAATATTTACATGGCTGGAGTTTATCCAACTCCACTTCCTTTCGTAACCTATCTGAATTCTCAACTGAAAATGGGGCTAAGTATTTGGAGCATTTGATGTAGGTGTCTTGAGGATCTTCTTCAATCACATTATTTCAAATAATAAATTAACATTTGATTTTTGTAGAATGGTTTGGACATCTATAGAATCTTTTATTGTATGTGATATGTAAAATATGTATATCTTTTGTATAGTTTGCATGTATAGAGTACATTCATATTTGAAGCTTTATAACAAATGCACACAGGACCCCTTAAGTCCTTATATACGTTATCTTTCTACTAGGTTTCGTTATTATTCCTCTTACTTACATAGAACCGATTTTTGTAAACAATAATAAAAACAACACAAATAACTATTGTAATCCAAAAAAAAGTCACTCCACCTATTCATCTGCCTTCCTTTAGTTCAATGATGGGATGGGAATGTCACTGTCGATAGGTTGGCTGTTATGGGATCCTCGGCAGCGTGAAAAATTAAAGTTGGTGATATTACCATGTAATTTTATTATTAATCTAATAATAATAATCAATAATTACCGTTTGACCTATGAGTGAAAATTTTTTGCCACCTGCCCCGCATTACCTACCCTTAATAACATTGATAAGACATTAATATGTTTTTCTATTTGATCTGTGGAAAACCAGTGATTCAACGTTAGTCGATAACTGATAAAAAGTTAATATCTAACCCCTCCCCCCCCCCCCCCCACAGGACATATGTTAATAAAATTCATGTGCGATTGACCACCCCATTCTTTCATTTCAGCTATGTATGACAAGTGTTTCAAATTTTGTTTTAAACCGATACACCTGTAAAAAGTTAATAATTTATCTTCATCTTTTATCCATTTCTAGGCAGGCTGCTCACATATAACGTTAAAGTATACAAATCCCATTAAGAAATAATATTAATTATCAGTAACAAAAAATATAATAATAAGCGCTGCATGATCGTGAGCGTAAGCAACTCATCAGCATATTACACCTCAAAGAACATTCAAAGAGACGGAAAAAGAAAAATAGGTTAGATATAAAAATGCAAAATGCCACTAAAGTTGCTTGCACCTGGCCTCCCCTTGAGGGAGCAGTAAAACGGCTCGTTGAGCTGATAGCCTAGAGAGGGGTAGCGGTAAAGGGGATGGCTTAGTGTTGTAGGGCGAACTACCTGAGCCGCGGAGGTCGGCACCACACGTGAGATTGAGGGCATTATTAGCCCCGGGCCTTGGCCCCTTTGCTAGCATCCCCGACTTAGCGACCCAGTTATGTCCCAAGGATCTGTCATCCATCTAGTCCACTCATTACCTCCATAAACCTCACCTCACCTGTCTTCAGCTCGGCTTCAAGGAACTGGAGTGCAAACAAGAGCAACAATATGTTATGGGTACTGATTAAGTTCCCATAAGATAATTTTTCCAAAGGTAAATGGACTTTCAGCTAGGGCAAATTATAGTTTCAGTATTGTTTGTAAGCTTATTTGACGTTACTTTATGCTAATTTGGCTAATCGGAAGATGATTCAGGGGGAGTACTGAATATAGCTTATCCAGGTATAATTACCTGTGGGACCTAGTAATCTATGGGCAACCAGACATTATTAGAGTCATCCGCATTGGAAGGCTTAGATGGGCTGGCCACGTTGCCAGAATGCCGGAACAGAGCATTCCAAGGAAAATTATGTCCGACAAAATCTATGGGTCGAGAGGTGTCGGAAGACCGAAACTTCAGTGGATAGATGGAGTCGCAAAGGATTCAAAACATCTTCTAGGTGCTCGGAATTGGACTGCGGCTGCGCAGGATAGAGAGCGATGGGGCAATCTTCTTAAGGAGGCCTTGACTCACTAAGTGGGTTGTTGCGCCAGTGATAATAATAATAGGTATAATTATGATAGGTATCATTAACGAGTAACTGACATCGCAAGTCAGCCTTAATATTTCAATTAAGATTAAAAGTAAATAAGGTATTCTTAACTTTTCATAGTTTAGAGAATTTCTAAAGTAGTAAATTTCTTAAAATTACAAATTATAATATCAAAAAAAAAAAAAAAAAGGCCTAGAACCTGAATCTTATGAATTATCCAAACTTATTTTTACATAAATTTACATGATCAGTAAATTTCCCTGGTACGAATAAATACAAATGTTTTGTAGTGATATCTATGACTTAGATGATGAGGAATTTGTGCATTTAACCACATTGTGATAACCCTCAAACACCGTTTGAATAGAAAGGTTGTTCAATTTCCAAAAAGTGTATCGACCGTTGCACTCTATCTCACACAAGATGAATCCTTTCTGGGTAGCTTGTTAATTATGATTTTTTTAATGAATGTAAAACAAATTATACTGTAAAATAGGAAGATGACAGTGATTTTTAAATTTATATCTGCTTTAAAAATAAAATTTTGGAAGCATACCTTTGCAATCCCCTCCTCAGTGATTATATATAAATAAAATTATGAATAAAAAAAAAAGAGAATGCAATTAAAAAAAAAAAAAAAAAAAACCTTTTTATTTATCTGGCAGCTGGAGGTTTCAAGGAGTGTGAGGAAAGCTTGAGCAGCAAACCTTCTCCGACTCGGAAAAACCATAAGAGGGTTTTTAAAATAAATGGTTTTCTCAGAACAATTGACGTTCCAGAATACCTAAGCATTCTCCACAATTATGAGCGCTTTTCCTTACTAAGTAAGAGAAATCGTATCTTGCTAACTTTATTTTTTCTGTTAGCCCATTAGGCCTGATGAGACCTTTAGCCGCGCAGTGTGGTCTTCTTACAAACACAAATGTCTAAAAAATATGATATAAGTGTGACCTAGTAATCTTAACTCAAGATTAGCAAATAAGTAATTTAACAAAATATATAAAAAAGTTTTTTTGAAAACAAAACTTTATCAAAATATAAAAAGTTTTATTCATCAAGCAACGATTTTTCATGATCCAGAAAGGACATTTTAAGCCTTGCGGAACGAACTTCAAATGTTAACTGCTCAATGAAAAGAACAGTTCCACTATATTCTGAAATGGAGGGGTGCCACGATGTTTCGGCTACCTCTTCTTGGGTTACTGAAGTTGATAATGTTGCGAACTGCGAAATCAAGTCACTCTACCTACGCCCGAAGGGAAGTACGCGGTAAGGAATCGAAGGCAGCCTAAGATCCGGAAAACCAACAGCTCCGATTATGATACGATTATGTTGAAGTCATAAAAATCCTGTCCTGGTCTAATTTAAATAAAGTACCCCCTCCCTTTGAGCAATTTTGATGAAATTTTTGCTGTTACATCGCGGGCATATACCTACACTAAATACCCAATTTCAGGTTCCTACGGGTTATAGTTTTTGAGCTAGTCTGTTCACACACACACAGACACACACACACACACACACACAGACCATTTCGCGGGACTTGGTTATTTCGACTCAGGGGGTCCCAAAACGTGTATTTCCGTTGAAAACCGGAAGTCGAAATTTTTCACGATCGCAATACTTCCACTTACTATATATTTCATATATAGGTAAGTGAAAGTAAAAATATATATATTTCGTAAGAAAAAGATATGATCCTGGGTCTAATGGTATTACAGGGCAGAAATCTTCCTCTTCTTCCTCTAGTCGCCTTTCGACAGTTAATTGTAGCCTCTACGCAAAACTCATACATCGGGAAACAATCATTCTGGAATATGTTGGTAAGGTCTCTTCCCCCTAAGTCATGAGTTTGGGACCATGAGAAGCATTCTTAGATTATTTTCAAATCTGTGACTCCTCCATAAATTTCCAAATTTCCAAACAAATAATTTGTGAAAATCTCTATTTTTACAATTAAAAAAAATTAATATTTTTTTTGGGATATATCAACGATAGATTCTTCTTTGCTTTGAAATATCTTTGAAGTGTTACTTCATTGATCTTTCTAATTATATCATTCAAGTAACGAGGGGGTTATTAAGGTCATTATCCGCGCGTTTTTATTTATTTTTTTAATGCTTCAAGCTATTGACAAGCATTTCAACGTACCACCGGAAGTATAAATCTATTGTGAAAACGTTTTTGTGTTGTGAAAATGTATTATTCTCTGCCTAACCCACAAATTAATATATAGAAGAGTCCATAATTTAGGCCTTAAAAAGATTTTCTAACTAATAGTCGAGGAAAAAATTTGATAATTTCGTTGTAAATTATATTTATATTTGATTCATATAAAAACAAAAAAACAAAAACAAGTCTGGTCTAATGTGCTTGTTCTTGTTTGTCGATCCCTTTGCAGCGAAAAAATATTCTAAAATGATGGAGGATGTTGATGGTTTAATTTAATACTAAATAAGTATGGTGTTTTTTTATAATATAAACTTTGCAGTAAATAAATACCGAATAGTAGGGATAATAACTTTTGTTTATCTCTTACAAATGGTTTTTAAAGCTATCTCTGTGCCTCCAGTCATAATAATGAGGATGGGATTCCTATTTAGTAAAAGACTTCCATTTACGAAGAACACGTGTGTCCTCGCCGCATGGTCACCACAATTGCAGGCATATCATAGGGATTAGGACTGGCACAGCACCTCGTCATGGCTAATAGCAGGGTGACATGATTTCTTCATCTACTCTGGCACGCGTAACCTATGTGGCTTGTACGAAAAATTTTCTGTCAGGTGAATTATTTTATAATTTTTACACTGAGGGGGTCCTCCTGATGTCAGCCATGATTCCAGACAGACGGCTGTACATATAAGCCTACGCATACCATTCAACGTCATAGCCTATATTGCGTATGACTTTGATTTAATTTAAGTTATAAAGGCACACAGCCTGGACTAAAATGTCATATTTATGACATGAAAAAGTATTCGCAGACATGTAGTGTCTGATTCTCTACTGACATTCAGACTCAGATCAACTCAGATCATACCAACATACTAGTAGTCTGTAAGTACCTGCAAGTATGCAAGAATTAATTAAAGCATTCGAAGCAAATTTAAAAATGTTTAACGTTATTTCCAACGAATATCTATAAAATAAATGCAGACTTAAAGCCTCATAAGGAACATTATGCAGTAAAATCTACGAATAAATTTTCTGCAGTTATTCAGTCTTAAATAAATGAAAATTCAGACGATATGACCAATGCAAAGAAATTGCAGAAACTTTAATATTTATTTTATAACCTGACACATAAGCGAAAAAACTCGGTTTGAAGATTTTCAAATGCAATTGGTCGATTTTAAATCTAGTTACACTTGGAAACGAAAATTCGTTGATTTGAGAAATATGATGAAATGAATCGAAAATGATGATCTATTATTGAACGCTTAAAAGACCAATTTATTATTAGAAATCCTTTCTGACACGTTAGCAACTCGATAAATACTATTTTTAATTTTTTGATTCGCGCACATAAAGAAATTAGCCCCACGGACGTCACCAGCAACAAATTATTGGGAGTGACGGCTTAATATTCTCCTAGTAGGGTAGGTAGAAATTTGAGATGCTAAAAGTTGAAATAATAACGCCTAAAAAAAATTGTTTAGACATTTAATTCATCCTTCAACTATTTATTTTAATTGTATTTAAAGTCGCTTAACATTCTGATCCTGATCATACTAATTTCATCGGGTCCCATCAACTTCTATAAGCTTCATCGAGTTGATGGAAAGTAGGATGAAGCTGCTTGGTTTATAAAAGAAATGAAAACCAATTCCAATTTTGTAACAGAATTTATAAAACTGTACAGTTCAAGCTGAAATAAAAATAGCATAATTAATCAAATGTACAATACACCTAAAAATGCTTTTAAATAGCAAAACGGCTACAATATATGAAAATAAAGGATCAGAAAGAGAAATTTGGTATAATCAATCAATAGAGAATGCTTTAATTAATTAATATTTTATATTCATATTTTATTAAATCTGATAGGTTAAACTCGGACAAATTCATAAAATCGTATTTTTATTTAATATTTTACATAAAGGGTGGGACAGTCCCTTCCTGTCAAAATATTGGGGGGGGGCGCTTCCCCCCTTTCCTCTCGAAGGTGACCCCCGAGGTTCTAGATTATTGTTCCAAGCATCTGTACCCTACGTTCATAGAATGAGAAACAGCCTACCGCCTATTCCAAGAACAAGGAATTGTCCAATTGAGATTTAATTTATAAGATATCTCTCTTTTGGGTTTATTGACAAGAGAAAATGACTGCATTCTAGCCTAGTGGTTTCCCGATTGGTTTCAATTTCGAGGATGGGAAAGAAGCTCGCTGACGTGGGTGCGACCAATCGTCCGGGAATTAAGTAAGTCAAGAGACGATTTTATGACGTTGATATTTCGGAAAGGTCAAAGAATTGCAGGATATTTAGGCGAGTATTTTCAGTTGTAAAAGAAATGCCAAATCAATAACATCAGAGGATATTAAAGGATATTTTGCTCTGTAGAATAGGCAAAGTTGATACATTACTTTTTCAATGCACAAGTCATATTGCAAATGTTTTAAATATATATATATATATATATATATAGGGGGCGGCCTATACATAAATCCTATACATACCTTAAAGTTAGGTTCATACTTATTATATTTTTTCCATTCGACAAGTTTAGTTCTCGTACTAACCAAGCCACTAATTCGCTAGAATATAAAACATATCTGAAAACTTCGAATATAAGACCAAGAAGTGAAGAAGTCATCCTGTGCCACCTACGCATAAATTCGACTTATGTCATTATTCCTGCCATCGGCTATATGCACATACAAATTTTGTGGTAGAATATAATTTGTAGATTTATAAGCCAGTGACCATTGCCGGTAGATACGAACCAAAGAAAACAATTTTACTAAAATTTATTATCACTGCTAGTAGAAAGATAATAAAATAATTAAAAATCATTGATATTTATTTCACTTTTAAGAATAAAACAAAATTCCCTATAAAAATTTAAATAATAACTTCCATGCAAAAAAAAAAAAAAAAATCTTTCTGTACTATTTATTGGAATTCGCAATCCATATTGCCAATACTAATTACTATTTTTACTGTAAATAATGAACTTTATTTTCTATTAGATTTTCGAGATTTTTTTTTAAATTTTAATACAGTTCTATTAACCGAATTCACAAACTTCTTGTGACGAGCTCTAGTTATAAATTTAATAAAAAACAAAAGATAAAACAGGCACAATCAAGTACGCTTTCATAGGTTTCTGATCATTTGGTGAATTGAATAGCCACCCAGATCGTCCACGTGGACATTGATTGAGTGAGCTGCACGTGGACGGCAGGTTTTTAGAATTACTGAAGTTTGGTTAAGGGTGTTTGCATCCCAGGCTATTTAACAATCTTTCCCTTATCCCTGAGTGGATTCCCATCAATAATTGTAAAAGAATCATAACATTTTAAAATAGAGGCCAAATAAAATCCACGTGCGTGAAAGATGAAGATTAATCGGCTTGGCAACATGCTTAAAAATTATAACATTGATACGAAACCGTTTCTGCGTAGAAGATAAGTCACTAAATTATATAGGAGATAAAATGAAAGCATTATTCGTAATCGATTTTACATCGATTCAAGAATTCGTTTCGTTACTTCGTTGTACTAAGTTCGTAACTTAATTTAAGAAAAGTTATGTAATGCTATGTATAGATCCATCAATCATTGATAATAATCGCAAATAATGATATTGTAGGCAGAATAGTTCCATTTTCGTGCTTCACTTAATTAAAAAACCCCAGACAATGAAATTTTACTACTATTGACGGAACACAAACGCTTCGAGGGCACACTGAGTTCATTCTATTTTATTAATAATAATTAATTACTCTGATTCATTAGTAGTCCTATAAATACTGTAAATTTATGCCATTTACCCTTATGTTTGATTTCACTTCAACATTTGTTACCTACCATTTAAGCCAATGAATACAAAATTTACATTTATTTATTTTATTTCCTCCCTCCCATGCCTCACGGGCAATACGGGTATGAGCAGTAGTGGGATGTTACCCATGACTATGCAACGACACACTGCCGCTAGTAAACCATTTATTTTATTTTTTTCTTCTGCAGCTGTCCCCAAGAGCTGGAAGGCCTCTTCTATTTCTATGATGGTCTTCTTGGTCCAGGTCCTCTTCTCCGGGCTCCCATGTTGAAGTGGGCTGGGCCCAATGCCGTTTTCCACCCTTCAATGAATTCCTTGAACCGCGGGAAGTTCTCCTCGCTCACCAGCTGAGGGAACTCTTGCTCAGTGAGGACGAAAAGTCCCGTGGTTCTCAGCATCCTGGCCCTTATACTATCAAATGCGGTGCAGGTCGTAACCACGTGCTCAATAGTCTCTGGCACACCACAGGTGGAGCAGTGGGGGTCAATGTTCTGGCCAAGTCGATGCAGATGGGCTCTAAAACCCCCATGCCCCGTGAGGAACTGTGAAACCCAATAGTCCGGGAGGACCCACTTAGCCAATAGCCGGAATTTCACTGAAGGAAATTATTTCCTGAGGGTGCTTCCTTTCCGGGATATTGCCCACCTTCGGCTCCACTCCTCAATGGTATCCTCCCGGATTATCTGCTTCCACTTGGTTGGTGTTTTCAACAATCCTCATCCTTAGAGCGTCCGAAATTCCTGCTGAGCCTTCCTTTTTGTATGCATACTTTGTCACTTCTTCCTGCAGGAGGAGGTCGAGAGGAACCACCCCCGCTAGAACCTGCACTGCGTCCTGTGAAGTTGACTTGTAAGCTTTAGTGACGCGAAGCAGAGCCGTCCTCTGAATTGATGCCAGCCTATTCCTCTGTCTCTGGGTGAGGTTTCGGTATCAAAAGGAGGAGGCATACCTTAGGATACCCTCAACCACTCCTTTATAGATAGTGACAGCTGCCGGGTACCTCAGGCCCCAGAATGCGCCTCCTACTCTACTAAGATTGTTCAAAGTTTGGGCCACCCCTCCAGCCATGTATTCCAAGTGAGGCGTCACATCTAAGCCTACACCTAACCTAACGCCTAGGTATGTTACCACCTAACTGGCCTTCAATGTCCATGGTTATTGGGTGAGCCTGTCTTGCCCTTAAGGAATATCGCATTGGTTTTGGCAGCGGCCATCTTCATCTTTTTACCCTCACACCATCTTGCAGCTAGGCTGTCACATCTTTGTGCTTTTCTCTTGACTCCGGCTCTGCTGTTGGACGCCACCAAAGCAAATAGGTCATTTACATAGGCGGTAGCAGAGATCCGCTGACCCTCTAACACTCCCAGCAACTCATCAAAGACAAGCTTCCATAGAGCCGGAGCGAGTACGGATAATTGGGGGCAACCTCTTTCTATGGAAGCTTCTACCTCTTATTAGTTTTCTCCGAACCTCATAATCCTGCCTTGCAGGTAACTTCTTACGAGAGAGTAAGTTGGTGGGAGCACCAATATCTCTCTGCAGCTGCTAGAACACTTTAGGCCTACAATACACTGTCGAAAGCGGTGGAGAAATCGAAAAGCAGTAGCATCACATAGCCCGTTCCTCAACGTCTCTGCGCACTCTCAGTAAAGCGTCAGCGGTTCCTCTGCCCCTGGTCGAACCGTATTGCCGTGGGTGGCTTGCCCTGTTAAGCTCTGGGCCTAAACTATACATCATGAGGTTCTCCAGGACCTTGCTCATCACAGGGAGTAGAGAAATAGGCCGGTAAGAGTTAGGAAGTTCCTTATCTCTATTTCCTCCATTGTAGAACAGTCTCAGATCGGCGATCTTCCACCTTCTCGGAACGTATTCCATTTCTAGGCATTTATTAAAGTCCTCTAACAGATCATGTTCAATGTAGGGGAGACTATTCCTGGAGAACGATTAGTTTTCTGCCTACCCACGGCGATATGAAGATCATGAATGTCCCATGGTGGGCACAAGTCTGTTCCTGGCGGATATATCGTGGTTCGTCTCACAAAACCGTCATTTTCACTGTCCTGGATTGGATCATCCCTGGGGTAAATCGCTGAAAGGAACATATTGGTCGTTTCAAGGGTAGTTGCATAGGCATCTTGATACTTTATGGCTGCAATAGTTTGCAGTGGGGTCAATTTACCCATCACCACCCTATAAGGAATACCCCAAAGGTTCTTCTAAGACTCTACAACAATAAAGTTGTCGCACCTGCACCTTTGATATGACCGCCGGGCCTTGTAGAGCTCAGGGAGTTTAGCACATAAAGACACTCCAGTCTTTTATCAAGGTGACAAAACCATTGTCGAAACTGTGGGAACTTCCTGGCTCATCTACCAGGCCTATTTGTATCGAAGTGTGGTCGGAACTCGTATCAGACCTGAGAGTCCAATCAGAAATGTACTTTATAAGAGCCGGCGTAGCGATCGTAACATCGATCTAACTCTGCCCCATGACCCCAGAGAATGTAGGGGTGGCAGAGGGTTCGTTTAGTACGATTAATTGATTTCTTGCTATGAAATCGCCCATTTTTGCGCCTCGCCGATCAGTTCTATTCGACCCCAAGACCGTGTTCCAGGAGTTTGAGTCTGAGCACACAATCACGTTCCTCATGTTCCTAATGATGCCTTCCATGGCGGAAATGCTTTCATCTAGATCACCCCCTGGGGGTAGGTATGCTGATACCAATGTGAAGGCGATATTGCCCCACTTAATATGGCATGAGGCATTATCCGCCGTGGTGTGCTGGCTCAGATCCATCACGTCAAGGTTTGGATTATTGATCCCAATAGCAGCCCTGGTCCTCCTCTCTTCACTGCCCAGGGTTATAACCCTCGACGTCGACGCCAAACCCCACGGCAGCTGGGCCCTTGGATCGACATTATATCATAACGTCGCGTCATAGACCGAAGTTCGTCGGCAATAATGCGCCCACGGCCCATGTTCACTTGAAGGATATTTAATCTAGTCATAATATGTCCTTCGAACTATGTCTTGGGTCTTTGCTATATGCACAGGGCAGTTCCGACTACCTGCCTGGTGCTTAGCCTTTGAAGCAAGGACACCTTCCCTCACTCAGTTAACACAAGTTGGGGCGGTCATCTTCCCTTTCACTGGACAGTTTTTAGCGATTTCTCCGATTTCTGCGCACCATCTGCAAACCACTCCATTCGCTTCACAGATCGCCCTTGTGTGCCCGTATCCCTGGCACCGAAGGCAAGGAGAAGCGTCAGGATAATCGATAACTGTAAGGTACCACCAACCCCCAGCAATAACCTCCTTCAGTAAATTATATCTTGCAATCGGGTGTACTTCTAGCACCCAATTATTAGTAATCCGGTTTCTGGCTATCGAGTGAAACAGCGGATTTATATAACTACTTTTGTTTTCCGGAATGGGGAATGATTTTGCAGTTAGCTTGTCCCACAGTATCCTTTCTAAGTTGTCAGCAGTCTAGGTAAGGGGGACTCCCCTGACCTCCACCTTTGGCTTCCTTCTTAATGCAAGCTTGGCCTCCATTCCGTTATCTTTTAATCTCTCAGATTCTAGAAATCTCTTCACATGTAAATCTTCCTCTACACAAACTAAAACTGAGCCTGCTTTAGTTGCGCGGACAACTCGTGCCTTGACCCCGAGTTCAGTCGGAGAAGGCGTCCAACGGTATTTGTGGCAAGGTTTTTTACAACATCCGCCATCGTCTTCTTCTTCACGGGAGCATTTGTATCCCTAACCACAGGCATGGATATATATCAGGATCAGCCTCCTTTTCCTGTTTTGGGTCCTTTTTTATTTCTTCTCATTTTTTTTAACCATTTGGAAGGTTTCACTTCCAGTAGTCTCTACGATGGTGTTGATGGATTTGGGCTGTTCCCTAATCACTTCCACCTCTTGGAAAGTACTAGGTTCTTGTACCAGTTTTTGTTGATTTAGGTTTCCCGACCTGATTCCCTCTAACACCATTGGTATGGTCTTTTCTACTATAGAATTTAGTAGAATCTCATGAACCGTAGGAGACGTCAATGTCTCCCTGATAACTCGCTGTATGAGGGCCCGTTGTTCCTCATTTTTATCATGCATCGTCTCCACTATATATATAAGTTGCTGTACCTTGCTATTGATGTGCTTTTGAACCTTAACACTTACGTTTCTATCAATAGCACTAGTATAGACACGGATATTTTCTTGAATTCTCCGAGCATCATGCAAGAGGCTATCTTCTGGCCGTTCATTGTCTAAAACTTCTCTGGAGTCAGGAGATCCTTTCCTTTGCCTCTTAGCTGTAGGCCTTGGGCGTTGTAGAGACTGTTTTTCCACAAAGCCCTCCTCCATAGCTGTTATCAGTCATTATCAAACAAGTTATCTAAATATAATTTATAGTACATAAACTTAATACAACACTGGAAGGCAATAATTTCGAAGAGAAAATATAACCTAAAGCCAAGGCAATATTTAATTTAAACTTTGTGAGTAAATTAAGTTTTACCTTAGGAGAAACTTAAGAACTGTCTTACCTCAGGATACTAACTGTACTTCTCACCTTTATTGTCTCTTTTAAGAGTCTCTTTTAAAAAAGTTAAATTATTCGTAATTGTGGCAAGGCTAGCCCTAACCTTTAATGTTCTTATTTAAAATCTATAAAACTCACAAAATTAACACAGAATCATGTCCAAAAACTAATAAACAATGAAATAACTCGCAATGTACCTAAGTATATGTAGTTAATGAACTTTAAAAGTAGAATGAACACAATAAAGTTGATAGCTGTGCTTATTATAATGCAATTACAACAGCTGTTTATTTTTAACATTACAATATGTATTTCCTTTTAAATATCGATTGTCCATAAAGACCGATTGTACATATGTATGTAACATAACTACAAACCAATAACAAAACGAACTCAAACTAGATATAACTTACAAAAAAACGAAAATACAATAAGAAAACTGAAAGCAATTATCACAGGTTGGAGGTTACCTCCAAAACTTTTTTCACGAACCTACAAAATTTACATATAAAAATTAGCAATTATAATTATAGCCTTAGCAAATATATTTTGAAGTATAAAAATAAAAAATATTTTTTTGAGAATGTATTCCCATGGAGCCAACTACATACAATACTAGATACACCACTGTATCAGTACTAGCGATAGTATTTTCTCATAGAATTAAAAGAAATGTCATTGTAGAAAAAAGGTTTAGTACGTGTTCCCTTTCCCACAAAGTTTCAAAAATAATGTCTGTTTTTAGTAAAAAAAGTCTAGGGTGATTAGTGCAAGATGCATGTACCATACAAGTTATTTTTCTTTGGAGGACGGAATGTTAAATGTATAAATATCGATCCTAGATTTTATAAAAATTTGTCATTTCCATCATGAATTCAAAATTAAACAGAGCTATCTATGTATAGCTACTTTGAAGTGAGTATATATAAATCCCTGAACTAACGATTCAGTCAAAATTCCTTTTCGGATCCAATCGCCAACGAGGCATGAAAGTAGAACTATGCAGGCTCACTAAACGACAAACAGACCCAGGTACACATGCTAAAATAAACATATCTTTCACTGGGCGAGAGAGTTGCCGAACAGGTGTGACGGCTGGTCCAGTATTCGATGATGGATGTGTGGCGCCCAAGACTGCGGATGCTGGGTATATCTGGATCAATGACTTATCCTTCAGGAATCCACTGTCCATGGAGCAAATATCCAATAAATTACAAGAACTACAAGCAGCTAACGCCACTATGAGACAATAAAATTCTCCGCTCACTGACAGTAGAGTGGGCATAAAACATCCGCACCCTCGGATCGGACAATATCAGGTTTTAGAAAAACGGTCGTCGGGGGGTGTTGCCCTCTCGAATGGACAGTGAGTCGGCTGTGGGAGGATCACCTTGTCCAAGGTCGGTCATTCCCTTCTTTCTATTGCTTCGTCGAAAGCGAATAAATCCTTAGTTTAACATGTTGGAAGTCAGGCGTCATTTCATTGTTTTTGAGACATATAATAGAGTAAAATCCGTATTATTTGGCTTAACCTCAACCAATGGAATGATCTGGTTTTTTAATTTTCTATAATTTTATTATTTTCCTAGCAATCTTTTAAGTACGAAAAACAAACTGCGTTTACTAGTTTCCAGACCAATTCGCTTGAAAGTCCAATGAAGCTTAATGCGGATTAACTTTAGTGTTTTATGGATGAGTACTTTAAGTACGAAAATGTCTACAATATTTCACACAAAGAGACGGATCATTTAATTAAAAAACTGTTGGGGTTCACTTTTACATTTTCAGTTACCAAACAGCCACCAAAAATTCCACCTTAGAAACACGCTACTGCAACCCGGAAAAAGACAACGCACAACTATTAGCGGAATATTTCAGTAGATAGCAATCACCGTTTAAATCCTCAAAAACCGTAAAATTATCTGTTCAGAAATACTTAAAAGAACCGCTAAAAAAAACCTCTAGTCCATCTCTCCTAATTAAATCAGCAGAATAATCGGGAAACTAAAATAAAAAACCTAGGTGACAACATTACATTTGGTCTATAGTTATCAAATACCTTAAAAAAATTAATTTTTTTTCGGTACCTAGTTAAAATATTCAATTCCATGTTGATATTGAAACTTTACCAATGTGTGTATTAATACTTGATTAAAGGAATACAAAAAGACCTAAGAAAAGTTTGCAATTATACACCAAGAAATCTACTTAATATTCTTTCCAAAAATTTTGTAATCTAATTTGGACAGAAATATTAATAATCATAAACTTATGATTTCAGTTTCAGGGAACATCCTTCCACAGTTGGCCAACTGGCACGCCTCACAGACTTTATGACCAAAGACTTCAAGGACAGAACAAATGCAGGCTTCTTTTTATTAGACTTTGAAAAAGCATTTGAGACTACTACCAGGGAAGCTGGACTCGAACACAAAGCGATCATATTCAAATTTCCTCCAAACCTACTCCATTGCATCCATTCATAGTTCTCTAATAGACAATTATACATTTAAATTTATAATGCTACCTCCTTTACTCCCACCTCTTGCTGCCTGTCTATCCTTAACCCTCTTCACCATTAAAATATCCGAGTTTCCATCACACCCTGATATAATTAAATAAGATATTTATACAATGATTGCTCAGCATCATTCTTATTGAACAGAAATTGAAAATTAAACCTACTTTATCCGTATACCATCTTTTTACATTTATATCCTTCATTCCTATACATCATTTATAACCTTAAGTGTCATTGATTAAAGTTTCGCCAGACATCTTCACTAAACATAATATACATCAAACCAAATAAAATATACTTTAAAGTTATTGTAATACATCTGTTTGCAAATACAAAAATTATTTTGATGTTACGGTGCATAGAAAACATTGTGTGAATTAATGGAGTGCATTTTTTGTTTTTTTATACTTATCGAATATACTTTCCAGAAATCGCAACGTTTAATATTAGACATAAGTATTTACTTAATAGAGTTTTGTAGAAAGGTTTTAACTCAAAGTTTAAATATAGTTTTCGCTTGTGATTTTTACATTCGACGAAGTCATTTTTAATCTATAAGAAAACATAATCCAGAGTGCTAAGCCGGTTAGTGGAAACGTTATATTTCCATTTCACGAGCGCTTTAATTTGGTCCAAAAGTAAGCACTAAGGGATTAACCAGTGGAAGTTAATGCCACGTGGCGACTACTAAGTGATAATGTAATGAGCTCAATTTAATTTCCTACTCCAGATTAATTCCACGAGTGCAATTTAGTCAGATTATTCGATAGCAGGCGGATAAAAAAACCTGTAAACCCTCATCAATAATCTATAATCTTTATTACTGTGTGATGCGATAATTTTGAAAAAAAAAAAAAAATATTGCTGTTTTGTTATGAGTATAAATGATTCCATGGGCGTCCACAGGGGCCTGTTAGGGAGGAGGCAACAGGCCCTCATAGAAAATATGAAGCACAAAAGCTACAAATTAAATGAATTGGTATTCATTTTCTATATTTCTTAAGAATTATAAAAAATATTTTGTTTTTAAATAAAAGTTTTATTTGTAAAATTAATTGTGCCATTCATAGTCAGAACACTCGACTCCCAGCGGTTATAAGAATTTTACCATCCTGCTTCTCATGAATTTTACCAGCAAGGCTTCTCACTATGTGCGTCACTGGCATATTTATTACTATATTATTAATAAATTATTATACTCATTCACATGATTGTAAATTATTATAATATTAGCCTCACTCACACTTACTCTACCACGAGAATGGATGGCGAGAACAAGAATGATTAATCTACGAATTTCAACAATGATTAAAGTGCTATTGAAATTTTTTCTCCGGTATGGTCTTGAAAAGACGGTATAAAGATAATTTTGTTGCTCTCTTAGAAAGCATAATTTTGTTAGAAGGACGTTGGACTGGACCACTACTTCCAGATGCGTTTAATAGAAAATTTATCTGTCCACCACAGTTCTGCCAAATTGGTCAAAATAAGTTTCATAATATCATTTTTTTTGTTTCTGTATTCCATGCCTAGCTTTGTGTGGCTAATGGGTGGTTATTCTAGAAGCTGATTACTCTAAGGAGAGCATCTTGAGGGAAAATTAGGAATTATTCACTGGTTTTATTATGTCTTATAGTGCAGGCGGGTTCGAACCCGGACCCGCGTTTGGTAAGACTCGAGAATGCAAAAGTGCGTTGCGCTCTACCACACTGGACCGTTGCGGTCCCATCCCAATTGTGTGGTATATTACTCCTACGTTGTCAACCGAATGTTGAGATTTTTTAATCAGCAGCCTAAGTAATGGGCCATATCGTCGGTTAAGCATATAAACCGTTCTTAGGTCATTTAGAAAGATTCTACTAAGAAAATCCTGAAATTATGACTTTAACTTAATTTAACCTATCGATATTTCCTTTTTTTCATTCATATTTTAAACTGAGGAATTAAGATGGTTTTGAAGCTAGTATTCGAGGATATTATGAAAGGAAACTATTCATCTATCAGACATCCATATCGAAACTATCAAATTGGTTTCACAATTATTTGATGTTATAGACCGCAACAACAATCATGTTTTTAATTTACCCTCACGACTATCACATCAATATATTATTACATGTGAATTTCTAAACAAAACAATATATCGTTTAAATAATAGTAATATCGTTAATTACCATCAAGTTATTTTCTTTTACGCGTCATCAGTACACTCAGCTTAATTTTAAAATTAGCCAAAGCAGTCGATACTGTAGGTAGGTAATTTATCACACTTTGAGGATCGCTTGGCTGGGAGATGATATTTTAAGGAAGGTGGAAATATCGAGTGCCACCATTTTATTTTTAATCCGCCCATTATTCATAAATATTATTATTAAGTACTTCTTTTTCGTTTACTTTATCTTTTTCCTGATTCAGATTCGAATATCTTTTGTTTATTTTTGTAGGTTTATATTCCTCTACAGTAAACACTTTCCATAACATTTAAGTGTGCATTTAAGGTTTGCTAGATGCACTAGAGTGCAGATGCAAATGACGCAAAATATTATCCATGGAGCTTTGAAAGTAATGGATCTTCCGTTTCACTGCAATACTCAATAAAAAAAAATCTTTTTGTGTCCTGATGATGCCTGATCAGGCAAAATTTTATCTGAAAATATATATTTACATATGGGACTGTTTCTTCGCCCTTCTTTCCTCCTTAAAATATAAATAAATTTTTTTCGATAACGAAATCATCAGACATTGCATGGAAGGAGGAATAAATTAAAAAAGCTCTGGTTAAATAAATGCTGAGTCTTATATTTAAGGTTTTCTAAAATGTTGAATTACGTTCATTTATGAGTAAATTTGAGTTTTATGAGTTTCGAAAATGATTATGACATATCAAATTACCATTAATTCTTTATGAAAATTATATTAGGTTTATTTTTTTGCAAATCAATTCAACTGTAGATGAAGTCGTATAAAAAGTTGTCGGATCACTTTCTCCGATTTTGGCGCTTAACAAAAGTGAAAATAAAGATCAAATGCGCTGAAAAGGTTGACAGTATAATGATTAATTAATCATCGGCTAAGCCTGTTCCACTCCTGGCCATTAGTCAATCCTTGATTACTGCTTTAATTCAAGCCCCCAGCCGGGAGATAAAGCCCGTACTTATCAATCACGGATCCGGTAGCCTACGCATCGGGGATCTGACACCCGGCCTTGATCCACTGTTGGTTATAATTTAATCAATCTCCTGGTTATACCCTTGTCAACATCACCACTTTATCTCGTTCGCTTTTTGCCAAACTACATCGTGATAGTCGTCAATACGTCCAAAATTCAAGTGGCATCGTTTATTCCATATCAGTTCCACAAATATATTTTGCGTAGCCCCTTGTTTTGCCTGAGAACTCTTTCATCTTTGACTCCATCACGAAATTCTGTAGTTTTCTTATGGCCCCAATTGTATTATATTCCTCTTTTTTATTTTTACTTTTCTTTTGATTTATTTTTTCTTTTAATCCCTTTAATAATTATGATCTTTTATTTATCTTTAAGAATACCTACCTTATTGCTGCTGTCAACTATGATCTGTCCTCTCTGGTACAATTATATTTATTTTTCGGTTACTTAATCACTCCCGATCCTTTTCTATATTTTTTTAAAAACATCACAGAAAAATGGGTGTTTTCTTTTCTTTAATTTTAGTACCAGTAAAAAAAAAAGTCATACTTGAGAAATCAATTTTATAGGAATTTACCATTCCTAAAATAACTTTTGTTTTGAAACAAGCGATACTAATAGATCATCAATGACTTACAACGTGATAAGAGTAATATTCGTTTGACTTTGTTGAGATTGAGGCGGGTCCTCGAATTAAAAAAAAAAAAAAAGACAAAAAGACGTCCATTTTATCATTGCAACCTTCTTTTTTAAAACTACGAGACCGTTGGGCACTTTTACTGTTGTTCATTTCACTTTCTGTAAGTAAATGATATAATTATGTTACATGCCAATTAGATTAGATAGGGCGCAGATATAGATCTGCTATTTTTGATTCGTTGATAATTTATAAAGTTAGGTTTTAAAAAAGCACAGTTTTTTTTTCTTTTTAAAAAAATAATATAATTATTATTTAATAAGGTAGGTAGCAATCAGAATATTTTTTTGGAAAAATGATTATGGTAATACAAGGGTGTCTATTTCCCAAAAGTAGGATGGCGCCAATCCTTAAACCAGTTCCCATATTCCAATTTAAGCTTACCGCTCCTCTTAAAAATGGTGATGATTGCAGTCGAAGTATTGTAAATATGTACTTTATTTATACATACGGGTGTTCCATTCCATTCCACTTTTTTAGAAAAACTTTCCTAAAAAACAAATTTCCTAAACATTTTGGTACCATAAAATAACCACCAAAAACAACCAAAAAAAAATATTAAAAATAAATAAATAAACAGAACGCTATAAAAATAGACTCCAGCATACAAATAATTTCTGTTACTAATGAATTTCAAAACTAAAATTTCTCCTTTCTAGGATTTTTTTACCAATGTATACTTAAATAACAATAAATAAACTTTTTTCAAAAAAATAAACTTTTTGACCATACATTAATTAATATTTCTTATATTTTTATTTGATAATGTTGGAAAAACATAGTGCAAGGATCCTCAGACAGCATTATCCTAAGATCCTGTGATGACCTTGGCCGACATACCAATGAAATTTATCTCTTACTTTTCAAGATGAAAGAACGAAGCTGGCTAAGTTGCTATTCATTTGTGAGGCTATGAAGAGAGAGAAGAAGAAATAAGGAGTCTGAGTCTGAGGAGAGTTATGCCTTTTAAAGTAGTTATGTGTCATTAGGGCCGACCGACCTTGGATTTTTTTTTCAATGACATCAACAAGTTATATATCAATTTAGCAAGTTATTTAAATTTGAATAAAAATTATACTGTTCACTAGTATTCGGAGAATATTTTATTGATGGGGAAAAAATCTTGTGCTATTTGACCTCATTATGAAGCAATAAAGATTAAAATATGTAATATATACCAAATACCACAGAATACAACGAGTTTTGTAAAACCGGAAGTATCGCGAGGCCAACTCGATTAATTAAGTCGCTAAATGGGTGCATCTATCAAAATATCCTAAAATTCTTTAAAAGCTGATTGACACAGCCGATGGGGGTGCCGCACAGTGGGTCCGAGTCCACTGTATAGGACATTGGGCCAAAACATGAAAGTTAAAATTTAGAGGTTTCATTGTAATATTAATAAACTAAAATCTTTTCCCTGTCATGTGCACTAATTTTTTAACTCAATCTTTGCGTTGATAATGATACGATATGATGTGTTGAAACATGACAGTAAGACATTCATCGTTTTTATATTTAAAGTTAGTGTGCCTATAGTTTTTGGCTAAACCTAATGGAATGTTTACAGTATGATCAAGCATTGCTATTGAATTGTAATTCAACAGAAGCATAGTTTTGGAAAAACATATGCAACAGTTACGACGGTTCAAACAAATGTAAACTATTTGGTACAATGTAGTAAAACGACCGAAAATGCCCGGAAAACTACATATACCCTATTGTTAGCAAGGGTTTGAACTTTTATAAACAGTTTTTCGATCTTGCCACAATCTGCCAGTACTCATTTAAATGAGATTTTACCAGGCGTGAACACTGAACTCAAGAGTAAATTTGGTTATTTTGAACATCTCCTTTGCATATTTCAGTTTTCATCAACTCATAATCCTTAAATTAATATATTTCGAACCAACTGCAACAATTTATTCACCAAATTATGATTTCCAATAGAATAGTTTTGAAAATTAAAAAAAAATTGTTAATTTTTATATTTGTACTGCACTATAATAATTAGTAATTTAAAAGAGTACACTGTCTTAAATAAATTAAATATTGTTAACGAGAATATTTCACTGTCTTTAATTTACATTAAATTATAAATAAAGTTAAAGTTATAATTTTGTTTGCCTTTTTTTTAAAGTCCTGTCAAACAAAATCAAACGTAGTTATTATACGACTTTTGTGCTGTTAACATCATAAATATGAAAAGAAACAATGACATTTTTTTTTTCTTCAAAAGAATGAGATAGATTTGACTGATACGACCTGGCTTCGGAATAATGATCAAGAAACAAATCAGAAACATTTTTGGGATTATAGAGAGCAGCATTCCAGAAAAACGTCAAGAATCCTAAACTCCGATCCTATTTCAATCTGAATGTAATAGTGTTGTGAAAATTAAAATGTCCCAGGAAGCAAGAAGCTTGCTCATAAGGTAGAATGTGAAGCTAATGAATAATTTCATAATTTAAAAAAAGGTATATTACATTTAATTGTTATTATTTAATTACATTTTAAATTATAGTAGTTATCTATTTATTATTGTTGCAACATATTGTTGTAAACGAATTGTTATAAATTTTAGAATAAAATTGTTAATGCATTTTGAATTATATTAAGTAACTAGCTGTATATACCGGTTTCACCCGGAAAATATCAATTTTTAAATCTATAAACTGAGACTTTTATCGACTCAAACGGTCGATTTTGTAAAAACCAATGTAAAGTGAGATCATTATGATTTTTATAACAATAAAGAATATCAGCTGAAGATCGGCTGAAGGTATGCAATTTTAATATGAACAGGTGTTCGCACCTGGTCTGAAAGAACTACTGAGCGAAATTTGGAGAATAAAGAATATCAGCTGAAGATCGGCTGAAGTTATGCAATTTTAATATGGACAGGTGTTCCCACCGGGTCTGAAAGAAACGCTTAGCGAAATTTGGAGAATAAAGAATATCAGCTGAAGATCGGCTGAAGTTACGCAATTTTAATACTGACAGGTGTTCGCACCTGGTATCAAAGAACCACTGAGCGAAATTTGGAGAATTTAGGACAAACGGTATGGATTTCTATAAAGAACAAATAAACAAACAAACAGAATTTCAACTTTATTTATATAGATATACTATTTTCTGAAATAATCATCTGTTTTTGTTTCACGCAACACTATTTATTTATTATATTTTATAATCTTAAAATCTTTTAATTACACATCCCATACTACAGGGTGATAAATCAATGCTTAGAACATAACTTCCTCTTCATAAAAACGATGCTAATATAATAATAAAATGGTAGTTTACCTAATTTATAATTCTAGTCAGTTTACTTTTCCTTATTCCCTAGTTTCTTCAAATCGAAAATACCCCTTCAGTATTAGCCTTCCTCAAAATTAACTCGTAAAAACGGGTCGCCATGTGTGACGTAACGTTTGCCAACCCTTCCCTGTGCACCATTCACATACACCTCTGTTGTATGTTTTAGCTCTGAAAGGGTTAGCTGGAATTTGCCCCTCAGTTCCTACTTGTAGTCAAAATCGGCTTGATCGCTAATGAGGAAATGTGAGATGGTGGATGTATTTTATATTTTGTTCACAAGATTCTTATCGAATTCGACTTTATCAGGGAGTGATTGCTACGAAAGTACTTAAGTACCCCCGATTTCAATTTCCAGAATCTCAAATCTTAAATTATAATAACTCGAAATCCATTTTCGTTTCCTAGCTCACGGTTTGAGTGTCTTAGAAAGATTTTTTATTTGAACTTTGAATGGTGACGTCATATGGACGTAATGTAAAACAGATTGATAAAGTGTCAGGCATTAGATTAGGGTATTAGATTCAGCAGGATCAATTGAGAATTAACAATTATTAATTAAATATTATAAGAAAAAGTTTTCTTTTGTAAACGATTGCCCTTGTGATTTGACCGAAATCGCGCACTATTTCCAACTAACCCTTCAATTATTTAATTAGTCAATTAGGACTACCTAATGAATTGTGGATGGGTATGCCTAAACTGTCGCGTGGTACCTATGCTATGTAAAATTATGGAATTCTTTCTCTATTCTTATTTCAGAAGGTAGAAAAACAGTTGTTTGTTGCACAATTGACGGAAATTATTTAAACTTTATTAAGATATACTATAATATACTACAGTATAAACACATATTAAAAAAATAAATAATTATGAAGTTTTGCAAAAAACATGTTTTCCTTTTGATTCATATATGAAGAAATACACAACTCAGTTGAGAAACCGCTTCTATTATTGAACAAAGATAGTCGGGCCATTCCACGTCAAATCATTTATCCGAAGTTGAAAATTTTACCTTCCCCACCCTCAGGTTTTGATAAAAAATTGTAAGTAATAAGTATATTCAGAAGTAAGCAAAAATGCTGAATTTTACCCAATTTCAACCTGTAGTTTTAGTATTATGGTCATTTGAACTTGTGAGATATAATTAAAGTTCCGATGATGACTTGAGCTCAAAACCAACTTGTATGGTACGTGTTATGATTTTCCTCTGTAGAATGGGTATAATTGGCCCGAAGCTTTCAAATGTATTCATTACTTCTCCATTTCATACAGAATCGTTTGATGCCATAAATATTAGAGAGATTATTTTTCATCATAGAAAAAACATTTTAAACATAAAAAATCTCTCTCAATCTCTCTCAAACCAACCTAATAAACTATATTTCAATAGAAAGAGGATAAAATTATCTATCCAATGATAATGAGTGGGTTATTGACTTATGAGTTTTATGTATATTTTAATCGAATATAGTAAAATTTAATTTAAAAATGGTGCATACAAATTAATACAGATGAAATCTCCTAAAATATCCACATACAAAGGTATGTTATTGAAAATGGTATCTAATTTTCTTTTAAATGATACAATAATATTGGTGGGCTTTTGAGCTGAAAGTATTTTATTACAATGTAAATCTAATAAAATTAATTCAACTCAGTGATGATATGTACATTTATGTATGGCTAAAATCCCTCTCCAAGCCTTTTGACATATTATATATCAATGAAAAGAGGATGAAATTTTCTATCTCATGATGAAATAATATTAGTGGGTTACTGAGTTATAAGATTACTTTGAATGTAATATAGTCAAATTAACTTCAAAAGAGGAGCATACAAATTGATACAGCTTAATCTATTTCCAAATATCCCCATAGAACCATATATTGCTGAAAAGATCATTGTGATATTAATAATTTACCTTCTCATATAATTTAATAATATGTGCGGGCTTTTAAGTTTAAAGAGTTTTTTATAAATTAAATTTATTAATAATAAATCAACTTATAACTTATTTATTTATTTAAGTTAATAAACCATAATTGTAAAAATCCTAAGATTCGGATGTAATGACTTCATGTCAAATACGGAATCGGTTGGATTTGGGTTAAATTTGGCAGTTTTGCTTATTTCTGTATGTACGCTTACTTATTACCTAAAATTTTTTATCAAAATCTGAGGGGGGAAGGTTAAATTGAACTTCGGCTGGATGATTTGGCGTGGAATGGCCTAGTTGGAACCTTTGTTACTTTTGGTGAGGTATTTACCAAAGGTCTCCTTGAAGCCGATTTAGATCGAATCAGCAAACGTTCATTTCGTAAAGGGACGTTTTTCGGTCACGCCTGACAGTCCATCTCGTATTGTGTGACTTTTAAAGGTTTTAAGTGGAACTAAAATTTGATGTATGGTGAAATCCTGTCTCCCCGGCTTTGTGTACGGCATCTCAAAGTAAATGTTTGTCATACATTTTGGGTGATCGACTACTACTTTCAAGGTTTATACCCTTTCTACCATAATATCAATCACTTCGTAAACTAAAACATCATGATAATAACAGAGGTATAAACATTCTTCATCAAGAAAACAAGATAGTAAAAATCTTTTCGGATGCCTGCAAAACTGCCAATTTTTATGTGTAATTTCTTGAAGCAAGTATAAGAAATAGGTGTTATTGAAATGATTCGACAAAATATTGACCTTTAAAAAACATTAAAAACAATCAGGATTGATGGTAATGACTTTATTATTAAAAATAAGACTTTATTAATAGAAAGATCAACTAAAATTTAATTGACGATTTAGACAATTAAATATAATTTTTGAACCAATATAACTCTCTTTAACCATCACAAAATATTTATTCATTGCAGTGCAATAATTTTCTCCATTTTGGATTGAATAACTATTTGACGGCTTTCTAAAAAAAAAAAAAAAACCGTGAAAATATGGATTTATTCACTTTGCTATCCATTTCTTCCAGTACTGAAATTTATTGCATAACATCACTACAACACTGACGATAATTATGTTACAATTCATATTTAATTAAATTAATAACAGTATCTTTTTATTTATAAGTCATACAATAATGAAGAAGGTATAGAAATAAAATAATTTATGGTACATCAGACTGCAGTCTAAATTTATTCACACTTCAAAGACGTGAAATTTACAGGAAAAGGATATGTTGTGATTATTATTTCTGTCATTTAACTGCTAACCAGCGTTAAATCTATAAAATTATAAATATTTTTCTCAAAATAAATGATAAATCTCTCTCTATATAAGAGGCTTTGTCCTGACTGGCAGAATCAACGCAGAGCAAAAACTAATTATGATAGAAACTTGAAGTTCAGAATTTAGATTTTAAACGCGATGTACTCGTAGGTAACCACTAAGAATGGAATTTCAAAAATGTAACCCCTAAGGGGTTAAAATAGCGAAATTGTCATTTAACTCTAACGGACACCTATTTTTGCACTTCGAGAAAAATCTTGGTACGAATGAGTTTAACTCGAAAGGTCCTACGGGGGGTCGAAAACCATGTTTTAAAGCCGAAAAATGAAGCGTTCACGACAAGTAAGCAATTTTTTGTTTCGGCGGTTTTAATGAACTCTCTTCATTGCGTGCCTACCTCTCTTCTACCGAGCCGGCAGCTTCCCCCTCCCTAACATTCCACCTACCGGAAGCTCCGATTCTACTAAATCTCCTTAACATATTATATTAAATCAATACCAGAATAATGATCACAGAATTGATTTTAAAGGCTCGCGGGCAAAGCCGCGACGGGGAATGCTAGTCTTACATAAAATAACGATTAAAATAATTCTAAAAAACTAAAGGTAAAAATATTCCAACATATGGCTTCAACTCGATCTCTGATAACCTTTTTTGTCTTCTTTTCTATAATAGATTATTTCTATGATAGTTTCTTAACACTTCTGTAGGAGTGATTTTTAGTTAATTTAACTTTTGGTCTTTCGCGGGCGGTACTTTAATTTTTTTTAAATATAAAGATAATTTCTTCTCATAGTTCATTTTCATTAATTCAATATCAATCTATTGTTTTATACATGTACATACACGAAACTACACATATATTAAAGTTACATTTGTACCTGCATCAGTAAAAAAAGATTTTATAATATATGATATATATATGAATGTATATAACAAAAATTGTATAACTATATGTCATATGTAAATAAGGCATGGGTTATAAGTTGGACGTGGTTAGCCTTACATTAGACGAATTTGATAGAGACGGAGAAGCTCAAGTTAGAGCCTAACTTAATTTTCCATTGAAGTTGTTTTCCTTGTAAGTTGTAAGGTTGTACATGTTATAAATACCTGAGATGGGTAGGTTGCATGTAAGGCGTACACACGTATTTCGTAGGTATGGTAGCATTTAATTTATTTATTATTTCTTAATTTATTATTAAGAAATAAAAAGAATCAAATCGAAATGACTGACAGTTAAGATCTGTCTCCACGATCAAGTTTTTGGAATGGAATTTAGGACCAAACTTTGCTGCGCTTTTACACAGTGTATATAGACCTGTTTACATACTTAATTTATTCCTCGATCTTGGAGTGAAAATGTTGTAGTTTACTGCACCGGTTACTAACCGGTTAATAAGTGAATTGGGCGGGACATATGGCAAGAAGCAACCCATTTGGCTCCCTCAACATGACGATGAGTGCAGCAGTGGTCGATACCGAACCGCGAGGGTCCTGACGACCTCCGATCTTGCCCTACCATTGAAGAAAGCTGTAAAACCGCGATGGCCATCGATGTGGGATGAGAGTCTGCCGAGCAAATTAAAGAATATAAAGCGAACGGTGAATCCGTGGACAACCTCAAACCGCAACAAGCGACGAGAAGTAGCAATTGCCCGACTGAGTATAGGACACAGCCGTCTAACCCATATCCACCTTATAACACGGGAAACACCTCCGCAATGCCAAACATGCCAAACCAACCTTACTGTCAAACACATCTTCGAGGAATGCCGCCGTTATAAGTCAATATTGCAACACCTTAATATACCACCGGAACTACCGAAAGCACTAGGTAACGATCAAGAAATGATAGATAGGGTAATTCAATTTCTCCTAAAAAGCCAACTATTCCCCCACATCTAATTCTCCGATAATTTTAGTTTATAAATCTACTATGTGTTATATTTTATTTTATTGAATAATAAATAATAGTAACGCTAAAGGGGACACCATCATCGCAGCCGGGGGGGTGCCGGGGGAGTGTGTGTTGCCGGGGCTCCTGGGGGCTATTGCCGGGGGGTGGGGGACGTCTCCGGTCTCATAGAGCAAGTTAGCTCCGAGGACTTATGAGGATTTAGACTTTTCCGTGTACTAATATACTGTAAACATTAGTGTATTGTACTAATGTAATTAAGCTAGGTGGCCAACATGGTTTTTATCCACATCCTCTGAACAAGCCTCGTGTCGAATAGAAGCCACCACTGACATATGGGACCGGGACGCCCCCTTTCCCCGGCTGCCCCCCATCGGTCTGGGTGCGGCTCTCGTCGGGGCTCTACGGGATTCGGGTCGGTGGTTTCCCCAACCGAAACAGATAATCATACAAACCAACGGGCGTTGATGACCATAGCTGTTTTTCGCCCCTAAACAACATTAAACAAACAAACCAACCGCGAGGGAGAAATTAGAAACAGAAATAATTGGGCTGAGAGGATCGAGAAGGAAGCCAGAGTGGCTAATTGAAGACTATTGCCTAAGATAGGCAGAAGTGGATATGGCTAATTGAGGCGGCTTAAGAACTTCAAGGTCTGTGATCCAAACGAAAAAAGTGAACTACAACATTTTAATTCCAAGATGATCAAAACACTCAACAATATTAACAGATCTATTTTGTCCATTATAATCCCCCTTGGTGGTCAAAAAGTGAAGCAACTTTGGTTCAAAACTTCGTTCAAAAACTTAACAAAGTAAACAGGCCTTCAGGTAACGATCCCATCTTAATTAATTATATTGAGTATAAATGAGTACCTAGCTAAAGCTGATGTTTATCAATACCATGGTATTTACGATGGCGTGGGGCTCTTAGCAAGCAATTTATCAAACAGCGCCAAACTTATTAAAAAAAAAAAAGTGTGATCTTTTGTAAATTATTGAAATGATACGAAACTTACTCTGGGTCCGAAAACTAGATAAACGTCATCTAACAAACTGGTGACAGGTGTAGAAGTCAATTGGTCTCTTATCTGTCACGTAAGGCTCAGATGGCTCTCCATAGATGTTTTTCATGAACGTGGTCCTTTATGTTATTTTAAGTGAATCGCTGCAGAGATAAACTGCGATAAGCATGGACTGGATGGAAACAAGTCAATAGGTGAAGATCACCTGAAAAATAATGTTTAATGTTGCATCAATTACCATCATTACATAAGTACTCCTCTTTTTATACCATAAATAACTGAATTAAATGAAATCAAATTCACCTTTTCTTTTTCTTTAAAAAAGAAAAGTTCATGTTGTCACGTTATAGAGAACACAAGGAAGTGTTTGCTTCAACTTTATTTATTAATATTGGATGCCTGGTATTATTACCCGTAGATAACCCAATAAAGTTTTTTATTAATTATTCAAAGTTTCTTGGGCTTCGTTTGTAGCAAGTAAAGTTATCGAACAGTAAATAATAAATTCCAGTTTTATTTTTGAGATATAAATGGCATGGATGTTTTACTATTTGATATCGATTTCATATAGTCATAATAATTTTAAATTTTTGGTTTGTTTTGACATCATTCATCAACCTATACTTGCTGAGGACCCACTAAATAAGTAGGTTAGTACCCTTAACTAACCTAAAAGCGACAATAGTGCTACCTCCGAACAAACAGACGAACAGATAGAGTACCAGTTCGATTTCGTTTCTTATTTAGAATAGCCGTGTTGGGGAAAGGCTGTTGGAGGGTGAGATTCGCACAGTGTAAAGGAAACGGAAAGTGGAATAAATAAATAAGAATTGTATTTTTATTTTTTCATCTGCGATTGAAACCATCTTGAAACAGTGCAATTTTTTGTAAATAACTGAAAATATTGAGCAAAGTTGTGAGAAAGATCAAAACAAAGTGAAAGAGCACGCAGAAAACTGGTCTTAATAATTAATCAGCTTACCTAATCGGAGGGAATTCAAATAGAAATGAAGTGTTTTTTTATTTTTATTTTTATTTTTTTTTTGACAAAAGAAGTAGACAATGCTATAATGAATATCTTTAGTATTATCGTAGTTTTTTTGAATATGCCTATCACAATTTTCGTGGAGTCCAGGCCAGTGGCGTACAGCCGGAGGAAGATCACGTTGCAGCCTCCAGGTCAGCTTAAACGTGAGCTGGGACGAACACAAAGGCGGACATTTCCAATCCAGCCATAACTGTCCGCCGAGGGCCATTGTCTGGCTAATGGGCACTGCCACCCGGATCTCATCTTCTGTTATGTCATTTTTCCTCTTATTAAATATGGGTTATATGTAAATATACGTAATCAGATGTGATTGCATAATTTTGTAAATGTAATATTTTTACTAGATTTATATTTGTTCAGGCCTACGATTAACTTATCTTGCTTATTTTACCTCATTTTTTAATTAAAATTAACATAAATTAAAAGGAAATCAAGGATAGTATTATTTTTTTAAAGTTACTTCAATCCGGAACATGTTAGTGAATGAAAGAATTGTAATAAGATATCACGCAAGCGCATTGATTATTTCCAAATAAGAAATTTTTTTTTTTTTAATATTGCTTACATTGAAAATGAAATATTGTCTTAGAAAAAATGGATAGAAAACTGTACTTTATTTTGGGACAGAGAATAAATAAATAAATATCTGGCCGCCATATTATACTAGAGAAATACATATGACAAATTTAAATTTTATATAGGACATTGCCCCAAATATACTTCAATATAATACTTATTCCGGAATCTGATTAGATATTTAGGACTTTATCTGGACAAAGGACTTACTTGGGAAACTCACGTTGGATTTAAAAGAAAATAATTAAATAGAAGGTTACAAAAGAGCATCAAAATTAATACTAGCTAACAAACTAACTTTGTATACAGTTCTTTCAAAACAGAAATTGAGTTACGGAGTAGAACTGTAGGGTACTGCAAAAAAAATCAAAGTTTAAAAATTTCAGTCCTTTCAGTCGAAAGTGTTACGAAAAATAGTAGTCACGCCATTTTATGTCAGCAACGATATTTTTATACATACGGACTTAAGAATTCCAAGAGTTTGTGAAATAACTAAAGATAATTACATTAACTTTAACCAAAGACTGGTTTATAACAATTACCCACTGACAGAAAATTTAAAAAGCTAAAACAATCACTACAGCCCACCCCGAAGACAACGAAGGCGGTGGCCAAGATACCAACTAAGTTAATTATTACTCACCATCCCGCAAAATTTGCTGATTGCAAAGGAATTTGAAGATTGCAAATTTTAAATTGCGTTGCATTTATTATATCATTTGTTGCTTGTGAATAATAGTTTATTTAATTTATTAATTTGAATTAAACATTTATAGACTTCATACTGGTCTAATCACAGCTCGAAGGGAAGATACTCACTATAAGTGATAATAATTGGAAAATAAAAAAAATATATGGTTAGGTGTGGGATATCGTAAAATATGGTAAATCGTAAAAGTATTATATTTTTGTCTATAATTTTATATACCCATATGTTTTGTCACTAAACAATTTTTAAAGTAGTTGTTTGTCCTATGCAATACCTAAGCTTGAACTGAATGTAAGTAGAAAATAATTTCTAATTTGAAAATTACCTATAAAATTTAGATCGGTTACCAATCATCGCTAAGTTAGATGCCCTTCGATTATCTAAACAACTAAGAATTTATGTCTAGAGATTTCTTTGATGTTATATTTAATAAATTTCATTCTGCATTCATCATACATTTCAAACATTTTAGTAGCACAGCGGAAACTGATACTGTTAAGAATTTTTTTTTCTTCTCCATCTCAGTGATATAAAAGATAATTTCGGTTGAAATATAATTATTTTCTAAAATAAACATACGATTTAAATTACTTAGGTATAACTTTATATTAATTATTATGCAAAATAAAGAAACTTTATGTTGGTGGTTTAGTTGAATAAATCTATTAATATATCAGTAGGATCACAACCATATTATGTTATACATTCTTATAGAAAACAAAAAAACAAAATCATAGATAGGAGTTAGAAAACAAACAAAGGGAGGATAATTAGACGGTTGAAATATAAGTTGGCTAACCTTTAAGATCCTGTTTCAACTAATTTGTTGGGTGCGGCCACTGGATCCTAAAACCTATTAGAGGTTAATAACTTTGAAACATATTTAGATCTTATCATATAGAAAATATTTAGCAGCTAATTTATTGCAAGTAGATTGGAAATATTTGCTCATTAAATCATATCGATTGTAGCAAGTGATATCTAGTCGAGAGCTGTAGAAACAAACCTTTCACTAAAACATTATTCTGAGAAATGTAGAATGGAAATTAATGATCACCGTTTTGGGCATTTTATTATTTATTATTATTTGAATTAATTAACAGATTTTTTTAGTGTAATGTTTAATTTTCTATTAATATATTTTTATTAAAAATAGTGGATTTGTTTTTCAGTACTCCAATAGTGATTTTTTAAACAAAAGTGAGTAGTTTTTAAAACACTTACTACCGTTGTACATCGTTTCGTTCAATCACTTTCGCTCCTATTCGTTCGACTAAGTTTACTTCGCGAATAACGATTACTGACGAATGTTTCCGATAAAATAAAATTTAATATTGAAGAAGAAACTTCTTTTTTTATTTTCTTATTAATTTTTCTGTATCCTTCGGCTTTTACCTCAAAATGTCCCGAAGATTTAATTAAATTATGAAATAATTTTGGATCAGGAACGGATTTAATTGTAAGATCATTAAATAAAATAACTGTATGTTTATTTAAGTCCACCGATAAAATTAATTAATACAGACATAAATAAGTTGTTGTAGCACAAGCGCGCAAAGTGTTTTAGAAAACATCATTATTCAGGTTTTCGTTTATTTAAATTTTTTTTTCCTCTATGGTGATTTAATTTATTATATCTTTGATGCGCGGTCATGAGGGCTTAAGTCAATATTTGAGCATTTGGAGATTATGTCGTAATATTATAGCACGACATCAGAGCTGTCGGTTGGAATTATGGCCTTAAGTCAAACTATATTATCTTATAAAAATAACAATCACAAATAATATCAATAATCAGATTTTAAATAATGTTTTAAACTTTGCAGTTGCTCTCCAGAAAAATCAAATTTTTACTTAAGCCCTTATGACCGCGCATCAAGGATATTATAACAAGGTTTGACAATTTTAATATTTATCTTATACAATTTAAAAATTCTTAATTAAGTATATTATATATGATAAATCTTAAATACTTATCCAACGTTGTTTTCACCCAGGAATATTATATTGGTTTTTTTCATTATTTTTTTTCTATTCTAATAAACCTAAACCAAATAACTAATTTCTTCTTAAGAATAATGACGTTGAGATTAAGATTGTGTTGAATAACAACATATTGAAAGAAAAATCAGACAGATACGATGTGATAAATGAAAATAGAGTACTAAATAATATAGATAAAATAAAATATAAAGATATATTCAAAATTGTTGGAGTTCAGTCAGAAAAAGGAATGTTGATATAGCATACATTTGTTTTGATATTAATAATTAACATTTTTTTGTCATGAAACTTATAAATAAACCTTTTATTTCTGGCAAGTATAACAGAAGAAATATTTGAGATGAGATTTTACCGAGAGATACTTTCGAAGCGAAGGGAGAGAGATCCAAGAATGAAATGAAATTTAACGCTCTGATTAAATTTCTTCAAAGTGGTATGTAAAGCAAAAGGCAAATATAAAAAAAAACATACAAAAAATAGCGAGTTTAATTTTTAAAGTTTTTGCTTAAAGGGAGGGGAATACACAGAGTTCTGTGATAACAGAAAACAACTTAATATTTTTGCTCTATATGAGTAATGTAACGTGTGAGTTCATTTCATGTTTTTCAAGAGCATATTCATATTTAATATTCATTCATGTATAATGTTGAATAATTAAAATCTTTTTATATTATAATTATTAATCTTCCTCTGAGCTGCAATATTTTTCTCTTAATCTCTGAGTTTTTTCTTAACCCTACTCTTCTTTTAATATTAACGTTGTAATATTTATCCATATCTTATTAACACAAAAATCGATAAATTTATTAACGCACTTTCCAGTTGAGAGGATCTGAAATAATTTACAAAATTAATTAATTGCAACTATATATTATGCTTTTTATATAGTTTAAGAATATTTAATAACCTATATCTATAGATCAGAAATATAACTCTTTGAATAACACCACACGAATCAATGAAAGCACGAAGATCGTGTTCTGGAATCTGAGCTACAGTGACCCATATAGCAAGGCATATTGAACTACTGACATCAAAAAGGGGTTACAAGGCAATACGATAGCCATATCAAATAGGAGTTCTCTCTAGGAAAAAAAGTTCACTCTATGTATACCTGATAGTACTTATTTCTTATTTATTCATACGATTTTTTTCACACACAAATAATTCGGAAATCTATATTTTGTGAATTCTTAGTATTTTCTTATTCACCATCAGTATCTTATTGAATTTAAATATTTAATGTTTTTGTCACCTCTATTCTACATTGGAAATTTCTTGGGTCATTGGAAATTTCTATATTTAAGATTTTCTTTTAATATTTCGTTATTTCTAATATATATATATTTTTTAACAGTCTAGGTTATGATTTTCTTCCTTTGTTGCCCCTAGATGTTTATTAGGTTTGAGCGAAATATTTCATTCTTGTGTCTTACCCGTCCTTTCTGCATTGCATGCTTCACATTAATGGTGGCTCCGGATCTTTTACCAAATGTGCGTGGGAGAATACACAGTGTCTTTGTGGGAACAGTTTCCTATCTCCGCGAGTTTCTATTTGAGGTGGTCCATTTCGAACGGTCCTTTTCGATCTCATTTAGCTTCGGTGTTCCTATATCGATGGCTTAATCGCAGAAGTGTTAAGTGACATTTTGGGCAAAAAGAATAAAGTGAAATGTAAATGCTGCCTGCTTGGCTGTGAGCTTTTTTTTTTTTGACTGTGTACATGTGTTATGTTTACATAATTAGTTTGCACCCCCCCCCCCACCGTATAGTACTTTAATAGTAACTTCTCACAAGAGGTAAGTTTTACAACACACTTACTTTACATTTATCTCTATCTGAATATAGAGTTACATAGTTATTTTTGAAAGGACGGGATTACTCAAGGACCACGGACTAATTTTTATGCTCTCCACTTTTGATCAACAGTTAGATTTTCACGTTATTATGGGGAATGACAGCTAGTCCAGAACTGCTTGTTGGAACAAACCTGCAAATAACTAGCAACAATATCAGCTTTCAGCAGACTTAATATCGAGCTTTATTCCTTTAAATAATTTAATCCTCCTACAATAGACATGAATTTTATACTTTTTGTTTCTAGTTTTTGCTTTACTAGTAATAAAGAAAGCAATAAAAGTTAGCTATTATTTTTATTCATATAACTGCAATATGGGTACAGTATTGTATTTTGGTTGAAGACCGAATATGTGTTTTATCATATATGCCTAGTCGTGTGGGTAAAACATAATTTATTACTTCATATCTATCAAATGAAATGAAATTTCTACATTATTTGTTTACACCGCTAACAAATCTTTTAGTGATAACATAAAATAAAAACGTTATGTGAAAAATGGGACAATAATATACTATCCGAAGACTATAATATGATTTACAACACAAGATATAGTGCAATATACCGATGTTTAGCATCATTTGATTCTGATGAAAATTATTAAAATTTTAAAACATCATTAAATTAATTAAGATCAATTAGTCAACTCAGGATATCAAGTAAAGACAGAATCAAGATAACAGCAAATAACAACACATATACAATAAAAACCGACGAGCTCTGTAGTATCTGTAATATGCTTGAAAAGGAAGTTCTTTTTCATTTATTAATTAATTGCCCTCTATATGCTAACATTAGGTCTCATTACCAACAGCCGTACCTAAAGGACATTGACCCAATGACTGACTTAATAGGCGAGGAAAGGATTAAAATACTGCTCTCTGTCGATTATTTAAATAAATTAAATTCGGTGTATTAATTCATCCTTGAAGCTTTAACAATAAGATCATTTATTATAAACGAATGATTTTATAATAAATACATTAATGACCATGCACATTATGTTTGGTTTTTTCAATAGTTTTCAATAAATTCCACTGAGTTGGAAAAATTAAGATAAGATTGATGTGTGACATTAATTTTCATCAAATAATAAATTATAATTATAACTACAGTGAACTAGTATTAGCTAACCTATATGAAGAGCGGACTGATAGAATTAACGATATCATTGCTTATTATTTATTATCATATTTATTGCGTAAATGTCAAATACTTTTTTATTGGATTTGTTTTATATTTGGTACATATCTTAAAATTGCATTATATCGTACTTTAACGTTTGAAATTGTATACAAGGTTATGATTTTTCTTGCTTTTTGTTACTAATACTATTGTTTAAAATGGTCTAGGGCCAACTCTTTTGTATGGGGGATTCCCCTACAACAAATAAATAAATAATAATAAAATTAATAATTAATAATAAATATATTAATTTACATTCCTTAATTTGTTCATAGTTTCCCTTTATAACAAGGCTACCTTTTGGAAAGGAAATGCACGATTATCAAAAGTAAGGCCCGAAAATATAAATAAAAATAATCCATCACACAAGTACTTGTCCTTTTATCCCTCTAACGTACCCTTATTGTTGGAAATCTCGCCTCTATTTCAGTTCAGTAAGCTAATAAATACACCCCTCTTTATTCCTTACAATATTTCTACTGGAGAAGATTTCCTTCTTCTTTTAGGAAACAACAATAACTGGTCTTCAGGTCATAGAAATATCAAAATGTTTCAGAAATATATAGAAAATTCAATATATATTAAATTAAGGATTGGAGTTTGTTTGTCTTTACTCTGTATAGAATCTTTAGGCACGATGAATTGACGGAAACAACGGTAGACACGTTTAGAGATATTGGATACTAAGCGAACGGATCCTAACGATGTATTCAACACCTTATCTAGAGTTCTTTCGGGTAACAAATGTTCCTGAAGGTGATGTTAAAGGTGTACAAGAGATAAATTAACACGATTTGTGCATCTGACCCAGATGGAAAGGTGCAATCTGTTAAGGGAAATTAGTGATCATAGAACTTCCCAAGGTACTGTCGGTAATAGTGTTTATTATGAAGGGAGTGCGTTTTGATTGTGCAATAGGTTCATCAAGATTAGGGCTGTTTGAGCACCTGAGGATTGTCTTCAAAAATAGTTTTTTTTTTAAATTGATTAACCTGAGATAAAATCTATCCTTAAGCATAGAAACCTAACTACCTTGGTAATCTTTAGCAATTGAAATTGTACCGTCTATCGCCTGTATTTCCAAATATACAGTTTGATTTGATTTTTTTTAATTTTCTTGTCTTTTTAACCAAAGTACACACCTAAGATCCTCTTTACAGTTATTTAGGTTACAGCCGGATGTTTCCAAATTCAACCCTCAACATTGCATATAGTAATATTGTAATTGTAGTAAATCTCTTGGCCACCGCCTCGTTAGGTTGGAATTTGTGGTGGATTTAAGTGTTTGTGCTAATGGGTTCTTGGTGAAGATCAGTCTTTGGTGGTAATTTCTGTACTACTCAAGTGCAGTATTTGAAATAGTAGAAATCTAATCTAATCTAATCTTGTGTAGTAAGTCACAAGTCAAGTGGTGCATCTACCATCTTTTTTGATTGGAAGGATTCTAATCATTGCATTTATGACGGCTTCTCCGATCCCATTGTTCTATGCCTTACGTCCTAAGGATGTCTAATTAGTACTTCGCAAGTTGTAGGTATATTCGATAATGATAATTTAGATAGTCTGTCAAATAATCTTGATAATAATCCATATCTTTTGTTTAGTTGCTTTTTTATCCGTCTGATGTGCGTTTTCCATGTCAGTATTTTGTCGAGAAAGTCCGATTTACAATCCAATTAAGGAATGAAAAAACAGTCTACCATTCCAGATTTGCTATGAGTTCTTTATTTTGTACAAAAATTGTATTGTTTGCCTGAATATAATTCAGATTATTATGAGGCGTGTCTTATTATTAGTTTTATACTCAAGCTAAATAAAATATTCTAATGAATGGTAGTTTCAGAGCATTATCAACAGTAGATTCGGGACTTGCAAAGACTGATAAATCGCACCTTGAACGTCAGCTAGAAAGGTAATCAACGATGTTATGTATTGATTTACATTCAATATTAAAATGAAATCCAAGACCAGCAAAAACAAAAAAAAAAAAAAAAATCCAAGACCTAAAGCAAATATCAGAAGATAATGAAATTTAAAAGGAAACCGATTTTCTATGAATATACGGTTATGCCATCGCAATTGGATAGTAAAAATAATTGATCTATTAATTTTTAATAACGAATCTAGACAATGTCAAAAAATTAAATAGGTATATTTACTAGAAAATGCAAAAATTTTTGACAACTGTAGCTGCTGAATTTTGGATATTGTGCGTATGAATAATGGATATTGTCCGACCTAATTTCTGTTTGCAAAGAGTACATTAACACAGCATATTAAATATATCGTTGATTCGATAATTCATTTTTAATAAAGTAACGAAACTCATTATCCAAGAGTATTATTTCTCAACAATATTAGCAATATAGATGGGATCAATAATAAACAAATAAACAATAAAATAAAATTAAATAAAAAAATACCAATTATTTTTGTTCAGATAAATTTTTTGACCAAAATTAAATATAAGCTAATAGCTGGAAAAATAAATACGCTCAAAGATCGCAGACTTTTTTTATATTTGTAGAGGGTACCAGAAAACGGATAAAGCATATCCCCGTTCTGATTTGAAACACTAACCCATAGCTTACTTGCAAAACAAACCGGATGAGGGATGTATAGGATTTATTCTCCTTCTGGTTCACACGTGTTCTTCCCGAATAAATGTAACCCGCAAAGTTCTACACGTGTCCTCTTGCTTACAGATAGATCTCTTGATTTAAATCTCGGGAAAAATAGGATTTGTAAATCCACTAGAAAAAATGATAAAAAATAAATACATCGATATCCGAATAGTTTTATGGATACTTATTATTTATTCGAGGGTTGAAATTAATTGATTAGTTTATCTTTACTTTTAAATGCAATTGCACAATATTCCATATCTTATGTCTGATTCTTTTCTTTGATTTTGATTATATATATATCATTAAAGAAATCATTTCTCTGCCATTTTCCTTTAAATATGCTTTAGGATAATAGGTTATAATTAACAACCAAGGTTATTACGCCCTAAGAAGATATCTTAAAGAATGCTACAGTACTATCGTATTTTCTTCCTCTTCCTTTTTTTTCACTTTAACTTTAATTAGTCTCAGTAATCAATTTTACGCAGATGTGAACACAAAAATATATTGTTATAAAGGCTTTTCTTTTTTTTTTTTTTTTTTTTTTTTTGTGTGTGTGTGCGAAATAGATAAAATTTTACCTGGGTTGTTTCCAAGGGATGATTTCAGCTGACGTGTGGATTTGGACGATTGTTGAGGAGTGATGCAGTTAATCGCATAGGTGTTGGGTCGCCTAAAATGAAAGTCTTTTGTATTGTCCTGCTTGAAATTAGTTAGCGTCTACGTGACTTGCTGAACCCAAAGTTCTTCTCCATACATGCGAATAGGTCTCAGAAAAGTGCAGTAGCTATGTCTTTTCTTTGTAACTTAAGTGGTGATTTGAATGTGAGAATGTATTGCAGGTATGCGTGAGAATGTATTGCAACGTTAAATCGTTAAATAAAAAAAAACAACGTATGGTTCAAAATCCCGGAATTTTAGTTGGAACGGACAAGCGGTTGGAGCGAACCGTCAGAGCACGTGTTTGGGACTTGATTATTCGAGTTCAAGGCCTGGATGATTCGACAAAGTTCTGGAAGGTTCCAGAAGGTTCATTTTACGACTATATATAAGGAGCGAGTGATTGGACCAGATAGTCTTAATCTTTGTCTTAACTGTGACTCTCAAGAAATATGATTTGTGTTTTTATAATTCGTGTGGCATTGGCTATTGTTATATTTTCGTTGAATATATATTGTTAACCAGCAAAAGTGTTACAGTATTATGAGAGGAGTAAATAGATAAAATAAAGGAGGGGGCTTGATAAGACCTTCTAGCTGAGGTAAGGAGGAGGAAATAGAAAATCCTAACGAAATGCAGAAACCTCTCTCTCTCAAGAAAAAGCAGAAAGGGAGAAAGATGGAAGAATTAGAAAGCAACTACTAGTAGAAGTTAAGTGCAGTTATATTATCCATTATGGGCATTTGAGCCATGCACTATCGAATGCTTTTTGGATTGGAAGAAAGATCGCAGAAAACAAAATAATTTTTTCTGGAAAGCAATAGATATTGCATCAACTATCTTTTTTTCACTATTTCAAAGATCCAAGGCTAATGGAGCCGAGCCCTCATCTAATTCCGAGGAAATTCAACGTAAAATTAAAAATAAAATGAATTATTAGCAGAATATTTGATAAACAGTAGATTAAACTGTCTAAGTTGGTTTTAAAATACTTAAATCTCCTAAACGATATAGTTTGGTACAAACGAAACGACGTACAACCAAACTTAATTAGCTGAAATTTAAACTTATTTCATAAGATTATTTCTGCTTCATTTTTTCTAGAAATACTATAACCCTTAAAGGTACTTAGCCTGTATTTAGTATTTCATGAAAATGTAATACCGGAAACATTCATCATAGTTTCTGCTCATAAAAACATCTTTATACTTGAAACGGGAGCTTAGTTTACTTCTAATGTGATTCGAAGGATATATTGTTATGCTGAAATAAAAAGTGATAAATTCCATCTGGCAGGATATATAAATTTGGATCTGACAATTATTAGATGGTCATTAGTAATGTGTTTCCCTGAAACCATTTATCAGCGAACTGGCCGTGGGGATGTAGAGCAGCGAGGTCTTCCATGTCTTTAAACGTAATTGATGCGATGAAATGGGTATGGAAATAGACACATAAATATGAAAATTAGTCTGTTTTTATATTTAAATTATTATTATATAATTTTTAAATATTTTTATTAGAAGAGAAAACATTGACCACGGCCAGGGAATCTAACCCAGGTTTTCTGCATATCTGCCAGTGCTCTTACCATTGAAGTAACCATAGGGTCATTCCTAGCAACTTGTCTCTTAAGCATTAAGTGGGAAATTAATTGATCGTGATTAAATTGTAATGTCAACTTTTCCCTGTCTCTCTGGCACCGGAGTTGTGAAAGGGTACTTTATGGGTTAAAAATAACGGAAATAAACATTTTTTTCTCAGAAAGATTAGAATTAAAGATACTTAGCTAATGTAAATTTGTATGTACGAGTATATTAAAATTTAGTACGTTTATGGTTGTAATTGAAAGATTATAATTCATATACCATATAAGCTCAAATTATTAATGATGTTACGAAAAGTAACTATTAGTGACAATCCCGTGACACAAAAGTATCCGTATAATTCGATGTTCAACGCAAGACAAGCCCTTAGTCCCTGCTTCTTACATTTTGTCCGGAATGGATCAATCCAAAAAGGCCTAGATCATTGGAAACCTTCTAGAACATGTGATAACGTATTAGTAAGGTTCCAAAAAAAGTTCAATGTAGCAGAAAAAAATCATATTACTTATTTCGTTTCGCGCTACATTATGAAGTATTGATTGAATTAATTGCTTTTTATGAAACGATTGTCTATCCAATCTCTAGTTCGCTAGAACCAGGTGCTCATTTCCTCAGATTCAGAGGATATAGAATATGTAGAATATATGGTGAGACAAATCTTTAATTAAATTAAAAAATAAAATAAAATGTTTTTGATTAAGAAATTAAATTGCTGGAAAGCATATACTTTGAATAGGAGTATAGAAAAATTAGTCCAACTGTCGTACAATGCAGAATTCTTTAACACGTTCACGCCGGCGTGTACCACCGGTGGCTCACACTAGACTGCCGCATCTGACACTTTAGTCAATCACAAAACTTTCCACGACGATGTGTAACGAGGTAGGATTGTATTATTTTTTATAATGTAGTAAGTTATATTAATTTTGGATTGTCAATTCTGCATAATGCCCTTGAATAAATCCCATCCGACAGAGCGAACATCATTAAGGTAAGCCGCCACTGGGCGAGGAGCGTGAATTACAGCCCCGGCATGGACGTGTTAAATCTTAGCAATGGTTTTATTTCATAACTATTATTAGATAATTATATTATTAGACAATAAAACATAGTCCCATAGAAATTGTTAATGTACGTTTAATTTATAATTATGCTAAACTATAATTTGTATACAGGAGTCTTGATTAAATTAGTCAATCGTGAATCTGCAGTTTAACAGAGCCAATCACTTATCCCATCAACTGAACATCAACATATAAATGGACGAATGAAAATCAGTCAACATGTTTTTCAGGTTGATTAGCAGATACCAATGAAATGTTGAGATGGTCAACGAACTTCAACAATTGCTTGTTTTTTTCGCTGAAGCAAACTTTTTCTTCAGAGTCTACAATTATTGCTGGGTCAAATTCCAAGAGAAGTCATAAGAAATTTTCTTAGTCGATAAAGTTAGGAGTAGCCTCGAAAAGAAAGTCTTACCCTACTTCTTTCATTAGGTAGAAAATTATTTTATAAGCCGATAATTATGTAGGAATGTTACTTCATAATGTCAACATTAATTGGTCTTTACTGACGACTTAATTAGAACGAATGCCCTCAAAGTTTTGGCTCCGTTGAATAAAGCACAGAGTTAAAAGGTTCAAGATTAAAAGTTTTATGATTTATTGCGACTTTAAGGGAAGGGACATTTTTAGAGTGATCTAAAGCCGTGCTATAATTTTAAAATAGTTCATTTTAATTCTAAGGTTTGAAGCAACAGTATTAAAAATTATTGAACAATTTTTTTCCCTTTAATCTATTTTAGCAACTTTATTAATTGTTATTGTCTATAAACTGTATTACGTGCCGAATTCAATGCAATACTATATTCATATATATAACTAAGTATGTCCTGTGATTATTTCTGTGACGCGTGTTTTTTTTCTTTAGTTTTGATTGTTTTTTGTTGAAAAAATTGTGTCAGCCTGTAAACACGTCAGTGGATAACCGTGTCAGCTCTCCTAAGAGACACAAATATCCATTACAATAGGGGAGCCCACAACATTAAACATGTAATGATAGGTCTTCCAACATTCATAGATTAATTCGTCATGTCTTTCAAAGGGGAACGCAAAAAAGCTGGACACCAATCAACGCTTAAAAAAAAATATTTGTTTAGGTTTCTGACATGGTAAGTCTCCCGTCATCTGATTGTTCTCATGGGATTTTCAAATCATTTGATCATTTACTACATTTTCATTCTTTTTTTACAATATTCAAAGTTATATATGTATACAAGTTCATAAGATACAATTCTGACGAACTAAGTCTTATTCTTCTTATCAAATGTTCTCCAACTACTTTCAATAAATATTTCCATCCTTCTTATTCGGTTTGAACCGACATAGCCAATATATCGTCCACGGATAGGAGCGTCGGCTGGCATGTATACCAAAGGGGCTGTAGGTTTTCGCGCATCTCCCTACTTTAGGGACGTTGCATGTTTTTGAAATTTTACCAATCTAAAATGCGATTATCTACTTAGCGCATTATTTCCGTGACTTATTTGAATGATCGATGTCCTTTTTTTTAGAAGTTTTCAGAAGTGGGGTCACCTGTGGTGTAGTGGTTAGTAGAGCAACCTACAATACTAAAGATCGCGGGTTCGCGTCCCGCGGTGGCTCTTTTTTTTTTAAAGGGAGTAAAAAAATCCTTGGCTATACCGTCCCTCGTCTGGCGTAGGGAAGTGGCGGCCCCATCGCCCAGCCATTAGGCTGCAATCAGCCACTGGTCTTCCAGGTTGGGGGGACACTTACACATACACACACACAGTACACGATTCACAGCATACCACACCAGTCTTCAGACAAAAGGTCAACTACAGTACACACCCTAGGGCCACCTTCCCTAGGTAGCCGCCTCGGATGAGGGAGTGCGTCAGGGCGCTCTGAGGAGGCAGCCCCTCCATCTGACTCGGGGGCAGTCGTCTAATAACCCATTCCCCTTAAACCACACCTGGGCAAAAAGTATTTTAATTTTTATTTTAAAATACTTTATTAAAATAGCAAGTATTTAAAATAAATTTGATTAAAATGCATTTTAACCTAAAATAATTTAAAATACTTTTCGATAAAATTATTTTAAACGCAAAATAAAAAGAATTTTAAATAAAAAAATTAAAATGTAAATACAAAATACTTTTAAAACATATTAGTTAGTGCGTTGCAATTGATAAATAAATAATTATTTTTTTAATATTGCTATTAATTAATAAATCGACAGTTTTTATTTAATTTTTTTTCGGTTGTCTTTGCTTGGTGTAATGTATCTGATACTCAGATCATCTTTGCTTTCATCTTGTTGAAATTATTAAATTAAATTTCTTTTTCAATCTGATTCGGAACCTATTTAAACTAATTAGGCTACCCAATAAACTATTCGCTACCCATACACCATCCAAAGACCTCCGTCCAATAGGAATTTTGGCAAATCAGCCCTAACGCAATCCTCCCAACCACTTCTCAGCCCTTACTTCCCTCAGACGTTTTCCATTCGTCACCGCGCTAATTAATTTCTATGGAATTCGTTCACCACTGTTTAGCAATTTCACACTCCAATTTTATTCATCTCTCTGCTATCACCTCACTTGCTCATCATTCAATGTTAGCGTGCACTTTAGCATACTTAGCACTTTAGCATAGAACCGCAGGAGGAATAGTATTTTTGTAAACTCGAATTTTTAGGTTTTAAGGAAGAAGGTGTGAGCTAAGTAATTTCGTGAATGGTTATGCATTTCTTACCTCTAATCTTGCCTGAATTTCCTCCCCAATTCCGAACGAACGTCAACCTCTCAGAAAAATAATGACCGATTATAACTTTATTGAATGTATCAGTGATACACATTTTAACTCTTTTGGTATTGTCTCCGAATTGGGATCCTTTTTATGACTTCGTGTATGGCTCTAACTTAATTTTCGATTTTTTTACTTTCGAATAAACCGGTAAAAAGTCTATAATTAACCCCCCCACCCCCATGAAAAACCTATTTATTGTAAAAATTATGAGGAATTGGCCTTGTGAATAATTTGCCAAAAAAAAAACAAAAAAAAAAGCAACATCAAACTGAAATAAATATACTTGCTTAATATTTAGGAGTGAGAGCTCTAGTGCAAAGGACTACACCATACTATTACGAAAATTGTTTAACTTCAAACAACCTACTTTTATTTTATTTTATTCTTTAAAATAAAAATGAAAATATTTTTTTTTATTTTAGTATTTTAGAATTAAAATGAAAATAATTTTTTTTATTTGAGTATTTTAGAATTAAAATGAAAATAAACATGTGATTTATTTTATTTTAATTCTAAAATAATAAAATAAAAACAAAGTATTTTCATTTGTATTTAAAATAATATTATTTAAAATAATGTCCAGGTCTGCCTTAAACGTAACTATTAGGAAACCTATACAACGTAATTAAGCCGGACTGATTATTAGAAATAGACCCAGGAACCTTAATAATGACATACGACTTGCCTATTGGAACTTTTTATCATTGTAAAGACTAGGAGCCCTTCGGGCACTCCTTACAGAACTGGACAAAATAGAGTTGACATTGCAGCAATCCAGGAAGTCCGCTGGCTTGGATGAGGATTGCTTGAAAAGAGACACCATACCCTATATTACAGCTGCCATGTGAAGCAACACACGTTTGGCACCGGATTTGTGGTCAGAGGAAGAGCACGTCAGCTGGTCTTGAAGTCTGCCGACTGCCTACAACATTTTATCAATTAATAAATGTGCCCCAAAAGTTGATTCGTCTGGTTGCGGATGACTATGCTGGGCTCGAATAGTGTGGTTCGCATTGGATCCGACCTCTCTTGTCCCATTGTGACCAACTGCGGTGTGAGACAGGGAGATGCCCTTGCATGCCTTCTTTTTAATTTTGCCGTGGAAGGAGCAGTGCGCCGCTCAGGCATCCAAACCCGGGCAATGCTTTTTGACAGCACAGTGCAGTTGCTGGGGTATGCAGACCACTGCCAGATCTGAACGTGCCCTTCGAGAAGTTTTCCTATCTCTCGAAGAAGAAGCCAGAAAACTTGGCTTGATCATCAATGAAACAAAGACAAAATATTTGAGAGTAGAAGGAACAGGAGCAGCAGCTGAATTGTTTGAGGTTGGACCCTACAAATCTGAGAAGGTGCAAAGCTTTATATACCTGGGTACGGAGGGCAATGCACTAAATAACATCTCCCAGGAAATCAATAGAAGAATCGCTGCAGCTAAGCGGAGCTAAATTGGCCTGGCCAAACACTTCAGGAGCAGGAACCTATCGGACAGAACCAAAATAAACCTTTATAAGACCTTGATCCATCCTGTCCTCACGGAAGAGTCGGAAGCCTGGGCCTTCACCAGAGCTGATGAGGCCTTGCTACTGGAAAAGAAGGAAGAATTCGGATCTCGGAGGAAGAGCTGGTGACCATGACGTGGTTAAATTCATCAGGTTGGGGAGACTTCGATGGGCGGGACATGTGGTTAGGATGGAGGACAGCGAGATTCCAAAGAAGATACTAAATGGAGAGCTCCATGGCAAGCGGAGAGTGGGACGGAGAGTGACCTAATGTAAGGTGGGTCGACTCCGTTGCAGCGGATGCACGGGTTCTTCTAGGTACCCGGAACCGACTGGCGGAAGCTTTTGGAGGAGGCCCAGACTCCTGTTGTTGCGCCACCAATGATGATGATGATACCGTCCCTCGGGTAGTACGTAAAATGGAGGTCTCGAGCTTGAACTATGACAGGTACTCGTGAAAGATCACTATCCAAACTATAACTGTTAGGCAAAAGTTAGGACTTTCACGGTACTATCGTAAAATGATGATCTTTCAGATATGCTTTGGTTTTTGAGGAGGTCGATAATGATAGAAACCTCGGTGCGAGGTGTCGCTCATCTCGGCGCAACTGATACGCCTTTTAGGGGGGCTTGCAGCACTGCCTTTTCGAGTAGCCCTACCCCTCCCAAGTCTCCAGAGACAATCAGAAAACAGAAAACTTATCATGTTAGAAACCTAAAAAAAAAATAAAAAAATTATGTGTTGAACGGTCATGGCCATGGCAGCAGGACAATTTTGTGTCTTCCCTTTGAATGACATGACGAATAATATCGATGAACTTTGGGAGACCTATCGTTACAGGTTTAATGTTGTATGCTGCTAGACTATTAGGTGAACGGATTCTGCAATCAACCAATCAAAGTGCCAATGCTCCTGATGAGAAAGTACTTTTTTAAGCATCATCCAGATAAGTTCCTGCCGGTATAAGTCTCTGTCGCTTTAACATTCAATAGGATTTATTTATTTTTTAGGTAGAGCATTACTTTATCCATAGATTAAAATTATTCTTCCTACTGATCCACTTAATATTCATTTATATATTTTTAGTTCTAAGACATGGGCCTTTCATTAAGCTTCATTTCTTTTTTCATCGACATTTCCGATCTTTGCACACTTTCATTGCCTTTACTCATTGCATTTTAAATCACAATCAAGCGTGGTACTCTAAAAAAAGTACACTTTTTAACTCAAAAAAGTGAAATATTTACGTGTTAACCGATTTTGGTTTCATGATAAGTAGAAAAAATATATGAAAATACATGTTAGTGTGTCGGGACTGATTATTATTGCATGTCATTTTATAAGCGTTTTCGCGAAAACGTATTTATCAGTATCTACTAGTTATTTTATAAAAGTATAACGGGAAAAAGTTAATGTGTTCGGACTTTCAGAGCTTCTAACATGCATTCTTTACAAACATAATTCATTTGTTCCACTCGGTCCAATGATTGGTAGCCTTCTTCAAATGTGCGACAAGCTCATCAAATATACATTTCTTATGACATACTTCTAATACTAAACAGATGTATCGAATAAAAAGTGGAGGCAAATAAGAGAAAATACATGTCCCTGCTGAATACCTTATAGGATTTCACAGAAACGCAGTTTTAATTAAAATGAAAAAAAAAAAGGTTGAATATATCTGGATACCCGCTCATGAGATAAAAATTCCTTCTAGGTAAGTACAACTTATTTTTTTTTTTTTTCAGAGAACTAAGTTTTTGTATTGGCCAGGTTGGTAATTGAGGCTGGTCGTTGGCGCCATCTTAATCAGCTCTGTCCCAGAACCTCCCCCCCCTCCCTTTAAACCTGCTTAGCGTTGCTTAGGACTTCTTTAGGTTTTCTATGAGAATCGTTCCCGAAAAGGATAAAATATAAACTATATAAAAATTAAAGTTGGGATTTATATAAAATATATGTAATATCCTCCTCTTCCAAAAAGAAAAAATAATAATTTAAAGATAATCGACTTTTCGACCGGGTTTCACACGAAAAATTAATATCTTAAAAAGTGGCCAACATACTGCAATTCAACGAATAAATTAGAGGAAACGATTGCTCCCGCCACAGTTTTATTTTATTTTAGATGTTCGCAACAGATACTCACATATGAAATTTTGAATTTGTGTTTGAATTGAACAGTTTGGCACATTTTGTATTCACTTTTACTTTCGCTTACCTATATTTATAATAAATAGTGAGGGAAAGTATTACGATTTTGAAAAATGTCGACGTCCGGTTTTCAATAGAAATACACATTTTGGGGTCTCAAATATATATATATATATATAATTAATGTTTTGGAAAATGCATATATATTGCTTCTCAAAGTGCCAGAAATTGAAATTTGTGTTTTGGGAAATCTTGTATTTTTCTCTTTTGTTTGATTATGAAATCCTTTTAATTCGATAAGCCATTGCTATGACAGATGAAAGTTGGAATCAAAAGTGGATATAAAAATTTAATTGTTTGATACAATACATTGGAATGATAATTATTTTCCATAACTGGATATTTTCTATTTGTTAATATAGTGTATATACAGATACATCAGTAGTTATATATATGTTTCCCAGCATCAGCAAGTATCCCGACAAACTGAACTCTCAATGTATCATATATTGTGGATTAATGGAACTAACATGGGCCCAGAAACGGTAGCCCGAACGACTAACTAGGCATATTTCTGTTGGCCCATAATTCACAGATCTGGCGCCCAAAACGACACGCCATATACTAGAGGATCACAACCCATCTCCTAATATACCCATCCATCTCCACAGCTCTTCCGATTCCCAACTCCTTTCATCGACACTTTTATTTCGCTATTCAGATTCAGGTTAATAATCAATTTGAGTTTATTTATTTTTTTCACATATGAATTAATACGATTTATTTATATTGCGGCGTGAAAACAAAACAGGAATTTATTTCTGTTACATTGTACAGGTTCTAGAATTTCCTGGAACGGTTATAATCAAATATTACTACGTTTGGAATGTTCACATGTTTGGAATATTCAACGCCTTGTAGAAATATATGAAGCGATTAACTAGTGTCTTGGTCTCACGTTGCGAAGTTACTTTGGAGTCATCGTTTTGTCACTGCTATTTTGTCACTGCATCCATCACTGCTTGTCACTGATTTACCGTTAATTAAGTTCTACTTTTTTGTTTGACATTTTTTTTGTAATACTTTTAGGTCAGTGAAATTATTTAAACCTACATTGTTGTTACAATATTTATATTTCTTTGACATATCTTTTTAAGGCTATACAATATAAAAACTTGTTTGCCTGATAAACGTGAGGGATACACTGTAAGTTTTATTGAATAGAAGTTCGTTGGCATAAATAAAAAATAGATGGAGACAAACTATTTTAATGCTATGCCGTGGGATTCTATATCCAACAATTCTTTACGTTTGAACAACTACAACGGTCCATTTCTTCCATATCCCCAACCTCTACCCGTACACTTCAAGAATGCCCTTGTGAAATGAATGAATTTATTGTGGAAACACTGTTCCAAGAAGTCCTCCAGACCAAAACGCAAAGGACCAGGACAATCGAAAGGGCCCAGTTCAGCTCTAGATACCTGCATCGTTACTTCTACTTGCTGAGGCTTGAAGGCTGAGTCACGTACAGGGGTTTTTCGCTACATTATCTGATTGGGTACTCTCGGCAGGAAATCAAATCTTTCTCCAGGACGAGCCCGCTTTTAACCACTTTAACAATTTATTGATTTAACTTTACTTTCAAAAATAATTTTTTCATCGGGAATATTTTATTTATATTAGGTATGCATATCCATTGAAATCGTAAAATTAAGATTAATAAAGGCTACTTTTAATATAAGGAAGTGGTTTATATAATAATACAGGAGCTTTGTTGGTTGTTGAATAGAATTCTTTGTTTTTTCTGTTATAAATAGAAAAAACAAATAAATAGAAGGACCAAGAATACTGGTCAGTTGGTGGGTATTGGTTGAGGGATTTTCATTACTACCCTCAATGTTGCACTAAGATGGGCGCCCTGAACGTGGTTCATCATCGAGATTGGTTTCTCAGCTGTTTGAAACTTCTATGTCATCCTCCCTAATCAAATTTCAATGATGTAATAGAAGGTTCGAAATATATGCTTTAATTATAATAAAGAAATAAACTAAATCAAACTGAAACTCATTATTCCTATCTTTGATAGAAAGAGATGAGTGGGTGAATAGTGAGGAGATACTCGCAGTTTTTAAAAATAATGACGAGACATTTCAAAGTGTTAATAGAGTAGGAATTTAAGATATGTACTAGAGAATGGACAAAGAAGTCCGAAACGTTGTACAAATGTAAGAAAAATAAAGACGACAATTAGAATGAAAATGTGTTGGATGTATAAAAAAATTTTCCTGGAAAAATACACATAATAGAAAAAATATAGAACATCCAAAGAAATAAGAAGAAGAAAGAAGAAGAAGAAAAAGAAAAATAAATAAAATGTTTTAATATTTCTGTCATACTGTAACGAAATTTCTTAATATAACAAAATATAAAAGGAACATCCGTATCAAATTGAGTAACCTCTCCTTTTTCTAAGTCGGTTAAAAAAGGACGAATTTTCTAAACCTAAATATTAAAAGAACACTTTATTTTAGATTTATATCCCACCAGCTTTTCTCTTTTTTTCACAGTTTGTTTATATTCGCTCACTGTAATACTAAGCAATTTTCACTAAGGATTTTTTCTTTTGCCTCAAATTTCCTTTTATATAATATATTGATCTAAATGCAATGTTTCGAACTATTCTTCTTTCTTATATGAAACTTCATTTGTTTAGGAATAAAGTTGGTTTGTTTATTTTTATATCCAATTCATTGAAGAAATATAATGATATTAATCAACAATAAAAAGGAAAAAAATAATCTACTGTAATTTAAAGATAACAGCTGAAAGTGAAACCGTAATACACTGAATATATGAGGGATAACCTTTTGAATGTACCACAGCTAGCGCTTCCTACCTGCCCATTGTCGAACTAAATTTTTATTTAATTATCCGTCCATATGCACAGCTGGGCTAATTACATATTGCGAGCGGAAGAAAATTCCAGCCCTTATTTTCAATATCATGCTCTTTGAGTAAAAACGGAAGCCTCCTTCATGGATAGGGGTATAGGGCTACAAAAAATATAACTTTCTTGATAATTTTTTTTCTTTTTTCCTTCCAACAGTAACCCTGTCAGAAGGTAGTTTATTTTTTTTATTCTGTACATACCATACTATACATTATATAATGTATAGGTCTGGTGTCTCGCCGGTGATACCGCGGAGGCCCGCCTCCAGCACCGTACCCTGCAGCAGGTGCCAGCGCCCAGGCAGCGACCAATGTCATAACTGCGTTATGGAAGAGGTCGCCCGAGATGGTCCAGCAGCGCTACAGGCAGGGCAGGATCCCAGCACGAGCAATACCTCCGCAGCATCAACAACGACACTATTTATTACAGATATTGATAATTGATTTGCTTTTTAATACAGTTATCAAGTGAATTAGATACAAAACAAACTAATATAAAACAAAAAATAAGAATTACCTAAATGGTCCACATAAAGCTTTGAATAGATAGATGAAATTAAATTTAAAACAGCATTCAGCAACAATCAATTGTATTCATTTACTTATAAATTAACTTTTACACATATTTAGAAATAAACACATAAAAATCAAATAGAAATAAACCTAAATATACTTTAATAAATACGCCTCAGTAATTATCAACATTAAAGCGGCTTTTTTTTTTTTCTTTTACAACAATTTTGCCTACAGTTTTTAATCAAAAATACATTTCGTTGATGTCTTTTATTTTTTTAAGTGCATCTTTAAAGAATGATTTAATGTCTAAAAACATTTTTTCAAATAACACAGGACTATCCACCGGCCATTGTCCCAGTTTCTGTTTAGTTTTATTTATTAACGAATATCTGTAGTCTGTCAGTAATCTGCACTCATGTATTATGTGGTGTATAGTTTGTTCTTGTGTGAAGTCGCAGGGACACAATGGCGAGTACCTTATTTTAAACCTGTGAAGGTAGCTGTTCACTGCCGCGTGCCCTGTGACTCCCTGTGCTGTGTAGAAGTCTGTCCATGTGTTAGCTTTATTGAGGTAGGTCTGTAAGTGTGGGATGAATGAATAAAAATGTCGAGCTTTGTGTGTAGAGTCCCAAAGTGTTTGCCATCGTTGTACTGCTTGTTGGTGTAGCATGTGTATTAAGTGTTGTTTTGATATCTTTGTGTATGATATAGGCAGGGAAGTGTCTTTGGAAGCAGCTTTTGCAGCCTTGTCTGCCAAATCATTCTCAGGTATATCTGAGTGTCCTTTTATCCAAGTAAATGAAATCCAATTATTTCCATCAGTATGCAGGTTTCTTAATTGTTTGTGAATTTCCTCGATGATTGGTGCATGGCATTGTGTGTTTGCGATCATGTGTAATGAACATTGGCTGTCGGTTAGTACGTTAATAGTTTTATTTGTGATTTTTAAGTCTATTAAATGTTCTAAGGACTTAGGAATATCGAATTGTTCGGCTTGGTTATTCGTACAATCCGCGCCAAGTCTACACTTTATAATTTTCTGTAATATCCGATTTTCAAATATTAAACTAGCGCAGCCTACATATTCGCCATCCTTACTACCGTCAGTGTATATTTCAAAATCTGTGGTGTGATTAGAGTTCAGTATAATACTTGGATATTTTGTAGGATGTGGCCAGTCTTTGTAGTCTGTAATGTGTTCCACGTCATCAGATTTGAAAGTTCCAATATCTGTTTTTATAGATAATAAATGGAATTTACTTACATAAAAGTCGGCTAATATACTTATTGGAATCATCTTGGCTAAGACAAAGGCTGCTTCATCGGAGAGGGTTCGGAAACCTTTGGCAATTTTAAGTGCCATCAGCCTCTGGACCCTCTCCAACTTTTTTATATTATACGCTTTTTTTAATGCAGGATACCAAATTTCGATACCATAGGCGAGGATAGGTAAAATCGCGCCCCTATACAGAATATCCAGAGCCTCTGTTCTTAACCCCCAGGTTGCTCTGGCCGCTATGGAAAGGGAATTTATTAATTTAATGAGCTTGTTTTGTAGTATGTCTATATGAGTGTTCCATGTTAATTTTCCGTCAATTGTTATCCCTAGATATTTTAAGGTAGATACTTTGCGAAGATGGGTATTTTGTATCGTTATTTGAAGTTCTGGAATTTGTCTTTTCCTTGTAATGATCATGTAATTAGATTCTTGTGTGTTAAATGTCAGTTTTTGTGAGTGTGCCCAATAGTTTATTTTGTTTGATACTATTTCGATTATTGTTTGTAAATGTTGAAAATGTTCCGAAGTTATTATGATGAGTATGTCATCTGCAAAAGCTAAGAGAGTAACATTAGGTGGTAATCTTTCTTTCAGTAGTGAGTCAACGAGTAAGTTCCATAGGAGCGGAGAACAGCAGGAGTCCTGGGGAGTACCAATTGATTGATTCCGTATCATTGTATAGTTGTTTGAAACTAGACAAACAGATAATCTCTATCGCTCAGATAATCTCTCAGAATCCTGTAAATGTTTTTTGGACATTGGAATCGCTTAAGGGAACTCCATATTGACGGCCACCATGCACTAACGAACGCTCCACTGATGTCTAAAGATATTAGTACACTGTGCTGTTTGTTATCTAAGGAATTACGAATAATTTGATTAACTTTGTAAAGTGCATGGGTAGTACTTTTTTGCTGCGTGAACCCGAATTGGTTTTCACTCAACAGTTTTTTGCTGTGGATATAATGTGACAACCTGTTGTGGATTATTTTCTCCAAGACTTTGCCTCCAGTTGGGATCAGACATATAGGCCTAGGTGAGGTTATATCTCCTATTTTCTTGCCTGGTTTACTAATCAGAACTAGCTTTGATTTTTTCCAAATACCTGGAACAATTCCTCGCCTGAAACATGTTTCATAAATATTGTACATGGTTTGTGGAAAAGTTTCGTATAATTTTTTATATATTGAGGAGGTAATGCCGTCAATGCCTGGAGCTTTGTTATCATTGAGGTTATTGATTACATATGATAAATCTAACTCATTCAGAGGGATGGCGTCGTCTTCTTTCTTGATCATATCTGGAGTCGTTTTTTAGTTTTATCGGCACACACATTGTTATTACATAGTGATTAAGGACCAGTTATTTTGAGTTATAAAATCGAATATCCAGTTGAATGCTATATTTTTCGGCCAGTTCTCTCAGATCTTTTATCAAGAATAACTTTTTATTTACTATTCAGTTATATTGTAGTCTACTGTTTGAAAAAGTTAAAATATTTAGAATCTGAGTAATTCTTTAAAAATTTATAGATTAAAAAAATAATCTATAAATCGTTCCTTGAAAGTGTCACTCTTTAAGCAGCCGAATCATGGACGATTAAGGAGAGTCAATCAAAGAGACTCTTAGCCCTGGAAATGGACTTCTGGAGGCGATCATGTGGGGTCTCCCGTCTTCAAAAAGTACCAAATCTAGAGATTAGACAGCGAGTCAATCAAATGGAAAACATCCTCTATACAATAGAAACAATGAGGCTAAAATGGTATGGCCATGTTATGAGGATGGAAATGAATCGTTGGCCAAAAAGAATGTTGAAACGGAGACCAGAAAGGAGAAGGAAGAGGGGTCGCCCAAGGAGACACTGGATGGAGAACATCGAAGAAGCAATGATGAACAGGGGACTGCGTGAGGGAGACTGGGAAGACAGAGGAAGGTGGCGAACTATTATTCTTGGGGACAACATATGACATAAGTTGTAATGGTTGTTAATAAAAAAAAAAAAAAAAAGTAATTCTTTATTTATATTATTTTAAATTTGAAATTACTTTTACACTCTTCATATCGGTGCGAGTACTTATGAAAAAAGGTTTTGATTCAGGAATAATTACGAAATTAATAATTAATCGCTTTATAAGAACTGCAGAAATTTTCATTAAAATCACAGCGTTTCAATACAGTTCTTAAATAAATACAATCTGAATCTCCTAAATGAGAATAGAATCCTCTATATCTAAGCCATGTCTTGGGTGATGTGATAACATCAAATGAGATTCATGACATCTCGTATTGACGTTCCTGTGGTATAGGAACGTGAATGAACTCGCATATGTAATATCGACTTCCTCTTTTGAGTTAGAAAAGGAAAGCTCTTCAATGTTAGCTCATTTTATTTTATATTAACAATTTTATAACAAAAAAAGTTTTCAATCCCATTGGGGCCACTTTGACAGTGTCCTTCCCACCGATGGCGTCAGTTCTCTCGGGTTCAAGGACAGTGACAAACTGGTCTAGGTCCAAGGATTATGGCAGCTCACAGTCAGCAGGCCCCGAGGACCTATATTTCTTTCCCTGGAGCATACCGTCCCTGTACCAAACCTCCGGGCGGTTACTGATATACTGGAAAACCACACCACAATTGTCGATGAGATACACGGGGACGGTACATCACTCCTACGTCCGGTCGGTGTGAGTCGCCTCCAGTAGGCTGACGGGTCCCACATACCCGGGGGTTAGGGGTAGGCTTGGAACTCGTGGCGTTCATTGGCGGGTGGTCACCCGAATGGAGCGGTCACCCATCCTAAACAATCCCAACTAAACACGCTCGACGTTGCTTAACTTTGATTACTATTGCAAGCGTTTCTCCACTCGGCGATCCGGCCCCTCAAAAATGTTATAAAATAATTAAACAAAAAGATACAAGAGCAGTCCAAACATATTACGGTAATATCCTGATCAACATAGTACATATTTAGTTTTAGTTCCGATTCTACCTTAATGACTTCTAGCCCTTCCCTACAAATCAAGCTCAATAATATTAAATGCATTTTAACCACCATTTTTTTATTACAGCAAAAACATTAACAGATGAGCACATTTTTTTTTTATTATTTGTTTTATGTAAATTTTCCCAACAAGTTTTCACAAAGTACTATACAGTTTTTTTTCGTTTTTCAAGATTAATACGCAATACTCTTCTTAAAAAAAAAAGCAGAAGGTATGAAATCGGTAAAATATAGTAGAATTCAATATAGTTATGGCTTATTTTTAATATAAAAATTGATTCCAGTAGATGTGAACTGGACTATAATATAACGGAGAAATGCCAACCCACTCTTTAACCTTTCCTTAATTCTACTTGAGTTTCGTTTCATTCCCTCATTTGAGATATGATATTGTTGAACTCAAAAGTATTACATGTCCATACCACCTGAGTAATTGCCAGTTATACAGTTAAACCTGTATTTCATTCACAGATATCACATATATTTTCCATTCACTAATTATTTAATTTTATTTTTTCATTACTACTTTCATAACAAGGTATAATTTGTGAATAAAATTATCATGAATTATAACAGCTTCGATTTCCTGTTATACATTAAATATGCACTGGAACATAATAGAAATTGTTTGCTTCCATGGTAACTAAATGATGATTTCACAACTAAATAGAGAGTGAAGAGTCACCTGTAGTGTATTGGCTAGCATAGCAGCCTACAATACTAAAGGTCCCGGGTTCTCCTCCCGCGGTGGCACTAGGACTTTTGAAAGGGATAATTTTGTCTGTTCTGATAAAGTAAAATTATTATTAAAACAAACATTAGTATGAAAATTCGCCACAACCGTTGATGTAAGCCGCTAAAGACCTCTTTATATCAAGGAAAAGCCAAGAGGCTTCATAGGACGTTCACCACATTATTAATGGCCAAGGTAACATATCAATATAATTTATAAGCCTCAGTAGGGGAAAAATATGAATTTCCACGCTATTTGAGAAATTAATAAATCCAAATTCAAAGCAGACAAATACATAATGAATTATAAAAAAAATCTAAAAATTATTTTATTTAAATATAACCAGCAGTACTCCGTTAAGATATTTAAAAAAAAAAATAGTGATTTAAGAATTTGTATTTGGTTATTTGCGATGTTAGTAATGTTAATAATTGAAGCAAAATGGATGAAAGGAGAAAGAGGTAAATAAAAGAAGCGAAAATAAAAAATATTCTTATTTAACTATGTATTTTTATTTATGCATGTTTATAATCATTTAAATATTTGAATAAGCTCGTATAAACATTATAAGAAAGAGATATATTATGTGTAAGAGCAATCCAATATAGCTGAGCGGCATTGCTTTTTGAATAAAGTGTTTCTTCTTCAATTTTGTTATATATTAATTAAAGAAAGAAAAAGGACAAAGCTGAGAAAGCTTAAAATATAAATAAATGCAAGATAAACCGTTATTTTAGTGCCTTATTTTATTTAATGTATGTAATTATTTATTGATAAGTAAATATTGATTGATATTTTATTGCAACCAATGTATTCAGGCAGCATTACTTGTTATTATTAATGTATTTCTCTCTTGTGTTACCTTAATATTTAAATGTCTTTTAAAAGTCCAAGCATTATTATATATTCGGAATATCCTAATTGAATTCATTTTATCTAGTACTAATTACTGTTTGGACGTGCTATTAGTAAAATATATCGTTGTTTTAAGCATCAAAACAAAAACAATGCAATAATAAAACGAGATTCGAGGTTCCGGAAACTAGTATTTCATTCAGATAGATAATCTGCTCGGTGAATATAAACCCGCGGAACGGGATTTGTTAAAACAGCAGACTGATATACAGCCCAGCTCCAGCAGTTTAGAATCTCCAGGGTTTCCAAGAATACCTTTCCAGCCTAGAAGGAATCTCAAGAACTCGAAGAAGCTCCCTCGGGAGTAGTCGGTTGCCAAGATTCGTGGCAGTAGATCGAGAGAGAGCCATCCAAACGATAACGAGTTGACATGGTGCTAGGGGATCTGGATGTCCGGCGATGTACCTTTGGCTCAGATCCAGGAGTCCGGTGTTACACGATATCCCGGTCAGTGGGCATATTGTCCTGTCTCCAATCAGCTCTAGTCGATGCTTAGGCAAGCCCTCAGCGTCGAGCTGTTGTACGTGCTTTGCCTAACAGCTGCGCCCTACTCTTTCTTAAAATAGCTGTTTGTAACGAAGTATACCTACCTAATGGCATACCATAAAAAAAAAAAAAAATCTGGTGCGTGCGCGCAACACACAACTTTCACTTACCAACTTACTTAGATAAGAAATTAATGGGTTTTGTTAATGCCACTTCTCAAAGTTACACATTTTCCACATTCATATCTTATTTTTGTTTTCATTTGCTCTATAAACCCCTCAGAACATTTTAATAATGATAACGCTTACCAGATATTAAATAACACTCAATTTTCATTAAACATGACGAATATCAAGAAAATCGTTAAAGCCGTTTTTGAGAAAATCTAAAAATTAGAAAAAAAGTTATAAAATAAAGTGTCCCCTTCAGTTGATCAATTTTGATGAAATGCTGGCTATCACATCTTTGGCATATACATACATCAAATACCCAGTTTGATCAAAATCTTGAAAACCGTTTTTGAGTAAATAAAAAAAACACGTGAAAATGATACAAAAATTATTGAGTAAAGTCCCCCCATCCGGTTGATCAATTTTGATGAAAAGTTGGCTATCCCATCTTTGGCATATACATACATCAAATACCCAGTTTGATCAAAATCGTGAAAACCGTTTTTGAGTAAATAAATAAACACGTGAAAATGATACAAAATTTATTAAGTAAATCTAAAAAATTAGAAAAAAAAAATATGAAATAAAGTGTCCCCTTCGGTTGATCAATTTTGATGAAATGTTGGCTATCACATCTTTGGCATATACATACATCAAATACCCAGTTTGATCAAAATCGTGAAAACCGTTTTTGAGTAAATAAATAAACACGTGAAAATGATACAAAATTTATTAAGTAAAGTCCCCCCTCCGGTTGATCAATTTTGATGAAATGTTGGCTATCACATCTTTGGCATATACATACATCAAATACCCAGTTTGATCAAAATCTTGAAAACCGTTTTTGAGTAAATAAAAAAAACACGTGAAAATGATACAAAATTTATTAAGTAAAGTCCCCCCTCCGGTTGATCAATTTTAATGAAATTTTTACAGTCATATCTCGGGCATATAAATAGATCAAATACTCAGTTTAATCAAAATCGTTAGAGCAGTTTTTGAGAAAATCGAAAAAAACTTAAAAAGTTATTAAATAAAGTACCCCCTCCCTTTGAGCAATTTTGATGAAATTTTTGCTGTCACATCGCGGGCATATACACACTCTAAATACCCAATCTCAGGTTCGTACGGTTTATAGTTTTTGAGTTAATCTGTTCACACACACACACACACACACACACAGACACACACACACACACACACACAGACCATTTCGCGGGACTTGGTCAATTGGACTCAGGGGACCCCAAAACGTGTATTTCCGTTGAAAACCGGAAGTCGAAATTTTTCACGATCGCAATACTTCCACTTACTATATATTTCATATATAGGTAAGTGAAAGTAAAAAAGATAAAAATAAAAAAAAACCTTTCTTCGTTTACATGACACGCATGGGTTACATTTTTTTCAGAAGTGTGTATCAAGATTACTTTAATCTAACTGTACTTACAACTCCAAACTAGCCATAATGATCTCACAATGTCACTGTGTGACAAAGGGAAAAACTGTCGTGGTACATTGCCTCTACCCTTTGAAGTTCCTGCTCAATTTTATTTTGAATCCTGAATGTTTAGTGATAAGGATGGGGCTTGATTCTTCAGGATCGTTGTGAAGGAAAAAGGTTTAATTATTTTTAAGAGGACATGACCTCTGCTTTCTGAAAGGCTAGGGAGGTAAAAAATGAGCACTGTTATTTATTTTAGTAAATGTTAATTGCTAGTAAATGTTATATTGTCTAATGGTGCTTGAAAATGAGATAGCATAACAAATTTGGTAATTAATACGAAAATATTGGAGAAAAATTCTTCAGGCCGTTCTCGATTGATCACGTTGTAACACAAATACCACCATAAATTTAGTATCACCCATTTACAGAGATAGTTATAACTATAAGTTAAGCTTGAAATAACAGGGTGATCACAAGCATGCAGCTCCTTGCTATAGTCAAAGTCCCGACGCCGATTCAATTTCAACGATGGGAGTCTTCCCCATAGCATCTTGAAAAATGTTGATTGCCACTAATTAAAATTACATAATTATCCGACAATTGGGCAATGCACTTGCTACATTGATATTAACTTTCCTCATTAACCATATCGAGATTTCATCAAAGGATAAGAGATATGGTTATGGATCAAAATCCAATCAATAAGAAGTGAAACCCAAAAATAAGCTGGGTCAAAAATCTCATTTAGTAAGGGAAAAAAACCGAACCAAAATCAAAATATGGCAATTAATAGAATGATGCCATCAAAATATAATTATCTAATTGCGACATTTTTTGGGACCAAATAAAGATTTCAAAAATACTGTGATTGTTTTTTTATCGCCAAAGTGTACTTCCAATAATATACTCCACAATATTATTCAAATTTGCTAAACAGTTTGTGTATAAAAGAAGATTTCTGTATATTTTGCTATCAGATATTGACCGCTGGCAGCGGAATCTATAATTCTATTTCAGTTTGCAAGGACGGCGCAGCAGTTCGCCGACACTCAGTTGTTTATTAAATCCTGTGCTGAATATCAAAGCGATTCCTTTGTTTCCTTTACGCACATTATTAAAAATTATGTATATTACACTAATATTTATATGAACCATATAAAAAGTTGAAATATAACACGCTTAATCTAAAATGAAACAGTTGCGCAGCTTTCCATATTTTTTGTTAGTAAACATTAATTATTTTTTATAATTATCAAAATGTTTATTAAAACGGTCCACATCTCTTTTTTTACCAAAATTTCCCTATAATTTCAATTTTTATTTATTTGCTTTGTTTAGAGGCGTAAAACACATCAACGCCTGTTTTTCATTCTTCTATTATTGAATTTTACTTTTTTTCTTTCTGTAAATGTGATCTTATACAACAATTAATAACTTATCCGCCGCGTCAGCTAATAGAAGTAACTATGAAAACGGATTTTTTTTAGATAAAAAAAAAATGTATTTTTTTTTTACTTGCGCCATGAATCCTTTCTCCATCTATCCGGTAATTTATGAGTGCCTTACCAAAAAAGCTGTGGCTCTTTTTTTGACAATTTACTCATCAAGCAAATTTCGAAAGAAGCGAAGCGGTGTTCACCGAGTCGATGTCCCATCGATACAATGAATGAATCCACCTGCCGCTCTAAATCCACCTTTAATCGAGAATCGACTTTCTGTTGAACAGCATTTTACAACTCTCCTTCATTTACTTTCAATGAGCTCATGAGGAACTCATTTTCAAGCTCTCTTTAGGCTTTAGAACCTATGAAAACGGTTTCTTATGTTATATTTAAATGATCCGCGTTTGAGAAATCTGTCCTCTTCAAACTTTTTCAGTAATTTCCCACTTCCTTCATTTTTCGTGTCACATTAAACATTTTGAAATTTTTCAAACCACTCAAAACATTTATTTTCTTATTTATTTATTTTTACTGTAATTTGAAAAAAAGAAGTGCTCGAGATAGATGAAATATGGCATGGTCCAGGGAAAGACTCATGCCGAAGAGTAAAACTTACATCTGGCTTATCTCGGTTGGCTCAAATTTCCCAGAGTTCGATCCAGTCAATGAAGTTTCGTATCATATTTTGGAGTAACGAGTCATGACTTGGATTTTAATGATTAGTTACGATTTTCATATATTCAATTCCTTCATACATCAGAGTCGTGCTAAATTACTCTTGTGTGTATGATATGTTCTAGCATGATATATCCAATTAAGAGATGTGCATAGTACATACCATAGATATTTTCACATTTTTTATTTTCACTTATCTTTTTTTCCACAATTTTTCTGATATATATATATATATATATATATATATATATATATATATATATATATATATATAAATATATATATATATATATATATATATATATATATAAATATATATATATATATATATATATGTGTGTGTGTGTGTGTGTAGAGTGAGAGAGAGAGCACTGTAGTACATTAGTAGTAGTAGGTGACTGATAGTGTTTTGAAAGGACGAAGGCCCCGACAAGGCAAGATCCCTCCCCCACCATCAACATCACCTTAATCCTGATCACAGATCCTCCTGACCTCCCCATCAGCGGGAGGTTGCCCGTTGAATTTATTTTGGAACGCTCTCATGGCGCCACTCAGGAGTAATTTAGTTTTTAGATAAGATGTCGCATTCCCTGTCCAACGATCTTCACTCCATACAAAACACAGTTCATCTACTTGTCGCGCATAATCCTATCTATCAGGGCTACGCATTAATCCAACTTATTTATAAACGGGAGGCATTGCAGGCATTAAATTATTTCTAGCAGTGTTTTCAATGTAACAGGAGTCTACATTAATCAAATTAAGAATATTTTCTTTTGGTACAAGTTACTTAAGTACTTTAGAATATTCCTTTTTTTTTTCGGTTTCTTCCTTTACAAATACTTAATGATGATACATATGAGCTAAAAAAATTATTTGTTTTTCAAAATATATTAAAGAGGAAATTCATTTTTAAATTTATATGCATATGTAGGTATCACATAAACAATTATAAACATTTTTTAAATTATTTTGTTAATTCACGGCTGTCAAAAACATGTTGAGAATTAGCAGGTTTGATGGCCTTTTACTAGATATAAAATAGCATGTCAGACATCAGGAAAGATGGCACCCAGCAGTACCTCTTCCTCGGCTTCTTATAGCTATTCTGGCGTGTTAAAGGAGATCTAGATATCATCCAACGCCTTTTTAATCTCCTCTTCATGTTTATATCATATAGCCAAATTTCTTACATGAAAGATTATATATTTTTGTAAGTTAATGTGAAAAACTTCGTAAAGAGTCTTAATGAGCAGGTGGAATATTACCATATGAAAGTCAGTATGTAAGGTAACTTATTTCTTTTAAATATCAAAATCATGATTGGCAAGGGTATTAACGATCGATCTCTCATTTGATAAAATTTTTTGGAGGTTACTGATCGTTAAATGTTAGACATGAATTCTCACTGCAGTTGGAAGCTAAGCTAAGCCCCACTGCAGTGAGAACTGCCCTGATGACGACCTAAAATTTAGGCTGGCTAGAATAAAATATGTAAATATCACATATTTGTGCTTATTATTTTGACAGCACCCCCATCCAATTCTTGTTCATAAATTTATTCCTTAAAGTTATATATATATATATATATATATATATATATATATATATATATATATATATATATATATATATATCATTAATTAATTACGACAGTAACACTAACAAACAATATCAATCTCTTAATGCTATGGCGTGAACAATATTTTTAAAATTGCTCTTTCTGCAAGCCACTCATGATATATCTACTGTGTGAGTATATCGGGAAATATTTGTTTAATGAGAGCATCTTGCGAATCAATGATTGTGCAGAATTCGGTCGATAATTTTACGCATCCAATTTCTGTGAAATGTTTGGTCCAGTTTTGTGAATGTTTCAGCGGATGGATCTTGAAGCATTTGAACGCGCATATTTACTTTCTGTACTTTTCCAAGATTCCGCCACAATGGCCATAATTTTAACCAAGCGTTGATCTCATAAGCGTATGTTTAAGTGGAATGACGATATTGTCAATATCCGTCTTGTCCATTCCAGAACATTAGCGGATATTGGGGAGCGTCATATGAACGGTGTGTATCAGCAATGAACTGAAGATTATTATTTCTTCTACGAATCACAATTTCTCGTACACCTGTACGATCGCCAACCATGATTCCAGCAACGTCGTCAACAACAGGTGCTCCCTGTCGGTGTTTTATCAGGATTAATGACTATAGCGTGATTATCGCATTGTAATTTGTGCATGTGTGATTTGAATATTTTCAACAATTCATTGTGCTTATTCAATAGAGCGTCCAGCTCGCCGACGACGCGTCTGGAAAAAAATGAATCTAGGTTATTGTAGTCACAACGTGCATTCACGCAATTGGCAAGTTCGCTTCCGGAATCCTCGTCGCCCATAAAGTAGATCTGTAAAAATGTAAGTGGTTCGTTTGACATTGGCAGCAATGAGTCCATTTTATGATACACTTGGCCTCTGATTTTGAATGTAGAAATGTATTGTTGACCAATGGCATCAGTATTAGAACTATTTCTGTTGCTCCGAACGATGTAATTTGAAAGCATGAATTGAATATTTGAATTGACTTCAGGAATATTCGGTGCCGATAAGTAAACCGTTCAATGGTTCAGGTGGTGTTTCAATTTCAGGTAGTTGCACCTTACCTGGCAGGTAGTTGCACATCCCGGCTGGCTTTTTGATTTTTGAATTTGAGAGCATGAAAATGCGGGAATTCCTTGTCCATAGCATCAAATACAACTTTTGAATAAGCATAATATTCAATATCTGGCTCATACTGGAATGCTAGACGCAGGAATGAATTTGATGTAAATGCTCGATCTACCTGTTGGCGTTTTTGGTCATTTGTTCTACGTCTATTGACTGTGAAATGGCGTGATTGTCGTTGTGTATCTTCTGATTGTTCTTGACGGTGCGGTTCTTTGGGCTCTTCTATTTCGCATGCTTCTAGATCTACTTTAATAAGTAGATCTAGAAGGCAATATTAAGGCAAATTAACCCCTTTGCGTTTTATTGGCATTTTTCACTGTACAAAAAATCACATAAATTGAACTAATTGGATTACTTAATGATGAAAACATAATAATAATGTATTTAATCTTTGAACTAATTAATTAGAAGATAAAAGATTCGACTACGGCCGGGAATCGAACCCAGGTCCTCTGCATCTACGTTGAAGCGCTCTTATCACTCAGCTAACCTGGGGCCGTCCCACAATTATAACTTAATTGTTTAACTAAAGATCATGAATAAATAACATTATTTAATCCTTGATGGTACACACAAACATATACATATACATGTAAATATTGGACTGTTTAATGAAAGCGAAAATTTTATTTTTCTTAATTATATCGAAAATATATTGTTAGAAATGGTGAAGAAAAATTCTCTGGAAGCTAGAGCTCTTGTAAGTGAATACAAAAACTTTTCTCCATTGTAATAAAAATCTAACTTTCACCGATTTCTTTTTTTTTTTACCATTTACAACATTAGCAATATAAAAAAAAATATTGATTTTATAACAAATGAATTAGAATAATTTACACTTAGAACACAATAGCCATTATGACACGTGTTGAGTCCTTTTGAGGTTATGTAAATCACTTAATTAGCTAATTGTGCGAACTACAGGGTGATTCTCATTTAATTTGACCATTTAACTTTTTTAGAAATTGATTTTTGGGTTTAAAAAAATTCAACTTATGAATAAAATTTGATCTGAATATCATTACTAGGCTGGCGTCTACTTCTACTCCTTTACTTACCAAGCTAAGTAGCCTATACTTTCTTGCTAGTTGACCTATGAATAGTCGTTCTGTTAAGGCTTAGGTTTTTCGTCGGATATTTGCAGCTCATTGATCATCTCGTTGTAAAATATATACGGCTTTGCTGAAAAGTTTTTATTCAGTCCAGTGTCAGCGATTCACCCATAAGTAATTCGTTCACTGCTTTACATGAAGGTCAAATTCAAAGACTGAGCAGTATTTTCACAAACTAAGTAGAACGAATAGTTCACTGCCTGTCATTTTGCTTATCTTCTTTCTCTTGGCCAACATCTCTGTTTTATTAAGAATATATTTTTCAGTATGTCCTTAGTCTATTTTTTCTGTATAGAGTATGTCCTTACTCTATTGCTCCTTTCTACAGCTTATTAAAATGGCTATACAAAATAATTGAATCATGTAAGCATTTAAGCATAACAATAACAACACTTCCCCACAACTGATTTTTCCTTCACGAGTGTTACGTAACACTCGTGACATTTTCACAGAAATTCTCCATCCTTAGCTAAACTAAGGGTCGGACATATATCAGAGGATGACCTCGAATACATGTCTCTAACCAACATATTTTTTCAAAAAAAATCACATTTTTAAATGAACGTTGATACATACAATCAACGTAACACTCTTGACCTACATTTTTTCTGACATACATGATTTTGCGTAGGATATCAAATAAATGCCTATTAGATACTTTCTACTCCAAGTTTGCACATCGACTGATAGCCGGTATTATAAACAAAGGTTATCATAGTCATTCCCAACATTTTCAAAGAACAGTTTTGCCAAGAACAGCCGACAAAACTCGTCATGAATTTTTCAACTAACCTTGGGGGCAGATACATTTTCCTGATTTACATTCGAAGTATTACAGGTAACTAAAAATATCATTCATACCTTGAAGCACCACCGTATCACAATATGATACCTCATTGTTCAAATTTAATCAATTATCAGGTGTTCATATCAGGATGTGTTGAACGAACCATAACCAGCTTGGGGACTGTAACACTCGTGACATTTTCTAACTTCACATTGAGATATTTTGTTTTTTAAGATGCCTAGATTAATTTCAATGTAACCATCGTATTGCTATAACAGAAAACTATAAAATAAGTATCCAACAATATTTTTTGGATATGAAAAAATATCTGAAAAACGAATGTTAAGACCGGGGACACTAAATGGTCAATTTATATGAGAATCACCCTACACTCAAAATTAATAATTTTAATAACCTTCGAGCGGGCGCGCTGGGGGTTTTTAGGGCGGATTCACACTATAGCTCTGTTACCGCTCCACTCCCGGTTCGCTCTCGGTATGCTATAATATTCTAAAGAGAAGTAGACAGAGAATTCCACTATCGGTACCGCTCAGGTCTCGCTCCACTCCCGGTCCGCTCTCGCTCTACCCCATTCATACTATCGCTCCGCTCCCGGTCCGGTCACACTGGCAAAATATTCTAAAGAGGAATAGAAAGAGGGTATTCACAATATTGGTACTGGTCCGGCCTCGCTCCGCTCCCGCTCCACTGTCCTAAAGTCTTTTCATATTCACATTATATACACAATTTTACACCGTTCACGATTGAAGCCATTAATAATCGAAGCCGTCTGTATTTGGATTTTAATTAATAATTAACTTTCAGTTATTAAAGTATTTATTTATTCATCAATTTGACGGCCAAAAAAAGTTCAACTTTAGAATATATATATATATATATATATAATAATTATAAATTAATTTAATTAATGGTGAAGAAATAATTTAATTTTTTTTCCGAATGTATTCGTATACGCTTGAAATGGTTAAAAAAAAAATCACCAACAATACGCGCGATTTTTCCACGAAAAAAATTCATGTTATGTTTGAGATATATTTTGCTATGAATTAATGTACTCGTAAAAACGGTCACCGATTTATTTATTGACTACATACTCATTGCTATTATAAAATAACGTTTAATTTGAAACGAATAAAAATGCAGTATATTATGAAAAATGTCAGATCATTAACAAAAAAATATAATAAAGCAAAAAATAATTAAAATATTAATCAGGAAAAGAAGAGAACACAATCGGTAAATTTGTAACATTTACCGAATTCAACTTGAAATTTTCAAGCGTAGTCGAATACATTCCGAACAAAATTTAAATTATTTCCTCACCATTAATTAAATTAATTTATAATTATTATTAATAATTATCATTGTGTTGCAATATATTCTTCTTATTATATTTTTTGATAATATTATCTTCTTCATCAAGAAAAGTACACTTACCAGCTATTTCTACAAACGAAATTATTATATTTTTTGATAATATTATCTTCTTCATCAAGAAAAGTACACTTACCAGCTATTTCTACAAACGAAAAATTGATTTTTTTTTTGGCCGTAAAATTGAAGAATAAATGAATACTTAAATAACTGAAAGTTAATCATTAATTAAAATCCGAATACAGACAACTTCGATTATTAATGGCTTTAATAGCTTAAACCTTTCAAAAGTGAACGGTGTAAAATTATATAATCTGAATATGGTAAGACATTAGGAGAGCGGACCGGGAGCGGAGCGATAGTGTGAATGGGGTAGAGCGAGAGCGGACCGGGAGCGAAGCGATAGTGGAGCGGGCGCGAAACCGATAGTGTGAATAGGACCTTAGGTTGTCATAGCTTTTTAAGTGGCCCAAAGTCCTGGAGATCTCAGGTAGAGATGGGCAAAAATGTAATATGAGTATGGAGTACTGATAAGGAATAATCAACAGCTTAATTACTGAATTTATCGAAGGTAGTCAACTTATTTTTACTCTGAGTACTCCGGTAATCAAGTGTATCTAAGTTGAGTTTTGGGGAAAATTTCTTCCGCATTAGAGTAACTTTTTATGTTTTATGCAGTAAATTATATTTTAAGGGTATTCAATACAAATTGGAAAGAAGGGTTCATGTGGGGGGGGGGGGACGACGCTCAGATTTCAGTAATTTAACATTTACAGATTTCATTGAAATGAGGGTGCATTCTTATGTTTCCGGATACGGATATTTCAAAAATATTCTATTTTTTTTATTTCTACGTGAGGGGGGAGCGTTCGGTATAAAAATAATTTAACATTTACAGATTTCACTGAAATGAGGGTGCAGTCTTATGTTTCCGGATATGGAGATTTCTAAAATATTATCATTTTTTTATTTCGACGTGAGGGGGGGGGGAGCGCTCGCTATACAAATAATTTAACATTTACGGATTTCATTGAAATTAGGGTGCATTCTCATATTTCCGGATACGGAAATTACGTTTAAATCTCATTTTTTTAAATTTTTCTATTTTCGGAGAAAAAGCGGCGAGGCACATACAGTTAATAACTCAGATAGATATTCATCGGAAACAGTGTTACAAACGTTTCTATCACATTATTATTTATTCTATAATCTCAGCCGAAGGTAGAGTCTCTTAAAAATACTGAATCCACTACGTAGTGTATGTCCTTAAATAGCTTGTATACGTTTCATTAAAAGGAATAGTAATTTTTTCAGTATTACTTAAAAATAAATCGTTATAAAAGTAGTTAATATAAATCTACATAAAATGTTAATGGTTTGCTTTAAGTAATTAAAAATAGCAGGATTAAAAATAAATCCATCGCTTGTTTTGTGGGTATTTACTTACTAATTTAGGATCAATTGAATTAGTTTTCCAGTGGCCGCAAAGAATTTTGTTCAGTTTGATTCCGGTTACATTCTTACTTTTATAGGTTTCAACGACTTTGCTATATATAAAGCTCGATTCGTTTTCTTGGTTTTTGGAAGCCATGCTTTATGTCTATTTTCAAATTGTAATAACTCCTAATTCTTTGGGGAAAAAATAATTTAAAACCCGGTAAAACCTTTGTTATTGATATACTGAATTTCATTAAACCTTATTTTTAGCATTCAATCCACTTTTGCAACTTGAATTACCTTTTAACTAAATATTTATTTCAGCCGCTTTATGAGCTTAATGCAGCCACATTATGAAATAAAAAATAAAATGCAGCTATACTATTTTGAAAGTAGACGTCTCATCTAGGAATCATCCCTCTTTAGAATTTAATGATACATTCTGTCAAGCAACAAATATTAAAAAAAAAAAAAAAAAAAAGAAAAGAATGCTGATGTGTTTGACGAAATTACAAACCAAAAAAAAATACAGGAAATGATTGAAAACAAGAGTTGAAGAGGAGATAAAAGAAAGAAAACATTGAAAGTGGCCCAATTCTTTCGCGCTCTCTTATTACGTCATCTCTGGAACACATCCAAATGCCTTCGCCACATCTTCTTCTCCGAGAGAAATTTTTTCATTAATTCAAAACTATTGTAACGCTAATACGGATAGGAACAATTTTTTTATTTATGTAAATATCGCAAATAGGTCCAGTAAAAAAAAGAACATAGCTAAATAATCGCCAAATGACGAAACAGTCAATTGCACTTAACAGTGACTAGAAAGTAACCATATCAATTCGCTAGCCTAGGCCTCACTAACTCAATAGTGAATTCCTTCCTTTATAAAGTCGCAAATACAAGTTCTAGATCGATCCAATGTGATGGCAATGTGATAGTTACAATTTTAAACGTTCCAGATGGTTCTATAACGTTCCAAAAAGTTACTTATATCTGGTATTGTATTTCAGATGAAATATAAAAAATAAATAAAAAGAGACGTAAATTTCTTTAAACATCTTTAGGGCATACCATATACACGTGTCTGTGTCACCAATTAATATATATAGGTTGTATATTTAAATAAACTAGATACTACATAGACTAGATATAATGCCATTAAGTTTTATTATGAGAACATAGAGTAAAATAATAATAAAAAAAATAAAGTGTTTGTGTGTGTGTGTGTGTGTGTGTGTGTGTGTGTGTGTGTGTGTGTGTGTGTGTGTGTGTGTGTGTGTGTGTGTGTGTGTGTGAACAGACTAGCTCAAAAACTATAAACTGTGCGAACCTGAAATTGTATATTTAGGACAGTTCGAATATTCTGGCCCGGCGTAGATGGTACTCGAACATAGTAGTCACAAACATTTCTTATGACAGTTTGTTCCAACTGTCAGTTCGTTCCTACAATAAATATGTATAGAACTATTCTAAACCATATGTTTTTGTTTAACGTTACAACAGGTTCTTCTATTATCTTATTATGACAGACTATCCAATTCAAAAAGGCGATTGGGGATTGTGGCTAATCCAGTACACTTACATTACTTATTTAACAAAAAAAAAAAAAAAAATATATATATATATATATATATATATATATATATATATACACAATATGTATAAGCTAAATCCAGAGCTTACAGATAAGTGAAAGAAGTCTGGGTGAGAAAGTCAAAATAAAACGAACTTAGCTGAAAGGAAGTTAAATCACATTACTGCATTTATTTCTATATTGACTTCAATGGAATTTCAACCGAGAATATTCTACGTAATACAATTTTTATTATTTTTTTCAATTCCAGATTTCAGTCCTTACGCAATTGCTGGCTTTAACAAAGAATGCATGCGAGGATATAAATAAAGAAGAGAGCCTTAAATATTTTGTAAAAGTTATTTTAAAATTACTGCTAGAAATATGAAGAGACGAATATGACCTTTTTTTCATTAAGGCCTAAAGCCTAGTGGAATTTTGGCAAAAATAAGTATTTAAAAAGCGGTCAGGGGCAGGGGGATTCCCTAGTTATTTTTACTGTAATTCTAAATCATATTAGTAGGTACATAATTTATAAAATAAATATATGGGTCATTCTCCGATTTCATTCAAATTTCATTGTTCTAATTTTAATGCGAAAAAATTACATTTTCCAATGATGTTTTTCCACAAATTGTTAGAAGGCTCTTAATGGTGTTTACCAAAAATGTTTTCATAGAAACATATATATATTATCTCTCAAGGCCTATTTTTTGTCGGTACGCCTTTTTTTATAACTTCCTTAATAACATATCAAATTTCACGAATAAGGCTATATTTTAAGCTTTCCTTAACCGTTACACCGGAAAAATATACAAATCCCTCATTTCGCCTTCCATTGCGAGTTACAAGCGCAGAAGCGCGGTTTTTGCGAGAAAAATAGTCGTAGAGGTTTCTAAATGGTGTCAATTTTTTCAGGTTTTCAAGGAGAACATTTTCGGTCATATACATTTTTTCGATTAATCCCTTCGTTCGCGAGTTGTAAGCGAAAACCGTCCCTCGGATAGGGAATAAAATAGAAGACACGAGCCTGTGCGATGTCCGGCACTCGTTAAAGATTCCTATCCTACTTATACCTGGATATGCAAAATTTATCACTAGTAGCATCGTCCGGTTAGCCTTAGTTGCATAAAGGGACGTTAAACAAACAAACAAACCAAATACTTGTCAACTAATTAAGTCTTTGTAATCTCTAAATATTATTTAAAAGTGCTCAAAACAAACCTGAAAATCAAATTCACTTAAATATTTGAATAAGTTTAGAGTTCAGGTTCTACTAAACTCAAACATCACCTTGTTCCTATTTCCCTCCCTCAAAGTCTATCTCCCTCATTCCCCACGAGTGAGGGAGATAGGTTTTTGAGGTTATATTAAAGTAGACCATTCCATATCAGTCTCTTATGAACAACATTTATGGGTTATTGAAATCCCTTGTAAACCTACAAATTAACTGTAATATAACGTGAATCGAACTCCCTTTTATGAAATATCAGTGGGTGAGGGAGATAGGAGATGTAACGACACTCATTGTTTTAACCGATAAAAACACCTTCACAAGGTAACTAGAGCAGAACTTCTGTGAAAAAGGTTATCCTTGTTGAGACGGGAATATGTTACAATGTTGCCAGCAATGAACTACAATGAAATAAAGGTCCAAAGTTTTGAGGCCCGATTTCAAAACAATGTGAGGGAGATAGGTTGCATCTATGGGACAGGAAGATTATGGATCATAACTTTTTTCTATCATACGAAAATAGCAATATAGCGTAAATCCAAATAATTAAGACCTTCTAACAAGTATGGAAAAAAACTAGGTTATAAATAAAAGAATACATATCTTTTTTCCGCCGTCAAAATCAGCAACTTGAGCTTTGGGACAGGTTAGGGAGCCAAATAGGAGATAGATATTGACATTTTAAGATTAAATTTAGGCCTATAAACAAATTGTTACTGAGATAAAAATTCTTGAACAACAAGCTGAGGTTTTCTATTAACCAGTGGATGCAATTGAATTATTAGCAATTTCACACAAATAATATAATCTCATTGGGACATAAATTTGTATGTATTGGGAGAATGACCCATATGCATGTATTTATTTATTTAAAAATATTAAATTTAATTTTTCATCAACCATAGAATCTTAAAAATGAAAAATCTTACATATAAAAGTGGTACGTCTGCATTTTTGTTACCTCGAAACTAGAAAAGTAGCTGATGGTTAAATCTGAAACTTTTACAGAACGTTGCTGTTTAGCCAAATAACAGCCACACCTTTTTATGCTAATATATCCAATGAAAAAAAAAATATAAAGAAAGGAAAATATTTTTGTTAATGTTATTTAAATTTGAGACTGTGAAACCTTATTTAACTATTAAAATTGTAAAGAAAAAAAATATTTTTGTTAACGTTTTTTATATTTGAGACTACAAAATCTTATTTAATAATTAAATAAGGTTTTGCTCTCTTAAACTTGAAGAATATTAACAATTAATAAAAAGCAAAACAAATATTGGAAACAAAATTTGAAGTGAACAATATTTTTTATTTATTTTTCTGCATAATTTTTGTTTGCTTTATTCGATATAAAATGTGAAAGAAATACGGAAAGAAGACCATTATTAACATAGTCACGGCATACTTTATTTCTGATCAGGTGTTTTTTTTTACTGTTGAATCCGTTAATATTCCCAATGGGAAAATGAATCCCAATGGAATACGAACAAGAAGGAGTGTAACTATCTTTACATATAAAATTTGAAGAAATGACAGCAAAGATCTATAAGCCTTAATGATTTCGCGGTAATTCAAAGTAGGCTACCTTAAATTATATGTAATGATTTTTTTTTTTTTTTGGTTAATTGCACCGGAATATATTTATATACTTCCTTTTTCATTTACTTGGGTTTAGCCAGTACAAAAATAAAACAATATAATTTAAATTTATATGAATGGTGTTAATAACCCCTTTTAGCATTTTCCATTACTGAATATTAAATACCGATCAACTTTTCTAAACACGTTTTCCAAATAGCGGCATTATCTTTTTGTATGGCTTATTTTTAGATCAAATAATAGAAACAAAGCCGATCAAAGTTTTCGATTGTATTTTTTTTTTTCGCTTTATTGAACAGAAGCAATGACATTTTTATTTTCAATAAGGAAAAGTAAAATGGAAAATGATTTCTATAAAACACGCGGAGGATAAGTTAGAGAGATTTTTTAATTAACAGAATTTTCAGAATTTATCAGTAAGTAAGAGATTGAAAGATCTCTTTGCTAAAGTTCGGAGTTAGAAGAGTATGGTAATTAACATGAAGAGGAAGAAGATAAAACTTATATAGATTTTTGTTTTCTTTTGTTTTTAACTAATAAAAAATATTAATGAAAAGGATCTATTTATATCGATATTATTAAAGAAATCCCAACAGAAGATTTATTCATTATGTTACAACGTGTAACCATAAGGGAACAATGTTTCAAATGATAATTTAAAATATTAGGAGCTCCACTTTAACAACGTTAAATCTTTCGAAAATTCGTATTGGTTTCAACATCGTTCCAAACTCAATCATCCATGAACTTCCCTTGCTCATTGAAAATATAAAATAAGGGCAGTTTTTTATTTTCGTTTTTTCTTTATAGTTGCTCGTAGATCAATTTTACAAACCTGTACTACGTTTATATATTGTGACGTGGAAAAAAATAAATAAAAAACATACGATTGAAAAGTGTTCTAGAATTGTTGTTGGAACAGTTATAAACTGTTCTAGTACATGTTCTTGAACCTTCTATGCTTGTCGGGAACGTTATAGATTTTTCTAATTCAGGTTAAATGTAAGGTAGTTAGTTATATTCAGAAAGTTAGTCTAGTTCTGAAGATCAAATCGTATGCTTTTGTGTTACAAGTTGATACTTCTTGTATCCTTGTCAATTATTTGAGTTTTATTGCTTGTCTGACATTATATTTAAATAAAAATTATTTAAACCCACTAACGTGTTACAATACTAAATGAATAACATTACTTTTGTTACCTCTCAATCGTTCTTATTCTGGATTGTGGTCACTAATTTTGAGATTCTTTAGCGACTTATAAGTAAATCTTTTCCATTTTATACGCGTACAAGACTTCCCGAGAGCAACTTTTAAAAGAAAACCTTGACGAAACTCTTCAAATGGAAGAAAAAGCTGTAAGCAACTTAATGCTGTTCCTCCAACAGAATAACATATTTGATAAAATGTAATTACTTTTTAAACTGTAACTGTAATCGTATTTTACTCGTGTTCGTTTTGTATATTTCTTGTATTCATTTATTGTATTGCACTTGTATTTTCTTTTTTATTGTATATGTAAATTGTAATTCAATAGTAACTTTACTCCATTGTATTTAACTCCATTTAATTTTACTTCAAAATTGTAAATTTGTATTATAGAGCGAGAATGACCCAGGTGGTCGAAAAGCCCGAAATTATATATAAATAAATAAATAAATTTGTATAAATAAATAAATTTTCCATTTTATACTGCTCTAAAATACACTAGGACTTTTATTAACTTTATTCTCAAAGTGCCCCACAGATATACGCTTTGTTAATCTGTATAAAAATTACTTGTGACCGATTATTTTAGAGTATCATTTCGATAGTTATATATTTTCAGACAATTTTGCAGAATATCTGAATATTGTTATTATTGGTATGAATAATAAACGTAAAAATAAAATCGTTATTATAAACGTATATAACGAATTGTAATAAATAAAACGTATAAAATAAATTATATAATTGTAAGAAATTATAATAATTCTTATATTACAATTATTTTTATAAGAACTAGATATTTTTTCAGAACTATAATTAAAAAATATTGTTTTAGTTAAACAGAAATATATTTTAGCAATAATTAATGTAATTTATAATCTGAAATTAATGATGCTTACGAAACGTAATCATTATATTAACATCAATTATTTATAACTAGAATTATTTATAATTAGTCTCTAAATATTATATAAATAATAATCGAATTTGGCAAGATTTTTATCTAGCTCTAATTTGAAACGACAATGAAAAATTATAATTTTTGCATCTTAAAATAATAATCTAGGTATTTATTTATTAATTGTTTAGCCTCTACTTTTAAGGATAGATGCTATAATAATTAATAAAATAGTTAATAATCTGGTTAAAATAATGCGTGTAAGATTAGAACTACGTATAGGGCAAAGAAAAAAATATCCGTTTGGATATTTATGATTTGATAAATTATCTATTAATGTGTTTGGAATAAATAAATAAATTATTCAGTTAAAATAAAATTATAAACTCATTCCTGAAAGTGCCTGACACTGTAGTAGACTTAACAAAAGGAGACTTTTAGAAGGGTCAGGCCAGAACACAATTAGTCTAGAAAGACAAGTCCGTTTTCCTCCTGGAAAAGAGTAGACTCCAAAATAAACGGGAAGACTCTTTGAAAAAAAAAAAAAAAAAGTAAAATAAGGCAATGACCCTATTGGAGACCTACATTTTTGAACCCATTTTAAATAACGAGTTGTACTGAAATAATTGAATATGTTCATTATACTTATTTAGGGGTCTTTAAGAGAACAAGTTTAAATGCAAATATAATGAGTAAAGTAGGCCAAAATATTTTTAGTCACTGCTGAATCTAAAACACATCACATGAGCTGGCAGAAAAAAAAAGTGCATGCAAATTGATAAATGAAAAAATAATATTCATAAATTAACTGGGCTGTATACCAACTCAGTGTTCGTTCATTTGAGGGAAACAAATCTACGCCCTTATACTATCAATAGCTACGTTCATAGTATCGGATAGTAGTATGGTATAGTAGAGTTTACTAGTGTAGTTTCAATAATTTTACATTACCATAACTTAGGCATAATAGTGAGACTGAATATTTTTAAAGTAAATTTATTGTAGGAGGGAGTTTAAATTATTCATCCATTTCCAAAAATTATGCTTAGAAAGTTCTAGAAGATGATAATTAATAATTACAAAAAATATTATAGGTATATTTTTGTTAGGGAAAGGTGATTTGAGGTTTCAGTTTTAATACTTTAGTAATATCTACTATGTTTTAAATTTGAAACAGATAAAAACTTCACCTCTAAAATTAATAATTTTAGTATAATTATAGTTTATTTTTATCGTATTATTATTTTATGTTCGCACTAAATTTATATGTATAGCCAAACTAAGGCAATTTCAGGATCATATATTTTATTTTAATAGTCATTGCTTACACTCACAACTGTTTTTAAAAATTTATTGGAGGGAGTATATACTATCTCATTCTACTGTTTCAAATTTCTCAATAAATGTTAGTCTTCTATTTTAAATGTATATTTTATTACAGAACATTAGTCATTTTAGTTTAAATTAATTTAAAGATACCGGATGCGGTCCTACCAAGTATTAAATGCCTACTTGAAAACTTGTTATGACTTAAAATAAGTAAATTGAACTTTTTTTATTGTTTTACAAGAAGAATGCAAGTATTGTGGGATATGAGCTTATACATATAATAGAGCAATATAGCATTTAAGTATTTTTTTTTTATACAATAGGTTTTCATTCTAGGCCATCGATGCTGTATTGAAAAAAAAATCATGTATTTTTGCATATTGTTTTATATAACTTGAATAGAATAGACAGTTAGCCTTTCTTATCTTCTAGAAATAGAGTAATTTAATGCTACCAGTATAAGACTGGTTTTCATTAGCCCTCTTGTGGTTATTTCAAACTACCCTTCAAAGCTTGCCAATAGAAGATGCCCCAAGAAGTTTATAAACGAAATAAAGTTCCAGAGTTAAACTTTTCAAACACGCGCGATGAGTCACCCGGGGACTATAAATCCGAAAAGGCGCTTGTTGCAGAATCAGCTGACCTCTATTCTCGTAAGTGTGGTCAACATTGTTTTCCAACCTCATGGTTTATTCTTTGAATGACGTCATGCAGTCATTTTATGGTTAAGCCCCACGACCTGCACCCTATCTCAATAACAAATACTTCTCAAAAATATTCTCCATACCATCGAATGTACCTACCAATTGGTTTTCGTGTTAGAAGTCATTTGACTTTATTTGTATTTCTTTAAACTGCTTGATTGAAATTTATTTGTATACAATACCTTTTTGAACACCAAGGTAAATTTACGAACCTCATCTTATGTAGCAATAATGTAGTCTTTAATAATTTTTATTAGAAGAAAATCTAACAGCTAAAATTAACTACTTATAACAATACAGTAACACAAAATTAATCATATGCTCATTTCAATGTAGCAGACAAAATCATATGATTTTTTAAATGTTTAAAAATTAAAAAAAAACATCAGTAAATTTAGGTCGGACAATTTTAGCTCTGTTTATTGTGAATACTCGTATGATTGCATGCATTTAGACAAGAGAAAGTTTAATGCTATACTTTTTTTTACTAATTAACTTTTGCATCTCCCAGCATTATTAGTCACTCAATGATAATCTTTTTAACTAGACAGATCGCCAGGCTTATTAAATATATAAAAATCTGGTGCGATGCGCGCAACACACAACTTTCACTTACGAACTTACTTAGATTAGAAATCAACATATTTCGATAATATGTAAACGCCTTTCCTCAACACACTTTTCACATTTATTTTTTATTATTATAAAAAATTTAAGCATCACGTATTTACTCTCCAAAGTCAAATAATTTTTTTTATTAATAAATAAAAGTTTTTATTTTCATAATAGGGGGTAAAATCCGACTTCCACCTCCACGTGGTACCCCCTGGGAAACGCCTGCAACAGGTAGGCTGACGGAAGCGGTACCGAGAAATGGCGGTATAACCATATCGAGATGTAGGAAATGGCATCTTGGGGGTAGACGGGACTCCAAGCCGTAGTGAAGGCAGCCCGTCTAGGGGTTGAGGACCCCAAAATCAAACCTCCTGGTCCTCCAGGTTGGGGGTTGGGACGATGGGTCAGCACCTCATCATCCAGAAAACAAACCAAATTGCTTTCAGACCAAAAATAAATAAGCCGGATAGATCAAAAAGAGTACGACTAAATCTTAGGAAACGGACATTACGCATTGGAACATGGAACATACAAGGTTTAAACACAGAGAAGAAAGAGGTAGAGGAGGAAGTTAAAAAACAGAATTTGGATATTGTCATACTGACCGAGACAAAGATTAAAGATAAATATAGTGAAAGATATGGAGGATATATACATTGTGTCAGTGGAGTAGAGAAACATATGAGGGCAAAAGCTGGTGTCTCAGTCCTCATAAAGAGAAGTTTAAAGAGCAAAATTAAGGACTTTGAAGGTATCAATGAAAGAATTATTAAAGTCAATATGCAGCTGTATGGAAAAGAGGTAATTATACTAGGGCTGTATGCTCCAACGGATGATGCCTGCAAAACTGAAAAGGATAAATTCTATGAAAAATTGGAAGAAATTATAGAAAATATCCCTAGCCACAAAGTACTATTCTGCATAGGAGATTTAAATGCTAGAGTAGGAAGGGAAATGTCAAGTGACATAGTGGGAAAACATGGAGAAGATTCTGTGAATGAAAATGGAATCCGACTTAAGAACTTATGTTTAAATGGAAACATGAGAATCATGAACGGATTTTTTGAGCACAAAAATATTCATAAGTATACATGGCATCAACCGACGCGGAACCTTAAAAGGATCATAGACTACATTATCGTGAGAAAAAGTTCAGCAATCACGGTGAACGATGTTAGAGCCATGAGAGGCCCAGAATGTGGCACAGACCACTACCTGGTTAGGGGCAGTATAACATTTAAGTTTTTCCAAACAACGAAAGGCAAATCAACACGTGCTGGGGAAACCACATTAAATCAAGTAAAGTATAACCTAGACAGTCTTCTTCAAGAATCTGTGAAAAATCTATATCGAAATAGGCTGAGTCACAAACTGATTGATGATGAGTGTAATGAATATGAGGGTATTAAAAGATGTATTCATCTGGCAGCGTCAGAAGCCCTTGGCAGGAAACCAGAAGAAAAAAGGCAAGATAAATATTGGTGGGATACGGAATGCGGAAATGCTGTAAAAAAGAAAAAAGAACTATATACAAAATGGCTGTCCAATAAAAATGAGGAAACCCTAAAAGAATATGGAAATACGAAAAGAGAAGTCAAAAGGATAAGAAAACAGGCAATCAGTAGATATTGGGAAAGGAACTGCGAACTTATAGATAGATGCATGATGGGTCAAAAAAGCAGTCTAGCATGGAAGAGTTTAAAGGCAATTAAAAACCCAAAAATGAAGAGTATAGGACCTGATGTTATAAACATAGATACTTGGGCACAGTATTTTTCAAAGCTAATAATTAAAGGAAGAGAGAACGGCTTACATTACCGAGCCAATAAACACGATAATAGGTAACAGGGAACAGGATGACTTCATACATGTATCAGTTGATGAAATAATGTTCGCTCTCAAAGGGATGAAAAACCATAAATCTGCTGGTCCTGGTGATATACCAATTGAACTAATAAAAAATGGACCAAAGGAACTTATGCAATCCCTTGCAGAGTACATGACCCACTGCATGAGTAAAGGTACAGTACCAGAAGAATGGAAAATTGGCCACATTACTCCGATCTTTAAGAAAGGTAGCAGTAAGATATGCTCAAATTATCGTGGAATAACTGTGACCAGCAGCATGAGTAGGTTGTATGGCATAATTAAACAGAGACTAGAAGAAGAATGTGCACATATAATTCCTGAAGAACAAGCCGGTTTCAGAACAGGACGGTCCTGCAGCGATCACATCTTTGTAATTAGGCAACTTCTTGAAAAGGCAATGGCACACTATGAAGAAGTACACCTAATCTTTGTGGATTTACAAAAGCCATATGACACAGTGCCACTAAAGAATCTCTGGGAGGCACTAGAGTTTTTTAATATAAGTCCCTACCTTATAACTGCCATAAAAAGCCTTTATGTTGATGCAAGAGCGCTAGTTAAAATCGGAGCCTCTATTAGTAACAGTTTCTCCATAACGAAGGGTTTGAAACAAGGATGTTCACTATCTCCGCTTCTTTTTAATATTTATGTGGAACGGGCCATAAAAGAGTGGAAGGAAAAATGTCAGGGCATGGGAATGAAGATTGGAAACCATTGCTTATATAATCTTCAATTTGCTGAAGACCAGGTTCTTATTGCATCAGAGGCGGAGGATGCAGAGTATATGATGAAAAAAATCCTTCAGGAGTACTCACGATGGGGCCTGGAAGTTAGCAAGGAAAAAACAGTGTATATGGCCTGTAATGGTCAAGGCAAATGTCTTGATATAGATTCATGGATCCTGAATCCCGAAGCGCAATTTGAATATCTAGGGAGCTGGGTGAACGCTGTAGGAACAGCTGATACGGAAATCGAACGAAGTATAAGCGATGGAAAGATCGTAATTAGACTCTTGAACTCGGTGTTATGGAGCAAGACAGTTTCCTTGAGAAACAAAAAAATAATCTATAAATCGTTCCTTGAAAGTGTCACTCTTTATGCAGCCGAATCATGGACGATTAAGGAGAGTCAATCAAAGAGACTCTTAGCACTGGAAATGGACTTCTGGAGGCGATCATGTGGGGTCTCCCGTCTTCAAAAAGTACCAAATTTAGAGATTAGACAGCGAGTCAATCAAATGGAAAACATCCTCTATACAATAGAAACAATGAGGCTAAAATGGTATGGCCATGTTATGAGGATGGAAATGAATCGTTGGCCAAAAGAATGTTGAAATGGAGACCAGAAAGGAGAAGGAAGAGGGGTCGCCCAAGGAGACACTGGATGGAGAACATCGAAGAAGCAATGATGAACAGGGGACTGCGTGAGGGAGACTGGGAAGACAGAGGAAGGTGGCGAACTATTATTCTTGGGGACAACATATGACATAAGTTGTAAAAGTTGTTAATAAAAAAAAATTTTCATAATACGGTTAATTAAATTTTGGCTGTGTCATACTTACATATACTTACATCAAATACCCGATTTGCTCAAAATAGTTACAGCCGTTTTTGAGAAAAAAAAAACACCTTAAAATGAGAAAAAAATTACTAAATGATGCGCCCCGTCCGTTTGACGGATTTTGATGAAATTTCGGCATTCGCATCGCGGGCATATACGTTCATCAAATACCAAGTTTGATCAAAATCGTTAAAGCCGTTTTGAGTAAATAAAAAAAACATGATAATGAGAAAACATTTATTAAGTAAAGTCCCCTCCAGTTTGACCAATTTTGATGAAATTTCGACTGTCTCATCACCGGCATATACGTACATCAAATACCAAGTTTAATCAAAATCGTTAGAGCCGTTTTTGAGAAAATCGAGAAAAACGTAAACATTTGACAAAAGTCTTTAAATAAAGTACCCCCTCCGTTTGACCAATTTTGATGAAATTTCGACTGTCTCATCGCCGGCATATACGTACATCAAATACCAAGTTTGGTCAAAATCGTTAAAGCCCTTATTGAGTAAATAAAAAAAAAAAAAAAAAACACGGTAAAATAGGACAACATTTATTAAGTAAAGTGCCCCTCCAATTGATCAATTTTTATGAAATTTTGACTGTCACATCAAGGGCATACACACACCCGAAATACCGAGTTTAATCAAAATCGTTAGAGCCGTTTTTGAGAAAATCGAGAAAAACGTAAACATTTGACAAAAGTCTTTAAATAAAGTACCCCCTCCGTTTGACCAATTTTGATGAAATTTTTGCTGTCACATCGCGGGCACATACATACTCCAAATACCCAATTTGAGGTTCATACGGCTTATAGTTTCTGAGCTAGTCTGTTCACACACAGACCATTTTGCTGGACTTGGTTATTTAGACTCAGGGGACCCCAAAACGTTTATTTCCGTTGAAAACCGGAAGTCGAAATTTTTCACAATTGCAATACTTTCCCTTAGTTATACGTATATACCCTTAGTATATATACGTAAGTGAAAGTAAAAATATATTGAATAGAAATGATAGAGATTATCCCTGTCTTTTTGTATTCAAACTAAAAAAAAAAAAAAAAAAAAAAAAATCCGAGAAAAACCGGAATTAGTCAAAATGAGAGAGTAGACTTTATAAAAGTATTTTGGTTGAAAATTTGATCTAGGATTTTGTTGTATGATTTTGAAAGTATGAATAAATATATCTCTACCCTGGAGGATAACTACACCATGTCAATTTTTTTATTTATTTTATTAAATTTTTCATTTTAGATTAAAATGCAATGATAAATACTTTATGACATTATTTCCTTACTTATAGAGACAGCTTAATAAAGGTTTTTCACACTGTTATTGATGTTGATAAGTAATTGGAAGTATTTATCATGATATTTAAATCATTAATATTAATTAAAGTATTAAATTTAATTCAATGGAAAAATGGTCATAGTGTTGTTTACTCCCATGGTACAGATATTATAGAGATTATTATGAACTGTTAAAATATTTGGTATCCATGGATCTTGAGGCTTAATGAATAAATTTGAATTTATAAATTTGCGACACTTTAAGGCTTCGGGAATACTCAAGTCCTCATATCGATCCCCTTTAGTGAAAAACTGTATTTACATAAATTCTTTTATTAAATAATTATAAAACTAAAAGAATAATTTTAAATAGAATAATTTTTAACAACAGGAAGTCGGATGATAAATGTTCAGGATATTACTAATAAATAAATAATAAATAAATATTAGGGATGGATAAATATTAGGGAATAAATGTTTCTACGTTCCGATCAAAACATGAATCCCTGTGATGACCCATACCGTGACCCACCTAGCACCAACGATAAAGGTATAAGTATGTCTTGGTTCGAAATATCCACAGATTTACTATACAGGTGTCCCCAAACCAAACGGCCAAACTTCAGGGATCGATAAGGGATCGAAAAGCGAAGAAAAAAAGTCCTCTGGCATATGCCTCGTTTTCGAGAAAATCACAAAAAAATAAAAATAGTTGTGCAAAAACTAGTTAAGTCCATAGAAGAGCGGATTTCATCCCTTTTATGAATTTTCACAATAGTTGTTATCCCAATACAATTATTGTATTTCAATCTTATATTAATAGAAAGGTAATTGAAAAAAAAATATTTTCAGGAAAAAATAATAAATAATTTTTTATTCAAATATTCATGTATAAACCTATTTAAAGACAAGACATTATGAACAAAAACTGAAGATTAAAAAAATTAAAATTTAAATAATAAAAATAATTTTAAAAATAAAAAAAAATAAAAAATTTAGAAAATAATAAAATAATTAAATATTCTTACTAGGAAAACATAAATGTTTCAGTTTTTATATGGGAGTACCTTAGTGATAAAAAAAAACTGAAAATTTTGAAGGTTTTACCTTCTCTAAAATTACATAGTTAATTTCTCGGCAGAGTCAACGTAAATGTTGTTCGAAGTGCTGGCCAAATGCTGGCCTCTCGCTGCAATACACGCATCACATCGCGTACTCGCTCACTGCCTCTAAACATTGTTCTGCGGTGAGATGGTTGCAAACCATTCTGATGCGCTCGATGAGATCATCCCTTGTGCGGACGGGCTGTCGGTAGATATTTTCTTTCATGTCACGAAGAAATCTAGTGGCGTGAGGTCCGCCTCCGCCTCAGGTCAGCTTCCATCGGAGCCTGCATACGGTTTCCACCACGATTACATGAAAAGGACCCAGTCTCTCGAAGCCTTCTGAAAGTGCTGGTAAAAAATCTCAGTGTGGGGTTTCTCGATCAGGAAACCGTCTGCGATATTCCCGAACTGCCTGACGTGCATTGCCATCGCAGAATCCGTAGACGTAGACTATGTCCGCGTATTCAGCGTTGGTAAATCTAGCCATAATTGTTGACTTCACTGAACACTACTAGCAACACCGCTAATGTGACAATGCGAGGCTGGATTCCCCCCAAAAAGGATTAAAATGTTAGCCATTATACTATCATTTTAATCCTTTCTTTTTAAGTTTAAACACTCAACCTAAATGTTTTATTGATAACGAAAGCGTGAGAATCTTTTCTATATTCATCTTTTCTATATTTACTCCTCGTAAATTAAGAAATTAAGCTTACTCAAAAACCAGTATATTTTTTTAATTTAAATACTATATTATTGAAAAATAAAATACACTTTTTGCACAACTATTTTTAATTTTTTGTGATTTTCTCGAAAACGAAGCATATGCCAGATGACTTTTTTCTTAGTTTTTCGATTCTCTATCGATCCCTGAAGTTTGGCCGTTTGGTTTGGGGACACCCTATATATTTCAAAATATCTTGAAAAAATCATTGAATTAGATTAAGCATTAAAGAAGACATGGCGTATTGGCTAGAAAAAATTAGCGAAATTATATAATATAATGATACAATCAATCTTTATGTTATAAAGATGAAATTGGAATAACAGGCAATATATTATAGACATCTTACATTTTGGTTATAGCGTGTTTCTTATATTTCATATGTTCGGAACTCTGCCAAAATATATTTATGTATCTGTTTGTTCTTTTTGGGATGCAACTAAAGAATTTTGAAAAGTAGGTACTTATTGTAAAATCATTTAATTTAGTATTATAAACTAATACCATCCAACTTTTTTAAGTTGAATGAGTCAACCATATAAAGAAAATCTTACATTTCCTAGATTTATATAAATATAAAAATGGAATAAAATAAGTTGGGATGATTCTGTAGGCGTTGGCTGAGAGGGCACATCTGCACACTCTTTGAGCCACTCAGAGAACTTAAATATTTATTAACACAAATTTCCTTGTAGTCAAGGCAAAAGCTATAATGGAGAATCCCATGATTCGTAAACATGTCTAGTCTTCTAGTATGTCTCCTTTGTTTTATTATACCATCTTAATTGAGGAAAATTAAAATTCTAAAAATATTTCCGCTGACATAATATTATTGCATGTGGGTCATTCTTTGTTCGATCGGAACCATTATTTAATTGCAAAAGAAACAAAAAACATATTCTATAAATGATCTGATTTCAGTCTTAGGAAAATTTTATACATTATTATTATTTCGATTCCTTAGAATCAGAGGTAAAATAGATATAAACCATCACGGATATATCTGCCATCCCGGTGAAAGTCGTGGATTTCATTCCAAACCGGGTTTAGTAAAAACTTACTAAAAAGAAGCATAAGGGCGGCTTATTCATTGCGCAATACGTCTATACGTCCGCTTTTGCCATCTTATGGAACTAGCAAGTTAAAATATATTAAAAAATCATGAAAAACTCAATCAGGAATTTTATAAGAGAGGAGATGGTTGTTACAAGACTTAAAAATTCGTCTAACGCGATGACTTACGGTTACCTTACTGACAAAAATACACTAACAAAATGGAATATATGCCACACACAGCACATGATTGTACATATTTTGAAGTTTTACCGTTACTTTAAATTTGGGAATTTAAAGAAAAATTTGAGAGATGCCGGGTTGTAGCAGATTGAACGTTGATTCATTTTCCGATAAAAATATATTAAAAAAAAAAAATATATTTTAGAAAAGGACACTTAGGAAGTAGTTGTAGTATCTCCAAAACAAAATAAGAAAGTAGAACATAACATTTTCGGCACAACAAAAACAAGTGGGAAAGTCTGTACGAAATTAGTTTTCTGAAGACACATTTACAGGTACATACAATCCATTTTAGGACTATAAAAAAATAATAATGATAAAATAATAGCTTTTAAAAAACTTAATAAAAAACATAAATACAAGTAAAGAATGTGAAACGATTTATAAAATTATTAATTAATAGAAGTAACAACATTTTTCCGTATTAGTACGTTTTAACTGAATAAGCAACTCAAACTTCCGCCCACAAGTAAACATTTCTCAAGAATATAATATGATTGTTTGTTTTATGGTTCAAAACAGCTGTGTCATCATCGCCGGATGATATCGAGTAGTGGAAAAAGAAGAGAAAATAAAATAAATTACAAATAAATAAACTAAAAACAGAATTGATTTATATTCTATTCAATTGATTGATTGATTTCAGAAGATAATGAATTAAAAATATGGGATGTGATTCCATATAAAGAATCGGAAAAACAAAGAATATAAAAAAAATGTTTACTTAGATACATTTTTTTTTTAATATTAATAAAAAATACAAACACGTCTTTCAGGAATAAGTCGTAATTCAAAAGAGTCGTAAATGTATTTAACTAGCGCAATATTTTCGGTTGATGTAGGATCATTCAAATGTTTACTTTATATCACTAATAAAATTTTTGGAGCAGTGAAAACCCGAAGACAAGAGAAATCTCCCTCACAAATCATAACTTTATGATTTTTTACTGTTGTAAACTTCAAACACAAACGGAAGTGTTTTTGATTGCTCATTATTGGGTTCTTAAGGAGGCCTTGATTTTCTGCAAACCGACAAGTTCATTACTTATTTAATCTATTAATAACTAAATCTATTTAAAATGTTTTTTATTAAATACGTTCATCTCTTTTTTGTTTTCTCTAATGACAGGACATTAGAATTGCATAGGGGATGAAATCATTAATAAAATAAGTCAATCCTAACTTGATAATAACTCTACGAAAAAATAAAGTAAAGAAGGAACACTTTTTTTTTTTTTTTTTTTTAGATTAACCTGTTTTTGTATGTTCATGAATAATATCGAAACACTGAATCGAAATAAACAATCATCTCGGGATCCCTTCATGGTTCATTATGCACAGCAACTGCCGTATAGACACTAAAAGGACCTAATTATTAAATATTTTCGATAATATCCATATTTTTATTTTTTATTTCAAAATAATAATTAATGTTAGTTTCTCCTTTTAAAATATCGTGATAACTCGTAAGCGATATATTTTAAAAAAAATAGTGAATAAAATTAATAACTGAAATTGGGTATTTGATGTATGTATATGCCCGCGATGTGACAGCAAAAATTTTATCAAAATTGATTAATTTGAGGGGGCACTTTACTTAATAAATGTTGTCCTATTTTCACGTGTTTTTTTTTTTTTTTACTCAAAAACGGCTTTAACGATTTTGACCAAACTCGATATTTGGTGTATGTATATGCCCACGATATGGCAGTCAAAATTTCATCAAAATTGATCAATTGGAGGGGCACTTTACTTAATAAATTTTGTCCATTTTCACTTGTTTTATTTTTTTTTTACTCAAAAACGGCTTTAACGATTTTGATCAAACTTGATATTTGATGTATGTATATGTGACAGCCAAAATTTTATTAACCGTATTATGAAAATAAAAACTTTTATTTATTAATAAAAAGATTAATTTTACGTAAGAGAGTAAATACGTGATGCTCAAATTTTTGAAGCATCACAGGTATGTACAAATATGGCGTAAGATAATAGTCTATAATTAATATAGGTATATTTTAGTCTAGAAACTTTTGTTCCATAATAAAGTTTTGAAAACAATATAAAGCGATTTTAGAGGAACAGTAATCGTTCTTGATTTCCAGAAAAGTATAAGAGACGTTAATACACCTATCGATTCACTTTCACGATGTATTTGCAAAAAGCAACTCGTAGTAAAAAACAAGCAAGCAGTAAAAAAACTCGACTGTTGATGAAATCAGTCCCTTCATAAATAAATTAGCAATAATGAATCGAAAAGTGCTGAGAAATACCAAATTTCGCTATACAGATACTCCATAACTTATGGAGCTATACAAATATAAGTATATACTTAATTGTGGAAAATTGTGTGAAGTTGAGGAATGGCGTTTACATATTATCGAAACACGTCGATTTCTAATCTCAGTAAGTTCGGAAGTGAAAGTTGTGTGTTGCACGCATCGCACCAGATTTTTTAATAAATATATAGTAAACATTTTCAGTAAACATGGTATAAACATAGTAAACATTAGGCACGTTGATGCAGTCAATACTAAAATACGAAAGGAATCCACCATTTCTCTCAGGTTCTCAGTTTTTCGGCAAACTTTAGGATCTTAATCCATGATCTTCATCCGTTACACAATGCTGGTTTAGACCGAGCTTTTTTAAACTTCTTTCTCTCTTTTATTTGCTTTTATTATATTGTAACACTTTTGTGGGTTAACAAATATTCATTCAACAGAAATATACAAATATCAATGCCAAAAGAATTAATACAACTCAAACATCCGAGCAGTTTACAAAAATTATAACTTTATAGCACACAAATCATATGGCTTGAGCTTCACAGTCAAGGCACAGACTAAGTCTGTTCAGTCAATCTCGTAAAACGACGTGGATGGAGCTCGAACAATCTATATCCAAACAGTTCGCTCCGATCTCTAATTTGTTCCAACAAACGGTTTGGGATTTTAAATCATGTGTTTTTATTTAACGATTTAACGTTGCATGAACAATATTTAAGGAATTTGAATTTGGTGATTTTATCAATAAAAAGTGGACTAGTTAGGATATTTTACTTGTTCCATTTTTGTCTAGAGCACCGACTACAGAGGGTTGCATTTGGTTTTATCATGACTCGTTGCAAAATAGTTACTTCCTTCGTTTTGATTCGAAGAGAGAAAACATTTCTATTAAAATACTTAAAAAGAAAGAAGCACTTTGAAAAATTAAAGACAACCTCCATGCCACGTTCTTTCACGTTGGAACAATCAAATGTAGCTACAGATGTAAAATATAAATATAGTTTTAAATTATTTTCGAATATTTATTGAGAACGGAATTCAAAACAAACAACTACCTAATAGGCTAAAAAAATAAGTTTTGTTGAACTATACAACTTGTTCACAACATTAGCAGTTCCATTGTTGGAATGCCAGGGAAAATGGGTTAAATAGCAAAATATAGCTTTGGAATAATTTAAATTTTCCTCAGGAAATTGTTTTAAAATAATAGAAGTAATTATTTTGAACTGACGCCCCACTTAAAAAACGATACGAATGCCAGGCATCCATCTAACATTGAATCTATCTCAGTTAACTACGTTGACCTAACCCAGAAATGCCTCTTAGTTATAACTTCTCTCAACTGACATCTGGGTCAATGGATTCTGTCTTTTAGGAGTTCACTTAGGGAAAAAAGAAACGCGGAAAATTAAATAAAGCGACAGTCCTTTTTTTTTTTTTTTTTTTTTTTTTTTAACGTTGACATTTTAATAATATTAATGAGTACGGAGAACTCAAACATTGTCTCATTAACTTTAATAAGCTTTGTTGAATTCCGATAAAAACGAGCTTACTAACAAATGTTTGTTTCTAGATATATATTTTAATCCATGAGTCTATGTTTCGCAAAAGCAGACAAATGTTATTTCATATAATAAATTAAAAATTCGAGAAGGAGATAGATAAGGTGCTGGATGAGAGATCATAAATAAGCAGTCACCGGTATTGACTAAAGTCGTCACTAGTTACTTCCTCATTCTGCATTCCTTACGTGTAATTATCTCCGACAAATATCATCTCATTGGCTGAAAAAAAATTCTAATAATAATAATAATACTAATAGAATACTAATTCGAATAATGACGGAAAAAATTCAAATAATATATATTGTGATTTTGGTGGAGTTGAAGGATTAGGAACCAAACCTAATTTATATTTTCCTTATTATTGTTCTAGTCACTTGATTTTTTTTTTATTCATATTTCCAATCTGAATAAAACACCATGCGCGTGTGTGTCCTGTCCATTTCTAACTCCAAAGTGACCGGTTGCCTCTAGCAATCAGTCTTCTCAATATATGTACTATTATTAGTTTTGACCTCGGCAAAAGGCCCCATAACCTCGGTCAAATTTACGACCCTGGACAATCTTGGCAGGCCAAAAAAAAAAAAAAGAAATAATGAGAACAAAAATCTCCCTGAACGGACGACAAATGGCATGAGTAATTGTCCTTGTTGTGAATCCTACCGTAAATCAGTTACCGATAAATTGCTTTAACAAATTTGCAAAAGTCAGAAGGGCCGAAACAGTAGTGGCTTTATTTCGACTACCGCCGTTCCAAATGGGTTAAGGGAATTACTGGATTTGGAGCGTGAAGCGACCGAATTAACTGCCAACTCTTTTATTATTTTCCGCCTCTCTAACTATATCTCCGTTCCGTGCATCTGTAAATGTTCGTTGCATCGGGAACTTATTTACATCTCTGTCATCCCAGTGGAAAATTGGTTAAGTCGAATTGAACCCAAAATCGGTTAAGCCTAAAAAAAGAAGCATGGTGGCAGTTTCTTTGTAGTGAATTAATGTACAAGTTGTGCCTTAATTTTAAATTAACACTATCGTTATAATAATAAGTCTTTATTTAATTGTACCGGGAACTAGTCCCTTAGGAACAAATTATACAGAAACATTTAAATGCTTTGGAGCCTTAGACTATTATAACTATAATGAAGCACATTAAAATGAAAAAAAAAAAAACAGAGAAAAAATGATTAATAATAAATTATTCTTCTTGGGATGAAAAAAATTAGAAATAAATTCAATATCCTTTACTAGGAATAAATTGACTTAAAATAAAAATAACTATAGTTTATTACAGCTTATAATATATACATGTACACAATTATTTACAAATAAAATAAATGGAACTTCCGTTTAAAAAAATAAATAAACAATGAAGGCCTTTACCAATTTAAAAATTAAAATTGAGACTTGTAGAGACTATTTGCAATTGTTTTGCGGGAAACAAATGTGGATCGGTGGTGATTGAACAGGCGGGATTTAAAGGTAGATCTTTCTGCAAAAAAAAAAAAAGATAGACTTTCCAAAGCTCGAAAAAAAAAACATTTGGGATTTGAACAAAAAAACTAGATATGGCCGATATGTGGCTTAAAAATACAAATTGTTTCCTTATAGAATTTATAATTTGGCGAATTTAATACCTATGTGTTTATCATTGTTTGCTTGATATTTTTGTAATTTTACATCAATAAAAATTGTTACATGAGAACTATGAATTTATTTTTAGATTTACCCTGAAGATGAAGATATTAATCATTTATTACAATATGTTTTTCCGTTTATCTTATTTATAAAAATGCATATGCTGTATATTTTTGTTAGCTCAAAATTTTAAAAGTAGCAGATGGATAAATCTGAAAATGTTACACAACGTTGCTGTTCAAATGATTCACAGTCATACATAGCTAAACAGTATATGAGTATAATTAATATATTAAATCTTTATATCTGAAATTTAAAAAATATCAGCAATTAAAAAAATTATATGTCATTTTATTCTTCTTCCTTATTAAACAGTAATTTAAAGTAAGCTGCAATGCGTAATGATGATTTTGGGTAAAGTTCATCGGAATAAATTTAATTACTGCTTTATAAGTTAATATTATAGTAAGCCACAGCAAAAGCGTGACCGGGTTAAGCTTGTAAAATGAATTAAGTGCGAATGTTGGTTAAACAATATTATACAATATATACAAGCTTTAATTAATTTCAATGAAGTAATAATAATCAAACTTTTTACAATTTCAAATGTGGAAAAATTACTCTTTCCACAAGCTATTTATGTCTAAAAGTGATTTTACTAATTATATATTAGCATAAATATTTTACAAACAATTCATTAGCAGTTTATTTTTCATCTCTATAAACGGTATCGCATTTTTCATGAAATGTTCAGGTTAGTCGAAAAAATAAAGCCGGTATTAAGGAAGGCTTCATCCGCAATGAAAAGAATCCGCTATAATGCTTGACACAAAAACTTATCCGTTACACAAAAAAAAAAAGAAAAGATTTTTCTTCACAATGAAAAAGTTATATAATTTTTAAACAAATGATTGCTAATAAATGAATTTAAATATCCTCTAAAGACTTACATTTATATTTATGGCCTTTGGGAGATTACTTACATTTTTAAATTTTATAATATATTTAAATTTATAGATATTTATTAGATTAGAAATGATGCATACAATAACGCATTACTGCAATTCTGTTGTGGGAGTACAGTAATAAAATTAGAAAATAGGAGGTCTGAGATAGTAAGCTGTCAATAAATTACAACAAATGAAAAGAGCAAATGAAATAATTTATGGTATACCAAAATTCTTTGCATGGAAACATCATTTTCGTTTCCCCGATGTACATATAAATTGCGATATAATAATAAAATATTAAAAAAATGAAAAATAAGAAAAGCATTTCTGATACATTATAAGAAAAAAGTTAAAAAATGTGAGGTGTATTTGTTATTATATTTTCACATTGCTACCTGAAACTTTGACTCCAACATACGCAGACGATAGAGCAATGTTAACGATACACCCAAAAAACCATAGAACAGTCTTATTAAAGTTACAAAACCACTTACTGCTTTTACAAAAATTCCTTAATTTGGAACATAAAATTAAAAAAAATGATAAAATGTAATTTATGATATTTGATACTAAATAAAAGAAATTCAAATGATAAATAAAATTAGTAACTTACAAATATGATTAGCATCTCTTCTAGCGAAGTGTTATGAAGATCAAATCCCCCCAGTAACTCTTTCTATTATCTCTATTATGGAATAAGGCCAACGTTTGATTATGCAGTGCAATATCCAACAACACTATACAATTTACAACGTAACAGCGAAAGGAAAATTAGTAAATATTATCTTGCGGGATATCGTGGGGGTTAAGTAGGATATATATAACAAAAAAAAAAAAAAAAAAAAAAAACGACAGCAGCATCAAGTAAATTTTAGTAATCTTTTTTAAACAAACAAATGAAAATTATAATTTCAATAAGCAAGCTACAAAAAGGGATTTTGAAGAAGATCTGATTGAAGTTTCTTCTTTTCCATTCCTTTGGTATACTCGACTGCTTTATCATATTCTTAAAATATTTGACGAATTATCACTTTCGTGGGATATAAGTGGTTTTGCACAGAAATAGTAATGGCAATTAAAAAATAACTCTCGAAAAAAAAGAATTGAAATCAGATTTTACAATCGAGGATTAGTCTTTTCCTGGTCCAGAAATACATACTAGTCGACTGATTTGTGCGTTTTGAATTATTTTTCTTATTTATTTGATCTCTTTTTACCCATACCGAGTTGTTTCACGTGGCGTTCAGTTCTGTCCTACATGATTCGACAAAGCCGAGCTAAACGTAGCCACCCACCATCGACACAGTATGAACGCTTCACGATTCGATGTTGATAGTGGACGTCTGGAAGTACTTAAGAGAAAACCTCCCCTAGTACTAGGGTCAACCCCTCTCCAGTATATAAGCGCGATGAAGGTCCCAGGAGAGGGAAAGGTTATCCCAATTATCGGCTGTGGCTGGGTGCCAAGGTCTCCCCTAACAGCTTCACAGTCCTAAATGGTCTCGATCCAATGTAAACATCGCCTGGCCAATTTCAGTTTTACTTTTCTTTTATTTCTCTTCGCAAATGGAACACAGGTGGCTTTTAGATTTTCGAAATTTTCATCAATTGTATTCTCAAGGATACTTTATTTATGTTTGATCGTTTTAGAAATGGAAAGAAAAGTGAAGCTGAAAGCTTTGGCTTTTTAAACACACCATATGCGACTATCAATGGCACTTATGTGAAGTGAAATCATATATCTAACTAAAAAGAAACAGCTGTGTTTACAAAGTTTTGAACTATATTTCCGAAATCGCTGCTTTGTTTTTTCTTCTATTATTAATGACTTAAAATAAATAATTTTCAAAGATATAGTCAGTAAAATAATATATTCATTCTAAAATAATATAAAATCTGAATAGTCAGATGTCTGAGGCTAAGCCATTATTTTAAAGACAACCTTTTTTGATCTGCAACTAAAGGAAAATTATTATCAAAAGAGATTGTTATCTCATATCAAACTAGAAAATATTATTGAATATCGTCATAATCTTATTATACAAAAATTTTGCCCCTACAAACAAATATACATGTCAAATTATTCTTGCGCGTTGATATAACTATTTTTAGCAAAAATGTTTACTACCCGCTTTTAAATTATTGGTCTCTAATAATTAAAGCCCTCAAAAATAGGTCCAGAAACAGAAAAAATCATGATTAAAAATAGCTGTAGATGTTTTCCAAATTTGACTAAGACTATGAGATTGGTGTCATTTTAAAGCGCATTCCATGCCGTTTTTTATGATATACAACAATGTATAGATTGATACAAAAGAAATTTTCTTAAAACTAAATGTAAAATTGTAATTTCTATTTACTCAAAAAGGGCATTTATTAAAAATTTTATATTTTTTTGAAAAATAGGTATTATTATATCTATTCATATAGCAAAATATAAAAGTGGGATGAAAATTTCTTCATTACTAAAAAAATTGAAAACTTGTAATAAAATTTAATAAATCTAGCATTTTATGATTAAAAATAGTTGCAGGTGTTTTCCAAATTGGACTAGGACTATGAGATTGGCGTCTTTTAACAGTTCATTCCATGATACACAGCTAAGTATAGGTTGGTGCTGAAGAAATTTTCTTAAAACCAAGTTTTAAAATCTAATGTCAATTTCCTGTAAAAGTGGATTTTTTTAAAAAATTTATATATATTTTTTAAAAAAAAGGTCATACTGCTTCTGCCTATACATTGTTCTATATCATTTGAAACGGCATGGAATGCACTGTTAAACGACACCAATCTCATTTGGAAAACATCTACAGCTATTTTTAATCATGATTTTTTCTGTTTCTGGAACTATTTTTGAGGCCTTAAGAGACCAATAATTCAAAAACGGGTAGACGTATCTCAGTAATTTTTCACAATCGTTCTAGTAGATACAACTAGTACACATATACCAAATTTCGAGAAAATCTGAAATGGTGAGGCTCAAGCCTGTGTTGAATTGACGTGGAATTACCCTATTAGCTATTGAATTCTATGTGATTACTTTTGAGCGAAGGAGAAATAAAACTATCAAACTTTTTATAACCCTTAATTTCCATTGGCCACTAACTGAATACCTTTTGTAAATTATAAACACGGGAAAACTTCACAAAATGTGAAAGTCACAAATGTAAATTAATTCCAACTGTAATTCGAGACTGTCCTTCTCATGTCTGAGGGTATCTTTAATGATTTACAGTCATTAAGAGACATTTAAGTACAAACTTCAACAACACAACTAACGAAGGATTGAACTGTTCCAAAATAGTATAATATGTCAATTTAAAAATGACTAAGACTGGAGATCACAATAGAAGTCATACACTACTTAAGAATATCCTCCCACCCATGACCTTTTAACCCTCGACACTTGTGACATAGAACTTGTCCATCTACACCCACTCCGTCGCCCCATATAACAACATCAAAGTTTCATTTAACTCTCGTTATTTTTTTTTTAGAAAACTCAATTCGACCCATATAGGAGGTCAATTAATTACCTAAGAGCTAATTTTCAGCTCTACCAGAATCAGTCAGTCTTTGATCTGCAGGTCAACACATGGGCTACGGTCGGCTCTATCCACATTCAAATTTTAAGGGAAATAAAAAAAAAACTATTTCTCTCTAAACGCATGGGCTACTGTTAATTTTTGACTTTTGTATTTCACCTGTAATAATAATTTAAGCGTGGATATGAATAAGAGTTAAGTGCCTTAGGAAATTTTTACAGACATTATGTGGCTTATACCCTCTTTTCTAACAACAAAACATTACTTATACCCATTTCTGAAGAATGGCTTTGACACATATAACAATTTGGCAAAAAAAACTTTGTTTTATTTTTTGGCACATAGACCCTTATGCATTTCCACGCTTCAATTGTTTCAGTGACAACTAATTTTTATTACCCTTTAATTTTTAGTATTTTAATACTATTTAATTAAACTTTAAATTTAACATTTTAATACGAACTTCTCTTACCCTTAAAGTTTAGACCCCACGTAATTTTTTTCCCTATTTTTAAATTTTCATCATAAATTTTCATATTAAACAAGCAGGAGATTCGAATATTGAAGCGTGAGTACAAATAAAAAATACAAACGGCCAAGGAGCGAATATCGTTACGAACCGAATATACCTATTTCTCTATGAACGGCACTGATATAATTATCCTAGCATGAATAGGTCGATAGATAATAGCATAGAAAAAAAATATAAATTTAAATATTGATATTGATTTCATTCGATACTTTTTCCAACAGACACGAGGGGATTCTCATTCTATAGGAAAGTTTTCCACTTTATATTTGAAATTTTTCAATGCTGTTTAAAAAAAAAAGACGTATTTGTATTTGGCCCCATTCACATTAAATCTAGAATAATATCAGTTCATAATCATTGCTTGAGATTTAGGGCCTATTCACACTATCCGCTCCACTCTCGCTCCGCTCCCGGTCCACTCTCGCTCTACCCCATTCACACTAGCGCTCCGCTCCCGCTCCACTCCCGGTCCGCTCTCCTAATGTCTTACCATTTTCACACTATATAATTTTACACCGTTCAATTTTGAAAGGTTTAAGCTATTAAAGCCATTAATAATCGAAGTTGTCTGTATTCGGATTTTAATTAATGATTAACTTTCAGTTATTTAAGTATTAATTTATTCTTCAATTTTACGACAAAAAAAAAAATCAATTTTTCGTTTGTAGAAATAGCTGGTAAGTGTACTTTTCTTGATGAAGAAGATAATATTATAAAAAAATATAATAAGAAGAATATATTGCAACACAATGATAATTAATAATAATAATTATAAATTAATTTAATTAATGGTGAAGAAATAATTTAAATTTTTTTCGGAATGTATTCGAAAACGCTTGAAAATTTCAAGTTGAAATCCGCAAATGCTACAAATTTACCGACTGTGTTCTCGTCTTTTCCTGATTAATATTTTAATTATTTTTTGCTTTAATATATTTTTTTGTTAATGATCTGACATTTTTCATAATATACTGCATTTTTATTCGTTTCAAATTAAACGTTATTTTATAATAGCAATGAGTATGTAGTCAATAAATAAGTCGGTGACCATTTTTTACGAGTACATTAATTCATAGCAAAATATATCTCAAACATAACATGAATTTTTCACGTCGAAAAACCGCGCGTATTGTTGGTGATTTTTTTTTTTTTTTTATCATTTCAAGCGTATTCTAATACATTCGGAAAAAAAATTTAAATTATTTCTTCACCATTAATTAAATTAATTTATAATTATATATATATATATATATATATATATATATATATATATATATATATTTTTTTTTTTAAATTTGAACTTTTTTGGCCGTAAAATTGATGAATAAATAAATACTTTAATAACTGAAAGTTAATTATTAATTAAAATCCAAATACATACGGCTTCGATTATTAATGGCTTCAATCGTGAACGGTGTAAAATTATATAATGTGAATATGAAAAGACTTTAGGAGAGTGGAGCGGGAGTGGAGCGAGAGTGGAGCGAGAGTGGAGCGGGAGTGGAGCGAGAGTGGAGCGGGAGCGGAGCGAGGCCGGACCTGTGCCAATATTGTGATTAACCTCTCTCTATTCCTCTGTAGAATATCTTGCCAGTGAGACCGGACCTGGAGCGGAGCGGGAGCGGAGCGCTAGTGTGAATGGGGTAGAGCGAGAGCGGACCGGGAGTGGAGCGAGACCGGAGCGGTGCCGATAGTGGAATTCTCTGTCTATTTCTCTTTAGAATATTTGAGCGGACCGGGAGTGGAGCGGGAGCGGAGCGATAGTGTGAATCCGCCCTTAGATGTTTTAAAATTTCGTTGCCTCGGCAATGATTTCAGTTACTACGTCAATGACTAATTATAAAACTGTCCTAATTGCATCAATTTTCTGTTTATTCTAAATTTAATGCAGAATCGGATGATACCATAAGAATTACCATAATAATTTTTAATTATAGGAAAAAAATTCGTAAACATAAAATAAACTAATTTAGGGATACGGCAATGACAAGGGAAAATGTCCACGACAAAGACGGAACTAGATTTACAAATTTTTCTTTTAAAAACAAAATATGATGTAAGAAAAAACGAATGTCATCTTTTTTAAAGGAAAACTAAGGGGAAGAAGAAGAAACTACTTTTAAGCCGTAAATTCATACAAAAAAAAAAAAACGTTAAAACTCGGGCCAAGTCAATGACAGTAATAAATATAAACTTATACTCACGATGAAGGACCAACCCGACATATTGTAGAAGGTAATAAATATTGGCAGGCATTGAATATCGGCAGTATTCAATTTATTTAAATTATTTCTTTGGATCACTTAATTCCCACTTGGTCCACGCTAATGACGTCATTTTCAAGTTACAATTTTAACCTTTTTTTATTGATTTATCATTTGCACCAAATGATAAAACATTGTTATTTTCATTCTTCTTCCGTAATATTACAATAAGGGTAGCAAATTTTGTCAAATAAATGAATGCTATGAACAAAGATATATATTATAAAAGAAAAATCGGTATTGGTGACAAACCATGAAAATGACAATATATGAATATAACATATCTGAACCACTGAGGTGAACAAAACCATGTCCATTAAATAATTAAAATACTAAAATAATTATTTAATACTATCAATTACGTCAATACAAATGGGATAAAACTCCATTAAGCTGCGTCTATTAGTAAAGAAAGTATTTATCTTGTTGTATTTAAATACATAGTGCTAAATTTATCTCAATAAAAAATTGACAATTTTTTTTTTAATTACCGGGGTACAGAAATAACAAATTGTTTTTAAAATTTTAACTACAACAAAGAGTTAAATAGCGTAAACATAGGTTCATTCTGCTATTAGCTGTGAATAGATAACAACGGTTGGCCAAAGCTGTTTAAATTGAAGTGGAGCCATTGTCTATTAGCAAGTTTACCGGTTAGGAAGTTCCTTATGGCTTATCTGTCAATGGCAAAAGCTTTCGTTGTAACTTCCCTAAAGTAAGGGAACTGTTTCAATTTGGAAATGCTAATTCAGCTTTAGCTGGTATTTCAGAATACAATTAAGCTCTTCGATTTCGAATCTTGTTCTGAAACATTTTCGAAATTTTGTCGAAAATGGAAAAAGGGGAATGAATTGTTCGGCTTAGTTCCTATTTATGAATAATGTATACCTACTTCAAAGAAATGAAGTAAAATGAAAGAAATAAGAAATTACCTAGAAATAAAAAAATTACCTAGAAATAAGAAATGAAAGAAATAAGAAATTACCTAATGTTTTTTTATATCAGTTTTTATCAAGGAAATAATAAATAATAGAAGAAAAATTAAGGAACATTGATCAAGGTTAAACGTAAGTAGAAAAGCTCAAATGAAGACGAAGAAAGGAACGCCATTTACAAAGGTCACCTTGTTGGACGCAGGGGCATTACTCAGAGCGGAAGTCAAAAGAATAAATAAAGCTAATTTGTCGGAAAAATTTCTATTCCTGGCAGAGAATTACTCCCATATAATTTTGGGGGGGGGCAGGGATAGTGAAGTTGACATTACTAACAATAGGTTCGGAGTAGCTCACGAATATACTAACATTTTTAAAAAAATATTTTTAACTTTTTCTAATTAAAGTTTCTAATGTATGTGAATATCATCAACTCATAAAATATTTTTTATGGTAATAGCAATGAACATTTCAGTAATATTCGGCATTCGGTGAGTGTTGAACATAGACCTATCTATTATACCTATTTTAACACAGCCTTATATTGAGAAGGGGGAAAGCAAACTGCTTCATACATGTTAGACTAGCGATATCTATGTTTGTTTAAAAATACTTTATCACCTTTTTTTTATAATAAAATAATTGAAATTTGCAGCCTTATATAAATAAAACGAGAAATTAAACTTGATGAAATCATATATATATATATATATATATATATATATATATATATATTGTTATTTATATTTATTGAAAATGAATAACTTAAAATTAATTAATTATAGATAATTAACCACTTAAACATGCTATTAATTATATTTAACACATTATGATCAGGATTTTATACCGATCCATTATAACCGGAGTGCTAAATCAATCAAGATGTCTGCCTGAATTTGTTTTTGTTTTTTATAACTAACTGTTAATTTTTTCATCTTGCAAATAAAATACTAACAACTCTGTAAGGATAGTACCTTATTATATTCCCCAAGCGCCCAAAATTACGCCACTAAATCTAAAATAAGAGTTATGTTTTGTAAATTTACTCGCATTGCGTAGTTTTGATCTTACCAAAAATCATACCAAATCTATTTTTGGTGTATGTTTTTACTTCGTAATAGGTAGTATGTAAATTCTACGTATGCTCTACTCACAATTCGAAAAACTTTTCGAGTTTCCCGCGTTATATTATAGCATTATACTGCTTATGAAAGTATTTTTCCCTACACTATAAGCCAGACTAGAAAGTGACCGCTTGCTTTACCAGTTGTCAAAAAATATAAAGATACTTAATTTCTGTTACTGCAATATGTGTGAGATTACTTGCCTACCCAAAAACAATATCGCACGATAAGAGTGATTAGAGAAAAAAAATGAGGCTGAAAAATATGTTTTCTTCAAGCCCGGTATGTTATATCTGAGTGCTTTATTGCTTCGGCACTCCAATACCCCCACTGCCGCCTAATCTTGTCACTTATTAAAAACTTATCAATCACAATTCTCTTCTAATAGATGTTCTCATTAGATCGTACATAAACGAAACCCTCAGTTATTATAAAGTTAATACCGTTTCGTTAGTATTAAAATTCCAAAAAACAAGGTTTGATAACAATATAATTAGATGACAAGAAATTCCTTGACATCAAAATTAAAGCCGCGCTTCTCAATACATTTTACAACATTTTTTATTAAATTGTTATAGTTATCAGTTGGGTTTGACGAGCGATGCCAGGCCGAGCTTGGTAATTACACCGAGTACTGTAGAGATACTGTCTACTAGTAATGTACATAATTTTAAATTATACACTTAAAAAACACACAAATGGGAATCATCTGTGTTGTAGTGGTTAGCATAGCAGCCTTCTATACTAAAGTTCGGCATCCCGCGGTGGCCCTAGAACTTTTTAAAGGAGTAAAAAACCCTTGGCTATGCAGTTCCTCGGATAGGATTAAAATGGTGGTCCCGAGCATGTGCGATGTCAGCAACTGGTTTTGACATTTATTTTTTTGTTTTGAGATTAATAGCATTGCCTGAAGCCAAGTTTTACAGGGAAGATCCCGAAGAAAACAAAAAATGGTAACTAATTATTAATTTAACCATCATTGTGGGTAACCACCTATTTTTTAAATTATTTTAAATCCATTACACCACGGAGTCGCTTCCAAACGGTGCCAAATCCTTCCTCTTCCTGACCTCACCTGATCCTCACCTCTTCCTGAGGTGTCAGTGAAGAGGAAGGATTTGGCACCGTTTGGAAGCGACTCCGTGGTGTAATGGATAGCATACCGCGCATGTCACGCGGAAGACCCGGGTTCGACCCCCGGCGGAGCCAAATATTTTCTCTTCAAAAATAAATTTTTTAAAAAAAATGGTAACGTTAAGAAAAGAAGGAGTATTGAAGAGGCCGGATACCCGGAAAGACGAAGGAAGGCCCAGTGCCCTATAACATTATTCCCCAGGCGTCTAACCATCAAGTCTGCCAGCTCGGGTTAAACTGGGCTAAGGGTGAAGGAACCCTTTATACATAATATAATATATATCCGGGCTCTCACGGCCGATATTTATTTTCCTTCCAATTTCCTCCTAAGAGCTCGGGTTTACGATCAGCGGGCGTGTTCCCTCTCCTACTCTTTATCCCCAGCTACCTCCCCGGTTACCCAATGAGCTCCGCGGAAGACCCCCCTCCCGATTATTGGTTACACTGAAGGGGCCATGCACTGAAAATGGAACACTGGCCCTTAAAGAAGTCGGTATCGCTCATTTTTATTCCAATACCCCTTCTCATAGTAAAAAGGATGTCAAAAATAAGAGAAAAACTGTATTTTAAGAACAGAATAAATGAATAAATTTACTTAGGGATGCTCTCCAAACTTCAGTAAAAAGCATACCACTTCAGCCTTATTACGTATCTTTACCATGGAGGTAAAAAACACCAAGTCCTTTTTTTTATTTAATTAAATTTAACACTTTATATATCAATAATACAATTTATCAACCAAAAATTTATCAACGTTAATAGCATTGTGAAAAACGATCAAAAAGTAACAAGACGATCTGTAAGTAATAAAAAAAGTATATATTTAAATCCCTTTTAAATATAATTAAAAAAAAAATGAATATAGTGTTGTGTACCTCAGGGGTACATATATATATATATATTTGATTGTACATATATTTAAATACAGAAATTTGTGACATAATTATTTTGAAAATGAGAGTAAGTTGGTAATAGTTCTTTTAATTAAGGAGGTGGTGTATAATTCAGTAGTTACAAAACACACAAGAATTCCAGTTTGACCGTGGCAGTTAAACGTTTTTTGCTACTTATTTTTAAAAATAAATCTAGAATCTTAATAGAATACGGGAATCGTTGGAAAAAATGGTTTAAAGTCACAATAATTAAAGTCGTCGTCCGCAGATAGTACTAGCTCACAAAAGTTTATTTATAAGTAAGTACTCATTATCCTATGGCGAGTCTTAGTTGCGATCGAATAGATGAGAGGTTAATAAGCGCTTTATAAAGATAAATAATAGAATTCTGCAAGGGCTCACCTTGCGTAGGGTGGTGGTGGATCGAGGTTTGTGAGGAGCCAACGGGTACCGAATCTGCGGGTTTGTTAGGCCTATTAATATTACACTATTCATCACCCTCAAGATGTTTCTGCTAAATGAATTAACAACTTTCCTATGCCATATGGATAGTATTAGCAAAATCTTAATTGAAATTGAATCTTGAAATATTTTATTTCTTAGAAAGTTGTACAAGACTCGGTTGGTGAGAGGTCTGGAGATTAGCGAAGCAGAGTATCGTAACCAAGCTCAAAAATTTTTCATGAGACGTAGGGCCGAGCATTGTCAAGATATAGAATATTATAGAGCCTTTCCGGCTACTATTCAACTTGGAATAGGACCATTTTATTTTTTACTAAATTCGCATTTTTAAAAAGCTTATAATGCGGCTAAAATAAATATTTATACATTAACAACAAGCTTTTTACAGTTTTGATGTTGCTTTTCTTTTGCAATCTTCAAAAATCGAATTTGGATCTCATTTCGAAATTAGATGATTAAATTATCTATGAAATAATTTCGATTTTCTCTGTTTCGACAAAACATTAAGTAAACGAATATAAATAATAAGAAATTAACCCATCTTGTATGATTATAATTTTAATATTTCAACATTTTCACATAATATACTTCTATCCACGGTCATCTTAATGACTCTGAACCTTTTTATTTTAATAAAATTCTGAGAAAAAAAGAAAGAAAAAAAGTTGCATTTGAGGTTGTGGTAATTTATCATGTTTCTTTTTCCCACTCATTAAACCTTCTTTTATAGTTTAAAGCTTTAAATATTTAAATTAATGCCAGAATAAAAGGAGGAAAATATTAGAAAACCCCGGTTCACCTTGAAGCTCTGTCCTTGGTTTCACTTACCCAGGAGCCAACGATGCTCACACATCAGAAAGTCTAATCAAATAAGTCCACGATCAACGACATGGTAATTAGTGAGTGTGAACAAGATTTAAGAGAAGAAACAAACACAAAAAAAAAAAAAAAAAAAAAATAAAATAGAAGAGGACTAACAATGCTATGGTAATTAGAATTATTTAAGTGGCACCTCTCCAGGACTACACCGACGTTACGTTATCCTCCACTTAAAAAAAGAAAAAGAAATACAATAAGTTACTAAGTACAATTAGTGAGGTAAATAATGAAGCCTTGCCCAAATTACAGTGTACAGGAGACAAAAAAGGAAGGCACTTCTTAATTAAATCCACTAACTAATTATTGAGGTGAACCTCATGCCTTTTTTTTTCACAATTTATTGACCTCATTTCTGAGAATGTTCGTGATAAAAATCCAGAAAACTTGCAATTAACTAATTATTATTTATCATTATATTTTTTTTTTTTTTTGGTTGGGTGGGTATATTATTGTTCTACCAATGATTATTTTCGCAAAAAAAATGTATATATATATATATATATATATATATATATATATATATATATATATATATATATATATATATATATATAATTTCCAGTTCAATGTATGAAGTGGAGTGTGGAAAAAAAAAAGAACATATCTAATTCCTTTCATACCAGCAAATCGTCACTTTTCTCAGGCAAATCGTCAAAGTGATTTCAGGGGGGAAGGTGTAAATCCCAACTACTACATTATATTGGCATTGGGAAGATGTTTACTTTATATCCGACTGTAATTAGAACGCATGTTAAAATCTCAGAACATTATTATATACTTTCAGTTTGGTGTCACAACCTATAATTTAATTAATCTTTACTGGTTTGTTTTATTGTTTGTTTATTATTTTATTCTTGTAAGATTTTTTTATGTATGTATTCATTTTAACATAATTGTAACCTTTACAGATTAATAAAATGAGTTTGATACCGACTTAAATATATATACACGAGCTGATACATAGATGTGGCTCAATAGCTATAAAGCGTTGAATTAGTTATATCCTATTTTTTTTATAGTCCAATCAAAATTCACTGATAAAGATAAAAACGTTGCAGCTAATCTAAAAACCATTGGGATTTAAAATAGAACTTTACCAAATTTAAAATTGTTTGGAAAAGAATTTAGAAGGGTTAAAGTTTTTATTCTTTAAATCTTATATTTTACCATAACGTGTTAATGAATGGCACGTGTAAAAGGAACTAATAAAGAATATAATTGGAGTAGGGTTGAGTACAATCAAAATAGAAAGTTAGCAAAAATGTACCAAATTAATCTTTTGCCGAAATATCTATTAATTAAATTCAAAATATAACACATGATATCGTATCTGGAGGTTATACTAATAGGTGCACAATGATTTTGGTTAACCTGTCTTTATCTAAAACAAATAGATTTGATGTTTTCTCCACTCGTGAAAAGGCGACACATAATGTGCCCTGGGAAAAACACGGATTTGCCTAGTCCAAGCCGAAAAAATATATTTGGCTAATGGATGCTTACCCCCTCTAAATATTGAAAGAAAATTGTTAAAAAAGTTTTGTGTCAATAAATCAAGTTACACCGCCATTTGTTGGAAATTTATAGAACTTAATTATTAATCACACCCAATTGTACTATAATAAGAATTTAATTTGCATAAAAAGAAATATTTAGGAAAATAATCGTGATAGAAACTGTCCTATCTTTTAAGTTGGACAAAACTACACGTAATGAGCCAAATTTCATCAAAATCGGTTAAGTAGTTTCTGATTTTACCTCCGACAAACATTTCTATATATATATATATAAAATATATATAAAATCCTCTAATAACATAAGGTCAGGAAAAACCCCCGAACCCTTTACTGCATTACCTTTGTATTCCTTTACATTTACAGTCACAAATGTTATAATAGGGATCACACACAAACACACACACACACACACACACACACACACATATATATTTCTGCTCTGATTGGCTGTAGTAATAAACAATGTAAAGGGTTGTCACTTAAGTCCTTGAAATATGAGGAGCAAACCGCATTATTAATATTTGAGTCGGTTTTTCCTTGTGACAAGAAAAGGTTTCAAGTTTCAACCTATCATTAGAGTTATTGTTGCAGAACCTTCAATGACGCTGAAGTTTAGACATCAAGGAGATTGGTACGGCATAACGTAAGTTGATACTGTATCTATTATTAAAAAGAAAAACAAAAAAACTTGTCGTTTTGTATTAAACATAAATAGATACATACACACACAAAATTCGGAATATTACAGTAACTACTAATATTCTATAGCAATAATCCTATTACTACGTTAACTATTGTGGGGTTGAGTTAGCAGAAAACCTCTTAACACTTTTATAAATGTCTAGACATTTCAGCCAACAAGCAAGCAGACGTTGCTTAGATCCCCCTAAATCCTCTATAAAAAAAAAAAATTAAAGTAGTAAAAGGTAAATTTGTTTCTTTGAGAACCACCGCTGTAGTACTGTAACTTTATATACATTTATTACTTCTTTTATTACTTAATCAAACATTTGTATGCCATATCTTAAACAATACTTCATCTATCATTGTAAAGATCATCTGTTTCATAAGTGATGAAATAAATGCAATAAGCACTAAAATAAAACTTAATTTGAGCAGAAATCAAATAACATAAAAATTTCCGAATTTTCAAATACACCGTAAGAAATGAATATATGTTGATATGTTACTCGCTTGATTCGATTATGTTGTTTTTTTAAATGAAGATTTTTCGTTAACGATTCTGCTATGTTACTTCTGGCCTTTTCGACAGGTTATGAGACCGTAAAATAATTGGTCTCAGGTTTTAAGATCCAAGCTATCGATTCCCACTCGCTCTAGAAGAAGGGTTGCCAAAGGTTTTTGTATCCCCCCTCCTGATAAAATGAACACCTTCCACGACCCTCTTATACAATTAATTATTAAATATATATGAAAGAAAACAAGACTTACATTGAAAGCATTGTTTTAATTTAGTAATTAAAAATCATGGTGGAATAAAAAGCAGAAAATCAGTATCCCTAATAAGTATCCCCAAATATACCTGAGTCCAAATAAATGAGTCCCGCAAAATTGTGTGTTTGAACAGAGTAACTCAGAAAGACTTGTCGTAGGAAACTGAAATTAGGTGGTTGAGGTATGTATGTGCCTGCGCAGCATATATTTCGTCTAAATTGAGTAAACGTAGGGGGCACTTTATCCCAACGTCTATTTTTCTCTTTACGAAACGCCTCTAACGATTTCGATTAAACTTATCATGTTTAGTCCTAACGAAGCATTCTTTAATATGAAGTAGGTTTTATCGTCATCAAAAAGGTCAGATAGGGCTTAAATGATTATGGAAAAAATCTTCCTTTAAAGTACCTTTAATTTTGTTAGTAAAAAACTATCCATTGTTATCCCTAGTAATAAGAAATGGCTAAATATAAAAAAGTAGGATTTCATAATCAAATAAAAGAGAAAAAAATCTGGTGCGTGCGCGCAACACACAACTTTCACTTACCAACTTACTTAGATTAGAAATTGACGTGTTTTGTTAAATATCATTTCCCAAAGTCACACATTTTTCTACATTCATATCTTATTTTTATTAATCGTTAAAGCCGTTTTTGAGTAAACAAAAAACCCCGTGAAAATAATACAAAATTTATTAAGTAAAGTCCCCCCTTCGGTTGATCAATTTTGATGAAATGTTGGCTATCGCATAATTGGAATATACATACATCAAATACCCAGTTTGATCAAAATCTTTAAAGCCGTTTTTGAGTAAATAAAAAAAACACGTGAAAATGATACAAAATTTAATAAGTAAAGTCCCCCCTCCGGTCAATCAATTTTGATGAAATTTTAACAGTCATAGCTCGGGCATATTAATACATCAAATACTCAGTTTAATCAAAATCATTAGAGCCGTTTTTGAGAAAATCGAAAAAACCTAAAAAGTTATTAAGTAAAGTACCCCCTCCCTTTAAGTAATTTTGATGAAATTTATGCTCTCACATCGCGGGCATATACCTACACTAAATACCCAATTTCAGGATCGCACGGTTTATAGTTTTTGAGCTAGTCTGTTCACACACACACACACACACACACACACACACAGACACACACACACACAGACCATTTCGCGGGACTTGGTCATTTCGACTCAGGGGACCCCAAAACGTGTATTTCCGTTGAAAACCGGAAGTCGAAATTTTTCACGATCGCAATACTTCCACTTACTATATATTTCATATATAGATAAGTGAAAGTAAAAATATAAGATTTCCCAAAACACAAATTTCAATTTTTGACAAAATGAGAAGTAATATATATGAATAATATATCGTTTGAAAGCTTATTATTATTTAAGCAATAATAATATTTAGTTTTTAATATGGTCGCTAAAATGAAATATTGGAGCATCAACAAAATAATAATTTCTATTTTCAGATTATTTAACAAAATCTATTGGTTTCTATGGTACTAATTGCTGCTGTCATAGAAATAAATAAAAACCATAACAATTACAAACAACCTTTTTATTTTAATTTTACAATGAAAAACAAAGAGAACTGTAAAGAGAGAAGACGAGAGACATCATAGTGAGGGAAAGCGAAGTGCGTGTTGTTCAAAATGTAATAGATCGGAAAAAAAAAAAATCTGGTGCGATGCGCGCAACACACAACTCTCACTTACGAACTTACATAGATTAGAAATCGACATGTTTCGATAATATGTAAACGCCATTCCTCAACTTCACACATTTTTCCACATTTGGGGATATACTTATACTTGTATATCTCCATAAGTTATAGAGAATCTGTATAGCAAAATTTGGTAGTTCTCAGCACCTTTCGATTCACTATTGCTAATTTATTTATGAAGGGACTAATTTCATCAACAGTCGAGTTTTTTTACTGCTTGCTTGTTTTTTACTACGAGTTGCTTTTTGCCAATACATCGTGAAGGTGAATCGATAGGTGTATTTACGTCTAATATGCCTTTGTGGAAATCAAGAACGATTACTGTTCCTCTCGCTTTATATTGTTTTCAAAAATTTATTATGGAACAAAAGTTTCTAGACTGAAATATACCTGTATTAGTTATAGACTATTTATTATCTTATACCATTTTTTTACACACCTTCGATACTTCAAACATTTGAGCATCACGTATTTACTCTCTTAAGTAACATTAATCTTTTTATTAATAAATAAAAGTTTTTATTTTCTCAATATGGTTAGTAAAATTTTGGCTGTCTCATATACATACATCAAATACCAAGTTTGATAAAAATCAAATGAGCCGTTTTTGAGCAAATAAAAAATAAAACAAGTAAAAATGGGACAAATTTATTAAGTAAAGTGCCCCCTCCGTTTGACAAATATTGATGAACTTTGGGCTGTCGCATCGCGGGCATATTAATACATCAAAATCGTTAAAGCCGTTTTTGAGTAAAAAAAAAACACATGAAAATGGGACAAAATTTATCAAGTAAAGTGCCCCCTCTAATTGATAAATTTTGATGAAATTTGACTGTCGCATCACGGTCATATACATAAATTAAATACCAAGTTTGGTCAAAATCGTTAAAGCCGTTTTTGAGTAAATAAAAAAAAACACGTGAAAATGGGAAAACATTTATTAAGTAAAGTGGCCCCTCCAATTAATCAATTATGATGTAATTTTTACTGTCGTATCGCGGGCATATTCATACACCAAATACAGAGTTTGGTCAAAATCGTTAAAGCCGTTTTTAAAAAAACAAAAAAAAAAACCTGTGATAATAAGACAACATTTGTTAAGTAAAGTGCCCCCTCCGTTTAACCAATTTTGATGAAATTTCGGCTGTCGCATCACGGTCATATACATACATTAAATACCAAGTTTTATCAAAATCGTTTAAGCCGTTTTTGAGTAAGTAAAAAAAAACACGTGAAAATGGGACAACATTTATTAAATAAAGTACTCCTTCCGTTTGACCAATTTTGATGAAATATTTGCTGTCATATTGCGGGCATGTAAATACACCAAATACCCAATTTCAGGTCTGTGCGGTTAGTAGTTTTTGAGCTAGTCTGTTCACACACACACACACACACACACACACACACACACACACACACACACACACACACACACACACACAGACCATTTCGCCGGACTTGTTTAATTGGACTCAGGGGACCTCAAAACGTGCATTTCCGTTGAAAATCGGAAGTCGAAATTTTTCACGATCCCAATACTTTCCTTACATATTTTATTTCATATATAGGTAAGTGGAAGTAAGAATGGCGATTCCTAGAGAATCAAAGGTGTTCCAATGAGCACATAAAACACGGTGGCAACTCTCGCATGCGCAGTAAACCTTTACTACTCTCCTTAGTTAACAATGAAAGGTGTATTAGGCATGCGAAAAGAGTCGCCAACGTTTTTTAAGAACTTTTTGGAACATACGCTAACTGTTGATTTAATTAAAGCACTAATTCGTTCTAAATAAAGTTCTAAAATAAAGCTCCTGGTCTGATATGAATAAAATATCGCCGTCGTTTTCTGATAAATACTGATGTACCTACCTACTCAAAATTGAGTTCTACTTTATTATCGGCCATTGTCATTAGCAAAAACATAATATATAAGTTCTAAGTCTAAAACTCCATTATTATTTCTATAATCTTCTAAAAAAACATTTAAATAAAATAATTTAAACAAATTCCTGGAAAGTACGGATTGTGGGTAGGTACATGGGACCTTCTTTCTTGTTACACCACTGTTTTAATTACTGCTCCCCTCTCCCCCCCCCATCCCCTAAAATAAAAGATGAAAAAAACAATTTCCATTGAAAATTAAAGTTTAGTGTTACTCTCCGGTAGCGCTTAAGTATGCCATTTTAAAAAAGTTGTGATGCTTTCTGTTGGCTAAAAATGGAATAAAAAGAATTATTATAATCTCCAGAACAAAAAAAAAAAAAAAAAAAAAAAATGATTTGAAGAGGATAAAACTTCCTTTGCCCTATATGCGATATTGAACCTTGCTATTCTCTCCTGTTCGATTTGCAATGAATGACCACCCACGTCAATTCTTCCCTTTGAAAGTATTCGTGGAGCTTCTGAAGAAATATGATATATTTTTATATGTGTCCTTATTGCGCCTTTTCAGCATTTCTTTTCTCATTCGTTTACATTAAAAAAGTATCAGAAAACTTTCTTTTTTTAATGATCTGTTCTCTAATAGTATTTTATTCAGGCTTCATCGGGATTTTTAAAAAGAATTCTATTTAAGTGACTTTAAAGACAAAAAAGGAACCTTATACTTTACAATAATTACAGTGGCACTTCCTCTCTGATTAGTAAGGTGTTCTCGTCAACCTCAGCAATGAGGATTATGAAAAAAATATATATTTCTTTTTGAAATGTCAGTTTTTGTTTTAATATTAGTAAAATAAAAATGTCTTCGTGGCAACTCTCCAAACTCCATAAACAACTCTCTAAACTGTTTTGTACTTTAAAGTAACACTTTCCTTGAATTGAATTGAATGTACAATCCAGTGATTTCCATAGAATCTATCTAAATCTACGAAATAATAATAATCTTCAAAAATGGAACGCTTAATAATTTCGTCTGAGACAGATAAAACGCAACCTTTAATCTATTAATTTAATTAATCTAATCTTAGTTCGTGGCTGACCACCATTTTAAATTATTTTTAAATAATTTATTTTTTGAAGAGAAAAGATTTGGCTCCGCCGGGAGTCGAACCCGGGTCTCCTGCGTTACATGCGAGGATGCTAAGCACTACACCACAGAGCTCGGCTCAAGGCAGAGCAAATCCTAATATCAGTGAAGAGGAAGGATTTGCTCTGCCTTGAGCCGAGCTCTGTGGTGTAGTGCTTAGCATCCTCGCATGTAACGCAGGAGACCCGGGTTCGACTCCCGGCGGAGCCAAATCTTTTCTCTTAAAAAAATAAATTATTTATAAATTTAATCTATTAATTTTCATTATTGACATTTTAACCGAGGAGGTAATGTGGTTAAAAATATTTTATATGTCTACTACGAAGAGATCTTATTTGATATTTGAATAGTTTGTGTAATTAACAAAGGTGGAAACCTTTTACATAATAAACCATACCACTAAATCATGATTTATACTAATATTTTGTACATTAAACATACATTCATATACATATACATGTATTGTACATGAAACAAAATCATATGACCTTGTTTGCTGCAATGTAATACACACATTATACTGAAATATTACAATAATATACTTTGACCGATAGGAACGATACAGTTACAATAAAGCTCAAACAATGTAGATTGACGTTTTCATTCCGCTTTATTTAATCGTAGGATCATGCTCACCACACATAAAACATATAATTTTTGTTAAAAGAAAATATCACTTGAAGTACAACATTCAACTCGATACACACAGTTAAGCAAACTATAGGGTAAACCAGACAGTTATTGACACTCAGTACAGTTATTGACACCACAAACTTTAACATAAAGATATAAGTAAACAAGTCCTAATTTTATTTCAAGATATACACGAATCTAATGTTTGAAGGGTCTTCTAAGACATCTATGAAGTGAATGTTTAACAAACTAACCATAGGGAAGATTTCACAATTAACTCCACAGGGTGTCAATAACTAGTTCTTGCACTTTTTACAATAAATAGTGCCACATGGTAAAACTATTGGACTTTTGACCCAAGAAAACCTCTTGAGTCTTTAAAAGGACAGATAAAGAGGAGCTATAGGAAGTTTCAATTTGATCCCTTCATAAAAAGTATTTTTTTTAATTTCACCACACAAATTTACTCTTAAGGGTGTCAATAATTGTCCGGTTTACCCTAGTGATTGAATAGGAAGCGAAAAATAGAACTAAAACTATTGCCTATTCTGATCTTACACAAATTTAACTAGTTAGATAACCTTTATAAAAAATCATTAACTCGGTTATAATGTATCGTTTAATACTAATACCTGTGACAGCCTTATAATTTGAATGAAGAACAATTAGGGTATTTTTGGAGAGCTCATAAAACGAATTAGAGAGGGCGAAATGTTGTAATAGTGCATCACAATTTAAGTACCAAACGAGCTCTATCTATCAATGTGTGTATTTTATTATTTTTAGCGATTGATAGTCCTTTGATTTTCGCATTTTATTTCTGTTAATCATTATCGCATGGTCGTGTGTATGAAAATAACCCAAACATTACAAGTATGGAAACCATTGTTACAGTTAGTAAACTATAGACATCCCAATACTTAATTAATGCGAATTATATTATAAATTCATCGCGTAATGATTGTAAGCTTGAGGTAGGTTGGGCTGAAGGGTAGGAAGCGGATTGGACTGGACGATTAACAGGGACTGACGTGAGATTACCGTGCCAACTCAGCCGTGTGGTGTTTGTCCGCTTCTGTCGCTAGAGGAATTTCCCCAAACCTCTTCTCTATTCGTGCTAACCATCATGGAATAAACAACTGCATTATGCTTCGTAAATAAATACTTTAGGCCATAACGCCTTACGAAATCAGGAATTTTCCAATTTGTTTAAAACACCTTTGAAACGATTAATATTGAGAAATGCATGTGGAAAGAATTTAACTTATAGGACATTTCATTCGTACAAATAAAATTTCTTGATAAACCTAATGGTGACTGAGAAACAGACTGTAAAAATTCCATTTTCGTTTAATGTTTCAATAAAATTCATTCATTCGACGGGTCTATTTCGGAAGATGAATGCCAGTGATTTTTTTAACACGTTAGGTGCGGCATCGGTCCTCGGTGTCCGATGCCTTACATTCCCTTCTTAACAGCCGATTTTTTCATGAAAATGTTCCAAAGTCCGAACACTTCAAACACTCAATTTAGTTGATTTTTAATGAGATAATTGCATTTTAGTGCAGAAAATGTTGCTAATAGCTGATATTCTGTTGTTTTTTAGAATCGGACTCCGAGGTCCGATTTTCGATAAAGAATGGCGTAAATCCTGTATCGGCCTGTCCTTCGCCTATTATGTCTAGTCCGAATCCTTCCCAAGAGATAATGCCCTTGAGACGCTCATTTAATTCCTTTTTAATCAAAAGATAACGCTTTCGTCAAAGCATTCCCATCGGACCTCGACGCCCGATACCGTCTGTGGCTCATCCCAGCAATCGGACCCCGGGGACCGATACCGTTCAATTCAAGATACACCTAAAATACGCCGCCGCACCTTTTAAATTAATTATATTATATTATATATTTTTATAAATAACCTCAGAACATAAACATACACAGTAAATACAAGTTAAACCTCGCGACAAAAATTGGCGATGTTCTCCAAAATCTTATGAAACGAGCACTATTTCTCTCTTCCTTTCACTTTACCACGGATACCGGATGGAAATGTTTTGTTGAGCTGTAACTTGAAGGGATGATAGTTATCGCATATAAGGGATCATTTTGCTCTGTAGAATACTATGAGCATTGTTTTAGGTCCTGATATGCTCACTTAACTGAAATATATTCATAATCTTTGAGTCAAGATTACAAATGAAATAATATCGAAATTAGGAAATTAGGTAAGGCATTAGGTAACATACGTTTACATATTTCATAGAGAAAGATTTATTTAAATAAACGCAGTTAGTGATAGAATCGCTGGCACCCCTCATCCGAAAAAGATCCCATTCAACTATGGACTTAAGAGAGGCTGGCTCTCGAGTACTGCAAACACTGGAATTAAGTGTTTTGGTTTTCAAAATCGTACGAACCTTCTGGGAATCGATAATTTTAGTAGTTCCAATGAATTTAGCGTATTCGATTTAATAAAGATTCATCCCGAACTACTACTGAATAAGCTGCTTTTTGTGTAGTACTAGTATCCTAGAATTTTTTCCATCTTTCAGGTGGTGGAAGTCGTTAGGGATACGCACCTCCTACCTTGATCCGCGCAGATGGGAAAAGAAGAAAACCTGGAAATATACACAATGGTACAATACATCAAATCAATAATTCAGCACGCTATATACTCAATTCCTCTAACCCATTTCACATAACCTCTTTAAACAAACAATGAACTTTTTTATCTCGAATTAAAATATATAACGATGGAATTGAGTTGTTTCCTCAACAAATTCTCCGTGAAAACCTTACTTTGTCACAAAATAATCCCGAAAGAAAGTATCCATAACGACCTCAATATTTCATTAGTTTTAGATTTGGCCCGAAGGAGATATGTCCTTTTAATTCCCAATTCCTGAGCCGACATAACCCTCTAGGTCACAACCTTTCTTCCTAAACTATTCCAAACAATCTTCTGATGGATATGAAAAGACGATTTTAATTTTAAATTTTCAGCTAAAATAATAATAAAAAAAAATAGAGAAAATAAAAAGGCTAAAATAATAATACATTAACTGCCTGGTTTTTAAATAAGGCTAAAATGATACCACTTTATCCTGATCCCGTTGAAGTTTGGTTTGTTGTTACTTCATGTCACTGACCATCAGAGGCCGCTGAAAACTCATAATCGAGAGCATTTAAAATAGCAATCAATACGTTAAAATTTAGTCATTTAATATTATAAAATAATTTTTTTACAATTTTTAAATAATTTTAGTTAAAGAGAAAAGATTGACCTCGGCCAGGATTCGAACCCTGGTCCACTGCATCTCTGTTGCAGCGCTCTTACCACTGAGCTAACCGTGGGGTCACCCAGCTGTGTCCATCCTTTTTCTTCAGTGATCCCTTAATTGAAAAAGTATATTATGTTAAAAACATGTTTAATGGAAACATTGGGGTTCCTTTTTTGGGGCAGAATCAGCCTCTCATTGTGTTATCAATTTCCTGATTTCATTTACCATATTCTACATGACGAAAAATAAAACATAAGTACTTTAACACATTACTATTTTAAATTGTTATCTTGATGTGACGTAAAAATCTTAAATGTCACAGATCCCTCCCTGGACAAAATTCCATTTCGCGATAGTTATAAGAACTTATCACCGTGTCATCTCCCCGGACCCGAGGCTAGGAGAACACGACCCGGGTGAAACGCAGATCCAAGACAACCTGTAGCCACCATTAGTCGAACGTCGTGACTTACTCCGCCGGCAGATAAATGGCGGAAGGCATTACTTCCCTTCCTTCACATCTGGGTCATCGTCCCATACAGCCTTGGAATATTGAACCACTAACACCGATGCATATCTTATTTGTCCAAACCTTTGTCTCATTATTACTCAGAGAATGAGTAACAGTAACTATATTGCTTGAATAATTGTAGCCATAGGGATCCAAATCCAAGGACTATTTTGGGGGTTTATTTATACTTTCTTTCTGAAGAGCTAGATAAAAAATCAGGATAAAGGTAATGAAGGCCGTTTTTAACTGAAAAAAGACGCGATGGGAGTTCTATAAAATTACGTTCCCAAACCTCCCGAAACAGGCATCGGCAAAAGCCACTCTTCCCAAATTTTAATTCTAGCTCAAGAAAACGTGCATGTCATAATGAGAGTGTGTTCTGTGAAAAATGAAAATTGATATATTAAAAATAAATAGACAAGTATTTTAATAAATTAAACAGATTAATAGATCTGTGGGGCTACTCCATACTTTTTCCTACTCGTGGTGATGTAATCACTTAATCAGACTGTTGGTATTAATCGATAATCGTTGCTACATATCTACCTGCCACGAGACTTGATTGGCATTTCGAGGAACAGAAACAGTTCAATAATATTCCAATATAGCGATGGCCAAGACATGTTATGTACTTCACAACTGTCAAAACAGAGAATGTAATTTTGTTGACGTTACTTAATATCATGAAACAGCCCGCCATCTTTATCAGTTGAAGAGGCAGACAGATATTAGTGAAAAATGTAATATGCTCACATCTATATTCCCTTTCAGAGAACGGTCTAGAAACGGTAAAATATTATTGCATATTGATAGGCATTGTTTAGGCATGAAAAATAAAGAATGAGTGAATGATTTTAATTTGTGTTTTAAAAAAGTAGTTTGTTTGTTTAACGTCACTTTATGCTACTAAGGATAATCGGACGATGCTACAGTGGGAGTCCTAGATTTTGCCTATCCAGATTTAATTAGGATAGGGATCTTCGTACAGGGACTTCGTACCTGACCGGCTCATTACCTCCATTAAACGTCCTATCCGAGTAACTGCATAGCCAAGGATTTTTTACTCCCTTTAAAAAATACTAGGGCCACTTCGTTAAAAAAGTATTTTACCCTTAACATGTAAAGGCGAAATAGGATTTGCTAACAAATCTTGGGGCCAAAAGAAAAAAAAAAATGTAAAGGCGATAAATAAATAATTTGATGTAGGATCCAATATCAATAATTTTTCTTTATATATATATATATATATATATATATATATATATATATATATATATATATACAAAGGGTACTACAAAAGTTTTGCAATATAACTTAACAGAAAGACCCAGGTGCCTGCAAGTTACTGCGTGTTCAGACCTATCCATGCCTGCCTACTATCACATCTCTGGGCTTAGTTGTTCATTAGCAGTGAAATATTAAAGTGCGTAATATGGCATCATGATCACATAGTGAAGTAAGGGCAGTTTTGAGACATAATTTTGTGCGTGGTTTAAGCATATATCAATGCTTAGAAGAAATTAAGATTGCATTGAATGATGATAGTCCACATCGTACGACTTTATTAGATGGTATAGAGAATTTGAAAAGGGCATTTTTACATTGGAGGACGCTGAGAGAGAAGGAAGGCCGCGAAACATTCCTGCTGTGAGGAAAATGCTTGATGAGGTCCGCCGAGTGACATGTCAACAGATAGACAAGACTTTATGCCTTCATGCACCAGCAATTCATTCAATTCTGAGAGACCATTTAAAGGTAAAAAAACTTTGTTGTCTTTGGGTCCCCTACAGTCTAACGGAAAAGCTAATAACTCATGGTGTGACTTGGTGCCGAAAGATGCTAAAACTATTTGATAAGGGACATTCTACATATGTGAACAGCATCGTGACTGGTGACGAAACTTAGCTATATTATTATAATCTGCCGACCAAGGCTAAAAATAAAAAAAGTTTGGGTATTTGACCTGTAACTGTAAGAAAATCTTGATCTGTAAAGAAAAAAAATTTGGTGCGATGCGCGCAACTTTCACTTACGAACTTACTTGGATTAGAAATCGACATGTTTCAATAATATGTAAACGCTATTCCTCAACTCTACATATTTAAGTATATACTTATATTTGTAGATCTCCATAACTTATAGAGTATCTGTAGAGCAAAATTTGATAATTCTCAGGACCTTTCGATTCATTATTGCTAATTTATATATGAAGGGACTAATTTCATCAACAGTCGAGTTTTTTTACTGCTTGCTTGGTTTTTTCTACGAGTTTCTTTTTGCAAATACATCGTGAAGGTGAATCGATAGGTGTACTTTAAGCCGTTTTTGAGTAAACAAAAAAAAAAACACGTGATAATGAGACAACAGTTATTAAGTAAAGTGATATAGATACACCAAATACCGAGTTTAATCAAAATCGTTAGAGCCGTTTTTGAGAAAATCGAAAAAAACCTAAAAATTAGACAAAATTCTTTAACTAAAGTACCTCCTCCGTTTGACCAATTTTGATGAAATTTTCGCTGTCACTTCGCGGGCATATACATACACTAAATACCCAATTTCAGGTCTGTGCGGTTTATAGTTTTTAAGCTAGTCTGTTCACATACACACACACACACAGACCATTTCCTGGGACTTGGTTACTTGGACTCAGGGGACCCCAAAAGGTGTATTTCCGTTGAAAACCGGAAGTCGAAATTTTTCACGATCGCAATACTTTCCTTACTATATATTTCATATATAGGTAAGTGAAAGTAAAAAACACGTGAAAATGGGACATAATTTATTAATTAAAGTGCCCCCTCCAATTGATCAATTTTGATGAAATTTCGGCTGTCGCATCGCGGTCATATATGTACACACATCAAATTCCAAGTTTGGTCAAAATCGTTAAAGCCGTTTTTGAGTAAATAAAAAAAAACACGTAAAAATGGGACAACATTTATTAAGTAAAGTGCCCCCTACAAGAAATCAATTTTGATGATATTTTGACTGTCGCATCGCGGGCATATACATACACCATTTACCGAGTTTAATCAAAATCGTTAGAGCCGTTTTTGAGAAAATCGAGAAAAAGTTAAAAATAGACCAAATTCTTTAAATAAAATACCCCCTCCGTTTGACCAATTTTGATGAAATTTTTGGTGTCACATCGCGGGCATATACATACACCAAATACCCAATTTCAGTTTTGTACGGCTTATAGTTTTTGAGCTAGTCTGTTCACACACACACACACATACCATTTCGCGGGACTTGGTTATTTCGACTCAGGGGACCCTAAAACGTGTATTTCTGTTGAAAACCGGAAGTCGAAATTTTTCACGATCGCAATACTATTTATATTTATTACTATTTATATATTTCATATATAGGTAAGTGAAAGTAAAAATGGTCACTGTATTTTTAAGATCAAGCGGAATTGTAGAGCGTGTTGTTTTGAAGAAACATCAGTCACTGCTTGAAGAAACAGTCACTGCTCAGTGGTACACTTGGTACCTCCACCATGACAACGCACCAGCTCACCGTGCCAGAGCCTGCACCGAGTTTTTGGCCACTACTGGGCTGAAACTTCTTGACCATCCTCCTTACAGTTCAGAGCTTGCTCCCTGAGACTTTACGCTGTTCCCACTTGTGAAAATGAACCTGAAAGAAAAACATTTTTAAGCGACGAGGACCGTCTGAGGGCTTGGGACAACGAATGTTTCTCAATCCCAGATGAAACTTGGCATAGCTGGTTTAATGACTGGTTTCGACGTGTGGAGAAGTGTATTAAATGTGGTGGAAATTACTTTGAGAAAATTAAATAAATAAAGCTTTATTTATTTAATTTTCTCCATACATATGTATATATATAACAAGGGCGGATCCAGCCGATTGTAAAGGGGGGGCTGCAGTACTAAAGGGGGGGGGGGCTGCACCCCCTCAGCCCTTCCCCAGGATCTCCCAATCAGCTTTTACTCTTATGTTCGTTTCCCATAACTAAAGTTCTACTTGTTCAGCACATTATTTGTTTTTTTTTTTGCTTTTTTTTTTCATTATTTGTTCTTTAAATTGCTTCCTTACTTTAAGGAAAGTCAAATTCTATCTTTGAATGACGAAACATTTTCCAAAGGGAGGGGCTGCAGCCCCCACAGCCCCCCCTGAATCCGCCAATGATATATAATAAATAATGTAGAGTAGCGAAATGGTGAATTGTTTTCTTTAAGTTTGGGATGACGGATATTCAGGATTTTATTCAAAACTTTTTCTTTATTTGGAAAACCTATGTTTCGATTTAACCGATGTTTCGGATCTTCGCCAGGGCTTGGTGGGTCGAGAGCAATACAGTCTCTCGACTCACCAAGGCCTGACATGTTTGGATCGGAACGTAGGCTGTCCAAATAAAAAAAAGTTTTGACAGAAATCCCGATTATCATTCATCCTGATCCCTATCCATATTATGGAAAATAAGTTAATATTTACACACTTGTAATTAGTTTGAGAAACGAACTCAGTATTAAAATAATCAACACTACATTTATATTCTTAATCAAATCAAATATTTAAATTTAAAAAAAAAAACTCTATTTATATACCTAATTTTAAATCTTTTTGTGCTAATATAAACAAAGCAGGATAAAGGAAGTAGGACACTTTTATGACGTAATGACTTAATGTCGCTCCGCCAAAAATACTGAAAATTGAGTAGGGGGAGGGAAGAAACGAGAATAGATTCTTTGATTACATAACATTCTTATTATAACGGAAGAAATTTTCCAAGTTATTGTTTAAGTAAAAAGTCATAACGAAGATCTGGATTGCACAACCAAGTATATTAGGCAATTTCGTTGTCTCCATAACGATTCCTGAGAAGACCAAATCCACTTTTATGTTAGGTAAGCAAAAATCCTTCCGATATATAATTCCTATTGGGGGGGGGGGGGGGGGTTGATGTATTTTTAGAAATAACTTTCTGTCTTCCTTTTTCTTATTCAAACAAAAATATAACTAGCATTTATAGCTAAAGGATATTTTTACACTCTTCTTATTTCCTTGATTGATCCTCGACCAATGAATTTTCCCAAAGTCAAAATGGTATGCATGGAGAAGGGTGTTAATTCTAAGAAAACTGATACAAGTCCCTCCAATCTCTTTAATGCAGCATTATACTTATGTTAATTTAATATACATTTTAAAAGCAAAACATACGTAGCCGTTTAGGAGGGGGTTGTACAACTTTATATCGCACTTTCTGTGTTCATTGCCAAACTATTAGGATTTCATTAGGGCTGCTCACGGCTTGATAACAGTGATCAGCTGCGAGTTACTCGTACAGAACAGTGTCTCAAGCGGGAGTACGGATGGAAGGAGATGTTCCTTTTGATCTCCTCCTGAGAGAAGACATTCTCCGGAATAAGATGAAGAGGATAGTCCTGGTGGATCTGTTCGGCAAATTTACGAGTGAGGATCAGTGAAAATCCCAGCAGATGGAAAAGTACGCAGCATCACAAAGTTCCGCCGGACATCGGATATAACTTACGTCTCAGATTTTCTCAGTTTATGTTTTTGAGGATGCAGAATTTTTAATCAATGCCATTTGATTCATAACCATTATATAATATAATATCAAATATATAGAAATAGAAAGAATGAAAATTTTATATCTAATTAATTCGTATGCTTGTGTGTTATATAAAGGTAGTGCTTATTTTAGTACTATTTTAAATGAAAGCAAATACATCGCATCGTTGCGATTTAAGGTAATATATATTTAAGAAATCTGGATAATATTATTTTATTTCAAATAAATGGTTCTCATGATCAAATTTCTAATTTTTGTAAGTGTTTTTGTTAGTTGAACTCCTGTTTTTGTTAGTCGAACTCCTGTTTTTGTTAGTTGAACTATAACATTAAATTATTTTAGCTACGTTTATGTTACCTTAGTCAGTACTATCTTTTTATATTCAAGTATCTCTCATATTTCCTCAATGGTTTATTTTTTTATGTTTCTGGTATTAAGAAATGAACTCTAGCATTGATTGAGCCAGACTCCATTGCACACTGTATTATTATTACTGTATGTAGCCAATAAGTAAGATATAATAAGGTTTATAGAATTTATCTACCTCTGGGTAGAACCGTCCACCCTATCAGGAACTCTACTCCTATCAGTAAGGGCAGAGGTTTTAAAGCTTTCAACCAATATTTATATCTATGGACATCATATAAATCATAATGATGAGTCTATGAGATAATGCAGTAAATTCTAGCACAAAACATTTTTAGTCCAATGGGAAATTTAGAGATAGGAATACCTTCGCATTATCAATCCAATTTGAAACAATCATCTAACGATAGGTAGACTTTTTGATTCTGAAGACTTTGATCACAATATAGATCGTAGGGACGGGGAAGTAACTTTAACTTTCATAAACTTGAAAATTAAGGCATCCAAGCTCGAACAGTTTCAAAAAAGATCTAATTAAAACTTATATATATATATATATATATATATATATATATATATATATATATATATGTATATATATATATATATATATATATATATATATATATATTTGTAGTTTATATAATATGAATGTGTATGCAATTAATTAACGTCAAGTCACTTATTATGTTACGGCAGCATTGATATAATTGGTTTGTATTTGTTCCGAACAGCTTTTGAATCTGTAATGTTATAACTTCATTAACTTTATATAAATACGAGCTTTACACCAATCAAAGGAATCGATTGCCACGAAATCACATCGAGGAAACATTCAAATCAACTAACGCACACTAATTAGAACCTAATAACAAGCCGATTGCGTAAAAGTTGCATAAGGTAAACTAAAGAAAAACGGAATAAAGAGTGTGATATAACTCGAATTAATTGCAATACAAATAAATAATATTACTTGTTATGAATCCGGTAGCTGTGTCGGAAAATGAATGGCTCTATTCTTCATATATATATATGACTTCTCTCTTATGTGATTGTGTAATGATTGGAACGAAATAAGATATTTTTATTTGTTAGGCAGCAAGTATGCGCCTTATGTAATCAGTAAGGCGCATAATATCAATCAAGGCCAATAAAAATATCAATTTACAGATGTCTTTAAATGTAACATATCGTTTCTACTTCCCGACGTGAAATTATATTAAGAACTGTGATGGTGGAGGAATATATAAGTATAATAATAATAAAATATATATTTAAATTTATAGAATTAATTGCTATACAGTAGAACGTCGATTAACGGTTCATAACTACCAACGCTTGCTGCTACGAAAAGTTTCTAAAATAATTTTTGATTAAAAAATTAAGATAGTTTTTTGGTTTTAGTTTATTGGCCTAAGACTACGAGGTCATCAACGCCATATAATAAGTTGATAGTTCCCTTAGTACGACACTTGCACTATATATTTTATATTTGATACATTTGACTATATATTTGATTTCTTTTCCGCTATTTTGTTGGTCGTTTCATGAAATTAATTTTTTTTAAAAGAGCTACGAAAATAACTTAACTAAAATACAGCATCAGTTAAATTGTTTTGCACATAAAAATTCAGAGAGATTAAGCTTGTCAGGTTTTCGTGCATTTAACACAAACAAATTTCAATAAAATAAAGCATTATATTTAGTTAGTGAAATAACTTCTGTATCAACTATCGGCATCCCTGACATATTGAACAAATTTTATGGCTTATTTTGCTATTTAAGACAAATAGGAATTTTAAAACTCATCCAAATTACTTATGTACTCTTAAAGCTCATTATGTACTTTTTGAAGCAGGTACAAGCCCGAAATACCTGGAAGTGATGCGGAGGTGATTCCCTGGAAAAGCTTTAAGGAAGCTAAAGACTAATATATAATCTATGTTAATAGAAACGAGAAATACTCCTCGTGGAGAGGAAAACTGTTTAAATAGGTTATAATGTTAAACATTTAATGTTAAACATAATAAATAATGTTAAACATTTTAACATAAGGCGGATATATATTACTATAAAATAGTATTAATAATAAAAAGTAAGGCCTTGACAAAGAATAAAATGGCGTTTTATAATTTATAGGTTTTCCGCCTTCATATTAAAAAGAACCAACTAACAAGAATATATTAACAATCATATTAAAATTAAGAATATATCAAAAACTATTATATTAATTTTAATATCATCAAACAACCAAGAAGAATATATTAATCCGGTAGAGGTGTTCCTGTGGGCATTTCCCTCAAGCGGATAATTATTAGTAGTATAACTATCCAACAAGTCCTATTATATCCTATTACATTGTGCCTTTGTCTATCTGGACCTGAATAGACATTCAAAGGAAATACACGTTCAAATGTGCCATATTCCCATCACGGGCTATGATACATGAGCGGCAAAAAATATCAAAAGTAAGGTAAGGCGCACATTGAACTGTGTCATGCAGGCGACGCAGAGCACAGCAGAGCAGGCGGCACGAAAAAAAAAAGTGCATCGCACTGGTGACCGCGCACATTGGAGAGCAGTTTCTGGGCCGCTGTTTTCCAAGGCAGGGGCTTATTTTGTGAAAGTATGTTAGAGTTCTTCCATTTAAGCTCAGAACCTCATTCGGATAAAGAGTTGGAAACAAATAATAATAACAACAATAACATAATAATAACAATTGCTATATCAAAAGTCATGGTAAAAAATATTGTGATAAAATGCGTATATACGTAAGAATTTGTTAATTTTCTTAAAATAACTATGCCGTCTGAGTCTGGTGAAGTTCACAATTACATTGAAGTTACTATTTAGCCTAAGGGATCTAATGCTTAAAACAATAACTTATCGTGATGTTTAAAATCATGTAATGAGAGGTCTGGCTGAGCTCTAAGTTTGTAGAAGCTTGTTCCTTATATCATAATTAGGCCCAAAAATCTTTGCGTTTACAATCTCTCTTAAAATCCTCGGATCTTTTTTACTTTGCTCACACCAGTTATTTTTTATATTATAAGTGATTTATCATACCGTTATTTAATAACACATGTTTATTTAAAAAAATATATATATACACTAAAGGGGTTGTTACCTATCTATTACCTCGTTAAATTTGTTTTTGTTAACAATTAATTTGATAAACTGAGTAAGGTTCTTAAATCAAAAGAAATGGCGTTTAAGACATTTCAAAGATTAGGAATATTACATAAAACACGTAAATGTAGAATAGGACACATTTATTTATACGCCCTGTAACCAATGTCATGTGAGTTTGTTTACAGAATAAGATACAACGAGGATATATTTGATTGCATTTTAAAACCATTAAAAGCATATTGGCCCCCTAAATGAATAATTCAACGAATTGTATATTAAACTATCAATTTGTTTACATTTCAGGCTTCTTAAATACATTTAAAATTAACATATGTTGTTAAATAACGTATTAATAACGTAAATTATTAAATAAAAAAATAACTGGAGTGGGTAAAGTAAAAAAGACCCGAATCCTCTTATACGATCTTAACAACTTAATATCATTATGTAATAATTTTTCATTAATTTCTTCTTTATTTTTAGTAGAAATTTATTTTAATTTTTTTCCGATTTTATTTATTTGATTAATGAATATATTATTCACTATTTTGTATTTTTATTTTTGTATTTTAGTATTTTTAGTATATTGTATTTTTAGTATATTTGTATAATTTTAATTTTTTATTAATATTTACATTTGTTTTTTATGTAAATCTTATCTTTCATCATCCACCAATACTTTAATTATTTAGCCAGTTGTAATTTTATTTTTTGTTCTAGTCAGTTAATTCCTAAGGGATCTCGTCTCAGAATAAAGTTTATTTTTTCTTCTATTCCATTCTGTATGAGGATATAAATAAATTACATGGAGATTGTCAAAGAGAACTTATATTTACATCAAATTTCTTATTAAAAATGTTCGCCTCGAGGCATGGTCTATTTCCTACTCTTTTCGATTAATCACGATTTTTTGATTTTTTAAATAGCGTTTTCTTTTTGCTCAAATATATTTAATAAAAGAAGAAATATACATTATTTGCTTTTAATCAACATTTCCATTAACTAAATTTCCATATCTTTTTTTTGGTGAAATAAAATCCAATTTTCCTGGTCAAATTTTCCTGAGATCATAAATTGTTGAATTTTTTAATTAACATGTAGTAACTAGGAGATGAAAACTTGTTTTTCTGTTTTTTAACGTGTTCTGGTAAGACGCATAAAAAATAACAAGAACCGGAATAAGGTATTACAAATAATATTAAAACTATTTAAACAAAATTATCTGCTTTTCGAACTTCAGAAAGGCCCTCATCTAAATTTTAATATACCTATGTTTATTGTTTTTATAATAATTTTATAACATTTTTCATCCTGGAATTGTTAATTTTTAGAAATTCAAAACATTCTTATCATGCACATTTGGAGTAATGATAAATTTCAAAATTATATTTCGATTATGAAATCTAAAATAACAGAATATATATTTTTTTAAATTATTGTATTTTTTTTTTTTTCCTGTAATTCTAGAAAACCCTATATATACAGACCTACCTAGTTTCATTTAACTGTTTCAGAAAGAAGTAGAATTTCACAAACAATAATATCAAATGATTACAATGGGAATTAAAGTAATCAAATATCGAAAACCGCGTCGCATCGGCACAGTTTTGGTGGCACATCCACGAGTGCCACATCGGCCTGTTCTGCTCTGCGTCCCAATGTGCGCGTTTCCTATCTAATTCACTTTCCACAAAAACTGCTCTCCTCTGCGCTCCTCTGCGCTCGGCCTAAATCTCAGTTTGTTTTTTGGAAAGCGGGGTTTCGCTCAAAGGCTACACTCTTTACGTATCAATATCTTTTGGCAGAGATACTCATTTTGTTGTAACTACCTTTTTTTTTTTTTTTTATGGACCGTGGGGGGAAGATTCTTGATCTTTTCAAAACTTTTTAGTGTCACCGAAAAGAAATTTGAAACTGTAAGTATAATTTGTTTAAAACGTAATTACATAGAAATTGGGAACTTTCTTTAGTTATTTTACGTTGGTCGTGCTTCTAGAATGTTACGCATGGCTCCTAAAATCTGTCAATAGGTCATGCAAAATCACAGACACAAGTGACTAACAGGTGCAGTCTATGAAACCAAAAATGTTAATGCTAGGCACTATAAAAATAATTTCAATGAAGTGAATACTTTTTTTATATATTTTATTTTTTATTCTTCTAATGATCTTTACTTATATTCCATTTATTCGTTGTGTACTTAATTATTAAAAGTTTAAGTAAAACATAAACAATGATGTGAGGGAAATGTTCATGGAGACAACTCTTGTGTAATATAAATGAAGGACACCTCTCCCTGGTTAATAATGAGAATATATGTTTTTTCTTATTAATTACTAATTGCAATTAATTACAATCTGTATATAAAAAAGATAGTTAATTAGGATCAGAATAAAGTCCAAGCAATTAATGAAGGATAAAATAAAATCGATGGTTTTCATTGTTCTTTTTGGCATCCTTTAAACAAATTTACCACCATTACTTCCATTTGTATTAATTTATAGTAACTAAATTTCTGTCCCTTATTCAGCTGCATATAATCGAAAATTCTACAATGAAAATATTAACAAGGTTAGACGCTAAGCTTAAAATAAAATTTTTAAATAAAAAAAAGTACTTATTAAAAAATCGCGCCTACTTTACCAAAAAATACGTTTCATATCCCTAATTCATATAATAATTCATATTTTTAACGACCATATGCATGATATTTTTGAAATTAATAACTTCACGATAATATTTTCACTAATCCTCAACTTGCCTCCAATTAAGAGCCAATTAATAGTGATGTAAAACTATCGATAGTCACGACTATCGATAGTTTCGATAGTATCGGTCATAAAACTATCGATACTATCGATAGTTTTTAGTGATGACCGGTAGGGGGGGGGGTAGAATTTTTCAATGATAGGAAATGTGCCTTTTAATGCACGTAATCATATTCATTTTTTCTTTTATTTTTTATTAGGGAATTAGTTAAACATTTCAAACAAATCAAGATTGGTAGTAGCAGCAGTAAAAGATGTTATAAAAAAGTCCCAGTTGCGGCGGATTTATAATGCTATCTGTGTGTTTTCCGGGAAGTATGGAATCTGAATTCAATCAGGAGCTTGAGAAAATCTTTGTATTAACAAAAACGGCAAATAAAAGTTTATTTCTAATAAAATTGAATTTTTTGTTTCTTTGTCGATAACTCCAATAAAACATTCATTAAAATTTTTTTTACTACTTTGACGAGGTTTTTAGTTGCCTTTGAATTAAAACATAGAACACTTCACATTCGAACTCCGTTCTCATCATAGAGTACGATATATTATTGTTATTGAGTTCCACGCTGTGTGATCTTAACCAAATTAGTACACAATTTTTTTATGTGCCCGTGATATCATAACTAGGTATTAATCTGAGGTCATTCCAGCAAATCTTTAGTTTTTTTTTCATTCATTACATGAGTTTATGAATTTATTTATTTATTTAGAGCTAATTCGTTCTGTTCTTTTAAAATGCATTTAAGATTTGTGATGACCAAAGAAGCTTTTCCCTAGTTTAGTTTTTGGTTCTATTGTTTTAGTTCACTTTTACTTCATTTAAATTCATATGATTCTTTATGTGAGTAGCAATGTTAAAATATCTGTTAAGTTAATTTGAGTTTTATATCTTTTAAATTAAAGTAATGTTTTTTTTGGTTTTTTTAGAGTAGATATCTCTCTATATATAAGAGGCTTTGTCCTGACTGACAGAATCAACGCAGAGCAAAAACTGCTAATGATAGAAACTTGAAGTTCGGAATTTTGATTTTAAACGCGATGTAGGTAACCACTAAGAAAGGAATTTCAAAAATGTAACCCCATAGGAGTTTTAATGGCGAAATTGTCGTTTAAATCTAACGGACACCTTTTTTGCACTTCGAGAAAAAATATCTAATTTGGAATCATTTTAAAGATCTTGATACGACGAGTTTAACTCGAAAGCCCTACGGGGCATTGAAAACCATGTTTTAAAGCCGAAAAATGAAGCGTTCACGACGAGTAAGCAATTTTTCGTTTCGGCAATTTTAGTGAACTCTCTCCATTGCGCGTCTCCCTCTCTTCTACCGAGCCGGCAGCTTCCCCCTCCAACATTCCACCCACCGGAAGCTCCGATCCCTGTTATGTTGTTAATACAGTAAACCCTCATTATTACGAACTCGGATATAAGGAACACTTAGATATAGCGAACCAAAATACTTTCCCCCCAAAATTACCATTATATTTCTGCTGATCCCCTCGTTATAGCGAAATCCCTCGGCTACTGCGAAATACGAACTAAATTTGATGCATGAGAATTATTATATTCTGGTATAACGAACTGCTAGAATTTTTATTAATTTTTTTTTCTGTATACGTAGAATGAGCGCCTGAAGACAAAGTAGCTCCAGGTTCTAGAATTGAGACGTTTTATTACTCTTAACTAATCCGATTTCCTTTTGCTCTCTCTCTGATTCCATTGACTTTTTTCTCAAAACTAGTTCAGTTCTGTTTCGACCTCTGTATTATTCGAATCAGTGTTCTGTAGTCGTTAATAATGTTTTTTTTTTAAATACACAATGAGTTCGTTGGTAAACGTGTGTCACAAACATAAATCCTTATCAATCGAGGAAAAATTGAAAATTCTCTAGGATATTGAATCAATATGGAATTCTAAAATCAACATTGTCACCATTTTAAAAAACAAGGATAAAATAGATTCAACCGCAGCCCAAGGATTAACTTCAGCATCAAATAAACGACTGCGCTCTGCGGCTCATGAATATTTCGAAAAAAATTGGTAAATTGCTTTAAGAAAATGAGATCTCAAATACCAATCTCAGACCCTCTTATTAAAGCTAAGGCTAAAGAACTCTCAAGTGAACTTGGCAGGTAAATTAATGAATCTCATTGTTTAATTAATATGCAGTTTATCTAAAAATAAATTACATACATGCGTTTTAATTTCACTAGCTATAATGAATGAATTTCCTTCTAAACATGATCAAATTAGTGCGGCCATTGGCTAAAAAAAATGTAAAAAAAGAAAGAATCCTCGTTTATAACGAATCTCGTCTTAGCGAACTATGAATATCAAACCCCCTACCAGTTCGCTATATCGAGGGTTTACTGTATATAACATATGTTGTCAATATATAACATACTAGCTGGGGTGCCCGGCTTCGCTCCGGTAGTTTTGTGGTAGTTTTAATAGCAGAAAAACTTTAAAATTTAAGGAAATATAGAACAAAATTAGCACTTTCTTGAAACTTTTAACATGGCATCAATATTAAGATTCGATATCTGCAGTGTCCGCCCAAATAAGGAACCCTATATACTTTAAAGGGGGTTGGGTTGAAAATGGTGAATGAACAATTAATTTTGCTGCAACTTTGTCGAGTCATGCATCGTTTTTGATGGTTTCTGTGATTCTGAATTCTATAAGCCCATTCTAAGCAGTCAGCAGGTAATAAGTTATTAGATTATGGTTGAAAAATCTATTAGTTAAAAAACTATATTTCGATTACAACTTAAGCGCCGACTACTGTGATGGTCCTATTAGATCCAGAAGTTTAGAAACTACCGAAGATTCATAGAAACTTTTTTTTTAAGACCTTTCTTCCAGTTCAATCTCCCTTAAGATACCCCCCCCCCCCCGTAATTTGCCCGGACACTGCACCTACTATTACAAAGTGAAAACCAAAATATCATGAGGGCACAATTTTTTCATATTTCTTTTTATCCTGAACTATGAGGGGTGATAAAATCTTATTGAAAAAATGCTGTAATTGGAGTTGGTCACTTTGTCAACTAGAATGCTCATCATACATAGTAATAAAACCATTTTTCATAATTGCATACAATAAGAACACTTCAAACATTTTATTCTCGATTTATAATCAGTCAATTCAGCTCTCCTTTTTTGTTCTATGTCTGTTTTTATTCGCTCACTGTACTACTCAAAAATGTTCACTCATATTGCATTAAATTTACTTAAGTAGGTATATATTATATATTGATTAAATATAATGTGTTAATCAATTAACCTTCTTATGAGAAAATTAATTTTGTAAGGTATCCAGTCGGTTTTCTAATTATATGTAAAATCATTATTTTATTTTGAAAGAAAAGTTGAAACTAATTATTTTCGCTTGATTTTTTAGTAATTTAAGAAGAACAGCTGAACAATTACATAACCTTTACAAATCGAACGGAATGGATGAACAATAAACATCGAGTGAAACGCATCCTAGCGCTTCCTGGTGGCCTGGAGCTCGAACTAAATTTTTCATTCATAAACTCATATCTCAATCTCAGGTAGGCTAATTACATGGTGCGAGATGCTTAAAATTCCAGTCCTTTTCTCTTCAATTTCACACCCTTAAGAGAAAAACAGAAACCTTCTTCTCCATTATGGGTTATATAGCAACACGCTGACATGACTTCCTTAATCCCACGTGGAGTCGTTTTTGAGCCTTTTCGGCACGCACATTGTACACTTTGCTTTATAATATATATTGATATTGATTATATTAAATCAATATCAAGATAATGATCACAGAATTGATTTTAAAGGCTCGCGGGCAAAGCCGCGACGGGGAATGCTAGTATAAATCTAAATGAAATTATACAGTATCATTTTGATTATTTCCTATATAAATGAATTATATAGCTAATAAATTAAATCAATATATATTATATAAGGTGCTTAAGGCAGAGGTTATTACTTTTTCCCTTTAAAAAAACAAAGTTTTCGATAGTACTATCGATAGTCCAATAAACTAAGTTCGATAGTTTTAAAACTATCGATAGTATTGATAGTACTATTGTACTGCCATTATGCTACCAATTAATTTTAGTCTAATATTCAACTGGTCAATCAAAAGAAGTTTTTCTTAATTTCTTGTGATCCACTTATGCTGAATTTTATAACTATTAATTTCAAGCTAAAGTTCTCAGATTAGATACCTATGCTTCTTCATCTTAATACACTTCGACGCTAGCAAAATGAAGGGGAGTTTCATTGAAATCAGTACTTGGCTGAGTGCTCGGCATGTTTATTAATTCTTTGATGTTAAAAACGTAAATGGGAATACTAAGAGGATAAAATATTCTTATCATCCGAATGAAAAAAAAATGCAAGTTGTGATGAGCCAATGCTCTTAAAATTTATTTTGTATACCAGCATTTTTGTGTCAAAACAGCTAAAGAAGTATCTTACATCGTCAACAATAATGTTGCCCAAAAGGAACTTTATTTCCCCGGACAGGAATAGACTGAAGTCCATCCCCCAAATCCATTAGCAGCTGATGTCATTAGGGGGAATTGAGAACGATTCCTGATGAATCACTGGCGCCAGGAAAGGTATTTACCCAGTGACCTATCTGTAGGAAGCAGGAAGGTCGGATATGTTGGTATTTACACGAGTGCGAATTATACACGGTTCGTCAAGCCACGTCTAAACTAGCCAAAACTAGGCCAGTAATGCGAGTGGATTTATATTATTTAGTGATCAAAATACTTGCTACAGGAAAGAAAAATCTCATTTCGGTCTAGTATAGTACATAGCTCAGTATGTTGAGTTTTGGTTTTAGGTGGAAAAGGACTGTTACACACTAATAACCTTATGTTTAAACAGAGGTTCACACTAATTTAGAAAAATACCTAGTATAAAAAAAAAAAAAACTTGGTAGTATACAGCAATTACATTGAAGACGCCTTCTGTCGAATGATTTTTGAGATTTTTGGTATTAGTTATTTCTCAAAATCAGCCCCAACCTGTCAACACCTTATACTTACCCAGAAATGTATTACCTAATACGAAACTGCGATTAATTCATATAATATCAAATAAGAAAAAAAGAAAAAAAAAAAAGGCTCAGAAAAGAATATAATTGATTCGATAACTGCTGACGCAGGTCCTTCAACTGCAGACCTATCCTGCAATTGAAGCCTTTCTTATTCCAGCTCATTGGTCCGGATATCCCAAAAATGTCACTTTCAGGAGTTGGCTCCAATCCATCAGTTCCTTATGGAAACGAAAACAAGCTTATGCAACAGAGGAAGGTAAGCGTAGATAACAGCATAGTCAACTTAATAATATGGAATCTTGAGTACTTACATGTGGACACACGAAGCAGACCCCAGCATTATAATACTTATTTCAGAAAATTGGAAAGTTCATTTATACTATCTTTTCCTACTTAGGAATGAGAACTCTGTAATGATCGGGCACTTAATCACTACATTACAAACCAGTCAATAGGTAAACTTGTGTGGTTATTTTATCTTTTATCCTTACAAAACCTTGAGGTTTTCACATACATACCTCCACTTATCTTTATCGCTATGATGTTATTAAAAAGAATTCTAGAGTAATATCTGTTTATATTTAGTTGTAATTGGATCCGTGCACTCTAGTTGGCAGCGAACAGGTATTGAGGAAATTTGACGCTTATTTCCTGTTCGCGTTTCAGGGTGAGCATTTTGTAGGCTTTCAGTGGCTAGGTCGCAGTAAATAATTATATAATGTAAGCCTTTCAACAGTAGCTCCATTGAATATTAGAAATATTCATTATTCGAAAAAACATAATAATTTCAGCACGATTTCTCTATATTAAAAGAATTTATGTTATCCAAAGGTTTGACTTTAAAAATTAGGACTCTTGAAGACAAAAAGATGGTTATCTATGAAAGGATTAATTACATGTATCTCAACCAACCTTGCAATCAGTACTTGTTAGAGGTTTTCAGCGGTTATTACCAAGTAATTCAATTAGAGATTAGAATTTAAGGTACTTTTCATTTATCGCGTCCCCACGAAACTTAACCTTTTATCCCGTAAACTAATTTTATCTGATGGCTAACTTGGTATTGTTTTCCGTTTTGTTTTTGTGTTGTTAATATTGCTTATTATATATACAAATTTCTTTTAGTTGTTCTATTATTTTATTTTAGTGCTCTTTATTAGATCCTACCTTTCGATTTCCGTTTATTGTGGACCCAATCTTTACTGAAATACCCATCCAGGGGGGTTTTTTATCCGTTTTGAGCGAGCATAGAGGAAAGTGGAAAGCTGAGATCTAATCAAGTTCCTTTTAAATGAAAAGGATGCGATGGGTGTAACGATGCGAACCTACATTACATCCTTTTCAGTTAAAAAGAGCCTTGACTGTTTTTATTAGATCTGAGATTTCGACTTCCACCCAAAGGGTCCTTTTCAGTGAAGGTCGGGGATATACTAACTCAAATTTCTATTTTCATAAAAATAAATAAATGAAAGTGTTTTGTTTTTATAATAAAAATGTTCATATTTTTTTATTTCCATCAATACCAACACCAGCCTTATCTGTGAGTGTGTTGTTTCACGTTATAAACATTATCGTCGATAGCACTCCATGGCGACGCGTTAAATGAAAAGAACCGAAATGGAAACCATTCCAATAAAGGGCAATGAAATAAACTGTTTAAATAAATAAACATCGCTAGGTTTGCCCCATAAAAATGTCCTTAGATCACTCCCTGCTAAAATAAAAAAAAAATAAAAAATTACATACCTGCTTTAACCTGAGTTGAAGAAGGAGCACACTACTGCATACATATCATAGTTAGCCTTCACATTACCTAAAGCATAAGTAAAAAATCTGGTGCGTGCGCGCAACACACAACTTTCACTTACCAACTTAGATTAGAAATTAATGTGTTTTGTTAATTGCCACTTCTCTATGTTATACATTTTTCCACATTCATTTCTTATTTTTGTTTTCATTTGTTCAAAAAAAAAAAAAAACACTGATTTCTTTTATTATTAAATAAAAGTTTTTACTTGTGATAATTCGGCAATGCAAGCATAATACTCCAAGTCGTCTGATTTTATAATTCTCTATGTACTTGTTGAATATTTCATTTAGTTCCCATGAAACAAATAATTCTCATTAAATGAACAGAACATCTTTTATTATAACACATTAGTTTGTCATTAAAGGCGTACGGTGCATGCGTGAGCTCAAGGTGTTTTACGAGTATGAGTTGAAGGAATATTTTTCTTTTTTTCTCCTGTATTTGTTTACTTGATTCTTTTCCTATATCATATTTAGCCATTTCCTATTTTTAGGCGTGATGAGAGACAGTTAATTTCTCAATATGAACTAAAACAAAGGTACTTTATAGGAAAACAAAAAAGGCCCCTTCCCCATTTAAGCCCCCTCCGAAATTTAGAATACTGATAAAACTTACCTGATATTATTGAACACCTAATTTTCATTAAACATGGCGAATTTGATAAAAATCGTTAAAGCTGTTTTTGAGATCATCGAAAAAAAGGTAAAAATTGGAAAAAAATTAAGAAATAAAGTGCCCGCTTCGTTTGTCCAATTTTGATGTAATGTTGGCTATCGTATCTTTGGCATATACATACATCAAATACCCAGTTTGATCAAAATCGTTAAAACCGTTTTTGAGTAAATAAAAAAAACACGTAAAAATGATACCAAATTTATTAAGTAAAGTCCCCCCTCCGGTTGATCAATTTTGATGAAATTTTTACAATCATATCTCGGGCATATTAATAGATCAAAATACCCAGTTTGATCAAAATCGTTAAAACCGTTTTTGAGTAAATAAAAAAAAACACGTAAAAATGATACAAAATTTATTAAGTAAAGTCCCCCCTCCGGTTGATCAATTTTGATGAAATTTTTACAGTCATATCTCGGACATATAAATAGATCAAATACTCAGTTTAATCAAAATCGTCAGAGCCGTTTTTGAGAAAATCGGAAACAACTTAAAAAGTTATTAAATAATGTACCCCCTCCCTTTGAGCAATTTTGATGAAATTTTTGCTGTCACATCGCGGGCATATACATACACTAAATACCCAATTTCAGTTTTGTACGGCCTATAGTTTTTGAGCTAGTCTGTTCACACACACACGGACACACACACAGACACACACACAGACCATTTCGCGGGACTTGGTTAATTGGACTCAGGGGACCCCAAAACGTGTATTTCCGTTGAAAACCGGAAGTCGAAATTTTTCACGATCGCAATACTTCCACTTACTATATTTTATATATATAGGTAAGTGAAAGTAAAAAAAACAGTATAGTAAAATAAAAATGAGGTAAGGAAAAAAGTTCTATTAGGGAAAGTAATTAATTCTACCACTTCCACCATCAAGCAAAACTATCTATGATAAAATTTATACAGCATCAAACTTCTCACCTTCTTTTTACTTCATTCCGATATTAGGGGAGGAAGCGAATCCAAAACATCAATGATCATAAAAGCCGGCTAAGCTATATAATAGATTTATCTAATACGACATTATTCTATACATCTACAATATATTATAAAAAGCTTACATCCACGGGTGTCACCGCCTGGGGGGATAGGGGGGACGCGTCCCCCCCAATATTTTGACAGGAGGGGACTGTCCCCCCCCAATATTTTGACAGGAGGGGACTGTCTCCCCCAATATTTTGGCAGGAGAGGACCCAATGTAAAAAAGATTGGCTCACCGATCATTCTTCTTCGTAACTTAAATCCACCTTAATGATGCAACGGTACACGTTTGGTCATTAAAAGGATCACAGGAAATGTTATTGAAGCAAAAATATTGCTTGGAAGGTTTATAGGAGATATCGTCCTGTTGCCACCTATTCCCCTGGAACCGTCAGAATTTTCAATAAAATTTAAAAGGCTTTAGTATCCTATTCGTTTGGCTTTTGCCATGACCATAAACAAATCCCAAGGGCAAACAATGTCCACTTGGACTTTGAAAATCCGTGTTTTTCCCTTGGGAAATGGCATACCTTACGTGGGCATCGCCTCCTCACGTGTGTGGAAACCATCAAATCTTTGGTGTGTGTTAAAAAAAAAAAAAAAACAGGTTATCCCAAAACATTTTGAACAAATTAGTACTTGAATAAATAAAAGTTCTTAATTGTATTATGTATAAACCTCTTTAAGAAGAGGTCAAATATAATGTATTAGCGTTAGTTAAATATAATGTAATAGAGGTTAATTAAATAGATTGCTAAATTAAAAGCTTCACCACACCACCCTCTTACTGAACACTTATTTGCCGAAGGATCGGGAAATCGAGGTCTCAAAGAAATTGAGAAAAAGGCCTAGCAAAAGGACATATATGACGCATTAACCAAGATTGGCATGACCCTGAGCAATATTAAACCCGCTGCTAAACTAACAATACCAAGTTGAAGTAGTGTTAGGCCAATAATCAATAGATCAATGGCTGAGGTTACCAAAACTTACTTCAGTCATCCTTTTTAAAATTAGTGGAAAAATATAGCAATTTCGAGTTTATACCGATGCATCAAAAAAGGGCGATAGTGTTGGCAGCGCTGTGAGTCGTAAACACAATTAGCTCCTTTTTAATCACACTACATTGAAATATGAGATGTAAAAAATAAAAACTTTAACTTTCCTATATTCATTAATACTTAATATTCTCAATCAAGTTGGATTTTGATTAGCTGAAAGGTTTTCATCTTTATCAATGAATATTGGTATGACTGTATTTTTTTAAAAATATTAGAATATAACTACTGAGCCACAGCATTGCGTGGCCGGGTCTGCTAGTATATATATATATATATATATATATATATATATATATATATATATATATATATATATACATATATATATATATGTATATATATATATATATAAAGGTTAAGGCTTAACAGAACCGAAGGTCCGATGCCGACACCACCAATCGTTCCCTACACACCCCCATCCACCTCCCCCCGTCCAATCCCAAATTCACAAGATTAGCTTCTCACCGAATCTCCCCACCTTCGCCTAGGCCTTACCCCTCGGTCGTTTTCCAGTCGGTAATGCGTTTATCAATCTTTTAGCTATTTGTTCGCAACTAAGACTCGCAATTTTGCATGCCAACTTTAACCGACGCGCAGCTATAGCATCGATTATATTTACCGGGTAAAGTACTTCACGCAATTCTGCATTGTGCAGCCGTCTAAATCCTCCAGTCGACACATCTTTCTTCAGCACAAATATTCAATGCGGTACTTCATTTTCAAAAATCTTAAGGCGTTTCTCATCTCTTATTGTAAGAGGCCATGTTTCACATCCGTAAAGAACCGCCGGTTTTATCATTTTAACCGTCGATTATCCGTAAAGAAGAATCACAGTTTTGTAAATCCTAATTTTTAAATTTCGTGACAGAAGGCGTGAGTAATTTTGCAACCGAAAAATAATTTCACTAATAATCTAGCCCTAATTTCATCTTCAATTTCGTTTTTTCTTGTTATTGTAGATCCTAAATATCTAAATTTCTTAACGGCATCTAACATTTCCTCTTCCTCTTCAATATCGCCAAAATTGTCACCAATTGGGGTCAATAATCGAGATAAAAATTATCCTAAAAAAACTAAACAATAAGCCAAATTTTATCAAGATTGGTTGAGGAGTTTCGAAGATTTCCCCGGACAAACATCATGACATGAGATTATTATATATATAAAGCTAGGTACCTACTTCTTCTTTTTTTTTTTTTCTTTACCACCAAATAAACAAAGTCGACTAAAAAATAATATTTTTTATAATGTTTCTTTAATTGTTACTTCTAAGGATCAACGAGCTCATAGTTCCAGTGAAGGGCTAATAAGTTAAGCTAAGGTCCAGCTTTCCCTGCAAGATTACACGAGCAATGAAAGAATAATCGCTTTAATTCCCTGGCTATTAACGCAATTAAGGATGTTAAATGACGGAAATGATTTAATATACCGATAATGGATCTAGCTTAATTAGGTCTGAAGGTGAAGTGAATAATAAAATTGATTAATTGCTAGTAAAATTACAAATATATAAAATATTAGAGAATAAAACTCCATTCCATCACTAGCTCGACTATTCATAACATAGTATAACAACAGTTATAGAACCCGATATATTTAAATTGAATTAAGCTAATTAATCAGGAACGAGCAGCTCAGGAACTAACTTAAGACAACTGAATATAATTTTAAAATACATTCAACTCCAAGATTTCTTTAAAAAGATAAGGTTATAAAAAGTTTATAAATTTTATATATATCAGAATGGACAAGTTGGAGAAAAATTTGAGATTCTCACAAAGCAATTCTCTACCACTAACTTAATTCATCTACTATTGGTCAACATGTCATATCCAACCCCTTAACTCATTTTAATATAATTAATATTTTTTAGATACTATTAAGAGATTTTTTTATGATTTTTGTGAACTTGAAACTTCAAACGTACTAATTTCAGAAAGTTGATTTTAAAAATTCACAATAAATTATTGGTGTTTTATATTATTTCTACATTTGGGGCGAAATGGGTTAACGCAGAACTGTGTATATTTGAGTGAAGGCACTGAATTTCCAGCTCCTGAACATGAAGGTTCGATTAACACATGAGCCGCGTAAAATTGTTTTCTTGATCAGGCCGCTGATCAATTTTTACCATTACACTCTGATTTGTATAAAGCAGCTACCTCATTGGAGCCGTCAGGGGTTGGCAAAATAGCCCATGAGGATATCCACTTGCATAACTAGCTCCCCTCTACTTCCAATAAGTACCTGTTATGTGCAATTCCTTCAAGGTAAAAGGATACTATCCGAATATAAATAGTAATCAGATACGAGTTTTAAATTTCTATTATCCCTTTTGTAGGAGGTCAGTAATTGATTTAGAGATGAAAAAAAAATTACGCAGAAGATCAAATAATAATGGTTGTTCGCACAGAATAAGCTGCGGAAGGATACAGGAAGAAAATGAAGAGGTGTGACTTTTGTCCCATGTGAAGAACATGTAAATACTTAACTACTCGCAGCTTTAGTGAGATATATAATTAGTGAGAAATATGTCACAAAAAACATATCTTCTTGATGTGCAGTAAATTCAAAATAAATGTTTATCCTTTGAAAAAAAGGTCAGAGATTAATTAAACATAGCAAAATAGATAAGTCCCTCATTTCACAGTTACATTTCAGTGTACGATAGTAAAAAAAAAAAAAATGTATAGTAAAATTTCATTTTTCAGTACAACAAGAATTAAACCAACAAATAATAATGATTTATAGTAGTTATTAACTTGGTGAAAAATTACATTTAAGATCGGGGTCACTAAGTACTTAGGTAATGAAAAATCCGCCACTAACTAAGGATTGTTAAGCAGGTTACATTTGTTGGAAAGCATTATATTCAGTATATACAGAACTATGTAATACTAAAACAGGGTTACCTAACTACCCATAAGGTATCAACGCACTAGCCATGCACAGGTGTCCGCTAAAATCAGGAATTCCATCAACGCCTCTTGTAACTTATGGCAGTACATGGACGCAATTCTAAGATGCCCCGCGGCATGAGGCCGAATGAGCTACGAATTAACGACCCTGTTTAGTTTATCATGTTGTAACAACCTTAAATCATGAAATAATTTTAACTACAATTACTATAAGGATGAAATTAGTCCGGGGAAGCGGTCAATAAACTACAAAATAGTATAAAACTATATTATAGTAGCCGACGTTTCGACCCAACTATGCAGGTCTTCGTCAGGGCGAAATAAACAAGACACAGACAAAATTACTGCATAGTTGGGTCGAAACGTTGGCTACAATAAAATAGTTTTATACTATTTTGTAGTTTATTGAACGCCTCTCCGGACTATTTTCATCCTTATTCTATATCCGGTCAACTATCATCTATCCAATACAATTACTAAAATTTATTTTTGAATTCAACCTACTTCATTCACAATAGAAGTAATTACAATAATATTCATCTTATTTGAAACAGGATTAGAATACATAATAATGTCACTATTTGAATATTTCTTTTTAACCATGTTGTAGAATTTGATCAACATTTCTCTCGCCATCCCGTCCCAACTGTTCCTGAATTGTTAGATTCATATTTAACTTACTCAATAAACACCCATAACGTTTACATTCTACTAATATATGATAGACTGCTCTTGTAACACCACATTTAATGGATGTATGATATACGATACGAGGTCATGAAGGAAATTGACAACCGTGTGAAAAGGCCAATTCTAAGCAGGCAGATGAGCACTTCCCTTCTCGATTTTCTGCTGCTGTGTGAATAATCAAACGATTTCTTATAATTTTAAAGTTCATTTTTAATGGTCGTCTAAAGACTTGCCATGGTGATGTTCTGGTGGTTTTTCCGCTTCAACTATAAACTTTATTAGCAGTAAAATAACTCTAAACGCTTAATTATGGTTCAGCACATAGGGGAACAATTAAAGAGGTTTTTCCAATTTAAGAATTAGTTTGGTATGCAGAATTCACATTTCGGTAGCCGCAGTCTGTAGTTGCTAAATCAGCGACATCATATTCCTTCAAGTCAGCAGGGACCATAATCCACTATACTCCTGTCTGTCCTAGCAGACTTGTCAGCGATCCCGTGAGCAACACTATCACGGAAACTCGAGAAAACTGATAAGTATATATATTCTTTCATACCCAACATGTATTTCAACTACACTACTCAAATGCGACGTTATTCCATTTTTTTTTTTAACTTAACCAAGGATTCATCATTTCACTCCTCACGATCTTAGTAATGAACCTTCAGATGGAAACCTGTATCTAGCAGAGTACACAATTTACATATTTGAATAATTTTTATTATAATCAACTGATTTCACCCTATTATACATAGGTAGTGGGGGATTTATAAGCTGTAAAAATGTATGCTTTATAAACTGAAACCACAAACCCTAGAACCTTAGCAGATATATTTAACGCACAGCATATGTATATCGTTAAGTATAGCATATGGTAATCTTCCGTCCCACACCAATCGAAAATACACATCAGGATTCAATAGCCCAAGTACATACATCATTTCCTAATTCTAGTAAACTATACTAAAACACATTTTAGGCTCAGTGGAATAGGTCATATTAAAGAAAAAGAAATTTTTTGAGGTATGATTTGATATTACATTGCCTGTATTCTAAAATTATACAAAACTATAGTTGGCTTTGAATGAAATAATATACACTCAGTTACAAAAAAAGTGGCGCACCTAGAAAATTTGGATTTTTAGGTACTTAAATAAATAAAACAAACTATATTTATATCTTTTATACCAATTATGTTAATTTTAGAAGAAAACAACATTTATTAGAAAAATTTTAACAACCAAAGTATTAACAAATCAACAAAAATGACAACAATAAATAATTTGACCGAATAACTCAACCAAATTTCTTAACTTTTTTTAACGTCCAGATGGTCAGAAGCGTGTGTTTCCTCCTCTGGCAGCCAATAAAGCTCGTATACGCCTGGGCATACTCATTATTAAGTTTCGGATGACGTAATCTCCCATATTCTCCCATTCTTCTCTTAAGGCGATCTTGAGGTCATTTAGGGTTTCAGGTGGAGGATCTCTGGACCTAACTCGTCTCCCAAGTTCGTCCCATGCATGTTCTATGGGATTCATGTCAGGGCTCCATGGAGGCCAGTCCATAATTTGGATTCCGACCTCCTGGAGATATTCAGAAACACATCTTGCCACATGAGGTCTTGCATTGTCATGCATAAAAATGAAATTATCCCCAATAAAAGGTGCAAATGGAACAACATAGTCCTGGAGGATCTCTGTTATGTAAACATGGGCTGTCAGAGATCGCCTCTCTAAAATGTATAGCTCAGTTTTTGCTTCTAATGAAATGCCAGCCCATACCATAACTGAGCCACCCCAAAAATTTCTTTGTTCTGTGGCCGTGCAATGAGCAAACCTCTCACCAGTCCTCCTCCAGACTCTCTGGCGTCCGTCTGGTGAGCGAAGACAAAATCTGGACTCATCTGAAAATAAGACCCTCCTCTAGTCGCCTTCATTCCAATACTCGTGAGTTCTTGCAAACTGTAAACGGAGTTCTCGGTGACGTGCTGTTAGCTGCGGCACCCGAACTGGTCTTCTTGCTTTTAATCCAAACTCTACTAACCGTCGTCTCACTGTCTGTGGATTTACAGCTCTGTCATGAACGCTCCTGAGACGCTGAGCCAGCTGGACTGCAGTAGAATGACGACCTCGGAGGCAGGTGAGCAGCAAAAACCGATCATCTCGAGGTCCTGTAGTTCTCGGTCGTCCTGAACCAACGCGTCTGGAGAATGAATTTGTCTCTCTATACCTTTTTATTGCTCTCCGAACCGTACTTTCTGGTTTTCCGATAGCTCGAGCAGCATAGCGCACACTACGCCCGTCATCGACAAGGGCCACTGCCCGAGCGACTTCACACGCGGTAATTTGCATACTTTAAGTTTAGAAATTACAGGACGACACTCACTAGCCAACAAATCAGGAATTACTAACACCTTAAACATTGTGACAACCTTATCCAGACTTATACCTCTGAGGGGATAAGAAGAAAACTTGATAAGCCTTAGGGATTAAAATAGTCTTTATCGCACCTGAAAAAATAAAATGACTTATTCTAATATTATCAAGCAAAATTTGTTCAATGTTGTTCATTAAAAAACCTAAAAACCCATATTTTCTAGGTGCGCCACTTTTTTTGTAACTGAGTGTATATATATTTTTTTTTTCTGAAACGAAACTGTTTGATAATACAACTAAAGATAATTGTCGCATAGTTGGTTCTAAATTGCTTCCGAGATCAATCTTCGATATTGTGTATACAACTTACTCTCAACGTATATATATATATATATATATATATATACATCTTTTCATGGTAAACATTTAATTTACTGCTCTTAATTTTTACATTGTTAAGAGAAAATCTTAACTGTACATTGTATGCGTATAATATGTGGTTTTACATGGGATACGCACAATTATTCGCATAGGGCGTACTATGCAAGAGGAGTTTATTGAATAATTGTGCGTACTCCATGTAAAACTACATATTATAGGCAGATGTACAGTTCAGATTTTCTCTTACCAATGTAAAATTTAAGAGCATTAAGTTAAATGTTTACCATGAAAAGATACATAAATAAAAATAAAGAAAGAGGAACAAAATAAAGTACATAAAGAAGAACAAAATTACCTAACTAAATAATAAAAACTTAATAAATCAATAAATAGACAAAAAGTAACATATCCTAATATCATCTACTAATACAAATATATCCTAAATAATTCTTAAAGTTGAATACATAGAAATAAAGTGATCTTGTAAAATTAAAAGTAAAAATAATATATAAAAACATAAATTATAGTAATTTATAGATAATTAGATGGTAATAGCTAAATGAACGGGTAGAGCACGGGGGGAATAGTTTGCTGATATCTACTTTATACAAAGTGACAGATGAAGGTATTATAGCAATAGGAAATACATATATAAGTAAATATAAACAGTGGATGATAATCAATATATATTATAAAGCAAAGTGTATAATGTGGCCGAAAAGGCTCAAAAACTACTCCACGTAGGATGAAGGAAGTTATGTCTGCGTTTAGCCATATGACCCCTTACGGAGAAGAAGGTTTCCGTTTTTCTCTTAAGAGTGTAGAATTGAAGAGAAAAGGACTGGAATTTTATGCCTCTCGCACCATTTAATTAGCCTCTCTGAGATTGAGATACGAGTTTATGAATGAAAAATTTAGTTCGAGCTCCAGGCTACCAGGAAGCGCTAGGGTGCGTTTCACTCAATGTTTATTGTCCATTCATTCAGTATGTAGGTAATCGCTCTATATTTTTTCAGCTGTTCTTTTTAAATTACTAAAAAATTAAGAGAAAATAATTAGTTTGCGTTTAAAAATAAAATAAGTACTTTATATCTCAGCAATCAATTAGAAAACCAACTGGAATTATAATCAACTGATTTCACCCTATTATACATAGGTAGTGGGGGATTTATAAGCTGTAAAAATGTATGCTTTATAAACTGAAACCACAAACCCTAGAACCTTAGCAGATATATTTAACGCTCAGCATATGTATATCGTTAAGTATAGCATATGGTAATCTTCTATACACTATAAAATAAAAAACACTATAACTATAAAAAATTAGTTTTCTCATGAGAAGGCTAATATATGATCAGCACGTTACATTTAATCTATATATAATATATACTTAAGTAAATTTAATGCAATATGAGTAAACATTTCTTAGTAGTACAGTGAGCGAATAAAATTATACATAAAAAAAGAGATGAATTGACTAAATATACATCGAAAATAAAAAGTTTGAAGTATTCTTATTGTATTTATGAAAAAGAAGTTGCTTTGGTTACAATGCATGATGAGCATTCCAGTTGACAAAACGACTAACTCCAATAACAGCATTCAAGATTTTATCATCCCTCATAGTTCAAGATAAAAAGAAATATGATGAGAAAATTGTGCCTTCAAGAAATTTTGGTTTTCACTTTGTAATAGTAGTAAGATTCGAGATATGCAGAAACCGTTCAAATTACGGGGGATATCTTAAGGGAGGTTGAAATGTAAGAGAGGTCTTAAAAAAACGTTTCTATGAATCTTCGGAAGTTTCTATACTTCTGGATCAAATAGAACCATCATAGTAGTCAGTGATTAAGTTTTACTCGAAATATAATTTTTTTAACTGAGATACCAGATTTTTCAACAATAATCTAATAACTTATTATCTGTTGACTGCTTGGAATGGGCTTAAGGATTCAGAATCACAGAAACCATCAAAACGATGCATAACTCGACTAAGTTGCAGCAAAATTAATTGTTCATTTACCATTTTAAAAACCCCCAGTAAATTATACAGGGTTCCTTATTTGGACGGACTCTGCAGATCTCAAGTCTGCAGAATATTGATACCAAGTTAAAACCGAATTTTCAAGACGGTGCTAATTTTGTTCTATATTTCCTTTAATTTTAAAGTTTTTCTGGTATTAAAACTACCACACAACTACCGGAGCGAAGCCGGGCACCCTAGCTAGTAACAAATAAAAAGTAATAGCAACAATTGTAGCAGAAAGAATGATAATTATCCTAAGGATAATTATGTTAATTAAAGTGAGTAATATTTACAGTGAATAAATTATATATATATATATTAATAGTAATGAAAGTAATATATATAATTGATATATTTATATATTGATTATAATAGAAACAATAAACAAAAAATATTCATATTTAAATCTTACTTTATCGAGAAAAAAAAATTAAAATTACTTAATTAAAAGTTTTCCAAATATATCTTTGACATTGGTTTGGATTCCAAGTAAGGCAGCGGGATTTCTTCTGTTTTTTTACTTTTGCCGCAAAATATTAGGTGATTAAATGAAATTAACAATTAATAGGTTGCTGGTAAATTATTCCTCATGCTTCCCGGGAATCAAGGTTTGATCTTCCCAAGGTCAATTTGTCTTGTTTTTTCTTTTATATTCAAAATAGAATATATAAAGCCTAAATTAGCCTAAAAAAAGTTTTTTAATTCTCGTACACCCTATCTATCCACCAATAAATCCATTTCTTGAATCTACACATATCCCGCATGAATTAGAATATTCCATAGCAAAGCCTTACATTATTTACCTAACCTTGATGACAACACTTCGTTCTTTCCTTACGGTTCTTGTTCTTAAATTTTTCCTCCCCCAAGTCGTAGGTCCCTGAGGCCTCTTTTCCAGGAAAATCTTTTTCACCAAAAGATTCGCGGAACTTCATTATAAGGAGAGTTTCATTCATTTTTCATACATAGGCCACTTTTACCTTCCTTTCTCCCCTCTTCTTTCTTTTAAGGGTCGTTGCTCTTGGTTTGTGTATTTTTTACAATAAGAAGGTGGGTTTTTATAATCATGCTCGCATACCTAGAAATCCCTAGATACCATAGCCAGGTGTGGTGGCTCTACTATATCCTGGTAGGCAGCCAAAAGAATAGGTCTATGAGGATAAAATTGAATAAGTGCCAAACTATTCAAGAACCTTGCAGGATTCGGAAACGGAAGTAAATATCCTAATTTTATTCCTGAAGAAAGAAAACAAAAACAAAAAAGATGTACAAAAGAATTTAAAAAAAAAGCCAGTATCACAGGGCTGCACATATGAAACATCGAAATTGGTGACTTGCAATCGATGTATTTATCTTATTATTCTAATAGTTACTATATGAACCATGAACAAAAATCTGGTCGGATTGAAATATAAACCTAAAAAGGTACGAATTAATCTTTCAGCCCGACTTAACCTGTCCTTAATATGATTGTAAGAAATTAGCATCCTTTCCCTTCTATTTGACCAATGGAAAACCACCGATTCAAATTTAGTTGATAAATTATAGGAGGTAAGAATTTAATCATAAATACCCTAAATCACACATCCAAATGAAAAATTATGGGTAATCAATCTCCTTTTACGATAAATATTTATAAAACAACAGATATACAATCTTTCCGTGGTACATCCGCTACTTAAAATCATAACATATGTATCTCATATCGCATATTCCTAGCCCAAATAAAAGAAACGTAATCCATGTTGGAAAAATCGAATGAGCATCATGTTATAACGAAAGAAATTAAAACAGGTGTTTGATCTAACTGTCATTTTTCAATTTTGTTTCGATCAATTTGGTTGCTATGAAAAATGTGGACTGTTTTAGGTTAAACATATTAAAACATGAATAGATGTTAGAAAAATTGGTGTTTATTGGGTGAATGGATGATTACAGAATTTAGACAATATACATAAATTAAAGATCACCTTGTTAAGGATTAATCTGATAAATATAGTTTTTGGATCAATGTGCTCTGATGGGCAGGCAGCATGCTTTTCTTTTCTTGATTGCGGTGTTTTCTCTTCAGTTTCATCTCCGCGTCTCTCCGCTCCACTTCTCAGCTCAGGGAGCTCAGAGTTCTACTCCATTATGATGTTATTTACAACACTGGAGAAAAAAATGTGTCCAGCTCAAGCCCAACTTGATACGAACAGGAATGGCAACGGAATAATAATGGCCACTGTCCAATGAACATCACTATCGATTGTTCTATTCGATTTGTCGATCTTGAGCGGTTTCAAGATGAAACGTGAACAAGAGGTGCTTATTTCGGTAGCATGGAGAAAATTCTAGAACGGTTAGAAACGTGATCAAATGTTTGGAACGTTCTTGGGGGATCCGGAAAGTTCCATGTTCCATCCACTCGATTTAAGAAACATTGACAAGTGATTCGGTCTAGCCTTGACTAGCGAAGTGGTAACATTACTTTCCAGTAACTGACTAATGTTATGTCACGTTGGTGTTATTTTGTGTTCTCGTTATTTTTTTTTCATTCACTCACTCATATATCGGCGCTACAGTCCATGTAGGACCTTTGCCTCCTTTAACAGCTTGCTCCATTCGGCTCTGTCTGCTGCAAATCTTTTCCAGCGATGTACTCCTAAAGCCTTCAGGTATGCCTCGACATCATCAATCCATCCTAGTCGAGGCCTCCCTCGCCTTCGTCTACCTCCTGGCTTCCCGTAGAGCAACTTTTTCGGGATTCTGCTCAACATGTCCCGACCATCTTAATCGACCCATCCGGATATATGAGATGATATCTCCTGATAAGTTTTTTTTGGAATTCCTAAAGAATTTAGGCTTTTTAACATGCTCTCCCTGCCGATGGTATCAGAGGCCTTCTTAAAATCGATAAATACATGGTGGAGAGTTACATTATACTCATTTGATTTCTCGAGTATTTGCCTTATTGAAAATATATGATCAGTGGTTGACCGACCTGGTCTAAAGCCACATTGGTACTCTCCTACTATTTTCTTTGCCCATTTTGATAGCCTTCTGCAGACCGCGATAGAGAACACTTTGTAGAGGATTCTTAGGAGGGAAATTCCACGATAATTTCTACACTCGTTTAGGCTCCCCTTTTTGAATATGGGACACATAAGTGACTCTGACCATTCCTCTGGCATTTTTTTCGGAAGTCCAAACATCAAAAACAATCTGGTACACATCCTCCCAGATGGCTTCTCCTCCTAAAGTATGCATTTCTGCGTGTATGCCATCTCCTCCCTGTGCCGTATTTTTTCTTAGAACTGAGATAATCTCTATTATCTCCTCTATTTTAGGGGGGTATCTTCCTCTACCATGTCTTCCTCCGACAGATACCTTGAGCATATCGAGCTGTGTGCTTGTTCTTCCACTCCTAATACTTCCTCAAAGTACCTCTGCCACCTGTTTAGTACTTCCTCCTTGTCATGAAGTAGGTTATCATCACTAATGGAGTCGGATCTTGGAGGGAATCCATTTTTAAATTCTTTAACACCTTTGCAGAACTTTATTGTCTCCTTGGTCGTATAATGATCCTCTAATTTTCCGAGTCTCTCATTTTCCTTTATCCTTTTCTTTTTTCTACAGGGCTTCTTAGCATCCTCTTTTGTAGGTAAAGATCAGTAGTTTGCCGAGTCACTCTTTGTAGGCATTGAGGCGTGCTTGATTCTTCTCTTGAAAGGCTCTTTGGCACTCATCGTCAAACAAGTCGTCCTTAGGTACTCTTCGCCGCCGCTTCAACACCTCTTCAGCCGCTTTTCCAAAAACAGCCTTTACTGCCTCCCAGCGTTTTTCCGCAGATATATCCTGCCCTGTTGTTGTCATCCTAGTCCTATTCTCGCTTACATGCTCCTGGAATTTGCTTCGTATCACCTCGTCCTTCAATTTTTCAACATCGTAAGATGCTACCATTTCGCCTTGTCCACCTCTTCTCCCAGCCAGCTTCTGCCTGTACTTGGCTATGACAAGAATGTGGTCGCTATCGGCATTAGCTCCTCTGAAGATTCGGTCTAGCCTTGACTAGCGACGTGGTAAAGTTATTTTCTAGTAACTGACTAATGTTATGTCACGTTGGTGTTATTTTGTGTTCTGAGTAGAAATTGTTGTACAAAATAAATAAGTGTTGTGAATGAATGCATAAAGGATTTATAATATATATACGCATTGTTTCTATCCGTCAAGAAAACAGATATCAGTCAAAAAAATAAGTATTCAGTTATCCTAACAATGAATTTGTAAAAAAAAAGGACCCATGGATTCAAAGTTCATAACTCAGCTGAAGCATTGATTTTTTTTTTTTGTTTGGTACCACTACCTGGCCATGTGTGGCATAGGGGTGGTTACTCTAAAAGTGTAACCAACCTATTCTAACTATGGTAGGAAGGTCGAGATTTATTCCGTGGGGCCTCCATGAAATAAAAGTCAACCATCCCAGTGCGGATTCGAACCGCCGCCGCACACAGGGGTATTTCACCCGAAAAAAATGGGCAAAACTATTTCCTTCCATTTTATTAATTCAAAAGGCCTCAAAATGGCTTCTATTTTTCTATTAGACATTCAAAATATTTTTTTAGTAGTTAAAATAATATTCTAAGGGGAAAATTTTAATAAAATAAATGTTTAAGTTACTCCACCGACTGTGATGCCTATCCATGGGTTTACACTTTATGTTCATATTATTTTCTCTTTATGCATTGCACCAATGAAATATACTAGTAACAAATAAAGATTTATTATAAATTTATCTTTTATAAATAATAAAATTTGTGGTGATTAAGAAAAATAATATTTTTTCCTAATTCCAGTGCCGCATTAAGAATTGTTTAATACCACTTCGAAACACAACTTATATCTCTGGAAGAAAAACAACAACCTTTCTTAAAAATTCATATTAAATTTAATTATTCATAATTCACTTTCTTCGTCACTTGATGAACTTTAGGATTCGCCACTAACGGTTTAACGGTTATATTATTTACATCTGAATTGCACTCTGTCCGGGAAAATATTCTAGCATTATTTCCTCTAAAATCCCGGAAATGTTTATTTCGGGCTTCTGCTACTTCCTAAGATAAAAGACCAATAACTTGCAGAGAGCTCTTTATTACTTAAACACCATGCCTTAAAATTTTGTGAAAAGTTAGTGTCATAGGATACCATTGATAATGCTTAACGTAAAGTTTCTCCGTATCCCTAGTAAATTTAGAAACCAATTCATTTCATACATTTCTAACTTTATGAAATGACCACTTGATAGAATCAATCTCCAATATTCGATTTATATAAATAATCCTTCCAGTGCAGATAGGTAGTTTTTCTAGTTTTCCGACACATCGATATGTTTAAATTGTTTCCTATATTTTATGGCACGAGATGGAGTTTTTGTTAGATCCTTCAGATCATGGGACGCTTTGATTTCACCAGAATCTCAGTTACATATGAGTGGCGTTATATCTCAGTTTCATATCAGTGCTAGTTGATGATCTGAGTTTTTCTGTTCTGCGCCTCTTGCTTCTTTCACTTAAATTAACACATGATTTTTCAGGGCGTACTCCAAATCTTAAGCTTCTAACTGATATTGTCCCCCTTAGCCATTCCTTGTTGCTGCTTACAAAGCTTTTCTTTTCCTTGAAGAAGCATTCCATCTTATTTGGAAATCATGCCTCAAAATAGATAATTTATGTTTTAGCTCCCACCTGCTCTATACTCTTACAATATTTCCCTAAAATATAAATAAATGAAAATATAGAAAAATTAAAAAAAAAATTATAAATTAATGAAACTGGCATTTTCGAAATAAAAAAATATAAGTCTCAGCTATCCGCAGAATTTTTTTCATGAAACATAATCTACGATAATTACACATTATCATACAAAAAAAATTTCGTTGCCCAGAAATGACCAGAAGTATAACTTTTTAACCTTCAAATATAATTTTTAGCTCTAAAATCTACCTACCAAAAAACAAAAAGATATTGATACTAGTATTTAATAAAAAAAAATTATAACAGGTACAAACCTGGCCTCGAACTATCCAGTATTTCTGTTACATTGAAATGAGTTTTGACTTCTTGCCGGAGGTTAGATAACTGTTTTAGTACATGTTCTAGATGTTTCGAGAACATTCTACGTCCTTCTTGAATGTTCGGTTTCAGACTGAATATAAGAAGCAATGATTACGTTTGAGTGACAGTGTTGTCACTAGTAGTTACTTTGTGTAACGCTGTTAATAATTTGAGCTTTTGTTGTTTATGTGTTGTAATTGTAACGTTGTAAATTATAATTTTCTTCTAATAAAAATTATTTAAACAAACATACGTATTCCAAAACGTTGGAAATGGATAGATCGATTCAATTTTACAAATAAGGGATAAATCCATGAAAAAACAACAGGCTTGCTTCATGGATATGTGCCCTTTTGAATGTTTCTGAGGTGGATTGTATAGGCCCACAGAATTTTAGATACATTGCTGCTTAGGTTAATTTTTATTGGTAAATAACTGACGATAAAATAAAAATAAAAGTAAAAAAACAAATTATATGCAAATATATTGTGTTTGTATACCATATCATTTATTTTAATAAGCTATTTTATAGTATATAAGCTACTTTAATCTATTTCAAAAAGCTGTAAGGAGGTATCAGTAAACCATACATATCAATCAAGAAAACGAAAATGGAAGAAGAATTAAAATATTTGAGAAGTCCTACGCATAATAACTGGGTTACATACTGGGTACTGGGGGGACAACAGACTATGGTAATGACCCCCAGCTATGGTAACTATGTGGATGATGGTATTGATTTTACCATCTCATTCGACATTATCTTCAATCGGTGTCGTGTTACCAATTTACTTAATTAAATAGTGACCTGCAGATAAATGGCGAAAGTTCGTTAAAACATACATATTATAAGCAATTATAAATTTATTATTACTATTTTATCAAGTATGTATAATAATATTTATACATTATAAATGCATCTACTCAAAAACTGAATGAACCTATTATCTTCGGAACTGATTTGATTTTAAGTTTCCCTCTGTAATTGCTTGAAGGAATTATTTTCCTTTTATTGATTTTTTAAAAATATTTCAGCTGCTTTTTCTTGGTTCTTTGATTGTAGAGTTATTTTGATGTCATTCAAGGGTAACATATATCATATTTATTACTTTTACTACATTAGGATATTCTATAGTTAAATTAAAAAAAAAAAAAATTGTGTATTTAATAAGTGTACGCTTGGCTTAAAGACTATGATTAAAACTAAAAGAACTGTTTGTTTTTTGGATAATAACATTTGAAGGTTTCAACTGCATCCTCAATTCATATGTATTTCATATGTACCTAACTACAGCGACTAGGGAAAATAGTCTTTGATCACAAATAGGCTACTATTGGGGCAGTTAGTGGTACATGTACTTACCGTAACTCACAAGTAGCTCTTTACCTGAGATAATAGATCATCCCCAACGGTATACGATCCCTAACATTAATACGATCATTCCACAGGTATATATAAATCAAAATGGTAAAATTTTGAATCGTAACCACCTTCTTGCCGAAGTGCGATTTGCTTATTAGATTTAAAAACTTTTCGGGCGATTTATTTTTTTCTGATTTCTGCTTCTCTGTACATGTACGCAATTGCAGTCTTGAACCTAATATTTAAAGGAATTAAGCTATAAGATGTTGCTTTCAATTTATTTTTTCTTTCTGACTGTTGGATTTAGGTACTTTAATCTAGTAATAATACAATTTTAAATGCATATACCCAAGGGAAATACGACAATTTAAGGGTTAAGAAGTTTTAAGGATGCAAGTATGGCTATTATGAAAATGTATGTGTTATTAAGAAAAAGCTTAAGACAAGATATAAATCCTTATATATCATAAAAGAACATATCGCCCCTTATGGGGACGATCACGACTGAGATTATGGTATACATACACCATATAAGTTCCCCGATAACACAAAGTAAAGAACTAGCGCCGAAGTTACATAAGGGAACTGGGTCACTATAAAGAGGGGTGAGGCATTGACATAAATGCTTGCTTTACAGCTGATGGCGAAGGATATGCAGTCCAAGGCTGCCCGACTCTACAAGTCCAGGGTCTTCCTCGTCTCCTTCCGGACGGGATTAATATTGCTTTACCCCTGACAGCCGTCATTTATCTAGCTCACTTAGGAAAAATATTCCGGTACCAGTCAATAATGAGACATTCATCATTCATTCAGGAGTAGTGGAATAAAATAACGCGATCTCACAATTCTTTAGGATATTACTGCAAGCACATACCTCTCAAAAACAAGTAAATAAATAACACTAGTTCACTTACTACATTCCTTTGTCAAAATCTGCGATTTTGTACAGCTTTTAAGTTGGGAAACTTTTTTTTTTTTAATATCTGTCACGTCTAGTTAAATAAATTTTTATTGATTACTTTAAAACAAATAGTAATTAATAAAAAGAATACGTTCACTCTGCAATAAAAGAGACGTAGATAGTACGCAGCATGTTCTGGCTACATGCCCTATGCGGAATACCGAAGGAAATGTTTGAATTAGGGCCAATTAAATATTAACGAACTTATAGAATATTTAAATGGTAAAAATTGGGAAAGTCTAATAGCATTTCGTAAACTAGGGCGGGCCTATAGAACAGAATTGATAAAAGAGTTTAACTTCTAAATAAATTTAAAATACAGTTAAAAACAAAAAAAAAATGAAACTAGGTAAAAATATATAAATTTGTAATTGGTTAAAAAAATAAAATAAAAATAATTGTAATCTACTTATACAATTAACCCACTGTAATCATTTTAATAATTTAAGTTAATGTATTATAAGGACTATTTTTGGATATAAATATATATTTATATATATTTATATATATATTTATATATATATTTTATTATAAATATTTTGTATTATGAAAATATCAGCAACGAATACCGGGAAACGGTCAAAAGACCACGCTCTTATAATGTTCTGCAGATATTAATTTGTGCTAATGTAAAATAACATAAATAGAAACATTCTATTCTATTCTACTATAGTATAATAAAAAATATACTTTTTACTTTCTTTTCTACTTATTTTTTTTTTTTTTTTTGACTTATATTATCATTTTATTTTGAACAAACAAATTTTTTTTTTCAATGGTTACATTGCTTATCATGTATGGTTTACTTCAATTACATATATAGGTAAGTGAGGCTAAATATCGGTGATGTAAATTGGATGAGGCCAAAAATAGAGGGGTAGGTGCGGGAATAATATTAAAAATCAGTGTAACCGCTCTGACCCACCCCCTTAACCCTAATTTATGACTTGGGTTATCATACCTCGAAAGCATACAAATTGAACGAGAGCGGAGTGTTAGGCAGTATAAAAATTGCCAATTAGATCGAAAGAGGATGAAGGACTACTTGAATCTTAATAATAATTAAAAAAAAAAAAAAAAAAATCGAGCGTAGTCCTCGGCTCCAAGGGTAGAAGCTAATTATCGGTGATGGAAATTGGATGAGGCCAAAAATAGGGGGTAGGTGCAGCTGATGTAAACATGGTTTAAGTAAAGATTTTTTTTTGATATACATAACTAAATACATCAAAGTTATTTACGGTCTAGCATCATATCATATCTTTTCGATTTAGAAGCTTTACTAATGTAAAATCCTGTGAATAACTGACTCCTGTGGGCCGAGAACTGACTGATAGTGAGTGGGGAGTAGCTTGCGCCAAAAGGAGGCAAAAGTGTTGCAGCCATTCACATTTAACGTTGTACATACTTTTTTTTGTTTTTTTGTTTGCTTCAAGACTTGCCAGTGCAAATCCTATCTTGCTTGTACATATTTTGTATGCACTTTTAATTTGGAATGTAAATGTAATACAGAAAACCAGAAGACATATTATTATTCGGATTAAAACTCCTTTGGAAAAGCCTGAAATGAATTCTATAGGACCGAATCCATCAGTAACCTGTATTTTTTCTTTTTTTTATCTTAATAAAAAATTAATTTATTCAACTAATAAGTTAACACAAAATGTATTGATTCTGATTTGCGTTTTGTATTCTGTATTGTATTTCACCTGAACGAAGTTCGACGGGTCAGCTAATTTAACTAATAAAGCAGGCATCGTTTCTACAAATAAAAAACATTATCTAACCTAGGATGTATTACAAAAAAAAACATGGACATATTAATGTAAAAGTTATTTAAAATATGCCACATCCATTCACACATAAATTAACCCTTTAATTGCATGAAACCAGTACAGTGGTGTGTGTTGTTTTTCGTACAACTGTGCTAAACTCTTTCTGTGGTTCGATGGGGGAGGCCTCAGTGTTGTACCAGTACTTTTAGCTGTCTGTACTCTAATGATGTTTCTAGCCGATCTACTCCCTTAGAACTTTTTTAATTGTTATTAAGTAACTACATTTGTAAATAAATATTTATCATTGCTGGTTTCTACTTGGTATTAATAACAAATATTAGTGGGGAAAAATGAAATGTTACATACCTTTAATAAATAAAAAATACTTACCTTAAAGCTATTTTCTTTCAATATTAGACAATATAAAAATCAATTAAAGTATCTAACATAAATACAGAATCGTAATTAAAATTACGAACGGCAATGGTGTTCATTTTAAAACACGTAAAGAAAGCTGGAAGTAAATTCCAAATCACTGCTCACGGGATGTTTTGTGTGACTTAGGACAAGCAGGTAAACTCAGCTCAATGCGCAGTGAAACTTCGAGTATATCCATAAAACGCCGGTTAATGATCGGTTGATAGTCAGTATATTAGATTCCGAGAATGTTGAGATATACAGGTCATGACATAAGAATTTCAAATCAAAATATTCACAGAGAGGTAGAATAATGAAGTAGTTGGAATTTTCGAATATTATTTTACCGACTTAGTTGGAAGCTTATTAATGGAAGAAAAGGCTTTTCATTTACGGGAGTTGTTTATTACCAGAAATGGTGTGAAGTTAATATATATGGTTGGTATAAAACCATGGTGAGCTAAGCGCCAAACCAATTTAATTAATTTTTATTTTTTAAATCATGCTTCTTTATATTTAAATAAAATAAAAGACAAAGTGGATTATATTGCACTTCGAAGGCGACAGTAGTAAACGCAACTCTATTTCACGAAATTCAAATTAAACTTCAGTTCTATCACAATATGGTGTTTGGCGCTTAGTTCACTTAGGCATTCCACCGACCATAAAAGGTTAATATATAATGATTGGTATTTAAGTAATCGAATTATAACATCTGTTTTGAACACAACACTTTTATACAAACCATAATTTCTATGTCTTTGCTATTATACCTAACCGAAAGAGATTGGCAATTGAATCAGCCGTTGCATTGACACTTTTATTCGTATAGCCACCACCAGTGAGCATTACAATCGGAATATGCTTTTCCATGGCCCTCTTGAACACGTACTCGTCCCGGCGAACCACAGCTGTTGGAGACAGGTACAACATCCCGAGGCAATCTCCTTCCAAAACATCGGTACCTGCGTTGTAGATGATAATGTCCGGTTCAAATTCTTTCAGGGACGTCTCCAAAGCCTTTTTCAATTTCGGCAAGTACTCTGCGTCTTGGATGAAGAAACTGACTTCCACTTTACAGTGTATAGCTTTTCTGGCTTTTAAGTCCAAGGGGTATATGTGCTGGTTGTATACGTCCAAGATGTATACTCGAGGATGGCCAAAGAAGTCCAATTGGTAACCGTTTCCTTGGTGGGCATCCACATCGACTATCATGACCTTCTGCACGAGGTGTGCGAAGCAGTGGAAGAGGTGACGGATGGCTATGCTGATGTCGGCGTAGGCGCAGAAGCCGCCGCCTTGGTTGGCGCTGCAGTGGTGGAAGCCCCCGCCCAGGTTGATGGCCCAGCCCTGCCGCAGCGCCAGCTCGCAGGCCATGATGGTACCCTGCGTCTGGTACCTCATCGGCATCAGGTAGTATCTTTGAACCAGAATATTGGGCAAGAATGAGAGAAGAGGAGCTTCGAAAATCTTTGCCACATTGCAACTCCACTTCAAACTTCGAAGATAGTCTTTAGTGTGCACTAGAGAGAGTTCCTGCTTTTTTACAGGACACGGTTCGAACGTTTCATTTTCATCGATGCTAATCAACTCCTTCAAACGTTTGAATGTCTTCTTCCACTTCTTTGCATTGAAATTATGGAATCTTTCTAAGCCCAAAAATCGGATATTGTAATAATTTGAATAAACAATAGGGTATTTGTTGTTTTCAAATGTTTTGTGAATTTTTTTTTCTACCATGATGAGTTTCGAAAAGATGAATTTAGAAAAAGTTATGTTGTTTTTTGTAGTTGTCTCGTGAGGAAGTTGTTTAAATAAATCATATGTTTCATGCAATCATATATTTTTTTACTAGCTTTATTTTTAATTTTAACATTTTTAGATGATTCTCATAACTGAAAAAATGATTTTGTATTGTACAGAAAAATAATAAACATCCTAATCCTCCATTACAAAAAATGATACTCAGGAGTATCATTTTGACTTGGTAATTTTTTGTGCACTGAGCAATAAGTATTGTAAACAGGGATTTTATATACATAGAAAGTAAAAAATGTTTATCTCAATAAGGAGGAATTTTTGTAAGAGGTTTATGTTTATGCATTCACACCTAGACGTACTAACGAAAAAATAAAGGCATGTATTACGTTTTTTCTTTCCATTAATTTATATTATTTGAGCCTTCCCTTCACCGCATACAAGCGTTCAATATGAAGGATGAAGCTAGATCCACGGAGCAGGTAGGGGTTCAATGAAAAAAAAAATTGTAGAAAAATCTCCAATATTTATCCATAGGAAAAACTTAACGCGGTGAGGAATGCAGTTAAAAAGATATACATTTTTTTAACTGCATTCCTACATTAAAATAATGAGCATTAAGGGCAAGACAGCTATAAAATAAAAGAGTGAAATAGTTTCAGACAAATTACTATATACAATGGAATTACTATATTTAGTAGAAATTATATTTATGTAAGAATTATATGTATTACATGTAAATATAACACAATAGATTACACTCAGCAAAGAAATATGAAAATAACAATTTATTTAATTAAATTTATTTATTATTGATTTTTATTGAAATCATGTTTGTTAATCAAAGAACTTTTATTATTGCGTTTATAATATTTATTTCGTTTAATAATTATACTAAGCTGTTAACTGATTATTGTTATTCTTAATAGGTTATGACATTTTATTCATTAAAGTTTTGTTCAATTTTACTTTTCACAAATTAATTTTAAATTTTAAAATGTTGGTGATATTATTCAATTTAACTAAAGTCAATCATCTTTCCAGAAATCCTTTTTTCAGCCATATTAACAAATAAAAGATCACAATTGCTACGGTTCATGCTTTTTCATTGTATTAGCCACAGAATTATTGATATATACTTTGCTGTAAATAATAATAGTTTAGCATAAATTATATTTTTAAAGGGTAACCGCGATGAGTTATTTTATAAAACTTTTCTATCGATAAGAGCTCACAATACTTAAAATAAAAATAAAAAGTTAATAGAAAGAAGTGAAAGTTTACAGGATACATTGTTGGCACGATCTCTTTCTCAACTCTGGATATAATTGTCTGATACTCCTTGATTATTACCCTCAAGATAATACGAGATTATAACCTTTAGTTTTACGACACCAAATTGGTGAAGAAATCGAATGAAGAAATTTTATCATAACAAAGGATTCCTTTCGAATTCCAAAACATAAATGAATGTGCGTATCTTGTATTACTATAGTTGGTAGGTAATTGTGTGTATTTATACATATGTACATATAATAATATTAATAATAAATGCTTGAAATCATGTATTCATGTATATTCCCTCGAATTTATTTATAGAGTTTTACTTGCCCTTTGTTATCGTTGGAATTTTAATTAACAATGTGTGAAAAAACATTGAAAATGAATATTCTATTCCTTTCGACCCTTTTCAGGATACGAGTTAAATTTTAACATGCTCCTCTGTTTTTGTTACTGATTTTTTATTCCAACAAAAAAAAATCATAAAATTATTTTAAATTGCACAACAAACATAAATCTCCAATTTTCATTCAGATAAATTTATTTCCCTCATGACTAAAAGTCTAATTAATTTACAAGTAATATTTATTATTAACAGGTCTCCTACACAAATTGACATGATAGTGTCATAGTGACACAGTAAAAGTCCTATTAAAAAAATTAATGTTATATCAGAACACTAATAAGTAAAACTTAAACGTTGGAAGAAGTAGGTGAAAACGGCTTTATATTACAAATCATGAAATTTCATCTAGAAGTCTAAATTTTTTTGCGGTATTTGTTTCAGAGAATAACGTTTGAATTCAATTTTAACTGGCAGCTGAAAGATCGGTCAGACCGCCCTTTCCTCGCATCTTATGAAAATAACTTAGGGAAAACTGGCCAGTCGATTCCCTTTCCCCGAAAGATAAATTTTCCCGACGTTTTCTCAATCAATGAGATAAGAGATATGACGTCAAGGATGAAGGTTGAGGAAAAAAAATGATAATTAGGCGGTCAGGAATAATTCCATTAAAATTCGGTTAAATTATTATTGGGTCTTTTTTACTTTAGCCACACCAGTTACTTTTTGATATTATTAGTGATTTATCATACCGTTATTTAAAATCATAATATGCTTTTGCTAGACATATTATGTCTATTTTAAAAGAAAAAAAAATATACATGTAAGAGGTTACCTATCTACCTACTACCCCTACATTTTAAGAAATGCTGGAGTTGTTTTTGTTAATAATGAATCTGATATGACTGTCTCATGTTTCTTAATTGAAAAAAATTGAATGGGTAACCAAAAGATCCCTTCTAGACACATACCTATGTGAGTTTGTTTACAGAAGAAGATGCAGGATCGAGGACATAATTGATTGTATTTTAAAATCAATAAAAGCACTGAATGAATAATTCAACGAATTATATATTAAACTATTATTTTTGTTTACATTTGAACCTTGTTAAATACATTCATTACTTAAATCATCTGTTCTTCAATAGTATTAATTTAATATTAAGAAAAATCACTCTTTTAGAAATAAGTAATTGGTATGGGTAAAGTAAAAAGACCCTTATTGTTTTCTATTATTATATTTATTATAATTTACAATTTTACTGACAAATTAAATATGCCAAACCAACATAAAACAAGAGCATTGCCTGAACATACATACCTACATGAGCATGCTACAGGAGAAAAGATTCATTTATAACAAAAAAAAAAAAAGTAGTTGTAAATTAGATCTCTTCAAACGCTAAGGAGGGATAATAGGAATAGAGTTGGAAACAAGTTAATGATAGATATCTGGATTGGGCCAACTCGAAAAAAAACAAAAAAAATCTCCATTATAACGAATGGAGGGTTGTGGGGTACTGTACTATGTAAGGAAGTACAGTTTCTTGATCAGCGGTCGTGCAAGGAGGTGATTTTCAATATTTCAACCAATTCAATAATATTTCAATTAAGAGTATGAAAGATTACCAGATTGATCAGGATCTTAATGCCTTACTATTGAGCTACCCCACTCTCTTCACGAAAAATAGTTTAATAAAATAAAAAGAACTTTACATACTTATTTTTTTTTTTTATTATATTATATAAAAATATTTTTTTTATTTTTTTCACAGAGAAATAATTTGAAGTGATCTCCTATAAAATGAAAATAGTTAAAGGAGTGAACTTGGGCTCCACTATGTTATTTTGCTAACATTCTGAGCAATGAATGAATAAGGTTTTCTGTACTTCTTAAGTCTAGAAATCAGTCCTTAAATATACGTATTATATAAATATATTAGAAGATATGGCCTTAGGCTTTATAAACATTTATTTGTTCTATGAACGACAAGTATTAAATATTTCTTTGAAATCGAATATAAGTGTATGAAAATGAATAATTATCCCAAATTAATTATTTATTACATAAGTTAATTTTTTCACATATAAAAATTAACTGTAATCTTACTTGAAAATATTAATTTAAATTCTTTAAAGTTTAAGGGTAATCTACATTAAAAACATACGCACCTAATATTAACTAAGGAGGCTTTTACTTTATGACTATTTTGTTAGAACTCTGAGCAAATCATCATTAAGGCGATATTCTATTCATTAGATGACATTTAAATTATGATAGCCTTACAACCTCGAACCCTTCCCCCAGTATAAGAATTTAAATCCTGCGGACGCCCCTGCTAAACAGTTTACTTCGTAGTAAGAATTAGTAAAAAAAGTCTGTTTCAACATTGCTCACTTATCAGCCTTTGGCGATGGCTATTAAGATGACGGTCCATTATTTCGGATGCTGAGCAGAAAAGCAATTTACTTTCCGTCACGACACAGATCCGTTGTCGCTGACCATCCGACCGGAAATAAAGCGTATAACCTTCACCTTCAAATCAACTGTCGAATTAGGGTTGTATTTTTCTATCTCCCTAGGCAACCCTTCATTTGATATTAAAAAATTATAATGTTTGATAACATGGAGATCTTTTACTTTATTCGGTGGTATAAGTCTAGCGATCGAACTAATAAGTTTGTTTGTTTAACGTCCATATTTATGCTACTAAGGCTAATCGGACGATGCTACAGTGGGAGTCCTAGATTTATCAAGTACCTGACATCGTACATCTCGGGACCTCCATTTTACGTCCTATTTAAGGGACGGCATAGCTAAGGATTTTTTACTCCGTTTAAAAAATCCTAGGGCCACCGTGGGACGCGAACTCGCGACCTTCAGGATTGTAGGTTGCCATGCTACCCACTACACCACAGGTGACCCCCGAACTAATAAGTAAAACATATGGTCGTGAGACGTTTGAATGGAGTACTTGATTTTCAATTTTTTTTATTTATACTTACTTATACTTATATAGGAGTATAATTATACTTGGGACCGGGGTAAACTGTGGTGTCCTGGTTAGCATAGAAACTTACAATACTAAAGATCGCGGGTTCGGGTTCCGACGTGGCTCTAGAATTTTTCAATGGGAGTAAAAATCTTCGTCCCTCGGATAGGACGTAAAATGGAGGTCCCGAGCCTGTCAGTAAAATATCCGTATCCTTATTATACCTGGATAGGCAAAACTTAGTACTCCCAATGTAGCATCGTCCGATTAGCCTTAGTGGCATAAAATGACGTTAAACAAACGAACAACAACAACTTGGAACCATTGCAAGATCCTTTCACGTTGTGACGTAAAACAAAAACAGATAATTATTTCTGTTACATTTAAAAGAGTTCTAGAAATGCCTGAAATCGTTACACGCATGCATTAGTACGTTATCACATGTTTTGGAATGATCTATGCCTTTTTGGGTTGTTCCGTTTCGGGCTAGAAGCGATGGACTAGGGGCTTAGTCTTCTAAAAGGTTACACAAGGTTATACAAGGTTACAAGTCACCGTTCTTTTACTTGCACTTACTGTTTTTAAAGTTTTTACTAATGTAATTTGAGTTTTAACACGTTGAGCGCCAGGGAAAAGATGATGTACTTTTGCCTGGGGCCAAAGCAATTTTTCCTAATTTATAACTTTAATATGATTAGAATGATACAAAAATTGCAAAAGAAATAAATAAAAAGTTTAATTTTGGCAATTAAACAATAATTTTGTGAGCGGTACGTATGTACCGCCCGCTACCAATAGTAGTACGGGGGCTGCCCGGTTATGACCGCGACGTCAACCCTTGTCCCCTTAAAATATGTTATTTTAATAAATAAGATATTTTGTTTTGTAAAAAAATAAATAAAATTAATTTATTTTATTTATTTATTTATTTATACCCCCCAAATAAAAAAAAAAAAAAAAAAAAAAAAAAAATAAATAAAAAAACATTTGGGCCAATTGCATTGGCGAATTGTTCGGGGCCGGAGCGGTCCAATATGCCTTGAAATCACGCTCGGCAGGCGGTCCCCTGGCCCAGAACAATCTTTTAGCTGGCGGGAGCGGGCGGTACCTGGGGACCGCCTCGGCCCCAGCCAATAGTCCAACAGCGGTACGATCGTACCGCTTGGCGCTCAACGTGTTAGTAGTTTTTTTGACATTTTTGGTAGTAATTTTAAGAAAATAAAATTATTTAAATCCTCATTGGTGATACAATACGTTATATGAAGAAGGCTGTAAGTATTTTCAGAAGAGATTTTCCAAACATTAAATTATCTTTGACTTCATTAGTTTAAAAATACGATGCTTAAAACGGGCCATTTTCCTATAAATGTATCTTTTTAAATAGGTGAACTGATGTGCCAATTAGCAGTTTCAAACGTAGAACTTGCCGTTTTATTATTCCTAATAATTGTATTGCAGAAATTTCATAATGATTGTGAACAGCATTCCTATCTTATAGTAGCTCAACATCAGACCAAATGGAAAAAGGTCGGTAGGTCATCAACTACTTAAAAGATAATCAATATAGTTAATTAAACATGCCTGTCACTAGACGAATGAAAGTAAGTTACTATTTATTCCAACAATCCATTTCGCGAACATAAAAATAGAAGGAGAATGTGAGACACGGAACAAAGGTACATATGTTAGTCCTGCATTTATCAGTAACCTTCGAGTGAAGGAGTATGACACCCCGGAGGACTTCCTCGAATCGTGATTTATTGGCGTTTTATCGTCATATCAAACGACAGCGAAAACGCAATACATATCGGAATAACAAACATGCAAATCTCGTGACATTTAATTGGCGACATCGGAGGATTATATAAGGCCTTTGTCATAAAGGACGAAAGAGATGACGGGATCTTTTGTCGAGGGGCTGTAACACGTACGTTTGTCTTGCGGAATGGCAGAGAGATGGCATTTAAGTCCCTCCTGGCTGTTCCGATGTAAGCCCGAATTATGGTAATGCCCTGACTCGAGAGACTTAGTGAACTGACTCTAGGCCTGATATCGTTTCTGTCCCTTGCGCAATAGAAGGCAGATGTCTCTCTTTGTGTGTATGTATATGGTCGGAGGATACTTAGCTGTGGATAAAAGCGTTTAGTTACTTAGCCGTGCAGTGAACCGACTTCAACTCAGTAACGTAGTATAATGCATTTGATAAGACTTTACATTTGAAATGGAATCTTTCTTAAATTTAGACTTATTCTAATTTCTATTCGCATCTCTTACAGGTTCAATATTATTGGTTAAAAAGAAAAAAAAAAAAAAAGGAAAAAACCGTTGTCAGTATAAAACAGTCGCAAATAATATAGTTTCAATTAAATTAAATAGTGCTGTGTCAATACCGATATTACAGAAGATTTTAATAAATTTCAGATGGTTTAAACTTGAAATTATATTTATGAAATATGAATTATATTTATATTTAATGGTTCCATTAAATATAAATATAATTATAAAACCATAATTTTTTTCTAGAATGAATTTTTCCAAGAAGTTCGACCGAATGAAGTTACTCAAGTAGTTTTTTCTATAGTAAGTACGAGAAGCAATCAAGTTTTTATTCTCTAGCGTGTTTTTCATCAGGAAAACTTCTTATAGACACAAAAGGTGAAGTGAAATTGTATTATGGGTTACTCCACTAAAACGCTAACTAATTCCGCAGTTTTTAGGAAATTTTACGGCTTCTAGGGTGCTCCAGCGGGGAGTGAAGAATTTTCAAAAACTATTAAAAATTACATTTTAATAAATGTTTTGTGTTGTGCTCGTTAAAAGGCCCACTGAAAGTAGATTTTAAATAACTAGATTTCTATCTATTAGAAAATGCTGATTAAGAAAATATCATCGTTTTTGTTTCTACGCTAAACCAAAGTAGAGAAAACTGCCATTTTTCAGAAAAAGAGTAAGATTTTAAAAATAAAAACAAAAAAAAATCTATCTCCACAACAGATTGAGATAGGAAACTCTTTTCTGCGCCATTCTACCCCATTTTGCATGCAGTATTACCCATTTTTTTACTTTCACTTACCTATATATGAAATATATGGTAAGTGGAAGTATTGCGATCATGAAAAATTCGACTTTCGGTTTTCAACGGAAATACACGTTTTGGGGTCCCTTGAGTCCAAACAACCAAGACCCGCGAAATGGTCTGTGTGTTTCACTGCGTGTGTATGTGAACATACTAGCTCAAAACTATAAACCGTGCGAACCTGAAATTGGGTGTTTAGTGTATGTATATGCCCACGATGTGACAGCAAAAATTTCATCAAAATTGCTCAAAGGGAGGGGGTACTTTATTTAATAACTTTTTAAGATATTTTTTCGATTTTCTCAAAAACGGCTCTAACGATTTTGACTATACCGAGTATTTGATGTATTAATATGCCCGAGATATGACTGTAAAAATTTCATCAAAATTGATTAACCGGAGGGGGGACTTTACTTAATAAATTTTGTATCATTTTCGCGTGTTTTTTTATTTACTCCAAAAACGGTTTTAATGATTTTGATCAAACTGGGTATTTGATGTACGAATATGCCCGAGATATGATTGTAAAAATTTCATCAAAATTGATCAACCGGAGGGGGGACTTTACTTAATAAATTTTGTACCAATTTCAGGTGTTTTTTTTATTTACTCAAAAACGGCTTTAACGATTTTGATGAAACCGTGTATTTGATGTATGTATATACCACATATGTGAAAGCCAACATTTCATCAAGATTGGTGCATCGGAGGGGGCACTTTATTTCATAACTTCTTTTCCAATTTTTACCTTTTTTTAGATGATCTCAAAAACGGCTTTAACGATTTTTATCAAATTCGTCATGATTAATGAAAATTAGGTGTTCTTTAATATCAGGTAAGCTTTATTATTATTAGAATGTTCTGACGGGGCTTAAATGGGGAAGGGGTCTTTTTTGTTTTCCATAAAGTACCTATGTATTTGTTTATATGGAGAAATTATCTGTCTCTCGTTTCGCCTAAAAATATGAAATGGCTAAACACGAGATATGATAAAAATCAAGTAAACAGATAGAGGAGAAAAAAAGAAAAATATGCAGTCAACTCATAAAACAGGCGGAGTACGCCTTTAATAACAGACCATTGTTCATAATTAAAGCCGATCTGTTCATTTAATGGAAATTATTTGTTTCATGGTAAATGAAGTTTTCAACAACTACATAGAGAATTATAAAATCAGACGACTTGGTGTATTATGCTTGCATTGCCGAATTACCACAAGTAAAAAAAATCTGGTGCGTGCACGCTACACACAACTTTCACTTACCTACTTACTTAGATTAGACATTAATGCGTTTTGTTAATTGCCACTTCTCAAATGAACAGGAAGGCTTTAATTATGACCAATGGTCTGTCATTAAAGGCGTACTCCGCATGCATGGGCTCAACGATTTTTATGAGTTGACTGAATATTTTTCCTCTTTGCGTTTTCTTTATTTTTATCATATCTTATATTTTTATCATATACACTTTGTCTGGGATACCCAGTATAGTCCTCAACGATATTGGTGCCAAACCGCATAGAGACAACTCCTAGGAACATTTTAAAAATCGATAAAAGCAGGAGATGGATACCAAAGGAAGGGAACAAAAGAAAAGAAAATTGTCTTTGATGAATAATGATCTTTTTTTGAGTTACACTAGTCTTGGATTGGACAAGCGATATTGTGGTGTACCAACACAACCATTATAAAAATACATAATCTCAAAAATATATAACCAAATTCAAATGAAAAGACTAACCAAATCTTGTTAAGTATTCAAGGGATATGGATTTTGAGAGGTTTGAGGTATTGCTATGAATCATTTAATAAAATCCAAACAATAATTTTTGTTGTCATAATTTTAAGGTTATTACTAGCTAAACTAAACACATCGCAGGATCCAAATAAAACAGAAGTAAAAAGCTATTTGAGGTTTCAAATTCGAGAAAATGTTCAAAATTCTGCCTATATTTTATATCATCTATACCTAGCGGAAAGATTTTATCTCGTTACATTTCAAGAAATTTCCAAACATCGGCTCGGAAGGTCGGATTTGTGCACGATTCCATACACTTGTGAAAGCAGTATTAAATCCATAAAAGATGGTAATTACACCTATTTTACAAAATGATAGGGGTCATTTTCCCGGATTTAATTTGCAAGGACTCTATGAGAGGGGGCTAACTATTGGAGTAATAACATTAGCTCCATCAACACTGACAGATGGATCCTTTCATTATCATTATCTGGCTACAAGATAATTTAGCGGCTCGGTGGTGGAACAAGCACCTCGCGCAGATTTCGGTTTCGGCTGATGTTCCGCATGATTAATAACCGCGAGGGGTCGAGCTCGCATCAGCCAGGATGTGAAAGTGCTGTTTGAGCCCAGTATGTTACAGACGTTTCTTTAAGATCAAGCATCAAGCGCACGAGAAGAGGTATTTTATTTTCAAGTTTCTCTGGATACGAGTTGAGAAGGGATTACACTATAAAAGTTATTATATCGCAAGCAAATAGAATTCATGATGCTATTCCGGAATTTCAAAATCTGACCCGATACCTTTATATCACATTGAAATATTTTACTTCAGAAAATTATTATTACTCAAACCTTTCTTGCTTTTGTATTATTGTATTTGAATACCTCATATTGTATAATATAAACCTTTGAGGTAACAATACAGCTACAAGTCTGATCACTTACAAAAGCTTTACTTGGTGACTATGGTTTATCTTTATTCAAATGAAACTCCTCTAATTAATTGAACTGAGTTACATGTGAATGAAGAGAAACTATCCTGTCATCAAGCTTTGGAAGATTAGGAGATTTGATTGATAGGTTGTTTGATAGAGATAGTTAAAGAGTCATGCTTTGAAGAAATGCTAAATGAGAACATTGAAGAGGAGGTACCATCTGGCTAAAAACTTGGGAAGTGATTTTCAAAGTAATTAAGATAATAAGGATGGGAAAAAAAAATCTAGCTGACTGGGGAACAGCTATTGTAGCCCCTATTCTTAATAAAGAGACTTTCAGAGGCATAGGGTTTCTGCCAACAGTCTAAGTTCTTATCGGTGTCAGGATGGAGGGAGCTAATGGTGAGAAAGGAGCGATTATGGGACCAGAGATGTTTCCACCAGGAAGGTCAACTACAGTCCTCTATTATCGATTTGAAAAAAAACTAGAGAAAATATTAATGAAGTATAATATCGACCTACAATACCTCTTTGTTGGCTTCAAACAGGTATATAATAGTGTATACAGAGCAAAACTAATTGAGGCATTGCAGTCGCTAGGATTAGCTAGCGAGCTAATATGGTTGGCGAAGATGGCCCTGAAAAGGACAAGTTAATTGTTAAAACTAGAGTAGGCCTCTCAAATATGTTCCAGGTTAAAAATGGCTTAAGACGGGGCACCTACTGTCGCCGATACTATTCAATCTCCCCCTCGAAATGGCCAGTGAAAGTATTAGGAAATAAGCCTGATAGTAAGTTTTAAAAAAAAAAAAAGTAGTGATGGACTGGAGAGTTAGTCTTGTTTTGAAGCTCAAGGCATATGGTTATTTCTGTGCTACAAAGTAATAATTTTTGTAACCTGTTGTAATATTTGTGTTTCCATAATTTGTGAGACATTGAAAATTTTCGTTCAATAAAAATTGTTTAACCCACATAAGTTTTATAATATTAAAGTTTTTGAAGAACGTGTTAAACAGAATTATAAAGTTAATATATTGCATGCATTGATGCAAATTTATTTCAAAGAGTGTCCTAGATGAAACCAGATGGCTCAATTCAATGAGACCTCCTTCAAACAAACACAACTAGAGAATTCTGTTTAATCTGTCGGAGTGATCTTGACAGATCGGAATTGTAGGTCAGTTTGCTATCATACAGTCACTAGGCAACTCCAACTGCTATAAATATAATTGGAACGGCTACTGAACCTAATAACATGGTGATTTATAACAGTCGTTCTCGAGAAAAGAAAACTATCACTTACGTGATAGTTAATAACAGTAACTATCACTGTAAGTAATAATTTATATAGACACGTTCATTTAGGTGTTTAATTTATACGAAAGACACTCGACCAAAGGAGAGCAATAAAAAAAAAACCGGACACTTAATATTTTTATTTCACACACCAATTATTAGGACTTTGTTTATTTTTGGTACAAACAAAGAGTACATATGGACCATATACATTTAAGTAATCCCTTTAACATTGCTAGGGCATGAGATGCCGTTTGCCTGAAGGCTTCCTTTCCCGTCTTAGCTTAACTCAATTTCAATTAAATAGGCTTTAGTGCCTTTTCAAATAAGGGGGTAATACCTCATATTAAAAATCCATCCCGCTTTGGATGGCGGAAAAATCAGGATTTGTGAAAAAAAGTAGCATTGTTTAGGTTACGAATTATTTATACATTTTATCATTAAAAAAGGATTTGTTTATGGATGAATTTAGTTTCATTCAGAAGGAACTAAATCATCACAGATCACTACAGATTAAAATAACATATTTACTAGAAATTATGGGGGAAAAATCATTGTCTTTTTTTTTTCTTTTTGTGGAAAAGTGTTTATATTTAAACCTAAGATGCACATGATCTTTTAAATTTTTAAAAATAAAAACCTATAGAAACCTCATCTTCATGTCAATCATCTTCTAGAAAACTGATCAAAAATGCATAGATTTTTCTTTAGTATGACAATTTTTAATTTTGAAAAATTTAGAATTGATTATTAATTTATAGCGAATACGTTAATAAATATTGCATAATGTGAATTATTTTACAATACAAAAAAAGGTATTCGATATAAAAAAGAAACATAGGCAATAAATTGTAGGAAGAATATAATGTGAACATCAACCAGACAGCTCCGATTATATAAGTCCTTGCTCACATTTCCCCATTACCTTGCTTACATTTTGTTTAGGGACAAATAATACATATTCATGGAGGCGTCCGGGCCGAAATGACGGACCGGTAGCTGAATTAAGTTGAGCAATTGAAGTGGGCGATCGTACGTGATGAGGACAACAAACCGCGCCACGACGTAGGTGGGCACATAACACAAGAAAGTCCACATTAAGACTTATATGTTAAGCAAGTAAGTTGTATGAGAATTCAGTCTCATATAACTTACTTGCTTAACATTGAGATTGCCGCCTCGATTTGAATCGGTACCTAAATGTTATTTATTGAATTTATTTGATTTTTACTTTTACTTACCTATATATGAAATATATAGTAAGTGGAAGTATTGTGATCGTGAAAAATTTCGACTTCCGGTTTTCCACGGAAATACACGTTTTGGGGTCCCCTGAGTCCAATTAACCAAGTCCCGCGAAATGGTCTGTGTGTGTGTGTGTGTGTGTGTGTGTGTGTGTGTGTCTGTGTGTCTGGGTGTGTGTGTGTGTGAATAGACTAGCTCAAAAACTATAAACCGTGCGAACCTGAAATTGGGTATTTAGCTTATGTATATGCCCGCGATGTGACAGCAAAAATTGCATCAAAATTGATCAAAGGGAGGGGGTACTTTATTTAATAACTTTTTAAGTTGTTTCCGATTTTCTCAAAAACAGCTCTAACGATTTTGATTAAACTGAGTATTTGATCTATTTATATGCCCGAGATATGACTGTAAAAATTTCATCAAAATTGATCAACCGGAGGGGGGACTTTACTTAATAAATTTTGTATCATTTTCACGTGTTTTTTTCATTTACTCAAAAAAGGCTTTAACGATTTTGATCAAACTGGGTATTTGATGTACGAGGGGTGATCAAAAAGTTCCAGGACTGTTGAGATTGCGCGGCAATGGAGTGTCATAGAGCAGTGCGGTTGGCAGCATTGTTTAGCGTGACTCTTCCTGAGCTCAGCTGTTTATTCAGTTTGTTGATAACCTTCTTCATTGCAAAGTTACTGCTGTTTTCGTAAAAAAAGTTTTTTGTGTTCGGCGATTTTGTGAAATGAATGTAAAGGAAGAGCAACGCGTTTGCGTAAAGTTTTGTGTGAAGTTGGGTAAAATGTTTACTGAAACTTTTCAAATGTTGCAAGTGGCTTTCGGTGATGAATGTCTGAGTCGGTCAAGGTGTCATGAGTGGTACAAAAGGTTCAAGGAAGGCCGGACATCGTGTGAAGATGATTCTCGTTCAGGGCGCCCATCAACTTCGACTGACGACGATCATGTTGCAAAATTGAACAGTCTCGTGCGTTCTAATCGTCAACTAACCATTCGTGAGATGGCTGAAGAATTGAACATTTCATTTGGTTCGTGTCAACAGATTTTAACAGAAAATTTGCAGATGAGAAGGGTGGCTGCAAAGTTTGTTCCGAGACTGTTGACTGAGCAGCAGAAAAAACACAGAGTTCAAGTTTGCCAGGAACTTCTTGAAATGGCAAATTACAATGAAAACTTCTTAAAACAAGTCATTACTGGAGATGAAACGCGTTGCTCTTCCTTTACATTCATTTCACAAAATCGCCGAACACAAAAAACTTTTTTTTACGAAAACAGCAGTAACTTTGCAATGAAGAAGGTTATCAACAAACTGAATAAACAGCAGAGCTCAGGAAGAGTCACGCTAAACAATGCTGCCAACCGCACTGCTCTATGACACTCCATTGCCGCGCAATCTCAACAGTCCTGGAACTTTTTGATCACCCCTCGTATCTATATGCCAAAGATGTGATAGCCAACATTTCATCAAAATTGGTCAAACGGAGCGGGCACTTACTTTTTTCATAATTACATTTCATATTTTTTTTTTTCCAATTTTAACATTTTTTTCGATGATCTCAAAAACGGCTTTAACGATTTTTATCAAATTCGTCATGATTAATGAAAATTAGGTGTTCTTTAAAATCAGGTAAGCTTTATTATTATTAGAATGTTCTGACGGGGCTTAAATGGGGAAGGGGTCTTTTTTGTTTTCCATAAAGTACCTATGTATTTGTTTATATGGAGAAATTATCTGTCTCTCGTTTCGCCTAAAAATATGAAATGGCTAAACACGAGATATGATAAAAATCAAGTAAACAGATAGAGGAGAAAAAAAGAAAAATATGCAGTCAACTCATAAAACAGGCGGAGTACGCCTTTAATAACAGACCATTGTTCATAATTAAAGCCAATCTGTTCATTTAATGGAAATTATTTGTTTCATGGTAAATGAAGTTTTCAACAACTACATAGAGAATTATAAAATCAGACGACTTGGAGTATTATGCTTGCATTGCCGAATTACCACAAGTAAAAAAAAATATTTAATAATAAAAAAATGAAAGTTTTTTATATAGCAAATAAAAACAAAAATAAGAAATGAATGTGGAAAAATATGTCTTTGAGAAGTGGCAATTAACAAAACACATCAATTTCTAATTTAAGTAAGTTGGTAAGTGAAAGTTGTGTGTTGCGCGCACGCACCAGATTTTTTAATATATGTATGAGAAAACTCTTGTGTGATTAGAAAGAAAAATGTTTAAAAATTATTCTTTAAAAAAAAAAATTAATTAATTTCAGCCATTTCAAACTTAAAGATTTATGCGCTCCTCTTATCTATGTTTATAGGTATTAGGTGTTATAAGAGTCCATAGCTTGCTATTATAGGTTTCAGAAAGATTTCTTAATATTTTTGTTCCTTTATGTGTCATTAAACAATATTATATTATACACTATATTAGCATTTTTTGGTACTATCCAACTTAATAAAACAAAAATTAAAAAACAACCTAAAGGAACAGCTAAATAAAATGGAGCAGTCAAGGATTTCTCAAGATTCTCTAGCGGAGCTTGAGTCCAATTGAATTTAGACTTGGCTTGAAGGTACCATTAATATTTATATTAATAGTTTATACACTATTTGAAAGAATAATAAATGGATTTTAATCATTTGGGTACACTTAGTGTTAGATTTTTTTGACCAATGTTATAATTCAAAGATAAAAAAAAAATAGTATTAATTAAATAATAAATAAATTTTTATTTACATAAAATAAAATAAAATATAATTAATATAAAAATAATGGTCGGTGTTTAATTACTTGAAATATTCTTAAAGTGTAATTACGGCCGTCCTCTCAGCGGTCCCATGGTGTAATGGTTAGCACTCTGGACTTTGAATCCAGCGATCCGAGTTCAAATCTCGGTGGGACCTGAACTTTTTTTTTGCGGGGGATTTAAATATAATACCACAACTTATAAAATATACAGACTTTAAAAAATGTTAACGTCTTTTTATAAACATTTTATATATAAACTTAAACTAAATTTAAAAACTTGTTTTTAAAAGCTTACTTATTCATAAATTTGGCACTAATGCATCTTAAAAGAATTCTGTGACTGAAATAATTATAGTTAAAATGTCTCCAATTTAATGCTGAAGGCGTTTAAAACTTTATTAGTTCAGAAAATTAAATCATTGAAAGAAGCTTTAATAATTAATAAATCCTGAGAATAATAAAGAATTAGTTTATTATTCTTATTATTTTTATTATTATTCTCTTCACATCTATTGATTTCAATGTCTGCTAATGAAATTGTATCAGTAACGTGTCATTTCTATTTTGCGCCACCTCCGAAAAGATTTTGTTGTATTGAACATAGTATTTTATATTCTAATTTAATAATTTTTATTAACAATGAGTGTATATTTGTACAAATCAAAATAAATGTTTTCGTCTTATTGCATTTTTCCGCTTTTTATACCATTTTCAATTTTGCTGAAAATTCATAAAAAACAGAAGGTAATTATTTCATACTTTTCAGTGCATTTATTTTTACTGGTTCCTAAGTTTCGAAGACGGTTTAATATATATATTTTTTTTATAAAATTTTGTTTTTTATTATTTATTGAATTTATTTGTTTTTTCCACCGCTACCCAATAGGTCATCAGTGTCTGATAATAAATAATTAATGATTTGAAATATTTTAATGAGATTTTTAAATAATTTAATTTTTTTTTATAAAATGTAAAACATTGAAATTAATTAAAATATGTTATGTACTGCATAAATTAAAATTTATGATTTTATTAATCAACATTCTTATTACATTGCGTTTATTAATTAAAACAAACCAAATTAATATTTTCCTTTCTTCTTTAGTTCTTTTGAAGTTTAATTTTTCGGATTTGTGTAAAATAGTCCATTTTATAACTTTTTGTGATATATGTTTTACAATAATTAATTTTAACTGGCTCCAGACACACAGATGCATATGGATACATTTTTTGGCTTATAATTAATTTATCTGTCTTAAGTGATTAAATATCATTTCGGCGTGACAAAACAATTATTACGCGCTTTAAATCCAAAATAAACATCAGATAATAGTCTTAATCGCTGTATAACATGTTTTTGTTTATCTTTTACTACAGACTAAGCAATCAGGCCATATTTGGTTATTTTATGATAACCTGATTTCTCAATCAAGGGCACTTGATGGCGATGCAAGTCACATAATGAAAACATGTTTGTTTTTTTCTGGGAGATCGCCCAGACGAAGTATTGAACGATTTTTAGTAAAAATATCATAAAAATGATATATCAATTTCAATAAAAAAATAAACTGAATATATTAAAAAAGTCATTGTCTAAAGCACCCAATGATAAATTGATTCTAACTTGGACTCCTCCCATTTTCACGATTTTTGGAAGCTAAGTTGTACGCGGAATAAAATGAATTATTTAAAATAATTTAAAAAATAGGTGGTTACCCGCAATGGTGGTTAAATTAATATATATATATATATATATATATATATATATATATAAATTAATAAACGGTGAAAGGTGCTAAATTCAATATATTGGAGGATAAGTGTGATCAATAGAATCTTCGGTTATATATGTAACACTAGCTTAAGACAAGGTTTTTTTTTTTTCTATTAAAACACGGTTTGACTTTTGAAATTTTGAATTATGTCTTACCTTTTCAAATATTGTTGAAGGCTATTCCAAATTTCAAGATGGAAGAGAAAAGATCTGATCATGCATTAATAAAATCATGATATATAAATGTAAATGTGGTTATGATGGTACTACATGATTTGAACATTATTAGAACGAAAAGTAACAAAGGGGGATCTATAAAGCCTAATTATCGTAATGGTTTTATTTTTTCAAGTTCCCATCATTTCTCCTGCTTAAAATTAGTAATAAAGAAAAACTTAAATGGTTCTGAATAGCAAATATTTTTATAAAATCCGATACTTATTCACAATAATAACATAAGAAAAAGGGAACACAAACAGATCATTACAAAGTAATTCCTCCTAAATATGAATATTGAGGAAAGAAGTATATTACTATGTTTAAAAATAGTAAAAAAATGTCAATAACCATTTGCAGTTAAATTTGTAAGTGCATAATACCCAGATAATGTTTGTGATATGGTTAATATTTTTGTCATTCTGAGATGAATGGCGAAAAGTACCAATCTTAATCAATTAACCAATTCATAATTAGTTAGATGGATTTTTATTTTCTTTATTCTAATTAAACAAAGTGAAACATGAGTCACAGTGCCAGTTCTTTAAATTTATTTAACCTAAAAATAAATATAACCGGGAAAAAATCTGGTGCGTGCTCGCAACACACAACTTTCACTTACCAACTTACTTAGATTAGAAATTAATATGTTTTGTTAATTTCCACTTCTCAAATGAACAGATGGGCTTTAATTATTAACAATGGTCTGTCATTATAGGCGTAATTCGCATGCGTGGGCTCAACGAGTTTTATCAGTTGACTGAATATTTTTCTTTTTTTCTCCTCTATATGTTTTCTTTATTTTTATCATATCTCATATTTAGGCATTTCTTATTTTTAGGCGTAATGAGAGATAGTTAATTTCTCCATATAAACAAAAACAAAGGTACTTGATAGGAAACAAAAAAAAGGCCCCTTCCCCATTTAAGCCCCCGCCCTACATTTTAATAAGAATAAATCTTACCTGATATAAAAGAACACCTAATTTTCGTTAAACACGACGAATTTGATGAAAATCGTTGAAGCCGTTTTTGAGGTAATCGAAAAACAAGTAAAAATTGGTAAAAAAGTTATGAAATAAATTCCCCCCCCCCGTTTGACCAATTTTGATGAAATTTTGGCTATCACATCTTTGGCATATATATACATCAAATAGCCAGTTTGATCAAAATCGTTAAAGCCATTTTTGAGTAAATAAAAAAAACACGTGAAAATGATACAAAATTTATTAAGTAAAGTCCCCCCTCCGGTTGATCAATTTCGATGAAATTTTTACAGTCTTATCTCGGGTATATTATTACATCAAATACTCAGCTTAATTAATATCGTTTGAGCCGTTTTTGTGAAAATCGAAAAAACCTTAAAAAGTTATTAAATAAAGTACCCCCTCCCTTTGATCAGTTTTGATGAAATTTTCGCTGTCACATCGCGGGAATATACAAGCACTATATACCCAATTTCAGGTTCGCACGGTTTATAGTTTTTGAGCTAGTCTGTTCACACACACACACACACACACACACACACACACACACACACACACACACACACACACACACACAGACCATTTCGCGGGACTTGGTTATTTGGACTCAGGGGACCGCAAAACGTGTATTTCCGTTGAATACTGGAATTCCAAAATTTTCACGATCGCAATACTTCCACTTATTATATATTTCATATATAGGTAAGTGAAAGTAAAAAAAAAACTGTTGGGACAAATTTTGATTTATGTATAATTTAAAAAACACCGACACTCTCAGACAAGCGCAGTTCCTTCTCTTCCTTTTCCCCATATATTTCATACCGCTAAGCAATTATAAAGACAATAAAATAAATCATGTTCTGTATGTTCTTGCGGTAACGGAGATGGAATCGGTTCTCTGATAACTGATTCGCGTTTCATTGTTTTGTTTTTTGTTTTTTTAATGACTTTTATAGTGTACGCTGCTTAGGTAGGAAGGACTTTCGGTTTAATGGTATTAGAAAAATACGATTCCGTTATTTCGGAGATGAGCCATTGATCGTTATTATCTGAGGCAGCAAAGATATTTATAAAAAAAATCTGGTGCGATGCGCGCAACACACAACTTTCACTTACAAACTTACTGAGATTAGAAATCGACGTGTTTCGATAATATGTAAACGCCATTCCTCAACTTCACACATTTTCCCACAATTAAGTATATACTTATATTTGTAGATCTCCATAAGTTATAAAGTATCTATATAGCAAAATTTGGTAATTCTCAGCGCTTTTCGATTCATTATTGCTAATTTATATATGAAGGGACTGATTTCATCAACAGTCGAGTTTTTTTACTGCTTGCTTGTTTTTTACTACGAGTTGCTTTTTGCAAATACATCGTGAAGGTGAATCGATAGGTGTATTTACGTCTCTTACGCCTTTCTGGAAGTCAAGAACGATTACTGTTCCTCTAAAATTGCTTTACATTGTTTTCAAAAATTTATTATGGAACAAAAGTTTCTAGACTAAAATATGCCTATATTAATTATTGACTATTATCTTATACCATATTTTTTTCCCCCTTTACATGTTTATTCGATTATTTACACACGTGCGATGCTTCAAAAATTTGAGCATCGCGTATTTACTCGTAATTTTGATGAAATTTTTACTGTCGCATCGCGGGCATATAGATACACCAAATACCGAGTTTAATCAAAATCGTTAGAGCCGGTTTTGAGAATATCGAAAAAAAAACATAAATTAGACAAAATTCTTTAAATAAAGTACCCCCTCCGTTTGACCAATTTCGTTGAAATTTTTGCTGTCACATCGCGGGCATATACATACACTAAATGCCCAATTTCAGGTCTGTGCGGTTTATAGTTTTTGAGCTAGTCTGTTCACACACACACACACACACACACACACACACACACACACACACACACACAGACCATTTCGCGGGACTTGGTTAATTGGACTCAGGGGACCCCAAAACGTGTATTTCCGTTGAAAACCGGAAGTCGAAATTTTTCACGATCGCAATACTTTCCTTACTATATATTTCATATATAGGTAATTGAAAGTAATAAAATAAATAAATCATAAAAATACACTCATGTAATAGACCCCCGTGTTTCCAATCAAACCATATTTTCTGAAGAAGAAAGAGGGTAGGTACTAACTACTAGTTAAGGTTCTAACTGTAACCCATTCTAAGTTAACACGACCATCCCCTCCATAAGAGTATATAGTAAATTAATACTAATATTAAATTAATACTATTGTGACTATATCCTGGCATTGTTGATTTTGTAATTCTGATTCCATATAGGTATGCATAACTCAAAATTGATATATTTTTGTTTCTAACCATCTTCTTGCCGACGTATGTGACAGGGCTAAAACAAATAGCCAGTATTTAAATGTTATAACTGATTCAGAGAATACCCATGTTACAAATGGGTTGAACAATAGAATAAGATATAGATATTCAATTCGCTGTCGCACTTCCTACGCGTGTAAAAATCGCAATGCCAAGAAACACTCACGCTGTCAACCATTGCCAACTAAATGGGAGGGGTTCCATCTAAAATAATCAGCGCTTGTAAACAAATGCATCTAAAAATAGGGCCTCCCACGTTCCAGTGATACATTGAATGAAAATAAAACAGGAATCGCCTATTTAGGAAGTTCCTTTCAACTTTTTCTTCAATGCACTCAACCTATATCATCCGATCAATTCCTTTCTCTTAGAAATTATCAGAATCTACCAATAAGAGCTCTCACGAGCAATTACATACTTTTTCGAAATAAAATGGCTTTGGAAATCTCATACACTATTAACAACCTATAAAATTTATCTGATAGTATTGGTTTCCAAAACTATCACTATGGATCTTTCACCTAACTGTCATTTCATGTTTTTGGTCCCCCAACAATTACAGTGGCGTTAACCATCACCAATATAATTACCTCACGACATGGAGTAGCTCTTGGCGAATTTCACAATGGAGAAAAAAATCCTAATCTCTTTGAACTTTATTTTCGAAAGCTATTGTTGCAGACAGAAGAAAATGTGTTTCATAATTTCAATAATGTAACAAAAATATGCAAGCGTACAAAAAATGATAGAGATTGAAGTATTATGCTGAAAAAAAGGGAAGGGCTCTAAAATACTAAATTTAAACTCTACGTTCATAGTGATTATTAGAACAAAAATATGATGTGTTGATATTTTGCAACTAAGTCCATAACGAAGAAGAAAATATTTCATATTTCTCATTTTTGTTTAGCTTTTATTTTTAACAGTTTGTGTTTAAAATGAAATATGTTCCTGCAAATCCTTTTGTTGACCATATTTTTGTTTCAAAGTAGTTAAAGAAGCAATGAACCGGTTAGTGGTATATTTGACTTGAATCGCGTGTTTAATGGTATTTAAAAGGTCATCGTCTATTACTTATGATAAATTTGTTCATGTGACACTTATGAATACTGGGTTCAGGTGCAATTCTTTTTTTCCAAGTCTGATGTTTGAAACTACAATTAAATTATTTAGATCAAAATTTCTAATTCGAATGTGTTTCTAGTATCCAAGTACATGAATATAATACGCCACGGGGTGTTACTGACACAAGAAAAGAAAAATATCAAATAACCAAGCCAACAAAGTTTAATTTAACCCACCAGAGACAAGTGTGTACTTATTACATATATATATACATACATTGTAGTGATCATTTATCTAAATTTTATTCATTCATTAAAAATTATTAAACTGTTCTTCCGGTACTTCAAAAACATCTTTACTTGATTTTCAAACCAATAATGCAAATAAAAGCAACGATTATAAATTATTAAATACTTAAAGTTCAATTTCATCATTGTCATCCATACTATTCGATTACCTTATCGCTAAATTACTATACCTAACTCAATATATCTGCATCCCGAAGTTAAACAACACCATGCTAATTTTTTTGTTGAATGAAATTTTTCACTATGGATTTAAATATTCAAATTACTTATCAACGACTATAACATTGTGATAAACGTTAAAAAGATATAAATTAATATATATATTTAAGATAAAGTAAGTACTATTACCATTACAATTTTTAACAAGGGAGTGAGCTATAATGAATTGTTTTAACTAGTGTATAAAAATAAAAAGTAGATTCAGATAGACGCAGTACAATTATAAATTTTAACTTGGCGTTGTTATTAAAAAATGCTAACCCACCACTACTAAAAATCTTGTCCCCACTAGAAGCAGCCTGCGGAAAATAAGATTGCACAAAAGAATGAAAAATTTTCTTTATTTTATATGGATGAAGTAGTTTTCATGTTATAGGTTTCTATTAAAAATATCAAGAAACATCTTGTTGGTGTCAAAACATTTTTCAGAAATTATTATATAACATTTTTTTTTGTGTTAAATTTCACTCTATGCTGGAAACACCACCAGGATGAATTTATACTTCACATACGGAAAAGTTCATACTTCACATACGGAAAAGTCTATATTGGTTCAATACGATATTCAATTCAATACAAGTAGGCCGGTAATGTAATAATAAATACTATAGTAGGTAAGTAATAAAGAGAACATAGGTAGGTTCTTTCTACAAGAAAGAAAATTTATTGGACATTTTTATAGGATTTTCTGACAGTAATACACCCTAGAGTCTTTGTTAGTAGCTGTTTTTGAAATAATTGGTGGTTGAGATGTGAACAGAAACAAATATGACAGAGAGTCGAAGAATTAAATAAAGAGAGAGACTTGGAAGTTTTATTTAATTTGGAAGCAATCAGATTTTGTATGTTTGTTATGTATTTATTTAAGATCTTGTTTTTTAAAAAATCAAATGTTGTCTTTTTAGGTTTATTAAGAATGGATATCTTTACCAAATACCTGTCATTGCACATATGCAATGAAAGAAATCCTATGACCACTTGCGTGGGATGCGAACCTGCGATCTTTGGCATTGTTAGCCATATGCTAGCCACTAACCACAGGTTACCGCTCTCAGATTTTTCGAGATTCTTGCTTTGTTTTTTATATTTACTATTGTGTTATTGACTATAAACATAATTATTTCGAACGGGAATCATAAATATGCTGTCAGATTTAACTATATCCGTCAGACAGCTTTCCGGAGTGATTAATAATTCAAAATGATTTTTTTTTGGGTTCTAGACCACATTCTTAAGTATATAAGCCTACGAAATGCTGAGAAGGCCTCATATCCAGACGCTCAAACATATGATGGAACACCTTGGTGGAAGCATAATGTTGGAGGCTGAGATAGCAATAAAAACTGATTGACAGGGCCCAAGGAAGCGGGGCTGAAGGATGAAACCCGAGACCCCTCGGCCAATTTGGAACAATAACACCGACAACTATATCTGCCGCAGCCTCACCTGTCTTCCTCTAATGCATCTATCATATTTATATCTAGCCTTTTCATCCTCCCTTTCCACGCCGAAATAGAATCTTGGGTTATGGGCCCAAAACTAATTTACTTTTACATTATGTTCTGTTTTCAAAGGTCTATCCGAAGGACGAACGGCCCTTTCTCGGTTCCGAATTAAAAAATCCCAAGATGCTTAACTGCCGACATCATCTCAATATAATCTAAAATTATATAAATAAGTTCTTCGGCAAATACCACATTGGGCTAAATCTGAAGAAAAGTTACAAAGAATATTTCATAGCTAGTTTTGAAAACTCAGACACACAACTAAAGGAAAGAGAAGATCTCTCGCCAATATATTTATGTTCATATCGCAGGATCCATAATTTTTCTGAGAAAGGCGAACTTTTCTTTTTAATTTAGTAAATTCCTTGAGTTTTAACCCTTTATCGAACGATTAACAATGAGAAAAGTGTATATTCTGAGAAATAATGGGAGTTAGGATCTAACTGTAAATATAAAATTGGTTTATATGAATTAGAAGTAACAGCTTTAAAATTAAGCTTTTAAATGCTATCCAATTTTCACATATATAGTCAGTTCATTAACTATATGGCTTCCAACCAATTTCAAAAATCTGTTAGAAATATACTGCCCAATATATTATGGCGACGTTTCGAGATAAACTTAAAACTTAAAGCTGGACCTCCTATAACTACAAATCCTAAAAAAACAGACCAAATAGGTCTCACCACTCATTGCAGGCCAACAAAACTTTCATTCAAATTTGATTGTACTAAAATTCAACAAGATGAACGAAATTATTTTAAACGAAAAATATGGAAATAATAATAATTGAAAAATATAGAATTCGCGTGTGTGAACAAAATCAGACATCCTATATGTCAAAAAATGTAATTTAAATTTAATAACTCAGATTAATATTAATGCTAATAATTTTTTTTTTTAAATTTTAACGTTTATTCACACCTGTTAATATAATAAAAACAATCAGTAAATGCGCTGAGACAACATTTATAAAAATGTCATGAGAGGCATGAAGGAAAGCACTACCCAGCGGCCTCTCCTACTGGCTTGAATGTTACTATATTATATATATTAAATTACTATATTTTGTACTTATTATACAATATTATATATAGGAATGATTACTAAACGAGAACGTCCCTCATCCAGCTCCTGTTCAGCCTTCTACCGCCGTTCCCTGGCAACACTGTTGTGGCCATGTCATTAATGAATTAGTTGGGGTGCCCTTATAATTTTACATGGAATCTTTTATTGTGGGTTCATAAATGATTCGGTGACAGTCGGCATGTGTAGGTCGAAGCGTAAAGTAATGTTGGTAACATATTATGGTGCTTTAGTAATTGTTCTGAATGATTTTTAGTTTGTTGATGTGTCTTTTTCGCTGTACCATGTATCTATGATGCATAGGTCCAAATAGGTTTCAGTAAGTATGTGTAGGTGTTAGTCAAGAAACCTTTTAACATCAGATTTCTTTGATGGCACAGGCGGAATCACTAAAACGGTTTCAGGACTCTCCTGGATTACCGTATTTATACATAAGAATAAAAAAATACTATACAATTTGACTTAGATGTTATAGCCATTAATTAAAACTTACCTATAGGATTTTGATCAGAAATGATTACCTTCTCGTAGAGCCCCCTCCCCAGGCATTAGTTGGAGGTGATTCACTTGTAGCAAGTTTGGCGCCGACCACTGCTGCGCTGGCACTTCCATGCTTAGCAATCAGTTTCATCTTCACACTCCTTCAGGTCAATGTTCAAACTAGTTCCTGATCCTTAAAGAGCTATTGTCTATTCATTATAACTGAAATTACAAGTAATTAGTTCTTCAATATGCTCCTGATTTAGGAGCTGTATCTGTCAACAGGGGTATCAGATACGGAGCTCATGAAAAGATAATATGGGCGAACGGATGAATTAATGGTTTGATCGAAATCTGCTTGACTCATGAGCTTTAGAAACTCGTAAGACGTCGCACACAGGGGTATTTGACCCGAAAAGCTGGCCAAAACTATTTCCTTCCATTTTATTAATTCAAAAGTCCTCAAAATGGCTTCTATATTTGTAATAGACATTAAAAATGCTTTTTTAGCAGTTAAAAAAAATACTCTAAGGAGAAAATTCTCATTAAATTAATTTTTACATAAATCCACCGACTGTGAAATAGGCATCCATGGGTTTACAATTTATGTTCATATTATTTTCTCTTTATGCATTGCACCCATGAAATATGCTTGTAACTAATTAAAGATTTATTATCATTTATCTATTACTATTATTTTTTAAAAATGAAAATAGTGTAAAATAGGTGAATATAAAAAGTTATGGTGATAAAGAAAAACAATGTGTTTTCCTAATTCATTAAGAGTTGTTTAATACCTCTTCGAAACACAACTTATATCCCAGGAAGAAACGCACCAACCTTTCTTAAAAATGCATATTAAATTTAATTATTCATTATTCACTTTCCTCGTCACTTAATGAACTTTCGGAATCACCACTATCAGTTAAGTTGGTTGGGGGAGACAACATTTCTAAAGTTTCCTTACAAAACCTGATACCTTTTTTCTTGAACTTCTCATACCTGTGATAACTGGATCTGATGTCAATATTAATCTATTAATTACATCCAGATTGCACTCTATCCGGTAAAATTTTCTATTCTTATTTTCTCTATAAACCCGGAAATGGTTATTTCGAGTTTCTGCTGCTTCCTCAGATAAAAGACCAATATGAAGTAGAGGGCTTTTTATCACTTCAAAACCATCTCTTAAAATTTTGTGAACAGATGGTGTCATAGCCTACCATTGATAAATCCGTTGTAAATTTTAAAGTAACAAATGATTTTTCAGAGCGTCCACCAGATCTTGAGCTTTTAATTGATATCGTCCCACTTAGCAATTTTTTGTTGCTGTTTCAAAAACATTTCTTTTCCTTGAAGAAGCATTCCATCTTACTTAGAAATCATGCCTCAAAATTAATCATTTATGTTTTAGCTGTTTCATCTGCTCTAGGCTATTAGCTAGGCAATATTTCCTAATGAGAAAAGACTACGAAAATTCCTTATTTTTTTTTAAAGCTAATGCTTTTGACTTTAAAAATATGTCAAATAATTCCCTTCTAGTTATTATTATTATTCCAGAAGATCCTAAAATATAAATAAATGAAAATATGACGAAATTGAATTTTTTTTATTATTTAATGAAATTGACATTTTAGTAATAAAAAAATATAAGTCTCCGAATCGCAGATATCCGCAGAATTTTTTTCAAGAAACATAATCAACGATAATTATACATTATCATAAAAAATATTTCGTTGCCCAGAAATGCCCAGAAGTATAACTTTTTAACCTTCAAATTTAATTTTTAGCTCTAAAATATACCTACCAAAAAAACAAAAAGATATTGATACTAGTATTGAATACAAAAAAATTATAACTATGTGAATAACAAGTACAAACCTTGCCTCGAACTATCCATCATATGATAACGCCGATACTTCAGTAAGAACAAAGAAAATTAATATATTTTGTAGAACAATAATTATGAGCACAGACGAGTTAAAGGATAAGATCAGATTTGAATTAGAATAGCCGCCGGATTAAGGACCTGGAAGAGATAAGAATCATGTTGCATGATCCCACAGGTCCTCTACTTCACCTTTGAGTCATTATTTACCAGAAATTTCAAACTTCAAAAAATGGGTTTTGGCCAGCTTTTAGGGCCAAATACCCCTGTGTGCGTCGTTGACTTCGACATAAACAACAAAGGTCATATTTACTTGAAATTCCACGTATAATGATAAAAAAAAATCAAACCATCTACATAGAACAGTCAATATAGATTTATTGGCAATTTATTCGAAGTGTCGAGTGGTTAGAACAAGCGTGAAAGTTTATATAAATGAATTGTATTGAAACTACTTTCTAGTAAAGGTAAATCGTTTAATAAACATGTTCGTTTTCTACAATAAAGATACTTCGACGCGGTTGTAGGTGTCAAGAAGTTATCTCGAGGATAACCGAGCGAATGCTAAGCAAGAATTGGAAAATGCTCGAAAGTCGGACATTCAATTTACAAGAGTCGAGGCGGGAAAAGGAGACTTTTATTCGAGAAAGCAACAGCTGGTGTTACATGGCATTGAGTTCCCTTTCACCTCTAGCTCGAATAAAAGCTTAAAATTGGAAAGATGCCTTGTAGATTGATTTAAGACCAACATGGCTCATCGGAAAAGTCCGTCCGAGCTCCACTTAGATAAAGTTATGTAATTCGCGAGAAAGGAGTTTCTCCGGGTTGATGGGAGCTCAGAAGACAAAAGTAACACAAAGAGTAATGAATGGTATGGTTGTACTGGAAGAAGCAAAAGATTTACCTCTATTGGAGGTGACATTTTATCGCTGGATGTATGGCACCGCTTAGCGGGCAAGGAACGCTGAGCAGGGAAGTAAGACATGGGTGTAGTCGCCTAGGGGGGATCATATTACACGATGATCAAAGCCGGGAGTATGGATGGGGTTATGAGACTTGCATTCGTATAAAGCTACAGTAGTAGCTCGTATATAAGGCGCGTGATAATGATATGTTTCGCAATCCTAGATCGTTATCAGATGTGTTTGTAGTGGGCAAGCATTAATAGATCAGTCATGTCCTAGAGCTTTCCACTAAACTTATCTCTATTAATCAAGTAAATATCAAAAATAGAAAGTTACTAAAGCGAATATCCCTTAAAATCTCAAAATAACCTCAAACATTACCGGAAAAAAATATTCTTCTTTTTAAAACTGCGATAATTGCTGGAATAATGAATGATATAACGTTTAAAAATGATTAAATATCTTAAATAATTGAAATTAACGAATTTCAGTATTGACGTTACATTAAATGCTGATATGTATGTTATGTTTGCTCACTTTCCAGAAACCAAAAGTTTTAATTTAAATGCATTTCTTAGTACATGTTAGTAATAATATCGCCATTATAGAATAATTATATCTAACTATAAAAAATATGCTCATGTTTTGCAATTTACAACACCTTTTTTGTAAGAAGTAACATCGTAATTTATCCATTAAAAAACATTTTCGGCGTGAATAATGATGAGAGAACAGCATCTGCGTTCATTCTGAATCGAACTTCAGAACTTGAATCGAAAGGTTCTGACCTAAATGGTGATATAAGTGAAGAGGATCGAACCGGAATTACCTGGAATTCATGTGGTTTTCAACTTATAAGAAAAAGTTTCGTTTTCTCAAATTTTGAAGGCATACAAATTTTTCGATGTGAAATAAAGATGTTAGTTTTTTTTAAATAGAAACGTGCGTTTTTATCATTTTATTTTTAAT